>OY982956.1:19392214-21892214 GCA_963890685.1 Plagodis pulveraria | reverse complement strand
GGAATCTAGAACATAAGTACATAATGTTTAAAGTATATTGTGAAATTGTGTTATTGTCTCTTAATTTAACTGTATGTACTCTATGTTATATCTATATTTTTTAAATAAATGATTACTTACTTAAAAAAAAAAAAAAAAAAAAAGATATACAGACATCGGCAAAGAAGCAGTTGTCCTTGAGAGCCAGTAATTCTAGGTTATGCTTGTTAACACCTTCGACCACATCTTCACTTACCATCAGGTAAGATTGTGGTCAAAGGCTTACCTATCTGCAATAAAAATAAACGCTTTAGCATTAGGCGACGTAGTGGGGGAAAGTTCGTGCATGTAATTGATTCTCTTTGATACATAATTCATACAATCTGATGCTTGAGGGACGTATGCACAACGCGGGAAGCAGGCATCGACTGAACCCTGCACGCGCACTCTTCGATCCGCTAAAGAGACTTTAAAAATAATAACAAATATTTTAAGAAAACATCAAATTAATATTTTAATAAAACATTTTAAAAATATATAAATATATATAAAATTAGGCGAAATTGTCACTAGATATATTTTTATATTTTTTAAATGTTTTATTAAAATATTAATTTGATGTTTTCTTAAAATATTTTAAAAATATTTGTTATTATTAAATATGGATTTCCACAAAGTAACGCCTGAATCTATTCATTAAACTTTAAAAACTTCTACTGCTCAGCTAAGGTCATTGTTCCATTTGTTTGCCGGTGGCTGTACTAATTTTTATAACGATCCCCGGAGTAATTAAGGGAATCTTGTAAGAATATGCCAGTTTATCTTCTACTTATGTGATTTATAGTCCAAGCGGGTGCACATTCTGGGGCAAGAAGCCGTGGTCGCGCAAGAAAAAGTTGCTGTGGCAGCTTGGCACGTTGGCGGGCGCGCCGCTCGGCATAGCGGTGGTGGCGGGCGTGGCATTGCCGGCGCTGCTAGTTGGGTTGCCGCTGTGGGCAGGTCGCCGGGCTCACCGCCGGCTGAGGAGAGCGACGCCGGCCAAGAGGCGCGCTGCCGTCGCTGCCGCCGTCGCCGCTGCTGTAACTATCTCACATTATTCAACGCCAACCAGTAGTACCTAGCCATCAAGTACCGGTGGGTTCTGGCAGCTGTCCTTGAGAGCCAGTTCCCATTATAGCTTATGCCTATTTATCATCATCGACCACATCATCACAAACCATCTGATAAATAGCATACTAAATCAGTTTTTAATTAATTTATTTAAATCTAAATTATACACGAATATACTTTCAAGACACAGCTTACGACACCCTTGCGCAGTTAGTGCGTGAAGGGTAGCAAATAAATTTACTGGGCAAACGGGATTTAAGAACTCACGTCTCGGTGTGATGAGCGCAGTGCAGTGAGGTGATACTGCAACTGTAATGAACAGGCGTGACGCTTACCATTAACCTGGTCATTTGTCCGTCTTATCACTTCAAGACACTTTTGAAGCAGTGATGGTTCAGTGGCCTTGGCTTTGGACTGCCGCGCAGCAGGTCCATGGTTCGAATCCCCCCCGCGGGCTTGAGCTTCACCGCATGGTGGAAGGGCATTTTGCGAATGTCCGCCTGGCTAGAGACCACCCTCAAGTAGAAAATCTGTCGCCAAGCACCTAACGGTGTGTTCCGGTAGCAGTCCTTGAGAGTCAGTAAAATTACAGGCACATGAGACCTAACAACTGTACGTCTCAGTGTGACGCGCGTAATGCGTCTGTTATAGGCAGAGGTTAGTCCACTTAACATCAGGGGGGCCTCGGACTCGTTCCGTCACAATAAAAAAACACCACCTCCATTTGGTGGACGATCTTTGCATATCTTTCTCGCTTCCTGCATACCTGAACTTTTGTTAAGGCTGATCTGGCTTTTCTCCTCAGCCGACCCCTTGGTCTATATACAAACGTGACGATGTTGATGTGTGTTTTGAATATCCAGCTGGTGGTGTCCCCGCTGGTGGCCGGGTTGGCCGTGGGCATCGGAGTCCCCATCCTGCTGTTCTACGTGTACGGCGTAGTGCCGGTGTCGCTGTGCCGCGCAGGGGGCTGCGGAGGGGGCGCGGGGGGCGCCGCCGGGACAAGGCACGAGGGGCGCTTCGACGACGATAGAGACCACGCCGCTGAGTTCGACGCTGCCTCCAGAAGGCTAGAGCCTAGCATCGGTGAGCACATACAACACTATGAATGGAACACTGACTTTTGATACATACCTACATACAATACTTTGACCTTTTATCGTACATGCAAACTTATACCTTCATATAACATACAGAGGCTGTGGTGGACCGTAGTGGATTCAACCCAATAAAACACCTTTTTCTACGATACCAGAGTTCTTCCTTTATTCCTCTTAGTTGTTTCTTCCTTAAACGTTGGATGGAACACTGACAGCATCCTTGTTTTCTTCAGGTTATCACCTAGGCCCCTTCGATGCTAGAGTGAATTTTAAACACAAGCATGCTCCATTTTCATACACATCATCACTTCCCATCAGGTGTAATTGTGGTCAAATACTTGGTTATCTTTCACCCGCACTAAGGATTTCTCGAGATCGTAGAATATCTCTTGCTCTCTTTACTTTTGTCAAAATTCTTCATACACGCCTGTCTGTTTAGGTACTCATTAATTGGCCTTCCTCCAAAACGTCTCCAGTTTGACCCTTCTCATCTATTTTTCTATGTTCTCTGAGGTTTTCCCCTTCTAGTTGTTCCATTTACACTCCTTTTATCATAGACCTGTGAAAATTACATAGTTCCTGAAAAAGCGGCACATTTAGGAAACTCATCATCATCGCAGCATCAATCAGTTTTTATATTTATCCTGCGTAGGGTGTTTTATGTATTTTCCTACAGTGTTCTACCCATCTCAAACTCCTTGATGTAGGTCTTTTGGTCGCCGGCATATTGCTTTGTGTTTTTTTCTTATTGTGATCCTGCTTCAATGTCCATCTTGAGGTTCCTGCCCTTTTCCCAGCTAAATAGCAAATTTTAAGAGAAGGATTCCGTACAATCTAAGAGATTTGTAGGTAAGTGCGACATCGCAGTATCGCTACCGCTGCGTTATCGGGATTCAGTCGACTTCGCTTGTATTGCCATTAAAATAAATCTCATATTCGCTGTGTCCCGATAGTGTGGCTATAGCGTATCAATGTGCTTTTCTGTTGTCGGGCTGCAAGAGGACGGAGGGAAAGACGCTGAGAGTGATATGCTGCTGCGGTTGATACCGATCACACTCAATTGAAGACTGCTCTCGAAGAGTCGAGGAAACTTCAGTAAGTGATCATGTAACGTCATTTCAGTCAGCACACTGCAGGGGACGCCATCGCCGCTGTTCATCATCACATTATAATGAGTCATGGACTCAACATGGCAAAATAACACTTGGAGATTGCTGCAATGACGTATGTTATGTAAGTTCCCGATTGAGAAGTCTAAGCTCATGAAGCATTGTGGATTTCACTCTAAGGTTCATATTAATAAATGTATATCAAACTTGAGATCTATCTTAAGATGAACTGTTCACAGATGTTCCATACAATAAACGTCAAAACTGCATCTTAGGGCAATCTCAATATTGAGATGCATTTATTAAAAAGAGCTTAAAATGAGCGTTAATTCTAGAAGATGGGCTGATTGCTCAGACTGAATTTGCTTCTAAAACGAACTAAAATAACTTCATGGATATGCTGTGTGAGTTTGTCGCACACTACCCATGAACGTGAAACTCTTTATTGAGATAAAATCGCCTAATATATCCTTAGCAACAGCAGATAAAGTCGGAGTAGACAGATCTGACCCAAATCGTAGCCAGTCAGAAAACTTGGACACCTGACATATTCACGCTAGGTTGCACTTGAATGGAGAGGCTCCCATCGAATGAAGTGCTGAAGTGTTTGTGTTGTTGCAGGTGACGCGTCGCTGTCGGCGGGTTCCGGCGCTGCGGAGGTGCGCGCGCCGTCGCTGGCCGCGCTGGCGGGCTCGCTGGGCGGGGAGGGGGCCCCTGCGGCCGCGCCCTCGCCCCCACCCCCTCCCCCGCCGCCCGCGCTCCGGCTCGAGGTGCGCGCCGAGGTGGCCCCGGATGCCTGCAGCGGCACCTCCCACTCGCACTCAGAGACGGACCCCGAGGAGGCGCCGCCGCCCTCCGGCTCGTCGCGAGCGCAGCGCCTTCGCAGCCTGTTCCTGTACGGCTCGCCGGCGCCCCCGCACACCGACCTCGAGGCCGGCCCTGCTTCCTAACCGCGTGACCTGTGCCACTCTCTCTGGACTCTAACAGTGCCGCGTTCATAGACTGAGTAGACGAATTCCGGGGCCGGCGCCGCGTCGGCTCTCTCTATAGTATTAAGTTCCATGTAAATAGTTATGTTAGTGTGAGTGCCCGCCGGCCCCGCCCGTGATTATATCCTGTGGCACGTGTTTTGTATACCGACGTGTAAGTTCGGCAGCCCTAGTTGTATTCGATAGATGCTTTGCGCTTTCGAGCAGTTACTCTATCAGATATTTGTGATACTTTGAATAATAATTACTATTAATGATCTAAATTATTTAATTTTTCACGTTTGTAGGCGGAAAGTAATTGATAATAATTATACTGTATGAATTATATATATAATGTAATGAGTAATCAAACAAAAATAATATTAAATGATTAAAATATAAGCGAATCTAATAGTTGTTTCGATTATCCGCATATACTTATTGATAGGTTCTCAAGAAACACGAGACTTAAGAGGAACTTAAATGGTGAAATCTGAAGCTAATACAAATCGTCAGCGTCACACATACACAGGGTTATTGGTAAAATGCTAACAACCTCTTAGGGTTGACTTTTGCTATTCCTAACAATTGTGTTTGTGTATTTGACGGAATAAGCACGAGGACCACCTGATGTTCAAAGTCTCTTGTGCTGTAATTTAGTAGTGTAGTGTAATTTAATTTTTAATATATTTTTATTATAGTTCGATGTAAATATTCAAAACTCTATTCAAAGGGAGCGCGGCGCGGTCCTGTGTTATCGCGGCGGGCGCTCTTGGTTTGGAGAGACTCAAAACTTAAAAGAATAAGTTATTGTAGTATTGTCTCACACTTTTAAGTTTTGTGTTTCGTAGTAAAAGACCAATTATATAATTATCAAATTAAATTTATCAATAATATTTACCAATAACCCTGTATACTAAGTTGAAGATCACATTAACAATTATTTTTTGAGTACTTCTTTAGTCTCTCTTACTTCTAGCGGGAATCGAACCTGCGTCCGGGTTCACGTACCGAATAGCAAAATACCACCGGATGGTTTCCAGAATTGTTCCTCGAACCAACGTAAATTAATAAAACTGACTTAATAAAAAATGCTAAAATTTGGTTAGTGACATTTTTTTTTATGTTATTATGACGGAACAAGCTCAAGGCCCACCTGATGTTAAGTGGACTAACCTCTGTCTATAACAGTTGCAATTCATGACAACTCACGAATTGCACTGCGCCCGTCACATTGAGACATAGTTGTTAAGTCTCATTGTGCCTGCAATTTATATATAGAATTATAGCAACTACATATGTGCCTTTGACATTAGTTTATGTCAGCCGCGCTCCACCACGTAGGTACAAAAGTATAATTTTATAATAAAGTACTAACAGTACACGTGAGGTAATTCATTTTTGAAGTCATAATATAAAATGCTTTTGTGGCGTGGCCAAGAAGTATCACACGTTTGTTAGTGTCGATTCACATGCGGCATTCTGTTGGAGGCAAGCGTATAAAGAAATAGAAAATATCAGCTTGACGTTTTTATTTAGTCACCATCAATGCTACAGTAATTAGCTTACGTCACCTACGTCATGGTATAGTATGGTAGGCACGCACATCTCCACAAATTATTTCTACACATCTTGGTTATCATTACACTATTATTAATAACAAATACAATAAATTATGTTAACATTTAGATATAAACAAATGCCGTCGTTATATAGCGGGTTCAATGTGATTATTTGGCTGCTAAACTAGAATAATTTTATTTAACTATATTAACATATAAATATTTGTCTGGCTATTCGTAGTTTGATGACTTAATTAAACGCAAGCACTTAATACTTTAAAAAAATATAATTCTATACAACTTAATCATGCATAGGATGAGACTTGAAAATTTGGAATGTTAGATTTTGGTCATTGCTTACAAAGTTGATGCCAAAATATTCCATTTTTATTTATTTTACAGTTTTATTAAAAAAAAAATAACATTTTATACACTTTTTACATAATTATCACTATATTGTCAATTCACTCCCAAAAGAGAAATTTGGAAATCAAGCAATTTGTTGTTTGATTTTTTAATAAATTCATATAATCCTGCTATCTTTAAAAGCACATAACTCCGGCTCAAATCTATAGATTTTTTATCATACTTTTACATGTATCACAATAAAACGTTATATTTCTATTAGATTACAATATTTTCCAATCTATAATTATTTTAAACTGTACATTTCTCATCACATCAAAAATTAATAACAAAATCTAATTAAAAAATAAGTAAATATTTTTATCTATTTACATAAATAAAATTATACTACATTACGAAATCTCATAAAATAATTACATTTGGCTTATTTTCTTAAAAATGTAGGTAAACACAATAAAATCCTGAGGTTGTATTTTAACAAAATTCTGAAAAGTGGAAATTTTAGATAATTTATACATGTGCCGTGTTACCTTTTAAACATATTAGATAGTAGTTCATTCATCGAGTTATTAGAGTTTGTAGAGAGGAGTAAAAGTTTTGACTTTAGGGTTAGGTTTGGGAGATGACTTAGACGGTTACCATGCTAAAAAGCAATAGACACCCTGGGAGGTGAGCCCAAAGAAACACAAAAATGTCTTAATTTTGACGTTTTTTAGTTTTTCGCCCAATTAGAAACACATAAATTCAAGAGAAAAAAATAATGATGCTGGTGTCAAAGGTGTTTATTGTAACTTTTTGTTAAGGCCTTCCTTTTGTCCCCCATAGCTCACCCCTTTAGCTTACCTCTCAGGGTCGGCTATTCTTAGGATCTCTACCTCCAATCCGATCCCTGATGTCAAAATATCTGTTCCTCCATGCACTCACCCCTTAAATGAATTATGGGCTAAACATATTTTACTACGAAATAAGCAAAAAGTACAGCGAAAATTCTATGAGTACTTACTACAGACGGATAGTAATTTGTCTTTCGACTATGTATAATATTATATTTACTTAACAACTATAAATCTTAATATAATTTGAATAGCGTTTTAGGTATGAAAAATGATCAGCTTGTGAGTGATTATGATAATTCGGAATACATGACTACAGTGAATATTACTTTATGATTTACCCTATTTTAGGCCTGTGCCACAATCAATACATTTATAATTACGGCTAAAATTATTTACTTGTTGATTTCCAGTTTCAATTTCTACCGGTTAAATAATGTTTCAATGTCATATTAGCTATAATAAATATTGTTAATATATATAATATACTATAATTATGATCACATTTACAAATCAGTAGAGCAAAAAAAAAATAGTCCTAGGCGGGAATCGAACCCACGTCCTCCAATTTCGCGCCTGCCTACACCACTTGGCCACCGGAACATACTCGTTCAAGCCGAAACTTTGTGCTTGTATTGTATTACATTAACCGTTTAAACCAGAATTATTTCAGACTTAGCATCCGATAGTGCATATAATATTATTTAGGAGGATTTTTGACCACTTTGTTCCGCCACTGCAACATGAAACACATGCCGTACCATGCGTAACAATAAATGGGAAATGTGAATTTATCGGTCAATAGAATAATAAAGAGAAAGAATTAAGTTGATGTTATCTGCTCTTTTTTTGTCTATACCAGTGGTTTAAAATGTTGTCCTTAGTCCCAAAGAATTAAAATAAATACCGCGATTTAGCACCCCTCATATCTGCATCGAACTTTCTTATAAGGAAACCTGTGCAATATGAGAAGAAGGATGTGCAATATTAACACTGGCGATATAAAAGCAAATGTCGCATTTTGCTTTAACTAGGTACAGGTACATATTGAAGCAGACACATTAAACAACTCATGATTTGAATTCAAAGTTTTTGGTAGTGGAAGCACCAGCATTTTTTTTTTTCTGAATGGTGTGCAATTGTCACTAGCTGGTAGCTAATAGCATGATATGAGAAGGACCGCCTGCTCGTTACCCCATTTTAAAGCTAGCTGATACAAAAACATGACAGCCGCATATTTTGAATCTTATGGAATGAAGAAAGGAGGAAAATTCTGGCTGAGGTTTGTATGGTTGGAAATAAGTTTGTGGGAGTATTTATTTTTTATGGGGTTCTGACGGAATAAGCACCTGGTGTCAAGCGGCGACCTCTTCCTATAACAGATGCATTTCGTCACAAGTGACAAACTGCCACTGCGCCTATTAACCAGAGATATAAAGTTGTTAAGTCTCTTGTGCGTGTAATATCACTAACACCCATACCATACCGTTCAAACCAGAACACAGTATCCGAACATTAATGCTTGGCGGTACAAAATAGGTCTGGTGGCAGTACTTCCTGTGCGTTTAGGATGTTTAGAGATTAGTTACGCTAAGGTACGTCTAGTTATGTTGGAGATTAGTATGCATGGTGGGAGGGCATTTCGCGAATGCCCGCCTGGCTAGCTACCACCCTCAAGTAGAAAATCTGTGGCTAAGCACCTAACGGTGTGTTCCGGCAGCTGTCCTTGAGAGCCAGTGATTCTAGGTTAGCCTGAACAAACATCTCCGACCACATAATCACTTACCATCAGGTGAGATAGTGGTCAAAGGCTAACCTCAGGAATAAAAAAAAATGTGCGAAGATAGCAATTCGAGCAACCAGACGTGTAATTTACTTTTTTATAATGACGCAGTACCAGCAGAAGGATAATTATTGAGAAATGTTCAGATCAAAAGAAGTGAATTGTCTATGATTGAAAGTCTCAGGTCTCACATATGTGGAAACACAAAGATTTTAAGATTTGTTTCTGAGATTATATTCTAATAATGTAAAAAAAGGGTTTCTATAATATAGTTGGTATGTGTGAATGAATACATAGAGAAGATGAAATCCTGAGGTACTATAACTTATCTTTTGCCACAATATAGTGATCATAAATATATAGACTTCTAGTAGGTATACCCAGTCAAGAAATACATTCGATTTGTTTTTCGCATTCATTATCTGGTACAAACGTCTTTTTATTTTTTGACCCATGAGTTTTGATGACACAGAATGTTCTACCATCAATATAATAAAAAAAACTTTTAAGAGTGTTTTTGTGTTTTTTTGCCTATGGTTTATGACCCCCCAGCTGAATACACTGCTCTATTCTATAAGTAATTATTTTAAAATGTTTTCATTATTGTTTTTCTTCCACACCTAAAGTAATTGTTATTACACAATTAATAACACACCACACAAGCAAAACCCGAAGCGTAAACGTTCAGAAGCGCTCGCTAAATTCTGCATTAACTTTTTTAATATTAATTATATTTAAATGCATTTTCGATAGACACGACTTGGGGAGGTACTAATGTTATATAAAGGGCTCAAACTGCTTAGTAACTAAAATGTGAGTACACTAGATATAATGTTTGGTATGGTCAGTAAATGCTGAAAATTTTATATAGAATAAAGGACTTGCAATTCTTTAATTATCTTGAGACTAATTAGGCGCAATTTTAACCATGTATGAATTAGCATGCCAAAAGCTTGCACATGAAGATAGAGTAGTACCAAGCACCGCATTAAAGAGCCAGATATTTATTATCTTTTTCATTTAAAATTACGTTAAAGTGAAATCTGTAGTAAAAAAATAAACTGACAAGTTAATTGAGAAATAAAGACATGATTGTAGTGTAAAATTTAAATACATTATTCATTAAAAGGTTCAGAGAGTTATTGTGAACTTATACACACCAGCTCTGGTTATAGACATTTGTACACATAGTTTAACTATATATATTATGGCCTCGTTTCTCTGAGAATGATTGAAAAAGAAATAATATGATTTTTTTCTGATGCAAGCATAATATGCAATATAATAAATAACAAGAAAATAATAAAAAAAATGTTGTTCACAAAATATCATATTTCTTGATTGTTAAATATTCAGAAGATATTACTAGAATATACATAAACGTACCGTGATGGAATGTCACCCACCCATCTCTCCCCATAATAGGGGAGGCTCGGCTGCTACAGTACATAAAGTAAAAACATTCAGTATAAAGATTATCTACTGCTGAAAAGATTTTAAAGACCGACTTTTCAGCAGTATATAGGATGAAAATTATGAATTTTACGAATACACAGTATTATATTAGCAGATTTTACTCTTGTTATGTGGAATTCTCAGTCAGATTAAATTTGAGCTTTACTGACTGACGATGCATGAAATTAAAACATATAAAATTCAGTAATATATAACCCTTACATTAATAGGGGCACATAAGCTCCCCATACAAAGGCTACCGCCTCAGTACTCACTGCAGTGCTTTAGGCTCAAATTAAGCCACACATGGAGAAAAACTGCTGATTACTGTAACCAGTGGAGTTAAAAAACACTAACAACTTCCAGCATTAACCTGTCAGGCGGCATGGTTAGAATCCAGCAATGCTAACAACAAAGAAATGCTATCTGATTCTTCATCGTCAGAACTTCAAAGGCTAAAACAAAGTTTGAGGCATCACCTCTGCCTCTTGGGCCAGGCACAGGGAATAATAATCGTGTTTTAGTTCTATATGAATCTGATAAACAACTAAATAACAAAAATACGAAACAAACTCAACTTTTTAGTACAGCTGGAAGTCGTAAGTAGTAGAGCCGTCCCTCCAAGTGGGTTCATCGGCCACTTTAGCCCGGCAGAGAGGGCATGTGTGCTCCCTGTCGAGCCAGGCAGAGATGCACAGCTCGCAGAAGATGTGGCTGCAGCCAAGTCGCACAGGGGTGGTGTAGTCGTCATGGCAGATAGGGCAGGAATCACCCGCTGAGACCAGTTGCTCGCAAGTCGGTTTAGTACCCAAGTTCTGTAGAAAGTATAGCGTTTTAATCTACCTTTCTTTATGACCGCTGCGCCAGAAAAGGTTCAAGTTCTGCGCTTGAGTGTGTGCCTCGCATTACATAAGTTAAACATGGGCTTTCCAGTAAAGAGCGTGCTATGCTAATCGCCAACTCAGCATAGCAGCTAGGAAAAAATATGGAAAGAAGTGTAACTCTCCTATAGTTGTCGCTTTGATTTCGGACTCATGAAATATACAATTAACAAAACACGCATAATCTTCCAAATTAAATTCGATTCTTTAATCGATTTGGTGCTTAGAAATTATCAAATCCGATTGGTCACGTCAAGGTAGCGTTGAGTTGCACGGTACGCATTTTAAACCATGCCCGGCGCGGTTAGGGTTGCGTTCTGCTGTTTTTGAGCTTGACTTTAGTTATTAGTAGCAAAGCAACTTCTTTATTTATATGTCAAATCACTCACTTATCATATTATGACCTCAAGGACAGCTTCCGGAACCCGCCAATAAGTTGCTTGGCTACAGGTTTTCTATTTGAGGTTGATAGCTATTGCATATGGACACCGAAAGAAATCCTTTTTCAAATAACTCTCGTAATGGTGTCTACTTTTCTATATGTATCTAAATTTGATTTCAAGCACTATCGCATGCCACACGAATATTAGATTTACAAGTATTGATGAGCACACAACTTTCTCATATCTGAAAATAATTTCTTTGACAACAATCTCAACTAATGGTATGATAATATAGCTGAAGGTGTCAACCAGACTTATCATATGGCAATCAAGGTTAGTCAACGCGGGAACCGATGGATGTTCGGTGACTAATTTTCAAATTAAGGATGGTGGCTAGCAAGGCGGAGTTTTGCTAAGTGGTCTACCACCATGCGCTTTTGCTGCATGACGCTCAAGTGTGCGGCGGAATTCATACCATGAAAATTCTGCGTCTACGTAACATTCTGTCAGTCTATAGCCAATACACTAAGCCATCACTGCTTCATCTTTCGTCAGTTCAGTCCTAATCCAGGCCTAGCTTATATTGTCAGTCATACATACACCCAAAATTATTTCAATAGCATAGTAGTTATTTCACGCAGATTAAGTTACGGGTATAAATTGTCGGCGAATAAAACCTGGGATAAACGCATAGGCCTGATAAAAGGTACAATCTAACATTGATCAATGTTAGATTAAAACGTATACAGAAGGCTTGTATTTTGGTGTGATTGTATGTTATCAGGATAAATTACGTACTGCACAATAAATACTTGACGTACCAATTTGGACGGACTGCGATTTGTGACTAGGACGCATTGTGTAATGGATGAACTGCAATAAATCTCACAAATGCTGGCATATCAGCAAAATAAAAAGTATCTCCATTGAATCGCTAAATACCCTATGGGGTGCCGGGTTAGAATGTTACCCCCCGCCTAATTCTACCTGTGGGTGTCTTAAGAGGCGATTGAAGGTAAAATACCGGAAGGTGGGCAGCAGCGCCTTCTGAGGAACTAATATTTTAAACTGCGATCCCAAAGACGCCTGCCAAGCGTGGCGATTATGGCAATCCCCCCATAAGTGGGGGAGACTGTGTTTAGCGGTGGACAATCCGGCTGATAGAATACAGTACATTAAATCTAAAAATTATAAACATAAAGTGTAAAATTCCCCAATATAGCCTTGTAGATAATCCATCTGCTACTCACCACACTTTGCAAAAGAGTCCATGTAGCATTCTTGAACAGCCGCAGCCTCACCAGCACCTCAAGCACCTTGGCAATGACATACACGGTGGTTAAGAACATGCCCACCATCCTCTCTGAGCCTGAATATGACTGCATCAGAAAGAACACCCAGGGCTGGATGGTCAGAAGAGATCGGTACAGTTGCGACACTGCTTCAGTGAACAGGTACACTTTACCCTGAAAATTACCGAGCGAAATTAGTAAAGTCTATATTAAACGCCAAAAAGTCTGAACATATAATAAAAAAAATTATGTACTTATTTAAAAATATGATGATTTAATGGTATTTGCTGTTGTCGACGATGAACACATTTTAGGCGAGTAAATGATCTTGTAAGCAGTGTTTACAAAATAAAAAAAAAATAAACGGAACCAACTTCCAAGACTGAAAAGTATAAAATAAAGTTGTTCCATACAAGGTCATTTACTCGCCTAAAATGTATTCATCGTCAACAACAGTAAATCATCCAGGTAAGTGAAAACAGACTATAACTTATAAACTTCTTCTCAGTCAGGCGCTCTTGACAGAGTGGTTGTGGTTGATCAGATGGTGGTACATGGTGGTCCTTCAACATCATCAGTCTTCTCGTCGGTGATCACTGATCTGGCATGCTTCTCCATTTTTGCTGGTTGGTAACGTCGCGTGCACTCTGATATGAATGACTGTGTTGCCATTTTGATCAGATCATTCCAGCGAGTGGGAGATCTGCCTCTAGCTCTTTTTCCTGCTACCTGACCCTGGACTACTAACCGTTTCATCGAGTCTTCATTCCTGGAGATGTGCCCGAAGAACTTTAAAACGACGAACGAAAGCCTAGTCTTCATTTTAAGTTCATTAAGGATATGGACACGTTTGTGCGGAAGGCAGTCCACGGGATCCTCAATAGGCGCCTCCAACACCACATTTCCAGAGCGTCGATTTTACGGCGGTCCAGTATTCTTAAGGACCAGGTTTTAGCACCACCTTAGCAGTACCTTTGTATTTTTAGAAGTTCTACTTATAAGCTAATTAACAATTTTGATGAAATTTATATGGGACCACCTCGGAGGTAAACCCTTTCCGATGAAATAAGAATTATTAAAATAAGACTACTCTGTAAAAAGGTATGCATGGTCATACATAAGAAAAATCTCGTCGATTTGAGAACTTTTTTGAAGTTGGTTAATAATATATATACCTTACCTACCTTAAGAGTCAAAGACTTTCCTCTTAAGAGTCAAATACTTTCGTTTTTGACAGGTATTTCAGATATTCCTGAACGCTGTCCAGCCGAGTTGGGATACGACGATTGACCTCGTTCATATAGTTGGACTTGCCTAGCTGAACTGTCTGTCCCTAAGTAAACGTATTTGCCAACTTTGAGTACCGAGTTCCCAACTGATACCGGGACGTTCGACATTACCGTTCATTTTAATTTAAAGGTAAGTACATCTGTTGATAAACTCGATTGAGGCCTCAAGCATCGTGCTCACGTCTTCCATAAATTACCATGACCACAGTACAGCCGACAAATCGAAAATGAGTAATGTACTTGCCGTATATTTATGCCGAGTCCTTTCCAGTTCAGACGTTTGAAGGCATCTTCCAATGTGGCAGTGCACAGTTTCGGACATATTACATTTCCCTGTCTCAGGCCTCTTTGTAATGGAATCGCCTTCGAACTCTGCTTCTGTACTCGGACCGAAATGCTGACCGTTATTGTACAAACACTTTAGTATTTCGATATACTGATAGTGAACACGGCGTCGTTGGAAAGAATCAATTACCGCCCACGTTTCAATCGAATCGAAGACTTCCTCATAGTCCACAAACGCTAAGCATAGTTCCCAATATATAAAAATTATATCTTCTAACTTCTTATCTGCATAACTTGCCGCAGCGTATGGAAGTGTTCTATGGTTACCTTTTCGGAAATCGGCTTGTTCGGGTGGCTGGAATTCATTAAACATGCAAATGCGAATTCCAACCAATTCGTGTTGATCCTCGAAAACAGCTCATAAATATGACTCAGAAACGTGATAGGTCTGTAGTTCTCCAGCTAAGTGATTCAATCACCTTTTTTATGTAGGAGCACCACCACGCCTCTGTTCCATGCTTCTGGACTTCTCCAATCAGAACGGAATCGAAGAGCTGCTGGAGCACTTTGAGTACTGGTGTTCCACTTGCTCTCAGCTCAAATGTGATTCCGTCATTACCACGCGCCTTGTTATCCTTCAGCTGTTTCAAAGCCATCTGAATCTCTTACAGGCTGATGTCCAGGATATCTTCGGTATTGTGCCAAACTGTGATTTTTTTGTGTGTGATTTTTTATCAACAATTTTTGTAATTTTTATTTGAGTTTGTTTATTTGTATATGACGGAATAAGCACGAGGACCACCTGATGTTAAAAATCTCTTGTAACTGTAATTTAATATTTAATTTTTTTATTACTTAGCTCGATGTAAATATTCAAAACTTTATTCAAAAGGAGCGCGGCGCGGTCCAGTGTTGCCGAGGCGGGCGCTCTTGGCTCGAGACTCAAAACTTGATACAATAAGTGTTTCTAGTGCTGTCTGACACTTTTAAGTTCTGTGTCTCGTAGTAAAATACAATGCCTACTCCGAGCCAAGAGCGCCCGCCGCGGCAACACTGGACCGCGCCGCGCCCCCTTTGAATATGGTTTTGAATATTTAATTCGAGCAAAGTATTAAAAAATATGAAATAATAAATTACAGGCACAAGAGACTTTTAACATCAGGTGTCGTCGTGCTTATACCGTCATATACACAAACACACAAAAAAATAAGTTTGTTAGGACTAGCAGAAATCAAACCTAAGAGGTTGTTAGCATTTTACCAATAACCCGTATATATAAATTATTTCATTAAAATATACTACTACGTTCATTTGTTTATCAAGTAAGCGTAGATTAACTTTTTACATGCATTATTTCACGTTAGCATTGGAAATTCCGAAGTACTTAAAACGCAACTATAAAAAAAAGCAAATTTATTAACATACCCTCTTCTGAAATGGCAGAATGCATGCTGGCATCATTGTAACAAGGAGCTTAAAGTCCACAGTAATAATCTTTACGATCAAATCTGTGAGCACCACTAGCCACAGCAATTCCCACACGTTAAGTTCTGTGTATCCAGGGAACATAATCACGTTGGGAAGAAGCTTGCCGTGACCAAATAAGAAATGAACAATCACTATGCAGCTTGTTGAGAACATAAGCTCACTGAATAGTAGTGCTAAACTACGGTTCATTTGCTTGCCATGCTCCCTGAAAGGTAAAAGGTAGTTTCTATAAATCAGACATGTAATAGTAATAGCAAATTTTATAGAATAATTGCAAAAAAATTATTGATATACTTTTTAAAATTATCTTTGATACTTCTGGTGTTACGGATGGATGTCAGTGGACAATGGTGATCACTTACCACCAGGTGAGCCAGCTGTTCATTACTTATTGCATTAAAAAAATATATGCATTTTGAACACATACTACACTACCGTGTGCAGTGGGGTGCCAGGCTAGAATGTCACCCGCCATTACTACCTGTGGGTGTCAACCATTTGCACACACATAGGCCACTAAAGGTATAAAATACCGGAAGGTGGGCAGCAGCGCCATCTCAGGAACTCATATCTTAAACTGCAATCCCCAAGACGCCTGCCAAGTGTGAGGATTATGGCAATCACCCTGAATGGGGGAGGATGTGTTTAGCAGTGGACAATCCGGCTGATAGAGTACAGTAGAGTACTACACTACCTTTAGTGAGTCAGGTAAATAAAATATTGTACTAAATAAATTTAGAAATTAAACAACACAGCTCTCTTAGATGTAAAATTTATACTTGTATTTTAATACTCACCTCCTGACTAGTCCATTGCTGTGAGCAAATGTACAGAACAGTATAATAAAGGTGAATATGCCCTCTCTGCTGTCATACATGAATTTTATGAAAAGTAGGAAATAGAAGGGTGCATAACGTATCAATAGGTTCAGGGTAGCTCTGACGTCCACTACCTGTAATTCAATGTTCTACAATATAAATTAAATCACTTACAACTATATCCTCTAAAATTTATTTTTATCATCCCCTTTTCTGTCTACTGTGTACTTCCTGCCATGCGGCAAATCTTCCCTCTACCTCTGAGTAGTTCACAGAAACACACACACACATTCACCATCCACACTTACACATCCAACTTAGTATGCGCAATATTATTTAAGAATCTTTTATGTAATTTAATGATCATCATATATTTTAGTTTATTTATGTTTTTATAAAATCAAATTTAAGATTATGTACTTAGGTCATTACCAGCCGGAAGGCGCTGATGACGGTAACACAGTTTATAACTACAACAGGCATCAACGATTCAACTAGTTTAGTTTTTACAACTTGTATACTCATTTTAAGTGCATATAACTAAAAACCCTATATAAAATGTATGTAAATTCCAAAAAAATATTACAATTTATCCTCATCTAATCTATTTCTTTTCGTCCTGTTAGCATCAGATGCACCTGAATCTAGGCATTTATGAATGAAATTCTATTGTGTTTCTTATCCATGATGAGTAAGGATTATTTATTGTTTTATTTTGCTTCCGGTATAAATTGAACAAAATTTCTATGAACAGGAGACCTTCACTTATCCAACGGACAATAACTAGACCTTTGAGGGATTACCAAGGCATCTAGAATGTTGTCTGCAATAATTTTATGGTGAGAACACGTTTAACCAATAAATTTATTAAAGATTTGTACATTCCTGTACTACTGTATGTGCTTAGTTACTTTAAGCATTAAAAGATACATACAAGGCAGACAAAAGATACGCTAGTGAAGCCCAAGGTGTAGAGGACCGCACAATATCAAAAGTTCTCTCCTTATGCCGTAACCCCTCTGAGGCCACATTGTAACGATTTGAGTCGCGATTGCCGCAATTACCAAAAGAGAGATGGTCTATATTAACATGGCTCTACCCACTATGGTTATTGATCAGTTCCACCTATTATGTAAGTCCAGGAAAAATAAATTTGATTAAAAATCGACTTTGTAACTGCTTATTCATGATCATTACCCATTAATACTTATCATAGGCTATTATAAGTAAAACATTCATCCTAGGGGAGGATAAACATGGATAAACATATCATATTGCCTTTATTCCCCCAAATCACAATCTAAGTTTATCAAACCAAAGAAAAAAAAGATACCATGCAACACTTTCAACACTCCCCTAATAAGGCAATGAAATTCCAAGTATAATTTTAATTCATAGCCCAGTCATATTAATTTAGATTGTAATACCTGTTGCTCAATGCTTCCAACAATGTGGTAAGGTGAATAGCATAAACTATGGTTATGAATGTTTGGCTTATAAGTTGAGGTTTGCGCACATTGAACAGTACATGTATTTTTTTTGTTTTTGACTAGCTGTGCAACAAAACTGAAAATCGACACATGTCTAATGATCTTAATCGATTAAAATTAGTCACTAAACTCCTGTTTTAAATTAAATTTTAATTGATTAAATTCATTAGACATGTATTGATTTTAAACCATATGGGGAGCAATATCAACTCATTCAGCAGTCATCCATAATGTCCTAACAGGAAATCAATTTACCTGCTGTGTGCCATCATCACTTTGACTTTCATTATCAGCATTATCATGAATGTTGTTGTTGTTTGCAGGATTTACAGACACATTTATCTCTTGATTCTCCACACCATGATCAGATAGGTTAGAATCATTAGACACACTTGTGCTCACAGCATGGCTGGCAGGCTGTGCAACCCTCTCTGTGACAACGAATGTTTGAGCATTAGGTCCCAAGTTTACATGTGCTATGGAACTCTGTGGCCTATGTATTACAAGGTCACCAACTAGTTGGTGGGTACCAGGAGCATTTCGTGGTAACCAAGTAGGAAGGGATAATCTTGCATTGTTGCCCTGAAATAATATTGTATAATTGTAATTATTGATACTTACAGATTTGTAGGTCCCAACAGATTTGTTGGTATATTTGTACTAATAATAAACTGTTTACTTGTCAATATTGTTAAACAGTTTTGTAGGTATTCTGAATGAATTCTCATCAATGGACACATAAGATAATTACGTAGTTATTCAGATCAAGCATCAGACAGATAGAACATGCACCACAAAAATATAAATACTCGTACATACTGCATGTTGAAGCTACTTACCATGCGTGCATGTTCTACAAGAGGTCTTATTTCTCTGAATACGCTATTTAGACGATCGCCAAGTCCTAGATTATTTCTATTTGGAGTTGCTTGTCTGGGTTCCCTCAGCGAATCCAGACGATGTAACCCATTGTGCCGCGGTGTAGCCTCCGCGGGTTCTTCCTCTTCAATATTTAGGGTCACTTGATTTGGTTGAGCCATCGCACAACACGAGTACGCAAAATATTAGCTTATAACAAGAATTTTATTAAAATTATTACACATATCCGAATGTTTTTGATCAGACGCAAGAAACGAATCGAATGTGATCAGACCAGTGTGACCAGGTTTAAATTGGACATTATCTAGCTGCTCCCCTAAATTCTGCTAAAGTCTGCGAACTTTATTATTGTGCCAAAATTTTGCTATTGAATGAAGAGCCAATTGAAAGAATGCTATGTATAAAAAAGAACAATTTTTTTTTAACATTTATGATTGAATGTGTTATTTAATCATAAATGTTTTGAAGAGAGATATTTAGAATTAACAATAATTCTAATTGGTACGTACTTCTAATTTTCTATGGTGTCCATGTTATTATACAGAACCGTCGAGCTTTGAGAGTCCTTTATCATTTTTTTTGATGGCATAAAAAATCAAAACAAATTTAATTAAAATATGCATCCACCCTGTCATTTTATTTCATCTACATGTAGACTTGCAGCATCATGTTTATTTTTAAATTTATTTCGCAAATCAGTTTTTACATTGTTCATTTACCTATGAAAATAGTTGGTCACTAGCTGTATTGGACATGGGTAAAATCATCACGGCCTTTGCGAAATCAGCTATGTGTGGGTATTTTTAGTTCCATTGGCAATAGTGAGTAGTTTTAGGAATATGATATGACCCCAAAATCCTTTAGTATTCATTGGTGTGGGGTCAGCAGAAGTACTCCCGATTCTAAAAGATCTGTCACATCTTTATCGAATTTAAGGATTTATTTTCGGAGTCAATTTGCTTGTATGTCAGATTTGTATACCAAATTTGGAAATTGAGAGCCAGTTATGGCCAAACTTCTAACATCCTTGTCATTAAGAGGTAGACAAGATTTTAGTTCAATACAAATTTCGATCAATAAATATTGAATTCCGGAAATTAAAATTGAGAAATTGTTTGTACATTATTCATTTATCGTAGAATTTTTTAATATTTCTAGCACCACTACCTAAGTGAAACACGGCTAAATTGCCAATCGTTCTTCATAATGTTAAATTTCTGCGGGTATTTTATAATATTCTGCCAAAATCTGCTATATTTTCAGATCTACGACACGATCTGCTAGCCCCTAAATTGGAGATCAAATTATGCTAAAGTCGCAGAATTCTGCTAAATCTGGTCACACTGAATGTGATTCTGTGATTGGTTTGGTGATATTCAAAACCATAGATCAAATTGATCAAAACGAAGGCAAACTTTTATTTCTTTGAAAACAATAGGGAGAACATGTATACGATATACGACGATAAATCGGATTCACTCGATGCATCGAAATGTTCACTACAAAAACGATGTATCCAATCGATCAGATGTTTTGGATAGTTATTGATTTACTAGAATATTTTCAGAAAACATCGAACCGAGTCAATGATAACCGTCTAAATCTTTAGCTGCGCTGCTGTCAGCCACTTGACCTTTGTGGTCCATTGATAAGAGTAGTTTGCACGGACCGCTCTCCAAACAAACGTAGTTTCGTCATAATCTTAGATACCAAATGTTAATTAATGTTAAAACTCGGTGAAAGTTTGTATGCACCTTGCTGTGCCTAAGCTCTATGCTTTTGGATTGCTAGTTTTTCGATTTATTATATTACATATTAATTAAGACATTATACTAAGTAAAGCTTAATATAAAATTTACTATCCAACACAAACCATCAAACCAGTCAAACAATTAAACAATGAGAGACCTAGTTTATTATATATATATATATATATATATATATATATATATATATATATATATATATATATAAGCATATAAGCGAACATGCAGTACTTTACAGTCTTTGTAAAATTCAGTTGCTAGGTACAGGATTGACCTATAAGTAGCTACTTTTTATATAGCTCACTGCGCGGGTTCGAACATTATCATGGAACAAAACAACTGTATTCTCCTCCTTAAGATATATTGCTCATCATCACACACACATCATAGTATACTATAATGATCAAATTTACAAGTTGTAAACATCAATAATTAATTCTCTATCCGCGACTTCTCTTAAGTTTTTAAAGTGATAAATTAGCTAAACTACTCTGCTACTAAGCGTCTTAATACGTGCATTCCATGTCATTCAGAATTCAGAACCTGCAA
This sequence comes from Plagodis pulveraria, assembly GCA_963890685.1. Lineage (NCBI taxonomy): Eukaryota > Metazoa > Arthropoda > Insecta > Lepidoptera > Geometridae > Plagodis > Plagodis pulveraria. The sequence goes on along the minus strand of OY982956.1, from coordinate 21,870,829 downwards.
CACAAGAATAAGCTTTCTTTAGTGTAGGTTCTGTGCGAAAACAGACTAAGTAATCTTATACAAGCATTGTCTTTTGTGTAAGAATTAATTAAAATAACGAAAATTTAGTTTTTTTAACAAATTGTATGCTATTTATGAGAAATTATAAACATTATTATTATTATATTCACATTTCCTTGAACAAAGGTGCTATATATAGAATATATAAAGATATTATTAGCAACTAATTAAGCCACTTTCAATATGTTACTCTTAAGTTTCAGTTGTTTTATTTGTACCTTTTGAGAAATAAAAAATTATTATTATTATTATTATTATTAGGTAATGGAAGACAAGGTTATTAAACGTTATAAGTTTTATGTACTTTTAGAGAGAGAATATTAATAAATTTGTAATTGATATACAAATATGTATTTGGCATTTGTAATTCAATTACTTCCTTAAAATGTAATTTGTAATTCGTATTTCAAATACCTGACGCCGAAGTATTTCGTAATTAGTATTTCAAATACTTCAGGCTTCAAAATACATTTTAACATTAAAATACATTTAACCTTCATTTAGCAATCGTGAGTGTGGGTGCGAGGCGAGTGTAATAATGGTTCTGGACTGCACCTGTTAAGTGTACCGTACGCTATGACTGTACGGTACGTCAAAAATGGCCAACAAAACGCAAAAAAAATTACGTCAAATTGTCAATGTTAAATTAAGATGTTATGACATAACGGTTTGTTTTTAGTTTTTTCGCGGAATACATAAAGCCAGTACCGCGACACTAACACGGAGATATTTCGCAATTAGTATTTCAAATACTTGTATTTGAATAAGTAGTATTTGTTAATTTGTATTTCAATTAAAGCAAATCTTGTATCTGTCCCAGCCCTGGGTCCCCTCTAGATAGGGAGGAATCCCGTCAGAGCGGCCCTGATGGAATTCTTCCCTATCTAGACAGGGACTGTAAATCAGTATTTCTTATGTCATTATTACATATTTTCAACCTTTCGGTATCAACTTCTATTATCCTGAATTTTGGAAAGTACCTATCTCGTGTTTCTCCTATTTTAAAATGTGGTGATAAATCTGATGTTTGTAACTACCGACCCATTCCGTATATACGTAGCAAGTTAGAATATAACGCGTTAATTTAGGATGCATACGTTAATAAATACACACTCGTGGTAGAAAGGATTCAACGTAAATGTGCCAGATATATTTACAAAAAAAATTTGTATAGTACCCATACATGTACCTCTAGTTATACGTCTCTGATATAGTCGGCTTTAATACATTAAAATTAATGCGCAAAACGCTACTTATCTTGCATTATTATCAGCTGTTACACAATAATATCGACAATCCTTCCGCGTTAGAAGAGTTGCAACTGAACGTGCCGTCAAATTACATGCGTGACGCTGGCGCCGACACCATCGTCTGTTTGCTGCACTCGCGGAAAAGCACTCAGCGCGTGCCCATAATGCTAGGGATAACACTATTTAATGACATGCTAGCCAAAAACTAGATTTGGATATGTTTTATTATAAGATAAGCAGATTTCAAGAAAACCCCTTTAGCTATCTTAGTTTTGCCTTGTGATGCCTTGGACTTAGTCTGTAAGTTACATTGTGCTATTTGAATAAATAAATAAATCGCGTATGCCAATTTGGTCTAGCTTCTTCACAAGTTTAGGAACAGAGACAGAGTCAAAGGCTTTGGCGGGTTCTAAAAATATCCCAATGACTTTATTATGCTTGTCAAGTTAATAAAGTCAGTAACTCCCAACACAGCATCCGTAGCCGATCTACCAGCTCCAAATCCAAAATGATTTGGGGAAGGATATTAAATTTATCGATATAAGAGAGATATTTTAGAAATAGCAGGCAATATTGAACTTGGCCTATAGTTTTAGACGTCATCTCTGTTGCCTGCCTTGTGAATGGGAGCAACAATCGACCTTTTAAAATAGCTCACATGATTAATTATAGGTATTAGTATCGGCGTTGCTTGTTTTATCATTCTTGTGGGAATACAACAGAATTTACATGCATATTAATTTTTCAAACTTTTTATATGACTGAGAATCTCATGTATTCTCGTATATTTGTAATTTTGTACTGAGAATCTCAGTTTCATCAGTTTCAGTACCTAGTAAAAGTTCAGTAATAAAACCATTGAATTTGAATTTTATGTTATGTTTATTAATAATTGTCGTATAATAATAATCTCTGCTGTCAATTTTACTACCAAGATTTTTTCCTATATTCGCAAAATAGTATTGATGAAGTTAATACGAGTACAACCATGAGGAGTAGGTTTTACATCACAACACTTCATTAAAAAATAATATTTTATCTGAACAAGGGCTTCTTTATGGTTTGCCATGTCTTTGTTATATTATGTTCAATCTTTTCGAGCTCTCTTTTCTGATAAATTGGACCTTTCCATGTCTTATGCGAGTTATTTTTAAAATGGTGTTATTTGGAGTTACTTTTAAACGTTTATGCATTTTATCTATATGCAAATACAGCAAAGAATTTCTATTCTTTATTTCTATTTTTTGCATGCGCACCGCATGGAAGTAATAAGTACTACGTAACAGTACTTATTACTTCCATGGCGCACCGCAACTATATTTTGTCTATTCCTTATCTCGCGTAAAATAGACATATCGCGCTATGTCTATGAATGATATCATGGCAGGGCAAAGAACGTGTTCACTTCTAATTTGTTCTACCTGTGGCAACTTGTCCAACAATAATAAGCGCGTCTTGATTTAGGGCGTACTCCATTTCACGCCAATTTCGTTATTTTCGATAATTTTGACCACATTTGCGTCTATGGTTGTGATCACTGTGATCGTTTGTAACTGTTCTCCGCTGTTCCATTTAGGATAAGAACGTTATAATTATGAATGCCACTAAAATTTGCCACGTTTGACATTAGATGTAGATAATTCAAACTGTTCCAGTAGCTTCATAGCGTTTATGGTGAAAATAATGCCAAGACCCAAGTGGAACAACTTTTTTGGAGTGTGATCGTTTTTATAGTTTTTTGCGAATTTAACTCCAAATGATACGCACCCTTAATCGATTTTTGACACTTATCTGCGAGTAGTGCGTGAATGTACTCTTCCTACTTTCTAAGGACGAGATAAATCAGTTGTCCATATCAAGTGGTCAAAGTATAATGGTGGTGATCGACGATTTAGTACTATATTACTTTCCGTCCAGTGTTAGCAGACCCGTATTATTTAAATGTGTAATCTTTAAAATAATAAAATTTTAATATGAACACAATCCACGAACTGTGTGAACAGCTTAAATACATTACCTTTGAATAAAGCTGAAGGTAGTGTTTTCTACTATTTTTTAAATGTTAATAAATTATTGGTTGCTGATAACAGAAAAAAAAACAGTTATATATCAAATCAAATATATTTAAAATTTATTAAAATTTTCATGAGGTTAGCAGCAGTCAACATTTAAAGTAGGAAATTTAAATTAATAACATATTATTTGGGTTCCGTACCCAATATATTGATATGAAATATATTTTTTAATGAATTAAAAATAAATGGGGCGCTGAAAACTATTTAAGAACTTATTTTCTTTCTGCTACTTAGCATTCATCAATGAGATAAACAGATAAGCAATTAGCGTCAAAAACGATAAAAATGAATATAATTCGTTTGAAAATTACATCACCGTGAACATGTTTTAACAATGTCATGCGTGGCATATTTCTTATTTGCACATGCTAGATAGGCTAGGTGTGATTGCCAGGGCTTAATGGTTTAGAGGAAAGTAGAAAGTACTCATGAATTGTAGTTTTTGTATAGTGTCAAGGGGCTGACAGCTTTGTGACCTCATAGATTTTGAAATAAATGTTGATGTGTCTAACCAACGCACCGGAAAATATCGAAGCACAAACTCGATGTATTGCATCGAAAAATAATATCGATATATTGTCTCAGCTAATATCTCGAAAACACAGCCCAGCCAGTCAGCTCCATAGATCAAATAGAATATATACCACTGAGCAAGTAATGTTACCACTAGGGGTATGTTCCATTTGTCGCTAAGAACGTTAATTTCGATAATTTTGATCACATTCTGCGTCTGTGGTTGTGATCACTGTTGAGAGGAATTTTATGGATCGAAAATAATAAAACGTATTACATGTTTGAAACATTCATATTGACATAGTAGGAATGACAGGGTAAAATAAAGTATTATAAAAAGCAAAGATTAAGAGGAAAACCTTCTTTAACATCCTCCCTTTTTCGATAATCTTTATCGTATAAGTCCCACCATTCCTGAAATTAGATCCAGTCTGGGTTTATGCACTGGCTTAGTCAAAATATCAGCACACTGGTATTCTGTGGGAACATACTTAACTTGAAGTTCTTTTTCAGTAACTAATTCCCTTACATAAAAATGTCTTATAGAAATGTGCTTTGTGCGACGATGTAACTCTGGGTTTTGTGCAAGCTTTATAGCAGCATCATTATCAACTTGTAAAGTAGGGACTTCTATCAAAGTAGTAATTTCATTGAAAAGTCTCTTCAGCCAAACAATCTCACGAGCTGCTTCACTAGCTGCAACAAGTTCTGCTTCGGTGCTTGAGATAGCTACAGAAGTCTGTTTACGACTTGCCCAAGAGATTACTCCTCCTGCATACACGCATAAGGTTCCAGAAGTAGAGCGTCCTGTATCGAAATCTCCACCATGATCAGAATCACTAAAACATTCCAAGATTCCAGTTTTGTATCCTTTTTTGTATACAATTGCTGTATCTAGGGTTCCCTGAATGTAACGAAGTATGCGTTTAACCTTGTTAACATCTTCTAAAGAGGGATTTGTAAGTTTCCTGGATACGACACTAATAGCGTATGATATATCCGGTCTAGTACCTGTCATTAAATAAGCTAGCGCACCAACGGCTTCACGGTAGGGAAATTTAACATCATCCTCTTTTACTGAGCATGGTTGTGCTTCTTTGATGATTGGCGTACTAACGGGTTTACAATCACTCATACCAAAGCGTTTCAGTAGTCTTTTAGCATAATGTTTTTGAGAGACTTTGATGGAACCATCGTTGTTGTTGTTGAAGATTTCCAAACCCAGAAAGTAAGAAGCTGGTTTTGTGGTTATCTTGAACTTCCGTTTCAATTCTGCCAAAAACGTTTCAGATTCCTTTGGGTTCGTTGAAGCAATTAACCCGTCATCAACATAGAGTCCAAGAATTATCTTGTTGTTAAGTCGGTTTCTAATGAACAAACATGGATCTGTGTCACATTGTTTGAATCCTAAAACTTTCAAATAATCAACAATACATTTGTTCCAACATCTTGGAGCTTGTTTGAGACCATATAAACTTCTCTTCAACTTACATACTTTAGTCGTACCATCACTGTATCCTTCTGGCTGATTCATGTAGATATCTTCATCTAATGAACCATTCAAAAATGCAGTTGCTACATCAAACTGTCTGAGGGTTAACCCTTCATTTGCAGCGATACTAAGAATCGATCTTATTGTGGCCATTCTAGCAACAGGGCTAAATGTATCACTATAATCAACTCCTTTCTTTTGTGTATAACCTCTTACTACTAATCTCGCCTTATGTTTGTCAAGACTTCCATCAGCATGGGTTTTAACTTTGAACACCCACTTACAAGAAATTAGTTTTCTGTCTTTTGGTTTATCCACCAAAATCCAAGTTTTATTCTCTCGTAGAGATTTTAGTTCGCTTTCCATTGCTTTTGACCATTCCGCTTTCTGAGGACTTTTTATCGCTTCTTTATATGATTTGGGTTCATCAAAATCACTAACAATAGTAGACATAATAAAATCTTCAAATCGTTGTGGTGGTCGCAATGTCGATCTATCTCTTAGATTTATCGTAGAATTTCCTTGTTCATCGTCTTCATCTGAATCAACTTCTGATAATTCAGGCGTAATATAGGACTCATTAGAATCTTCTTCATTTCGACTAAGTTCATCCGATATTGTAGGCAAATTGGGAATTGTTTCTTCAAAACTCGCACCATCATTCAATGTTTGAGGCACATCTGAAATAGTTGCGTCTTGTAAAATATCCTCCCTTGCATCTAACATTGGATGATTTTCTGTAGTTTTAGGAAAAAGAACCTCCATGTCAACCATTGGACTTTGTTTTTCTGTTTCAGAGACATCTGACTCCAATCCAATAGATCTGATGACTGACTCGTTGAATATTACGTCTCTTGACCTTATCAGTGTTGGATCCGATTTATTGTTTATGCTTAGTAACCGATAACCGACATCACCATCATAACCAATGAGAATACATTTTTGAGCTTTTCTGGACATTTTCGTTCTCTTTACTTTTGGAACATGAGCATAACATTCACTACCAATGATTCTCAAATGTTTGATTGATGGTTTCTTTGAAAACCATAACTCAAATGGCGATTTTCCTTCTATAGAAGTCGGTCCAGTTCTATTCAGAACATAAGCAGCCGTGTTGACAAGCTCAGACCAACAGGAGAGTGGAAGTTCTTCGTGAGCGTGCATCATAGTACGAGCAGCTTCTACCAAAGTTCTGTTGTCTCTCTCACTACACCCGTTCTGTTCCGGCGTATACGGCATTGTCAAACGGTGTTGGATGCCATGATTATTTAAGATTTTCTTTACAGCTTCATTTTGGAATTCTCCTCCATTATCGCTGAGAATTGTCTTTATAATATGACCAGTAGTCTTTGTTTCGTTTATCATTTCCACAAGTTTATCCTTCACTTCAGACTTGTGTTTGATGAAATAAACATGACGATACTTACTGAAATCGTCTTTAAATAAAACAAAATAACGAAACTTTTGAAATGAATTAGGGAACGGACCACATACATCAGTGTGAATGATTTCTCCTGGTGCTTTAGCTCGATCTCTGGTTCCAAATTTATATCTATGTGTTTTACCATAAACACATCCTGTACATAATTCAGAATCGAGTTTGACTTTTATACCAAGTTCCTTTTCAATCAATTGCTTCACATGTCTTTTATGCTGGTGAGCAAATCTTTCATGATAGAGTTGTAAAATATTTTTCGTTGACAGTGAGTTCAATTCAGGAGTTGAATTTATAATTGTCTTTACCTTTAGTTTATATAGGCCTCCATTCTTGACTCTTGTGCCAATTAAATTAATTTTTCCATCAACTATCAATTGACAAATTTCTCTTTCAGATGTAAAGACACTCTTCTCAAGTTTATCTTGCGCAGCAAGTACGGAAAATAAGTTTTTCTTTATTTCTGGAACATACCATACGTCACACAGTCTAATGTTGTGTGTCTGACCGCGAACGTCTGCTATCAAATCAACTGTACCTTTGCCAATAGCTTGAATTGTTGAGCCATTTGCAGTTGTTACTGTTTGATTATTGCTGAAATGTTGAAAGCTGGAAAATATGTCGTTTCGACTGGTGACATGACTTGTAGCACCATTGTCAACAAACCAACTGTCAAGATCTTCTTCAATAATATTTACGACTTCATTTGTAACAACTTCCATTAATGAGAGGGTCAGATTTGTATTTTTAGCTTGACTTGTAGGTTGGCCAGGCGTTTTAGGAGGTTTCCCGTCCGATAACCACTTACCGACATTTTTTAACTTTGTGTCCATATAGTCCGCAATATCCACACTTTTTCTTATGCATAAACTTGTTTTGTACAACTAGAGCTTGTGCTTCAGTACTACCTTCTTTGGTCAAAAGTGAACGTTCGTAAGCACATACTTGTGCTGTCAGATTGTCTATATTTCGATCTTTTCTTGACATTAGCATCCAACTAGACTTGAAGGAGAAGTACTTCTCGTCGGGTAAAGTTTCCAAAATCTTGCAGATTAGTAATAACTCTGGAAGATCATATTTGGTTTCACCTTTTTGAAGTTCCATTTTCAATTCATGCCATATATTTTTTAGTTTGGATATATGCATTGACATGTCATGTGAGGGATCTTTTTTATAGCCAAAGAAACTGTAGCATAGTGAATAGCTTTTGTCTTCAGATATTCCATTGAACAAAGTGTGCAATTCATCCCAAACCTGTTTGGCTGTTGAGAATCTCATGACCTTTTGTAAAGTGGCATCAGACATATTAGCCATCAAAATAAGCATCGCCGTACTATCTATCTTATGATATGCTTCTAAGGTTTTTTCATAATTTGCTTTAATGTCTGCACTTGCTGTAGTAGCTGGTTTTATAGGTTCTATAAGATTCCCATTTATAGCATCCAACCCGCCGGGAGTACCCCTTAAAAGCAACAGTACCTTGCAGCGCCATGTAGACCAATTTTCTTCACCTTCTAAACGACCGATATCAATTTTGCAACTCGTAGACGAAGTCGACATTTTGATAGGCCTTCGTTAGATTTTTTTTGAAAAAATGTGGTAACTATTTTTGCAAATTATTTGTTTAAACCTTACTTGATACGTTAGTCAATCGTTTCCAATATAATTAAACGGTCTGCTACCATGTTGAGAGGAATTTTATGGATCGAAAATAATAAAACGTATTACATGTTTGAAACATTCATATTGACATAGTAGGAATGACAGGGTAAAATAAAGTATTATAAAAAGCAAAGATTAAGAGGAAAACCTTCTTTAACAATCACTGTGATCGTTTGTAACTGTCATCCCCTGTTCCATTTAGGATAAGAACGCTAAGAATGCCACTAAAATTTGCCACTTCTGTCAATTTGACATTAGATGTAGGGAATTCAATCTGTTCCAGTAGCCTCATAGCGTTTATGGCGAAAATAACGCCAAGATCCATGTGGAACAACTTTTTGGGAGTGTGATCGTTTTTAGCGTTTTTAGCACTTCTGTCACTTTTGACATTAGATATAGCGTTTAAGGCGAAAATAACGCCAAGACCCAGTGGAAAACTTTTTAGGAGTGTGATCGTTTTTAGCGAATCTCACGCTTACGCACCCTATGAAGCTACTGGAACACGGCCACGTTCCAAGCCTCAGAGTGTAGTTGTTTGATTGTTTTAACTTACTCCATATCGTTTTTAATGAAATGTTATTGTTCTCATTATCTACGATGCACATGGGTTTTTTTAGCCCACAATTTACAGGTCCGCCGCGCCGGTACAATCCGTCGGATTTGTCCGCGGTCGATCTGCACGTGAATGTTATGGTTTGCGGTTCACCATGCAGTCGTGGACCAATCCCTGGCTCACGCACGGATTGCACTGCACCACGGTTTGGTACGGGGCGCGCCGCGACGCGCCTGCATGTGTACCTATACAAGGATTTGTAGGCGAACTAACCATTCGTTTTCAGTGATAAGAAATTATATAAAAAAATGTAATACTTTTGGCGGAATTGTCACTAGATATATTTTTAAATATGTTTCTAAAATATTTTTGTGTATTGGATGTGGTATTAGTAACTATTATTGAAAAACTCACCAAAGTTCAACTTCAACTTCTTTTTTGAGTGGCTTCGTGGTGTTGCCAGTTGCCACCGAGTCGCACGGAGTGGGAAACAAACGAAAGAGAATGTACTCAAACATAGCCAGAATAAAAAAGACATAAGTACATCCATGATACGAGTACAATAACATTGTTTTCTTGGATCATGGGTACATCTAGAATACACGACATCAGTTTATTCTTTTAGCCAAGTCACTATGCGACTGAGGGCTCGTGTAGTGTAGACGGATTCGTTCACGGTTTGGTGCGAGCGGTTACATAAAGACCTTGGCCTGTCAAGAACAACCGTAACTTCCATTCAAGAACGTGTATCTAAGGCGGCATTAGTAGGATCCTACCAAATTGGGTCAGGCAGGAGGGGAGGTTCCAGCGGTGAACGGGAGCATTGATGCATCATAAAAGGGCCCCTTAACCCTACTCCTGGTTTGCAAGTCCCAGGCCTCTGGCCTCTTCTACTGAAACGCTATGGACCTGGCACCTACACGGTGAATCCATAGAATGTTAAGAAATTCATCTCTCTGTATAAGTATGTAATCAGAAAACCCTCTCAGGTAAAGGTTTCATGCAAGGTTTTCCATCTTTCTATTTGAATCCATTGTGGACCCACGATGTTTTTTATGACATCATCCCATCGAGTGTAAGATCTTACTCCATGTAGAACTGTTTTGGACCACCTGTGATCTGTTAGGCGTGCTATATGACCCACATATTTCCATTTCAGTCTATGCGTGGTCTAGTATTTTAATTTCTTTCCTCTTTGATCTTATTTTGTTAGAAGTTGTTATGATAAAAATATTACCCGCCCAAGGAAATTAGGCCAAAATGTATCGAGAGCAATGTTTTTCTCAAGAACTATTTTTGAACATGTTTCCTGCCAGATAGTAAAGGTATATCTATATATAGTGTATATAGGTTATATGCACAACGTCTGTCCATTACAATTGCAGTGTCACCATTCTAATTCGGCAAGATACTGCACTGCGCTAGTTACTCCGAGATATTAGTTCTTGTGCTACGTACGTTTGCTTAGAGTGCCCTGCACGCCTAAAGACAGTATAGTGTTTTAGTTATTCTAATTATATTATTAGGTACCTATGAGTTTTGTACGGCATTGTGAATTGATCTTTACATCAGATTATAATTAACTGTATATATGTAAACAGTTAATAAATTAATTAAAGAGTTAACAAAATAAAACATCATGTTAAGATTTATGGCAGTAATTTAATCTTTCTAATGAACCTTCATCAAAAGTCAATAGACCAAGATGTTTTTTGGTACAATGAGCAATTAAGACCCCCCCTACGAATGGGTAAGATTAACATGTAGATATTAACTTATATGCACAATGCTTCCTGCCCTTATCCCACGCTAAGTCAGGCTAAGGGTCGGTACAATAATAATAGTTACACACAATAAATTCAGTCTTTACAATCATGGGCTCACATCAGACATCCATTTTTTATAATAAACTATATCATGATGATTAGTGATTTGTTTCGATGCCACTAGACTGCACTGCGTAAGATAGAATATGTGCTTAAAACGATAACAAACTAATGATTGTAACTATTTGTAACTTGTTGGATTGTAATCGGCACTCTTAATATCCTAGATAAATATTTAGTCGTTCCTTATACATATTGGCACGTCAGTAAATAGCTTAGAATCACGCCTCAGTATCGGGTTTTAAATCAAGTACGCCGTCAGCGTATAGATCTTTTACTGCCTCCAGCAGGCGGGCTTCGGCCCGCGGTTCTCCTATCGCCATTTCTACACTGCCAGCGCACAACAAAAGGGCTCTAAGCGCCGCCCGCGGCCAGTCCGCTTTCAGTCCGCGCCGCATTGCACTAGCCGCCATAGTAGCCCCAAGTGTCGTGCACTCTGACACCAGCCGTTGCGTATAGTCTTCTATCAACCTGTCGCCGATGGCTCTCCTCAACTCTGGCGCCAGAGACGATAGCAGAAGTAACGCAATGTCATCCATTGGCCTTCCAAGGGAAACCATTTGCCAGTCTAATACCATGCATTCTGTAAATCCATCTCTTTCCCTAAACTGTAAATTTCCACACCAAAAATCTGCATGTACAATGGGTGCCGGCTCTGATGGTCTGAGCAACGTGCCTAGTAGAGCTGGTGCTCGTGCACTGAGAGCTGCCACAGCGTTTGCTTCATCGACGCATTGTGTACGTTCACGTAGGAATGCTTCGAGCTGTGGTAAACCCCTTCTAATGAGGCGCAGGTACCCAGCAGCCGCTCGTTCACAGGGAAATAAGAAGTCGAATCTGTCATCAAGAGCACCTTCTTTTTCTCTAAGAGCCAGAGATAGCGCATGGAGCCGCGCTGCAGCATAGAGCGCAGCTCGAGCACGGTCTTCAGACAAACCTTCCGCTAGATCAGCCGTCTCGTACCCGGCGTGAGATATATCTTGCAATACCAGTTCACTGTCTGCTCCAATCATGCCTGGAAAAATTACAAAAAGGAAGTAATTACTGATTAGTCTCTGATTGGTTTAGATTAAATCATATATCGCACGTGCCTATAAATTACATCGAAATTAGTTCAGTGGCTTTGCGTAATGAATTAACATGAAGTACTTACTATAACTTTTGCATTTTTAATAGTGAGTAATACTTATTAGAATATATAGATAAACTCTTTATTGCACACCATAATTTACAAAACTTATACAAACAACTTATAAAACTTAGTGCTACAATGGGCGGTCTTGTCGCTCAAAGCGATCTCTTCCTATATGTAATTTGCTAAGACTACAAATGTTAAAGTAAAATAGAAGGGTGAAAAACGGGATTTCTAAGCACGGGGAAACTTAGTAAGAATTCTTGTTTGACACTCATGTTTTCTTCATTTTATATTAATTTTCAATACTTATATTATATAGTTATATAGTGTTAACTAGACAACATGTTGTATATATATATTATGTATCCTACTGTTGCAAATAAATATTATTATTATTATTATATCATACGAGATATATTGAACTACACCTGTAATATATTAAACAGTACTTTCTCTACGCGCAAGTAGTTTAATTCACCTACACCTTCCTAGATGACTATGGGCCGAGGATCGAATTCGGAAACCTCAAGATTCCTTACCGATAGAAACTAACTCGAGCTTGGTCAGCTAATATGAAGTTTATTTCCAAGGAGAAACCTATGGCAACTTATTTTATTTTGAGCCAGCACAACTTTAGCATAGCAACAACACCTTGGTTAAAATAAAATTGCAGGTATGTTAAATATTCTAGGCCAAATATATTATATACATTATAATACAAAAAAGAAACGGTGTAAATACGAGCAAAGTGAGGAAAGGTTACTGGTGACCACAAATCACAATGTACGAGCAGAGCAAGCCAAGCGAGCGTGGTCCAGAAGACTACTCTTAGACCAGCAGCACAGATTACATCCAGCAGTTAGAATTGGGTAACCCCTTTGATCCCTCTACACTTACACATTACTCAAATTCTAGCGACTCCCTTGGCTTTCCTCCACCCCTACGTGTCGATATAACTAATATAAAACGCAACGGCTAATAATATAAAAAGTAATAATTATTAGCCGTTGAGTTTTTTCAGTTAGGTACCTACAGTTCATCCGACTAAAGAAAAAATAATATTATTAATTAACTTTTATTATTATTTATCGTCAATTAATTAATAAAAGTATTGTTCTGCATGATGCTGAACAATACTCTCACCTCCAAATAAACTCGACTAAGTTTAAGTTTATTTTCAAACCTATCTTTGAAGTGTGTCCCAAAAAGTAAAATATAGAACATATTTCATAAAATGTGTGTACGCCTTACAGATCTAAATAAAATGTAATATTCAAGAGCATATGACACATGTGACATGACTATCCTTGAAGCGAAAACACGATTACATATTTTCCTCTTATAATCTAGGAATAAATACCTCTTAATAGAAAAAAAAACATGAATAGGTACAGCTCTAAAATTTCGCTTGTTTTGTGTCTATCTATTTACCATAGTAAATAGTATCAATAAAATATTATTTATTTATCATTTAGCAACTATGTGATACAGAACCTGAAATATTTTTCCATGTTTAAAAAGTTTTTCATGAGTTTGTTGTACAGGATTCACTCACGCTGTTTAAATATCGCGTACCTACTTAAGTTCTGTTTAGCTCACGCTTGCGAAACGAGGCATCTCCGTCCTACGCAATCAGTTAGACATTTTTAAAAGACCACTACGTCAAGATTGTTTCAGAACAATTATGCTCCCAATAATTTTCACATACGGTCCATACTTCAGTACTACGATGTAACATATTTAACAGAACCTATGGTATCTTTGTTGCTTTAAAAGTTAAAATTGAAAATCTAAACAGTTTTTAATAAATCCTAAACTTACTAGGTATTCGACCCCGATAGCATCTGGCCGTATGTAATCCATTACCCGGACCGAAGACATCTTCGGCCAGTCGGTCAAGCACAGGGGCTAGTTCTGTGTAAAATAGGATCTCCCTTGTGTCGAACTGGGCCTCAGCCATGAACAGTCTGCCAAAAGGATCCCGTGGCGGTAATTTGACGATGACAGGCAGGATCTTGTGCTCATTCTCAATATGGTAGTGAATGGTTACAGCAACCACTCTGCTCAAGGTTCCACCCACTCCAACTCGGGTTTCCACGTTGACCTGGTTAAATGCAAAAACACCAAATTAAAATCATTAAGTAATACTCAAAGAAGGTGGTACTAAGTGTGACTATATACTGATGTAGCCAAAAATGAAACATATAGTCACACTTAGTACCTTCTTTGAGTATTACTTAATGATTTTAATATATAATATCATTGGTAATACTGATGTAGCCAAAAATTAAACATATAGTCACACTTGCGGTGAAGTTTCATTTTTGGCTACATCAGTATTACATACCAATGATATTATATATTATCATTGGTAATACTGATGTAGCCAAAAATTAAACATATAGTCATACTTAGTACCTTCTTTTAGTATTACTTAATGATTTTAATATATAATATCATTGGTAATACTGATGTAGCCAAAAATTAAACATATAGTCACACTTAGTACCTATATCTTTTCGCATAGCATATTCTGCTGAATTTACTCAATCTATATAGATACGTATTATATAACTTATATTTTAACTGGTTTTGTTCTCTGTGTGTTGTTATCATATTGAATTTGATTATGTTCTTATTATATAATAAGAACCGTGTATAAAAAGGTTTAGCTTTGGTTTTATGGCAGCCAACTCTGACGCTAACTCTCCTTATAAATGCTCTCGATGATACTGCACCTTTCAGATAGGTAATGGGAGTATTCAAACGGTAAAGACCCTTGTCGTGCGCCTAATTTGCAGTAGCACACGACACACATCAACATGCGCTTTGAGTAGTGGCATGGGCGCGTGTTTCTTAGTCATAATTTACGAGATCTCTCCTGCTACTACAATTCTAACAACTAACACATACTTTCACAATCAATCAATCATCAAGCATCACGCACTTTGAACGTAGGTATCCTATATAGAAGGTATAACTACTGATAAACATAGATTGAGATTATAAAAAAAAAACGTTTTTCGTTGCAGAATAATCAGAATAATCAATTTATTGATAAGAATATTACAAGTCAGTTGTTTTGAGACTGATTTTGTAGATATAAATATAATTATAAATAAATATAATATAATTCTAGGTTAGCCTGAACAACATCTTCGACCACATCATCACTTACCATCAGGTGAGATAGTGGTCAAAAGCTAAGTTATCAGGCATAAAAAAATATATATATTTATAACTAACTCTCCAGTCGCGGCTCCGCCCGTGCGTATTACCTACGATGTCGGTCATCGCGTAAAACTATTAACCTCTTTTTGCGCAGCTGATAAAAACTATCCTATGTCCTTCCCCCAGTCACAAACTATTTCCATATCAAATTTCATACAAAAATACAAATCTTCTTTCCTCTATATACCTACTTAAGTAAAATACATGTAGAAAACAGTCATAGAGAAAAGCATTTCATTTCGGAGTGACGAGGATGTGCCAGTTGACGTGAGGCTTGGTGTTACTTTACGCACTGACTTTGCGGTTATTGGCCATCGGAGATAGCTACAGAAGTATGTAGCTGTTATATTATAGGTAATAAGTTTCCAAAATCCTTAACAGAATTACTGGGTAGATGTTATTAGGAACATTTTAAACATTTTATCAAGTAGATGCTATGGGGGTGGATGGACGCGGGTTCAAATCCCGAACATGACTATATTTTTATTTTCGTAAATATGTGATTTTGTAATGTTATCCGCAGGGCAGGCGATATTGCAAACATAACAACATTTAAAAAAAATAAAAGCTACTACACAAGCAAAGAATTCTTGAGTGACAAATACATGACATCTAAAATTATTTTATGCTTCATTTTATGCTATTAATATGATTTTTTTAATTTTGCTATACCTACTAGCGATGCGCCCCGTCTTTGCACGGGTGCAATTTTCATACTAAATAATCTGTAGGTAACATCTTCGAATATGCTGTAAAGGGCCATATTGATCTATATTAAATGCACAAGCAAATGATAGTGACAAATTATTTTAATTATTGATCTAGTGCTATAGTATATAAGATAAGACGTAACCTATCGTGGATGATCTTTACGAACCAATTAACAAGCATGAAAGAATTACTGATATTTTTGTGAACCTACAGCTAGAGAAGCAGTTTTGCGAGAAACACGCTTTCTGTATGTATGATTTAGTTAGGTATTTAGAACAGTATGCGTTTGATAGCTGTCGAGTTGAATTTTATCACGTAAATTGCTGTTGAGTGGTAGGACTGATAGGGGTCAATAAAATTAACATTATAAATTAACGAGTTGTCTAAGATTCAAAAATGATCCCTATGCTGCTATACTGTAATAGTGGAAATTGTATACATAAATAGGTAGCTATCTAGTCTCCTTACTTACTATCTGTTTACTAACTTTGTGAATTATATTGTGCTCATTTAGTTTTTTTTATGATATTGTGACGGAAAAAGCTTGAGGCCCACCTGATGTTAAGCGGTAACCTCTGACAACAGATCCATTTCGTTAGATGTGTAGAACTTCACTACGCCCATTACAATGAGACCTACAGTTGTTGAGTCTCGAGTGCCTGTAACTTTACTGCCTCTCAAATACTGCTGCCGGAACACACTATTAGGTGCTTGGCGACAGGTTTTCTACTTGAGGGTGGTATAGCTAGCCAAGCGAGCATTCTCAAAGTGCTCTCCCACCAGCCGGCGGTGGGGATTGAACCATGGACCTGCAGCACCGCAGTTCGTAGCTATAACAGCTCGGCCATAGATAGATAGATAACTCTTTATTGCACTTTTAAAATTATTAATACTAGTTACAATATTAAAACATATCTTAAAAATAGTACAATCGGCGGCCTTATTGCTAGGCAGCAATCTCTTCCAGGCAACCGTCCAGGCGGCCATTATTGCTTTAAAAATATACTGATGCTGGAATAAAATACTTAGATAGTTATCTAATTATATTCTAATAACTAATGATATGTTGGTATATCTATATGATATTCCAGGACTATATCATATTTATATTGTAGAGATTTAAGAGCTTTCACATTTACAATACAAGTAGGATTTTCAGAGAAATAACAGAATATGATATATATGTAAAGATGGATAGTTTATCAATTTCTACCTTCCTCCTCAACTTAGAGTAATCGAGCTTTCGAATGCCACCTCGTAATCGTGCTAGGAAGTGCGAACTTATTATATAATAAATACTTATTATACTTATGTTAATCCAAGACGCACATATAATATTTTTAAGTAGGTATACTTAGGGATTCTTTTATGAACAAAAGGTGTTCAGCAGCTTCAGAAGTAGGTAAATAGTAGGTATAGGAGGCCAAATTAGTAGACAAATTACTAGAGTCGAGAAAACGGCCTAAAAAAATACACAAATTACCTGTATCAGCCAGATTGTCCACTGCTGAACACAGCCTCCTCAATTTAGGGGTATTTGCCATAATCCCCAAGCTTGGCAGACGTCTTGGGGATCGCAGTTTAAGATATCAGTTATTCAAAAGCCCACTTTCCAGTATTTTACCTTTAGTAGTAGTTAGTCTTACGACACCCACAGGTAGCAATGGGGGGTCGACATTTTAACCCGGCACCCCAAAAGGCACAAAGAAATTGCCGCATTTAAATCATCATATTGTTTTTAATTATTTACCTAATTACATATATGTATAGGCAGTATATTTCAATGATCACAGTACTTATTACTTGAGTAGGTATATGTTCTGTACTTAACTTACCACATTAAAGTTATCCTCGCCCGTGTACTGCAGAAGCTCCCTCGCCCATTCTTCATCGATGATGGTGGAGGGGTCAGACGGTGGTTCGCAGTCCGAGTCGTCGCTGTCGCTGCTTGGCGCCTCCGAGACCGCCGTGCTATCGGGCTCTGTTTGCATACTGCTCATCACCCAAGCCTCAGAAATAACAATTATAGGGGGAAAAAATTGCGGAAACACACGGCACACATCGCAAAACTCTCAGACAGTCAACTATACATTGTTCGGAATGTAGGAGTGCAGTATGCGGCTGTGTTGGTCGGGATCGTCGATGAGGGCTCCCCACTTTCGGCCGGGCCGGGCGGCGGCATTCCGCGCTTGCGCGGTACGTCTCAATTATTCATCGGGACTCCCATGACTTGTCGCCGACCCGCCCACCCCGCTCAATCATGTATTTTTCTGAAGAGAAACTATCTATCTCCTAAGTCTACACCGTCATACGTATGCAAAGTAGAGCACGGTAACTAAGTATAGATGGCTAATGTGGAATTTTTGTTATTATTACCGACTTCAAAAAGGAGGAGGTACTCAATTCGTCTATTTTTTTATTTTATTTTTTATGTTTGTTACCTCAGAACTTTTGACTGGGTGAACCGATTTTGATGATTCTTTTTTATTTGAAAGCTAATGCTTGCCGTGTGGTCCCATTTAAACTGCATCAAAATCGGTCAAGCCGTTTTTGAGTTACACTCCAATAACTGAAAAGTGTTCTCCTATCTTGATGATATAGTCAACGACAGTGAATGACAATCGATCCCATTAAATAACTAAGCAAGGGTCACTAAAAAGGTGAACACATTTTTTTTACCAAGAAATGGAACCGACTTCACTACTTACTTTTGAACCATCATGGTACGGATTTCAACAAGTTATTTCACACATTTGAGTGTTGAAGTCGGTTCCATTTTTTTATTTTATTATCATTTCTAATTACCGATCTATTATTTATTGCTTACCTAGCTAGTTTTTAATACTAAATATACTTACTATAATGTAAGGTTTATTTTTATATAAGAAATGACGAGACGGGCAATGGTACGCTTGATGGTAAGCGTAACGGCTGTCCACACTTGCAGTACCATTCTCGTTCTGCTTGAACTGCACTGCGTTTGTTAGTCCGAGACATTAGCACACATTAGTTCTTATGTCTCGTACAGTGATTTCGCCTTACTTTTTTATTTTATTTTTTTATGGCTTATAGGTAATCCTTTGACCACAATCTCACCTGGTGATGATGTGGTCCAAGGTGTTAACAGGCTTAACCTAGAATGACTGGCTCTCAAGGACAGCTGCCGGAACACACTGTTAGGCACTTGGCGACAGATTTTCCACTTAAGTAGTTAGCCAGGCGGGCATTAGCAAAATTCCCTACCACCATGCGGTGAAGCTCAAGCCCGCAGCGGGATTCAAACCATGGACCTCCTGCGCGGCAGTCCATAGCCAATGCCACTGGTCATCACTGCTACAGTGCATATTCCCTACGATACTCACCTAAGTGTGAAGCATAAATTAATAAGAGCCAGTTTTGTTTGTACGATACTGCTTTGAGGCTGGAATGGTGTGAAAGGGTCGGAAGATGAAGTGTGATCTGGGTGGGAAGTTCAGCTTGGTGAGCAGTATTTCTCTATAAAATGCCAAGATACCTACTTTAAGTATAAACTAATGTTTTCAAACATTAACATAACATTCGGTTGATATATATATGGTGCAAAAACGTTGTGTGAGAGTAATTAATAGGGCTTGGTTTTTAGACAGCGGTAAGCCACTTTTCAAAAAATGCAACATACTTCCTCTACCATGTTTGTATATTATAAATATTTGTGTTTTTGCCAAACAAAACCCTGGCTATTTTCTGAAACGCAGTGAAGTATATACCCGTCAAAAAAGATCAAAGTTTGTACATCTTTTATTTGAACCTCCTGCCCGAAAAGATTTATACAAGCGAAACGCTTACTAGGTATATGTCGCTATCAATTTACAACTGGTTACCCAATAGCATAAAATTACTGTCTGGAGATAAATTTAAAAAAGAATTGACTGCATGGCTGCTAAATAATTGTTTTTAAAGAATATAAATGTATAAATAAAATTATTATGTAAAATATAAGAGTAATTTAAATTGCAATGTGCTGAATAAAATATTTGCACGTCTGCTTGCAGACAGAGTACAACTGTGTGTAATAATATTTTTAAGATCCTATTTGTATTCTTGCAAATAAACAATTTGATTTGATTCGACAGTGCGAGATGCACTACCTTGTCGTAATACAATATTTTACTATCGCGGAGGGTAGTTGTTTCATTGTCTTCAATACGTATACGACACCAGTTACATTACTGGCTGACAGATACAATATTTTAACGTTTAATTGTTACATATTACTTCTATTTGTATTCGATATAAAGAAAATAAATGTCTTCTTTTATTTAAACCAATAAATGGTGTACAGCAAATATGCAAATTTAAATTTTTAGAAGTCCTTCAAACCAACATGTACAGCAGTAAATGTTTCAATTCCTTACACAAAATTGATGATATACTCGTAGTCATTGACAGTGAATGACGATCGATCCCATAAGTAGCAAGGGTTACTAAAAATTTAATAATGTAAATAGATAAAAAATGTGTTTTATTTTTAGTGAATTCAAACTAATAATAAATAAAAGGGCAAATTAATTTTTACAACAGGTTTATTTCACATTGAATAGGTACAAAATTATCGTTCTGGACCCCAATGTTGAATTTGCAAAATGTTGGATTCTTTTGATGTTTTGGGGAAAATTGCAAGAAATATTATCTTTTTGGGTAAAATTTAAGCTTGATCTGGGGATATTTCACATTCATAACCTTGAATGGACGGAAAAGACTACTTAAATATACCTAAATGGTGAAAACCTGAGTCACCAACATTTCGCAGACTACCTACATAATCTTATTTTCTGACAGCCTGAAAACGTTAGAAATAATGTAACAAAGCTTGCGGATGAAAGTAACTAATAATGCGAGCATGTTAATTAAATTAACAATAATTAAAATCACTACAGCTACTTACTACAATAAAAGCATTTAGACAACCTATAAGCCATTACAGACTCACAGGCAGTCCAAATGCTCCAACCCACTATCAGTTGGCAGCGAGCCCAACATGCTAGCAGCACCCCGTTGAATTATAGTGCTTATTCTGTGAAACAAATAGGTGTCCGCATTGTGATCACGCGTCGCATCGACCAAGCGCTCTGATAAGTTTTGGAAAATACGATGAGCTCCCGGTCCCCACAGACCCAACCAAACGGTTACCGAGGTTAGCATACTTGCACCGCTTGAGTAGCTCCACCAAAGTAGCCGCGGCGCCAGCTCTTACGTTGGTTTCAGAAAGATGTGCCGCGCTAAGTGTCTACGCATTAGCGTCCCACACTGAGGGCTGACATAACTTCCACGGAACCAGTTATGCCGTCAGGTCTTTATTAGTGAGGTTGTGATATCGATATTAGAATATTGATGTTTTGCCTGTTTACATCTGGTTTTCGATGAACATTCAAAATCTTTATGCTATGAGCATTCGTATCTCCTTGGAACTCGAGGCAGTTAATTTCTCTATAAAATGTCAATGAATCTGAAATTGCAATGGGTTCCATCACACATCGGATTATATGGTAATGAAGAGGCTGATAAGTTAGCAAAGTTGGCATTGACAGAGGGTAGGTAATTACTATTGTATACAACCAAGTCATACAGAAATTCTACATATATGTAAAAAGAAATGTTTTGATAAATTTAAAGAATATTTTGATAAGAGAAGTCAGGAAAAAGGTATATGGTATAGAACCATACAAAGCTAGTCTCCTCCAATACCTTGGTGTGTTAGATATAAGTTGAGTAAACAATTTGTTGTCATAGATCACAGAATACGTTCTGGACACATTCCATCAAAGAAATTTGGATATTTGATGAACAAGGAAATATCACCTAACTGTGAGTCATGTGGAGTGGTAGATGACATATATCATGTCCTTATGGAGTGTGTCCAGAATGCAAGTCAAAGGCATGCGCTAATAACATCCTTAAATTTAAATACCTATTTTAGACATAGGAGTATACATTAATATGTACTTTGGTAGAACCTGCATCGGAGAGTGCATTAAAAATATATATGATGTGAATCACTGAGCAAGTGATGTGAATGAGATAAGGTAAATATTAAGGTTATGATGGGACTGACATGTCAAGAGACAAAAGTCCCTAAATTAAAAAACGATAATAAAAAAATAAAATAAAATGTCAAGATACTATAAACTAGAAATGGTGTATAGTAAACTTCAGCCAGCCCGCATCATCCACCTTTGAACCTGCTGCAACCGCACCGACGCCATACTAACGTTTCAGTTGCTCACACAGAAGGCAAAGGCGAGTATCATGCACCTCATAACAGAATCAAATCACCAGGGAGGATACTCGAATAACGGTCTGTGAGCTCTAAGGTAGTAGCTCCTACCCCTACTAGGGTACTGTAGGCTAATCCCCTGTATACCTGAAGATTCAAAACGGATTACTGAAACAGACAGATACCTTGTTAAATAGGACTGATTCTAATACGACTTTGGGCATCTAAAAACGGACACGATTAGGTAGGTAAGAACGAACACGGACGTAAGAACGGGCAGCGACCACAGAAAATAAGATGTTCCTTGTCGGAATGGCTGAGGTACGATGAATTTTGCATGTAACGGTACCTAGTTATTTCTTTTGAAACATCATAAAACGTCTGCATATTTTTCTAGTTCCTCGCCAAAAATCTACATTTGATGTTATAAAATAACTGGGTCGTTCCGAACCTTGGAGTAAGTTAAAACAACTACACTCCGAGGCTTGGAACGGCCCCCTGTCTGTGTAGTCCTAAGGGCCTGTTTCAGAATGTTCGAATAAGTTCCGGTTTGACTACCCAGAACATATTTAATAAATAAAACACTATCTTTGCGTTTCACAGTCATCGATTTAGCCTATCCATCGGTTAAAGCTTGAAACGCGCTGCATGTTAACTGTCATATTTATCATTCAGTTATTTCATGTTCTGGGTAGTATAACCGGAACTTACTCGAACATTCTGAAACATGTCCTTAGAGTAATAGTTTTCTTTGTCTAAGGTGTAGGGGTGCGTTCCGAACCTCGGTTAGAGCGCACTCGGAGTGCAACTTTTCACTCTAACGTCGTTCACAACCTTCGAGTAGAGCGTTCGGTTGTCACAACTGGACCGTTCCAAACCTTTGAAGGTTGCAACTTTTTAACCATAAAACACGTGACATGAAATGACTTTGACGTTTATATCGTATTCTATCTGATGCGCTCACCCATAAATCTCAAAAAATATAAATACTAATATCATTTCTCAAAATAAAAAACTTAAATAAAAATGGAAAACGAATTTGTGATAGTGTTAAATAGCAATTATTATTACGATAATGGTGTAAGTCTGTCAATGTCACAATTTGTTTGAGGTTATAAAACAACCGGTCGTTCCATACCTCAGGGTAAGTTGCAAAACAACCAAACAACGAAACAACTACACTCTGAGCCTCTGAACGCACTCCAGTCTTTGGTTCACATAATATGGCGTTAGGAAACTGAATGTCAAAAGTGA
The DNA here is from genome assembly GCA_963890685.1 of Plagodis pulveraria. NCBI lineage: Eukaryota > Metazoa > Arthropoda > Insecta > Lepidoptera > Geometridae > Plagodis > Plagodis pulveraria. The sequence goes on along the minus strand of OY982956.1, from coordinate 21,847,319 downwards.
CAGAAGTGGCAAATTTTATTTTGTTCCTTGTTTGTTTGTTTTATTCCATTTGACGCTAATTTCGTTATTTTCGATAATTTTGACCACATTCTCCGTCTATGATTGTGATCACTGTGATCGTTTGTAACTGTTTTCCCCTGTTCTATTTAGGATAAGAACGCTAACAATGCCACTAAAATTTGCCACTTCTGTAAATTTTGGCATAAGATGTAGGTAATTCAAACTGTTCCAGTAGCTTCATAGCGTTTATGGCAAAAATAATGCCAATACCCAAGTGGAACAACTTTTTGGGAATGTGATCGTTTGTAGCGTTTTTGGCGAATCTAACTTCAAATGGTACGCACTCTTAGTGGCATTCTTAGCGTTCTTTTCCTAAATGGAACAGGGACAACAGTTACAAACGATCACAGTGATCATAACCATAGATGCAGATTGTGATCAAAATTATCGAAAATAACGAAATTAGCTTCAACTGGAATAGGCCCTAAAACGTCACGTACTGTGCTGTGAACAGTATTGGATTTCATATTATAATTATACTATTTGTACCATAATTTTATAGTATGTATCGTAATGTAACTTTACTACGCGAAAATACCATAATTTTGTCTTTAGGTCGACCGACTTTTATTATTGGTAAACCCTATTACTTTTAAATATTTACCCTACAATGTCGGGATTTTCTGTATGTATGGCAACATCTACTAAGATCTTGGGTTGATTGGTCTGAAAACTATCCCTTTTGTGCGAGACCTTATACCGGAAGGGACAAAAGGAAAAAAAAGCCTTTCAAAATATTAGAAAATTTGCTCTTGGTTTCCTGATTTTACCTCACGCAAACACTGATTGTGAAAGGGTGTTCAGTAAAGTTAATTTAGCAAATACCAGATTAAAAAATGACCTTGCAACTCGCTTTAATGACTCCCCGTTACACTTGAATTTACTTGAATTTATTTAGTCAACAAGGGGCACATGTGTACCCGTGTTTCTTGCCCGTTCTTCTCGCAGTGGCTCTATACACTTTATTTGCTGAACGTGGCAGTACAATGTAGAATATTTCAATATTAAAATTTGTAATTGACCTTCATAAGAGCGTCATAGACGCCTAAATTGAATAAATGATTTTGACTTTGACTTTGACTTTGACTAATGTTATACTTATACGATGGCTAAAATTTATATACTAAGTAAGCTGAAAGTTGTCAAACTTATATTAACCTGTGTATATTCATAGTACTTAGATATTACTTTCATACTTGAATTGTTAAATTAGTCTCATAAGTTAAGTCAATAAACATTATTATTATTATTATTACTCTCTTGCGATAAAGTAAAAGAAAGTAAATCCAATAACTGCATAGAATTTATACCGTCTGACAACATGTTACGTCGCTCGTGTTAACGCTAAGGATGAAGTTCCGATTGGCGAGTTAGCCGAGATCGAAGTCCGTTAGCCCTGAACTTGATTGATATGTATATAGGATTATGTAAATATTTTTTTCTCGACTGCATAAATATTATTACTTACGAATTATGAATGCATTTTTAGGGTTCCGTAGTCCTGACAAGGAACCCTTATAGTTTCGTCATGTCCATCTGTCTGTCCGTCTGTCCGAGGTTTAGCTAAGAGACCGTTAGCACTAGAAAGCTGTAATTTGGTAAGGGTATGTATATTACACATGCCGACAAAGTGGTAAAATAAAATTTTGTAAAATATGTTTTTTGGGGTAGCTCCCATACAAGATATTTTTTTTTGTCGTCTACCCCGTCGTGTGTGGTATCGTTGAATAGGTATTTTAAAATTATTTCAGAGTTGCTTATACTATTTTTCGATATAGTGCCCCATTTACGAAATATTAAACTTTAAAGTGCCAATTTTTGTTCTCGTAGGGCGTCCCCCCCTCTAAAACCTAAACTGCTGGTTTGAAAAATCTTGAAAAATTCTTGATGATAGTGCAGTTTAAGAACTTTAAAAGAAAATTATAGCGGTTAAGATAACTTTATTAGTTTAGTAGAAGTATTCGTTGAACTTGGTTGTTGAATTAATTCGTACCAAATACAAACTCCTTAGAATAATTCCTTTAAAGTGACTAAGATGAACTAGTTCCTTGTTTATAATTGGTATAGACTCACAATGGAAAATATTGCGTAAATTAAAAAAAAAATATATATATAAAACAACAAGTTTTTTTTTATTGTATATATATAACCTTTTTTTTATGCCTGATAGGTTAGCCTTTGATCCTGTCTCACCTGATGGTAAGTGATGATGTGGTCGAAGCAAGCCGAATGTTGTTCAGGCTAACCTAGAAGTACTGGCTCTCAAGGACAGCTGCCGTTAGGTGCTTGGCGACATATCTTCTACTTGAGGGTGGTAGCTAGCCAGGCGGACATTCGCAAAATGCCCTACCACCATGCTATAACGACTGCCGTCCTTAGACAAAAACCGTAACCGACGGCTTAACGTGCCCTCCAAAGCACGGAAAGGATCAGTAGTAATGGCACTAGTGGTCACTCATCCTACTCATGACCGCGTGCGACGTTGCTTAACTTTACTGATTGGTTAAGAACAGCTAAGTAAACTTCCCTACGAGCGCTTCGAAAATATTGTTTTAAGCCAATAACAAATTCGACGACGGCGCTTACTAGCCAAGGATGCGCGCGAGCGTATTGTCACCTAAGGGAGGATTGCTGGAGCCCCCCCACCCTCCAGCAATCCTTCCCCATTCTTGTTTCTAATATTAAACTGATCAGTGATTACTGTTAAATTATGTCACAAAAAGTTGATTAAAATAATAATACTCCAGAGGGAGTGGGGGAGGATTGCTGGAGGGGGGGGGGGCTCCAGCAATCCTCATCAATCTCGATTATTATTTAAATCAACTTTTTGTGACATAATCTAACAGTAATCACTGATCAGTTTAATATTAGAATCAAGAATGGTAGGATGTTCACCTTATTTATTTCAAATAAAACCAAAAGAGATGTGGTACAAACTCCATTGTCATTAGTGCGAATAGATGGATATCATCCGCTTTTCATCGTAACAGTACCAACTGAACGTGACTGTAGGCATATGCAACATAAGCGGATAATAAAAAATTGCTATTCTAAAGCAGATTTTCAGTTAATAAATGATGAAATAGGAACAAAAATAGGTGTTTTCTGGGACATCCTTTTTGAAAATAATACAGGTAAGTGTGCTATTAATAAATTTTATTAAACTATCTACAGCATCATATCCAAGAATGATATCCAAAAATCATAACAAATTGCAGTTTTCCTATTTGGTTACATTCATCCCAAAAGCACATATTTGACAATACGAGGAAAGCATGGACCAAATGGAAAATATATGGTAACTTATCAGATTTTGAGACTAATGCATTATATAGGAACATACTTGAAATTCATTCAGAAATAGGTTACAAAAGTTTTATTATGGAAGTTAAAAATACGTTAAGTACAACATCAAATATTTTTGGTCTTACATCGCAAATGTCCAGAGTTGCATTAGCTATGAAGAAAAAATAGCAAGTGACTCAGTAGATATTAGTTACCTTTACTCGAATTACTTCAAATTAGCATTTGAGCCCTCAACTTTTACCGACGGATATAATGCAGATAATAAATTTTATATTTGTGCAGATAACCACACGTCAGATTTGATTATCAGTGATGTTTCTTTTTACTATTGATAGTTTAAAATCGAAACTACGAAGGTTCGATCCAACTAAGGGCACTGGAGTTAATAATGTTTCACCATTAGTCCTTAAATACGCCGCTGACACCAATTTGTTATGTCCTGTCCACAATTTATTCTACCTATGCCTTCAATACGGTGTTCGTCCTCGTCCCTCGTGTTTGGAAAATTGTCCGCTTAGTACTGTACATGAAGAAGGATTGAAGAAAAATGAAGCAAACTATCGCCCAATCTCAATTTTGCCTTCCTTATCGAAGCTAATATATATATATATATATATTAGCTTCGAAAGGATTAATATATAATATATATATGTGTGTTTCACAAAGCTGCCGCTAGATAGCTATGTAACAACGTATTCTAATCACGTTATCGTTACGTTATGATAAATAAAAAATATAACTTGGCAGCAATTGTACTCTTATTTTTAGCTTTAGCAGGAAGAAAGTGGAAGAGATAAAAAAGAACAACAGATATATTTTTTTTATGCCTGATAGGTTAGCCTTTGACCCTGTCTCACCTGATGGTAAGTGATGATGTGGTCGAAGATGTTGTTCAGGCTAACCTAGAAGTACTGGCTCTCAAGGACAGCTGCCGTTAGGTGCTTGGCGACAGATTTTCTACTTGAGGGTGGTAGCTAGCCAGGTGGGCATTCGCAAAATGCCCTACCGCCATCCAAAACTTCTATAATATGATAAATTCTATATAGTGATATAGGGCTACTACGGAACCCTACATTGCGCGTGGCCCGACACGTGCTTGACCGTTTGTTTATTTGGTGGAAACTCACATCTGTGGTGGGAAATCAAATAAAATTACAGAGTTTTCACGATTTTATCTAGGTTTTGAACCCATTCTACATGATTATGGTATTCGAAAGTTTGAAATAGTATTACTCGTATTAGCTTGAACAGTTATTGGACACCAATACTGTCAAAAATATTAAAAATTACGTTTACTCGTGAAATATAGTATATATTATGGAAATGGTATATTCAATAAGTATTGCAGAAATGTATTTGATATTGTAAAATCTCTTCTACAAATCTAGCGTTTCACGCGATCTAGTACAATATAATAAATTAAAAAAAAAAAAACTTTTAAAAATATTTTTTTTATTCCCATCCAAAGACGTCAATTTTCCATAAATGCGAAAAACAAAAAGTTATGCGATATGAAAAAATAACTTGATATACTTATACGTAGTATAATTTTGGACAAATAGTACAATTTTATTTTCCATGTACAATATTTTTTTAGTGTCTGAACTCTGAATCCATTATCCAACCCTGGCAAGAAATAGTAAGTAATGTGCGGCTTAATTTTAATGAAACTAATATTTACGAGATCACCGAGATGGGTAAAGTAAAATCGAAAAAACGTAGACGTTCAACGTCAGACAACAGTACTTGTTCTAGTAGTTCCGATTCGTCTCGAGAAAAGAAGAAACTTCGCAAGCTCAAGAAAAAACTTAGAAAGGAACAGAAGAAGACTGAAAAGGCTCTAAAGAAAAAGCTCAAAGAAGAAAAGAGAAAATTGAAAACGAAAATTAGGAGTGAAAATACCAGTAGCAATTCTGAATTCAAAGAAAAGGGGAACGGAGCGTCTTCAGATATACCAATCGGTTTGTGTCATTCAGTTCTACTCAGACTCATAGAAACACTGAAGTAAGCTGTATGATTTTTGTATTCTATAAACATGTTACACGACTGATGTAAATACATTACTCTTTCCCATGTCAAAATAAGCCAAAGTGACATAATATATTTATATTCACTGCATTGTTTACATGTATAGAAATGAGATTTATTTTGTTAATTTAAAAATCGAAATGTTTACATTCTTGTTCCTAAAGAAACTAATTCCCTGTTTTTTTTTATTTAAATGTTGCTTAATACCTTCCACCCACGAAGGTGCATGGATTATAGATCCTCCATATTTATTGAGCGTCATTGCAGCTATTACTGCCTTTCCAATCATTGATTTTAAGAGCAATTATTGATAGACGTCTAAGGGCCCATTTCAGAATATTCAAGTAAGTTCCAGTTATACTATCCAGAACATATTTAATAAATAAAACACTATCTTTGCGTTTCACAGTTATTGATTTAGCATATCGGTTAAAGCTTGAAACGCGCTGCATTTTATCATTCAGTTGTTTTATGCTCTGGATAGTGTAACCGGAACTTATTCAAACAATCTGAAGCAAGTAAGCCTAAATCGTATTGTTTGACTGTACGTACCATCAGCTTTTAAAACCATACTAAGACTGTGTACAAATGAGGCTTTCTCCATACAAATGTGTACCTATAATTTATTGCAGAGGGGTGCCTTCTGCATACTATTGTATTGCCACACGACCATATTTCCTTCAAATACTAACCAGCATGTATTTTATCCTGATTCAAATATAAAATGTTATGTTTTCTCCTGATGCAAAACTTAATCAACATATTAACACATTCACCATGTATGACCCATCGGTGGTGCATTTTGAGGTCCTTACTGTATGTGCATCCCCTATGAATACAAACATTTTTAAATGCATATTAATTTGTGCATGTGTGAGTGTATTCAATTTTATTGCCATACAATATAAAAACACACAACATAAATAAACATACATAAAATAAAGATGCATAGAGCATAGAACTAAACAAAAAAAACTAGAGACATCATGACTTTAATTATTGATTAGAATTAATTATTATCAGATTTGCTAGTATCATCAAAAAAATTGAAAGTATTTTGTGTGAATAAGTAAATGAACAATAATGAATAATGATATAATTTTGTAAGGTTTCACTGGTATACCAAAATTAGGATTTGATGGCTATTATTTCATGATAATTATGTGGTTTATTACAACATGTTACGCCTATGTGATAGAGAATTTATGTATCCACAATTCCCTGTTATGGTTTTAAACCTGTTCTCAGTACATTAATAATAGTAATAATCATTTATTAACAAATACAGTTAGAAAAAGAAAATACAAGAATAAGCACTAACACGTTATGAAATATGAAACATTTTGTTATAAGAAAATTCAACTATGGAACATGAATTTAAAAAAATCAGTGTGTAGACAATATTTTCGGCCAGTATGAGAGAAAACCGTCTGAACGCCAGATTAACTATAAATACTTAGTTAATAAGTATGTGTGCAGTTGTAGATGTCATATATAAGTATATTTGATCTCATCTGTTTATTTTAGGTTTTAAATCCCTTGCAAATTGCATTTAACAATGGCACCCACCTTGCTAGTCCTTACAAACACAACTTAAATTCAATATTGAATTTTGTGTACTCTGCCATGTAGCATAGTGCCATCCATGTTATGGTTTGAACTTAAAAAGAATACTGCTTTACTAACTGTATGGTGTATCTCTTGAGATATCGAAGAAAACTCACGTAGATGATTTTTGCCCATTGATGATAATTTGCCTTATGGCAATATTTAAAAATCATATTATTAAATCATGAGTAAAATTAGACAAAAACATCAATTGGTTACCACTAACTCTCAAAAAACCTGTTATGAAACTTAAAAATCCCTTTATGACTATCACCTTGCCAGATATAAAAATTGACACTGAGATTATTAAGTTGATGGATTCAGATAAATTTTTTATTTACTATTCTTCATAATATGTATCATATAAATAATATATAGAGATCACAAATGGGCATACTGATAATGCTACCATGCCCCTACAGTGTGTGTGTCACATTGTAGGGGCATGGTATAAAGAGTCTATATGTACCATGACCCATGGATGTGTCAGTCATATATTGATGTTTTTGTAGGAAAAGTTATAATAATCATAAATAATTTCGTCCTATTGTTTTTGTATCTGTCATAACATCTAAAATTGTTATATACATGTAAGGGGTCATACCCATAATCATAGCTACACACAGTGAACATGTTGAAAATTTTGATTTATTTTCTAGAGTTAATGGAAAAATCCAAAGCCATGGCTCCTATGACCAAGGAAGAATGGGAAAAGCGGCAGAGCGTGGTTCAGAGAGTGCTTGATGAGGACTCAGGCAGATACAGGTTATCCTATCATACTTGTTTCATTACAATATTGGCTATAAGCTGACTTTTGAACCACTTTGTCCACATAGTTCTAGAAAATATTAAAATCTCATGGAGTTTTTTTTATGACTGATAGGTTAGACCTTTGAATAATTTATTTGTAGGCCTAGACTAGATTATAAAATTGCAGGTCAGGTTATGCAACAACAGGTCCATGATATTCTAGGTATTTTTATAGCCTTTAGTTAAGCCTTTGACCACTATCACTACTGATGGTAAGTGATGACTTGGTCAATGAAGAGGCTAACCTAGAATTATTGGTTCTCAAGGGGAGCTCCCGTGATACACCGTTAGGTGCATTGCGACAGATTCACTATTTTAGGGTGGTAACTAGCAATGCAGGCATTCGTAAAATTCTATACCACCATGCTATAACGACTGCCATCCTTATACAACTGGGATGGATGGCTTAACGTGCCCTCCGAGGCACTGAAGTGCTTAGTAGTAATGCCACAAGTCATGACTACGTTGGACATTGTTTGACTTAGTTGATTGGCTAAGAATGGCTAAGCAAGTGCTTCAGACAATAATGCTTTGAGTAGTCAAACTGAAGATTGAGGTGTCTCACTGATACCATAATTTATTATTATGGATAGAGAAATACTACTGAAACAATAATATCAGATTATCATAAATGTCTCTTTCTTTTTTTATGTTACTGTGACGGAACAAACTCGAGGCCCACCTGATGTTAAGCGGACTAACATCTGCCTATAACAGATGCATTTCATCACAAGTCACGAATTGCACTGCGCCCGTCACTTTGAGACATAGTAGTTAAGTCTCATGTGCCTGTAATTTCACTGGCTCTCAAGGACGGCTGCCGGAACACACCGTTAGGTGCTTGGCGACAGATTTTCTTCTTGAGGGTGGACGCTAATCAGGCGGGCATTCGCAAAATGCCCTTCCACCATGCGTTGAAGCTCAAGCCCGCGGCGGGATTCAAACCTTGGACTTGCTGCGCGACAGTTCATAGCCAATGCCACTGAGCCATCACTGCTTCTATATAAAATGTACTAGCCATTTCCATCCCTCAGTGGTCCCTTGTTTTCAGGTTAATTAAGGGTGACGGGGAAGTGATTGAAGAGATTGTTTCCCGAGACAGACATAAGCAAATCAACCGGCAGGCAACACAGGCAGACGGGACTTTTTTCCAATCCCAGACTGTTGATAAGAAATATCTATAAGTGTTCCAATGAGTGCTGTTGATAAACTATGTAATACCCACACATACAGGGATCACTTTGTTAGAGGAAAGCAAAAGCATTATTCCTGGCAGCCCTGGTAAATTACATGTTTCTTCTTACTAATAATTACTGATTCATATATATTTTTGTATGTACACTTTTAATTATCATTCTAATCAATTGGTTTTCTTCTACTACTACAGGGTTAAGGTCTTTCTCACCTCTTTCCCTAATTTTGAGCTAATTTGTCAGCATTTAATTTCACTGCATCAGAAAATTTGGACTCGATTAGAATTTAGAATGCAGTCATAATGCCGTGGCACCATATAAACCTTCTCGAGTCGTCTGGTTGTATCCTCACTACTACTCCCAAGCTAGTCTGCAGTCTATGCATTGCTGATACGGCATTGATTATGATTAGTGTGTTTTAGTATGAAGTTCTATACAAAGAATACTAAATGGCTTCAGATCAGGCTATGAGCAGACAGACTCAGACTGAGGAAGTTGGATTTTTGTGATATTCAATCACAATGAAGTAGCACCCTTAAGAGCCTGATAATTGAGTTTGGTAATCCAAGATTGACGGGAATTGTATAAGCCACCAACAAATTTGGCCACTCTCGCAACTCCTTTTATGCAGTCGTGTAAAAACCTGGTACTGAGTTAAAAATCGTTACGTATGGGAATTCTTATTTTCACATTTAGAGATAAAGCAAATAATAAAAAGGAAAACTGGCTAAGATAGAAGACTAGAAGCGTAGATATTAGGCTAAAGACATCCAATATTTCACCGAATTTGAACACTTTGTATTTAAAATATAATGTAACCATGTTTGTGTGGGAAAAAACATACTTGCAATGAAGTATGCAGCCGCGGCACTAGCAGCCTGCAGTTGACGTCGCGTCGCTCGGAATAGGCATTTTACTTTTAAATGCCTCAATGACCCTAATTGTCTAATAGGGGTCCTGTAAGTATATAGTCCTGCCTTTTTGTTTAACTAGCGGTCCGGCCCCGGCTTACCGCACGGGTACTTAATTTTTTATTTTTTTGGTATGTTTTTTCATACGTTGGCTTACATTATTCTAGTTTTCATACGTATCCCTAACTTTTTGAAAATATCCTATCGCCTATGTTCATCAAGGATAATATAGGATTCTAATGGTGAAAGAATTTTTCAAATCGGTTCAGTACTTTCAGAGCCTATTGCTTCCAAACAAACAATCAAATCTTATATATTATTATATAATAATAGTTTAAATAAGGCATTTAAAAGTGAAGGTTCTAAACTAGAGTGATAACGGAGATGAAATTCATTTTGACTTCGAAAACAATGCCCAATAGGAAGATCAAATTTCGAAATGAAGTTTATTTTCATTGCAAATCCAGTTAAACAATAAGGCCACAGATTTGGATGCATGGTGTATCCTTACATGATCCCGAGTGGATCTGTCTTTAATATTTTTGACAGGGCAATTGAGTTTTTAATTTTAAATAAAGTTGCTTGTTTACAATTCCATTTGTGGTTTTGGTTTGGAACCTTCTCGAAAATTTGAACAAATAGAGAAATTGCGGGTAGTAACATTTTTCTTTAATAAAATCCTTATTTTCGGGTACCCTGGATAGACCTGCAGAATACTTTATGCGTTTTAGTAAGGGGTTCCATATGACCAATACTGAATGGATTGAGTTCAGGCGATGTTGATATGTTGCCGGGGGGTTAGTGTATGCCAACCCAAAAGAGAACCTTACCAAGTGGATCAATTACGTTATATCATTCCTTCTCTTGGCTGCTAGGTGGTTTGTAGAAAGTTGTTCCCTTTCCCTATCCAACATGACATTTATATTGATTAAGCTTTAACATTGTGTTAAGTTCCAAGTTATCAAAACTATTTTGTTGTTATTAAAGATTATTAAGTTCCGACTTTTGTTTTTATTTTAATGTAACTCAAGACTAGATATAGTACCTACCACCAACTTAACTGTGCAGTTTTCGAGGGCGCTACTGGTCAAGGAAATCAACTACAAACTGACACAATTTAAAGGAATGTTGTAGTTCTTTTTTTTGCCGCCTGAACAGATAAGTTGGTGGGACTATAAGCTCAACAGCTTATTGACTTGAATTAACTTAGGACACGTTTAATTAGATTTCCCAGTTGTCGCCACTTTGGATAGTGGCGCTGGTGGTGCCTGACATGGAAATATGGGTATAATCCACCGCATGTATTTTTAAAACTTATTTTAACGAATCAATATGGCCTGAAAAAATATATTAAAAAAGTTTTTCTCACCTTACAACCTCGATAAGGTGTTGTTTATCATTCGAAATCTGTGCGGAAAAGTGCTTTTTTTCATTAGCGCGGAAAAGGTTTATAAAATAGTTTACCTTTTTAAAAGTTTATTTGAAGCAGTGATGGCTCAGTGGCAATGCTATGGACTGCCGCGCAGCAGGTCCATGGTTTGAATACCGCCGCGGGCTTGAGCTTCACCGCATGGTGGAAGGGCATGTTGCGAATGCCCGCCTGGCTAGTGACCACCCTCAAGTAGAAAATCTGTCGTCAAGAACCTAACGGTGTGTTCCGGCAGCTGTCCTTGAGCCTGAACAACATCTTCGACCACATCATCACTTACCATCAGGTGACATAGTGGTCAAAGGCTAACCTATCAAGCATAAAAAATAGTAAAAATTAAATGTTTATTTATAATATTTTATCTCCCAAAGTTAATTTTATTCATAAAATGTTGACCACTTTAATGACATAAAAACTCTTTACTGAGATTTAAAAAAGTACCGTTCGTTTTAGACGGAGCATCTTGATAAACAGTGCGTTTTACCTTATTTAAAATAAACTCGTGCGTTTTACATTAAAATAACGCACAAGTACGTAATAAGATACAATACGATATTGAAATTGGTGAAATAAGGGACCCTTTACGAGCAAATGTGTTAATTAAACAAATATATTATACTAGCGACCCGCCCTGGTTTCGCACGGGAGTAATGTGCATTGAAAATATTCATTTCAATTACATGCTGTAAAGGGCCATAGGACCTGCAGCACGGTAGTCCATAGCTATTACCGCTCGGCCATCATTGCTTCAAAATAATTCAATTTTAATACATATGAAAGTAATCAACTTAACGCAACCCTTGAATTATTTCCTTTATAGGGTATATTCCATTTGTCGTTAAGAACGTTATTTTCGATTATTTTGATCACATTTGCGTCTATGGTTGTGATCACTGTGATCGTTTGTAACTGTCATCCCCTGTTCCATTTAGGATAAGAATGCCACTAAAATTTGCCACTGCTGTCACTTTTGACATTAGATGTAGCGTTTATGGCGAAAATAACGCCAAGACCCATGTGGAACAACTTTTTGGGAGTGTGATCGTTTTTAGCGAATCTAACTTCAAATGGTAAGCACCCATAATAAAAAAGAAAACAACCACGCTCGAGTGTCGATTTTTGCAAGTTTGTGACCCCTTCCACTACCTTACGTCGCGTTGAAATCGATAGATTATTGAATGTACACTTTCCAGCATTTAATTAATCCACCATACCTTAAGAGTAGTTTTCAAGGAGCGATTTCTATACAAACGTAGTTTCGTCATATTTTAAATAATAAGTGTTCAAACTCTGTGAAACTGCATGTATAATTGTATATCCTTGATCCTTATATCTATGCTTCTGGTTTACGTAAAATTAAGTATTTACAAAAATAATTCCAAAAATTGTTTTGTATGGGAATTATTTTGACATTTAGGGATATAATAAATCAAAAAACTGGCAAACCAGAAACATAGATATTAAGCTCATGCGTACAAAATTTCACCGAGTTTGAACACGTGGTATTAAAATATGAAGAAACTACGTTTTATATTATTTTTTTAGTTATTGTGACGAAACAAGCCCGAGGCCCACCTGATGTTAAGTGGACTAACCTCTGCCTATAACAGACGCATTTCGTCAACGACGAATTGCACTGTGCCCATCACACTGAGACGTCCAGTTGTAAGGTCTCATTAGCCTGTAATTTTTCTGGCTCTCAAGGACTGCTGCCGGAACACACTGTTAGGTGCTTGGCTACAGATTTTCTACTTGAGGGTGCACGCGGCGAGGTGCGGCGGGCATTCACAAAATGCCCTTCCACCATGCGGTGAAGCTCAAGCCCGCGGCGGGATTCGATTCATGGACCTGCTGCACGGCAGTCCATAGCCAATGCCACTGAGCTATCACTGCTTCGACGAAATGGAAAGTATGGAAAGCGCTCCATGCACTCTTAAATCTGAGATGCTTAAGTAAGTAAGTTAAGTATAACTATCGATTCGACGTCGATTGAGATGTCGGGGCGAGACGCGGCGACGGTTGGAATGTCGAATCCTGTGTCTCGTCCCACATAGCTCCCTAGCGGCAGCGCAGCAGCGTTTAATTGGGTCCGAGCTGTGTCGTAGACACTAGGTAATGGTTAAGTTTAAAAACAAGATGTGTTTGTAATAATTTATTATTTCCATTTTATTTTTGTACTTATACTATAGTTCGTCTTTGGTATGTGTTTGTTCTTCGCTCACAACCGTGGGTTCTTTCAAATGTTCTGTGATGAGTGTGATGAGGCTGTCGAGAGGTTTGCTGCCGTGCTCCTTGGTCACTACTTTCTTGTGTTTGTACAGGACTAGAGTAGGTAGACCATCAATCTGGAATCAGTACATTGAACATTTCACTCTATATTTAGACCAACATGGTACCAACTTCAACAAGGTGTCTATACACTAAAAAACTACAAACACACGAGAGAAAAAATTATAGTCATGTGCAGGATTCGAACCTGCGTCCTCTCCTTTAGCCGGGGTATGCTCTGACCGACTGAGCTAACATGAAGATGACTCATAACTCCAATTTTTCCTCTCGTTCTTTATTTAACCATCGTATTGGGATGGAGCGACATCTATAGTTCAACTTACGTTGTACTACAAACAAGACCAATTTTGCAATTGGTTTTATACTTGTAAATGATGACGCTTATAATTTTAATATTGTTATGTTTGCGATAACGCCTGCTCGGCGGATTACATTATAAATTTACGAGAAAAAAAAAGCAGAAGCCGAGCATCCAAATCTATTCAGGCATTTAAAAGTCATGATGGAATTTAGAAACTCACATACATATATAGATTATATATTTTGATTTATATTTTGAAGCAATAATGGCCGAGCGGTAATAGCTATGGACTGCCGTGCCGCAGTACCCTGGTTCGATCCCCACCGCCGGCTTGAGCTTCACCGCATGGTGGAAGGGCATTTTGCGATTGCCTGCATGGCTAACTACCACCCTCAAGTAGAAAGTCTGTCGCCAAGCACCGAAAGGTGTGTTCCGGCAGTAGTCCTTGAGAGCCAGTGAAATTACAGGCACAATGAGACTTAACAACTACGTCTCAATGTGCCGGGCGCAGTGCAATTCGTGACTTATGGTGAATTGCAACTTTTATAGGCAGAGGTTAGTCCACTTAACATCAGGTGGGCCTCGAGCTTGTTCCTTCACAATAACATAAAAAAATAAAAAATAGATTAACAATAAAACCATTACACTGGTTTTGGGCAGGTGGCCAAAAATAAGAATTGTGGTCTATACCTTCTCCGAGTCGCAGATAGACTTGGATTGGTTGCAGTCGACGTCGGCGATGATTACACGGCTCTCGTTCAGGAATCTCTCTCCCAGCTGCAGCCACAGCGGGCTCAGTTGCATACAGTGGCCGCACCTCAAAAGTACAAATAGCCTACAATCACTACGAAAGGTATTTTTTCGGCGGGATGACATGTCTTTTAATTCTGTACTTCTTGTAAATTAAAACTTGTAATACAACTTACAAAATCGCATAGAAATACCACATGAATAAAGAACGGTACAGAATGAAATCTTCACTACTACACGCAGAGCTATGTGTGCGTAACTAGTCACTGAGAAGACGTGCGGGGCTTGCAGCGGCTACAGTGGCCGCTCGGGTGTAAAACCGGTTTGAACCAGCACAGTAAGCGGTAGTTTTCTTTACTGTTATTTATTCGTGTGGTAATACGATCACAACTTGAGAAAAATTAGCAATAAGTAGGTTTTTGTAAAATAAATTACATGCAAGTTTCATAAAAAATCCTTGTGGAGTTCTACGCTAGAATAACAGCCTCCCATATCTCCCCGTGGGAGTCGTAAGAAGTGACAAAGGTACTTTTTCGCTTATCGCAACAACGCCTTCTGAAGATCTACTACGTTATCCCTGAGAAATGAGCTAGGATCGAAATGCACGCTTTTGTAAGATTGTCCCTATCTCAGGAGCAGCTTCCTACAGTAATACACCTTAATGACAATACTGTGGAAGACGTGAAATAAACTAGCCTAGCCGTAGCTAAGTCCGTTCACCGTCGTAAGATAAGACGGTGAACTGCATATGCAGCTGAGCTAAGTCTAACAGATAAATCATGATGAGGATACCAATCCGTTTTGATTCCCAAGAACACTGTCGCATTGTCAATAAAGAGTTAATCTAGACCAAGCTTAATGTTTGGTTCAACATGTTACTTGTTAACACCAATGATACTTAACATTGGTAAAGAAAACTGTAAACAGTATTTTTTTAATTTAAGAAATGTGGTGCACCGTTTCGAAGTAATATGACCTATATTTATATATATAGATCATGAGGTAGAGAGGAAGGGTATCATCTGCGAATAAAACAACATCGCAGAAAACTGTGACCATGCAATGCAGTCACTAATAATATACGCTAGAAACAGAAAAGGTCCTAAAATTGATCCTTGCGGTACTCTTTTACTAAAGACCCGGGTGAATTTGAATTGCTACCTAGCGGCACGAAAAGACGCCCAGTTTCAATAGGGTACTCACAGTTTTGTGGAGACGCCAACGAATACATACGAAGATACTTCCAGACAAAGGGAACATTCTAATTATTGCACTAACGCCTGCTAAGCTAATAAGCTTACAAAATTACAACGACAGGTATATCCCGCGGCCATCCGTCCCATGAACCAGACATGCTCTGCCAATTGAGCTATCGTAGTGAGTAAGTCATATCTCAAATTTATCCCTTCGCTTCTATTGTTTAACCGTCTTAAGGGGGTGGAGCGACATCTGTCAGTCAAACTGAATTGAACTACAAACAAGGCTAATTTTTCAATTAGCTTTAAACTCGTTTACGATGACAAAATTCACGGACTAGTAATTAGAAATGTCTAACATCGTAACTTTGGCACTAACGCATGCGGGTTCGAATGCTGCTCGTTGTTAAAAAAAATCCTTCCCTGTAATTTTGTAACTCCCATGGGGTGCCGGGTTAGAATGTCACCCCTGTCACCCCCCGACTGATACAGTACGGTAATTTTGTAAAGGGAATGTTGCTTAATCAATTTGATCGGTTCACAACCACTAGGCCAGCTGCTGTGTAAGCGCTTTAGTAGTAAAATTGAATAATTACCATGGTGCAAAATAATTGATGAAGACTAGATCTTTTTCGAGGAAGGTTTCGAAGGTCTCCTCCGATATCCTGGCTACAGGCAAAGCTTTCTTCTTCTTCATGAACTTGTCAGGGTCGTGGTTCTCGGACAAAACCATCTTGTCCACAAAATCTTTAAGCTCTTCGTATGTTTCCCCGTTCGCTACGCCCATCTGAAAACGTGTAAAATGTGAATTATATTTAAGAAAAAAATCGTCATGCTTGTATTTCCTGAAGGGATAGGGATATCTAAACAATCACGTTTCGCCAGACATGTTTTGGTCTCATGTAATAGTGTTCGAGCCTATTGCCATCTAACGCGCTTTGTTACAGAATCCGGACTGTTACTGAAAATTTAACAACCCAATTGTTTGACCCGGGATCGAATTGGATGGAATTGAACCCATGACCTCGAGATTTCAAAGCTGTGTGTACACACACACCAATGAGGTTGTAAATTATATAAAAATAATTAATGCCAAGATTCGGGTATATTGCTAAGCTAGTAGATATAATGCTAGAAGAATAATATTATATAATTTAACTGGGATATTCTCGGCTTGGATGAATTAAGAAGGATGGGAGTAGACCTCCTAAAACTGTAAAATGAGCACAGATTTTTTATACAGCCAAGAAGAAGACGAAGCTTTGCTCAGAGGCACGCATTTTTATATATTATAGGCCAGCCTTTGGCCACTATATCACCTGATGGTAAGTGATGATGTGGTCGAAGATGTTGTTCAGGCTAGCCTAGAGACTCGAATATACGTCCAGAGGCTTAATTGAGAAACTATAAATAAGCATCTCCTGGCTTAACAAAATGCCAAATGGCACAAACAGACGAATCACGAATTTACAAGCGAGGAACTAGAAGAGGCTCTATGCTGCGTAGTGTTTCTAAAATCACGTTGATTACAAAATTTCAGAGACTAGCTCCTATATGAAGTAAATAAATGTTCCAATTTTAAAAATAATTTCCAAGCTAACTAATAAAAAAAATGTTTACCTCAAAATGGAACGACTTCAACGCTCAAAGGAATGAAATAACTTGTTGTAGTAGGGAACCATGATAGTTCAAAAGTACCCAATATTGTGCGCATCGTACCGACGACAAGTTATTTCACACTTGAAGTCGGTTCCGTTGTGAGGTAAAAAAAAATTCAATCTTCTTAGTGACCCTTGGGATCAATTATCATTTACTGTCAATGACCATATCATAAAGATAGGAAAACATTTTTCAGTCATTGGAGTGTACCTCAAAAACGGCTTGACCGATTTTGATGAAATTTAAATGGGAACAAACGGGAAGCACAAGCTTTAAAAAAAACATCAAAATCGCTTCGCCCAGTCAAAAGTTCTGAGGTAACAAACATTAAAAAAATACAATCCAATTGAGAATCTCATAATTTTTTAGAAGTCGGTTAAGAAAGCACTTATCCACGCTGTTTTCAAACGATAAACAAAACCTACCACTAGCCAGTGAATTGAACAATATATTGGCATATAATAAAGTTATATACTTGAAGCTATAAACATTAAAGCATGAGTACTTACAATCCTTCCATTGACAATCCACAATAGGTACGGATACTGTTTGATATCGAAGTTCTTACAGGTCATCTCGTTGTCCATACAGTTCACTTTGCCGATCTGTATGTACTCGTTGTGGGCGTACTGCACCGCCAACTCCGCCCAGATCGGAGCTAGTCTCTGAAATTTTGTTAATTACAGTCCGGTCGTCGAGAAAATGCGTTTGACAGTTCGTCTTCGTATGTTATTTTAAAGGAACAAGCGCGAGGCCCACCTGAAGTTAAGCGGTATCCTCTGCCTATAACAGATGCATTTCATCACAAGTGACGAACTGCACTGCGCCCATCACCTTGAGACATACCTGTTAAGTCTCATTTTGCCTGTAATTTCACTGGCTCTCAAGGACTGCTGCCGGAACACACCGTTATGTGCTTGGCGACAAATTTTCTACTTGAGGGTGGTCGCTAGCCAGGCGGGCATTCGCAAAATGCCCTTCCACCATGCGGTGAAGCTCAAGCTCTGGGCGGGATTCGAAACATGGACCTGCTGCGCGGCAGTCCATAGCCAATGCCACTGAGCCATCACTGCTTCAAAATCGTATTGTAGTTGTGGCTTTTAAATAGAGTAAAAAATACAATAATTAAACCCTACCCTATTTTCAGATTCCAAAATGCCTGACTATATTATGCAGTCAGACTGTCTATGTCACTTTGAACTGGGGCAAAAATATTCACAAATCGAACTGTTAAACGCATTCTCTCAGCGGCCGGACTATAGGGTACTCATCACAATGGAAATCATCACCTGCCCAATATTTCTGCTTATTTTTTTTTTATGCTGATAGGTTAGCCTTTGACCACTATCTCACCTGATGGTAAGTGATGATGTGGTCGAAGATGTTGTTCAGGCTAACCTAGAAGTACTGGCTCTCAAGGACAGCTGCCGGATCACACTGTTACGTGCTTGGCGTCAGATTTTCTACTTGAGGGTGGTAGCTAGACAGGCGGGCATTAGCAAAATGCCCTACCACCATTAACGACTGCCATCCTAAGACGACCACTGGGACCGACGGCTTAACGTGCCCTCCGAAGCATGGAAGCGCTCAGTAGTAATGTCACTAGCGGTCACCCATCCAACTCATGACCGCGGGCGACGTTGCTTAACTTTGCTGATCGGTTGAGAACAGCTAAGTAAACATCGCTACGAGCGCTTCAAAATGGCCAAGCCGATTGAAGTGAAAAGCTAGTATAAAATTGGGTACAATACTCTTTATTGACACCAAGGTAAACATTTACTCCGCCTGGACATAATACTGAGAAGACATTACTCTCACTGCCCACTGGACTGCATGCATCGTAATCTGAATGAACATTATTCTGATTTGAGTTTATTCTGACGTAATGTTATAAAAATATACCGTATCTATGTTAAAAATTTTTTTTTTTTGCCTGTTACGTTAGCCTTTGACCACTATCTCACCTGATGGTAAGTGATGATGTGGTCGAAGATGTTGTTCAGACTAACCTAGAATTACTGGCTCTCAAGGACAGCTGCCGGAACACACCGTTAGGTGTTTGGCGACAGATTTTCTACTTGAGGGTGGTAGCTAGCCAGGCGGGCATTCGCAAATTGCCCTACCACCATGCTATAACGACTGCCATCCTAAGATAACAACCGGGACCGACGACTTAACGTGCCCTCCGAAGCACGGAAGCGCTCAGTAGTAATGTCACTAGCGGTCACCCATCCAACTCATGACCGCGCGCGACGTTGCTTAACTTTGCTGATCGGTTAAGAACAGCTAAGTAAACTTCGCTACGAGCGCTTCAAAAAATTTATATGTAGCATATGAAAAGTTGCGTCTCCGGTAGCGCACTTCATCTAAACAGTTTAAATAGTACCGTTTAATATAAAATTTCTACACCAGACAACATAAAAACCTACTTTTGCACAAATTTTGTTTTAGATTTTGTTGTGTTGTCTTTGCTTGATTCTTTAATGTATGCACTTTTTGTGTTTAGTAAATAGCGGCCGCTGGTAGCGGTCCGTTCTACGTTGGTTTTAGCTAAACAGGTTCAATAGTTGCGCAGGTATTCACATTTTATTGCTAATTTTATTCAAAATTTCGTGTTTTTCGAATATAAATAAAAATTATATTTTCAAAAAATTTCTATAGTTCCACGCATCGGTACACGCGGGCCGCGATACCCGATCGTTTCCCGTTGGTATGACCGCGATCGGAGCTATAGATTTTCAAATATTAATAAATCTATGCAATTTTAAAAATTAAAGGTGTGATAATTACGCAGTTATAAAAAAATATACTACATATAAAGACCGAGTTACATTTCAACGTGTGTGTTGCCAGTGATGACTTATGGCACTGAGACGTGGTCCTTAACTGTGGCCCTTATGGACAAGCTCAGAGTCCCTCAACGAGCTATGGAGAGAGCTATGCTGGGCGTTTCTTTACGCAGTAAAATCCGGAACGAGGATATCCACCCCAGAAACAAAGTCAACGACATAGTTCTCAGAATAAGCAAGTTGAAGTGGCGATGGGCGGGCCACATTGCTCGACGAACTGATAACCGATGTGAAAGAAAGGTTCTCGAGTGGTTACCACTATACACCGGAAGACGTCGAGTTGGTAGGCCCCTCGCTAGGTAGACTGACGACATCATGAAAGTCGCGGGTAGCCAATGGTTACAAGCGGCTAATAGCCGTTCTTTGTGGCACTCTATGGGGGAGGCCTTTGTTCAACAGTGGACGTCTTCCGGATGATGATGATATTCAACGAGTAGGCAGTTAACTAGCATCTATCTCTAGTTATATTGTTATTATCGTTTGAACGCCACAAGCGAGTTAAGTAATAAGTTGTCAATTAAGGACGCCTGTCAAGCGTGTAAATTACGTCAAAAGTTCCTAATGCGAGAGGCTATGTTCAGCAGTGGACAGGCCGGTTCGTAAGTCGTACGAAAGACACGCAAGGATAAAGAGACTGAAATTGGTACAATGGGCGTCACAGGCACTTCTAGGCAACCATGTTATTGTTAGGTGTTAAATTTAACGCTAAGACAGTGTTAATAGTAAGGCAAGCATCAAGCTCTCACACGAGCACGTCGACCTAATCAGCTGACCAATGATATAATTTGTAATATGTAAAACAAAACCTGATTAAAATCATAGAAAAATAGCGGTTTTGCGATAACGAATTCATATTTGTTTCTACTTAAGTGCTGTTACTTATTGCAATTCGTAAGTTAATAACAGGATTTGTTACTAATAAATTATGTAAATAACTATATAAATATTATACATTAATTGCATATGACAGATTCAGACGAACTGCACTGCGCCCGTCACCCCACAACATAAAATTGTTAAGTCTCTTGTGCCTGTCATTTCTTACTGGCTCTCAAATACTGCTGCCAGAACACACTGTTAGTTGCTTGGCGACAGATTTTCTACTTGATTACTTGGTAGCTTGTCGATGCGGTGAAGCTCATGCCGGAGTTGGGGAGAGAACCATAGACATGAATTTTGCATGGTGGTGGGGCATTTTGCGAATGCCCGCCTGGCTAGCTACCACCCTCAAGTAGAAAATCTGTCGCCAAGCACCTAACGGTGGGTTCTGGCAGGTGTCCGTGAGAGCCAGTAATTCTAGTTGTTGTGTTAGCCTGACACAACAACATCTTCGACCACATCATCACTTACCATCATGTGAGATAGTGGTCAAAGGCTAACCTATCAAGCATAAAAAAAAAACAAAAAAAGATATCCCTATCCCTTCAAGAAATACAAGCATGACGATTTTTTTCTTAAATATAATTGACATTTTACACGTTTTCAGATGGGCATAGCGAACGGGGAAACATACGAAGAGCTTAAAGATTTTGTGGACAAGATGGTTTTGTCCGAGAACCACGACCCTGACAAGTTCACGAAGAAGAAGAAAGCGCTGCCTGTAGCCAGGATATTGGAGGAGACCTTCGAAACCCTATCAGCATTAAAAAAAACCTGCGACACGGCATTCAATAGCTATTACCGCTCGCCTATAGTTTCTTCAAAACCTTGACTTTTTTCAATAATCAGTACCTGTGATGCTCTGCACCAGGGCGCAAAGAACATGATGAAATGTTGTCCTTTTGACACGAACTTCTCAATGTTGTTATCCGTTAAGTATGCCATGCCACTGTATAATTTCACTTCATCTGTAACTTTGTTTGGTTTCTGAAAATAAAATGTATAGTGATACAATTATGTACCTAAATTTAATGTTTTGTCATCATAATCAATAAATTATTATCTATTAAGTGTAATTCGGGCAGAATTAAATTACATGACTTTGGCGCTACCTATTGATTTAGTAAAATTAACTTACTATAGGTACATTTTTAAACATTTTCTTTTCAGTTTTCCCTAAAGTGCTATCCTAACCGCAAAGAATTTACGCTCCTTTTTTATTGTTAAACTTCTTTAACGTAAGCGTTAACGCAACGTTAAGCGTAACTTCTTTGCGGTTAGGATAATACTTTAGGGAAAACTGAAAAGAAAATGTTTAAAATGTAGTACATTTTTAAACATTTTCATTTCAGTTTTCCCTAAAGTGCTATTCTAACCGCAAATGTTTAAAAATGTACCTACATTTTTAAACATTTACTTTTCAGTTTTCCCTAAAGTGCTATCCTAACCGCAAAGAAGTTACGCTCCTTTTTATTGTTAAACTTCTTTAACGTAAGCGTTAACGTAACGTTAAGCGTAACTTCTTTGTTTATAACCGCAAATGTTTAAAAATGTCCCTACATTTTTAAACATTTACTGCCGGGTAAGCAGAGCACCCCATCATATCTTCCTGTAGGACTTGTGGGGTTTGTTTTGAAGCAGTGATGGCTCAGTGGCATTGGCTGTGGACTGCCGCGCAGCAGATCCATGGTTCGAACCCCGCCGCCGCCTCAAGCTTCACCGCATGGTGGCAGGGCGAATGCCCATGCCCGCCTGGCTAGCGACCACCCTCAAGTAGGAAATCTGTTACCAAGCACCTAACGGTATGTTCCAGCAGCTGTCCTTGAGATCCAGTAATTCTAGGTTAAGCCTGTTAACACCTCCGACCACATCATCACTTACCATCAGGTGAGATTGTGGTCAAAGGCTTACCTATCAGCAATAAAAAAAGAGTAAATTGAAGTGCATGGGGTAAATACCGTAGAGGATAGGTGGGCGAGCCTATCCTCTACAGTTCCTCTACAACTATTACTTATTAACAGATTCAACTGTAAAAACATTAGATTGACACAGTCATGATCAGGTGGTAGGTCTCTAGCCAGAGTACGTCTTGGTGGATACCACGGCAGGATCCGATATTCTGCTTCGAAACACTGTTTAGGCGTGAAAGGCACTGAGCGAACGAGACATAAGAACTAAGGTCTCGGTGTGACGAGCGCAGTGCAGCGTAATGGAGAAAGAGGACAGTGACACTGGACAGGCGTGATGCTTGCCATCAGGCACTCGACTTCTCCGTCTCTTCACTTCACATAAAAGAAAGACTCATAAAGAAAATAAACACTAAAGTAGCCTATTCAAGTTCCAATCAGTCCTTATCTTGTATGCCTTGGAATTACCAGCTATGTCTAATACACATAGATATATGTAATGTACATACCTCTGTTTTCATAAATATCATCGTAAAAACTTCACTTAGAAACAACGTGAGCGAAGGCAGATCCCTAGTTCCTTTGTATTCTACTGGTGAAAATGAATTCTTGTGGAAATACAGCAGAGTGGGGTAACCTGAAAGGAGTATTTGCTTATATAACGTCAAATACTAATAAAAATGTAGAGAAGTGGAACTCTCACAGTTACCGCTTTAATTTCGGCCTCATCAAGAGCACAATTAACAGGACATGCACTATATTCCAAATTCAATTAGATTGATTAATTTGGCGCTTAGAATTATTGATCGCATCCGATTGGTTACGTCAAAGTAATGTAGTTGCGTCGCACGGTGCACTTTTTAATCCATCGCCCGCCGCGGTAAGGTTTGCGTTCTGCTGTTTTTGACCTTGACTTACATTTCTTTATACATAAAATAACTAAAATACTTTTCTGCGAATTCTTTGAAGATTGACATTAAGAGCCGTCTTACTTTTCATACAAACGCTCGTATGTGATCATGTCAGATCATTCTTTAAAACTTTTCACTAATAGGTATCTTGTGTACTATATCTAGGTTTTTAGGCAAACAAAAAAGTAAAATTTGGAGAAACAACAACAATATAAGCCTCCAAAAATCTGCTTTTTGCACAAATTTTACCTGATCTTTAGGCGTTCAGAATGTACTGATAAATTGTAAGTAGAGAACATATTTTCATAGAAACCTTGCAAAAATAATGGAGATTCTAAATGACAAACATTTATTTTACAAACATATAAGGCTTATTGAAAAGCACGTAATTCCTGGATCAAGTTTTATGAAGTTTACGCACATTATTTTTCGTTAAATGTTATCTCGTTCTCACTTGCTTGTTAGCCAACTGGCGGAAAGAGGTATGCGGGGGACGGAGTGAGACGGAGAGTTTAATGCCAAGAGCTGAAGATGAAACAACAAGCTTTTCAATCATGTTCGCTTTGACGATAGACGGACCGGGAAGGGCCCTCTTAAGATTTAGTTTTTGATTGTCAATAAACAATTGACAGATTCACCTCATCGATTTAGTAGAAGTTGAACCACCCTAGTTTTTTTTTTTTTTGCGCATGACAAAGATATTAACTAGTTCCTGGTTTAAATTAGCTTTATTTAAGAAAAAATGGGGGCCCTAAAAGAATATAGGAGCCCAAATAAGGAAGAAAGTGCTGCGGAATTTAACTAGGACAGCTTATAAACTTGTGTAAAGTTTAAGTAGTCTTCTATCGAACATTACTACCATCTCTGGGGAGGACTTCTACAGCATATTATCGAGAATAGAAGCTCATTGGTGACAATGCAACAAAACGTACGGAATTTCAGCATTTATATATGGTAAATACCCCGTGGTACCACGTGGGGTGCCGAGTTAGAATTGCACCTCCCCATATCATCCCGTGGGTGTCGTAAGAGGCGACTAAGGGAAAAATACTGGAAGGTCGGCAGCAGCGCCTTCTAAAGAACTGCGATCCCAAGCCGCCTGCCAAGCGTGGGGATTACGGCAAATACCCCCTTAATAGGGGAGGCTGTGATCAGCAGTGGACGATCCGGCTCATACAGTATTTGGTAAATACTTGGAGTTCGCAGTGTAAGATATCAGTTTTTCAGGTGCTGCTGCCCACTTTAAGATGGAAACTGACGTCAATGGCGGTAAATTCAAATGTGAACAGATTCTTCAAGTTTGTATTTAGGTTTCGGAAACATTCTACAAGATCATGGTATTCGCGAGTTAGAAATAATATTGATCTTGATGTCTTGATGAACAGATAGATAATAGAGATATTAGATAACAATGCACATGATGCCATAAATTAAAACTGACAAAAATATTATAAATTACGTTTACCCGAAACAAATATGATAAATTGAATGAGTATTAAAAAAAATGATGCTGTAAAAAATCTATTCCGAATTTTGCGTTTTACGTGATCGAGTATGGAGGATTAAGAATAGTAAGTCGGAACTGGCAACAAAGCCGAAAAAAGTAAACATTTTGAATTTTCCGTAAAGACGTCAGATGTAACCTGTTTACCCTTAATTTGGCAAAGGAAAAATACATCTGTATACATACTTTTAATTATTGAGGGGCGTTTTGGGTATGCTTATAGGACGTTACGAAATTTAGGGTTAAATTATTTAAAGTTTAGTTAAATTTGGTTACTTTTACCTTTGTCGTCTCTTACGACTTCCACAGGAAGTAGTCTAAATAGCTATATTCTGGAAAAGCATGTTCCAGCATTAACCGCACGATGCTTCTGTGGTCTAATGACTGTGGTCAGTACAATGATGGTCTTTTAACAACACAAGTACATATAAAATAATATGTTTTATATAATCTCATTCGGTAATATTCTAATTATTAAATGAAATACAGACTTTTATTGGCATATTTTATTTACTACTTCTTTAAGAAAATTAATAAGTTATATTAAAGCATAATTCTCCTAACAAAACAATGCTTTAAAACATTTTTTTATTATTAAAGTCCAATGTGTCCCGACCAAGGAGGTTTCAATTCAATTTAAGTACACAGTATCTGTGGTGAGCGCGTTGCGCGCGCAACGCGCTGGTTCAGAGCCATAGACCAATAACAGACTATTTCCATTTTGGCGGTATTTCGTACATATGAATTTGAGTAATATTTTGTTGGATAAAATGTTTATTAAATGTAGCTACCTATAGCCATGAGATTAAATAAAGTAGTGTATGCAACTGCATATAATTAGGTATTAAAACACTCGTGTAGTCTTATTTTGAAACTCGCCTGCAGCTCGTTTCAAAAAACTACACTCATGTTTTAATACCCTCTATTATAATATGACAGATGCATAAACTACTATTAGCTGACAATACACAGGACAACACCAGCACATGAATTTGCCAATGTAAAATGTTTTGACTTGTATTATTGTGCACGTTAAGATGGTATGGAGCACTGATGTGCGCCTGTCCCTTGCTTGCCTGCCCGGGGCTATTGGCTTTTTCTACTTGAGGGTGGTCGCTAGCCAGGCCCGCATTCGCTAAATGCCCTTCCACCATGCAGTGAAGCTCAAGCCTGCGGCGGGATTTTGAACCATGGACCTGCTGCGTGGCAGTCCATAGCCAATGCCACTGAGCTATCACTGCTTCAAAATTCAAAATTAGCCCCTTTTACGACAGCCAACAGGAGATATGGAGCAGAGCTTATATTCTTATGCCAGAAATTGTAGTAAGGCTTTTATATAAGAAAAAAATACCCAAAACAGCTAGTAAATAAATTTCTTTAATAAAAACTATATTGATTATAATGTTTAGATAATTATTTTGTTAAAGATTTAGTTACTGCTATATATACCTGTTATATCAGTTTCTTGGCACAACTTTGAATGTTGAGTGCAGTCAACTTGTGCAATGGCAAACTTGGAGTCTCTTGTATTAACAAGCTCAGCTAACTCGGCCCATATTGGGTGAAACTCAGTGCAATGTCGGCACCTGAAAATCAAATATAAATTTTAAAAAGTATATTAATTTAGTGATAGGATGGAAATAGAGGTGGAGGTGAGTGGCTATGTATGTTCGATATGTGATAATTCAGCCTTCAATTTCTTCTTCAAAATGGAACTCAACACCCAAGCATTAACCACATTACCAGTTCACTCTGACTTATCGAAAATCGTGAGAATCTAGACTTTCTCAGTAATTCAGATAAATGATGATCTGGCATCTTAGAAGAAACACTGCTACTGACATACATGTCCCAGAAAAGAATGTCAAGAGTAAAATTCAGTATAAATCCTGTACTGTAACAGCCGGATTGTCCACTGCTGAACACAGCCTCCTCCATTATGGTTTGCCAAAATCCCCACGCTTGGCAGGTGTCTTGGAGATTGCAGTGTGAGATCAGTTCCTCAGAAAGCCCTGCTACCTACGTCTGGTGTATTACCCTTAGTCGCCTCTTACGCCACCCACGGGTCGACACGACATGCGGGGGTGACATTCTAGCCCAGCACCCCACGGGTATAAACCCTGGATCAAAGAAAATATATATTTTTTTGCAATTATTTTGATTTAATTTTATATTTTACTGCTCGAAGACTGGTCAGATCTTACGACTAAACACCGTGACTGCTAGCCGGTATATTTAGGTACCTAATAATTATGACAACACCCGTTAGTTATTGTGACAAAAAACTAGTTGCAATTAAAATGGAATTTTGGGATATATGCAGAACGGAACAAGCTCGAGGCCCACCTGATGTTAAGCGGAATAACCTCTGCCTATAACATTTCGCATTTCGTCACAAGTCACGAATTGCACTGCGCCCGTCTCTTGACACATAGTTCTTAAGTCTCATGTGCCTGTTATTTCACTGGCTCTCAAAAACTGCTGCCGGAACACACCGTTAGGTGCTTGGCGACAGATTTACTACTTGAGGGTGGTCGCTAGCCAGGCGGGCATTCGCAAAATGCCCTTCCACCATGCGGTGAAGCTCAAGCCCGCGGCGGGATTTGGACCATGGACCTGCTGCGCGGCAGTCAATAGCCAATGCCACTGAGCCATCACCATTTCAAAAGAATTAAACAATATAGATGTGTTTGACTAACTAAACAACAGAGAAGCGCCTTTGAAGCTCAAACATTGGTACCTATATGAGGAAAGCTATTAATTCTCACATTAATGAATTTCTAC
The DNA here is from genome assembly GCA_963890685.1 of Plagodis pulveraria. NCBI lineage: Eukaryota > Metazoa > Arthropoda > Insecta > Lepidoptera > Geometridae > Plagodis > Plagodis pulveraria. The sequence continues at coordinate 21,818,945 of OY982956.1, read as the reverse complement.
AAGGCTAAGCTCTGCCATGTAAATTTAAAAAAAAAAAAAAAAAATATGCCTGATAGGTTAGCCTTTGACCACTATCTCACCTGATGGTAAGTGATGATTTGGTCGAAGATGTTATACAGGCTAACCTAGAAGTACTGGCTCTCAAGGACAGCTGCCGGAACACACCGTTATGTGCTTGGCGACAGATTTTCTACTTGAGGGTGGTAGCTAGCCAGGCGGGCATTCGCAAAATGCCCTACCACCATGCTGTAACGACTGCCATCCTAAGATAACAACCGGGACCAACGGCTTAACGTGCCCTCCGAAGCACGGAAGCGCTCAGTAGTAATGTCACTAGCGGTCACCCATCCAAATCATGACCGCGGGCGACGTTGCTTAACTTTGCTAGGGAACAAATCAATAATGATGTTAAAAGAAATTAAAAGGCAAGAATTAATAAGTTATTTTTTTTTAGTTTGGACCCCCTGTCTGTCCCGAACGGGATCACGGTCGTCTGAAAAAATGGGTTTAGTATGAAGCTTGTATACATCCAATCATTATTATTCAAACGTTGTTAGTAAGCTAGTATCCTTGGCTATACAACACAAAAAACCGCATCACTCTACGATAACGAGAAGATATTTCATTTCAGTCATGAAATAAAAATAAAAAACTTTCACACAATACATTTTGCCGCGCAAACACTCTTAAACTAGCGCAAATAATCTTGTAACTACTTTTAAACTAATAAACCTAAGAATCTGTAATAATTCAGGTGTATAGATTACATGTAAATAATGTTATCAAAAGAAAAACCAAAGACGTAAGTGGTATGTATAGATTTGAAAAATACAAATTGCTCTTTTTTAAAGTTTTCTTGCCAACATTCTTAAATAAAATAGTTGTTTTAATCTCTTTCATCATCATCATCAGCCGGAAGACGACCACTGTTGAACAAAGGCCTCCCCCATAGAGCGCCACAAAGAACGGCTGATAGCCGCTTCTAACCATTGGCTACCCGCGACTTTCACGATGTCGTCAGTCCACCTAGCGATGCAATGTGGTAACCACTCGAGAACCTTTATTCGCCATCGGTTATCAGTTCGTCGAGCAATGTGGCCGCCCATTGCCACTTCAACTTGCAAATTCTGAGAGCTATGTCGGTGACTTTGGTTCTTTGCCGAATATCGACGTTCCGGATTTTATCGCGCAAAGAATAAGTCATCACTGGCAACACACACTGGTTGAAGACTTTGGTCTTCAGGCTCTGCGGGATCTTCGACGAGAAGATGTCGCGTAACTTCCCGAACGCTGCCCGTCCGAGTTGGATTCTTCGGGCGACCTCTTTGTCAAAGTTGGACCTACCTAACTGGACAGTCTGTCCCAGGTATATGTAAACAACTTCGAGCGTATCGTTCCCAACAAATATTGGTGCGGGTACAACATGGACATTAGACATAATTTTCGTCTTGCCATGTTCATTTTAAGACCCACCTGCTGGGAAACTCTACTGAGGTCGCTGAGCATTATACTGAGTTCCTCAAGCGACTCTGCCATTATGACTATGTCATCGGCGAAACGAAGGTGAGTGATGTATTCGCCATAGATGTTGATGCCGAATTCTTTCCAGTTCAAGAGCTTAAAAACGTCTTCCGACGCATTTGTGAACAGTTTCGGAGAAATAACGTCTCCCTGTCTCACGCCTCGTTGCAGTTGGATTGGTTCCGTGCTCTTGTCCTGTAGTCGAATCGACATGGTGTCGTTTCTATACAAACACTTCAGCGATTCGATGTACCTATAGTCAATTTGGCATCGCCGAAGAGACTGCAGTACGGCCCAGGTTTCGATTGAATCGAAGGCTTTTTCATAGACCACAAACGCTAAACATAATGGCCGATTATACTCCTCAGTCTTCTGTATAATCTGGCGGAGCGTATGAATGTGGTCTATGGTGCTAATGACTTTTCGGACCCGGCTTGTTCGGGAGCCTGGAAGTCATCAAACCTACGAGGAAGACGATTCGTAATGACTCTCGAAAACAGCTTATAAACATGGCCCAGAAGTGAAATGGGCCTGTAGTTCTTCAACAAGGTCTTGTCACCTTTTTTGAAGTACAGTACCACTACACTTCTGCTCCACGCTTCTGGCGTTTTACCTTCAAGGATGACGGAATTAAATAACTTCTGGAGGTCTGAGAGTACCGGTTTTCCACCCACTCTCAGAAGTTCTGTCGTGATTCCGTCATCACCTGGCGCCTTGTTGTTCTTAAGCTGTTTGAGAGCCATTCTAATCTCGTATAGGCTGATGCCCGGGATGTCTTCGGTGTAGTGTCGGGTCAGTTTAGCTGTCATGTCCTGAGCTGTACTGACAACGGGTTCTCGTGTCGAGGTGTATAGCTGTCCATAAAACCTCTCAAGTTCTCTCAGAATCTCCGGTTTTGATGAGATGATTCTGCTCTCGTCGATCTTCAGCTTCGTCATTTGGCTTTGCCCTATAGACGAATTTTTAGAACACTTTATGTGCCTTGATTACGCTCAATTGCGGCCTTTATACGATTTGTATTGAAGACGCGCAAGTCGTGTCGCAGTGCCTTCGAAATTCGTCTATTGAGCTTGAAGTAGTAGACATATCAGCTGAAGATTGCAGTCTCATCTCATTCCGATCTTCCATCAGCTTGATGGTTACTTCTGAGATTTTCATTGGTTTATTTCGGCGGGGGTCTTTAAGAAGTGAGACCCCACCGCTTGTACAGCTTCCACTAACCCGTTGTTTATTTCGTCCACTGTTTCGCATTCAGCTAGGCACTGGAAGCGGTTATGTAGTTCGAGTTGAAAGCTCTCGGGGTTTTGGATTTGGGCAATGCTAGGACGGAGCGTGGAGTTTATCAGACGCGACCTTTCAAGCTTTACATTGATATTCAATGTGCCTCTAACGATACGGTGATCGCTACCGGTTTTCACCTTACAGAGACATCATTGAATATTTGCTTCCTGGTCGTCATGATAAGCTCAATCTCATTTTTTGTTGAACCATCGGGGCTTACCCACGTCCACTTCCGGGATGGTCGCTTCTCGAAGAAGGAGTTCATCGTAAAGAGTCCCTCCTTCACCATGAAGACGACCAGCCGCTGGCCCCTCTGGTTCCGCTGCCCATATCCAAATAGCCCCACTCTCAACTCATCGCCATTCCGTGTGCCCAACTTAGCGTTGAAGTCCCCCATCATAACGGTGAAGTATGTTTTGGAGGTATAGTCCAGTAGCAGTACGTTAAAATTGCATGCTAACTTTTAATAATTTAAGATTTAACGAATTTTGCAGAGATGATTAGTTACAAGTTTACTAAGCTTTTTCCAAAAAGTTAGAAAATTTTGACCGATGCATTTGGTATTATTTAGGTATTTGTAAAAAAACTACATAAAATCGTGAATATAAAATTTGAATTGAAAATTCTGATTGTATATGACTTAGGACATTGTTATCTTGTGTTTATTAACTTATTAGAAATATTAGAGACTTGGAACTTAGGTAAACTAAAAATTTCAAAACCTGCTTTCAATAAAATATTAGAATGGCTGGAAATCAGTTTAATGATATTTTTATGTATATTGTAACATGCTAAAAAAAGATTAGAAAAATATACAATGTGCTTCCCGACTTATTTAGTTTTTCTTTAATAGCGTGAGTAATATAAAATTAGAGTCCAGAAATTAGTGGCTACTGGATAATAATGATATACTCCATCGACATACAAAAGATTAGAAAAAAAAGTTTATGGATTTGGAAAATAGAACAAAACTTCTAGCCTCAGTGCTAAAATCCGCGCGGGAAAGCCGCGGGCGGCCCTGCGCCGCGGCCAGGCGGCGCGGCAGCGCTGCGTGGTCGCTACGGAGCGCGGAGCGATGCGAATGCAAGTACGAACTTACTGCTAATTATCTGTGTCCCACCCAACACATGTCTGTGTGTGTGCCAACTGCTCTTTGGGCGCGGGCAGTTTTATGCAGTTTGAAGTTCTAGAAATTAGTTTGTTTTAGAAGTCTTATCATCGCGATTCAGTAGCACAGATGACAGACTATCTTATCCTTCTACTATTATCTTAATCTTACCGACCTTGGTAGAATTTATCTTCCTCTAAAAAGGTGTTGGTAGATAAAGCGTATTTAGAGGAGTTGCTAACATTAACACGTAAACAATGTAGGTACATACCTATATTTAATATATTAATTCAACAAATCATTTCTCTATTTATTGCTTTAATATTCTATTCTGGGTTGTGTTAAAAAAAATACACATTTTTTTATTGAATATAAAAGACAAAAAAAAATTATACAATTTTACGTCCTTTGATGCCAGTTTTCGTCAGGTTTAACTAGTTTTCGTCGAGTGAGAATTGTGATCTAAAATTGTTTTTACATTTAGGGTTATAAAACAGGATCCTACCTATATTACTTTAAATAACTCCTCATCATCTTCCTAATTTTATTCCACGCTTGTGGGGTCGTTACAATAACATCTTATAACACAAGTGACAAAACAATAACATATTAAGAAATATGTTTTCGCTACTAACACATAACGGTTAATGGATATAATGAGGATCACTTAACATGATTTAAATGATTTCAAACCATTAAGAAATGACGAAGTTGTTAAAGTTTTCTTTTTAGTTCGGCTATTTCAAAACCTCCGCTTGGAGCATTGGTTGTATGATGACGTCAGGCATCGCGTCTCTCGCCCTCCGCTCCGCCCGTACAAAATCAATGGTTCAGTTCAGATAATTCTACGTTCCGCTCATGTCGTGGCGTGGAATGTTTTTTTTGTATGGTTTTTTATTACAGTTATGTTGATGTTACGCGCTGAGTTATTGATTTAATACAATCGAATAACATTAATAGTGTGGGTTTTCATTCCAAAATTCTATTTATTGGAGGTCGGTTTTGTGAAAGCTCAGTCGAATATAACCAAAAGTAGATTCTTTTATGGTGGCCCAGTTATAAAGGATCCGTAAACAAACAGCAAAACGAATCCTGTTAATGACTGAAGTCTTATTAATAGGATTAGTTTTGCCGTTTATTCTCTGATTGTGATCTGTATGTCCTTTCGTCCGTCCGTACGTCACGGGGCTCTAGCTCGTAAACTGAAAGAAATTACAAACCTGAAATTTTGGTGTATAACGTTGATCCATAAAAGTGAGAGGCTTGACTCGCAGTAGGTAAACCTACCTATTGTTACATCATGCATTGTAACTTCCTGCCTACTTAAACTGTGTACTTTGAAAAAGGAAATTTTGTGGACTATTTAAAATTTTCAGGATTAAATAATCTATTGATTGAACTTTTATATACCATTCAAATATAATTTTGATTAGATACGAACCCAAATACTTACCTTAATATGTTTACTTGAATAGTCGGTAATAATGACTGCTTTTTGCCAGGCTAGTACCTACAAATATCTACTATGTCAATGTGTTATCGCAACACACTTATATCATTAGTGCGAAAGTATGTAAGAGCTCGATCGGTCGGCTCGACCTATTTCGGTAAAACATAAAATATAGATCATTTAAGCCCTGGATTAACACATAATACTTTTTATTATCATCATCACGTTATAATATTGCCCATATAACTATTAAATTAATTAATCAAAGCTAGTTAGATAGTTACATATATAGTTGTAGCTCATTGTAATTTATAGTAAGTACTATATTATTATGTACCCTTTTGTATTTTTCCATAGGAAAGGATTTAATTAAAAGGCCCGGATCAATAAAAGAAGTCAACAGTATATAAACCACTTTGGCTTGACAGAGGAGTTTTGTCATCTCTCCTCGTAACTTTACACCACTTTATTTTCTTATTTGTGCATATTTTGGCAATTTTTAAAACAGTTTAGCACAATGTAATATTTATCAGATTCATTATCACCACCAAAAAATATATAAAAGAAACATAATATGCAATGTCGTGAGGATTGCGGCTTATTGAGCTGGCGCGGCGGCGACTCGTCACTTTCGGGCAATAGGCGATGGTTGACGTCACAGCGTGCTAAAACTTGTGCTAGTTTTGTAGAGTATTTTATTACAATATCCTGTCATTTTTGATCCGATTAAAATTACACCGTATTTGTCGTTTTTTATACCTAAAATCTGCATACTTAGTGTAAAATTAGAATGATCGACATTGTAAAAAGTTATGGTATTGGTTTTGTGATTGCCGTTTTGGGCGATCACAAAACCGCTAAGACGTTTAAATAGATAAGCAACTCTGCTACGACGCAATAAAGAGCAATTCAGATCGCACACAGCTGAGTACCTAACATTTATATTCACCTACTATAATGCGCCTCTTTCTATCGCGTAAATCATATCTTTTCTGACACGGAAGGTGTTTAGGGTAGTGATCCTGTGTTCACATGCCACTACAGCAATGTGTGTACCTACATAATATGTTACCAATAAATATTAGAGCAATTAAATACATTTTAAATATTACCTCATATTAGCAGAAAACTATTTTAAAATGTATTGTGTACTGTACTGTGTACTAATGTGTGATTTTTTATTTATTTATAGCTTTTATTATTAAACCGTTGAACACTATGTCACTTGATGGTAAGTGATGATGTGGTGGAAGATATTGTTTAGACTAACCTATTATTACTTACTGAGTCTCAAAGACAGCTGTCGAAACACACCGTTAGGTGCTTGGTGACAGATTTTCTGCTTGAGGGTGGTAGCTAGCTAGGCGGGCATTCGTGAAATGCTCTACCACCATGCCATAACCGACTGTCCTAAAGGAAGATTTATATTATACCGGGCCGTGTCCGGGCTGGGCCGAGGCCGGAGCGGAGCCGTCCGTGCTGCACGATTATATTACACCGAGCGTTAACGAGTTTTATAAGCCACCACGGTCGCTTCCATATAGCGTAGTGATGTGAATAATTAATAAACAGCACGGAAGAGTGTTCGTATTAAGTAATAAGCCTAATTACTAGCCTTTTTATTCTGTGAAACTATTTACTTAAACAGACTACGGATAGATACGAACACGAAACACAGCGCATTAGAATGAGATGACGTGCGTTCCAAGCGGCGCGCGGCAACCCACTGTAGAATAAACCCATCTTGTCGCAGCCGCCGATGTATTTGTAGCTTTGTACCTAAGTGCGGAGTGCGCCAGGCCTGCTATTATTGTAATATTTTACTTTAGAATTCCTTCGTATAACAATTTTTTCACGACTACAATTGATAAAATCAAAGCGTCCATAAAAGATGGTTATATTCTAAGAATGACCAATTTAAGACTTAAATTAACTTATCTTTAAGTTGCATAGAAACCACACTTCAAACAAGCTTTTACCATAACTTATTTCAAAAATACTAGGTTTTTATTCAAATCAACCATAAAGTGGACGGTAATTAGAGCTGGAGGGCAAACAAGCAAAAAAAACTAAATCACCAAATTTCAAAATTGAGAGAAAAAAATATAGTCATGTAAGGGATTAAAACCCGCGTCATCCACCCCTATAGCTGGGGCATGATGACTGTTTAAGCTAATATGACATATGATTCATGACCTATTCGTCCTCTCGTTCTTTAACCTTCCTATGGGGATGGCGCGACACCTATAGTTCAACTTCGTTGTAATATAAACAAGACTAATTTCGCAAATTAGCTTTTAACTTGTTCATGAAGACGCAACCCTACAATTTTAATATTTTCATTTTTGCAATAACGCTTCCTCTGCGGATTACATTACAAAATTACGAGGGGGAAAACCTTATGTTTATTTTATTAACACGAATTATTTTGTGTATGGTTACCAAACTCAATAGGGTTTATCTAGCCAGTTATCGTCCAATTTGCAAAGTTAAGCTATATGACCTAAAAAAAGTGTATTTCACTTAAGTACCAAAACTCAAAGTATCATATTTTTTTATTTGTTTGTATTTTCTATTTTGTGGTTAACTAATAGTACATTGTACATCGAGCGGAGAAAACGATCTAATTCTGTTCGAGATTTTTTTTAAGCCCGATGCGCAGCGATGGCCTTAAAGGCAACTCGAGAACAGAAATAGAACTTTCTCCCGAGCGATACATAGTGCTTTATACTACACCTACAAGGAGAATAAAATCATTGTAAGTTTTCTCGTACTTATCTTGAGACTTCTCTGGCAGTAAGTATAAGTACTTCTTGAGCTGCATTTCTTATTTTTGGTGGAGTCATCATTATAAAATTGTCACTTTCACTAGCCGATGTTTGAAAATTATTAAAAGCGTCCTGTTAAAATATCAATTTAATAGAAAACAAAATTTACAAATTGTCGCGCTTTTTTTCTCGTAGTGCAAAAAAAGGTTGCCAACCGCTTTGTATTGAAAATCGAGTACAAATAAAAATCACACCTTTTTTTTCCAATTATTTGATATAAAACCTTTTTGAGATTGTTTTTTTTTTATGTTAGCAGCTAAAAAAACAAAAGAACGCTACCAGGGCAGGTATGGATTTTCATACAACATTCCTTCACTGCTACGGAGTGAAGGAATGAAAATCCATATAACATTCCCCGCCGTACATTTATTAGGGAGAAATGACGAATTTTATAACTTGTTTTTGAACGAGTAATGAGAAGCTTTCTGAGAGGGTGTGGTATAAACGTATATTTTATACTAACCCTTTTATTTTTATTACTTTTATTAACTAAAGTAAGAATTTTACTAGTTTCGTCCTAGTGTAGTCGTTAACTAAACTTTCTAAATTTGCGATGAACAAATAAAATACGGAATTTGGATACCATATTCATTTTATATAACTCTTTTTTCTAGCATCACCACACTCATGTCTGGCTGGTACAATATATCTTCTCCTACACCACAAGAGCATAATTCTAAAAAGTTTTAACTTCGCTAAAAGCGAATCGGAAATTGGCTGGCCACCGGATTAATGCTAATCCCCTTTGGGAATACTCTTGATGGTAGTTTCTCCGCTACCTTCAGGTAATCAGTGTTTTAAAAGGCTAAGTAGCGATTTTCAGCATCATCACGTGATTGAACATATTTTATTATGTACATTCTGAAAAATATACATAATAATAATAATAAAACATCATACTAATACATAGGTATATATAAATTCTCGGATTTCGTCAGCGTAGAAAATCTTAAATTATTTTTTATTGCACATGATGTACTTAAGTTTAAAATATGTCAGTACTGCCCAACGTAGGTTTTACAAATTATCTCGATAAATAGAAGTCAGTCCAAATATGGTATGCTTGTATCAGTTTTCGTCCAGATGGCCGACAATTTATATTAAAAACTGAAGATAACGTATTCCAACGTATCTTCCTACCTAACGGATGTTCAATTAAATTTAATCTAATAATAAAACTTTTAAATAGGTTCATACCTCATATACAAATCTCTTTACGTTCGTTATTTACAAACAAGCTAGATAAGGACCTACCTACAGAAAAGTGGTAAGTAAATTTAATACATATCATATACGTTATTAGAGTTAACTCTAGGCGTCAACTACATATTGTAGGTATCTACTTATATTCATATAAGTAGGTAGGTACTAGCTAATCCGACAGACACCTAGTCCAGTTTTTTGACCTGGAGTTTGTATAGAATTCACATAAGTACCTACACATGTTTTATAGAAATTTCATCAGTTGATTGACCATTTCCATAGAAACCTTAGATTAATACACTATGGGTGTGAAGGTATGTAAAAGAAACTTGCCGCTGTATAATTCTGAATAATCAACAAAATATAAATGCTTTTGGAACACTAAAATCGTATAACAAGGCGCGGCGTATGCGGCCGCGACACGTTGTGACTTGTGTTGAGTGAGACCCTTTGCGCTGCGTCTCCCTCCTCGCGCTAACGCCGCGTAGGTACCTATATAGTTTATTCTATGGCCGGGTTAACAAATCTTATGATATCTTAAAATACCATGAACTATTTTTTCTAATCTTTTGTATGTCGATGGAGTATATCATTATTATCCAGTAACCACTAATATCTGGACTCTAATTTTATATAACTCACGCTATTAAAGAAAAACTAAATAAGTCGGGATGCACATTGTATATTTTTCTAATCTTTTTTCAGCATGTTACAATATACATAAAAATATCATTAAACTGATTTCCAGCCATTCTAATATTTTATTGAAAGCAGGGTTTGAAATTTTTAGTTTACCTAAGTTCCAAGTCTCTAATATTTCTAATAAGTTAATAAACCAAAGATAACAATGTTCTTAGTCAAATACAATCAGAATTTTTAATTCTAATTTTATATTCACGATTTTATGTAGTTTTTTTACAAATACCTAAATAATTCCAAACGCATCGGTCAAAATTTTCTAACATTTTCAAAAAACCTTTGTAAACATGTAACTAATAAACTGTGAAAAATTGGTTGAATCTTATATTTTCATAAGTTACGATCGTAATTCTACTGGACTAGTATGTATGGTTTCAGATATATCCTCAGACATTGCCTCTACTTCATCATCTGAGCGTGTCGAGGTCTGTGCGTAAACTTGTATGACCTTCAGCGAATACCGTTTGGTTATTCTGAGTATAATAAGTTGGCATCGTTAGGTCAGGACTACATCCTAGTTATGAATGAAATTCTATTGTTATCATTATCGCTGATGCCAATGGGATAAGGTACGCTACCCTGCTCGACACACTTTCGACTTTTACAAAATCGTTGACAAGGGACTTCCGGACGAGAAACCCAACACCACCCTCAGACTTTTGGTGACCTTCCCAGTTACCAGAGTCAAGGATAACGGTGTCTTGTTCCTGTCTTCGGACTTCCGATAACCCCATGACATCCCAGCGTAACTTGTTCAATTCTTCCTCCAGCTCGATAATCTTGTGGTCTTGCCTGAGCGTACGTAAGTTGTGTGTTGCCAGGGCCAAGGGTCGTTGTTTTTGAGGTTGGTAGCCGTGCATCTGCCGGGGATTCTTCGCACCCTCTACTCCACCGTAATCTGCCTGCTACCAGGGTCAGGAATAATAGAGCTGCCAGGGACTGGACGCCGAGTAATATTTGTGCTATTCATAAGGGGGGGTTTGCCATAATCCCTACGCTTGGCAGGCGTCTTGGGGATCGCAGTTATTGGTGTAAATTTCTCAGAAGGCACTGCTGCCTTCCTTCTGGTATTTTTCCCTTAGTCGCCTTTTACGACACCCACGGGAAGAGTTGGGGGGGGTGACATTGTAGCCCGGCACCCCATGGGCCTTCTAATAATCTCTTTACTACTAAAATATTTGGCCTGATAATCTGTAATTCATGGGTAAAGAACCATAGTAAATAATCACATCAAAATAAGAATTTTCGAAAAATATAAAAAAAAAGGATTTCATGAAAAGGTCTATGAAAGGGTATTTTCATTTCCTTTCTATATAATGAGGATCGTATTGGTACCAAGAAATTATTTTATATATACAGTGTAAACTCTATATAGCGACACTGAAGGGACTGTGCATTTTATGGCGTTATAGAGAGTTGTCGTTAAATGGAGAGAAGAAACATCAGAATTAGAAAAAGAAAAAGTTTATTTCCGACTATTGTTAGTAGTTATGTGCATAAAAAAGAATGTTATTTGAACGAAAAATTAAATCTTCGTATATAGGTTTCTTTAATTTTTTGGAAGATTTTCCGTCGCCTTCAGCATGGAGGATATTTTCTTTGTTTTTCCATATTGTGGACACGGTAGAGCGACTAAATCCAAAGCGTTTGCCAACATCACTTATCTTCTCTCCCGTTTCTATTGCGCGTATCAATAAAACTTTTTCGTCAATACACAGTGATTTTCTTTTATTAGCCATGTTTACAGTTTGAAAGTTTGTGAGCAACTAAGAATATGGTAAGGTATAGATAATCCATGACTCCTACTTATGAGTCATGGTCAACAACAGTCTACACGTACAAGCAATCCCAATTTGTAAACAAAAGAACGAATTTCTTAGAAAGTTCGGTATGCATGATGCCGACAGTCGAGTTTATTGCGGGCTAGGATAATAAAGCGACAATAGATCGTACACAGCTGCTTAGTTTTTACTAATTTTAGCAACTTAAAAGGTACTTTTTATTACACAATTGTTGTCGTTATTGAGAGTGGGTGTAATGCTATGTAGAGTGAAACATTGTATGAAAGACAAGCTAAACCAACCAAAGCCAATTGATTTCGACGCTTAAGGGAGTTTGTCGTTAAATAGAGTGACGCTACATGGAGTTTACACTGTATATATATATATTACACATTGCATCAAATAAACCAGCTTTAAAAGCAATAAACCTCAAAATCTATAAAAATATATTTACATTTCGCTATTCAGTCTACACAAAATAAATGGATGAAAATATTATTTTTCTATGGTATAAGTGATATATTGGGTTATTTGGATATGAGGGTGACAAGTTGAGATATTGGAAAAAGTCTTAGCACTAAAAAAACGACATGGGGCGTTGAGGGCTGAAAAACTTGGACAATGCATGGACTGCTGCAGCCTACCCTATATCGACGAGGGACTGACTTAAGGATGAATGTAATTTTATTGTTATAATTATCTACAATGTGCATGGGTTAATTATGATCAGTATATCTATCTGAAAAATATATGATGGTACACTATAGTGGGATATTCCAATTCTAAAGTCAAGCCAAATATAAAATTACATAAAATACATAATAATTATTCACATTAAGGTTTTTGATGTCCATATATCATAATAATGAAAGATCACAATTGTTTTACTGCTCCTGGTAGATACTGGGTTGTTAGTGCTTCATACAACAGACAATGCTCTACAAAGCCAAGACTATGCAATTAACTCCCTCTTTTGAATGATGTGCATAAATAATGCACATCTCCATGCCAGTGTCTCTATTGAAATACATTTTTGGATTGGAAATTATATTGTTCAGGATAGTTCACAAATTGCTTTCGTATCCGCATAATACATACGACAAGCTAAATGAGGACATAATAAGGACATAATAAGCACATAACCATAAACCAACAAACCAAGTGTTCCTTATCTTTTGTTCTGGCAGCTGCCCTTGAAATTCAGTTTTCAATTCGAGGTTAAGCCGGTTTTCCATCTTCGACCTCATCATCATCTCCCTATGAACCGGACTGGAGGGATGTTGATAAATAATTTACAAATACGAGAGTAAGTACTTACCATGGGGCATAAAACATAATAAAATTTCCGTCCATCTCTTCTATTTGATACCTAAAGTTGCTTGGAGTATATTCGTAAACAGAACCATCTTCAGGAGTTACAAAATGTGGTAATACTATAAAATACAACAAAACCAGTTTCTTCACCATTTTGCCAGTTCAAACTTTATGTAATGGTTGGTTTAATTTTAATCGACTAGATATTTGGTTCCTACATTTATGTTACGACTTATACCGCAAAAATAAATTATGTCGATTACTCCGAATCAAAGATCGCGAATTTTTGCGATTCACAAACCCCAATGTCACAACACCAATGTCATCCTTCAGAGATAGAAATGTGAAAAAAATAATCGATTATAAAAAATAACGTTATAAATAGCAGCTGTATTGAAGTAGAAATCGATTCATATTATAACAGGGGTTAACTGATGAAATTGCCATTTTATTGTAATAGGTACTTCGAATTGCCATAGAACCTTCATGGCTAGAAATTTTTGAGGGAAACTTTTTTCACATGGTGCCTGTGAGTATGGCACGACTAAGGATGTCTGTAGACCAAAAGATAAGAGGAATAATTAAACTAGTTTTCTGACATGTGCTGTCAATGAATTATATTTTTCTGTTCCGTGTATTTTAATACTGTAAACATTGTTAAATTGTTAGTAAGAACCCAACAAGGATGTGGGACTTTGAGTATGACGTCAGCGGTGTGGCGTGACTAGTGCGAGCAGCGGAACGAGACAGCGATGCGATGGTGGGGCGCACAGCGCGCTAACTCACTTTTTTGAGGCTTCACTTTGACGAGACGGACGTTACCTTAATTTGTTAATAAAATTGTTTTCCAATTTAATAATTACCATTTAATTGTATTATTTGTCTTTTTAAAAACTATCTCGATTTCTGGTTCCTAAAAATATTATATTCCTTCTTCCAAGTTGCATGAATCTTTTCATCCACCATATCCCCAAGAAATTGGTAGCAGGGCGTGTTTACGTTGGTAAAGTGCGATCATGAAAATATAGAATATTATTGTCATCAATATGACGTCATATCGGATTGATTCATTAACTAAATAATTAAAGAATTAACGAAAATTAGAAAAAGATAATTCAATATATTGGTCTTCAACTTGACAATCAAAATAGTAATTAAACAACTTTAAACGGTTTAAATCGCGTATATTTATCATTATTTTTGTCCCGCCGTTTCAAACACTATGCAGTGATCGTAGACAGTCAAAACTTGGATGAATGTGAGACCCGTAACAAAGGAAAATGTTAGACTTCCACTCCCGATAAATAATTAAATAAATACTACAGAACCATTGCATAGTCATCCACAGTGACGTGTGTGGCCCATTCGAAAGCGATTCTTTAGCTGGATCAAAATACTACATGATTTTCATAGATAATTAGACGAGATACTTTTAGGTCCAAACTCAAAAAATTCTTAATTGATAAGCAGATAAAGTATGGGAACATAAATATTGACTTTTCTTTCATATAAAATATTATAACTTTTAAAATTGTCTTTAAATATTATAATGTATAATAAATTCATTCCTTAGCTATTAGAACGGTATGTTGAGTTATTGTATTAAAATTATGTACCTACTTATTAGGAGTTAGGTTGTTGAAGAGGTTTATATATATATGTATATATTTTATTTTTATTTTGCAATCTATATTATTATTCTTTGTTAGCCAGCAACCTGCCAGGGTATATCTGAAAAGCAGCGCCGGATGTCTCAGACGTTCGGCATTTTGCTGAGATGTTACCTTTTTGGCAGCACCTGAACATTGTTTATGTACCCTTTTGGTTTTACATATTTGAACTGTATGTGATGTTTTTGAATGCCAAAAAAATGTATTTTCTTTCTTTCTCAGATATGCCTACGTGTACATCATGGAAAGAAAAAGTCAAGTATTTGAAAATTTCCAAGAATACATAAATGAAGTAGAAACTTTTACAAATAAAAAGATTACATTTCTCCCATCAGGTAAGTAAATGGGGGAGTAGTTGACACATAGGTCGAATAGTCAACTTTAGAACGGTGTAGGGTGATCAAAGTATTTTAATATAAAAGTGAATTATATATTCTAAAAAAAAGGGTTTCATGTAGATTATTGCATGTTATTTAATTATCTCATAAAGAGCAAGTAAAAAAAAATTGAAAATATATGTTTTTAAAGTATCAAATGCAGCCATTGTTGACATGCTAAAGTTTTATTTGTTTGGGTAGCTGACATTAGTTGATCCAATAGTTGACATCAAACTAAGAAAAACTAATTTGTTAATAATGAATACTTTAATACATATATACATACATAAAATCACGCATCTTACCCGTAGGGGTAGGCAGAGACTATAGATTTCCACTTGCTACGATCCTTAGATATCTCTTTCGCTTCATTTACATTCACCATCCTTTTATACATAAGCGTCGTTTTAGGGTAGTCCTGACCTGACCATTTTTCAGAACGTCTTCAATTTGATTTCGGAACGTTCGTCTAGGTCTTCCCCTTCCAACACTTCCTTTCACTTGTCCCATGTAAACCTCTTTAGTCATTCTTATTTCATTCATTCTCTCTATATGTCCAAACCATCTGAACATATTTCTTTCATCTAAACCTTTCTCGACTTAAACACTACTACATCCTTATTCACACCACATCATTCCCTTATCACACTATTCCTTATCCTGTCACTCCGTTTGACTCTAATTATGCTTCTCACTGCTCTCATCTCCACTGCATTTATTCTACTTTCATGCTTTTTCTGCTATACCCAACTTTCACTACAATACATTCGTGTCGGAACCAACACTCCTACATGAACAGCCGGATGAGCCTTCTTACACATCTTTTTACTGTTCATAACGCAAGCAATGCTCCATTCACCATGTTTACATCATTCCCTCTCCTTTCTATGTCACTTTCACACTCTCCATCTTGTGTAATCCTCCTCCAATACAAATTAAAAAGGCAGTGCAACAGACTAACAACTATGCCTTTTTTTTTTTTTTTTTTTTTTGAGGGGGGGAAATGCCTTCGCACTGCCCCTCCACCGCGGGGGCGGTGGAAGGGGATGTGTGGGGCTTGAACCCACTAAAACCCCCCCGTGAGCAGTCCTCCGCCAAGATGGGGCAAGATAGGGTCGCGTTAGCAGTCACCATCTTGCCCCGGCGGTAGGCCCAAACTCTGTCGGGCCTCTGCGCCTGTGGAGGGGCGACCTTACTCACCAAGGTCACCCCCCAAACGTGTGGGGCCGTGCAAGCTGGTGGAGAATCCCCCGACTCTCCACCAGTGACCCCACTACGGAGAAGGGAGGAGGCGGGCAAACTGCCGCCTCCTCGCCCCCGTTCGTCTGCGCCGGAGCGGGGCAGCATGGGCATCGCCCTCCCTGACCCGCTCCGCGGCCTCCTTCTGCGCCATTACCGCTTCGCAGAAGGAGACCACCGCCTGCCACGATCTCTCTCCTCCGAGCATGGCGTTTACAACGCTCGGAAGAGAGAGATCCCCTCCTATGAGGGCTGAGAGAGTGTGCCGCTGCGGGCCCCATGCGGCACACACCTCCAGCGTATGGAGCGCCGTGTCTTCCGGCGCCCCACACTCGTGGCAGGCTGGGGTCGCCTCCCGTCTTGCGATCTGGTGCAGATACTTCCCGAAACATCCGTGTCCGGAAAGCACCTGCACCAATCGGAAGGTCAGCGACCCGAATGGCCGCCTCACCCACCTCCGAAGGACCGGGCGGATGGCCTCCACCGTCCACTGCCCAGGGACTGGTGGAGCCAGGTCCTCCGCCCACCGCCGCAACAGAGCGGCCCTTGCGTGCCGTCGCATGCGTGTCACCTCCTCCCACGATGGGGGCTCACCTCGGGATCTCCTCGCCGCCACGAAGTGATACACTTCAGCGAGGATCTCCGCTTGAAGCTCCCAGGGGGGATCACTGGCCAACACGCAGGCTGCCGTCCAGGACACCGTCCGGTATCCGCGTATCGCCCTCGTCGCGACAACCCGCTGCGGACGTCGCAGCAGGGTCTTGTTGTCGCGGTTGAGGGCGTCCACCCAGACAGGTGCCCCATACAGGGCCATACTCCGGATCACTCCGGAGTATAGACGACGGCAGTTGGCGTTAGGGCCACCCACGTTGGGTAGTAGCCTCCCCAAGGCAGCCGCAGCTCCCACAACTTTTGGGGCCAACTGGGTGAAGTGGGCTCCAAAAGCCCACCTCCCGTCCAGGATGAGACCCAGATACTTCATCTGGGTCCCAACTGGGACCCAGACCCCCTCCAGTAATACCCGCGTTCCAGGAGGGGGTCTCCCCCGAGGCCCATGGAACAAAAGGGCCTCGGTCTTGGAGAGGGCGACCTCTAGACCCAGGGCACGTATGCGATCGACCATGAGGGTTGTGCCCACCGTGGCCAACCGCACCGCCTCCCTCACGTCCCTCCCCTTGGCCACGACTAGGGTGTCGTCCGCGTAGCACGCGACCTGCATACTTGCTGGGAGCGTGCCACGAAGCACCCAGTCGTAGCCCACGTTCCACAAGAGTGGTCCCAACACCGACCCCTGTGGAACACCGCAGGCGACGCGGCGGCGCCTCATACCGTCGCGTCCTCCTACCAGGATCTCGCGATCCTGGAGGTAGTCAGCCAACAGCCTTCGCAAATACAGGGGCACTCCGTGATACCGGAGCGCCTCCTGTATTGTTCCATGTGGAAGGCTGTTGAAGGCATTGGCTATGTCGAGCGATACCGCCAATGCCTTTTCTCCCCCGCTGACCGCGTCCTGCGTCCACCCCTTTAGCCAGAGAAGGGCGTCTATTGTAGACCGCCCCGCTCTGAACCCGTACTGGGCCTCCGACAGCTGAGGCCCCGTACTCTCCAGGTGCCGGATGACACGGGACGCCAGCACCCTCTCCAGCAGCTTACCCGTGTCATCCAGCAACACGATTGGCCTGTATGCGGACGGTGAGTCTACAGGTCGACCCTCCTTCCGCAACAGGCACAATCGGCCGTCCTTCCATGGCTTCGGAAACCGTCCTGACGTGAGGCACGCGTTGAACATCTCCCGAAGCCGATCACCCATTTTTTCGAGGGCTATTCCAAGGACCCGCCCCGGAATCCCATCTGGACCCGGTGCCGTCCTTTTTCCCCGTAAGCGGGTCACCGCAGCCTCCATCTCCACTTCTGACACAGGTGGAATGGAGGCCGGGTTCAAATCCTCGCGAAACGCCATTGCCATCGTTGGAGGGGTGTGGAGAGGGTCACTGTTAGGGAACAGCCCCTCCAGTACCCTGTCCAAGAGCTCCGGCTCCAACGATTCTACGACCGAGGGCGACTGGCCTCGGAACATTTTCCGGGCAGCCAGATATGGTCGTCCCCAAGGATTCCTGTCGAGGCCCGCCAAGCCTTTGCCCCAGGCCTGGGACTTGGCCCGGCCGATAGCCAGCTGCAGCTCCCGCTTCGCCTCGCGGTATAAACTATACAGCTGGCGTTCGACCGCCAACTCCGCGGCTGACATCTGCTCGTCCGTGCGGCCGTTCCGCCGCCTCCTACAGCGGGTGTAAGGACGGCGTGCCTCTGAGCAGGCGGTTCGCAGATCCGCGATCTCAATACTCCACCAATAGACCTCGCGTTGGACGGGGCGACGTTGGGACCTCGGCATGGCCGCGTCACAGACCGCCGTCAATGCTTCCCGAAAGTGGCTTGCTGTGTCATCCACTTCTGGGTGGGTGGGGGCGGCAAGCCATGACTGAACGATGGCCGCCTCTTCTGCCAGTTCGACGTCAAGGCGACCAATCGTCCAGCGTGGGAAATCCACCCGCACTACACGCCGAGTCTCTCCCTGGTTGTGGGAGGTAGAGACCTCGAACCGTATGTATTTATGATCCGAGAGAGTCTCCACCTCCGACATCACCCTCCAGACCCGGACACGTGCCGCGACAGATGGGGTGGCGAAAGAAACGTCCACCACGGACCCCCCGTTGTGTCGCACGCACGTGTGGACCGAGCCCCTGTTTAGTAGGGTCAGTCCTGTGGCAACCGCCCACTCCCTAACAATATCACCACGAGAGTCAGTGAAGGGGTTGCCCCAGTCCCGGGCCTTCGCGTTCAGATCCCCCAGGAGGAGAACCTGCCGTGGCGCCAACCTTCTCACCACCGCGGCCAGGAGGTCTACAAAGACCTCCAGCTCCGCAGCGGTTTTACTGGGGGAGAAGTAAACGCCCACGAACGTATACTCCCCCCAGTTAGCTACCACGTATCCTGACCCTCTTTCTTCCACAGAGAGGGGAGGGCCACCACCGGATCGTGCCACAATGGCCACGGAGCCGTTCAGATCCCCGACCCAGTATGGATGGGGGGAACATAATATGGCTCGGCCACAACCGCCACGTCAATCTGCCACTGTGCCAGGGCCTGCATGAACAGGTCCTGAGCTCGGACACAGTGGTTAAGGTTCGTCTGGAGAAAGTTTTGATGTCGGACCTGATCCATTAGTCAGACATCAAAACTTCCTCACACGCCGATCGGCGTGCTGCCTCGGGAGCAGCCCGTTTTGAGGCCGCAGGGGTGGCCTGTGAGGCTGCAGGGGCGGCTTGGTTTCCGGTTGCTTTCCCTTTCGTCTTCGGGGGGGCACAATTGCGTCCCCCCATTACGTGCCCGGAAGGCCGCCCCGAATCCGCGCATATTGCGCAGCGAGGGTCGGCTTTTCCGCAGCTGGCCGCCTGATGACCCGTGCCACCACACCTGTAGCACAGGTCACCTCTATCAACCAAGGCCGGACACTGCGTGCGGGTGTGTCCCAGCCCCATACACCTAAAGCAGCGCAGGGGACGTGCCTCTAGGGCAACCACTCGCACCGAACTCCACCCTACCAACAGCCTGCCTTTTGCTAGAAGCGCTTTGGCTGCCGGAATCGGGCAGGAGACAAGAGTGGAGTAACGGTGGATCTCTCCAGCTTTAACGAGCCGCACCTCGCAGCCACCCGCTTCAGCGACCGCCGCCGCCACTTTTTCCTTCGTGGCCGCGTCGTCTAGGCCCGTTATCCTTAGCTCAGTTGATTTTACGGGTCTGGCGACATTCGCCACCTCGGACAAGACTTCGCGGAGTTTCTCCGCGAGCTTGTCAGCCTTCTCTGAGTTTTGGGAGCCAGGAATCTCCAACAACCTGGCTCCCGTGGCCGTCTGACGAAAACGGAGCTGGTCAATTCCCAGCTCCTGGAGATTCACTTTCTCTTGCGCCAATTGGAGAATGGCGCTATAAGTGGCCCCCTTTTTTACGGCTTCAGACTGCAATGTCAACACAACCGCCGCTGACTTTGGGGGCTTTAGCACCCTCTTTGCCTTTTTCTTTTTTGAAGCCATGGCAGTATTGATGGTGGAGGCACTAGTGACAGGTGCAGGCTTGGGTGCTGTGGAAGAAGAGGACTTCCCCTTGCCCTTTCCCTTCCCTTTCCCTTTGCCCTTCCGCTTCACTATTGTCCACGCTTCTTCCTGAGACTCTGTGCAGGGTGCAACGTCGCTGGCCACTTGTGTCCCCTTATAGTTTGAAGGACCCGCAGCCGTTGCCACTGAGGTTGTGACAACAGGCTTGGTGGCCTTAACGGCTGGCTTGCTCGCTTTGGGAGCCGGTTTCCTTGCCTCCTCAGGCTTCAGCTTGGGAGACGTGGTGGCTACCACCGCCTTCTTGGCGTCTGCTCTCAAAGAAGGACGCACCGTCGGGGCAGGCAGAAGTCGATCTTCAATCACCGTGAGTCGGGCATTGAGCATTTGCCCAAACGTGACGGTCAAAGATCGCCTCAGCTCCTCCACTAATTCTGCAGCCCCCATCAGTGTAGTGGGGGGTGCCTGCATTTCAATAGTAGCGGCAGCCGCAGCGGTGTTGGCAGCGGCGGCCTCAGTCTTAGCTTCAGTGAAGCCGCGTCGTAACGCCTTCACCTCCGCCTTCCCCGATTCAACTTCCAGCCGCAAGCGGCTGTTCTCCGCTCTCAGTCGCCGCGTCTCATCCGCTTCGCTTCTGCTAGCCAGAGCGTCCACAACTTCCCTTAAGGTTGATGCAGACCTCTTAAGACGGCCCACAAACTCGCCTTTAAGGTTACCAGACTTTCTGGCTACCTCCAAGATGCAGGCGAGCTTTTCCCCCGCATGTGCCCTTAACTCCTGGGCGTTTAGCGTGCTGAGGTCTCCGACTGTTGCAACGACGTCAGACTCACATCCGACGTCATGCGCTAGGCTGGCGACGGCAGCGGCTGGCCCCTTCCTAAAGTGCCTGCCTCTCAGGACTTCCTCTATCTCACTGTCTGATGGCACAGAGGGTTTCAGAAATACTTCCCGTGAAGGGCCTGCCTTGGACGTTCTTCCGCGTCCTCTCCTTGAGGTCGCTACCTTAGCGGCCGCCGTCCCTTCGGTCTCCGTGTCTGAGTCCAAATACCCGGGCACGAGGAACGAAGAAGCCGGCCGCTTTCGGCTGCTGTTCTCCGCGTCCGTGGTCATTACACCACTGGATAAGGAATCCAAGCTGGGCGAACGCTCCAGCATGATCCTCAGTTCCCTCTCCTCTCCAGGGGCCCGCAGGTCCAAAGAGGAGTCGCGAGATCGAGAGTGGCCCTGAAAAGGGCCTTTTGAATTTTTCCCAGACGACATTACGTCTTTCGCAGCGAGACGGCTCATATTTGCTGCGATGGCAGAGTATTGGCCTGCCTGGACACCTGCGTTACCGGGTCCAGGACAGTTTCCAGGGGCACCACGTGGAGGTTCTCTGCGCATTTGGGGAAGCCCCCAAACAACTATGCCTCGCCCAGCTCTCAGCATCTCGATTTAATCATATCCTGCAGCCTTACCTAATTTCATACTCTTTAACGCTTTCGAAATCTCTCTCATACTTATTTCGTTTTCATCATCGCTTGTATGTGTACATGTAGGTTCCTGAAACCTAATCCAGTGTTCCCTCTCTTTCAAATAATGCTTTTATAACGCTTCCATCATGACTTCTGATTTGACGATCTCAGGTCATGGTTTTGCCTCAAGCTGTTCTTATGGATTTCCAGAAAAACATTACATTTGACTGGAAATCTTCAGAAAGCCTTCTGTCAAACATATAATAATAATAATAAATTTATTCAGCAAGCAAATTGTTTTACAATCTAAAAACTATTTTTCTACATACAAGTTTAATTAATTTTTGTTAGTTTAATTTTGTTTTAGATGTTTGGACTCTGGTCTCACTAGGATTCCCTGTGTCGTGGAGATCCAGTTCTTTACAGCATTTTGCTTATCACCATAATCTGTTGTCTTGTAAAGTAATTGAAATACACTTAATATACATTAACAACATGATATAAATTCAACCTATTTTGCGAGACAGTTAACATTTTTACAATAAAATATCCTTTCGCTTAACTTTCTTTCTGCTTACAACTTCTTTAGCTATTTTTTTTATTAATATCTTATAATCCTTTCCCGCTACATGTATATCACGATGCGTTGCCATTTGTACATTTTGGTTAGCTTTTGTGGCTAACGAATCCATCCATGTTTTTTTGTTTTCATCCAAAGCTTTTGTCTTTGTTGATGGTTTAAATCAATATTCCCTTATTAAAGTATTCCGTAGCTCGCAGGGGCGGAAAGCGTCCCACGGGGAGTTGCTTTGCTACGTTGAATGTAAGAGGTGGAATGGACAGTAAAGTAGATGAAGTATGCCGGACTATGATAGATACTATCTCTTCTATCATATATATGTCACCGTTTTATTGTACTATCCGTTAGTTTATAATAAATCTAGTTAGATTATAAACTGTCGATAGATTGTGAATGGAAACTAAATTTTACAATTTAACGTTTAAATTTTCGTTAGATTATAAACTGCCCATGTCCAGTCGTCAAATTGTGATTATGTGATCTACGAAAGTATTACGGTGGCCATAAGCAAAATACGTAGGTACAGGTTTTTAATTTATTATTTTTTGGCTTATGTTTAACTTACCACCAGAAATAGTAGAGTAACATATAACAAACAAAATAGTAAATTATTACCAAAATTAAACCCGCATTTTATTGTAATCTTATAACCAAAGTTTTAACATCTCGCTATCCTATTTAAGCAAAATTACTCAAAATAAATTATTGTTAACCCAAAAGTAGTAAATGATTACCAAAAGTAGTATATGAAATTAAATTCTTGTGGCGCATCGCCATCCGCTGCCGCGGCACGCTCGCTTCGCTCGCTTGGCTCGCGCGTCGTTGTAGTCACAAGTAACCTAACGCTTCTCCTCGCTAAAATATAGTGATCATTTACTACATTTGGTGTACAATGAAAATTTGTGGTAAAATAACTAAGGGTTTCAAAGCATTTTATGGTGGTAATTATTTGCAATCCCTTAGTTTTTTTAATGTACAAACTCAAAATGAATATGTTTTTTTTTGTCTGACTATTATTTTTGTTCGTAACTCTATGAAATGAACTCATGCCACGCCACCTATAACGGCGACCAATCAGAAGACAGTTCACAATTTCGCGGCCGATTATAGATCGTTAGGTTATAAACTGCCAGCTAAACATGGTCAGTTTATAATCTGACGAAAATGTAAGCGTTAGATTGTAAATTTTAATGTTCGTTCACAATCTATCGACAGTTTATAATCTCACTAGATTTTTTATAAACTAACGTATCGTACAATTATCCGGTGACATATACATATATATGATAGATGAAAAAGCTTTGTTGCATTTAAAAACTATAGCACCGATCGCGCTAAGCGATCGGAAATAGCGGCGTGTAATGATGCGTAGAACTTTTGAATTTTTTTATATAAATCAGTCAATTAGTATAAATCAGCAATTTTATACCTTATCCGTTAAGGTATAAAATTGCTGATTTTAATAGAATAATTTATACAATCTATTAATAAAAATAATAGTCTAAGGTTTATGACGTTATTAAATACTCCTGTCTGAAGTTGAGTGTTCCCTGCTTAAACCTACGCAGCCGTAACCGATAGAAAAGAAGTCGTCTCAAAGAAACTGATGAAGAATAAAACGTGACACTGGCAAATGCACAAGACGTGCGCGTGCGAGACCATAACCCGCTATAGGAAAACAAAACCTTCAAAGAATATTTCGTTGCAGTTTTCAAACCTTTCAATAGATGGCGCTAAACGCATCGTATTTTAAATAAAATATGAAACTGGTACGCTCTGTCACGAGTCATGACCACATAGCATATTATAATACACACCGCTAGGTATACGGGTGCCGCTTCATCCGTTTTTTGGGTTCCGTACCCAAAGGGTAAAAACGGGACCCTATTACTAAGACTCCAATGTCCTTCTCACTAGGCTTTTCTTATAAACCGTGATAGCTATTAGACCGATGATTTATTTCTGTTGTCGCTAACAAATCAAAAAATCGACGAACTGCGTGTCGGACTCGCGCATGAAGGGTTCCGCACCATTATCTATACAATCTCGTGCTGTATGAGGTCTCGCGTTATCATGGAGCAATATGGTGAAGATCGATTCATGAGTCAGGGCTGTTTCACTGCATTGACATAAATACTAGACACGACTTCTCAAACGAGCATAGTCGACCAGTGCAGGTAAGCCGACCGGCATACTCTCACCCACACGCAGCTGGGCACTCGTGTACCTAGAGATTAGACCATGTGCTTTACGTTCAAAAATTGTGTATTAAAAATGCCATCCTGCGTCCTAAGATCCTGGAATTTCTTCAGATATTTTCAGTACATAAGGAATTATCTATCTGGCCTAGTATACGTTTACGCCTGCAAAAGATATAAGTATATAAGAATAACCTATAACATTTTTGAAACGCTCATAGCGAAGCTAGCTTAGCCGTCGTTAACCGACCCTTGAATAAAGTGGATTTATTCATGTGCCAAGAGAAACTTTCGGCGTAGTCATGATTTTGGATGGATGACCGCTAGTGGCATTACTAATGACAGAGGGCACATAACCGTCGTCTTGGGATGGCAAGTTGTTATAGCACAGTGATAGGGCATTTGCGAATACCTGCCTGGCTAACTACCTACCACCCTCAAGTAGAAAATCTGTCGCCAAGCACCTAACTTAAAGAATAACAGTGTTTCGGCAGAAAGCAGTAAGGTAAGCTTTAACACTTTCTACCACATCATCACGTACCCATCAGGTGAGATACCTACATATCTTAGTAGTAGGCTTAGTACATATCAACATTACCGACCCGTGGTACAACTGCGATGTCCAACTGGTTGTACTACGGAGAAGTAAAGTTACCCATGGTTCAACTCTTTTTTTTATATATTTATGATTATGATCCATGGTACAACTGTCCAACTGGTTGAACTAAGGGGATAAAGTAGTAAATGATCACCAAAAGTAGTATATGAAATTAAATTTATTTGGCGCATCGCCGGCCGCTGCCGCGGCACGCTTGCTCGGCTCGCGCGATGTTGTAGTCACAAGTAACCTAACGCCCTAGACTATAGATAAATAAATAACTAGTCCATAGATAAATTCAATTCCCAGTAGTACAACTAGTTGAACCAAGGAAAGAATAACTCACTCGAGTTGAATCATTGGTAAAGATATTTCCCCATAGAACAACCAGTTGAACCATATAAAAAAAGAGTTGAACTATGGGTAACTTTACTTCTCCGTAGTACAACCAGTTGGACATCGCAGTTGTACCACGGGTCGGTCACCCATATCAAAATCTACGATTCTAGTGTTGGCGCAATAGTTAGGTCCCTGGCCTAGCTATGAATTAGGAATTTAATGAATAAACAAAATAGTTACTACATCAACATTTTATTTTCCATTGTGATTAAAATATTTTCATGTTTATATAGTTCACATTCCACCTCTTAATCTAAGTACAAGATGTAGTGTAGATTCCTTTTGAATATTATAGTCTGAGAGGGTACGTCCGTCTTCAAGCTGCTTGCCAGCAAAGATAAGTCTCTGCTGGTCGGGAGGAATGCCTTCCTTGTCCTGAATTTTGGCTTTAACGTTTTCGATGGTGTCGGAAGCTTCAACTTCTAAAGTGATAGTTTTACCGGTTAATGTCTTGACGAAGATCTGCATACCACCACGAAGACGTAATACTAGGTGAAGAGTGGATTCCTTTTGAATATTGTAGTCTGACAGGGTGCGCCCATCTTCCAACTGCTTGCCGGCAAAAATAAGACGCTGTTGGTCAGGTGGAATGCCTTCTTTGTCCTGAATTTTCGCCTTCACATTTTCTATCGTATCGGAAGCTTCTACTTCTAGGGTAATAGTTTTGCCTGTCAACGTTTTGACGAAAATCTGCATACCGCCTCGCAGACGTAGTACTAAGTGAAGAGTGGATTCTTTCTGAATATTGTAATCTGAGAGGGTGCGCCCGTCTTCTAGCTGTTTACCGGCAAAAATCAATCTCTGTTGGTCGGGAGGAATACCCTCTTTGTCCTGAATTTTAGCCTTTACATTTTCGATCGTGTCGGAAGCTTCGACTTCTAGGGTAATGGTTTTGCCTGTCAAAGTTTTGACGAAGATCTGCATACCGCCTCGAAGACGCAGGACTAAGTGGAGGGTAGATTCTTTCTGAATATTGTAGTCTGAAAGAGTGCGCCCGTCTTCGAGCTGTTTACCGGCAAAAATCAATCTCTGTTGGTCGGGAGGAATACCCTCTTTATCCTGAATTTTGGCTTTTACATTTTCGATCGTGTCGGAAGCTTCAACTTCTAAAGTGATAGTTTTACCGGTTAATGTCTTGACGAAGATCTGCATACCACCACGTAGACGTAGTACTAAGTGAAGAGTGGATTCCTTTTGAATATTGTAGTCTGAGAGGGTGCGCCCATCTTCCAACTGCTTACCGGCAAAAATAAGACGCTGTTGGTCAGGTGGAATGCCTTCTTTGTCCTGGATTTTCGCCTTCACATTTTCGATCGTGTCGGAAGCTTCGACTTCTAGGGTAATGGTTTTGCCTGTCAATGTTTTGACGAAGATCTGCATACCGCCTCGCAAACGTAGTACTAAGTGAAGAGTGGATTCTTTCTGAATATTGTAGTCTGAAAGAGTGCGCCCGTCTTCGAGCTGTTTACCGGCAAAAATCAATCTCTGTTGGTCGGGAGGAATACCCTCTTTGTCCTGAATTTTAGCCTTTACATTTTCGATCGTGTCGGAAGCTTCGACTTCTAGGGTAATGGTTTTGCCTGTCAATGTTTTGACGAAGATCTGCATACCGCCTCGCAGACGTAGTACTAAGTGAAGAGTGGATTCTTTCTGAATATTGTAGTCTGAAAGAGTGCGCCCGTCTTCGAGCTGTTTACCGGCAAAAATCAATCTCTGTTGGTCGGGAGGAATACCCTCTTTGTCCTGAATTTTGGCTTTAACATTTTCGATGGTGTCGGAAGCTTCAACTTCTAAAGTGATAGTTTTACCGGTTAATGTCTTGACGAAGATCTGCATACCACCACGTAGACGTAGTACTAAGTGAAGAGTGGATTCCTTTTGAATATTGTAGTCTGAGAGGGTGCGCCCATCTTCCAACTGCTTACCGGCAAAAATAAGACGCTGTTGGTCAGGTGGAATGCCTTCTTTGTCCTGGATTTTCGCCTTAACATTTTCGATCGTATCGGAAGCTTCGACTTCTAGGGTAATGGTTTTGCCTGTCAATGTTTTGACGAAGATCTGCATACCGCCTCGAAGACGTAGTACTAAGTGAAGAGTGGATTCTTTCTGAATATTGTAGTCTGAAAGAGTGCGCCCGTCTTCGAGCTGTTTACCGGCAAAAATCAATCTTTGTTGGTCGGGAGGAATGCCCTCTTTGTCCTGAATTTTAGCCTTTACATTTTCGATCGTGTCGGAAGCTTCGACTTCTAGGGTAATGGTTTTGCCTGTCAATGTTTTGACGAAGATCTGCATACCGCCTCGCAGACGTAGTACTAAGTGAAGAGTGGATTCTTTCTGAATATTGTAGTCTGAAAGAGTGCGCCCGTCTTCGAGCTGTTTACCGGCAAAAATCAATCTTTGTTGGTCGGGAGGAATGCCCTCTTTGTCCTGAATTTTAGCCTTTACATTTTCGATCGTGTCGGAAGCTTCGACTTCTAGGGTAATGGTTTTGCCTGTCAATGTTTTGACGAAGATCTGCATACCGCCTCGCAGACGTAGTACTAAGTGAAGAGTGGATTCTTTCTGAATATTGTAGTCTGAAAGAGTGCGCCCGTCTTCGAGCTGTTTACCGGCAAAAATCAATCTTTGTTGGTCGGGAGGAATGCCCTCTTTGTCCTGAATTTTAGCCTTTACATTTTCGATCGTGTCGGAAGCTTCGACTTCTAGGGTAATGGTTTTGCCTGTCAATGTTTTGACGAAGATCTGCATACCGCCTCGAAGACGTAGTACTAAGTGAAGAGTGGATTCTTTCTGAATATTGTAGTCTGAAAGAGTGCGCCCGTCTTCGAGCTGTTTACCGGCAAAAATCAATCTTTGTTGGTCGGGAGGAATGCCCTCTTTGTCCTGAATTTTAGCCTTTACATTTTCGATCGTGTCGGAAGCTTCGACTTCTAGGGTAATGGTTTTGCCTGTCAATGTTTTGACGAAGATCTGCATACCGCCTCGAAGACGTAGTACTAAGTGAAGAGTGGATTCTTTCTGAATATTGTAGTCTGAAAGAGTGCGCCCGTCTTCGAGCTGTTTACCGGCAAAAATCAATCTTTGTTGGTCGGGAGGAATGCCCTCTTTGTCCTGAATTTTAGCCTTTACATTTTCGATCGTGTCGGAAGCTTCGACTTCTAGGGTAATGGTTTTGCCTGTCAATGTTTTGACGAAGATCTGCATACCGCCTCGCAGACGTAGTACTAAGTGAAGAGTGGATTCTTTCTGAATATTGTAGTCTGAAAGAGTGCGCCCGTCTTCAAGCTGTTTACCGGCAAAAATCAATCTCTGTTGGTCGGGAGGAATACCCTCTTTGTCCTGAATTTTAGCCTTTACATTTTCGATCGTGTCGGAAGCTTCCACTTCTAGAGTGATAGTTTTGCCTGTTAAAGTTTTGACGAAAATCTGCATGCCGCCTCGCAGACGCAAGACTAAGTGAAGTGTGGATTCTTTCTGAATATTGTAATCTGAAAGTGTGCGTCCATCTTCAAGCTGTTTACCGGCAAAAATCAAACGCTGTTGGTCGGGCGGAATGCCTTCTTTGTCTTGGATTTTCGCTTTTACATTTTCGATAGTGTCGGAAGCCTCCACTTCTAAAGTAATTGTTTTTCCTGTAAGGGTTTTGACGAAGATCTGCATACCACCTCGTAGACGAAGTACTAAATGAAGTGTTGATTCTTTCTGGATATTATAGTCTGAGAGAGTGCGCCCATCTTCAAGCTGCTTACCGGCGAAGATCAGTCTCTGCTGATCTGGAGGAATACCTTCTTTGTCCTGAATTTTAGCTTTTACATTCTCAATAGTGTCAGAAGCCTCAACCTCCAGAGTAATAGTCTTGCCAGTCAAAGTCTTAACAAAAATCTGCATACCGCCTCGCAGACGCAACACCAAGTGAAGAGTAGATTCCTTCTGGATGTTGTAATCAGACAAGGTGCGGCCATCTTCTAATTGCTTACCGGCAAAGATAAGACGTTGCTGATCTGGAGGGATGCCTTCCTTATCTTGGATCTTGGCCTTGACATTTTCAATTGTATCAGAGGGCTCAACCTCTAGTGTGATGGTCTTGCCAGTCAATGTCTTCACAAAGATCTGCATTTTGATTTTGACCTGAAACCAAAGAAAATAATTTTTTTATTAAAGTAAGTAAGTAGGTATTATAACTTACAATTCAAGTTCTACACAGTTCGTTGGTAAGTTAATTTTACACAAAGGATGAGGCGAGGCCGCCTCGTCATGCAATTAACTCGAATACGCATGCGCCAATGTCGGTCGATACGATAACGCTACATTATTTCCGCTGGGCGACATCAGCGGCGGCGCACAGTAGATCGAAACTCGTCTTTCATAGACATAGAATCTTGAATTATTAAAGGTCAATTTTTTTGCTTGGGACGAGTTCTGTTAATCATTGTTATACTATAAAATGGGATGTGCGACAATTGTGAGCACAAATAGGCAAGATATAATTTTTTTTTGAAAAATTTGTATGGGACTAACATATAAAATGTCAATATCTCCGTAATCACAAGTTTGGCCGTTATATCCTTGCACACGTATATAGTACTAATTATTTATGATTTTTTGATATACTTTGTTTTGCGGCACCACTTGCGATTTTTTTTTTAAAAATCGTCAAAGTTATTAATTTTTTTTTATATTGATGACTGTTTGTAATGCTAAAATATGCGATTATTAGTTCTAGTTTAGGGTATTTTATAAATCTTAACAGAAAACTTTCTAAGAAATCACAAGACTGTTAACCAAAACATTTTCACGTCTCAATACAACTTGCACGGTAATAATAAATTATATATTTTTGAATCTAATCTAGTCACCAGTAATGGTGACTAATAACTAACTTAATGACCTCCGTTACTTCTAATGGTTAAGTAGTCATTTGTTAATGACCTCCGTTACTTCTAATGGTTAAGTAGTCATTTGTTTATGACCTCCGTTACTTCTTATGGTTAAGTACTCATTTGTTAATGACCTCCGTTACTTCCGTTAATACTAATTAATATTGTACCTAATTAAGTAAATGAATATAACATCTAAAGTGACAAATGCTGCTTAATTTCAAAATTAGTTGTGATAATGATACCCTCATTACCAAAACTAATTATAAATTAAGAAAAAATAGTACCCTCATAATTAGTCAATACCTATAAATAGTCAAAAATCAAATTATGTAGCTTCAGTTCATTTTGAGTACTTCTACTGCTAACAACTAATAGTATCTACCTACCCGCTTACCCCGTGATTGTGAATAATGGAAAGTGTAATTTCAAACTTGGACTTGTTTGTTATTCTGAGTAGTCAGAATACTAAATTCGATCACGAAATATTATTTAACACGCTTGTTAATCGACTAGATTCTAGCCTTTCCGATGAAGACCGTGTTACCCTCAAGGAATTTTGTCGGAAATTCACACGGGCTGTTCAGAAGAGATGGATAAGATCCCACCGCAAACCTGATATTTTTAGACGTGATTATTCCAATTGGCTTGAGGCAAATATTGACTGGCCAAGCTGCGTACAAACAAATTTGCTCATACAAGAATCGGTAAATGAAAGTACTTATGCTGAACCCTTACCATCAACGTCAACGATGATATCGGCTTCAACAATGACAAAAAGGTCGCGAAAGCCCTTTGAAGATTTAAGCAACAAGCAGAAGAAGAGGAGATCAAATGAACATAAAGATGAAGAACCTGTTGAATTAGCATATTCAGCTGCAGCACTTTTAAAACAAGATGGTCGTGAGGATATTGCATACGTTATTGAATACATGTTAAAAAATCCAGATGCAACAGCAAGAATTAAGGAAATGATCAAAAAACCAGTCCCTAAAGTATTATTTTCACCAGAGAAAGCACTGGGTTTGTTGCTTTCATTAAAATTATCAAAATGGCAATACATCACTTTGAGGGAAACAACAACTCGAGAAGGTTCGAAAGATATATATCCGTCGTATTATAAACTTCAAAAGGCTAAGCTTCAGTGTTACCCTCCGGAGACATTTGTGACCATAACGGATAGCTCAGCTTCGATTGCACTCCAAGCATTACTAGATTTAACAGTGACCAGGATTATTGAAAGTCTTCCTAGTACTAGTGAAATACAAGGCAAGCAATTGATTTTAATATCGAAGTGGGGATTTGACGGTGCATCCAACCAAAGTAGATATAAGCAGAAAATAGACAGTGAGCAAGATGATTCCAGCATATTTATGACCTCTTTGGTTCCTCTAAAGTTAACAACAGGAGAAGGTGATACTATTTGGATAAATCCAAAACC
The DNA here is from genome assembly GCA_963890685.1 of Plagodis pulveraria. Lineage (NCBI taxonomy): Eukaryota > Metazoa > Arthropoda > Insecta > Lepidoptera > Geometridae > Plagodis > Plagodis pulveraria. Next base: position 21,786,821 of record OY982956.1, on the reverse strand, counting down.
CTGCTCTTCTACATATTGCCGCCCAGTGCAGTTCAGTTTTTTGAAGGAGAGCAAAGAAGTTGTCATGAATGAAAAAACTAGAATGGATAATGAAATCCAGGCTTTGATTTCCACAAAATACCAAGCAAATGAGATTAGTCATCAATTGTTATTAACAATGATCGATGGCAAAATTTGTACATATCTCTCGGAAGCTAAATCAAATGCGGCCTGCTACCTGTGTTTGGCTAAGCCAACCGAAATGAATCAGTTAGATAATGTAACGTCAAAGACCGTTTCTACTGGTTCCTATGAATTTGGATTGTCACCACTACATGCCCGTATTAATGTAATGGAATGTCTTTTACACATAGCTTATCGCCTCGATTTTAAGAAGTGGTCTGCGAGGGAGGAATCTCACAAGATACTGTTACAGACCAGAAAAAAGCTTATCCAAGATCGATTCAGAGATGATCTTAATCTCTTGATCGACATCGTTAAACAAGGGTCAGGCACAACTAACGATGGTAATACTGCGAGAAGGTTTTTCGAGTTTCCTGAGAAAACTGCAGCAATAACAGGACTGGATGAAAACCTTATCTACAGGTTTGCCGTGATTCTGCAGGCAATCACTTCTGGTGAGATAATTGATGTGCCTAAGTTTAAAGAGTATACCAAATTAACTGCCGAAAGATATGTAGAACTTTATAATTGGTATTACATGTCCTCAACTGTCCACAAATTATTAATCCACGGAGGTGATATAATAGCCGAAAATGCTATTGTGCCAATTGGGAGTCTATCAGAAGAAGCTTCAGAGGCCCGCAATAAAGACTTCAGAAGATTCAGGGAACATCATTCAAGGAAGAAGAGTAGACAAACATCTAACGAAGACATCCTCAACATGCTTCTTCTCTCATCTGATCCTCTGATTTCTTCAATAAGACCAAAACTGGATGCCCATAAGAAGCAGGTATACTTTAGAGAAGCTTTAGATCTACTCAAACTTCAGGAACCTCCGATAGAGTTCTTGGATGTAATGGGAACTGTAGAGTCAGATTCTGAAGTGGATTCTGATGGTGGTGAAGTATTAGAATAATTTAACTTTTAATATTATAAGTAGTTACTTAATTATTGTAATTTTATTTTCACTTGTATTTGACTTATTTATTTATTTATTTTACTTATATTAATTGTACTTACCTAAATCATTTTATTTGATTCCAATTTAATATTTATTGTGTGTAATAATTTCAATTTATTTTAAATTTCAGTTGATTTCATCTTTTGTTAGATTTAAGTATTTAATTTAATTTATTTTGAAGAATTTTATGATTTCTGATATTTATATTTGATATTCATGATTTTATTATGTTTTTTACATTAATAAAAAAATCAATTCTTTCTAAACTTCTTTTTTAATTTTATAACCCAACTTATCTAAATATCTAATACTAGATAGTTTAAATCTCATATAAGATAAAAGTTTTTATCTTAATTTAATGATAGTTTTATACTATGGATCTGCATAGTATAAAACTGATAAATTACGTATATTTGAAGCATTAAATATAGCCTATAAAAAAGAATGATAATTCTGCACTAATTATTAAATTACGGAGCTCTTAAACTTAATACATATTCTTTTGAGTGTATCCTTTCGCTAATTGCTTTATTAGGTATTTAGTCTATCTGATCACCTAACGGAGGTCATTAACAAATGAGTACTTTTACAGTACTCATTTGTTATTGATTACCATACCATTACAGGTGACTAGATTAGATTCAAAAATATATAATTTATTATTACCGTGCAAGTTGTATTGAGACGTGAAAATGTTTTGGTTAACAGTCTTGTGATTTCTTAGAAAGTTTTCTGTTAAGATTTATAAAATACCCTAAACTAGAACTAATAATCGCATATTTTAGCATTACAAACAGTCATCAATATAAAAAAAAATTAATAACTTTGACGATTTTTAAAAAAAAAATCGCAAGTGGTGCCGCAAAACAAAGTATATCAAAAAATCATAAATAATTAGTACTATATACGTGTGCAAGGATATAACGGCCAAACTTGTGATTACGGAGATATTGACATTTTATATGTTAGTCCCATACAAATTTTTCAAAAAAAAATTATATCTTGCCTATTTGTGCTCACAATTGTCGCACATCCCATTTTATAGTATAACAATGATTAACAGAACTCGTCCCAAGCAAAAAAATTGACCTTTAATAATTCAAGATTCTATGTCTATGAAAGACGAGTTTCGATCTACTGTGCGGCGGCGCGGTGGCGGCCAGAAGGCGAGCGGCGGGCCGGGGAGGATTGGGCGTGGTTTTAAGTTACTACCCGGTCAAATATTGCGAGTAAGCTCATCCAGCTGTATTTAGATTTGTTTTACTTATTTGATATTATTACTTGTATCATATATTATTTTCAAATAGACGCCAAGGCCACAGACGTTTTGATGGGGTTGTATTTGTAAATATTATATTTGAATAATCTTCCCACTGGTATCCCAAGTAGGTACGTGGATACGACATGTTTGGAAGTATTGTAAATAAAACCAGCCAGGTATGAGTAAGACACAACTAGAGGGTTCCATACCAACATATAGTATAGGTAATCAAGTAATCCATTTTTTTTTCATGCAATTTGAGGTCCTTTGCTACAGACCCGTATTTAATCAGCTTTTATTAATTATTTTTTTGTTATCGTCTTCACGATTGAGCAAAACAAATAACGTAAAAACATGTTTTTATATAAGAACCCTTATTTGGAAAGTTAATTGTATTTTCTCTATCATGAAAACAGTAAATAAATAAGCGTCAACCTTGGCTTCCTTAAAATAATTCAGTAGGTACCTACTTAGCTCTTCTAAGTTGCTATGATTCACAATTTAAGTCATATTCACTGATAGTTTCAAATGGACCGACAGCATATGCTTGGTAATATGGTCCTGTTTTCTAGTATGGTACCTAAAAAAGATTTAGCTAACTGCCTACTTGCCCTTTTGTTGGAAAGCTCTTATTGTAAAGTAAGTACCTATACCTACTAGGTACATTGCGGACGATAAATAACTTTGGTATGCACATAGGCGTAGCAGAGTTTTTACACTGAACTCTAAAACTAGTTAAGCCTACATGCAAGCATCAAACTTGGTATGATTAAACATAGTCTAACATAGATACAACAAATAATAAAAACCAGCCAGCCAATGCTGGTCGCATAATTTGCTATGAATCTTCAACTGAATATAAAAATATATTTTATAGGTACCATTGATTTAAATAAAAAAAGGAAGATAGGGTACACTCCAATATCACGACAATATGTGGGGAAAATTTAACATGAGCATATAATGCACACATCTACATTTCCATTGTATATGATACAATTTAATTAATATATACAAAGGAAACCATTCTCAAACAAAACATCCCTTTCAAATGTGCATTCAGAACATTGTAACCTTTAACCGGTACTCTTGTCAGCATTTCTAGCATTTGCTAAGTTACATAAAAAAAAAAAAGGATTTGAAACCCCAAAAAAGTTTGCTCAACTCTGTTTTTCTAAAAAAAAAACAATAAAACTAAACCAACCTCAAGTTAATCTATCAATTTCATTTATGATATGAAAATGTTCCTTTATACAATCTAAGCTTTAGTTAGTATTCAACAAACTAAGTGGTTGAAAGAGTTCAGAGCCCGGTCGATACCTAGAAGAAACCATAAACCCCATAAATAATAATAAAATTTGCATTTAAGTAAGGTAGGTAGTTAGATTTTACCTAGATATCTAGTTATGTTAAATCATGAACTAATAAAGTACATTCTTAGCTCAATGAACTGAATGTAGGTACCCACCTACTAAGTACTAGATGGTATAGATCTTAGCATGTCTGGTCTGACTAGGTATTTCACAACAAGAAATCATCCAATTATCATGCAACAAAGGCAGTGGCTGAGTCATTAAGATACCTAAAATGTAAATACACATACTTCCTCAGAAAGTTTCCAGCATATACATTTAGGTAGGTACCTACCTACATAATGTAGATAATTCAAAATTAGATATACATATTATTATTTATTTATGTACCTACCCACCTACCTACCTAGAGCTAGATTAAACCTATGACTATAGTTTGATTCTTCATTCTCAAATGATAATGGTACACTCCAACCGCTCTTTTTGTAGCTTTAACCTACTGACCTACTTTTCTACCAGCTTGTTACTGCCCTCAGATACCTACCTACATAGACAAAATAAAGTATATTGATCTCTAGTTGTTACCACAGTAGATATATGGACGTAGGTACCTACCTATGTACGCTTCAAGATAAGTAGAAGCTGATAGAAGCTCAAAGCACATTATAATTATATTATTAATACATGAAGGTATAGGTAGGTAGTCATAATACGTAAGGTAGTATTTGCAGAAAACTAAAATAATCCACATTACCTAGGAACCAAACTTAATTGCCTGTGGAATAGAATAATATGTAGATAGGTAAGTATACTATGCATTTATGTATCACTGAACACTGCATACCTACGCATAGAATGGAAAGGCCTCGTAGCGTAGGTACCGTACCCGTCAAGCCAACATTATGACGTTATAAGTTTAGCTTATCAATAAAAAATAATATGATTAAATCTGCATTAGTGATCGATTAAAACAGAGTAGAGAACCTACCAACTCCCTAGGTACTAATTTTCGTAAGCGAATTAACTAGGATGAAAAATAGTGGGCGAATATACCCAAGTTCATTTATTTAAGCACACAAAGGGAACAAGTAAGGTCATTCCCCTATGTTCACTTTTCAAGCTAGTGACGACTACTACAAGAAACGGGATTACAAAAACGGACCATTTCTACTCAGGTAGGTACGTAAACCAATTTCCGTTATTTCCACATACATACAAAATGGCGTGTAGTAGACGATTCATTTACTTACTGCGCATCAAATAGAAACTGCGTCATTGAATCTTTACACAACTGTCCTAAGTTGATATTTACAGAAATTAACCGAAAACAAACACTCACCTCAAAATCACTGGAATTTTTCTTGTAAATTTACACAATATATTTTAAAAGAAATGATTCACTCTCAAATGAACAACTCTAAAATGTCACGCGACTAGTTCCTTTTTCAATATTTCTTCTTGAAATGCGTTCGCAAAATGGCGGCGAACCCTTTATATAGAACCGTGCTCGTATCAAATCAATGACTCCCGAAGCTGTCCGAAGTCAACCGAATGTTGTGACTGCCTCTCTTTTTGGCGTATCATGATCGAACAAGATGGCAAGAATATTTTTCTAGAACCAACTAACGCATGCGCGCTCCATATTTCTTTGTGTTGTGACTTGTGAATGTGACGTCAGATTTGCTGTACAATAACAAAACGTTCTGCAAAATCATGCCAATCGATAAAATGAAAACTGGGTTGTTTGTCTGAAGTCTGGAAATTACAGTACAACGCACTCATTTTACTCATCTCTACGCAGAATCAAACTATTATTAGATGGTTTTGTACTATTTTTGCGTTATTTTTTCATTAATTAGGTACCTAGGTATTAGTATATAAGTAGGTACCTACCTTACCTACTTTTCTGAAGTACGATCTGTCTAAGTGTCTACAGTACCTAATACCCACTTGGTGGGTAGACATGGGAATGATTTGAAAACCTTATCAAACGTTTTTGTTAAGCATTAGTTATTAGGTACCTACTCCTACGCCCCCAACCCGCAAGAATTCCTAAGCGGAGGTTATCGGTACCTACCCGTGGGGTGGATGACTTACGACGCAGGTAGGTACGTAGTTTTTTATTGTAACTAAATCAATAATTGATATCATAAAATTCTATCGATATGTTAGGATTCTAGTTTTCATGGCATTCGCTAGCACAGATTATATCCTTACCTAGTGTCATAGGACTCATAGGTTCACGACCAACCCACACACACTACCGGGACCACCATACACATATTAAGATAATAGCTCTATAGGTACCTACCTACTATTGTGCCGGGACTACAGGTATAGGCCGCAATCAAAGGTCTACAGCAAAAATCCAAGGTGTCTGATATTTCGTAAATAGGTACTCTACCAACAAATACAAAAAAACTTCAATTTACAATGTAGCTGCATCGAGATAACGTTACTGTAGCTTATTTCAAAACCAACTAGCATATTTGTACAGGCCGCAATGAAAAGTCTAGCTAGACAGCAAAAATCTAAGGTGTCTGATATTTCGTTATATTATGTAAATAGATATCTACACTAGTTTACCAACCAATACTAAAAACATCCATGTACAAGGTAGCTTTGAAGCTGTTACTTGTATCAGAACCAACGAGCATATATTCTGTAGGTCTGGGCTGTAGCAATGCAGAACCCTAAAATAGTGAGGGCCGCCTCGTACTTAGCCAGTTTTGTATGGTCAAACTGACGGGTAGGGACGCGGACGTGTCTGTGACGTCATTAAAATTAATAACTTAAAATATTAGGTTGTCGGCCCGCCTGATGTTAAGCGATACGGCGTCGCGGCGCGGCGGCTGCCCATGACTGATGCAGTGCCGTGTTATCACATAGAAAATGGTATTTTCATGCAGTTGAGAGAGGCACACACTAACTAGGGAACTCAGAATAGGGCTTTCTGTATTCTGAGCTAGGGAAGTTGTAGTAGGCCCGATGTGTGTGCATTGACCATGTGTGTGTGTACCCGGGCAACACCAGGCCCGTGACACTCATCGTCCGTGTGAGATCGCGCGACGTTGACCTTGTGCCGCGTGTGAGCAATAGGGTTGAGGCAGTTAGTCTTTTGATGAAAGAAAATAATATAAGATAACGGTAGGTACCGCTTAGCTACAGAATAAGTGTAGGATGACTATTTATAAGTTATTATTTTATACACCTCACTTGATGGAGTTTGCGTTTATCCAATCATAAATAGCTTCTATTGTAGATTTATCACCGATATTTCTATATCCTTAATTATCCTTATGACTTACTATTTATTTCAGCACATGACGGTATGGATATAAATAAAATGGAGTTGAGAAAACAAATAACATGCAGCACATAAAGGAATATTGGTTAGGTATATTTTCAGAAATAAAAATGGAATGCATTTAAGATTATTTATTATTTACTTAAAATATACAGAAAACCGTTTTAAAATTTTAGGGTTTCGTACCATAATCGAATATCTTTAAATATACTTAATCAATCTTTGGTTACAAAATTACAATAACAGCTGAAGTAAACAAACTATTTAGTATCTACCTACTATGTACTAGTTTTCATCAGTGGTAACTGTAGTTTTGTAATACGAGAATGATCGTGTTTCCATTTTTTAGTTTGAGGTACATCAATACTTTGGTTGCGAAAATAATGTTCTAGCTGAGAATGAGCGAGTGAACTCCCTGAATTAGAGGCACCACTATTGGTGCCCAGCCCACACACCGCGCGGCCCGCGCACCACCCCGTTTTTTGTCGCACTCACACATAGCCGCGAACGCTTTTACGAGCACACATACTTGAGTGTCTTATTATTATCGCGTATTATTTTCTTGTATCAGAATTATTTGCTTGGCGAATTACATTACAAAATTACAAACTTACGAGAGAAAAAAATATAGTCATGTGCGGGATTCGAACCCGGGGGGGTGGATGGATGCCGGTTCGAATCCCGTACATGACTAATATTTTCTCTAGTAAATTTGTAATTTTGAAATAATGTATTAATGCTATATTATACTTTGTAACAAATTGTTAAAAGACCTTTAAAAAGATTGACCCCAAGTTTCTTGCCCGTTCATCTCGCAGTGGCTCTATAAACTACTTCTAGTTTAGCCTGAACAACATCATCGACCACATCATCCCTTACCATCTGGTGAGATAGTGGTCAAAGGCAAAACTATCATGCAATTTTTTTTTTTTTTTGCAGAACTTAGCAGTACAATGTGGAATATTTTCATATAATTATGTTAAAGTAATTAACCTTCAAAAGAGTGTCGTAGACGCCTATATTTAATAAATAATTTTGACTTTGTCTTAACTTTCTTCAGTGTTCAAACAGTACCTACCTACCTTCTCTTTTCACTTCGTTGAGCAATGCATACTTACTGCTTACAGGATCAATTAGTTATTATTATTACTGATCGCCACGGCAATAGTTGCATTATCATATCTAAGATATATGCATATTGTCAAACAGATAATTCAATATACTTACGCAAAGGTATACAATATTAAACAAGTGACAATGCTTGTAATACAATTAATTAAGTACCATAAATTGTCACAATGGCCGGTCTTATCACTAATAGTGTAATTCTTCCAAGTATTTTTTTTCTTGTTAAGCGAGCGTACCTAAAAACTATATGATCGAATTTGATGAATTTTAAATAATACAAACTTGGCGGTATACTCTACATAAAAGAAAAACGAATTCAGTCAGGTCTGGACAGCTTCTAAATAAAGTAGTAGGTGTAGTCACACTGAGACGTACAGTTGTTAGGTCTCATGTGCCTGTAATTTCAATGGCTCTCAAGGACAGCTGTCGGAACACACTCTAAGGTGCTTGGCAACAGATTTTCTACTTGAGGGTGGTAGCTAGCCAGGCGGGCATTCGCAAAATGCCATTCCACCATACAGAGAAGCTCAAGCCCGCGGTGGGATTCGAACCATGGACCTGCTGCACGGCAATCCATAGCCAATGCCACTGAGCTATCATTGCTTCAACAAATTCAAAAACAACAGCAATTTGTGACTTGTGACGAAATGCATCTGTTATAGGCAGAGGTTAGTCCGCTTAACAAAGAATAAAACTAATTGGGATGTGCGTGAAATTTGAGTTGTAATTCACTCCTGTGTTTGTCTGTCTGGTGGAAACCCGACAGATAAAGGATTGACTTATTATTGCATTGTCATCGAGTTGTGAGCTGCACTGAAAGTTTCAGACGAATAGCTAATCGTAATGCTCGTATAAGTTACCTACAATATTCCACGCGAAACAACAGACAGGTAGTCAAAGGTGATAATATGATAATAAAATATGGATGAGATCATACATAAACATACTTACGGTCGTACAATTAACCTTCTCTTTTTTGAAGTCTGTTATAAATCCTACGCAGTTACGTTATGTTGTCTTAGGTTTTCGCGATTATTACACATAGTAATTAAACAACTTTAAACGGTTTACATCGCGTATATTTATCATGATTTTTGTCCCGACGATTCAAACACTTTGCAGTGATTGTGGTCACGGAGTGACTCACCCCTACCCAATAAACAACTTTAAACCGTTTTAAGTTGTTTAATTCCTATAGTACTACCAACTTAACTGTGCAGTTTTCGAGGGTGCTACTGGTCATGGAAATCTACTACAAACTGTCACAATTAGAGGGAACGTTTTAGTTCTTTTTTCTGCCACCTGAACAGTTGGTGGGACTGTACGCAGTTACATTGATATTTATCAAAGCTGCCTCACAAAGTTTCTCCATCATTACGGTATAATAATGGTCATAATATTTTATTTTAATCGGCTGTATTCTATCTTATATTGCTTATTTATAAATAAAACAATACAAACTATATAGTTACAACATTGCAGCTACTTATTTATTTATTCAAATTCAAATTAGTACCGCATTTATACACACGAATTACACTAATGATATGTAGATATAATACAATAATAATATGTCAAAATAAACACTGAAAGCATTTAGGCAATCCAAAGGCTATAGATCAGATAAAGGTCTACAGATAGTCCAAATGCTCCAGCCCACCACCAGTTGGCAGCGTGCCCAGTGTTCTAAAACGAACGCGAAGTGTTCAATTGTAATTCGGAACGCAACCTTTTTGACATGTCAGTCTATGAAAAAAAAATATATGCTCTCTGGTTGAATCGCATTCTAATGGCGTTTTATTTGTTAACAAAATATTGTTTTTAAACCTCACGACCCACGAAATTCCCTCTTCAAGACCCCAAATATTCTAAATCTGGCGACCGTCGACGAGTATAACATAATAAAAACAACCTGCAATTATGGACAAAGATAAAAAGAAGAAGGAAAGGTCAGTGGTGAGGTGTCTGTTTTCAAAGAACGCTAATGAAATAGAAGAGTGCTTAGGCCAAGAACATGCCAACATCGAAATGATCCAATTATCATATCAGAAGTTAAAAGAAACTGTTGAGAGGAATTTTATGGATCGAAAATAATAAAACGTATTACATGTTTGAAACATTCATATTGACATAGTAGGAATGACAGGGTAAAATAAAGTATTATAAAAAGCAAAGATTAAGAGAAAAACCTTCTTCAACATCCTCCCTTTTTCGATAATCTTTATCGTATAATTCCCACCATTCCTGAAATTAAATCCAGTCTGGGTTTATGCACAGGCTTAGTCAAAATATCAGCACACTGGTATTCTGTGGGAACATACTTAACTTGAAGTTCTTTTTCAGTAACTAATTCCCTTACATAAAAATGTCTAATAGAAATGTGCTTTGTGCGACGATGTAGCTCTGGGTTTTGTGCAAGCTTTATAGCAGCATCATTATCAACTTGTAAAGTAGGGACTTCTATCAAAGTAGTAATTTCATTGAAAAGTCTCTTCAGCCAAACAATCTCACGAGCTGCTTCACTAGCTGCAACAAGTTCTGCTTCGGTGCTTGAGATAGCTACAGAAGTCTGTTTACGACTTGCCCAAGAGATTACTCCTCCTGCATACACGCATAAGATTCCAGAAGTAGAGCGTCCTGTATCGAAATCTCCACCATGATCAGAATCACTAAAACATTCCAAGATTCCAGTTTTGTATCCTTTTTTGTATACAATTGCTGTATCTAGGGTTCCCTGAATGTAACGAAGTATGCGTTTAACCTTGTTAACATCTTCTAAAGAGGGATTTGTAAGTTTCCTGGATACGACACTAATAGCGTATGATATGTCCGGTCTAGTACCTGTCATTAAATAAGCTAGCGCACCAACGGCTTCACGGTAGGGAAATTTAACATCATCCTCTTTTACTGAGCATGGTTGTGCTTCTTTGATGATTGGCGTACTAACGGGTTTACAATCACTCATACCAAAGCGTTTCAGTAGTCTTTTAGCATAATGTTTTTGAGAGACTTTGATGGAACCATCGTTGTTGTTGTTGAAGATTTCCAAACCCAGAAAGTAAGAAGCTGGTTTTGTGGTTATCTTGAACTTCCGTTTCAATTCTGCCAAAAACGTTTCAGATTCCTTTGGGTTCGTTGAAGCAATTAATCCGTCATCAACATAGAGTCCAAGAATTATCTTGTTGTTAAGTCGGTTTCTAATGAACAAACATGGATCTGTGTCACATTGTTTGAATCCTAAAACTTTCAAATAATCAACAATACATTTGTTCCAACATCTTGGAGCTTGTTTAAGACCATATAAACTTCTCTTCAACTTACATACTTTAGTCGTACCATCACTGTATCCTTCTGGCTGATTCATGTAGATATCTTCATCTAATGAACCATTCAAAAATGCAGTTGCTACATCAAACTGTCTGAGGGTTAACCCTTCATTTGCAGCGATGCTAAGAATCGATCTTGTTGTTGCCATTCTAGCAACAGGGCTAAATGTATCACTATAATCAACTCCTTTCTTTTGTGTATAACCTCTTACTACTAATCTCGCCTTATGTTTGTCAAGACTTCCATCAGCATGGGTTTTAACTTTGAACACCCACTTACAAGAAATCAGTTTTCTGTCTTTTGGTTTATCCACCAAAATCCAAGTTTTGTTCTCTCGTAAAGATTTTAGTTCGCTTTCCATTGCTTTTGACCATTCCGCTTTCTGAGGACTGTTTATTGCTTCTTTGTATGATTTGGGTTCATCAAAATCACTAACAAAAGTAGACATAATAAAATCTTCAAATCGTTGTGGTGGTCGCAATGTCGATCTATCTCTTAGATTTATTGTAGAATTTCCTTGTTCATCGTCTTCATCTGAATCAACTTCTGATAATTCAGGTGTAATATAGGACTCATTAGAATCTTCTTCATTTCGACTAAGTTCATCCGATATTGTAGGCAAATTGGGAATTGTTTCTTCAAAACTCGCACCATCATTTAATGTTTGAGGCACATCTGAAATAGTTGCGTCTTGTAAAATATCCTCCCTTGCATCTAACATTGGATGATTCTCTGTAGTTTTAGGAAAAAGAACCTCCATGTCAACAATTGGACTTTGTTTTTCTGTTTCAGAGACATCTGACTCCAATCCAATAGATCTGATGACTGACTCGTTGAATATTACGTCTCTTGACCTTATCAGTGTTGGATCCGATTTATTGTTGATGCTTAGTAACCGATAACCGTCATCACCATCATAACCAATGAGAATACATTTTTGAGCTTTTCTGGACATTTTCGTTCTCTTTACTTTTGGAACATGAGCATAACATTCACTACCAATGATTCTCAAATGTTTGATTGATGGTTTCTTTGAAAACCATAACTCAAATGGCGATTTTCCTTCTATAGAAGTCGGTCCAGTTCTATTCAGAACATAAGCAGCCGTGTTGACAAGCTCAGACCAACAGGAGAGTGGAAGTTCTTCGTGAGCGTGCATCATAGTACGAGCAGCTTCTACCAAAGTTCTGTTATCTCTCTCACTACACCCGTTCTGTTCCGGCGTATACGGCATTGTCAAACGGTGTTGGATGCCATGATTACTTAAGATCTTCTTTACAGCATCATTTTGGAATTCTCCTCCATTATCGCTGAGAATTGTCTTTATAATATGACCAGTAGTCTTTGTTTCGTTTATCATTTCCACAAGTTTATCCTTCACTTCAGACTTGTGTTTGATGAAATAAACATGACGATACTTACTGAAATCGTCCTTAAATAAAACAAAATAACGAAACTTTTGAAATGAATTAGGGAACGGACCACATACATCTGTGTGAATGATTTCTCCTGGTGCTTTAGCTCGATCTCTTGTTCCAAATTTATATCTATGTGTTTTACCATAAACACATCCTGTACATAATTCAGAATCGAGTTTGACTTTTATACCAAGTTCCTTTTCAATCAATTGCTTCACATGTCTTTTATGCTGGTGAGCAAATCTTTCATGATAGAGTTGTAAAATATTTTTCGTTGACAGTGAGTTCAATTCAGGAGTTGAATTTATAATTGTCTTTACCTTTAGTTTATATAGGCCTCCATTCTTGACTCTTGTGCCAATTAAATTAATTTTTCCATCAACTATCAATTGACAAATTTCTCTTTCAGATGTAAAGACACTCTTCTCAAGTTTATCTTGCGCAGCAAGTACGGAAAATAAGTTTTTCTTTATTTCTGGAACATACCATACGTCACACAGTCTAATGTTGTGTGTCTGACCGCGAACGTCTGCTATCAAATCAACTGTACCTTTGCCAATAGCTTGAATTGTGGAGCCATTTGCAGTTGTTACTGTTTGATTATTGCTGAAATGTTGAAAGCTGGAAAATATGTCGTTTCGACTGGTGACATGACTTGTAGCACCATTGTCAACAAACCAACTGTCAAGATCTTCTTCAATAATATTTACGACTTCATTTGTAACAACTTCCATTAATGAGAGGGTCAGATTTGTATTTTTAGCTTGACTTGTCGGTGGGCCAGGCGTTTTAGGAGGTTTCCCGTCCGATAACCACTTACGACATTTTTTAACTTTGTGTCCATATAGTCCGCAATATCCACACTTTTTCTTATGCATAAACTTGTTTTGCACAACTAGAGCTTGTGCTTCAGTAGTACCTTCTTTGGTCAAAAGTGAACGTTCGTAAGCACATACTTGTGCTGTCAGATTGTCTATATTTCGATCTTTTCTTGACATTAGCATCCAACTAGACTTGAAGGAGAAGTACTTCTCGTCGGGTAAAGTTTCCAAAATCTTGCAGATTAGTAATAACTCTGGAAGATCATATTTGGTTTCACCTTTTTGAAGTTCCATTTTCAATTCATGCCATATATTTTTTAGTTTGGATATATGCATTGACATGTCATGTGAGGGATCTTTTTTATAGCCAAAGAAACTGTAGCATAGTGAATAGCTTTTGTCTTCAGATATTCCATTGAACAAAGTGTGCAATTCATCCCAAACCTGTTTGGCTGTTGAGAATCTCATGACCTTTTGTAAAGTGGCATCAGACATATTAGCCATCAAAATAAGCATCGCCGTACTATCTATCTTATGATATGCTTCTAAGGTTTTTTCATAATTTGCTGTAATGTCTGCACTTGCTGTAGTAGCTGGTTTTATAGGTTCTATAAGATTTCCATTTATAGCATCCAACCCGCCGGGAGTACCCCTTAAAAGCAACAGTACCTTGCAGCGCCATGTAGACCAATTTTCTTCACCTTCTAAACGACCGATATCAATTTTGCAACTCGTAGACGAAGTCGACATTTTGATAGGCCTTCGTTAGATTTTTCTTGAAAAATGTGGTAACTATTTTTGCAAATTATTTATTTAAACCTTACTTGATACGTTAGTCAATCGTTTCCAATATAATTAAACGCTCTGCTACCATGTTGAGAGGAATTTTATGGATCGAAAATAATAAAACGTATTACATGTTTGAAACATTCATATTGACATAGTAGGAATGACAGGGTAAAATAAAGTATTATAAAAAGCAAAGATTAAGAGAAAAACCTTCTTCAACAGAAACTGCTGATGATTTACTGAAGTTGGACAAGGTCATCAAAGATTTAACGCTAGAAGACTTAAATGAAGAAGAACTCGAAAAAGAGCTTGAAAGTTGCCTTAACTACAAAACAAAATGGCTGCATCTCGACATGAAATATAAAGCAAAAATTTCGAAAATTCAGATTAAGACCGATTCCCATGAAAATTGTAAAAATATGAAACTTCCGAAGCTACAACTCCAAAATTTCGACGGCGAAATTAAATCCTGGCTGCCGTTTTGGGGTCAATTTTCAAAAATTCATAACGATAAAACTATGGATGACTTTATTATAACTGGTAGAATTCACCATAGTAGCAGAGTTGAGGGCGAATAGATCTTACTTAGAATAAGTGAACGGTTAAGCCTTTTTGTACTGCTGTAGATAAATAAAAGATTATTCTTTAACTTTTACGACGGCATATTTATTTTGCACTCTGACATAATATATATAAAATCATACTTTATTCTTTTTGAATGACAACACTATTAAATAAGTTTGTATTTTTATCGAAGTAGGTTTACTTCAATACTCCCTCTAATACAATACTTCATATTAATGCCGATCTTAATATTTGGAATCGAGGCTTAGGTAAGGCCTTAGTCATAATATCAGCTACTTGTTCTTCTGTGCCGATTCTTTCCACTTCTATTTCGTTATTCATGACAGCTTCTCTGACAAATAAATGACGAATACGAATATGTTTCGTTCTTTTGTGGAATTCAGGATTATGAGCAAGTTTCACTGCAGCTTCATTATCCACGAATAGTAATGGAGACTTTTCCATGTCTAGTAGACTGCTAAATATTCTTTTAAGCCATACAAGTTCTCTTGTAGCATCACTAGCAGCTACTATTTCTGCTTCAGTTGTTGACATTGAAACTGAGCCTTGTCTTTGGCTTTGCCAGGATACTGGTCCTCCTCCATAGTAACATACTATTCCTGTTGTAGACCTCCCTGTCATAGTACATCCACCATGATCCGCATCACTGTATGCAATTATACGGCTATTGTCAGCTGTGCGTCCATAGGTTACTCCAAAAGTCGTTGTCCCTTTTAGATAACGCATGATGCGTTTAACGCGAAGCCAATCTGTCTTTGTTGGATTTTCCAAGGATCTGGATACGATGCCAACTGCATACGCGATATCTGGTCTAGTAGCAACCATCAAGTAGGCTAATGATCCGACCGCTTCTCGATACGGAAATGCGCTCTCACTTGATTTATCTACCGTGTTATCTTCACCTTTCGTGTCAGCTTTCTCAATTGGCGTTCCAATCGGCTTACATTCTGACATCCCAAAACGTTTTAATACTTTCTCAGTATAGGACCTCTGATGGATAAGTATTGTTCCATCCTTTCGTTCGATTTCTATCCCCAAGTAGAAACTTGCAGGTTTAGTCGTAATCTTAAGCGTCTCCCCTAATTCCTGTAAAAATTGGTTCGCCAGTTCCTTGTCTGTTGCTGCTACGAGCCCATCGTCAACATACAAAGCTATAAGGATTTTCTTATTTTCAATCTTCTTTGTATACAGGCAACAGTCTGCTGGATTTTGCTCAAAACCTCTTTGCAATAATATTTCTGCAAAGCAAGAATTCCAACATCTGGGAGATTGCTTAAGTCCATATAGACTTTTCTTTAGTCGACATACATTTGAGGTATTATCACTAAAGCCATCTGGCTGCTGCATGTAAATTTCCTCTGTCAACTTGCCGTTTAGAAATGCAGTCGAAACATCAAATTGCATTAAATATAAGTTTTCTTTGGCAGCGACACTTATTAAAGCTCGAACTGTGGCCATTCTTGCAACTGGACTAAACGTCTGATTATAGTCTATTCCTTTTTGTTGCTTAAATCCTTTAACAACCAACCTTGCTTTATATTTTTCAATACTACCATCAGGGTTTTGTTTTATACGAAAAACCCACTTACAAGGAAGTGCTTTCTTGTGCTTGGGTAAGACGTCATTTTGCTTAAGAGAGTTCATTTCGCTCGCCATTGCATTTAACCAGTTAGCTCTGTCATCCCTTTCAACAGCTTCCTTATATGTTTCGGGGCAAACCAATGTGTCGACGAAACACACATAATCTTTAAATTTTTCAGGACGTGAGAGATTAGCTCGATCGCGTAAGTTGTATCTTGGCGTTTCATTCAACAACGCAGGTTCTACAACCTCCAACTGCTCATCAGCGTCAACGAACTCTTCGTTCGCACTCTCGTCGCCTCTCATTTCGTTTTCATCACCCGAAACCTCTTCACGAATTAAATTATATTGCGAAACCCTTTCATGAACTTGATCTTGGCTTATTATATCTCCCTCTAGAGCATGTTCATGACTAGTGTCCGGCTCTATGAAATTTTCTGGCATAGCTTCTTGCATTTGAAATGGGTTATCTCCCTCTGACCTTAATGGCATCTGTGTGGATATCCGGAACTCAATATCAGATTGAAACGTGATGTCCCTTGATCGCAACGTTTTGTTTCCGTCCCAAATACGATAACCATCGTCATTTTCGTAGCCTATAAGCTTGCCTTTTATAGCTTTTTTGTTAAGCTTCTTACGTTTTTTGCTTTGGAATATGAGCAAAGCATTCACTCCCGATAATTCTCAAGTGACTTATCTTGGGCTTTTTTCCATGCCAGAGTTCGTAAGGCACCTTACCATCAACTCTAGTTGGACCTGTCCTGTTCAGCACGTATGCGGCTGTGTTGATAAGTTCCGCCCAAAGCATTTGCGGTAATTCTCCTCTAGTATGTAGTATAGATCTCGCAGCTTCAACCAAGGTACGGTTTTCTCGCTCACTACATCCGTTTTGTTCTGGAGTGTAAGGCATAGTCAGCCGTTGTTGAACACCATATTTTTGAAGAATATTACGTACTTCTCTATTGTCAAATTCGCCTCCGTTGTCGCTAAGAATTGTCTTTATGTCATATCCGGCGGTCTTGGCTTCTTGCAGCATTTGAAGAAGTTTATCTTTAACCTCAAATTTGTTACGGATGAAGTAGACCATGCGATATCCAGAGTAGTCATCTTTGAAAAGTACATAGTATTTAAATTTGGAGATACTATCTACAAAGGGGCCGCAAACATCGGTATGAATCAGCTCTCCGACAGCTGTTGCTCTTTCCCTTGTTCCAAACTGCTTTCTGTGTGACTTCCCGTAAATACAGCCTTCACATTTTACGTTATCAGGACTTAGCTGTATCCCAAGTTCTCTCTTTACAAGGCGGATAACATGTCTCTTGTCCTGATGAGCAAAACGCTCATGATATAGCTGTAGCAAATTAGAGCCTGTCACAGCATTGACCTCTATGGTCCTTGGTTTCATTGGAATGATCGTCTTCATGTCCAATTTATACAGTCCTCCATATTGGACTCTCTTTCCGACAACTTTAGTTGTGCCATAAATATCCAACTTGCACTCTGTAGTTGTGGAACTAAAGAAACTATTCTGCATCCTGTCTTGTGCAGCAAGCGGTGAGAAGAGATTCTTTGTTAGTGATGGTACTAACCACACATTGTTGAGTGTTATTCGCTCTGTCTTGCCACTTACATTTGATTCAACTTCAACAGTGCCTTTCCCCAGAGCGGGAATGATGCTACCGTCCGCAGTCGAAATGGTGTGATCTGAATCAAATTCGTGAAACTCCTGAAAGATATCACTCCTAACTGCAATGTGAGTTGTTGCTCCATTATCGACAAACCAGCTCTCTCTGTCTTGACTTTGTCCTTTGGAACAAGCATTTACCATCAATGAAATGTGTTGCACTTGCTTTGATGTTGAAGCAGCTGTTGATATGCCTGGTGTAGGTTTGGGCGGCCTCCCGTCCTTAATCCACTTTTTGCACTTCCGCACTATGTGTCCTTTACCGGAGCAGTAGTTACAGATCAGCTGTCTCTCATTGCTTTGCTTTACATTCCTCTGTTCAGTGCGTATTGCCGCTAAAGCTTCTTGCTTAGAGTCTTTATTACCTAGTGCTCTCTCAAATTCACATAGGTGGCTCGTCAAGTTATTAACCGTCCTTTCACCTGAATTCAGTAAGAGCCAACTCGATTTAAACGCAAAATATCGTTCATCTAGTGTGTCCAGGATTTTGCAGATCAGAAATAAGTCAGGCAACTTTACAGTGGCATCCTTCTTTGTGATTTCTTCATTCAGATTGTCCCAAATATTTTTAAGTTTTGACATATGAGTGGATACATCATCTTCCTTATTGTATTGGAAACTGAAAAATTCAGCGCACAAATTGTATGCTCTATCATCTGACTGACCATCAAATAATCTGTGCAATTCCTGCCAGACTTCTACTGCTGTCTTAAATCTCATTACTTTCTTCAGAGTTTCTTCAGATATATTGGTGGTAATTATGAGCAGAGCGCTACATTCCGTCTTCCTATACTTGGCCATAGCTAAATTATAGTTGCCGACTTCAGCGTCACCAGCTCCTTTGGCAGGGGCAACGGGCTCGATGAGTGTACCTTCGGCAGCTTCCATAGCACCTTCTACACCTCTCAGCATAATGGAAATTTTGTATCTCCATGTAGCCCAGTTTTCTCTTCCCTCCAGATTACCTATCTGCAACTTGGTTGTGAAATTTTCCATCTTCGTAAAATTATTTCAGTAACCCTCCGCTGGCCTCATGACCTATTATAACTGGTAGAATTCACCATAGTAGCAGAGTTGAGGGCGAATAGATCTTACTTAGAATAAGTGAACGGTTAAGCCTTTTTGTACTGCTGTAGATAAATAAAAGATTATTCTTTAACTTTTACGACGGCATATTTATTTTGCACTCTGACATAATATATATAAAAACATACTTTATTCTTTTTGAATGACAACACTATTAAATAAGTTTGTATTTTTATCGAAGTAGGTTTACTTCAATAGACTTCGATAAACATCAATATCTTTTACAATGTATGAAAGAAAATACGGAAGTGAGAAGATTGGTGGAGAGTTTTCCCCCAACGGCCTACACTGAGTGCATTGATCAACTTACGACGAGATACGCGAGGGAGGACCTACTCATACAAATTTACATTAGAGAAATTCTTTCTCTCATTCTCATGGAAAAGAAAGATAGTATTACTTTATTGTTTGATAAGTTAAATGCGCATCTACGTGCTTTGCAAACATTAAAAGTCACAGCCGACAAATATGCTGCATTTCTGCTGCCCATGGTGGAGTCAGCATTACCGCAGGACTTGATTAAAGCATGGGAGCGAAGCAAAGATAGATACACAGATGTTGCTGGAGAATTGAATGGTCTACTAGAATTTTTGCGCAAAGAAGTAGAGAGTGAGCAGCGAATAAAGATTTCAAGAAAAACATTTAAACAAGAAGAAAATGTCTCAAAAGAAATAAAAACTAGTACAGCTGAATGTCTACTTACTAATGTGAAGCCCAAGACAGGCACGAACAAGACACAAGACTGTATCTGGTGTGACAAGGAGACGCATGCAAGTATTGAATGTTACAAAATGCAAAAAATGAACCTAGAACAAAGAAGACAATGTCTTAAGGACAAAAAAGCATGTGTGATATGTCTTAGAAAAGGTCACCATGCAAAAGTTTGCAGAGCTTCGGTAAAATGTTTGATTTGCAAGAAACGTCATTCGACAGCGCTGTGTTCAGAACAGAAATTAGAAACAGGAACAAAGAATGATGACAAACCCGAGTCAGCCACTTCACTGTCAGCTTTATATCCTAAGGGAGAAACACTTCTTCAGACAGTGATAGTCGACGTGGAATATATGGGAAGAACAATGAAAGTTCGTGAACTTTTAGACTCAGGATCTCAGCGCACCTACATAAAAGAAGAAATAATAGACACACTGAAAATTCCTACAGTTGGAAAAGAACGACTGACACATTGTCTATTTGGTGGCGTTGAAACTAAATCTAAAGAGTATAAAATACATAATGTGACAATACAGTCGCTTAATGATTCATCAAAATATGATATCATGGCCATCAGCCAAACCAGCATTTGTGGAAATATTCCTAAGGTTAATTCTAATGATGTACAATTAAAAAATATTTTACATGAACATGGCATCACTCTGACAGACAAGGGAAATAATATCACAGATGTAGGGATTCTAATTGGGGCTGATCACTTGGGTCTCTTTTTAACAGGTTCTCTAATACAGCTGAAGAACGGGCTAGTTGCTGTCAAAACAAGGTTGGGTTGGACATTGCAGGGAAAACAAGTAAGTATTCATTCCGTAAATAGTAACTGCAATCTAACAAATGTGCTTCATTGTTGTACATGTGATTTGACAGATTACTGGTCGTTGGAGACACTCGGCATCAGAGATCCTGTTGAAGTGAAGTCAAGGGCAGAGACTACCAAGGAAGTGCTGGATACCTTCGAGGAAAATGTAATATTGAATCAAAACAACAGGTATGAAGTTCAGCTTCCCTTTAAAACAAATGTTGACAGTTTACTACCAAATTATAATAAAGCCAAGCAAAGACTAGATCAGATGACTAGAAAACTGATAAAGACTGACAAGTTTCATGACTATGACAAGATTTTTAAAACATGGACTGATCTAGGCATTATTGAGGCGACTGATAGTACTCCTAACTCAGGACATTACTTGCCACACCGACCGGTGATTAAAGAGCTAAGTATAACAAGCAATATTAGGCCAGTTTTTGACGCATCAGCTACTGACAAAAATGGACTGAGTCTGAATGCTTGCCTAGAAAAAGGAGACAACTTAATTGATCTTATACCAGACATGATAAACAACTTTAGAACTGGAGCAATAGGCATAACTGCAGACATCGAAAAAGCCTTTCTGCAGATTAGTTTGAAAGAAAGTGACCGAGAATACCTGAAATTCTTATGGTATGAAGATGACACTTTACAAAACATAATTACTTACAGACACTGCAGAGTAGTTTTTGGCTTGACTTCCAGTCCATTTTTACTGTCAGCGACCCTGCAATATCATTTAAATAATATGAAAAATGGACCGCTGGGTACCACAGCAAAACTAATGACTAAATCCTTTTATGTGGATAATTGCCTGGTAAGTGTAAATTCAAAAGAAAGCGCAGGTAAGTTCATCTCAGAAGCAAAGATCATTATGAACACTGCTAAATTTAATCTGAGGATGTGGGTAACGTCCCAGGGAGTGAATGAAACAGGTAATGAGACAATTTCAGTTCTAGGATTAAAATGGAATCCCAAGACAGACAAACTGTACTGTAATTGTTACAATCTACCTACTTGTGAGGACTTACAGTCCATAACAAAAAGAAGTATGTTATCATTGACTCAGAAAATATTCGATCCGATAGGCTTCATATCTCCTGTGCTGCTGACACCTAAGGTAATTCTTCAAGACACCTGGCTACGCAAGTTAGAATGGGATGATGAATTGCCGAGCGACCTACGCACAAAATTTCTAGATTGGTATAAATATATATCTTACCTGAATGACTGTCACATTCCACGCAGACTCACAACAGATAACCTACAAGAAACACAAGTAAGTCTTCACTTATTTTGCGACGCCAGCAAATATGGGTGCGGCATGTGTGTGCTGTTGAGAACAGAAAATAATGGTAAGGTATCAGTCCAACTAGTAGCAGCCAAATCAAGGGTCAATCCTCCTAAAATGATAACAATACCCAGACTGGAATTAACAGCGGCTTTGTTAGGTTCACGACTAATAGCTCATGTGAGAGAGAATTTGCAACTCAAGAATACTGCTGGACCGATTCTGGCGTGACACTCTGCTGGATAAAACGACAATTACCTCTGAATACGTTCGTAGGGAACAGAGTGAAAGAAATACGAATTAATACTGACACAAAAAATTGGCAACATATTCCAGGTGAAGCGAACTGGGCAGACCTAGCATCGAGAGGCTGCAACGCTAAAACGCTCTACGAGTGTCGCTGGTGGGAGGGTCCTGAGTGGCTGCGCCGGCCGTCCGCAGAGTGGCCACGGTCTGCGCTGATCGTAGACGAACGAGAAGTAAGCCTGGAAGTAAAGAATACTGTATGTAATACAAATATATCTGAAGAACAGAGTTTGTTAAATATATTACAAAATTATTTCTCTAAATATTCGCAAATAGTTAGAATGACAGCCTGGCTCTTAAGATTTATACATAATGTAAAATATGCATGTAATAAAAAGACAGGAGAAATAACTTATAGAGAGGTAGGAAAAGCAGAGAAAGTAATAATAAAACTTATACAAGAAAATAATTCTGAACTTTTAGACACAAAGAAAACTAAATTGACTACATTTATTGATAAGGAAGGACTGATAAGATTAAAAACTAAACTTTTGCTGTCAGACTTACCTGAAGGAATACGTACACCATACTTACTTCCAGCGAAAGAGCCGATCGTGACGAAAATGGTGAGACAACGACATGTAGAGCTACAACATGCGGGAACCAATCAGCTAATTACAGATATTCGCATGCGGTATTGGGTAATAGGTATTCGTAGGCTTGTAAGATCAATCATTACGAGTTGTCCGATATGTAATAGATACAAGTCAAAACCTACGCAAGCGCCTTCCGCACCGCTGCCACTAGAACGTATCACGTGCTCTGCTCCTTTTCAAACTACTGGAGTTGATCTTGCGGGTCCATTTTGCTTGCGAGGCGAACAGAAATGCTGGGTGGTGCTTTACACCTGCGCCGTGTACAGAGCTGTACACCTAGAGTTAACCAGGTCTTTGTCTACAGAGGCATTTATAATGACATTGCGCAGGTTCATAGCACGACGAGGCCGGGTTGACATGCTGGTATCAGATCAAGGGACAAATTTTCACGGCACAAAAAATCTCCTTGACACGTTGAACTGGGGTGAAATCCAGCAACAATCAACGATCCGTCGAATACATTGGAAGATGAACG
This sequence comes from Plagodis pulveraria, assembly GCA_963890685.1. Lineage (NCBI taxonomy): Eukaryota > Metazoa > Arthropoda > Insecta > Lepidoptera > Geometridae > Plagodis > Plagodis pulveraria. The sequence continues at coordinate 21,763,193 of OY982956.1, read as the reverse complement.
CTCCTTCTGCCGCCTGGTGGGGTGGATACTGGGAACGGTTGATAAGAATAATGAAAGAACTACTAAAAAGAATACTAGGTAAGGCGTGCGTCACTTATGAAGAATTACTGACTATTATTTGCGACTGTGAAGCTATAATGAACGGGCAACCTCTGACTTATGTTACGGACGACAAAGGTGAGTGTTTAGAACCCCTGACTCCATCATATTTCATTCAACCGATGACTAACTCTGACGTAACCGATTTTGATGAGATCGACACTAATAATCTTAATAACAGACTGAAATATATACAAACGTTACGCGATCAATTTCGACAAAGATTTAAGTCAGAATATTTATGTTTTTTAGTACAAAAGGGACATGAAAAGAAAGACATTATAAATATTGGTGACATAGTTTTAATTGAGACTGACGGCAAAAGAATTAAATGGCCTATGGGTATTGTTACCGAAATGATTACAGGAGCAGACGGAGTCCAGCGAACCGCAATTATTAAAACCTCAACAGGCGAGAAAACCCGTCCTGTACAAAGGCTCTACAAACTAGAAATTTCAGGTAACAATCCTCCAATTAAGCAAGAGTCTGATAATCTAGGAATTCCCACAATGGTGGGGAAGCAGTCTATGACATCTTCAGACACCGCAGGTGACACTGGAACCCAGGTGGAGGTACCTATTGTTCAGAAATCCACACGCTGTGGGAGGAAGGTAAAATTACCTAGTAAGTTTGATTTATATGTGTAGACTTGCATGGGGGAGTAATTTTCCTTTTGTTTTAACAATTATAAACCACTTCATTTGTTTTAACTGTTTGACAGAGTGATCTCATAAATATTAAGTGAGTTTATCATATAATCTGATGTAAGTTAGATAATAAAATTACGTAGATAAGTATGTACCAGAATGTCCATGTTATTGACGATGTGTTGTGTTTTCTATAAAATGTGTAATTGGATACAAGTTACGTAAATATTAATATTTGTTTTCAGGCTATTGAATTGTAATTTACTCAAATATTGATTGAAATTATTAAACAGTAATGTGTAATTTGTAAAATTCTGATGATGAAAATTTGTTTGAAGCCATCTATTGTACAGTGGCGGAACTAAATTGGATAAAATGTTACCAGTAACATGTCTAATAAAACCCCTTAAAATTTTAATATTGTAAGATGAATGACACCTAACTTAATGTTTATTTTGTACCCATTTATTTTATTTGCGTGCTTGGAGGATGTTCTAAAACGAACGCGAAGTGTTCAATTGTAATTCGGAACGCAACCTTTTTGACATGTCAGTCTATGAAAAAAAAATATATGCTCTCTGGTTGAATCGCATTCTAATGGCGTTTTATTTGTTAACAAAATATTGTTTTTAAACCTCACGACCCACGAAATTCCCTCTTCAAGACCCCAAATATTCTAAACCCAGTATACTGGCAGCATTGCCACATTTGATTGCAATGCTTATTCGTTGAGCCAAATACTTATATAGGGGTACTGCATACTTACATAAGGGTATTAACTTTATATCAGAGGGCATGGTAAGGTTATATTCTTCAGCTCATTTTACCTTCACCAATCAGGTTAGCTATTCCAAATTCACAAAATATTTAATGACTCCTGAAGTCTGAACTACTTATGTAATACCTATTTGTATACTTTTCTTTTTGTAATCGCCTCCATTTTAGTATGTATATAGTAAAGCCAGGGTAAACTATGACAGTAAACACAAATGCGGTTTGAAGTTGATGCGATAAGATGACGCACATTTATATCATTTTCTGTTTGTTGCCCTATGTAGGTGCATATTTTTAGGGTTACGTACCCAATGGGTAAAAACGGGACCCTATTACAAAGACTCCACTGTCCGTCTGTCACCAGGCTGTATCTCATGCATGAACCGTGATAGCTAGACAGTTTTGAAGCGCTCGTAGTGAAGTTTGCTTTGGGTGGGCGCTACTGACATTACTACTGAGCGCTTCCGTGCTTCGTAGGCCGTCAGACCTAGTCATTCTAGGTTAGCCTGAACAACATTTTCGACCACATCATCACTTACCATCAGGTGAGATAGTGGTCTAAAGCTAGCCTATCAGACATTAATTTCTGAGGAACTGACACTCACACTGCGATCCCCAAGACACCTGTCAAGCGTGGGGATTGGCAAACCCCCCATAATGGGGGAGGCTGCGTGTTCAGCAGTGGACAATCCGGCTGATACAGTACATTATAACAACAAATACTAAAAATCGTACCTTTCGTAAAAACTAAAAAAAATATTATATGTAATATGGTGTCTAATGTCGTATAGATAATGGGCCGGAACCCGTTCGTGCGCGAGTCCGACTCGCACTCGGCCGTTTTTTTATTTCTACTTTCCTTCAACTAAATCTATGACAGAAATCTATTATTTAGTTTTGTTTTATACTATAAACTCGAAATCAAAAATGTTTGTCAAAGTAACCCTCTCTTACGAAAGCAAAGTTGAATTGATTGTCCTGAGCTTCTGCATGGTAAAATTGAACTATCCTGGCACACAAAATGAGGTCTAATCCTCTTATCAGCATTACCAATTATAGGCTCTTACCTCAGGCGAGCGAGTTATAATTTTAACACCATTGATAAGCGCTTAGATTTGGAACTGTAATGTACAAGCATTGCAGCAGCCAGGCGGCTGTTGAACGACGAATACTCAATGATGATGCCTATTCCCTTCGTCCACCGGAACCTTACTCTTTTGAGCCGAAACTTTAAGCTACAATTGTATTAATTTATACGCCATTCATAGGGGGGACAACATCAACCAGACTATTAAACTTCATCTGATAGAAAGAAGTGCATTTTCAAACACTTAACTCTTGCAATGATGTCACTATCCTTCTACTTATATGTACCTATTTCTAAATGTAATTACAAGCGTTTTGAGCGAAAATCACATTTACAAATTATTGGATCATATAACATCGGCGTGAAATCGGAGGACTTGGGTTCGATTCCCGTCCAGAACAAAAAAGTTGCTCTCCAATAATTTGTAATTGAGATTTTCGCTGAGCACGCGATAGTGCTTGTAGTCATATTTAGAAATATTGTATTATACTTATTTTATTGCTATCCGCGAATTATAATCCTATAATTGGCTTTCTTTCTATGTGTTTATCAATAAGAAGATTGTCCTAGATGTTGGTTATCCGTAAAAAAAAAAAAATTTTAATCCAAACCACAAGAAAAAATGCTTCTTGGCAGCTGAATTTATGGACAAGGCCGAAGTACTCATTCAGGCATCTCCCTCATCAGGAATCCTATTTATAGAACTATTGTGTATGTACCTAATACCTGTATGTTTACTACTCTGTTGTTCTATCAGTGCTATTGTATGCGTCTGAAACATGGTGCCTCTACAAAAAAGATATAAAGAAACTTGACACATTTCATCTCAGGTGTCTGAGGTCGATCATGAAGATAAAGTGGCAAGACCGAGTGGCAAATACTGAAGTTTTGCGACGCTCTGAAATGTTCGGTATAGAAGCTTTGCTGATAAAACGTCAACTAAGATGGTGCGGACACGTACTGCGTATGGACAACCATCGCTTGCCAAAAGCTGTCTTCTATTCGGTAATGGCAGGTGGCAAGCGAAAACAAGGAGGTCAGCATCTTCGTTACAAGGATGTATTAAAAAGGCATCTCAATGCATGCGACATAAACTCTGGCAGCTGGGAGGAACAGGCTAAATCTAGGTCATCTTGGCGAGCTACGGTCCACAACAGTACGATAGTATTTGAAGATAAGCGTCGTAAACTTCTAGACCATAAACGTCAAAAACTAAAAGATAGGCCTAAGCCCTCCTACGTTTATAACTATAACTCTGCGGGCCAACTTTATTGCAGTATGTGTGGAAAGGTTTTTAAGACTAAGTTTGGACTAGCGAGCCACATTAGAGCGCATGCCAGGAGGGAATAATAGGGTCGCCGTCATCGAAATCGATGAGGAGGACATCATCATCATCATGTTTACTAATACCATTTGTACTAAGGTATAACATTATGATGCTCAGTTCACGTACTCTGCCACAGCTGATGCGACAAATAGGCTGGGCAGTTCACCAGTCGCACTTAGTCAGTGCGGACTGCGGGTCTTTATTGGGCTTGAGCACAGTACAGACCCGCCAACTTATCTGTTCAGGTGGCAGAAAAAAGAACTACAACATTCCTTCAAATTGTGACAGTTTGTAGTAGATTTCCATGACCAGTAGCGCCCTCGAAAACTGTACAGTTAAGTTGGTGGTACTATACCTACTGAGCCAGACAGTCAGTAGTACAGTCCCACCAACTTATCTGTTCAGCCGGCAAAAAAAAGAACTACAACATTCCTTCAAATTGTGACAGTTTGTAGTTGATTTCCTTGACCAGTAGCGCCCTCGAAAACTGCACAGTTAAGTTGGTGGTACTATAGGTAACTGGCTTGAGTCAGTCTGTCAGTACGTATTGCACTTTGTTGTTATCTTAGAATGTCATAACCATCAATAATTTCAACATGGTGGTCTTTTTGCCTTGAGGTAGAAAGCATGCATAGCTAACTACTCATTCAGGCATCTCCCTCATCAGGAATCCTATTTATAGAACTATTGTGTATGTACCTCATACCTGTATGTTTACTAATACCATTTGTACTAAGGTATAACATTATGATGCTCAGTTCACGTACTCTGCCACAGCTGATGCGACAAATAGGCTGGGCAGTTCACCAGTCGCACTTAGTCAGTGCGGACTGCGGGTCTTTATTGGGCTTGAGCACAGTACAGACCCGCCAACTTATCTGTTCAGGTGGCAGAAAAAAGAACTACAACATTCCTTCAAATTGTGACAGTTTGTAGTAGATTTCCATGACCAGTAGCGCCCTCGAAAACTGTACAGTTAAGTTGGTGGTACTATACCTACTGAGCCAGACAGTCAGTAGTACAGTCCCACCAACTTATCTGTTCAGCCGGCAAAAAAAAGAACTACAACATTCCTTCAAATTGTGACAGTTTGTAGTTGATTTCCTTGACCAGTAGCGCCCTCGAAAACTGCACAGTTAAGTTGGTGGTACTATAGGTAACTGGCTTGAGTCAGTCTGTCAGTACGTATTGCACTTTGTTGTTATCTTAGAATGTCATAACCATCAATAATTTCAACATGGTGGTCTTTTTGCCTTGAGGTAGAAAGCATGCATAGCTAACTACCACCCTCAAATAGAAAATCTGGCGCCAAGCACCTAACTGTGGGTTGCTGCAGCTGTCTTTGAGAGCCAGTTTCCATTCTAGGTTAAGCCTGGTCACCATCTTTGACCACATAATCACCTACAATTAGTTGAGACTGTGGTTAAAAGTTAGCCTTACGGTTAATTATAAATAAGATTATTCAAGTCAGCATGTAGCTCGGAAGTTGTTAAGCATCTCAATAAATTATTTCTATATATGATTATAATAAGTACTAGCGTGTTAAACGAAAATCACATTCACATTTTTTATATAATACAAAACTTCTCACTTCGAGTGGTGATCGAACCCTCGTCTCCCAATTTTACGCACCGGATTCCTTAAACACTAAGCCACCGAAGGTTTATAGTTAGATACGAAATTAAGAAAAAAAAATTTACCAATGAAATGTTACCTAATTGAAATACCGATACTGTGAAATATGTTGATATATATTTAAGTTTTTAAATAAACAATTTGGATGTGACATATAGACATATAATACAATAGAATGCTACACGTAAATTCGATCACGCAGCAATTTATACAAACATTTCTAATTATCTTTGTTTTTACGATCTTTATTTTGCGAAACTATATATATTTATTATGTTTAGTTAATATCATATAGATATCTCATTCTCTTAATCGATCATTTAGAATTTCTCGAATATTTCGTTTTTACTATGGTCATTAGTTCGTCCATCAAAATAGAATAAGTACGGTTTGACTATAATTCATCTTATTTTCACGGACAATTATTTTTGATTAAATTATAGTTTGGTTAAAATCGAACTAAACCCGAATTGGCCTCAATAGCTGTATTACTCTAACTAAGGTATTGCGTGATCCCTAACAGAGAATAGCACATAAGTCAGTCACCCCTACGTACCCTTTATAATTTGTAAGTCATATATACATAACTCATACGTCAATGCACTTGAAGGATTGGTTTGACTAATAAGATATACTTTAACATGTCCACCCCACACGAAAGAGAGAAGCCATTGTAAAATAGATAATAATCCGGTTAGCATAGTAGAGAAGTATGTTTATTCAGTGCTACGAGCTACAAGTATAGTTAGGAGCAGCCAGACTAAGGACGCGACGGAAATTTATAAAAATAATATGTAGTTTCTTTACTTTTTTTTAATCTACTTCCTAAAAAGGGATGAAAGTTCTTAATCCTTCTTATCCTCCAACACACCTTAGTACAACTCGACCAAGTTAAACCAAGTCACGGAAATATGCGCTATATATTAGGTCCTTACATATGAAATTGGCGTTTTTCGTACTGGCCACTTTAATCACGAATTTCTCCTCTTTGGTAAGGAATTCCAAATTCAAATTTGTACAGCTATAGACTCATGTATTTGTGCTTCGATGATCGTCATTCATTTGTTTTTTTTCTGTTTGCGTCACTCATTTTACAAAATGGAAAACCTTAAATATCGCATTATTTACGAGTACGAGTTCCGCCGTGGCACTAGTGCTGCGGAAACTCGAACTCGAAGGGTGAATGATGTGTATGGCGGTCGTGTTGCAAAAGAAAACACAGTTCGTTTTTGGTTCCAACGTTTTCGTTCTGGAAATTTCGACCGGCAGAACAAGCCCCGTGGACGGCCTGAGACTCAAGTTGATAATGAAGAGTTGAAGGCTATTGTGGAAGCGGATCCATCGCAAACCACGTCCGAGTTAGCTGCAGGCTGCGATGTTAGTGATAAAACTGTTTTAATTCACTTGAAGCAAATTGGGAAGATTAAAAAGCTTGAAAGGTGGGTACCTCACGAATTGACTGAAACAAACCGGCAAACGCGCGTCGACTGCTGCGTTACATTACTAAACCGGCACAATAATGAAGGTATTTTAAACCGAATCATTACCTGTGATGAAAAATGGGTTCTTTACGATAATCGGAAGCGCTCAGCGCAATGGTTAGATCCTGGCCAGCCAGCCAAATCCTGCCCCAAGCGAAAATTAACCCCAAAAAAGTTACTTGTAAGCGTTTGGTGGACTAGTGCCGGTATTGTTCATTACAGTTTTTTCAAATCTGGCCAGACTATTACGGCTGATGTCTATTGTCAGGAATTGCAAACCATGATGGAAAAGCTAGCGGCTAAACAACCTAGGCTGGTCAATCGCTCCACGCCACTGCTGCTTCACGACAACGCTAGACCACACACTGCGCTACAGACGGCTACTAAATTAGAAGAGCTTCAATTGGAAAGTCTAAGACATCCTCCGTACTCCCCGGACCTTGCTCCAACAGATTACCATTTTTTTTCGAAATTTGGATAACTTCTTGCAAGGGAAAAAATTCAACTCCGATGGGGCAGTCCAAATCGCCTTCAAAGATTTTATTGATTCCCGTCCGACTGGTTTTTTTAGTAAAGGGATCAATGAACTACCTATGAGATGGCAAAAGTGCATAGAAAATAATGGTTCATACTTTGATTAATTAAATATATTATATTGTGGGAGATGGAGAGAGAGAGATGAGGGTGTTGTTACCAGTAGTGGTGGTAGTGATGCGGTGAAGTTGATGATAGTCCAAATAAATAAATCCGTTCACTTCACAGCCAATGTTTATTAACACCCAAACACACAGTCCACAATTAAAATAGTTTAGAAGGCGATGTAAGTAAATATTAAGCACAGCAATGAAAGATGAATGATAGTTACAAAAGTATTACGTAGAAAGTAAACAAAGCAAGAGAGACTGAAATTGCATAGAGCGACGTGGGCTCCGCGTCGCGTAAGCGTTTGTTACCGACTGTCTTGAGAACGGCCGGCGGCCGGCGCTGAGGTGCTCGCGCGCCGATGTACTTATATCTATGCGAGTATGAGATCTCGTTATCAGCGCGCGGCGGCGCGCGGCTCCAATGCATTCGTCCATTGTTGGCACGGCATTTAGCCGTCAATATTAAATTAATTCATAGTGTTTTTATCAATTGTTAACTGTAAGTAATATTGTCAATGTAATGTATATATAATATATAAGTGTTTAATCTTGATTGAATTAATTACATATATTACTTGTACAGATACAAATATTAGGTACTGTGTATATAATAAATAAATATAAATTATATATATAGTGATGTTTATAATTGACTGTTGTGAATGTGAAGTTATATATTTAATAAGAGTATATTAAATAACGGCACGTTATTATGTGGGAGTAGCCCACATCACTCCCCCCCAGAGACCTGGTTAGGGGCGATAAAAATTTGGTAAACGGACTATACGTCCCGAACGAGTGGTTTTAGGCATTGTAGTTACATTGTCAGGTGTCAGGTCTGGTGTATTATTTGTACAGTGTTCAATTGGTGGATACTGATGAGTTTCGCCTGACAATTCCTTGGCGTCGGATAATATGTACGCAGGCTTGAGTCGGTCCAGAGAGACAGAGACAGGCTTTCCTTTGATTAGAAGCTTAAAGAATTTATCTCGTCTCTCTAGTACTTTATATGGACCTGTGTAGGCGGGCTGAAATGTGGCACGCGAAGCGTCTTCACGAAGGAAGACGTGTTCGGCAGTAGGGAGCTCCTTGTACACAAATACTTTGTGGTTGCTATGGCGAGACGCTGGGATTGGTTTGAGTTTTTCGGAAAATGAGCGAAGACGCGCTATAAAATCTGACATGTCAGATGTACATGGCACGCTTGGATCGAAAAACTCTCCAGGAAGTCTCAGAGGCTCGCCATACAACAATTCAGCCGATGAAGTTTGTAGGTCCTCTTTATAGGCACTACGAATGCCTAGTAAGACCAGAGGCAATACTTCAGTCCAGTTCTGATCAGCGTGGCATGTGATTGCACATTTGAGTTGGCGGTGAAATCTTTCCACCAAACCATTACATGCCGGATGATAAGCAGTGGTTCGTCTGTGCTGGAATCCGATAGTTTTTGCCAGATATTGGAACAGTGCGGACTCAAATTGACGACCGCGATCTGTCACAATATCTGTGGGGCAACCATATCTGGATATCCAGCCAGAAATTAAGGCTTTGGCCACCGTTTCTGCAGTGATGTCGGGAATAGGTATGGCTTCCGGCCACCGCGTAAATCGGTCTATAGCCGTCAGGCAGTACCTGTATCCCTGCGAAATGGGAAGGGGGCCAATCAGGTCGATGTGGACTTTCTTAAAACGCTCACGTGGTAATTCGAAAGTGCCCAACGGGGTGGACACATGACGACTTACTTTTGCGCGTTGGCATGCTAGGCAAGTACGTGCCCACTCACGACAGTCTTTTCTAATTCCGGGCCATACAAATCTCGCGGCAACTAGTTTGGCTGACGCGGAAGAACCGGGATGACTGAGTGAGTGCATGCTTTTAAAGACTTGCTTTCGGAACTCTCTTGTGACGAAAGGCCTGGGTGTCGGTGTGCTGATGTCACAGAACAAAGGTGTGCGACATCCAGGATATTCCATCTTTTTGAGACGAAGAGAGGATCCGTCAGACAAATATTGGGCAAGTTCTGCGTCACTTTCCTGGCTATTGGCAAGCTTGGCTAGGCATATAGGAGCTTCCAGTTCATCGATGCGACTTAAAGTGTCAGCTACGACATTGTCCTTGCCGGAAATGTGCTTCAAGTCGGTCGTGAACTGGGATATAAAGTCCAAGTGCCTGAACTGTCTAGGCGAACAGCTATGCTTCCTCTCATGGAATGCAAAACAAAGAGGTTTGTGGTCGGTTAGACAGTAAAGTGCCTCGCTTCCACCATGTGCCTGAAGTACTTGATACTTTCGTAGATCGCCAAAAGTTCGCGATCATACGGTGAGTACTTTTGTTGGCTCGGGCTAAGTTTTCGCGAAAAGAACGCTAGCGGCTGCCACACGTCTTTTTGGAGCTGTTGTAAGACAGCGCCAATTGCCACGTCTGATGCGTCTGTAACCAATGCAAGTTTGGAATGGCAATCGGGATGTGCCAGAAGAGCTGCATTGGAAAGGCTTTCCTTGGTCTCATGAAAAGCCTTCAGAGCATCGTCGGTGAGATGAATTGGTGTGGAGCCTTTGACACCCCCCACAAGCAAGGCGTTGAGAGGCGCTTGTATTTGAGCGGCATTCGGCAAAAATCGCCTATAGAAGTTGGCCATGCCCAAAAATCGCCTGAGGGTCCTTACATCTTTAGGTGGGGGGAAATCGCGTATGGCTTGTACCTTATCGTCCAAAGGTTTGGTTCCGCTCTCAGATATAGAATAACCAAGGAAGGTTACTTCTGGAGCACCGAAAACACATTTGGAGACATTGATAACCATGCCATAGGTACGAAGTCTTTCGAAAACTTGCCGTAGGTGGTTTTTGTGCTCCTGCTCATCCCTGCTGAAGACCAGGAAGTCATCCAAATAGCAGTACGTGAAGTCCAGGCCTCGCATCATCTCATCCACGAACCGTTGGAACGTTTGAGCTGCATTTCTTAATCCAAATGTCATAAATGGAAAATCAAACATTCCAAACGGCGTGGTGATCGAAGTTTTGGGGATATCCTCCTCGCAGACTGGAATCTGGTTAAAAGCCTTCACCAGGTCGATGGTACTGAAGACCTTGCAACCAGAAATGTTCTGCGTGAAGTCGTGGATATGACGGATCGGATAGCGGTCCGGAATGGTCCGAGCGTTGAGCTGACGGTAGTCTCCGCAAGGACGCCAGCCGTTGTCCTTCTTCGGCGCTAAATGAAGAGGCGAAGACCAGGGACTATCCGATGGACGTGCAGTACCATTATCCAACATGAGCTGGAACTCATCTCGCGCAATCTTCAGTTTATCAGGAGCTAACCTACGGGGTGCACAAGAAACTGGCGGGCCAGGTGTGGTACGAATATGGTGTTTCATGTTATGTTTGATAACGCGTGGTGTGCCAGCGGGTCGCAAGATTTCGGGAAACTCATTTAAAATCGCGTGATATTGCGTATCTCCAGTCAAAACCTTAACAGACAAAACAGTGTCTACATTGTTATCAATAAGAGCTGTAGCTGACAATGATGTGGTATTATCTATTAGGCGGCGGTTACGAATATCGACAGTTAAATTATAAAAATTCTACGCCAATAATAGCTTTGGTTACATCCGCAACTACAAAATTCCAAGGGAAATTACGCCTGAGGCCAATATTCAGATTAAGCTGAATGTAACCAAAAGTATTAATGGCGCTTCCGTTGGCGGCTGACAGCTGGTAGTTTGTCTTCTCTCGTCGTTCACGAAGCGCAGTTCGAGGGAAAACGCAGAGATCGCTTCCGGTGTCCACAAGGAATGGTACCTTCGAGCTGCGGTCGGTGACGAAAAGGCGACCAGTGGAGAGAGGGCAATCAGACGTCGCCATTATCGACCGCCCTGTGCGTTTCCCGCCATGCCAAAATCGCAAGGCTTTTGACATTTAGTGGCCTTAGCACCATACTTAGAATGGTACCAGCAGAGTGGATACTTGCGGTACGCTGAGTTTGAGCGGGATGTAGAACGACTGCATCCAGTGCTGGTATTGTTCCTGGAGCGGTTCTGAGCGCGGGGCTGTCTTCCTAGCTGCAGTGTTAGGGCCTTCACAGCTCGTTTCAGTTCTGCAATCTCGCTAGCCATGGAGTCGATGACGGAACCTGGTGCTGATGATGACGTAGCTGCAACCTGTCGTGCGGGCAACACGATGTCCTGAACGCGGTCTGCCAGATCAGCCAAAGCTTCAAGACTGCTTTGGGGTTGAGAGGCCAACAGGGTTTGGATGTTGCTCGGTAAACGACTGCTCCAGATAGTCCTCAGGAAGTCTTCAGGTACGTTGGATCCGGCCAGGCTTTGAAGGTGCCTTAGAAATTGTGAAGGTTTCCTATCCCCAAGATCTTCGTGCATGAGGAGCTGGTGAACCTTCTTCTCCTTTGAAGCAGAAAGCCGTTTAACAAGCTCTGACTTTAATTTGTCATACCTGTTGTTTTCCGGCGGAGATATGATGATATCTTTAACTTCCTTGCTATATTGAGGGTCCAGGTGTCCGATGACGTAATTAAATTTTGTCGCGTCAGATGTTATGCCTGTGATCGCAAATTGTCCCTCTATCTGCGCAAACCATATTTCGGGCTCTTCAGGCCAAAAAGGTGGTACCCGTACACCGACTCGACAAATCTCGGATGGTGCAGTGGAAACGCGCTCTGCCGATCGACGACAGCGGCGAGGTGCGGCTGCAGCGCCATTTTGCGAGTTTACTGTGTCGTCGGAACTGTCACTCATTTTCATAAATATATGGCTTAGGTATTCTTACGGCGTTTCAGTTGAGGTCACCAGTTGTGGGTGATGAGGAGAGAGAAGAGTGAGAAATATTCGACTTTTTGTTCCTCCCATACAAAACGCCAATTTCATATGTAAGGACCTAATATTATTTGCACTGGATTCACGCAAACGTTGTTCCTATTCAACATTTCAAACGTGTATATTATCATATCAAGTTCGAACTTGGTTAGGGCATGATTTGGAATCCCAGGTATGGGGTTGGGCAATGCAAAACGATTTTCTGGAGCTTATCATGACAATTTTATCACCTACTAGAAGATTTGCTAAATAAAATTTTCTGCAACTGCAAGAGTGGTTGTGGTTCGCGATGCGGTTGCAGGAAAGCGGGCTTGCAACGCTCTTTAGCTTGTGGCCAATGTAATGGGCAAGCTTGTCTCAATACTCTACCATATCAGAGCGACATTAACGAAGATGGAACCTTTGACCCCGAAATCATGGAAGAACTTGAGACAAATGTCGTTGAAGACGATAATGAAGGCCAGTTTGTAATTTACCAGCAGCCGAGGACGATGAAGTGGAAGATGATTAAAATTATAAATTGTATATTGTTTTTGTACCTTTTATTCCATTTTTTTACTTTTAATAAAAATAAATGTATTGAATGATATTTTTGAATAAAAAGATTAATTCATAATTTGTTTGTTTTTTTCATCATGTAAGAAGTTATATTCATTAGGTTAAAATTTAAAAATAATTCCTATATTTTCATTAACAATTCTGCAATTACATGGGCAGGCAGGTGTTGTTAAATAAAGTAATACTGAATAAAAAGTGGATAGGTTAGGAAAAAAATGATAAAATATAATATAATAGTTAATAAAAATTGACAAATATATATATATATATATAATCATGGATTTATCAATAGTTCATCAACTATATATAGCGCGTTTTCGACCGTAGGCACCGGTTGACCTGAAGTGACTCTGTGACCGCGCGCTCTCCGCCCTCTATCTCGAAAACGGTTCACCGTATAAAAAAAATTTGTAAACAACATTTGTAGAGAATTTTGTATTCTACAATATTGATCGTAAACTGGTTGTACAGTCAAAAATACTAATTTTACTAAGACAAAAAAATCCTGACCTATTACGGTCTTAACTTTTTGTATATGTACATAGAGGGGTTTTTAACAAAGTAATACTCGCAAACGATAACTTGAGACTTCGCGTGTAAAAGTTAACTCGTGCGGGTTGTAATTTAATTAAAAGAATATTTTATTTTCGGTTTGGCCTCCCACTATTCCCATAGTCAATCCGTACCACCATATTTATTTATCAGCAGGTAACAAGAAATCAAATCTTAGGGTTATTAAATAAGTTGAAACGTTTCAATAAAACGTGAATGTTTCAAATCACGTTTTATTGATATATTTCTTGCTTTGGATGCATTTAAGAAATCTGAGCCTAGATCCAAAACTATAGCTCGTACATCTAATCCAATTTTTAGTGCCTTTGACTTTGTCTATACATAGAGCTAATTTAGGATAAGTCTTGCATTTCGCAGTCAAAGCCAAATCTATTGGTTGTTTCTATTTTACAAAGATTCCATGAGACATGATTACAACCGCATTTTTAGCGGGAATCGACGTCACCACATTGTCTATTTGGTGTAAGCCGTGTATTTTATCTATATTGACGTCATAACAAAAATGAGTTTTTAAAGACACTGCATCAATGCATATAGTTATTACTTGTCATTCATTATCAAAGATTTATCGCTTAAAGCTTTTAGAAACTAATCATTTATAACAGTTGATATTGGAATCTGCATCCTCTGAAGAGTTCTTATAAAGATAAAATTGAAGAATTGCTGTAAGAAAAGGTACTCGTGGGGCTACAAATATATATATATATATGTAGAGAAAATAATTTATAACCTACGGTATACCTGTTTTCTTTTACACTCACAAATCAATGAAGCGTCGCACTTTATATTCGATGTCTTCTAATCTAGAAATTGGTCACAAGATCCTAAAAAATCTCTTTATGTTATTGATTTATTGGTAGAATTTTCTACTTTCTTTTCTAATAATTTAATTTTCTTCTTTGAAGTTGTCAAACGTATTTTTAACTTCCTTTTTCTTAGCGTTTTCGTTGTTAAACATAGAGGTGTTTGAACATTCGAAGTGCAAGCAGACTTATTCGTATGGTCTCCTTCAATGTTATTGGCCTCACTTGCAGCACTTGTAATTTCATTTGGACATGTTGAAGTAGATTTTTCGTCCTTTTTCTTAGAATTCAGAGAGTCCTGTATTACTGATGATGGACCAGCAAATAGTTCTTCCAGAGAGGTAATGTTTGGCAACCTCAAATGTGGAACAGCATCTCTTCTTAAATGTTTAACAAAATGAAAATGTTTTTCACTGAAGTGATCAGAACAAATGCGTTGATTGATTAATTTTCCGTTTCTGGTCTTTCCCAGCAGGTCCTCGCGTCCGATTAAAGACAACCATAACGCCAATCTGTAATAACAACAAAATAATTATATTATAGAACTTTGTAGGTAACAATGAATATGCGTTTTGAGTACAATTAGACAAATGCGAGACTGATTAAACAGCAGGTCAATGTTCTTATGTAAAGTGGTGTGTAAGATAAAAACCGACCAATTGCTACAAAGTACACCTTACAGTGGCCAACGTGAATATTTTAGTGTGCGAGCTACTGACTGTGATACTGACTATGTTATAATGTACTACTCTGTCAAGAAAGTACCGGGAAAAGATCAATAGTACACAAAATGTTAGTTATTCATCCACCCTTTTGTCACCTTCAAAGTATGCTCCTTCAGAAACGATACACTTACGCCAACGAATAATCCAATCATCAAAACATTTTTAAACGCTTTTTCGGAATTGAGTTCTGTTCTCGCCGCGAATTCAGTTCAGAAAAGAAATAAGTTGGCTGGAGCCATATCTAGATAAGGTGTATGCTCGATGGTATTTGTTAAGTTTTTGGTCAAAAATTATATGAACAAAAACTTATGAGAAGGCCCATTATCGTGGTACAAAATCCAAGAATTTCCTTTCCACAAATTTGGCCTTTTCGACGAATTTGCTCCCTTAAACGCCGCATAACTCTCAAATAATTTTCTATAGACGAGACGAATTTACTTAGCATTCCATGGATTCACCGTGCGGGTGCCGGGTCCATAGCGTTGCAGAGGAAGAGGTCCAAGTCAAGGTGCCTGGGACTTTATCCTACTAATGACGCCTTGAATACACGTTCTAGGATGGAAGTTACGGTTGTTCTAGACAGGCCAAGGTCTTTTAGTAGGTTGTATAGGGATTCTGCTGGTATAACCCTTGGTCCGACTTCTACAGCATATAAATTAACCACATAACCGTTTTAGATTAATTAATATGTTAAGTCATAATATTTGTTAGATTTTTTGTGTGGTCTTTAGGTATGTTTGTTCCCACGGCACAGTAAGTTCAATAAGTACTATGCGTTTTAGATTTTTCGAGTGAAGAAATATATCTGGTCTGGATGACGAAACACCAACATCATCAGGAATTTTGTAGTGTTTTTTCAAACGTGTCCATCCAAAGAGTCCAATCGGGAGCTGCGCCGAAGATGGAGTAAGGCTTGGATTTAGATTTTGTAGATGACCCTTCTTTTATAAAAGCCACGTGTCGTTTGTTCGTGGTCTTTTTTGCTCTAGCTACCGAGATACTTTACTCTATATAACATTCCGGCAAGAATTCTGAATGCACAACACCGCGATAGTCAAAGAAAACAGTCAACATGACTTTGACCTTTGATCGAATTTGGCGTGTTGGCGCCACTTCGAAGCTTGTTGACTAGTTTGCATGTCAAACTCGTAAACCCAGGTCTCGTCACCAGTAACAATGCTTTTCATGAATTTAGGGTCGGAATTACTCGTTCTAGCATGTCCTCAGCGACTCTTATGCGATTTAGTTTTTGGAGAAAATTCAAGTTTTTTGTGACTAGCCGAGCGGGAGCATGTTTCATACCCAAGTGATTATTAAAAATGGTACGGATTGACTTGTGAAACACAGAAAGTTCGGCGGCTGTCTCTCTCAAACTTTAATAGGGATTTTCGTTCGCAAAAGTGAAGGAAACTATATTTTACGATGTTAACTTCATTTGCAGACGTTGATGGCCTACCAGAGCGAGGCAAATCTTCCATTAAATTTCGACCGCTTTCAAAAGCTTTGTACCTTTGTTTGTGTCATAAGCACGTGTTTTTGATAAAGTCAATTCAGCGTAAGCTTTCTGTATCATTTTCAGTGACTGCAAACAAGAAATTCCATGGACTATGCAAACTCTTTGTTCGACGATTTTATCCATTATGAAATTCGCAATACACACTAGATATTATATATTTTATTAAACAGCAGTGTATTTGGTCTGAACTCTGAATAACATGTGCAACTATAACCCTGCACCAAAATGGAAAACAGTTGTGCCAATCTAACAAGAACAAAATAATAATTTGGAACTATAAACAAATGACCCATTCCCGATACTTTTTTGAATTAATGTAGTTCAACTATAGAAGTTTCTTGTACACTATTTGACGGAATGTGTAAGTTTAGTATATGTTTAAAATCACGACGGGAATGCCTCAGTTAATCTGCAAATGGCAACGGGTTCTTAAATTTGGAATAATGTTCATGGTCCCACACGAAAATCTTAGTTGCATGTGAAAAACAGTTGATTAAGAAAGCCTACTACAATTTCGCCTCTGCCAAGCTACCACCTGTGTCTATATATATTAAATATTATTGTAAAAAGTTGTAGAAAGACGTTTAGCATGGCCTGAAATTTCTACCCCGTTCTTCTCGTTACCGTCCCGCTGCATAACACTTTGCTGATCGTGGCAGTAGAATATAAAAATGTTACAAATTTTCCTTACATAAGAGCGTAACCTCCCAAATTGTGTAAATGATCTTGATTCTAATGACTGACGCCCTTGGCTGGATGTTTTCCTTTTAAATGTACCAACCAATCTACTCGTTAAGTAGGTACACCTACATAATAACAGTTAAGGTTGCTGTTTTTGACACTGACTTTACCTAACTACAGAATAAACATTAGGCGTAGTGCCCATTCTACAATGTGATCGTCAAAGCAAAGAACTTAAGCATGGTAGTTATTACTTAAGTATTAGTATTAGGCATTAGCGTAAATGTACCTAACACAATTCAGTAAAGTTTGAAACTCATTTGACATTATTGTTAATGATCGTTTTGTAAGTACTGCCTACCTGTAAACCTAATAAGTAATGACTAGTTAAATAGGTATTGATAAGATACTGTATCAGCCGCATCGTCCACTGCTGAACACCCCTCCATTAATCCTTGCGTATCATAGATAATTGACTTCATTCATATTTTTTTAATTTTTATTTATGCTTGATATGTTAGCCCTTGACCACTATCTCACATGATGGTAAGTGATGATGTGGTCGAAGATGCTGTTCAGGCTAATCTAGAATTAATGGCTCTCAAGGACAGCTGCCGGAACACACCGTTAGGTGCTTGGCGATAGATTTTCTACTTGAGGGTGGTAGCTAGCCAGGCCGACATTCGCAAAATGCCCTACCACCATGTAAATATAAATGCACGAATTCGGGTATGTGTGATGCGAACGGGAGGGATTTTCCGCTCTCACTCTTGGCAGGAGGATTGGGGATCGCAGGGTACGATGGCAGTTCTTCAAAAGTCGCCCCATTTTTATTTAAATGTTATTGTGACAGTACAAGCTCGACGCCCACCTTATGTTAAGCGGAATAACCCCTGCATATAACAGATGCATTTCATCACAAGCCACGAATTGCACTGCGCGCGACACCTTGAGACATATTTGTAAAGTCATGTGCCTGTAATTTCACTGGCTCTCATTGACTGCTGCCGGAACACACAGGTGCTTGGCGACAGATTTTCTACTTGGGGGTAGTCTCTAGCCAGGCGGACATTCGCAAAATGTACTTCCACCATGCGGTGAAGCTCAAGCCCGCGGCGGGATTCAAACCATGGACCTGCTGCGCGGCAGTCCATAGCCAATGCCACTGAGCTCAGTGGCAACAACGCGATGCCAGTGAAGATTGTCATGGGAAATCCATGTCGTTTAGTACGACTGAAAAACAGGACAGTCGTACTAATCGAGTGGACGGACAAGACGCCCTTTGCTCAAGCATGTGCGTTGCTCTCAAGTATTGCAGAAAATGCCGAGAGAGCCCGAGTGATAAGCGTAGACGCAATGGTAATAGAACACTCAAAGGGAGAAGTTGCTGACCAACTTGGTTGCATTAAAGCCTCAGAACACCATGAGGTAGTTGTGTATGAAGACAGAGGAGAAAATCTTAGTTACCTCAAAAACCCCATACACAACAATGCAACTGATTGTTGGGGACATCCGATTCCGAGCTCAGTTACCAAAAGTGGTTCAGAAAGACTCCAAGAAAGAACAGAGGCGGAAAAAAGCCAAGAGTGTAGCCCAAAAAAGAGCAGTGGCCGAGTCGCCGCATTCCTGACTGCTTTCGGTACAGCAGTAGGAAGTTTATTCCGACACCCATCCCAACCCCGAAACCCAATGCCCACGAAACCACCATCCCGTGGCAAAGCAGCATCATCAAAAGCTATCCGGACGAGAGCCGACATGGGACAGGTCAGTCCGCCCCGATATATCCCCGC
Organism: Plagodis pulveraria; assembly: GCA_963890685.1. NCBI lineage: Eukaryota > Metazoa > Arthropoda > Insecta > Lepidoptera > Geometridae > Plagodis > Plagodis pulveraria. Next base: position 21,744,025 of record OY982956.1, on the reverse strand, counting down.
ACAGGAACCAACGAGCCATGCAGCTAATGCCTTCCTAGAATTTCTAGCCATTACAAGGGCGACCAAAGAGATCAACCAAAGAAACTGCAAAAACATCTTGCAGTCCTTCAGGCTAGAAAATGAAAACCTTTTAAAGGTGAGACTCGAAGAGGCAGAAGCCGCTATATACAACAACGACACAGCCCAGGTCGTCAAGGGGAAAATGTCAGGTAAGTATATGGCGGCATACAATGCAATAGGCGGATTTGTGTCCCTGGACGAGGGAGAAACGGAGCGACTAGGTAGGCCTAAATACGCGACACCACAAAATGACCCAATAGTAGTAACGGCCCAGTGCACCAAAATAATGTTAGATGACCGTATCCTCGAAATGGCGAAATCTATTTTGGGGGGAGCGGACATTGAAGCATTCTGGAAACACTGGGAAGTACCGAAAATACAATGGGTAAATGGAGTTCCAGGATGTGGTAAAACAACTTGGGTGGTAAGGCAATTCGATGTGGACAAGGACATCATTATCACAACAACTACAGAAGCAGCAAAAGACCTGAGGGAGAAGCTTGCGCACCGAATCGGAGACTTAGTGAAAACCAAGGTGCGCACAATGGCTTCTGTCCTCGTAAATGGTTTTAAAAGGACTGAGAGCTACAGCCGCCTCACAGTGGATGAAGCTCTCATGAACCATTTCGGAGCCATAGTCATGGCTTCCAGGCTGGCTGGAGTTGGTGAACTTGTCCTCATCGGAGATGTCAATCAGCTGCCTTACATCGATAGAGATAATCTCTTCGTATTAAGGTACAACCGCCCTAACCTGGTCACAAACATCACCCAGGAGTTGTTATGCACGCATCGGAACCCAATGGATGTCGCGTACGCACTGAGGGAAATATACTCTGGTATATATTCCTCAGCTCCCCGTATTAAGTCCCTGAAGCTTGAAAGGTACACGGGTGCGAAAATTCTCAAGTCTCTCCCCAACACCTTATTCCTGGTTCACACCCAGGAAGAAAAGGAGACCCTGACAAGCCAGGGCTACGGAGAGGGAAGGGGATCACGCACCCTTACCATCCACGAAGCTCAGGGACTGACATACGAGTCGGTCATCGCCATCAAGACCAAGAGCAGCATGAAGCTGCACGAGAGCGTCCCGCACGCAGTCGTTGCAGTTTCACGGCATACTGGAACCTTCACATACTACGCAGATGACGAAGAAGACGCCATAGGACGGTTCGTCAGGAAGGCGATGGTTGCGACACCAAAAACCATCCATAATTACAACCTAAAAATGGCGATCAAAGATCGAAACAGCGTGGTAATGGAGACCCTGTTACAATGTGACGTGGGGGAATGACACAAAAAAGTAGAGTAATCCCAAATTGTAATCGTTGGCACGGGTATCCAGAGCGGTCAAGCTCACATAAAGGTGTTGTCTAGCGGCGGTGTTGTGTGTCGGGTCGCCATCTTCCCTCAAAAATGGTTGAGGAAGGCGATGGCTGGCACATGCGTCAACTCGTGAACGGGTGCTGCTAGAGGACACTGGTCTGCTCTGGATGCAAGTGGTAATGACATTTATCGGAAAAAAAAAAATGTTCTTTTAACACTGTTCTCTTTTAGAATGTTGCATGTTTCCTATATATTGTAAGTATCTAGTTTGTAAATAAAATATGGTCATAATTAAAAAAAGGCACGGACCCTGGAGTCTGTGGAGTGTAGATATATATAATAAAAAAAAAAAAAAAAAAAAAAAAAAAAAAAAAAAAAAAACATGCCGCTGGGGGAACGTTTTGCTGTTTGCTGGATATCTTAAACGGTTAAGCGCATGGTTTTTAGGTTCTAGTTATTCATACAGAGGTCCTAGAGGCTAGCTTTTCACGTCAATATGTGCCCTGTAATAGCTTAGAATGTCTGGCCAAGTCTCATTTGTATAGTATAATTACCTATATAGTAGTTAATGAGTTTAGATTATATATATAGTAGTTAATGAGTTAAGTTAAAACAACTATGCCTAAATGACGCCCGTTTTTGCCATTGGATTTGACGGGTTCTATAAGTTCACTTAGAAAACTATCGCGAGTTTTGTCCATTATAAATAAATAGGTACCCGGCTGGGACTCGCGATATATTTTCAGTTACGTGCTGAGCTGAGGCCCGCGCTCGCCGCTTCGCGCAACCGTGACTCCCAGACGAAGGGCTACAATATAGCCCTGGTCGGAATCTTTCCGGTAAATATAACGCAAGTCCCTGCCGGGTTCTATAAGGGTTGGCAAATCAAAAGGTATTATAACAATGATTGTATTATAGGATATCCAGCAAACGGCCAAACGTTCCCCCAGCGCAGCGGCATCTATACTTAAAATAAACTTAACAGAACCAAATCTGTACATTGTATATATTTTGAAAAAAAAAAAATTACAGCACTCTGTAGCTGACACTGATGCCAAAACTGTTTTTTATTTTATTTTTGTCTGTATATGTCTGTATCCCGGCCGCGCATCACTCTAAAACTACTGAATGGAATTCAATGAAACTTAACACGATTTGAGTTCATACTACGAAGAAGGTTATTGTATACTTTTTATCCTGAAATTCAGCACGGTTCCCTCGGGAAATGGAATGAAAGTCAAAATGTACATTTAGTAATTAAATGTAATTTATTAACGCGTAGTCCGATTTCAATTATTCTTTTTTGTTAGAATAGTCTCTCGTCACTATTCTCGCTCCGGATAGCCCAGCACCCCACGGGCACCCCGGCATCCCATGGTCACCCCGGCCCCCACGAGCACCCCGGCACCCCACGGGCAGCCAGGCACCCTACGGGCAGCCCAGCATCCCACGGGCATTCCAGTAACCCACGGCCAGCCCAGAAACCCACGGGCAGCCCACACCCCACGGGCACCCTTTTGTGTTGCACCAATTTAGTTTTGCAAGCTTGCTAAGATAAAACTCTAAAATCTGAAACATTCGCCACAATCAGTTTTTTTAATTATCTATCTTTTGCCGAATACATTTGGGAGACTGCGCAATGGAAGGGCACAATCTAATTTCGTCCTACTGCCAAACAAAGAGAACCTCGGCAGAACGACGTCGTTTTAAAATCGAAATTCCAAAAAACGCACTAAGTCCTTTACTGAATTAAAGGACATTTATTGTGCGAACCGCGAAGGAACTCTCTGAGTAACTTAACTCTTGTCTTCTAGAAAATACAACACGGGAGTTTACAAAACCAAAGTAAAAAACTCCTTTCTGAGCTATGCTTTACTAATAGTCTAAGATCCCGCTGCAGATTGGTGTGCTCATCGACTTTTTGTTTAAAACCAAATTTTTATGTTTATTTATAGTTAAGAGTATATATATTTACTAGGGTGCCTATCAAAATTTGGCCGCCATTATTTTTAATTAAATTATTTTTAATTGATTTTTGGTAAAAAATTTCGTTTATTTATTTTTTAAATAAAATAACGTCTACATCACGGTAATTAATATGAAGATTCTAAAAAATCACGGTTGCCGTTGCGCACCTGGCCGCACCTCTTTGCAGCCAGGTGTAAACAGGTATGATTTCGATGAATTTATACGTTTATAACCTATTTTTATTAATTATATGTCAAATTGAAGCTAATTTTTTTCTATTAATTATCATATAAAGTTGCTTAATTAAATCTGGCCGCAAATAAGGGTTGCTGGCTGTTAAAGATAATTAATATTTAAGGTAGAGTGAAAGAGAGTTAGCGCGTAACATCATTTGTCAGACGAGGACAGCGATTGCCGGCTGTGCGGCGCTTGCCGGTTAGCGGTCAATAGTCGTGTTTACATATTCACCATAAAATCTGCGTAAGTTCGATTTTCATAATTCAAACGGTTTTCGTGAGGATGGATCCTTGGCTATGCGAGAAAAAATCCATAGTATTCTGATATAACAGAAAGTATGTTTAAAATTGATATGAAATCTGAAACCAGCTCAAATTACATTTTGGCGCCAAAATTTTGTATAGATTTATGTCATTTAAAAATAATCTCGTAACTACTTCTAAAGTAATTAACCTAGAAAGCTGTAATTTTGCATTTGTATAGGCAATAAGTCAATAACGATGTTAAAAGAAATAAAAAGGATAAGGATTGATAACTTTTTTTTTTATAGATTTTTTTATTTGACCCCTGTTTTTGATACGGCTGGAATTCCGGTGGTCTAAAAAAAAGGTTTAGTGTGAAGCTTGTATTTATCCGATTGTTATTATTTAAACGTTGTTAGTAAGCTACTATCATTGGCTATACAACAAAAAAAACCGCATTACTCTATGGTAACGAGAAGTTACTCAAATCATGAAATGAAAAAAAATAACTTTCACTCGATGCATTTTGCCGCGCAAACACTCACCGATCGAAATTTACGTAATAAATAATCTCGTAACTACTTTTAAACCTGTAAACCTAAACATCTGAAACAATTCAGGTGTATAGATTACATCTGAATAATCATATCAAAAGAAAAACCAAATTCGTAGGTGGTATAGTTTTTGAGAAAAAAAAAAAAATCCGCTTATGTACAGTTTTCCCGCCAAAATTCTTAAAAAAAATCGCGTTGTTTTAATCTCGTTACTACTTATAAAATATTTATCCTTACAATCTGGTATTATTCATGGGTAAAGAACCATAATAAATACACACATTAAAAAAAAAACAAAGTTGTAGGTGGAATAGTTTCGGAAAAAAAAATAGAAAAAATATATAAAAAATGCCGTTTCCCGCCATTTTCATCGTCTGTTCAAACCCATTTTCCTGTAAAATTTTCCATGAAAAGGTCTATTTTCATTTCTTTTCCCGTAAAGAGAATATGATGAGGATTGCATTGGTACCAAGAAGTTTATATGTTGATTGGAGACTGCCACAAATAAACTCGATTAAAAAACAAAATACCTTTAAAATCTGGAAATATATATATTTTTATTCGCTGTTTGATCCACTCAAACTAAATGTATGAAAATGTTATTTTTTGTATGGTATAGGTAATATATTGGGGTATGGGGATGTTAGGGTGACATGTTTAGGTAATGGAAAACTACTTAGTACTACAAAAAAACGTTACGGGGCGTCGCGGGATAAAAAAACGTGAGCAGTTTGGACGATTGTGTCATAGGAGGTGGACAGATTGTACTCACGAGGGGAAAACGTTGTTTATTACGAACTCCAAAACAGCGTGGTTTTTATGTTAGAATAAAAATGCTGCATCTGTTCAGTTGAGAACACTAACATTCGACGCATGCGCAATGGCTTAAAAGCGTCGCACAGCCGGCAATCGCTGTCCTCGTCTGACAAATGATGTTACGCGCTAACTCTCTTTCACTCTACCTTAAATATTAATTATCTTTAACAGCCAGCAACCCTTATTTGCGGCCAGATTTAATTAAGCAACTTTATATGATAATTAATAGAAAAAAATTAGCTTCAATTTGACATAAGTATAATTAATAAAAATAGGTTATAAACGTATAAATTCATCGAAATCATACCTGTTTACACCTGGCTGCAAAGAGGTGCGGCCAGGTGCGCAACGGCAACCGTGATTTTTTAGAATCTTCATATTAATTACCGTGATGTAGACGTTATTTTATTTAAAAAATAAATAAACGAAATTTTTTACCAAAAATCAATTAAAAATAATTTAATTAAAAATAATGGCGGCCAAATTTTGATAGGCACCCTAGTAAATATATATACTCTTAACTATAAATAAACATAAAAATTTGGTTTTAAACAAAAAGTCGATGAGCACACCAATCTGCAGCGGGATCTCGTACTATAAGAGTGCTTCACCGCAGACCACAGCGTTGCTTATGAGATAAACAGAGCTCAAATGTGAATAATTTTTCTGCAGTTACGGCAATCGCGTACGAAGTCGCAGGTACAGCTAGTCTTGCATATCTTCAGAGTCTTACGACACACAAATTTCATTCAAACACACGCATTTACCTCTCGTTATACTCTAATTTTATTAGTATACTTTAAATTTCAATGCGGCCTTTTTGAATAAAAAGTGTTTTTCGCAAATATCTCTAGAATGGCTGGACACACAAATTTAAAACTACCATACACATTTACACCATATCATACACTAAATATTTACTAAGTTCAAATCATGTAATTCAACATGTTGCCGCTGGGAGTACGCACACGCCGCCGAGTTACCTCAGCGCGTCGCTGACGCGGCCAGATCCATGACAAATTCGCGCCGAAAAAATTCATATTCGCCGCGAGAGACGTGTACTAAGCTACCATCCACACGTCGTTCCCTAGCAAACCACTCATTGATGCCGTACCGAGTGAGCAACCACCGCGCTGACCGTCTTGGTTTGCGCGGATGTGGTATCCGACGTTTGGTGGCCCTTACCCCGCGGTAAGTTTAATCGCAGTCTGCAATCATGCAGACCGGTCATCGTGGGCTTGGATTTGCCCTGGCTTTCTTATCAGACTGGGATTTTCTGTATGGTCGTCTTCTTCGTTTTTGAGCATCTGCTCAAGAGATCTTCTCTTGGTTGTATTTATGCCTTGGAGTGGGTGAGAGGCAGCTGCTTTGGAGGACGCCCGCCTCTATTCGGTGCTCTTGTGACAGCATACCGTCTACTCTAATCTTTTGTCCTCCAGTAATGATCTGATTGTTAGGAGTGTTCGTCGTGGCGCTCCTGTTTTGGCGATCTTGTCGAGTAGGTAGTCCGTTATGCCAGACCTGATTGAACGCTTTCTCTATGTCCAGGAATACTACAGCCGTGTGCACCTACTTGTTAGAGTTTTCTGCCATGAGGTGCAGTACCCTGGACAGCTGAAGTGTGGTGGAGTGCTGGGACCGGAATCCAAACTGCTCTGGTCGGGGCTTCATGTGAGGGGCTATCTGACTTAGGAAGAGGCGTTCGAAGACTTTCGAAATGCTCGGCAGTAGATGGGCCTGTAGCTCTCGGGTCTCCAAACTTCTTTGCCGGGTTAGGGGAAAATAACCACGTGGCCCATTTTCCATTGAGGGGAAGTGCCCCGTGCACAGGATCCCGTTAAACAGGCGCGTGACGGCTGCCGTGGTTTTATATACGTGGGCAGGTGACGGAGCGACGCGTTAATCCACCTGGGGCTTTCCTGGGTTTTTTGGCTTGCAGTTCCTTCTGTACTTGGCGTGGCGTTATTATCAGAGGGAATTCTTGCGTATTTAATGGGACACTAAAGTAGTTATTGAGGAACCACAGAGTCTGAGTGTTCTCTGTTCACTGTGGGGTTGGGCTTGAATTGGCTCTCAAAGGATTGGGCAAATATTTCTGCCCTGTTCTCTGCTCTGTATCTCAGAGCAGAGGATAGGGCTGTTTCTTCCAGGTGGTTGAGCTTCTATTTAATGATCCCTATCATTAAATAGAAGCTCAACCACCTGGAATCGTTGCCATTTTTTTCTGAGATGGCGTTTTTCTTTTGTGAGCTCACAGGAGGGTGGGTAATCTTGATTCTCCTTGCGGGATAGAATAATAGAAATAAAATAAAGAAGATAGAAATAATAAATTATAAGCACAAGAGACTTTTAATTTTAACATCAGGTGGTCCTCATGCTTATTCCATCATTTAAACATAAACAAAAAAATCATCTCAAAATGTTCCTTAGGACTAGCAGAAGTCAACCCTAAGAGGTTGTTAGCATTTTACCAATAACGCTGTATACTCAAAAAATCTAAAATGCATAGTACTTATACTACTTATAGAATTTTTGGTGCAGTGGGAAACAAACACACCTAAAGACCACACAATAAAAACAAACATGTATTATGACCTAACAAATGAATTAACCAAAAACGGTTCTGTGGTCTCTTAGTTGGAGCAAGGGGTATACTAGCGAAACCCATGTATAACCTACTTAAAGACCTTGGCCTGTCAAGAACAACCGTAACTTCCATCCTAGAAGAATCCTGGTGTATCTAAGGCGGTATTAGTAGGATCCCACCAAATTTGGTTAGGCAGGGGGGGGAGGTTCGAGCGGTGGAAGGGCAACATTGATGCATCATATAGGGGCCCCTTAACTCTACTCCTAGGTAGCAAGTCCCAGGGCCCTCTGGCCAGAGGAAGACCTCTGCAACGCTATGGACCTGCCATGTCAATTCCATGGAATTCTAAGCAATTCATCTTATATTATCACCCAACAAAATCAACTAGCCAGAGCATTGTGAGCCAATAACCAGAAAGTTTCTGGGTGGATTTATAGTAAAACAAGGATATTATTCGTGAAAAAGAAAAACAGTTATTTTGCTTTTTTGACAAGACATGAAGCATATTGATAGTAGTAACACTAGTAACAAAACCTTAGAACTACAACCTACTAAAGTAAAGACATTTGTTGCCTTTTAACACTCCCACAAGGTCAAAAACTTTTGAAGCGCTCGTAGCAAATGTTTGCTTAGGCGTTCTTAATCGATCAGCTAAGTTAAGCAACGTCTACCATGGTCAGGAGTTGGATCGCTAGTGACATCACTACTAAGCACTTCTGTGCTTCTGAGGGCACATTAAGCCATTGGTCCCGGTTGTTGTCTTACGATGGCAGTCTTTACAGCATGGTGGTAGGGCATTTTGTGAATGCCCAACAGATTTTGTACTTGAGGGTGGTAGCTAGCCAGGCGGCTAGCTACCACCCTCAAGTAGAAAATCTGTCGCCAAGCACCTAACGGTGTGTTCCGGCAGCTGTCCTTGAGACCCAGTAATTCTAGGCTAGGCTGAACAACATCTTCGACCACATCATCAGGGGAGATGGTGGTCAAAGGCCAGCCTATGAGCTATAAAAAAAAAGAAGATTGTGAAGATGGTGCAATTCTAGCCCGGGATCCGAGGCACGGGAACATTAGGGAAGTATATACGGTACCTATAATAGATTGGCAATCAAAAACAATTAGGCAGATAGATTTCATTCATAGCTATTCGTCTTTTATTTTAACGCTGCTGCGTCGCATATGTAATGCAAATGTTATTTATATGTGTATCTATACCAAATATTTAATGAACTTCAACCTAAATGTACCTATACAGCTTAATGCACTTTGAAAAGTAAAATCTTTCCCAGCTTTAACTCGATTTAGGTGGTAGGTATAATTGTGACTTACTTTTCTGGATCGGTAGGTAGCGAAAAGAATGTTTTTTCATTCTTCTCCTTTGTGTTACTGCCACATTCGTACACACAACAATATTTACCCCCCGGCATTGGAAAGAAACTCTAATTACCTACTTGCTCGCTCAGTGTTTAGAAACCTGCATACTCAGGGTGCGTTCGTTTTGGCTCGATTGCGTTTGTAGCAGTTTCGAAAGTGGCATTTGTGTATTAGCGTTCGGATAGAAGCTTTTGCTATTTTTGACCACCAATTACTGCATGCTATCCGAACGGCTTAAAACATACTTTGACAACCGACAATATTTTAACAATTTTGCACAGTACGAAACATGGAATCAATCTCTAAAATTAACAAAAAAGTAGGTACCTATATTATTATTATTTCTTTGTTAATGGCTTCTGCTAGTAACTTCAATAAAAAACTTGTGAAACTCTTCAATCGCGCCAAATACAACTGTCAAAACAGCAGTTGTCAAAAAACGATCACAATGATCCCACGGCAAGACATGGGTCAAAAATATCACTTTTCTCTGTCATTTGTAGCGTTTTCAAAGCTATCCGAACGGTGAGCGAAAACGATATTTTTGCTCACGAAGTCCCAAAACGAACGGCCCGTGTGATCGTTTTTAGCGTTTGTGAGTGTTATTTTTGGCACCGATAGGCTATCCGAACGCCCTATCAAATCGAGATCAAAACAGTAAACAATGAAATGTCAATTTAAGTCACTGTCCAACTGACAGGTCAGGGGTATTCAATAGTTTTTCTTCAAAAATATTCTTAAATAATCCGTAGCGGCGCACCCTGCTGCGCTAAGTTACATATATTTTTATTACATTGAAATAATTGCATAGGTATCTATAATATATATTTGCTTAAGTCGCCTTTTACGACACACACGGGAAGAAATAGGGGTGACATTGTAACCCGGCATCCCATGGGCTGCTGGGTCACAAAAATACAGGTGGGAAGCGTAGTAGTATTTTAGCAAATCCACCCAATGTACCTTGTTCAACGGTGGACGTTTCGGTTGATATGATGATGATATATATGTCTCCATTTATTGTACTAACCGTTAGTTTATAATAAATCTAGTTAGATTATAAACTGTCGATAGATTGTGAACGAACATTAAAATTTACAATCTAACGCTTACATTTTCGTCAGATTATAAACGGACCATGTCTAGCTAGCAGTTTATAATCTAACGATCTATAATCGCCCGCGAAATTGTGAACCGTCCTCTGATTGGTCGCCGTTATAGGTGCCATGAGTTCATTTCATAGAGTTACAAACAAAATGAATAGTCAGACAAAAAAAACATATTCATTTCGAGTTTGTACATTAAAAAACCTAAGGGATTTAAAATAATGACCACCATAAAATGCTTTGATACCCTTAGTTATTTTACCAAAAAATTTCATCAGACACCGAATGTAATAAATGATCTCTATATTTTAGCGAGGGGTTAAATATTATATAGTCTAAGGCAAAGTCATATTTAGGTGCGAAGACGAGCGAAGCGAGGAAGAGCGTTAGGTTACTTGTAACTACAACAACGCGCGAACCGAGCGAGCGAAGCGAGCGTGCCGTTGCAGTGGCCGGCGATGCGCCACAAGAATTTAATTTCATATACTACTTTTGGTGACCATTTACTACTTGTGGGTTAACAATGATTTATTTTGAGTAATTTTGCTTAAATATGATAGCGAGATGTTAAAACGTTGGTTATAAGATTACATTAAAATGCGGGTTTAATTTTGGTGATAATTTAGTATTTTTGTCTCTTATATGTTACTCTACTATATCTGGTGGTAAGTTAAACATAAGCCATGAAATAATACACTAAAAACCTGTACCAACGTATTTTGCTTATGGCCACTGTAATACTTTCGTAGATCTATGGTAAATTGTTGTTTATATATTCTACTTGATCTATGGATCCACATAATTACAATTTGACGGCTGGACATGGTCAGTTTATAATCTGACGAAAATAAACGTTAGATTGTAAATTTTAATGTTCGTTCACAATCTATCGACAGTTTACAATCTCACTAGATTTTTTATAAATTAATGTATCGTACAATTATCCGCTGACATATACATGATTAAAATCTGTGGACACCTGCAGTCAGTTAGGAATGAGCGAGTAAACCGTATAAAACTGTACTCCAACTGTAGTCTGTGGAGTGAACTCCATGAATTAAAAGAAATCATGGAAGTAATAGGTACTACGAACAACAGGAATGAGCTCTATCTGTACATCTTGCAGCTAAAATAAAGAAAATAAAACCTTATGCTAAGGTCGTAAGTCCTGTTGCGCGCAAAATAAAAATGAAGCCGAGTGAGAGGGTGACCACTGAACCCTGTGTCCCGTTCTAACAGTGACTTAGAGTTGCCAGAGTTAAGTTGATTATAATCCTTTCGTTTTTTGTAGAAAAATATGTGATTGATGTAATGTAATAAAGTAAAAAAAAATACTTCTAAAATGTATCTAAATAATTTATAACCGACAAGTTAAAGCAATATTATGTTTTGCTACGTGTATACTTACTTATAAACGCAAAAATTTTGCGATTAGCGTATAGGTTTTCTTTTATTTGTATGAAATACGGACAGCTGACCTGACAATCCCACTTGAAATCGCAGACTCGGACGACAATGGCGGAGTGTTTTTTAATTTCGTGATATTTTTGAAGAATTTGAATTAAAATGGGGAATATTTGTGTCGTGGAGGCTTGCGGAAACGAGTATTATCCTGATTGTAAACCACAATTTTTCACAGGTAATAGTTTTAAACATAATTTGTTAGTGATGAATTGCGGTGACCATGCATGATTATCCAATCCTAGTTCACGAACTAATAACTTAAATACCTATGCATTTTTTATTACTTTCTCAATTAAAATAACTTTGTTTCAATTTCAGATTTATTGAAAATCCTAATGTTATGGAAAAAATCCACCGCATCCTCCTTTTTTTTTTTTTATTCCTGATAGGTTTACCTTTGACCACTATCTTACCTGATGGTAAGTGATGATGTGGTCGAAGATGTTGTTCAGGCTAACCTAGAAGTACTGGCTCTCAAGGACAGCTGCCGGAACACACCGTTAGGTGCTTGGCGACAGATTTTCTATTTGAGGGTGGTAGCTAGCCAGGCGGGCATTCGCAAAATGCCCTACCACCATGCTATAACGACTGCCATCCTAAGACAACAACCGGGACCGACGGCTTAACGTGCCCTTTGAAGCACGGAAACGCTCAGTAGTAATGTCACTAGCGGTCACCCAACCAACTCATGACCACGGGCGACGTTGCTTAACTTTGCTGATCGGTTGAGAACAGCTAAGTAAACTTCGCTACGAGCGCTTCAAAGTCCTCCTCAATCTATATTTGAAGATCCACATGATATTCAATTGGTGAAAGCGTTAGCGAATTCATATCTCAATTTACGTTTAACTCATAATGCAAAATTAGAATCAATGAAACATTTAAGGAATAAGCTGGTTTTGCGGCAAAAACTTCACAAGACTGTTCTATTTAGCAATGTCTGATTTAGAATTAAACTTAAATGTAAACTTAACTGTTTTTATCTTAACTAATTAATGAAATATACCACAATAGTTAGCTTATCGTAATTTTATCTCAGTCCAGCTGCATGTCGTGTCCCACAAGGACCAGTAGGTAAGTACCTACTTAAATCACAGAATAAAAAGGAACTGAAGGATCTCCGCATAGACGCTTAAATAAATAAGCAACTTTGCTACGAAGCAATTTAGATCGCACACAGTTGAGTACCAACTTTTATATTCACCTTCAAGGCGCCTCCCTTTTTATCGCGTAGTTCTCATCTCTTCTGATGCTAGGGTTATGATATTGTGCTCAATGATCCAATCAAGCTCCAATGATCTGCTGACGTCATATCACAAATCATTTTTTGTAATATAGTCACCCTTGCCAGAAAGGGATAAGAGGTACAGTTACTGAGCTCTTGTTCGGCTTCTATTTCTCATTCCTGTTGTACGTAGTACTTATTACTACCATGAAAAAAAATAGAAGCGCAACAGGGCTACGTTCCGAGCTTCAGAGTGTAGTTGATGGTTGTTTTTCAACCCACTCGAACGACACGGTTGTTTTATAACCACAAATATTGATTTTCAGCGGGAGCTAGCAAACAATATATTCAATGAATGGTATTTCAAAAGCATAATACCACCATCGCTACCAAAATTCAAATGTAAGGGCCTATAATTCTGTCATCAATAAATGTCAAGGCCCTGTCTGTAATGGATTAACCTTATAACAATTATAACGACCGATTTTGATAAGTAGTTGAAAAATTGCAAACTTCAAAGGTTTGGAACGGTCGAGCGAGTTGTGACCACCGAACGCTCTACCCCATTGGCATCGGCGATAATGATAACAATAGAATTTCATTCATAACTAGGACATAGTGGTTCTGACGAGGCCAACTTACTACTCGAAGGTTGTGAACGACGTTAGCAGTGTGACGAGATTTAAATAAGACATTATGCTAGCTGCTCTCCTAAATTCTGCTAACTTTATTATTGTGCCAAAATTTTGCTATTGAATGTAGACCCAATTAAAAGAATGTGATGTGATGTATAAAAAAGAACAACTTTTTTTAAAACGTTTATGATTAAATTAGTTATTCAATCGTAAACGTTTTAAAAGAGAGAATTAACAATAATTCTAATTGGTATGTACTTCTAATTTTCTGTGGTGTCCATATTGTTATACAGAACCGTCGAGCTTTGAGAGTTCTTTATCATTTTCTGTGATGGCATAAGAAAAAAAAAAAAATAATAAATGCATCAACCCTGTCATTTTATTCCATCTACATGTAGAATTGCAGCATCATGTTTATTTTTAAATTAATTCCGCCGGTCAGTTTTTACATTGCTGCTAGACCCTAGATTGGAGATCAAATTATGCTAAAGTCGCAGAATTCTGCTAAATCTGGTCACACTGGACGAAAGGGTGAAAAGTTGCACTCCGAGTGCGTTCTAATCAAAGATTTTTTTAGTGTTGTTCCAAGTAAATTTTAGGGTTGCCGTATCTCAACATAAAAATGGCCGAATTAAATAATTCGGGAATGGTAAAAAAACGGGCCATATATCTAAGTAATTGCTTACAAGAAAGGAAGCATGGTTTTATATCAGCTCCCATAAATAGCCCATAGGCAAAAATTGTATATATTTTTTTCTGCTTGAAAATATTTACTGAAATGTGAAGCAATAACTGCGGATGAGTTCATAATCTATAAATAGATATAGGCAGTCGTATCTGAACTAAAAGGAACATTTTTAGTGATAAGGCCACCCATTGTAACACGATGTCATTATATGTCATTATTATTTAATATGTAAAATTTATATTAGTGATGTTACAATAAAATGTTTTCTATCGATCTAAATAAAATATATTACATTGCATACACATTACATTACGTACAATACAATATTCATAAACAATGTGACTATTTATGAAATTAATTAGGTATACAAACACTAGTAAGGAAAATACGTGCTGTTTTGTTATTTTAGCTTTGTTTATGACTACAGTTTAAAGGAAACTCTAGAGTCTAAAGTCTAGACAGAAAGAGTCGCTAATGCGTTCCGTAACATGAAGAAATTCGGTTTTATTAACGCTTCCCATTTTGGCAATATAATTTCATACAAATGTAAAACGGCTATGAAATGATTGCATGTATGTATGTATGCCGTATTTTTGATGATTTACCCACCCGAAAGCCGTATAATACGGCAATTGCCATATCTGGAACATTGCTTGAGGCACAATTAGTGTTCCAACAATAAAAAAACGGGCCGAATATCTAAGTTTTATACTGATAGCTGATCTACACAGTTGGCAACCATGGGTACCACCCATTGGCTAGTGACGGGCCGCTTACCGTCGGGATTTGCTACTACACAGTCGCTCACTCACCACAGTGTGTTTCGGACTCCCGCGCCGATAACACGCATCGTACGAAAGCCAAACTACACACGATATCGCTCTTTACGTTTTAAAACTACTACTTGGTTTGAAATTTGGAATAAAAATATGTCTTAAATAATGAGCATGATAAAAAAACATATAGTCCGATTAGGAATTGACGACTTTTACCGGTGTTAAACACTCTAATTTACATATCGATTATGAGGAACGTTTTTTTTAAATATTGATGATATCGTGATTAGCGCCTGCTATAAAAGTCAGAGTAGGAACTGATTATTTAAACCCGTGTTTTACCTCGACTTTTCATTCTGAATATAGAGAAGGTGTAAATAGTAGTTTTTCTAAAACATTTATTCATGGTAGTTACGTGAGTAGCCCTCCCTATTTAAAATTAATTGAGAAGATAGAACAATTTGTGACATTAAAGGTACAAGTTGGTAGCCGACTGCACGCAGCAGCAGCAGACGACATGTCTTCGCTTCATGTCGTCACGACTGGTCGTTGCGTCATGTCGCTGCAGTCATGATTTCGAACCCGACTGCAGACGGCAACAGCAGATGTCAACCAGTTGTTTTGAGTGCTCCGTCAAACAAGATGTCTGACGTGTTCGAGAAAGGTGATCGCATTTTTTAGGGTTGCGTAGTCCTGACAAGTATACCTTCTAGTTTCGTCATGTCCGTCTGTCCGAGGTTTTGCTAAGAGCTAGCTCCCATACAACTTTTTTTTTTGTCGTCTACCCCGTCGTGTGTTGTTGAATAGGTCTTTTAAAATTATTTCCATATTTTGACCATTAGAGCTAGAAACCTGTAATGTTGTAGAGGTATGTATATTTATCATGCCGACAAAGTGGTACAATAAAGTTTAGAAAAAAAATATTTTTTTTAGAGTAGCTCCTATACATGTGAATATTTTTTTTTTGCGGTCTACCTCATCGTGTGGCGTATCGTTGAATAGGTATTTTAAAATGATTTAGTTGTTGCTAATACTATTTTTCGATTTAATGCTCCATTTACGAAATACTATCGGATATAATGCAAATAATACATTTTATATTTCTATAGATCACCCAATCGCATTTTTTTCCGCCTTATCGATTCTTTTCGAGACACATATACACAATTATATTTATCTTAGCTTACATATTATTTACCCCCGTGGGGTGCCGCCCCCGTGGGGTGCCGGGTTTGAATTGCACCTCCCCATATCATCCCGTGGGTGTCGTAAAAGGCGACTAAGGGAATAATTATACTGGAAGGTGGGCAGCAGCGCCTTCTAAAGATATACTATCATACACTGCGATCCCCAAGCCGCCTGCCAAGCGTGGGGATTATGGCAAATACCCCCTTAATAGGGGAGGCTGTGTTCAGCAGTGGACGATCCGGCTGATACAGACATATTATTATTCCGAATTTGTCATTTACGGCACTGCGCTGGTTCAAATCATATATCACGAACCGTGCAAGAAAGTGGTGATCAATGGCTTTGAATCAGATGTGGTTGGTTCCAATTAGTTCTGGGGTCCATATTAGGCCCGTTTTTTTTTATCTTATACATCAATGATATTGAAAAATGTTTTAAGTTTTGTGAATTGCCATAATATGCCTATGACCTGAAAATATATCATTCTATAAATACTTATTAAGACCACATATAATTTCAACAGGATCTTGATAGATTTTCAGCGTATTCTTACGCTGTATGTATTATTTTTTTATTCATAAAATTATACTTTTGTAACACCACACAATTAACAGGCCGTCACCTACGAATATTCAAACAATATGTGCAACACCATCTTACGACACCTACGCAGATTCAAACCATAAATGTTTGTTTATGGTTAAGTTTGTTTCACGCGGACGCCGCTAGATGGCGATGTGCATTGTTAAAACACGCAAACGATGTATTACGTCCAATCTATGAGACATTTCGATGTTAACAACAGAAAACCTCAGATCGTATAGAACTTCACGTATAGTGCTCAGTGCTCACTTCACTCTTAAGTGGCCTTGCGTTGTTCGATCGACTCTGATATACGTGTATATCACTAGCTGTAACAGCTGTATATGTATTATTGTGAAAATACACAATATATACTATACTTAGTGGACCGTAGTTTTTTTTTTATTCAAAGGCCGACTGGTGAAGATTCCGCCGTCTGCTCATTATACCCTCCTACACTTTTTATGTAACTAGGCAAATATAAATTATTGTAATTAAACTCCAGGAGGCAATTTAGATGATAAGAGCCCATTTTATAGGCATATCGTACTCTTATTTTTTAATTTTAGCAGGATGAAAATGGAAAAGATAAAAAAGCACAACAGAATCGTTCTATATTATAATAACATACTACTATGGAACTCTACATTGCGCGTGGTCCGTCACGCGCTTGACCGTTTATTATATATTTTATTAGAAGAGGAAGAAGACTATGATGACTTGTTTTTATTATACTGAAAAAGACGAAAAGCCACACGTCCTATGCTTAAATGCAGAGCAAGTGAGGGAACTTATTCAATACCGATCAAAAACCATTTGAAAAGCTATATGAAAGAAATCCATTTTGAAAAGAAACACGCTTGACGTGTCGTTGCTCCGGCGTCAGCGGTACTACTTATCTGCGGTCGGACGACACTGCCGTCTGCCGCTCGACGACGCGTCGCTAGCTTCATATCGCTAACTACGGAGGGTATTTTATAGAAATACGTAGAAACCAGTAGTGTCGCTGCGACACGTCGTTTGCTGCAGCTTCATGTCGTCCGCTACCAACTTGAATCTTAAAAATAAAATTCTTGTTTGGATAATTTTATAAATAGGTATATAATATATGTTTATATATATATCTACTCATATACCTACATTAGGACGTTTCTAAAGTAGGTATTATATGTGATAGGTATAACTTAACTCCACGCGAGCAAAGCCGCGGGCGTACATAATTAACGCTAGATATATATATATAGTAACATTTATTTTCATTCTTATTCGTAGTACGCTGCAATTGGCCAGTTACAACTTTTTACAAGAAACAAAGTGGTACTTACATTTTTCTCGAGATTTTATAATATTATAGAATATCGTATTTGCATACATTTTTTAAATGTTATTATGACGAAACAAGCTCATACAAATAATATTCCTTCAACATATGAATTATGATTTATTTACCATACAAGCCACAACAACGGTGGACAAGCTCTTTTCACCGTTTAGACGCGTTTGAGCACGGCTGGAGTAGCCGATTTTGTGACGGTATTCTCCGCTGAGCATAAGCATTACTTATGCTTAATTCAGCAAAACTCGTCTGTGAAAGTGAATACAGAACTGTTCAGAGTAAGAGTGTTTTTGGCAATTGTTTATAACAGTCTAGACCGTCTAGACTAATCTAGAGTCTAGACTTACACTACTATGACAGGAAATGTTTATTAAGGTAACCTTTTGATCAGTGTTGCCGTTTAACGAAAATAAAATGCACTAAACCCTGATCAAAAATGCGCTATATCTGGCTAAAATCCAGTTTCTAAAACGCACCAGATTCCGCTTAACAATTTACATATGAAAATAAGGTAATATAAAAAAAAATCTTGTTCAACAAATAACGACATTTTCATATATTTCACTTAAATGTACCAAAATCAACTAAATTGAACGTTTCCACAACATCATCGTGATGATTCACGCCCAGATGCCGGTAATGGGCCTGTTTCAGCGTATGTCCCTATTTTAAAGCTTTGATTACTTTGTCGTAAACATTTTCAGGTAGGTCAGAAGTATGTCTTGCAGCTTTGCTTTACGATTTTCAATTTATGACGTAACATTATGAAGGGGTTTATTGTTTCAGCAGTCATCCGGTTACGAAGCTTATATTTCTCAATGTTCATAACGCTGAAGATTCGTTCTACTGGAACATTTGAATGTGGAAGCAACAAAGCAGTGAAAGCTAAGTCCACTAATTCCTGAAAGGCCTTCATTCTAGCCGTATTTTTGTATCTAGATAGGTACTCGAGCCCAAAACTTCATTGTATAATTACCATTATCTTCCCATTTGATGACTTCAATTCCTTGCCACTGTTTTAATATTTCATCATTCTTGGGTTGCTACTAATATCAAAATTTGCACCAGATTCCACTAGATATTTATTAAGCGCTAAGAAATGAGCGCTAGAGACCCTAAAATTGCACTAGATCTAGCGCCAAATGAGCTAAAACAGCAACACTGCTTTTGATATGCAACTCTGCGGTCTGAGCTGATGATACTTTTTGATAATGGTGACATCTAGTAGCTCTTCAAAGATTGTGAGAACTTGGAAAAGATAAATTTGAAGGCACCTCTTTGACAGATCAGTCACGAAAACTATAGATCAGAGCAGAGAGACACCAACACTCAAGAAAAATATTACATTGTACAGATACAGATTTTAATTAAACATAAATAATAATTTCACGGAAATACAACTGATTTACAAGAATTTTAAACCTGTAGAATTGAAATACCTACAAAAATAAGTAATATTGGAATGGAACGTAATTTTAGGTATGGTCTATGTACCAAGTACCAACATACAAAAGAAAGAATGTGTTATTTCTTCAAAATGGTCGCTTTGTATGGTTTGCCAACTTGCATGTCTGTGCTGCAATGTTCTTTGTTTTCATAATTCTTTCGATAATCATATAATAAAAACGAAAGTCTACCGAATATCCGTGATACAATATTGATATAAATGTATTTTATTGTGTGATCCTGTTTTGTGGTGTGCAAGAAAGATGTCATCGGTAATGTGAGAGCTCCCGAATAGAATTTTTATTTCCCGAGAGAATGACGTTTGAGGCTCTAAATTGGATTTCCAGAGACTGAAAGAACTTTTGGTAAACACTATGCATTAATATTTTGAGGTTTATCCAATGCTAATATGGATCAGAAATGAAACAAAGCTGACTCTAATTTTGGCATTCCACAGCACGTCATGATTGATTCGCGTTCAACATTCCTAAGGATTGTTACCTACTGAACTTCTGTTCTTCACTGTTCATTTTTGTACAATTAGAGGGGAAACCTTACTATCAAATTGAGATTTAAATTTGTGACACTTTCATTATCCCATTTGAGTAAATACATAATAAAAATGGGTTGGTAAAGTTTTCTAAACAGCTTGTATACAATTATTCCTATAGGAATATAAAATAATGAGTAGCTATCACTAGAATCTTAAATTACTATTCCTACTGTATTTAAAAATAAATATCATGTGTAGTTCATCACTGAGGCCTTTGTACTGAAGTCAACACAATTTAGCTGTAAATTTAAATTAAGATGTCTTCTATCACCCCTGACTGATGTAGCTTATATACAAACATTAAAGTTCTATGTAATATACAATCTACCATTATACAAAATTTCATGTAGGTTGGCTTAGGTATTCTAGAGTTATCATCAGACAGATACATATAACTCATATTACAAATAATCTAATGCTTTTGTGTCCAACTTGCCTTATAGGCCATGTTATTCTCACTCAATAAATATGTTTATATGCTTGTTTCAGAGCTTTTGGACCAAATCAGTGTATCAAAGCATACTTGGCAGATCATGATAACACAGACTAAACCATTGTAATATATTGATCCATAAAATTTCAAGACAAATAAGGTTGAAGATCAGTGTCACTAAAGTTGAATGGATTGTAAAAGTGATTAGTGAACGTTTATTATGCGTGGCAGACAGGGTGTGCTCATGTGATGGGAGGGGTGGGGTGAAGGGTGAGGCGTTCGGGCGCGGGCGCGGGCGCCATGAACCCGCCGGCGCCCGGCAAGACGGCCACGCGCTCGGGCTACCACCAGAAGGCGCTCGCCGAAATCCGCAACTCATTACTCCCATTTGCTAACATCGGGAGCTCAGAGCCCCCGGGCTCATCTGCAGCTAGCACTGTTAGTTCAGGAGTGAGCTCAGGATTTAGTACATCCTCTGTTAATGGGCTGGATAAGGATCTGAATGTATTACCCCAATCTCTGAGTCAGCTGATTGCTCTTGGGTATGATGAGGTAAGATTCATTTACTTTCATATTGAGGTATTAGAATTTGTAAAATTTGAGACAGTCCAAGTATTAAGCCTATTAAATCTACAAAGAGTAAAGCATGATTCTGGAATAAATTATACTACTTTGTTCTGAAGTTATTATCAGAGCAAATTGTTCGATTCAATAACTATAAGTGAATAAATTTCCAACATAATCCTCTGGATGGCAAAATTTTGTATCAGATTATGTAGTGTTTTATTTATATTAAGTAATATTTTATTTTCCCATTCTAAATCCAATAAAAAAAAATATCTAGCAATCAATTGCAAGGCAATGTGCAAAAGGGACACATTAAAAAGAGAACTTTTATCATAACCACACCATTATTATGATATTATAATGAGTGCTATAAAATGACACAGAAGCTATTGCATTAGCGTCTGTATAAAAGTATACCCATATACAATTTGGCTATATCTTGTATCCTATAACCAAATAATACATTTCCATGAATTGACCAAATATAACGGATTTTATCCTACTTTGTTCTACTCATCATGAAATGACCAGGTTAATTCAGGAATGGTAACAAATCTACACAAGCAATCAATAATTCAGGTGTATAGTAGAATTTATAGTAGCATAGGGCAGGATGAGCAAAAGAAAATTTGATAGGTTGTATAATATCCTAAGGTGCTGATTCGTAATTATCCAAAATTTAGTTAATTCAGCCAATTCCTGTATATTACCTCAGATTGGACACTTCCAATGAAAATATATAAAACACTAAAAATCCCTGAAGAGACTGGTGTTTCATCA
This sequence comes from Plagodis pulveraria, assembly GCA_963890685.1. NCBI lineage: Eukaryota > Metazoa > Arthropoda > Insecta > Lepidoptera > Geometridae > Plagodis > Plagodis pulveraria. The sequence continues at coordinate 21,722,088 of OY982956.1, read as the reverse complement.
TCCAGACCAGACATTTCTGTAGGATCAAAGAAATTTACCAAATAATAGAACTTAAACACTTGTATGCTTGCAAATAAATTATTGATTGATTGTGGAACAAACAAACATTCTCAATAATCACACAATACTTAAAAACAAACAAACATCACAAATGAATTTAAATGACTCGGTTACATAGAAAATTTACAAGCTGGAGAAGTTGGAGCATGTGGTATTAGAATTTGGAACAATGCTACAAATTTCTCTATAACTTGCTAAAAGACCTTGGCTAGTCAAGAACAAACAAAAATTCCTTCCATAACATTGATAATAATAAATGATACATGCAGTTGTCCTTCACAGCCAGTTTTCATTCTTAGTTAAGCCTGTTTGCCATCATTTACCACATCATCTCATACCATCAGGTATGATAAATAGTTTTATCCTCCATCCCAATACGATGTTTAAAGCATGATAGGAAAGATTTAAGTTATGACGTCATGTTATGTGAGCTCAATTGGTTTGAGCATACCCTGGCTCAAGGGGTGGATGGATGCGGGTTTGAATCACGCACATCACTTAAATTTTTCCTATGATATTTTTGTGATTTTGTAATGATAAATAGTTTTTGGAGTAGTGGACGCCATCATTTTGATAAATATTAGAATTAACCCTTAAGACGATCGAGCTTGCGAGTTAGATGTATGTGCAACAGGAGTATGAATGCGCATGCTCAATCTTAAGCTGCTAAAATACCACAATCATTCCCAAAAAATTCCTATTGTGCTAAATTTTGTTATTGGAAGTAAGTTCCAATAGAAATCAATATTTTATTGTAAAATCAGTAGGCCTTGTATTAGTTTATAATATGTAGCCCAGCATGAGTGTTAATGCCAAATTTTACTACCTAAAAAGCCAATGACACTACACATCAAATAACAGTATGGTACTATCTGTGGAATTTTGCCAATCTTCTCCCTTGCACAGCTTTTTTGTAAGGCACTAAATAAGTGCTTACATGCAACAGGCTCACATAAGCCCATAGCTTAACATTTAGGTCTTACCAAATTATACTTTATTATATAAAATAATCTATATCTGAATGGTATTCTGTGTGTGTCAAATTTTGTATTGTTTGACATAACCATTGATATTGGCATTATAGTTGTGTGTTTTCCCTAATTCCACCTATTCCCTAAGCCATGCTAGTCATAACACTGCACTGCATTACTCAAATTATACTTTATATATATATATATATATTTTATCATACTTAATTACAATTCTTATAATGGATGTTTATATCACATAATATGTTTCTGGTTGATAGTAAAAGATACTTGTGGAAGTTACCAAAGGAAAATTTATTTAAGAATTTATATGTAAATTACAAAATAAAACCCATCTTTGAAATTATAATCACTGGGCTAAGTGGTGAAGTGGTTAGCTATGTCAACATTACAACAATTACATACAATCAAATTGGCTTAATTTATATAAACATATTAGGAAGTTTTTATTTCTTTTTTTGCAATGGATTGAATCATCGTGCAGCATGAGAAATATTTACAGGATAAAAAAAAGTAATAATTAAAAATATTCCATATATAAATACACCATACCCATCTAGGTTAATACATATACAATTATTTCCCTTGTGTGAAGCTCAGACTAATAAATTGTTAAGTCTAGGATTGTTCACACATCTAGTTAGCTCATGCATGGTAAAGATGGTATAATCTATATGTGGATGGTATAATTCATGTGTACGTGTATGTTATATGATCTATATATCCATAGGCCTCCTTTAAACCATAACCCATCTGCTTAAGACAATCATGACCAGATCATTATGTGTTTCACACCTATTGACTGGTGTTTTACAAAATAATTTTCATTGTTGTTGCTGGCTGTGGGGGACTATCCAACCTCAATTTAGTTACAAACTTACAATGTCATTGGCATGGGGCATGCTCACCTAGAAAATACAATTATTCATAACACAATGGATAGATAAGTTTCCAAACATAAAATAACTCTTTGTTTTTTCTACTGTTGACATTTTTTGTTAAAAATGTTACAGGATCCAGCTCTGAGAGCTTTAAAATATGCCGGTGGTCGTGTGGACGTCGCACTGGACTGTCTCGCCAAGCAGCATGAGGCTCACAATGGTGTGATCAAGTCCAGCAACCTGAGTGCGCTCAGCACCAAGCTCATCAGAAAACCTAGTCTAGAGCGCGAGATCAACCTTCACCGCGGGAGTCCCGCGCTTGACTCGGGCGCCGGTAGCTCGCGGTCGGACAGCCCGCGGCAGGGTGACGCCACCTGCCCACCTCTGCCACACGAGAAGCTCTCCCGGCAGTACTCGCCTTCTGGGTTTTCGGAGCCGCCACCCCCGCCTCCGCCGCGATGTCCCTCCACGCCGCCCGTGCCGCCCTCGGTGCAGCAGCTCATGAAGCGCATGTCGCCTGCGCCTCCGCTTCCACCTGCGCGTGGCACCAGCCCCGTGGCTGCGGCAGCGCCCGCGCCGCCCGCGCGTACTCCCATGATCGTGCAGAACGGGCCGCAAGTACAGCAACAGTTGTCCCAGCAGATCCAGGCGCTCAGCATCTACCAGGCGCAGGCCGCTGGCTCCGGAGCCGAGTTGCCGCCGCCCTACCCACTAGCCGGCGTGCCGCCGCCGCCCTCCTACTCCGTCTCCATGCAGAATCGCCAGAGTCCAACGCAGTCGCAGGACTACCGCAAGAGCCCCTCCTCCGGCATTTACTCCGGAGGTACCTCCGCTGGCTCGCCGAGCCCAATCACGGTGACGCAGTCGGCAGGTTCAGCGGCGGGGATGTCGCGCCCGACGCCCATCCAGGCTTGGACTGCGCGTCAGGCGGTGCAGCCTCCCATCATCATGCAGTCGGTAAAGAGCACGCAGGTGCAGAAGCCAGTGCTGCAGACGGCGATCGCGCCTGTGGCGCCGGGTGGCGGCGGCGTAGGGACGGGTTCACAGCCGCAGCCGCCGCCGCCGTCGTATGCGAGCTCGATCCAGCAGAAGGCAGCGGCGGCTTCGCCTCCCGGGTACCCGCTGACGCCGAAGCCCTCGTCGCCAGGCTCCACGCCGCCCGCAGCGACGGCGACCACGCCCACGGTGCCCACGACGGAGCCCCCGAGCTACGCCATCACGATGCAGGCGCTGGCCGTGCAGCGTGGCATGCACCCTATCCCGCCGCCTCCATACGGCAACCAACCCGATACCACCACTACCACCAATTCGCACCACTCGCCGCTTCATAAAAAGTACTCAAACAACTGCGACCCCAAGGCAGAGAGCTCGCAATTAGAGCTCAAGTGCTCCAACCAGAACTGCACGAATAACCTGCTGAAGGACGTTGCCTCCAGCTCCGATAAGAGCTCGAATGGTTCGACGGAGCGGCGGCCGAAAGCGCTCGAGAAGATCAGGCACCAGTCGCCTATACCGGAGCGTAAAAACATCAGCAAAGAGAAGGAGGACGAGAGGAGAGATTGTAAAGTCCGGAACTACTCTCCGCAGGCATTTAAATTCTTCATGGAGCAGCATGTTGAGAACATTCTGAAGTCTTACAAACAACGGACATTCCGACGCATGCAGCTTGAGAAGGAGATGACAAAGATTGGTTTGAGTGCAGAAGCGCAGTGTCAGATGAGAAAAATGCTTTCACAGAAAGAATCCAACTACATCCGTCTGAAGCGTGCAAAGATGGATAAGTCAATGTTTACGAAAATCAAGCCTATTGGGGTGGGTGCATTTGGGGAAGTGACATTAGTGAGGAAGATTGATACTAGTCATCTATATGCCATGAAGACTCTACGGAAGGCGGACGTGCTTAAACGGAACCAGGTGGCGCATGTCAAAGCGGAGCGGGATATCTTAGCCGAGGCGGACAATGAGTGGGTTGTCAAACTGTACTATAGTTTCCAGGACAAAGACAATTTGTATTTTGTGATGGACTATATTCCTGGCGGAGACTTGATGTCTCTTTTGATCAAAATGGGTATATTCGAAGAGAACTTGGCCCGATTTTACATTGCAGAGCTTACATGCGCAGTGGAGAGCGTCCATAAAATGGGGTTCATCCACCGGGACATCAAGCCCGACAATATATTAATAGACCGGGATGGGCATATCAAACTGACAGACTTTGGACTATGCACAGGTTTCCGTTGGACACACAACTCCAAATATTATCAAAGAAATGGTGAGCTTAACAAATTTCTTTCAATGCACTATCGCATGCTTAGAATTTATAAACAAAAATCGTATATAAATGTAGCTTAGGGCGGTATTGAACATGGGTTTAGAATTCTATACACATTGGTGAACCAGCAAAGTCACCAAGAGTTATTAGTGTAGATGAATTATCAAGAAAAAAAATTCATGTATATACACTACCTATTAAATTAATACCAAACTGTAAATAACCTAATTTGAATGTCAATGCAATAGAATCAGAATTCCATGCAGATTTGTCTCAATTTCTACATAGGGCGTATTCCATTTGACGCCAATTTCGTTATTTCCGATAATTTTGACCACATTTTGCGTCAATGGTTGTGATCACTGTGATCGTTTGTAACTGTTCTCCCCTGTTCCATTTAGGATAAGAATGCTACTAAAATTTGCCACTTTAGTTTATGGCGAAAATAATGCCAAGACCCAAGTGGAACAACTTTTTAGTTTTTATCGTTTTTAACTCCAAGTGGTACGCACCCATAGTGTTAACAAATCACAATGTTTTATTGATCTAGTTTTTAGGGCCTGATCGTCTGGAACCTTGATTCAAACTTGAAGTGTTGCCATTTCCAGATCACGGGCGACAAGATTCAATGGACCCTGTGGATGGTGAATGGGGTGCTATGAACGAATGTCGTTGTCATCAACTCAAGCCTTTAGAAAGGCGACGAAAGCGTGAGCACCAGCGTTGCTTGGCCCACTCCCTAGTAGGCACGCCGAACTACATCGCCCCGGAAGTGTTACAGCGAGAGGGGTACACGCAGCTCTGTGATTGGTGGTCCGTTGGTGTTATACTTTATGAGATGTTAGTCGGATCGCCGCCTTTCTTAGCCGCCACGCCGGCGGAAACACAACTCAAGGTGAGTTATTGCTGGTTTTTTTTTATGCTTGATAGTTTAGCCTTTGACCACTATCTCACCTGATGGTTAGTGATGATGTGGTCGACGATGTTGTTCTGGCTAACCTAGAATTACTGGCTCTTGAGAGCTTAACCTGCCCTCCGAAGCACGGAAGCGCTGAGTATTAATGTCAGTAGCGGGGGACCGCTACTGACATTACGACTCAGATTCGCTCACTCATCCAACTCATGACTGCAGTGGACATTGTTTACCTTTGCTGATCGGTTAAGAACAGCTAACAAATTTCGCTACAAAAGAAAATTATTAAAAAAATTGTTAAGAATATAAAACATGCATATTAAATGCGATATAATTAAATAATCCACTAATAATTTCATTGATATTTTGTACATATGCACCTACGAATAATAATGAAAAGAAATGTAATTCAAGCTTAAAATCAACAGAACGCAAACTATACCGCAGCAGGCGTGGCTTAAAAAGTGTACCGCGCGGCGCTGTCAGTTCGCCGCGTGGGTTCGAGTCATGCGGTTGTACCGCGGGAATTTTCAACTGAATTTAACAATGTTATTCTACGTTGTATAATTCTGAAAAAATACCATACTGTGTAGTAAAATGGTGGAGAAGCCATACGGATATAAGAAAATCGGGAATAACTTGTATAAACGAATAAATAACAATATTTTGGAAACCCATACTTGACTACCCTGGATAGTTTTATGCAACATGAATTTTACATTAAGTCAAAAATAACTTCGAAACATTGTTAGTCTGAGAACATTTTATGTGAAAACAATTTCCAATATTGTTTTTCGTATGCTTATTTTTTTATGTCAAACATGTACTACAAATGTTATAAAAAATCTTTGATGAAGGTCCTCAATTCTAATTTAGTATTTGTGCTTCTAATGACATAAAAATATCCTAGAAGTAGGGCTTAGATCTGACAACTGTCGAAGTGTCAGTTAATGTCGTATTTCTCAGTATTGATTTAATTTTTGGGATACAAAGGACATAAAAATTGCAAATAAATTAATCTTAGGTCTTATAGCTGTCATACGTAGGAGTAATTTCTAGGTACTTTTTATGTCATTTTAATGCAAAATATGAAATAGAAACGGAAAAATATGATATGAACTGTCATTTTGACAGCTGTCATGCTTGAAATTTGTTTCTAGATAACTATAATGTCATTTGTACCTAAAACATAAAATTAAAACAGATAAATACTACATCAACTGCCACGGTGATAGTTGTCACACCTATGGATGCGGTATTGTTAGTTGCAATAGGTATATAATATAATCCATCTACTAAATTTGGTACAATGGAATACTAGAATAATGGTTCTGGGCATGCTGGGCACGCTGCCAACTGGTAGAGAGCTGGTGTGTTTAGACTGCCTGCAAGCCTGAAATGGCAGCTAGGTTAACTTAATGCTTTCGTTGTAGTAGCTAAAAGAATTCACAATAGTTTGCAGCATTTTATTAAAATACATAGCGCCAAAAAAGACTTTATGTACTTATTAATCTAACAAACGCAATAAGAATTTTTTTAAATCTAATTTAATTCTTAGTACTATCAATATTAGGTTGAATTAAAAAAAAATTACTTGCAATCCCTTTATTTTTCTCAGCGCATTATATATACCGACTTTTAAATTATAGAATATTATTTCCAAGAAAGTAATTCCAATCTTCTGAAATAAAGTGCATTAAAAACCTAAAATATTTTATTGAAAAAACCTATTTTGTTGTAATAGAAAATGAATACGTAAACAAGCTTACATATTGTGGCATAACGCAATCCACGCGTATCTAAAGCTGGGAACGCACTACAGAATTGCGACGCGGTATCTGGGGGCAAACTCGCACCTCTTATAGGTAATAGTAACTTAATCTAACTGCTAAATTTTAAACCTCCACGGTCATTAAGCAAGCTTACAATCGGTAATTGAATCGCTTAGCGTTTTGATGACGTCAAAACAAATTGTTCACTCTATTCGCGAACTCTGACGTTACAAATATTACTGTTACAACCACAAACCCGTCATGTTTATCCATATTAAAAAAGTTACTTTCTAGCAGCGGATTTAAACTTATATAACTATTTTACGATAAAAATGAGTTTAATCGTGTAAATTACGTATCATGTGTTTATTTCTATTATACTTTAAAATAAATGCAGCAAAAATCGTTGTGCAGTAACAATAAAATGTCGTAAAACTATGGTAAAACCGTTCCATAACATCGTAGTTCGTCGTAAGGAGAGAGAGTGCAAGCGGGATAACGCTATATTATAAATCATCTTGTATCTCGCTTGCACATCCATGATACATATTTCATTCGTTCTTTAAGTAGGATCAAACCAATATTGATTGACGCGATTGTGGGTCGGTGATAGTTTGTGACTGCGAAAAATTAATTTAAGCATGAAACAAAACGCTCCTTTTTTATGATGGTTTCGTAATACGTGGGAGTTGGTCAGGGAGTTGGCCCCCTGAGTAACTGTCACTACCTAATTTGCATTGACAGAGGTGCAGAGCAGTGTTGCAGCGAAGTGGCGTGACTTTTTCGTTCACAATAGCAATACGGCGTAGCAGAACGGTTCTTCCAACTAATGGCATTTTTTTTAAAATGGATGAAATCGTCGAAGTGAAATTAATCGTGGTGTCTTGCAAAGAGGTAGATATAGCTGAACAATTAATAAGTACTAATAACAAATATTTTAAAAGTATTAAAAAAAAAACTCAATTTAATTATTTAATAAAACACAACTAAAAAATCTTTATAAAAATGATATATATCTAGTGACAATTCCGCCTAATTTCCTGTTAAGACGACGTGACGTTACAAACGCCACGCAGCCAAACTGGAAGAGTATTCGACGCGTTTCGCTTCTAAACAAAGCATCCTCAGGAGGTCTTTACTCTACGAGCGCAAGATCGAGACAAAATAATAAGTTTTATATTTGGGTGCAAAATATAACAAAATGCTCGTTCGAAAAAAATTCTTTTTCATGACTCTTCAGCGATAATAATCGATTTCACACAGATTTTAAAACGTAAAATAAGGTCTTATGAATTGTTGAAACTTAGGTGGAACGTGAAATGACTGAAAAATTTACTGCACCGCGTCTCTCCGGTGCCGAAAGGCGTGGCGCAGGCGTGACGCAGAGTTGCCTTCGGAGACATCTCTGTAGCACTGCGCCGTGCCTCTCCGAAGCCACATCCCTATAGTGCGGTTTACGCCATTTAAAAATCCATACAAATTATGTTTCCCGAGCCGCGCCGTTTCGCTGCCGCGTTGTGCCGCAGTAGTGCGGTTTGGCCTTAGGCAATGACGGCGTTGACAACATCACCTTGACGCGACCAATCAGATGCGATCATTTCTAAGCGCCAAATCAATTAACCAATCCAATTGAATTTGGAAAATTGTGCGTGTTTTGTTACTTGTGAACATGATGAGGCCGAAATCAAAGCGGTCACTGTATCAGAGTTATACTTCTTTACTTTATTTATTCGTAGATATGCACTATTTAATTAAATGAATGCGACATAAATAGAACACTAGCAAATAGGATACATTCTGTCTACAGGTCACAGACATGTACATTTTCTATAGATTCAAAAATCAGTTATTCAAATACAAAATTCCCTGAAATCTCTTCACAGTGTATAAAGTATAAATTTATTGAAAAAGTAAAAAACGCAACTGCAAATATATTTAGTTTTTTTTATGTTTTTATGTTTGCAATAGTCAAAGTCAAAATCATTTATTCAATTTAGGCGTCTACGACGCTCTTATAAAGGTCAATTACAAATTTTAGTATTGAAATATTCTACATTGTACTGCCACGTTCAGCAAATAAATTGTATAGAGCCACTGTGAGAAGAACGGGCAAGAAACTCGGGGCCATTCTTTTAAACATCTTTTAACAATGTGTTACATACTTACTATATAATAGAGTTATTACAATATTTGTTTAAATTATGTAGGTGACAGGCAATAGCTTGGCGGAGGCGGAATTGTCCAGGCATTTTTGTCGTTTATGTAATCAGAAACTGTGTAGTAGGATTTTTTTATCAATATGTTTTTCATTTAAACATTTTGTTAAACATTTTATCGTTCCATTGTAACTAAAACTGCAAGTTCTATATATTTATGGTCGATGTATATAGTTTTTTAAAGCCCTTTAGTTTGATGCCCCACTAGATAGGCGTGGAAGAAAAAATTGTTGTTTTATTTTATAACTTATAAATATCACTTACTCTTACTGTCACTATCATGAAGAATCTAATGATATCTCATACCTAAAAATAAGTTGGCATGGGACTGGACCACTATGGCCAATTTATGAATGAAATTCTATTGTTATAATTATCGCCGATGCCAATGGGTTAAAATCGGTTTAGCCGTTTAGAAGTTATGGTGGAATAAAGAAACTCACAAATATACATCCATACATACATGAACCTTGAAAACATAACAGTCCTTTTCCATTAATGTAAAAAGCCACTTAGTTAACGTTTTTGTAAGCTTATTTCCATCCAAGATTTTAATGGTTGGGAAAAAAGAACAATAGGAAGGTTACCTGGTTCGAAACTGATGCAGTGCTGAAGCAGTGATGGCTCAGTGGCATTGGCTATGGACTGCCGCGCAGCAGGTCCATGGTTCGAATCCCGCCCAGAGCTTGAGCTTCACCGCATGGTGGAAGGGCATTTTGCGAATGCCCGCCTGGCTAGCGACCACCCTCAAGTAGAAAATCTGTCGCCAAGCACCTAACGGTGTGTTCCGGCAGCAGTCCTTGAGCGCCAGAAAAATAACAGGCTAATGAGACCTAACAACTGGACGTCTCATTGTGACGGGCACAGTGCAATTCGTCGTTGACGAAATGCATCTGTTATAGGCAGAGGTTAGTCCACTTAACATCAGGTGGGCCTCGGGCTTGTTCCGTAACAATAACATAAAAAAAAAAAAAAAACTTGCCCCGCGTGCTGGATGTACTACGGTCTTTATTCCTTCTCCAATATAATGATTTTCTTTTACTGATGATTTCGGTTGATTTTCGTGCGCGAGGATCGCGGCTGATTGTTCAAACGTTGGGTTTTACGATATATGTAGCGAGGAGTTATACGGAGCTCGAGTCATTTTTATGCACGCCAGACGTCACCAGCTAAATTTTTCTACCCCCAAGATAGCCAAAGAAAATATATAAAGGCTGTGTTGAGGGTAGGAGTTGCGTTCGAAAGGATGCGTTCATAAAATTGGATAATATTGCGAATGATACCAAACAGGAAATGCAAATATCATATATTTTTTATTGGGTAAAAATTTTACCATGTGTCATAAAGTAATCAGACTGTTCCTTGACTAAAACACAAATGTCTTTATTAAATGTACATGTGTAGAGTAGTGTGTTAGAGGAAGTATGTTGCATGCTTTAAAAAGAGGTCTGCAGCTGTTAACAATCACAATCTTTTCTTGGCTCTTAGCACATCGCTTTATTTTTTTTATGTTATAATCTTTATCCTTACTACCGAACACAATGATCACTCAGGAACAGAATAACAAACTAAAAGACGTGTCTTCAAAAAAATAAGGATTGGTCTTAGTAGATACAATTTGGCACATGTTAGATATCCAATATGGCTGCGATTAGGTTTGATCACTGATTGTAACAATACCATGTGTGTTGCGCTTTTGCTTTTATGGTTTTTGTTTTTATGGATTAGCATATTTATTTAGATTTTTTATCAACAAGGTAATATAAATCTCACCGTCATTTAACCGTGGGGTGCCGGGCTAGAATTTCACTCCCCCACCTCTACCTGTGGGTGTCGTAAAAGGGGACTAAGGGTAACGCATCCAAAGGTAGGCAGCAGCGTTTTCTGACGAACTGGTGACACACTGCGATCCCCAAGATACCTGCCAAGCGTGGGGATCATAGCGATCATGGGGGGGTTCCCCCATAATGAGGGAGGCTGTGTTGAGCAGTGGACAACCCTGCTGATACAGTATATATTTCACAGGAAAAAAACCTACAAAATTACAAATGTACGATAGATTATTTTTATTTTTTTTAAGCATTTGCGGTATTTGACGCATCGTCTAAAGGGGTGGATACCCCTTTAGCCGCTCTAACCAATTGAGCTAACATTACATGACGTCATAACTCAAATCTTTCCTATCGTTCTTTAACCATCGTATTGGGATGGAGCGACATCTACAGTACATCTTACGCGGTACTGCAAACAAGACCAATTTTGCAATTGGTTTTATACTTGTAACTGATGACGCAACCTTATAATTTTAATATTGTTATGTTATGTTTAGTTAGCCTGACACATTTCGTCACAAGTTACGAATTGCACTGCGCCCGTCACCTTGAGACATAGTTGTTAAGTCTTATGTGCCTGTCATTTCACTGGCTCTCAAGGACTACTGCCGGAAAACACCGTTAGGTGCTTGACGACAGATTTTCAACTTGGGGGTGGTCGCTAGCCAGGGGGGCATTCGCAAAATGCCCTTCCACCATGCGGTGAAGCTCAAGCCCGCGGCGGGATTCGAACCGTGGACCTGCTACGCGGCAGTCCATAGCCAATGCCACTGAACCATCACTGCAAGTATTAAAAATTAAACTACGCCATTGTAATGTAATACGGAAGAGAGCTATATTTTTTCTTGTTCTGCAGTCTATAGTTTTAGTATGCGTTCACAGAGGGTACATTCTCAATTTCACAGCAGTGGTGGTTTTCTTACATAAGACTGCACATAATCCTTATTCAAAATCTTGGCTACTTCCTTGTGATCATTCACTATAATTATAATCTTATAATGATGGAGCCTTTGACTATATTTGCTGAAAGTTGTTTCCGCATTTATAATTGGTTGCAGAGTTGTTCAGACAGTATAATTTCCAACAACAAAGCTTTTTTCTGTGACTTTTTTTAAAATTTCTGTATTTATCCATTTCTATTTGTGGTAAAATTTCCGAGTTCTATGCTGGCATGGATAGATCAGATCGTGTTTTAGAGGTAGGATGTGATTGTATCTACCCCTACCTCTTTTGCCATCTCTGGGTTGCCAGAGGGTGACTTGCTTGCTCCATTTGTTAATGGGGTGATGTAACATATGTCCAGCCCATCTCCATTTTTGGACGTCTATCCGGGTGAGAATGTCTGTCAGTTTTGTTCATATTCTTATGTCTACGTTCCTGACTCTGTCTTTGATTTTGATCCCTAGCATGCTTCTTTCCATGGCACGTTGGCATTTTGTCAGCCTATCCCTGTGGTTAAGTGTTATTGACCTAGTTTCACAGCCATAAGTAAGAACTGGTAGAATACAGGTCTCAAAAGTTTTCTTTTTTATGTGATAACCTAGAACCTTACTTTTCACTATTTCCTTCATTGACCAGTATTTTCTCCATCCTTGGGCAATTCGCCTGTTTATTTCTTTTGTCATTTCATCTGAAGGGGATATTATCTGCCCTAAGTAAATATATTCTTTGACATATTCAATCTTGTTGCCATCTACCATAACGTCTATTTCCCTGGAGTTTGTCATCAGTTTCGTTTTGCTGTCATTAATTTCCAGACCAACTTCTCTGTTTATATTTGCTAGGCTCTGCATCATTTGTTGTATTGTTGCTGGATTCTCTGCAAGAAGCACCAGATCATCGGCAAATCTTAGGTGGTTTAGGCGAGCTCCATTAATGTTCAGACCTAAGTGGTCCCAGTTTAGCTTTCTGAAGATGTGCTCGAGTACGGCGTTAAGGTTTGAAATTTTTTGGCGTCTTTCTTTGTCCCCTTTATTTGATATTTAGTGTTCTTCTTTCGTCTAATAGTTCTAGTGTCTTTTTGCTTAAATAGCTTTCTTTGCTTCTGGGTTTACTGACTATAATCCCAGTTTCTGCGTCAGAGGTAATAATTTCATTGAGTGATTGTGTTGTGCGGGAATAAGTGGAATGACTGTGTTCTGATATTTGATACAGCTTATTATTATTTACTAGATTTTTTCTGGATCTTTTGGGTTGATTTAGGCTTAGGCAGCTTCTTACCATACGGTGGTCTGTGTTAAAGTTGAGGTTTACAACTATGTTGGTATCTGTGAATGCGCTTGCTTTGTTTGTTATAATAAAGTCAATTTCAGTTTTGAATTTTGTACCTGGAGAGGACCACATCCATTTGCTTTTAGTTTTTTTGTAAACACGTGAGTTCATTAAAATAAGGTTATTTTCCATCATGAATTCTACTAGTTTCTGACCATTTTGGCTTCTTTTGCCATGCCCAAACTTCCCGATTGAGGATTCTTCTCCAATTTGCCTTTCTCCAACCTGGCGTTAAAGTCGCCCATGATTATTATGTTGTTATTATAGTGCGGTATTATTGCTTCTGACATACTCTCATAGAAATATTCTATGTCTGATTTCACCGCTTGTTCTGTTGGGGCATATATTTGAAAGATGGCCCAGTTTTTCTTGTAACCCGGAAATTTTAAATGAATTACCGCAATTCTTTCAGAAATTCCTTCCAATCCCATAATGTTCTTCTTCAGTTTAGTTTGAATAAAGAAACCTACTCCTTTTTGTCCAGTGTGTTCTCCCTTGTGAAACATTATATAGTCAACTACAATATAATCTATACTAATGTTATGAGGAGGAGAGAATTGTATTTTTGTATGTAATAAACATAAAAACTACTGGAAAATTCTTTCACCATTATCAGGGACAATGTAGGATTCTAACAATGATATATAGAATATAATTATATAACTTGATTATATTTTTGAAATTCTTGTTTAAGGCTGTGCGAAACCGGCGCGGCCCGCTAGTAACAATATAAAATATAACTTACTAGGATTTATCAATATCTACAGTTTTCTTTGCCGATTGAGCCTGCCTTTGACCGCTACATCGCCTGTTGTTAGTATATCATACTGATGGTGTGGTTGCAGATGTTAGATAGGATTTATTGAACGGGTCATTATCCATTTAAACTACACCTAAAAATACACATTATTAGTGTGTACACCAAATCCAGCCCTATATTTAATGCTTGTAGTGACATAGAGTATATGAAATAAACTAAATATTTTTATTATACTTTCAGGTTATAAACTGGCAGAGCACACTTCACATTCCGGACCAGGCGAATCTATCCCCAGAAAGCAAGGATTTAATCCTTAACCTGTGCTCTGGGCAGGAGACTCGCCTGGGCAAGGACGCAAACGAGGTAAAGAACCATCCTTTCCTCAATGGTATCGACTTCGACAAAGGCTTAAGGAGGCAAGTCGCGCCGCACATACCCAAAATCGAATACCCCACCGACACGTCCAATTTCGACCCTATAGACCCCGACAAACTCAGAAATTCAGGCAGCTCGGACTCAAACAAGTCCGATAGCGAACTACTAGACAATGGTAAGACCTTCCACGGGTTCTTCGAGTTCACCTTCAGGCGGTTCTTCGATGATGGTTACACAAACAAAATTAACCTGGACGACAACGACAACCAGGGACCCGTGTATGTGTAACGGTGACAAGAGACACTGAGACTAACTTGTAGGATTTTTTTACAAAGTGTGTGCCTTTGACTCTCTATATTAAAACATTAGTTTTTGTAAACGTAACGACGTAACATATTAAATTAAAAAAAAGAATAAACTGTATTTGTTAATAATCCCGGTGATAATATGTAATATTGTATCGTTATGTATTTGTAAGAGTAATCTTATTTTGGTGTAATATAGCAACGGATGGATCACAGTGTAGTGTAGCTACTATGGTGCTGTTAGCGACATATATGTAGTGTTGTTCCCTTCACTGTATACTATTTTTGTAGAGAAATTATTTATGAGATAAGAATGAGGTTACTTGGATTAGAGAAAGTTTGATATTGTCAGTTTATTTTCTTACGTATTTATCGAAATAGGTCTCTTTAAATGTGTGTTTGTTTATGTAAATTGTAACTTGCGAAGTCATTAACAGATAGAATTGGTGCAATAAGTTGTACTGTTCTTTCATTGTCTGGGCCCGAGCTGGGCCAGACAAGCTCATATGGTGTGCCTTACTGAATATGGATATTTTATACTTGTCCAAAATGTTCAGGTCATTTATTAAGTATCAGTACAGTACATACTCGCAATTTGTGTTGAAAGTGCAATAATATTTATTCACGCGAAACAAACTCACATTGTTGATATTATTTTGTGTTGGCTGAAGATTGTAGTATCGAAAAATATCACATTTATATCAGTAATATGTAGTGTAAAACTCTACCTTTTTTAGTAATTTTGTTTTCACTAACAATATCCAGTTCTATGATAATGTTGTCGCAAAATAACATATTTAAAGTATATCAGAACAAAATGATGTGTGATTTCTGATAAGCCATAAAATGTATACAATATGACATGCAGTATGGGCAGTTTTAAGAGGCAGGCTCGTTTCACTCAAACATCAAGCACTTGGCATGTCTACGCCTTTGAATCTACAGCTACGCTAATCTTGTAAATGTCTATGATAAATATAAAACACCAGTATATCCCCGAAAGGGTAAGCATGGGTGTGGGATCTGGTATCCCCAAGTTGGCGACACTACATGAGTTACACAGAGGTAATGAAGTTCGGTTATACACATTTTTTTTAATGTTAATTAAATAAAGACAATGGTCAATCTTAAAATATCGATAGGCCTTATAATATAGTGTAGCTGTACAAGAACAATGTTATCTCACCGCGTTCGCCGCGCCGCGAGCGTAACGTGCGAGAAACGTAAGGCCTCACCTAGCAAGAATTACATACGAAAAAGTGTTCTTATCAGTAAATATATGAATACCGCAATCCGCCTCCCAATACAAAATTTGCACGTAAAGGCGAAAGACTTACTATCATAATCATTCATTAACTATTATTCGATATACCAATCTATAAATATTTATTAAACTATTTTATTTAGTAGTAAACTGAATCATATTTATTACGCTAACCACTGAGTTGAAACTGTTAGTGTTGTCTTAAGGCGCCTATACACTGAAGATGAAGCGTACCCGGTGCGTAGGTGTCGACGGTTTTGTGCGAGTTTAGTACAATAGAATGTATTTTATTTATTAAATACTGACACACAGCAACCCCGCCGGCACTAAGCTTGGACGACCGATAACAAATTAAAGTGCCACGCACATACCAAGAATGCCGCAAACGCAATCAGCGTTAGCATTAAATCTTACTGTCAAGCCGAGGCGCCCTAGGCGTTGAAATCACTTGGTGTGATAGAAAGATCAAGTGAAAAGGAATTTTCTAAAATTTGCTGTATGTAGCTATAGGATTCAATTCTTAACTTTGACTTTTATTTCGTAAGCAATTCGCGTCAGAACTATTGTAGTACTCGCTAGAAAGTGTAGTTGATTGACCGGACTATCTAGTAAAATTGTCCATACTGCTCTATATATTGTATTGTATAGTACTTCCGATTTACGAGCGCGTGTGTGAACTTTACTTGTGGTTGATCACGAATGTATATATTGCACTAGAGTGCGTTCCTGCCAAACAACGAATACTGGTTTGTATACATTGTAAAAAATACAGTTTTAGGAAGGGACTTTCACTTTCAGATTCTTTCTTTTGAGTCTGTAGTCCTAGTATTATTATGTAAAAGGAAAACACGATCGAGACATCCTCAAATCTTGCTTGCATTACTATTACGTACACATTTTTTGAATTTCTTGTGAACTCAAGTGGGTAAAAAAAGTTGTAGTTAAAGTAACTCACTTGAATTAGTTACTTCACCTAAGTAACTCACTCAAGTGAGTTACTTCAAGTGATTTTGATTTATGTGGTTACATAAAACATAATTTCGATTGTCGTGGTGTCCATGTAATACGCAAAGGTTTTTTTGACTAGTTAAATCCATCTCTTATTTGCACGCGGAAGTGTGGTACCCATGTGCGCCACGCTATTTTTGTCTTCATGCAATGCCATAACACTGCGCAGACATACATAATTAATATAATATGTGTACAATGCATATACTCTACTATAGATTTACCATATATACCACGTTTTTATGCACCTTAAAAATAATAAAACTAATCGGGAAGGGCTTGTGATCCGGAGCTCTGAAAGTTTCAACCGGGTAGCTAATCGGGAAGTGCTCTCAATTTGAGTTCACGATTTCCACCCGGGACTGGGTGACATAAGAATATATACTGGGTGACATAAGACATAAGAAGGTGATTTATTAAAAACGTGGTAAAATGGTACGTTTAAACGTGGTAACCTATGACGTTCACATTTTTCATCCCGGTACTTATTATTTGCGTTGTATAATACATGGCTCCATCTCGTTTCTTCCATTTCCCAAGGGCTGGAGTGGTCAGTTTGGTTTCTACGCATTTACTGGTTTATCAATATTTTTTATTGGTATTGCTGCCAACGGTACTTGCGCACATTTGTAAGAATGTACATGTCCACAAGCAAAGGTATATTCGCGCTCGTAATTCGCAAGAATTAATACTGCTTGTTTAAGGTGCCTTAAGGCACTATTATGTATTTCATTTGTACAGTAAGTTAAATGAGTCACTTCAATTTTAAATTATGTGTTATTGTAAATTGTTTTATTCTGAAATGAAACATGCTTATAAGAAGTAAAAATGAAAATAAAATATGGGAATTTTTTGTTACACTTTTAGTTTCTACCTTTTTGTACCATTGGTCATTGCGCATGCTGGTGTCCGTTTCCCAATAAATAGCTTGGGAGTATGTAAAGAGTTAATTTAGGCACATATGTTCCATCGTCATATTACATCAGGTAAGTTTGCCAAAGTAATTCCATCTTGGACGAATTTAATAAAAGTAGTTTAATAATTAGAGAAAAAATAAATGCGGGCCTCCTGATTGCGAACACTGAAAGTATGAAATAGCTTGTTGAAGTTGGTACCATTGGTTCCATCGTCATATTACATCAGGTGAGTTTGCCAAAGTAATTCCATCTTGGACGAATTTAATAAAAGTAGTTTAATAATTAGAGAAAAAATAAATGCTATGTATATTGTAGTCCTGATTGCAAACACTGAAAGTACGAAATAGCTTGTTGAAGTTGGTACCATGCATTCAAAACACTGGCATACATTTTCATAAGATTCTAGAAGTTATTTACTACATATTTTTAAGTGTCGGCAGTCGATACCGAATTTAATAACATTTATTTGTTTCTCATTTTTGCTTTCCACAACGAGTTTATTCGTAAATTGGCAAATTTTCTGTTCATTTATTGTAGATACGATACGAAGTTCATGAAATTTTAATGGGATCAACTTGGTGGTATATTCTACCCACCAAAAGAGAATCATCACGATTGAAATGATCAGTAGAGTTATACGTGGACATACATCAATCAAAGGAATTATCTAATGGTACCACGGTAAATGAATAAAATATGACCTATATGTTTATTATTGTTTAAAATTATGGTTTATGGTGGGTACACACTGATCAATCCGGCGACGTGCAATGTATCGACGTTGCCTCAGCTCAAGCCGTGCGGTTTTCTTTGTATGGATCTCGTGAATGCAAACTGCAACGCAAACCCTCAAGTAGAAATTATGTTGCCAAGCACCTAACAGTGTGTCCCGGCAGCAGTCCTTGAGAGACATTAATTCTAGGTTATCCTGAACAACAGTCGGCAAAGTCGGCCGTGTGGTGGGTGTGAACGTGAGTAGTTACTACGTTTAGATGATGCCGCGGCTACGCCGCAAGCACTGGGGTTGAGCGCGGTGTGGCCGAAGTGCAGCGTCCGGTATGATTTTCCGGTTTGAAACCGCGTGGCCACCGTGTCCGCTCCGCGCATGAACTGCGAAGATAGCGCTGCCGCAGGGTCGCTTTGTCTTAACTACCATGTTCCAGAGAAGTGGAGACAAGACTCCCCTTTTGTGGGCAGCCCCGCGATACCATCCCCCTGGTTTCGCCATTTAAAACTATACGTACCGCCCTTAGCCTAAGCATGTTAATGACCCAATCGGTTAGAATGGGATCAACTCCATGTCGACACATTAGCACATTGTGTTTTCCGTTACCAACTTTCAGATAGTTGATGTCCCATTTGCCAATTTTAATTAAACATCCTGAGCTACGCTAACTCCACAGCGTCGGATGTGGGAAGGAAGAACAACAGGCTAGCCTTTAATACGATCTCACCTGACGGTAAGTGGATCAGGTCTGAAAGTTCACAACCGTGCGATTCTAACGGCATTTTCTGCCTCGCACTGCCACTGGCCACCCACACAAACAAGTGTTTCCGTAACGATACGACTTAGGAGCCTTCAAAAGAGCATATTCAGTCTTAAAAGGCCTGCATCGTGTCCTCTCTGACTCAACTGAGACCTCTGCTGTTGCGTATGTCCGTGGACGACGGTGGTCACTTGCCAAAGTGATGATCGAATATGTTGGATGGAACGGGAACTGGCTCTCAAACGCATTAAGTGCTTGACGACAGATTTTATAATAAATAAATTAATAATATGTAAATTAAGTGAAACTACGTAGCATCTGAACAAAAGGGAAAGAAATCTCACTAGCAAACTAAACCGGAAAAATAAGGTCTCTCCTTTTGTTCAGTTGGTAAATTTAATTAAGTATCTACAGATAGAAGCCAGGTGTAAAAGCAGTTTCATTTGCTGCAAGTACTGTACTTTATCAGCCAGATCGTCCGCTGCTGAACACAGCCTCAAGTCGCCACAAGTGACGAACTGCATTCCGTCCCCCTGAGATATACAGTTTTTAAACTCTCATGTGGCTGTATTCTTTTTTATACCTGATTGGCTAGCCCTGGACCACAATCTCACCTAATGGTAAGTGATGATATGTTCGAAGATGTTGTTCAGGCTAACCTAGAATTTTAAATGTCATAAAACACACACTGTAAGGCGCTTGGCGACAGAGAGAGGGCAGTAGCTAGCCAGGCAGCATCCTAAAAACGCCCTACAAACATTTAAAATAGATAGGTAAGTGTAGTTAGAATTTATGTAAGTAACAATATTAGGTTGTTCTAGTAACTTACTAAAACTGCTACCAAGAACTAGGTTAGCTAAGAATTGGACAATTTTAAACGGTTTAAATCACTTACAATTATCATTATTTCAATCTCAACTTCTAGGTTAGCCTGAACAACATCTTCGACCACATCATCACTTACCATCAGGTGAGATAGATGTCAAAGGCTAACCTATCTGGCATAAAAAAAAGACGGGTTGCACTCCGGGAGTGCCGGCAGAAGTGAAAACTTGATTATTAATTAACGTTGAGCATGTTTGATATTTTGGAATGGTTAGGGAATAATTTTGCACCAATTGCTTTATCAGTATAAAAGTACTATCATTTATGTGGTAGAATACAATATCCATTTATTGCGCTATCGTACACAAACATGACAATTTATATTACATTAAAAATTTAACACTTTAAAACTATTACAATTATTTTACATTAAAAAGTTTATCTCTCCGAAAAATCAACTTTCATCCATAATTTCAACGACTTTTTCACCATCATCATTACCAGAACTATCATCGCATACATATATATATATATATATATACTAGTTTTTCGGGCACAAATTCGGGCCGCATGCGGCCCGCATTTATCGTTATGCAGTACTAAACTTTACCTTAACCCCTTATACATTTAAAAAAAATAAGTTCATAACTCCAATAGAAGTATGAAATCCCATATAAACTCTCAATACAATAAAGAAACAAACTGTAGCCACCAAACCAAATTCACCCTACTGCCATAAAAAGGTGGTACGGGCAGAATGGGACCAGGGTTCCGAGTCACTTTTGATATGGAACCCCACTCGTAGGTGCTTCGGTTACCGCGGGCAGTTGCCATGGAGACCAGTCGGAGAAGTGGAAAATACTCTCAAGTCGGAGCTCGGCCTTCGGCCTCGCAAGTTACCAACACGGCTCGGCCTCCGGCCTCGCCAAGCGCTCGCCCTTCGGGCTCACGCACCATACGCTCGGCCTTCGGCCTCGCGGGCCGAATGATCGGCCTTCGGCCTCACCAGGAGCTCGCCCTTCGGGCTCGCTACTATACTAACGTAGTACAGTTACTCCAAATTCAGTCAAAAATCCCACAAAAACTCCTAATACAGTCGAAAATATAAGGTAAAACACTCCAAATGCAGTATAAAGAATGATAGGAGCAAGTGAAACAAATCCAAAATGTCGGATTTCAAGACAGCCACCATATAAACTGCTCCGCCCCTACTGAAGCTCGGCATAACGGCCTCGCTTCAGCAGGCTCGGATCAATTTGTATGGCGGCCATCTTGAAATCCGCCATTTTGGATTTTTGATATATGTCATCCGACTGCTCTTCCGATTCCCTATGACATTTGTTCAATCACCCCCTACCTATCTCTTACCGTTTTTGAGATTCGTCATCCATCTCTACTTGGCAGGCGTCTTTTTAATGATTTTCGATTTTTCTCATACTCACCAAAACCCCCCGAACATTTTTGCCATAATCACTTTGCTCCTACTCGTCTCCTTCTAGGAGATAGCTGTCTACTCTCCATCCGTCTTACGCTTTTTCGATCAGGTCACGTGTCCTGACGCGAGTTTAAGATTTTATACCCATTACAGGAAAAGTGCTCAACGCCGCTAAAGAAGTTTTCACTTCAAAAAAAATGCTAGTGGTCACATGCCGTGTTTGAAATGTCTACGTAAACCTATGCTATTATTGAAACGTTTAAATTTATTTATTTACAAAAGAAATATTTAAAATAACCAATTCGTCCATTTATAAATAACATTTAATATAACCATTTTAACTATAATTATTTTAGGTAACGTACACTTAATAACAGAAGTAAAAATATCACTAAAGTTGGGGTAATTTTTATCACGGTTTGAGAAGAAATTATTGTACTCTCTTGTTGAAGTAATCGCGGTTTGAGTTGAAATTCTTGTACTCTCTTGTTAAAATAGGTAATCACGGTTCGAGAAGAAATTCTTGTACTCTCTTGTTGAAGTCGTCAGCATATTTCAAATGAAGATTGTGCTTTCCTTCGGGGTATAAGTGTAACCTGAAAATTAAATGTTTTTGCAATGTCTTTTTAACCGTTATCGATTATTTACAGCAGTGGTACCCAACCAGTGGTCCGCAGGAGTAAAAATATGGTCCGGGAACAAATGGCAAGAGCGCGGATGGCGCGTACCGAGAAGAAATTGAGAAATCACCTTGCCTTATTTTCTTCTATTTTGTTTTCTCAAACACTTATTTATGCGAACTGTTTTATTGATAATAAAAAAAAGGCCAGAAACCGATTGAAATCAAATGATAATTTGCGTGTAGCTTTAAGCAATAATATTAGTCCCAGGTTCACTGAACTTGTGCAGAACATGCAATGTCAAAAAAGACATTGATCTATAATTTACCTATTTGGCTTTCTACTAAAAAAATATATTTTCTATTAAATAATATTATTAATGCATGATAATAATATTGAGTTTTTGTTTCGGTTTGAATCCGTTTTTACTTGTAAATCGTGGTCCGTGCTGATAAAAAAGAAACAAAAGTGGTCGCAGGCAATAAAAGGTTGGGAACCACTGATTTACAGCAAGGCAATTTTTGAGCCTTAGATGTAACGGATACGTTTGTTATAGTTTAAAATTATGATTCCTGCTTGGCACACACTGATCAATCCTACGACGTATCGACATTGCCTCAACAAGCCATTCGGTTTTCATTGTATGGATCTTGTTAGGGTTCTAGCTAGGGACTTAAATAAAAGGGTGGATTATATCTCACCATCTACACCTTGGTAAGATATAATTTTGGAAAATACAAATTATCTGATGTCAAAACGAGTCTTTAAAATTAATTGAGCACGGCGTTCTTGCTCCGCGGGCCAGTGAGAGGCGAAGTCGGGGGCGCACTCCTGCCCTCGCCAAATACTAGTTTAGGCTAGTGCCTGAACAGATCTCGTGAAACGCACACCCTCAAGTACAAAGTATGTTGCCAAGCATTAACAGTGTGTTCCGGCAGTCCTTGAGAGACATTAATTCTCGGTTAGCTATATAACAACAGTCGGCAAAGTCAGCCGTGGTAAGTATTCGATGCCGCGGCCAAGCCGCAAGCACTGCGGTTTGATCGCAGCTGATGCGTGGCCGAAGTGCAGAGCCGGTACAATTTTTTCCACCTTAAGCGGGAATCGAACCAGCACCTTTCTGTTACGTTTCGGGTGCCACCACTGGGCTATCGAGGTTTTTTTTTTATGTTATTGTGAAGGAATAAGCGCGAGGCCCACCTGATGTTAAGCGTTATCCTCTGCCTATAACAGATGCATTTCTTCACAAGTGACGAACTGCACTGCGCCCATCACCTTGAGACATACCTGTTAAGTCTCATGTGCCTGTTATTTCACTGGCTCTCAAGGACTGCTGCCGGAACACACCGTAAAACTGACTGAGCCGAATTTTGTGCTCTAATAGTATTATGGTAATGGGTGGTCAGGACACCCGGTGCGTAAGAGATAAAACAATATAATGTAACACGGGTTCGATTCCCGTTCTAGGTGAAAAATTATGTGCTCTCAAAATTTCTCCATGTGATTTTCGCTTAGCTCGCGTGCATGCTTGCATTCATATTCAGAAATACTATACAGTTTTTCGTAGGTAACCTACCTTGAGTCTGAGATATGTGTAAGCAAATGAGACGCATGAACTGGATCGACCATGGGGTCCTTTTCCCCATACAGTATGAAGGTGGGACATTCGATGTCCTTAAGTAAATGTGCGCAAATGTTCCCATTGTTAGCTTTGAAAACAGTCTCCACTCCGTCCATCCACATGGACCAGTATGTAGCGAAGTAGTCGCCGTACACTTCTATCATAGGCTTCCTCATTTTTTCTGACCAAGTGCCTACGTCTCTTAGCTCTGTAAATAAAGAATACAAAGTCTTGAATACCTGCCCCACCGAGGATGCAGAATCGCTAATTTATCGTTATTTTATTGAAGCACTGCATTTTTGCCATAAAGTCGCCTAAGACATTATAAGTCTTCATTAAAATCTCCTACTTTATTTCTTCGAAGTTGTTTGTAACATACTTA
Source organism: Plagodis pulveraria (assembly GCA_963890685.1). Lineage (NCBI taxonomy): Eukaryota > Metazoa > Arthropoda > Insecta > Lepidoptera > Geometridae > Plagodis > Plagodis pulveraria. The sequence goes on along the minus strand of OY982956.1, from coordinate 21,697,883 downwards.
TGTGCATTGTGCATAATATGTTAGTAAAATTTAATTTAACTAGCTAGGTACATCGCCTCCTTCATTTCGGAACATCGACGCATACTGTGGCTTCTCACAAGCAGGCCAAGCTGCCGCTGCTGTATGCGTCGAAGAATACGTACTAATTTCTTCAAATAGGGCGAGTTGGATATAAAAAACCAGAAGAAATCCTGAACTCTTCAATCATCGCAGCCTGAACTGAACAATATGTGGACGTCTCGACATTACATTTGTCGCTAACGCGGTATAGTGCTGCGCTATCTTTGTGGAACTGGGAGCCAACTCCCATCTCTTATTTCAGTCTTATTTTAACCTTAAATTTTCAATTTTAATTCACACCGCCACATATCACTATAGTAAACATACATTAAAACTGCAGCATGAGAGCGGGTAGCATTAATTGAATCAAGTCATTTGTGTGATAGAGATAGCGCTATATGAACATTATTGTTTCGGCACAAATCTTAGTATCAATATTTGAAATAATGACGTTAGTGTTCCACAATAGTTTTTAAAAGGTGGGCGTTCGGCCCCTGAACCGCGTTCATTCGTGTTTTGGTATACACTATATTTACACCAGGTTTACAGCTTAGTTTGCTCCCAGAGGCCCAACTCCCACCTTTTAAAAACTATTATGGAAATCCAACATCTTTATTTCAAACTTAAAATATTGATACCAAGATTCGTACCACGGCCGTCACGAAATAATAATGTTCATATAGCGCTATCTCTATCGCACAAATGTCTTGATTCAATGCATGCAGCCCGCTCTCACGTTGAAGTTCTAATGTATGTTTACTATAGTGATACGTGGTAGTGCAAATTAAAATTGTTAATGTTAGGTTAAAATGGCACTGAATTAAGAGCTGGGAGTTGGCACCCAGTACGAGATTTGATACGCTGCGATACGTAACAATTAAAGTTAACGTGATAACCCCCATATTCATTTTCTATCAGCGCTCGTAACGGAACGTGAATTCATTTAAATATGTAAAAATGTATGGGAGAAAACGATATTAAGACGCTGTCAAACAATGAAATTTTATCAATATCGGATTGCGTAGGAGTGAAAGAGAGACAGCAATGGTAAAATCACGGTCAGTGAAGGTGAAAAACGAGATTATGCTTGCACAAAGCAGTTAAATCGAAAAAAAATCTATTTTTATGCCTGATAGGCTAACCTTTGACCACTATCTCACCTGATGGTAAGTGATGACGTGGCCGAAGGTGTTTAACAGGCTTAACCCAGAATTACTGGCTCTCAAGGACAGCTGCCGGAACACACCGATAGGTGCTTGGCGACAGATTTTCTACTTGAGTGTTGTCACTAGCCAGGCGGGTACTAACAAAATACTCTTTCACCAAGCGGTGAAGCTCAAGCCCGCAGTGGGATTTAAACTATGGACCTGCTGCGCGGCATTTCATAGCCAACGCCATTGAGCCATCACTGCTTCGAACCTCCGTCCCTCTTGATAAGGATTTATTATTCATACAAATGCATACATGAATGATTAAGATTTACGTTATAAGTAATAAGCGTAATATATAGTCAACTTTGCAATTTTATTATATCGAGAAAAATTTACGGAAACGTGTTTCGGAATTAACTTGGCCTGAGAGAGTATGATTAAAAATTATTTTCTTACTGCAACAAACTAAATATATTTTGCTAAAATCTGTTCAAGTAAAGATATTAGCATTTGTCAGCCTCTAACGGGGGATATTGATCTTATCTTTGAATAAGCATTGTATTTGTTTTTACAATACTGTTTTCTTTATATTTAAGGTATTTTTTTAAGCAGTGATGGCTCAGTGGCATTAGCTATAGACTGCCGCGCAGCAGGTCCATGGTTCGAATCTCGCCATGGGCTTGAGCTTCACCGCATGGGGGTAGGGCATTTTGCGAATGCCCGCCTGGCTAGCGCCCACCCTAAAGTAGAAAATCTATCGCCAAGCACCTAACGGTGTATTCCGGCAGTTGTCCTTGAAAGCCAGTCATTCTGGGTTAAGCCTGTTAAACACCTTCGGCCACGTCATCACTTACCATCAGGTGAGATAGTGGTCAAAGGTCAGCTATAAAAAAAGATTTTGTTTCGATTTAATTAACTAGTTTTTTTTTTATGTTATTGTGACGAAACAAGCTCGAGGCCCACCTGATGTTAAGCGGACTAACCTCTGCCTATAACAGATGCATTTCGTCACAAGTCACGAATTGCACTGCGCCCGTCACCTTGAGACATAGTTATTAAGTCTCATGTGCCTGTAATTTCAAGATTGTGCAAGCATAATCACGGTGAAAAAGGTGAAAAACGAGAGGTTAAGCCTGTGAACACCTTCGACCACATCGTAACTTACCAACAGGTGAGATTGTGGTCAAAGGCTTAACAATTAGCATTAAAAAAATCTAACCTTCAACCACATCATCACTTACCATCAGGTGAGATTGTGTTCAAAGGCTTACCTATAAGCATTAAAAAAAAACTATTATTTCCATGAAAACTCTTATGTACTAAGAAAATTGTAAGTTGAACCTAAAAATAAAAGCTTTTAAAAAGGAAACTGACTTTTATACCATTCCAGCTCATTTGGCAGTATGAACGAGTTGGTAGCGAAGGCAACCAGCCTTTTCATCACCTGAGGATATTTTGCTGCAAGAATAAATGAAGTAGTGCCGCCATCACTCCAACCCAGTACTGAGTATTTAGGAATATTTAGTGCCTGAAAAGATTAATACATTTTCGACTATCATGTTTATTAAGGGCATAATAAAAGTTAGCACAGATCTTTCAGTCTAAAAAAGCACACCCCTCCACTAAACGTGATTATTTAGATTATGTATATGTGTGTGCGTGCAGCGATAAGACAATTTTCTTATGGTTCCGGTCAGCGTGCATCCGGCGAGCATCAGATGCGAAAATTTACTTCAGAACATTTCTGATAGTCTAGTCTAGTTTAGTAGAAAATGTATGCGCGGAGTGCCTTCCGGCGCGCGTTAGAATACTTCTGACAGACATTTTCTTACAATGGACGGGCTTAGAGTGAAAGATCTCTAGTTAGTAATTGTTGTTTAGAATTATTAGTAACTAAAAAGTTTCTCAGTTCAATACTCATCGGAATTGCCGTCTAAAGAAGATCATTTTGTTTTAGGGTGAACATAAAGGAGTTACGCAAGACATCTTATTAACATTGCCTTTTATTGATAGATGCCTATATGATAAAAGAAACAATGACTTGTTTTACTTAAGTGTTAAAGAAACTATGTGCTCAGCTAATTATTTGGTGAGAAGTTAAATCAAGACTCTATTTTAAGTATGTATCAGTACATAAATGACTCATTGAACTTATTGTAATGTAAGCCTATTTTTGTTTTATACTAGTACTTTTGATTATAATAAAAACAAGCTGGTTTCCCGTTAGTAGGAATTCTTCAATGGTTTGTTTGTAAATAATTATTACTCACAACTTATGCTCTGGGTTAATGCAATGGGTGGTAATGCATGGCATGGTATGGTAATGCATGTGGCAGTACAATGTAGAATTTTTCAATAGTAAAATTTGTAATTAGGCTTCATAAGTGTTGTTTTGTAGACATCTAAATTGAATAAATTATTTTGACATTGACATCCAGTGTGATGGTCATTTTAGGAATGGGGTGGGCTTTTTTGTTACATAGATGATGTAATATTATTAATTTAAATTATATACTTTTCATTGATTGATTATTTCAATTTATATATGTGACTGGAGTGTTAATATAATGATAAATTGTACCAATGTTTAAAAAAATAATAGACTCTACAAATATTTAAAAATAATCTGCAATGTACTATAATGTAATGTTATAAAACAGAAAATAATGTATTACATAACTATAAGCACAGTTCTGTAAGTGGAGATGATAATTGAATTAATTACTGATACAACCAGTTTTAAATTTACACATATGTATTAATTTATAACAGAGAAATTAAATTATTAAAATAAAATAACTTCTTACCATCATAAACTCATAGGCATAGTCAGCATCTTTCTCATAGAAGTCAGCTGTAAACTCTTTGTCGGGTGGTGTGCTTTTGCCATAACCTGGAGGATCCCATACTACTAGTGTGAACTTTTCTTTATCAAACCCATCAATTTGTGGCTTAAAATCTGTCCATATAGTGCCTAAAGCACCAGGTAAGCATAGCACATTGTGTTTTCCATTACCAACTTTCAGATAGTTGATGTCCCATTTGCCAATTTTAATTTTTTCTTCCTGAAAAAGCTACACTATAAACAGATAATGACAATAAAAAAATAGGTTCCTCTTTCTTTGAACTTGCAAAATATCTATGAAACAAAAATTCTATGTACCTAGCAAATAACTTTGGAGGTTGCATGATTGAATAGAACTCACTGTACTTGATAAAAAAAAACATTAAGTAAGTGGTACAAGCGGCTTCTCAGCACCCATAGCTGAGATGTTACACTACAACTAAAATACACACCTATAGTAATATATAAAAGTGCAAACTTTGTTACTAATCAGAAAACTACAATGTAAGAATGGGAGGTAAGTTTCTCCTTGGTTTCCTTGTCAAAAATATAAGTGCATATAACCTGCACAGCTGTCTAGAGATCTCAGTTCAGATTTCTGCATTCAGTTCACTGCATTACACATAGCAAGTGGTTGAGTTTTACACTCTATTCTTGTCACAATTTTCATAGTAAATAATTACCCATCTCTTAACCCATTGATATTGGCAATAATGATAACAATAGAATATCATTCATAAATTGGCCATAGTGGGTCAGCCAATGCCAAGGGATTAAATTACAGAGCATAGGTCTTACTAGCAAGAGTTTAATATTATTTTCCATGTTGGACATTGACAAATCTCCGACAGAATGTGCATGCTGTTAGACTGGTATTGTGTGTGTATTTTTTTTATGCTTGATATGTTAACCTTTGACCGTTATCTCACCTGATGGTAAGTGATGATGTGGTCGAAGATATTGTTCAGGCTAACCTAAAATTACTGGCTCTCATCATTCAAGCACTTCACAATGAACACAGACCACAGAACTCTTGACCACTTGCTGTGAGCCAGCCACCTTAAAGTTGCTCAAGATTGGCATCAAAGTAGAAACGGAAACTTGAAGAAAGCTCTAAATAGGAACTTAACTACACATGCCCGTTGTTTATTTGTGCCAGTGACTGGCATGCAACTGAGAGTAACAAACATGTTATGAGTAAAACCTTAAAAAAACAATCTAAGATTTATAAAAAATAAATAAAATGAATAGGTACCTTTGGCAGAGTGGTGGTTGAATACGCGCTGATAAATTTTCTTCGCACTTTAAATATATCGCCGGCATACTTACGGATTATTAACATTTTTGAGGTTTATAGGTCAGACATCGAAGGCTGGATCAAAGTCTACAGTATACACTGGTATCAAGTACCTAAACTTAACTAAATTGAGTAAGCCAAAGTTAATAGTATTTTTTAAACTTAACTAAATTTGGTAAGTCAAAGTTATAAGTAAGTGTAATATCAAATTTAATAGTATTTTTTTGAGATTGTCTTCAAATTTTAATGTTCTTCAATATTTATTTATAAGTAGGTAGGTACCTATTTATGGCAGGAATGCTAAATAACGGAATAACTACATGCTACTTTTAATTCATACAACTTGATAAGAAAGAATTAAAATAAATTGATAATCTTTTGATGCTAAAATTGATAACATACAAAGTTACTTTATGGGTATATTCCATTTGTCGCTAAGAACGTTATTTTCGATAATTTTGATCACATCTGCGTCTATGGTTGTGATCACTGTGATCGTTTGTAACTGTCATCCCCTGTTCCATTTTGAATAAGAACGCTAATAATGCCACTAAAATTTGCCACTTCTGTAATTTTTGACATTAGATGTAGCGTTTATGGCGAAAATAACGCCAAGACCCATGTGGAACAACTTTTTGGGAGTGTGATCGTTTTTAGCGTTTTTAGCGAATCTAACTACAAATGGTAAGCACCCATGTTGATAACAATATTCACACACAGCACAATTTGTTATGTTATATGGGGCCTATTCCATTTGACGCTGATTTCATTATTATCGATAATTTTGATCACATTTGCGTCTATGGTTATGATCACTGTGATCGTTTGTAACTGTTCTCCCCTGTTCCATTTAGGATAAGAACGCTAAGAATGCCACTAAAATTTGCCACTTCAGTCACTTTTGACATTAGATGTAGGTAATTCAAACTGTTCCAGTAGCCTCATAGCGTTTATGGCGAAAATATTGCCAAGACCCAAGTGGAACAACTTTTTGGGAGTGTGATCGTTTTTAGCGTTTTTAGCGAATTTAACTTCAAATGGTAAGCACCCATGATAACAGGGGGTCGTTCGGAACCTCGGTTAGAGCGCACTCAGAGTGCACTCGGAGTCCAACTTTTCACTCTAACGTCGTTCACAACCTTCGAGCAGAGCGCAACTTTTTAAGTATCAAAATCGGTCGTTAAAAGGTTGAATCTTTAACTGACATGACCTCGACATTTCTTGATGAGAAAATTATAGGCACTCTTTTGTATTTTCAGTAACGGTAGCAGGTAACGGTAGTTATTGCTTTTCAAACATAATAAAACTTCTATATATTTTGTTAGTTTTCCGCCAAAAATCGATATTTGAGGTTATAAAACAACCGAGTCGTCTATGATTAAGGGTGAACTGGCCGGCCCGTTCTCCATACAAACGCCGTTGGGTGATCACTCCCTTATTTGAGGATTTAGGTCCAAAATAAAGCATAATACCGATTGATCTCGTCATTATCTAGGCTTGTATGATGCCGAAATTTTAATAAAATAATTAACCTGAGAATTATGAGCTTCGAAACATTTTCATATAAAGTTTTCGAGGCTCATAACTTACAACTTAATTATCTTTTTAAAATTTTGGCATCATACAAGCCTAGATAATGACGAGATCAATCGGTATTATGCTTTATTTTGGACCTAAATCCTCAAATAAGGGAGTGATCACCCAACGGCGTTTGTATGGAGAACGGGCCGGCCAGTTCACCCTTAAGCCTAAAAATTTTATAGATTCTAGTTCTTGAATTGGATTGGCTAGGTAATTAATGTTAAATTGTAGTGGGCTATTATTTCTTTGTTTAAAATTAATTAAAATATGTTTTCGTCAAGTTAATAGTCAAGTAATACAATGTCATCCAATTCATTAAACATATTAGTGTATTATTTGAGTCATATTCTACATTATTAAAATTGTCATAAGTGAATAAAATGGTACTATCATCAGCAAAGATTATCAATGGTTAGTCACATTAGGCACATCATTTATATAAATAGTAAATAGGAGTGGGCCCAACACGTTTCCTTGTGGAACCCCATTTCTTAATATTCTTTCATTCGACGCGTAACAGGTGTTAGTACCAGTGATAGGAACAACTCTGTTTAGGTGTGTGATTTGTCTTCTATTAGATACGTATGATACGTAAGTCTTATATAGAAAATCACCACAAATAATCAATTTATAGTTGCTTAAGCCAGTGAGGAATTTTAAAATTTCTTCAAGTTTACTTAGACATAAATTAATTAAATCTACATTAGTTCGAGGGGTTCTATAAATACATAAAACGTATAGTTTATGTTGCACTAACTTTATTGCAGAACATACTATGACATCTTGGATAGATTGTTTGATTATGTCAGTAACATTTTTGTATTCGTGGTTATTCTGAATGAGAATACAAGAGCCCCCATGATGGTTATTTCTACAGTAGTAAGATCCCAGTCTATAGTTTGAAAAGTTAAGCTGATGTTAGTCACATTCCATCATGTTATGCTCCGTTATGCACAAAATATCTACTGGATTTCCTACATCTTTCAAGGTTTCAAGTCATATTAGTTTTATTTAAAAGACCATCTATATTTTGATGAAGTAATTACGAAATAAATAGTTTGATGAGCTATTGTTAGATTTGGAACTAATCTCAGTGGCTCTTATTGCATTCAATATCTAAATGCGAGGCAGTAAGAGGAAATCTTTCAAAATCAATTTGTACATTCTTCATAACATTCTTAAAAATGTCCGTAATGCCAAAGTTATTAATTCTGCCTGTTAAATTTGAGAACATTTTATATGTTAGGCTTTGATTTGAGTCAAAAAAATGTACATACTAATTATTTAGTAACTCTAGCAAACTATTAAACAATTCTATCTTATAGTTATACATGAGCAATCCCAGTATATATGTATAGGTGCACAAATTATTACATTGGTCAGATTTATTTCTTTAATTGCATCTCTAATTGTATTAATTAATTCAATAGAGTAACAATTCAGTTTAAAATCAGATTCTCCTAATGAAACAATATAGTAATCATCATGGTAAAATCACGTAGTTTTTTCTTAAGGTTAGTGAAAAGTTGCTTAATTCTAGAGTAAGGCAGTAAGTAGCGACAAGAATTAAATTCTGAAGAGAACGTGCCATGGATAAAATCAAGAGAACCAGCATAATGTCTATTACTTAAAATACATAATTTTCTTTTAGTTTTTACGTGCAGGTTTACGGGGTTATTAGGTGTGGAAGTGATACGGGATGATTCTTGAGAGATTTCGCAGGCGAGATTATTTTTTTCAGCTGGTGGATTTGGAAAAAGATTTGTGGATGTGGACTGCATATCCTGTTTGTTTTTCTTCTTTTTCTTTCGTGATAAGGGTGTTCCTTTAATTTGATCGGTTATGCTAACTTTTTTGTAATTTTCAATTATGATGAGGTATTTTTTTATATCCATCATTAGACGATAATTTTCACTGTTGATGTATTCTATCTCTTGGTGTGCACGTTTTAGTTCCATGCTGGTGCTTCGTAGTTCCTCTGTAGGGACTTTCATTTTTCACTTAAGTTGGTACTATTTGAAGAGCCGTTCAATGAGCTATTCTGTAGGCTCATCATAGTAGTGTCAAAGATAGTCTCCTTAGAAAGATCTGGCAAAGAAGACGTTCTTGGCATCATGCATGGCCGTTTACGTACAGTTTCATTTTCTATATCATAATCCAAGTTACTGGTAGCGCCTTCTGTAGTCATTGCGGTGAACTTAGTCATTGAAGTATCCATAATTTCAACATAATGCAAATTTAAGACTCAGAATATCAATGTATAATGCAAAAAGAAGATTTTTTTTATAGTTTTGGTTTCGAACCTGCACACACGCTGTCTGGTGCTTGTAATTGTTTGGATGAAATATACATTCATGGCGCGCAATGGTCCATATGTGTTATTTTTGTAGCATGATATTAAAAAGCCAAACACTGTGGCGATATTATTATTATATAGCATATAGCACAGTTTCGTGGTAATTTTCACTGTAATGACACTGATTTTAACAGAGTACTGATTAATGCAGTACCTTATTATTGATATTGTAAGTTAACAATAAGACACTTTTGAGGGTGAATTTCCACTAATGATTCCTAACTAAAATAGCACACTTTCTTAATGTTCACAGTTATGACGCTGAAATGCACAAAGTACTTTATAATGCAGTTGCATTGATAGTTAGATTGAAGCTTAATAATGAGGCACTTTTGACGGTTTTTTTGTCACTACTTCACCATAACATTAAATAATCGCTTAGATATTGAAAAAAACGGTCATATTACAAGAACATTAACCCGTACCATAGAACATATAATAATACCCGTACATAACTTTTTCACACTTTACTCGTACTTTAAACCAATTAAACATATTTTTATTTAGAGAACGTTTTGTTTACACTTGTGTTCACGCCGCGCGCGGTCTACCCTCCTCATCATCGTTGATGAAATGCATCTGTTATAGGCAGAGGTTAGTCCACATCACTTTGTTGCCGATTTTTTAACGAAACACACTGTAAGTTAAGACTTTGCTGCTTCGGTTATTTTCTATTGAATTTCAATTATAATTGATTGTTCCGACTATCGATAAATAGAATGTGTTACTGGCTTCTTTGACTTTTACTTCATAAACTTCTTAGGATAAGTGTCTAGGTTACTTTTCGTTATCAGCCAGCTTGCTTAAAGTTTGTGACTATAGTGTAAATGATAATAGCTTCAGTACCGTTGACCGTGATGTGGTCAGCGGTTATGTGCGTTTTTAAAAACACTTTCCATTTCTAAAACTCGACAAAAAAACACTTTGAGGCAAGATGATGGCCGAGCGGTAATAGCCATGGACTGCCGTGCCGCAGTACCCTGGTTCGATCCCCAGCGCCGGATTGAGCTTCACCGCATGTTGGAGGGGCATTCTGCGTTTGCCCGCCTACTACCCTCAAGTAGAAAATCTGTCACCTGACCGCTGCCGTTAGGTGCCAAACACCTAACGGCAGCAGCCCTTGAGAGCCAGTGAAATTACAGGCACATGAGACTTAACAACTATGTCTCAAAGTGACGGGCGCAGTGCAATTCGTGACTTGTGATGAAATGAATCTGTTAGAAGCAGAGGTTAGTCCGCTTAACATCAGGTGGGCCTAGAGCTTGTTCCGTCACAATAACATAAAAAAAGGATGGCTACGGGCTTGTTCCGTCACAATATCATAAAAAAAGTAAGATTAAGTTATTATTACTATAAGATGTGAGGGTTGGCCCCCTGGTCCATTGTATTCTGAACCTTAACTAAACCTCTGTTTAAGCTTATTTGATTAGACTCGGTGAGCATATCCTGTAGGTACATAAACTCCTAAGGTCTAATAATAGAAAAGAACTAAAACGTAGGGACCTGTGCATGCATGTAGCAAGTATACCGTATATAGGCTTAGTTGATTGGGCACATTCGCTATATTCTGTACATCAAATTCTGAGGTCTGATGATGGTTAATATGGTCAACGTGGTCGAAAGCCTTAGTCATGTCCATAAATAACAATTTCTCCTGTAGACCTCATGTTATTCATGTTCATCAATACTTTAAAAAGAAAGTAGACATTAGTACGAAGGTCACAATAAAAAATTAGGAACCGATAAAAAAGATCATGGTGCGGCCCAAATCGACCCCGTGTAAAATAACAGTGGGAAATTAACTTGATGAGAAATGTCCCATTCAAAAAAAGCTGTTGGGTGATTCACACCGCGATGCGAACTACACGCATTGTGAAATGCCCCAATGGCCAACAATAAAGTAACAAGGACATACTCAATGAAATGAAGGCTATAAAGTTAGTACTGCGTAGATTCCAGTCGTAAGTACTTTTTAAAATTGGATACACCATTACATAAAAAATTTTAACTACATAGGTAGTACATCATACACACACATTTTGTTACGCAAAAATAAATGCACCTTCACCAAGGATTAGCCAAAGGGTCAAATGCAGCACTAATAAGACTCCACAGTATGGCTATTTGTTCATTCAATTGTCACATTATATTGTTTTGTGTAGAATGGACCCAAAAACGAACATTTGACTAGAATTCAATTAAACTAATTTTCAGACCAGGAAACTCCAATTACAAGGTAGCCAAAATACGCTGAGAGGTATCTATATTATTATTAATGGCACTAGTAGTAACGGCTAAATGTAGCACACAGTTCAGCTGTATATATAGAATCGGTAACTAACGTTCTGACAAGACCTGAGTCCGCGTCAACGTTTGTGTTTGAAATGAGTTAGGAAGCTTTATCATAGAAGATATATTGTAATCAGAAGGAACAGAGGAAGAAGGACTAAATGCCTTCCCTCCCTAAATTCTGAATTTAGGAAAGTTTAATAGCCTCAAAACTGCCATTTTTAAATCTCGTATCGAAGTTTGCTTAGCCGTTCTTGACCTATCAGCTAAGCTAAGCAACGTCCGCTGTGGTCATAAGTTGGATGGGTGACCGCTAGTTGCTTTACTACTGAGCGCTTCCGTGCTCCGTAGGGCACGTTATACCGTCGGTCCCGGTGTTGTCTTAGGATGGCAGTTGTTAAAGCATGGTGGTAGGGCATTTGGCGAATGCCCTCCTGGTTAGCTACCACCCTCAAGTAGAAAATCTGTCTCCAAAGCACATAACTCTGTATTCCAGCAGCAGTCCTTGAGAGCCAGTAATTCTAGGTAAGCCTGAACAACATCTCCGACCACATCATCACTAACCATCAGGTGAGATAGTGTTCAAAGGCTAGAACAATAACAACAATAAAAAAAACATAAGTAGAGATCCGTCTGTCTACCTATGCAGGTATCCATACCTTTTCAAACCCTACTTAAGCACTTGACTAATAGCTCTTGAAACAATACCACATACACAATACTTAAAACAAGTGTCAATCTAGCCAATAATGCCATAGTGTTGTAACTAGTTATCTAAGTAAGGGATGTGATTAAAATCGTTAAGTAGGTACTTGACTTGAATACCTCTTAGACTATTACCCATTACACCACACTCACCACAGTACGTAGGGAATAAGTTTTTATCTTTGTAGGTGGTAGTTATGGCTGTTCACTGTTGGGTACTTTACCTAAAAATCTAAGCCCTATAATATTGTCTATCAATCACATGGTACGTCCATTTCTGCTCTTATTGAATACATCATAAACATAAACAACATGTTATACAGCCATATCATGAAATAGTAAACTACAATCTTAAATGTGTTATAGAAGGAAGCAGTCCCACGACACAAGGTTTTTTCTTAGTGTGGGCTCGGCATGTCATTTAACCGTCAAAAAACTACAATTTAGTGTTACACTTGTAAAAAAGTATAATAATAAAGTTAAATAATATTATTATCATTATTTTTTTGTCATTGTGATGGAACAAGATTGAGGCCCGACTGATGTGGTGATGTGATGTGAGCGGACTAACCTCTGCCTATAACAGATGCATTTCATCACAAGGCACGAAGTGCACTGCGCCCGTCACCTTGAGACATAGTTGTTAAGTCTCATGTGCTTGTAATTTCACTGGCTCTCTAGGACTGCTGCCGGAACATACCGTTAGGTGCTTTGCGACAGATTTTCTACTTGAGGGTGGTAGCTAGCCAGGCCGGCAATCGCAAAATGCATTTCCATGATGCAGTGAAGCTCAAGCCGACGGCAGTAGGGATCGAACCAGGGACCTGCAGCACGGCAGTCCATAGATATTATCGTTGGCCATCATTGCTTGCAAAAATTTTGTTTAACGTTAATAAAAATACTCAATCGAAACCGCCAAGCTCATAACAGTGTGTTCCGGCAGAAGTCCTTGAGAGCCAGTAAAATAACAGGCGCATGAGATTTAACAACTGAATGTCTCCGGGTGACGGGTGCAGAGCAAATCGTCATTTGTAACGAAATGCTTCTGTTATAGGCAGAGGTCACCACTTAACATCAGGTGGGCCTCGTGTGTGTTCCTTCACAATCCTATAAAAAACGTTACAATTTTTATGTATAGATTGATGATTTATATTCATTGCGGAAACAAAGGATGTTTTAACAGCCACTATTCAACCTATAGAATTTTAAAATGCTATAATCTGCAAAGAAGAATCTGAACCAGTAAAAGAATGTAGTCATATGTCGTGTTTAGTTTTATATTTCATTATAATGCTTAGATCTGAGTATGAACTGTTATCTAGACATAAAGCTGTAATTGTGACAGCTCAATGCTGGTTATATACAGCACATGTCTTTAATATGGTATAAATATTGTCATTAAGGTTGAACTGGCCAGTCACTTCTCCATACAAACGTCGTAGGGTGATCACTCCCTTATTTGAGATTTTAGGTCCAGAACTAAGCATGATATCGTATGATCTCGTTATTATCTTAAGCTTTTATCGTACCGAAATTTTAAAAAGATAATTAGGTTGAAAGTTATGATCTAAAACTTCATATGAAAATGTTTCAAGGCTCATAAGTCAGAAGTTAATTATTTCATTAAAAAATGTTACGATACAAGCCTAGATAATAAAGAGATCAATCGATATCATGCTTTGTTTTGGACCTAAATCCTCAAATATGGGAGTGATCACGTTGAGAAGTTTATATGGAGAACTAACCACCAGCTCACCCATAAAACATTGATTTAAAATATTTATAAGTATTTAACGGGACTTAATCGCGATAAAAACATTAATAAATTTATTTATTTACCTCGACGTTTCGACCAAGTTGCATTGGTCGTGGTCACGAGCGGACTTAACGGAATTTTTATCGCGATTAATTCCCGTTAAATACTTATAAATATTAGGGATGGGCCGAAATTCGTTTAACATTCGGTTTAACCGAACTTCGGCAGGTTGAACCGAACTTCGTCATTCGGCCGAAATTTGGTTTATATGCCGAACATTCGGTGCAAAACAGCCGATTTTTTTATTACAATTGCACTATCATACATAATAGAAATAAATTAAAACAACATATCTGTAATAATAATATTAGTCTGATATAGGTACTTAGTCATTTATTTGAATAAAGAAAGAAAAGTAATCATCAAACGTCTTAAAAATCTTTGCTTACTTAGCAATCACACAATTACTACTATATTTACTAATTAGCCTTACATATCTGTCCAACTTAATAAAACAACAAAATTCAACTGCTCTCCTTACTAATTTGCCTTAGATATCTTTCTTACCTAATTAAATAACAAAAACTGCTCATCTCAACAAGTCTTAGAATTCTCTCTTTCCTAGTAAAAACACAGAAAAAGCGCGGCGAAATTAAACCGAAGTTCGGCCGAACTTCGGCTGAATTTTTCATTTATACCGAATGTTCGGCCGAAGTTCATATTCTGTTCGAACCACATTCGGCCCATCAGTAATAAATATGTGTTCAAGTCGCGAAAGTCTTAAAGTTACTATTGATTTAAAATGCTTTGAATAGACGAAGCATAGCCTTACACCGACATAAGCAATGTAGGTATGAGTTAAATATAATTAAATAGAGAGTAGGTATCATAATAGGTAACTAGAGAATTAAGGTCTAAGGTCATACATATTTCATGCATCCACAATAAAAATACAATCATAATTATGTTGCTGTAGAGGGTTTTGTAATATGAGATGATAATGACAATTATTTTGCATTTCGATAATTGTACGAACCCAAATGTAAATAATTAATATAATAATACTAAATTATTACAATAGTCTATTGTTACCTATACATTGTTTATGTGATATTCAGCAATTAAATATTCCATGAATTTACATAGATTTCTTACAACCTACACCACCCTATGGTTTCAGAACTTTTTATAGAGGATTCATATCATGGGTGTAGATAGTCTTGTCTGTAACTGTACATAATTTGGTAAGTACTAAAACGCTTATGCTACTATTATCACATATCACCCTTATCAGTTGAGCCGTCCGCCGCCGGATCGTATAGGATAGGAACTAACTCGTAGGTATGCCTAGACGACGCGCCTGAAAGAAACCGTGCCATGTATGAACTGTTTGTGGGACTCGTGGATATGCGGCCTTATGGTCTCGGTCCTCGGTTGATCGAGCGTAGCGAGGTCTCAGAGTCCACTGGGAACAATTGAATATTTTATACGTATAGATTAGACCAATAAAAGTTTTAAGTTCGAATATGAGCGATTCGGCCAAGTGGCTGTCGAACTTTTTTTTTTATTGTTTTGCTATTGTTTTATTATAAATATGATTTATTCACTCTTACAAGAAACAAAGGGGAAAAAAAGTAATTATTGCATCAAATTAAATTATAAATAGATAATTCAATGAATTTGATACATTAAGATAGTATTTACATTTCATTATTAAACCTATCAATGTTGGTGTAAATCAGTTCTATAAATCTTAACTTTTTTTGTTATACGAGTATAACCGCTTAACTCACTTTTGATCAATGTTGTAAACACCTGTAAAAGGTATATGTATCAGAACTAAAATATTAAGAACGTCCCTTATGATTATTTAATATATATACTGTTGGTGTTTCTTAAATCTATACTTATAATAAAACTGTAACAGATCCAATTCTGTACATGGAAGATATTTTGGAAAAAATCATTGATAGCAATCTGTAGGTTTGGCAGATGCCAAAACTGTATTTTATTTTATTTTTGTCTGTCTGTATCCCGGCCGCGCATCACTCCAAAACTACTGGTGGAAACCCACAGAACACCCCAAGGTCAAAACTCGGTTACCAAACTGGTTTACCTACAAGGAAACTTAATTATGTATGGCAATAGATTTTTTGCCTCTTATTAGAAGTGTCTCTACACACTCACCTACTTTCCTGCGATTGTGTCCTAGTATACGTCTATAATCAAATCACCTCGATAGATACCGCAACGCGTCAACATTGATTAATTAAAAGGAGATTCGATTGAGTGAGCTTTGTAAATTTATCTCACCGTAACTATCTAACTACGAGTACATTCACTGGTAGGGTGCGATAGAATATATTTGTATCAACGCCAGAAATATGTGCAAAATGAACAGTGCATGACTTAAAATATAATAAGAGTATGGTAACATTTTAGAGACCGAACTTTATAATTTTCATCGATTCTTGGTTACGGCCTTATTATCTGGGGAAACTCTGTTGAGTTAGATAAGGCTTTCAAGGTACAGAAGCGGTGTATCCGAGTCATACATAAGGCTAGGTTTCCTGACAGCTGCAAACCTCTACCAACTTAAAAATAATAATATACTTCCCCTACCATGCTTGTATATAAGAGACTTGTGTATCTTTGTAAAGGCAAATCCAAGCTATTTTCTAAAAAAAAGTGACGTTATTCCAAGACAAAAAAGACCTAAGTATAAAAACTTGTTATACCATCCTCTATGCCAGAAAGTTATTTATGAATTTTTTTTTATAATATGGCTATTACTGTTTATAACAAATTACCGGAAAACTTGAAAACTTTGGCCGGAAACAGCTTCAAAACTAAACTGCACAATTGGTTATTGGACAATTGTTTTTATAGCATGACAGAATATTTTAATGTATAAAATGATATTATGTAAAAAAAATTATAATATATTTTAGGAATAAAAACTAATATTTGTACGCCTGCTTGCAGGTTGAATGCATTGCTATATATTTTCCTAACATCTGAAATTGTAATGATTGTGTATTCTGACAAATAAATGATTGATTGATTGATCATGTTGTGAATTACGGGCAGGCCACCATTTTACGCACACAGCCGGCAAGCATGGAACTTTTTAGCTAATTGCATATTATTTTGATAATTAATATATTTTTGAATGGATGCAATGAACATAACTACTAGGACAATCCTAACTGCTATCAAAGGATTATCATCTTTCCACGACTTATTAGGTACCGTGAAAATTATATTGGAAACTGATAACTGATTAAGACTACAGACCTTATAAAGCCATAACTCAGGTGCTTGTTAATCAATTATCAAGTGTAATCAAATGTAACAAAGTTAATTTAAGTGTAAGAGTATTGTTACCTACCAAACTACTTTTGCTGTGGCAGAAGTAAACTCCTATCTTTAAGAAAGATCTCACAAACATTATTTTTGCTGATAGCTTCTGAATACAATCTCACCTATGGGGAAGAGACGATGAAAGCCTAGAATTATTGGCCTCCTTTTTTTCATTCCTAGGCCTAAGGAGGCCTACCGGAATACCGTTAGATGCTTGGTATTTCATTTTTTATTTAAATTTGGTACTTAGTCAGTCAGTCCATCAATCACAATGAGCAGAATGTGAACCATTGAAATGTTTTACAGTAGAAAAATACAACTGTAAAAGTAGTAGATCATCTCTTATACATACACAAGCTACCTAGCTTACAATAACAATATAGTTTTGGTATTTCAAAAGCTCCTAGTTAAAATAGACAAGATTCTCCGAACACACCGACAAGAGGCTTACAAGAGATATCGTCAATTATTATCAAGTATTCAAACTTGATAACAATCAAATAATACACAACAATTAATTTAAGGGCCTTAGTATTTTGAACACCAACCCGTTGGCACGTTGTTTGGAATTTAAGTAGCCAGAACGAGCTCAATGTCTATTGATGAGTCTCAAATACAATATTGAATTTGCTTATACTGAAAAAGTGAAAGTTCGTAGATTTCGTCGGCGTGGCAGCGCAGGAATAGTTTTATAATGGTAGTATACAGAGGTTATTGGTAAAATGCTAACCACTTCTTAGGGTTGACTTCTGCTAGTCCTAAGAAACATATTGAGATATTTTTTTGTGTTGAAAAAAAAAACAAATTATTTTCTTTTGTGTTTTTTTTATATGTTTTGACTGAATAAGCACGAGGACCACCTGATGTCAAAGGTTTCTTGTGCCTGCAATGTATTATTTCACATTTTGTATTAAACACAAAATCATTTCAAAATGTTTCTTAGGACTAGCGGAAGTCAACCCTAAGAGGTTGTTAGCATTTTACCAATAACCCTATTTAGGTGATTATGTACAAAAGATTTCTTCAAACAAAGCAATTTTTTTGTTATATGTTTAACTTTATCAGGTCGCTTAGTCAATGGGACAAGTGTTCAAAATGCTGGCACCTATCTAGCTCAACGGATTGAAATTCAATGGGGCAATGCTGCCCGCATGCTGGGCGTGCTGCCAACTGGTAGTGAGAGCATCCTCCGTATGACTCTGCAATGAATAGTAGGCTGTCTAAATGCTTTGATTGCAGTAGTTGTGGTGTTGTAGGTATATAGTTCGTAGTATTTAGTCAATAACGACATCCTGCCGGTAAAAAGAAAAGTAAATAGTCGTTCATATATATTCAAACACTTCGATCCAAATTGTTCGCCACTTACGACTACCATGTGCAGTTATTTATAAGGAGGGTGCAATTGTAGCCCACGGGGATAAATACTACTAAAGAGATAAGTCGGAAAGGTAATCCATGTATGAAAATAACGAAATACTTCTGCATTCTGATCTTCATTGCAGGACAATTTCAACAAGACATGCCTAATAAATAATGTTAAGATTCTTAATAAGCAAAAACTAATGTTTCGTTATCTAATTGAAGGTCAAGTAAAATTTTGTTACATGATTTTCGTAATATCTAAGTTTGGGGCCTAACTATAACGAGGAAGGACATTACTCTATTAGTAAAAAATTTAAGCAATGATGGTCGAGCGGTAATAGCTTTGGACTGCCGTGCCGCAGGTCCCTGGTTCGATCCCCACCGCTGGCTTGAGCTTCACCGCATGCTGGAAGAACATTTTACGATTGCCCGCCTGGCTAGCTACCACTCTCAAGTAGAAAATCTGTCGCCAAGCACCTAATGTTGTGTTCCGACAGCAGTTCTTGAGAGCCAGTGAAATTACAGGCACATGAGACTTAACAACTAGGTCTCAAGGTGACGGGCACAGGGCAATTCGTCACTTGTCATGAAATGCATCTGTTCTAGGCAGGGGTTAGTCCGCTTAACATCAGGCGCTTAACAATGGCTAACAATATTTGTCAAACAACACCTACCCAGCAATGTGTGTCCTTTCAATGCAATCCTTATAGGTGTACTAGTTAGCTAACATAGTTCAAGTATACTGGTATTAAACTGAGCTTTGAAGTTTCAACCGACAATTTGATTCTGGCTAATGAAAACAAAGAAACGAATTTCGGAACATAAGGAAACGTTTCGGGTTTTGTTTTATGGTTACCCAGAAATTCCTAATCCTTCTTCCTATAAAGCGATTGATGTGAACGAATGGCTAACAATATTAGTCAAACAACACCTACCCAACAATGTGTGTCTTTTCAATGCAATCCTGATAGGTGTTCTAGTTAGCTAACATGGTCCAAGTATACCGGTATTCAACTAAGCTTTATAAAGGAACTTGCGGTATTACCCCACACGAGGATAGGATAGACACAATGTCTTCAACTCACTTTGCGGAATTTCGCCTTTGTATAGTAAAGAAACAATCTCAAAGTGAAGTGGATAGTACCTACTTTATACCTGTAACCAAATTAGAGATTCTCCCAATCAAGATAAAAGGATGCCTCGCATTACATTTGATTGTATTAAGTTAATAATCAGAGGCGTTCGTGAAGGTGAATGTTTATTGGCGTTTCATTACATTCTCGGGTATCTTTGATTTTATTAAAATGTGTTTGGTAGATAGGTACCTGCTAAAAATAGGAAAACCATCAGTATCGAAATTTATCCACTCGTTCTCATTACAAATTCACCAAGTCTTTACTTTTCTTTTCCATTACAGTAGCTAGGGTTGGTACTATGAAATAATTACCTATTACACTATGGTTCACCTTAGTTTAAGTATACAGATATAACTATAAAGTATTTTATTGCCCATGGGCTAGCTTCTGACTACTACTCACCTGATGGGAAGTAAAGATGCGGCCTTAAGATGTATTATTGGTTCTCAAAAATATTATATAGCAACATATTTTTACTTGTGATTGAGCCATAGCCAGACCACCATTCAAGTAGCACCTTAATTTTTCCGAAGAAGGACTGGCTGAATTATAATAAATTGTGCTTGTTGCATTTTCAACACATCAGCGTTTCGCTACTTGAAACCTTAACAATGGATAACTTTTCCCAACTTTCATATTGTGCACGTTATAAGTAAATACGATATAAAAATATAAACACGATAGCAATATAAAAGTTACCTAACTTCAATAAACTAGTTAGGGTCGCGGGGTGAGTATATAGCTAAAAGGAATCGACCAACAAACCGGCTGGGCATCGAATGCACGCTCGCCCACCGACCTACCCGCCCTGCTGCCGCCTGCTCTGACTTTATAAATATACTTTAGCATTTTATTTTGAACCGAAGAACTACTGTTAATATCAGGATATCTGGAAGTACCAGGATACGTAGGTAGGAAGGTCAACCAGCAAAAGTTATCGCTTAACACCAAATAGGCTGCATGCTTGTTCAACAATAAAGTTGGAAAAATCACTACCCAAAAATGTATTTCTATTTCTAAAGATATAGATAAGATAGCATAAAAAGTTAATGGTATTGGACGCGATCAAAATATTTTGAAAACAGCCCTTAAAGTTACTTCATATGTTTGACGAACACCTTTTTTACCCTTTAGGGGGATGAATATACAATTATATTTTGATATGTTATATATAATTTTAATATTGTTGTGTTTGCAATAATGCCTGCTATGCAGATTACATTACAAAACTACAAATATATGATAGAAAAAATTTAAGTCATGGAGGGGTGGAAGGACGCGGTTCCGAATCCCGCACATGACTAAAATTTTTTCTATCGTATATTTGTAGTTTTGTAATGTTATTTATAAACCAAATTCTTTATAACAAAGAAAGAAACACCCAATTCGCTTAAACATTACCTATATTGTTCATTCATCCTTGTGTTTGCATAACTGTAAACGATTTTTGTTGAAAGTTTTTCGTCAATATTAATTTCCATCGAGTAAAGTTTCTTTATCATGCTCAAAAAGTCTAAAGTAAACTAGCTCCTACTGATTTTTTTGGTTAAAGCGAAAAGCGTTGTTTTATCTTTCAGTTATTTTAGAAAAATATTTGAAAATTATGTCTAATCACAAAACCGTCTTATTAACCTGGTACCTATTTAAATATTCGTAAAATGTTCAAATGTATACATATCCCTAAGGGCCTGTTTTAGAATGTTCGAGTAAGTTCCGGATAGACTACCCAGAACATAAAATAACTGAATGATAAAAATGACAGTTAACATGCAGCACGTTTCAAGCTTTAACCGATGGATAGGCTAAATCGAAGACTGTGAAACGCAAAGATAGTGTTTTATTTATTAAATATGTTCTGGGTAGTATAACCGGAACTTCTCGAACGTTCTGAAACAGGTCCTTAGTCTAATATCTTCTATAACATCGTATTATTATTTTCTATCTCTGAATAAGAAAATAAAAATTTCCAGACAACATTATTTTGGCGAATAATTATTAAAATGCATATTATTACGGAAAACTAATACACCAAAAGCATAGATCTTAGACTGAAGGCATGCATAGTTTAATCGAGTTTGAATACTGTAATTGTGACGAAGCTATGTTTGTATTAAAAGCGATATGAAGACAATTTCCTTAGCAAAATAAAATTTGTTGACCACTGCTACAGAGTAATTGAATATATTATGCGTGTCCTAACACGCACATGAGGCGTTTTTATTTATTGAATTAGGATATTGGTCTGAGTGTTGGTTTGTCAAACAGATTCAGTTGAATCTTGTTTAGTAGTAAACCTTTAAATTATCCTCGAAATATGTATATTTAAGACTAACTTTAATCTAAAAATAGACAAATAAAAAATCAATGGAATCGAAACAAAGAGGGAAATCAAATCACGCAACTGAACATGCCTACCCCCCATATTATATTCAAATCTTAGCAACAGTATAGAGAATTACGAAGAAAAATGTAATTAGAACTCTAGCAGGAAACAGCTTCAAGCTATGATTTCCGTTCTCATGACGTAGTTTCAAGCTTCAGCGGTGATCGTACTGGAACTCAGAGTTTTCATAAGCTACGCGTGCGTAGCTCCGCCCACCGCCCGCCCTAGCGCTTGCTATAAATGCTGCTACAGATATTCTGGAGAGTCATTCTGAACTCGTGCACTTCGCGGTTTGCCGAACTCCAACTTTGAAAAGTTTCTGCTGTTCCCGCCAAACTTCAACAAGGTAAGTGACGTTATATTGGAACACAATAAATCATCATTTTCACGGGGTTTCTAGAAACTTCGTAAATCGCCTGCGTCGGATTAACCCAAATAATAACATGTATATAATGAGAAGAACTTCTTAAAAAACGACATGTGAATGTAAAGTTTAATTATTGCTTTAAAGTTTTACTAAATGCTTGCCAATCATCTATTAATGTAGCGGAAAATACGACATAATTTTGTTTTTCATCTCTTGAAAGAACAAGTTTGTTCTTGTAATAATTAAAATGGTTTACGATTTCAACTTCCTTTGATACATCAGTGTAACAAAGCAAATAAGCAAAACAAAGTTCAATATAAATTGAACTTTGTTTTGTTTTGCTTATTAGAATTGTTTCTAATAAAAGAACATAATATTTCAAAATGTTTGTAACGATTGCAATTAAGCCTGGAATCGCAATAACTGGAGTAAGAGAATTTCTTTAATTTGTAAACATTTAGCAGTTAAAACCTAATGTTTAATGCTGCTATACTACATTCAAAATAAACTCTTTTGCATTGAAATAATAATATAAATATGTTTTCACCTTTTATGTTTGAGCCTGGTTTGCCGCACATGATAGCTAGACAGTATTATAATTAAATCGTTACAGCCGTTTGCGTAAAAGCGATCGAAAAAGAAAACAAATATCTATTTAATGGATATACATTATATAACATATAACAATAAAAATAGTCCACGGAAGCGTATTTAATTTAATATTTATTTATTCAATTAGTACCGCACAAACACGAATTACACTAATGATATGAAATATGATTACTTAAACAAATAAATGATTAATCTTTGCACGTCATAGATAATGATAATAATAGAATCTCACTCATAAATGCCCGAATTGGGGTACGTATGGTGCTACAAAATGACTTAATAAAAATTGACATGAAAAATTACCAATAATTAAAATATAAATTCAGGATGTCAAATACAATATTAAATGTCTATTAATTTCAATTAAATCATACTTATTACAGCAGTCACAGATTATGCTGAGTACCTACACAAAAACAAACTCAATTAAGAAATATATAAAATGTCATGTTAGTTTCGATGTACACAAAAAATAAAATTATAATATATTAAAATGTCATTTAAACATGACATATCCAATAAGGTCCAATATGGACAAGGATGTGTAGTATCTAAAAATAAACTACAGTAAGATGAAATGCGACACTCTCAAACAAATTTGTTTTGTTTTTAGTAATCTATCTACAGAGCTCTAGTTTGTCGCGTTTTTTTTTAATAACTTTAAAGCATAGATTCACAAACAACGTAGATTCGAGCTTCTATATTACTAAAATGATACTAGCAAGTAGACCAACTTACACAGCGTAGTTACTCCTTATTTTAATTATTTTTGGTAAATGCCTTATTTTGGCCACACGGTACATATACTCGAATCGAAAACACAGTTACAATCCACTCATTTTTTTTTCATTTTTTCATTGTGGTAGCTATTACGGTTTAAATCGCGTATATTTTATATGTTTGTGTACTTAAAATTGCAACTATGTATACATAACGTATTTATTACTTTTTCAAAATGTACACCTGAAACCTAAAAAAAACTTTATGCGCCAAAAAAATACTCGTTTGAAATGTAAATTGTTCCCATATAACTGTACAATGGTGTATATTATTATAAATAGTGTGTATAACTGTATTTTTTATTACAATCGGAATATACAGTCACACAAAGATGGACGGTTACAGATAAGCCATAAGTATTACCCATATATAAATAAGTAAATATAAGGAAATATGATATAAGACACAATTTGGTTTACTATTAAAAATATATAACTTATGGCTGTAAACACTACTTACCTATTTGATTTAGATAATGTCAGTATGCGTTTTTAATTTTTACGAAGGATGAATATCTGACGATTTCATTTTACCATCATTTTAATTTTATGACTTTAACATTTTTCCCATGTGTATCCAATATAATATAACCTAATATAACCTTCTTATAATAATCCTACATTAAGTAGTCATTTACTCTAATAAAACAAGAGATGACCGAATTTGAAGCTGTTCTGCGGAAGTTCAGGCTTTTTATTTTTCCGGAATCCGAAATTTTATTCCCACTTTTTATTTTTCCGGAAAAAAACAGCTTTTGATTTTTGTAAAATTTGATAGCCCATACAGCTGAAAGCTAATTTAGTTCAGCATAACTTTGTAACTCTTACATCAATGTACGTATAATATTAAGAAGTTCGTATTGTTCTTAGAATTTAGATATTAGAATTTACCTACAAAGTATTTAAAACAAAAGATAACTTGGGCTGCCCATACCTCCAGGCTCAAAAATGAAAATATAGGAAAAAGTCCAGGACGTGGGCAGCAGCGCCTTTTAAAGAACTGCCACCTTTGCAGCAATCTCCAAAACGGCCTGCCTAACGTGGGGATTAGGGCAGATCCCCCCCAATAGGGGAGATCTTCGTACAACAGTGGACGTTCCGGTTGAAGTGATGATGATGATATTTGGTAGTCCCTTCAAGTAAGCAAATGCACAATACTAGTACTTCTAGACTTCAAGGCACAATAAGATAATTTCTACGAAACAATAGGTAATATAAATAATCGTCATTTCAAGTAATCGAACTATATATAAAACGATAGTGTATAAAAACGATCATCGTCAAATATTCCTTCCTATTGCATGATTCAGTTCCTACAACGAGGAAAATGTTGATAAAATTTATATAGGAACCACTCCTTTCCTTATAATAACATATATTTTGGGTTCCGTACTAACAAAAGGGACCCTATTACTAAGCCTAGACTGTCCATTCGTCCGTCCATCCGTCTGTCCGACTTTAAAAGGATATATCTTTGATACCGTAATAGGCAGTCGATTGAAATATAACAATAAATAATTGCCTAACAGATAATAATGGTAGCCAAAAGATAAAAATATAAGGAAATACAGGAAATGTGTTTCTATTAAAAAAACGGTAACACATACGCTTGTATGAAATTCAGTTCGATTCAATTCAATCGATTGAAATATAATATAGCGAATTGCCCAGCAGATAATAATGATAGTAAAAATATAAAAATATAAGGAGGTACAGGAAATGTGTTTCTATAATAAGAACGGTAACACATACGCTTGTATGAAATTCAATTCGATTAAAATCAATCGATTGAAATATAATATAGCAAATTGCCCAGCAGATAACAATGATAGTAAAAAGGTAAAACCCCGACAAGAAACGTGTTTCTATGGTGAAAACGGTAACACATACAAGCGTCAAACTTAAGCATAAAATAATATGAACAGGCCCAGTCCAGATTGAACTCCTACTAAAGATCTCGAACCGAATGAAAAATACTATAATTATTGGTAAATTGGCTTTTGGGCAATATTGGCTTTGCTGGTACGGAACCTACCGTCCAACTTGCACATGGCCGGTATTTTATTAATCAATGAAAACGGGTTTGTAATGACAAATGCTCACCTTTTAAAGTCTTCCACAAAACATGTCAATTAATGCAAGGCATGTGGATAAATTCATGTTAAGAAATTCTGTATTCTTGATGCCTCTTATTAAAAAAATCTTACAACCCTTGGTCTCAAGAATGTCACAATTAAAAATATTTGTTCTGTGTGTAACATGAGCTATTTTGGGTTACGTTAGACCCTTGTTCCTGAAAGACGACAGTATCATTATTAGAACAAGAAACCGGATATTTTTAGTAAAATGCCAAAAAGGTTGTAACCTGTCGCTTTTCGTAGTGCGCTCCTTCGAAAGGAATAAATAGTCAACAGATCTGAATGAAATACCACTTCTTGTTACTCATTTATTTATTGATGTAAAAAAGGCACAAAATCAATTACATTTATCTCACAAAATTAAGAAAAAAATCAGATTAAGTCCTATTAATTATTTCCGTGAACACTATTATCGAATTTTGAAACAAGGACTTACTCTAACATTTATGCATTAACACCTGCCAAGCAAAAGCACTTACGATGCGGAACCCTTAAAAATCAAGGCTTGACTTGCACTTCGCTGTATAAAGTAGTTTACATGATTCAGGTACAACAAAATTTTACACAAAATATGCATACACATAAAACCACGAAAGAAAATGACAATGAGTATAATAAAACAGCGAGTACAATTTTTTTATCAGCAATGTCCTATATCCATACAAACACTACTATTTCTACTATATGTGTTTAAATTAATTTTTCGGGTCTATTTGGAAGAAATGGAATTTGGTATTTGGTTTAAAGTGTAATTTAAACATGAATTTTGTACGCGAAAGATTAATACAAACAAATGATAGGTCAATTATGTACAATATTGTACAATGGAAGCATTTAAGCAATTTAACGAATTTTGCAAGCATATACATATATCCAAGCGCCCCAGTGTACTACCACCTGTGAAAACAACAAATTCTATTTATTTGATCTGCTGATAATTTGATATGTAAAATGCTTTTTAATTTCATGTGATAATTACAATTTTTAATTAAGCTGCAATTTTTAATTTATGGTGCTTTTTCTGATCCCTATTCCGATTTATTTACGTATTAAATTAACAAAAAAATAATTACGTGATGCAATTATATTAAAAATTTTATATAATTGCATCACTATTCGGGAGACCTTTGCCAAGAGGCAAGCAGGTAGTGATAATCATTAGTAAATTTGTATTGTTAGGATCAGTTTTAATATGTTGCTATCTGAAATAAGGAATGTAATTAAAAAAAACAGCAAATCAACAGTTAACAGTACACTTCGCAGTATGATATTTTCGAAATTGTTTAATTTCCATTATCGTCACACCTACATAAATTGCTTACATATCAATTACCACGAGTAAAATAACAAATGTGTGTTTATATTGTTCATAATTTGGTACTAAAAACGCATTTCTGTTTCATGCGAGCTGAAACTGTTCACTTTCAAAATATTTGTTCAAGTACTTTACGAGTTAGTTCGTTTGCAATTGAATATTACTCAAACATGATCAATTTATGGAAATGACAAGCTCCTGCCTTCAATTACTTTCGAGTAGAATTCAGCAATATTCTATCTGGTATTATAATTAAGTACCTACTTTGAATTGGGATCAGAATTATTCATGTGCTACTCCAGGTCTTAAAATTGACCATTTCGTCTCAATCTATTTAGTAGTATCTGAATAATGGTAACGAAGATAAAACCGTTTTGACTCGGAATGACACGTGGGCAACTGCCAGCAGCACTGTACTCATATTTAGAAATAAAGAAGGATAGCGACATTGCGAGAGTTAAGTGTTTGAAAAAACACTTTTTTTCGATCAGATGAAGTCTAATATCGGTCTAATCCGGTGCGTAATCGGGAGACGTGGAAAAAAAATGTGCTCTAATAATTTATAAATGAGGATTCCTACACGGATCTCAGCTTTCCATGCCATTGTTAGTACGGCGAGGTAATCATACAAGAGATTTAAGGACATTGCAATTCAAATACAGCGAGGCAATTCAAATACAGCGTTTATTACTGTGCGTTTTGGCATGGAGTTCATTGAAAAGACTACAACACACTGAATGGCACTGAATTGAGTAAAGGCTATATCAATACGGTGCCGTTAGGATCAGTATATGCCAACCAAAAGACCCGTTTTATCCTGAAATCCGATTTAATTTTCAATAAAAAACCAATCACATGGATATATTTTTTTTTCCCTCATTCATACATTTTTAAAAGATCCTACAGATAATAATATAGTTGTTCGGAAACCAAGTAATGACAAAATAGTGAAATCGTTAATAAAACTCCAGTAACGGCAAATACATGTTTAAGGATACTGGTCTCATAAATAATTTATAACAAATTATCATTGTATGTAAACCGCTAATTTGTTTTGATACGATTGCTTACTCTGTTTATATCTTTAAAATAGTAATGACTACAAACTGCAACATTACAGTAATGTAACACCACTAAAGCAAAGTAAATCTTCCAAGGGCTAATTAATAATAAGTTAATTCCTGAAAAACTTGTTATAAATATTTTTAAATTTGGGAAATCATCGGCCCATACCACTTACATCAACACTTTTACATTATTAATATTTAACACATAAGGTTTTTGAAAGGCTTTTTATACATATTTATAGAGATCTCCTATATATAAAGATCATCATTCCTTAAAAACACTAAGAGGAAATAAAATTGTTCTTGTGAACAATTTTTTTGAGTTTGACATAATCATTTTCATTAGTTTCAATCTTAGATAATATTAACAAATATTTTCAGATAACATCGGATTAATCTACATCTACACTAAAATTTAGCTAAGCTGGAGCGGGCCGCTAGTATTTTATAAAACTCTTTGTGCATCTCTAACATTATAATTTTTGCACTAACGTTTGCTAAGCGAATAAGTTTAGTATTTTTTTTTACAAGAAATGTGTGGTTACTGTCTGTCATATTTTCAAACCAATATAACTTTTAAAACTTTCAAGAATAGAGCAATTTTACTAGAATGGAATATAATGTAGTAGGTAGGGGGTATTTACTAAGAATCAAGATTTACAGTAGGTATGCTTAAAATATTAGTCACCTTAACATAATAATTATGTACACTATCTCTACTCGATAGAAACCCATAGCTTTAGGATTCCGACAGCTCCAGAATATAGCCTGTGAATTTCTCAATGGAAAATCGGATATTCGATTTTAATTACGATTTCCTTGAACCAAATCAAGTTCACAAAGCCGTTCAATTAAGGATTATTCAATGTCATCATTGAATTCCTAGTAAGTTAATTATTGATATTCTTGTAGGTGTAAAAGTTTGAAAAACAAATATATACGCTGATTAAACATGTGTAGAATGTTTAACTATTAATATGGCTGTTTTAGTATCATTTTAGACAAGAGTGTTTTCAGCACTAAGTACTCAACATTAATTCCACATATGAGCATATTTATGTTCCATATTCCAAGAAACTGATATTAAGAGGAAATGGATATTAAGAGAGTATTGTTTGTAGCGAACCATTTGCATAATATACTATTCTGTTTATAAATACTTTTATTAAACAAACCTTAGAGGCAAAGGGATAAGCAGATTAAAGACATCAAAATATTATCTACTTAGTTGACGATCATAAAACCACTACGCTGTCAAAAGGTCCACGCCAGAGGGTTATTTTGTATTCAATATTCAATAATCTGTACATATAATATCAGGGTATATAGAAAGATAAAAGGGAAAATGATATTCCATTCGCAGGGGTTAAAAAAGATAACATAATATAAGACGCGTGGTCGTATGTCACTTTATAAAACAGGAAGTTGTTTTGAGTTATGGCAGGTTTCATTATAAATGCAAGTAGGTCATACTTGTTTGGCTTATAAGGGGACTTAGTGCAAGGTATATAATATTATAAAAAGACAAACCATGTCTTTTTAATAGCCTTTAACAACAACTGATGGAAAGTGAAAACGTGGTCAGTTGTCAAACTTAGAAGAACTGTGTCTCTAGGACAGCTGCTGAAACTCACCGTTAAGTGCCATTAGCTAGTGGGTTGGACATTCTCAAAATGCCCTACCACCATGCTAAAACGATAGCCATCCTAACATATCATCCAAGACCGACTACCACTGAACGTGCTCACCGAAACACGGAAGCATTTACTAGTAAAACTAGCGGTAACAAAAAAAAAATAACATGAACATACCTCGACAATTATTCTCATGACTGTGCATCCCGAATCGGATATGGTAATCAGATATGTATAGTCCATAGGAACTATTACAGGAGAAATGGAGGGCTCTATTAAAATAGGTTCTATTGCTATCTAACTGGCGCATTTCCAGACTGCTACAGAACATGTATTTATCAGGAAAATCCTATATCAATCCGAATAGTGTATGGAATTCTCTTTGTCTGACCAAGTTCCAAAGTAACGCTTTATGCCACAGTAATTTATAAAAGTTCTATAAAAACTTTCTTTTGAATTTGTAGGCCTGATTTGAATTGCTCTAAATACTAGATAGCAATATTTTATTACATATTCATGAATTAATTTTGAAGCAGTGATGGCTCAGTTGCATTGGCTATGGACTGCCGCGCAGCAGGTCCATGGTTTGTATCCCACCGCGGGCTTGAGCTTCACCGCATGGTGAAAGGGCATTTTGCGAATACCCGCCTGGCTAGCAAGCACCCTCAAGTAGAAAATCTGTCGCCAAGCACCTAGCCTCGAGCTTGTTCCGTCACAATAACATAAAAAAAACCATCACCGACATCCCACCTTCCATAATTCCTTTAATCCTGCACTTTTAAAAAATAATGTCTTAAATAATGTGTACACACATAATAAAAGAAATGTGGTTGTCCAGTTTCAGCTTCCACTTTCATATAAAATTTTAACCCATTTTAATTTGTCACCTAACATACCTGCTACTAAATTTATTTATACTAAAAACTGTAAACTTAAATTCTACCCTTTCATTCAAAACCCATCCTTAGTCGATGTTTCTTACCTATAAACTGCCCACCTGCCGAATGCCAGCTTTATAAGGGAAGTAGTTTTAAATTTTTAGTTCCTATTTACATCCCTTGATTTGTCTGTATCATGATAATTTTAGTTATTCACGATAATAATACTCAATAATTTGATGTCACAAAACTTATTTACAAAAGGCCGTTGAGAAATTCTACCTACAGACATCCTACATGCCAAATCTCAGCTTCATAGATCAAGCAGTTTACAAAATTTCATCCCCATTCTTAGTCATTTTAACTCCCCAAGACTTGACCCCTTTTATATTGCCCTATCATAAAATTTTCTTAGTTAATTTCCACTAACTATTAGAATCTATTAGAAATGTAGATACCAATTTAAGTTTCAGCGTAAACATAGGACTAGATTAGATTTTAACAAACATTTTAAAACCCTAGTCTTAATTCGTCCCCAACTTTAAAATTTTACTACAGTATTTTTCAATTTTGTGTCTTGAAACTCGCTACTTAATTGTATGTTTCCGACTTAAGAAACATAGAATTATCATATCAGCTGAAAGAAATGT
The DNA here is from genome assembly GCA_963890685.1 of Plagodis pulveraria. Taxonomy (NCBI): domain Eukaryota; kingdom Metazoa; phylum Arthropoda; class Insecta; order Lepidoptera; family Geometridae; genus Plagodis; species Plagodis pulveraria. Next base: position 21,666,159 of record OY982956.1, on the reverse strand, counting down.
TAAATTTTATTTCTATTTATATCCAATTTACATGACAGTATTAAGTGTAATGACGTTATAAATAAATAGATAGAGTTACGTAATAAATGCGGAATGTTAGGTTCCTAACTTCAAAAACATAAGGTCTTTCATGAGCTTCAATTTCAGTTCGGCACTATTACAAAATCCGTTCTCAGCTGACGTTACTGACCTACTTATAGACTGCAAACCTACGAATAGATATTTATTCTAATTTTGAAAAACTGTGGTCTTTCTTACACATTTTGAGCCACAATTTGACTCCCCTAATTCGGCCTGCCACAAAACTGTTCTTAGTTGACTCCTCCCATCTATAAATTACTTACTTATGCCATATTTCAGCTTCATATGTTAAGTTATTTTCAAGATTGTGACCGAAAAAGCGACATCCTTTTACCTACATCTACACTAATATTATAAAGAAGAAAGATATTTTTGATTTTTATATTTTTTTATGCAACGAATAAACTTAAAAACTACTGGGCTGATTTGGATGAAATTTGGTAGGTACGGAAATAGTTTGAGACCTGAGAAAGGACATATACATAGTTTTTATCCAACTACGCAAAAAGAGGTTAATGGTGTTGCGCGATAAACGACATACACGCGTGCGGAGCCTCGGCCGGAAAGCTAGTATATTATATAGACTAACGGGCTATTCGGCACGACGAAAGTCGAGTAGACTCTAAATGATGACTAGACTATAGTCTGGTTTTTAATTCGAGATCAAAAATGTAAACAAAGAAATGTCAATATTTGTCATTGTCAAACTGATAGGTCAGGGTGTTCAATAGTTTTTCTTCAAAAATATTCTCACAAGTGTGGCTATTAAAAACAAAAAAATCTTACACTAATTTTTTCAGGCTTGAATATATGCGTAAATAAATGTACGCGCATATAAAAGTGTTTTATTGTTTCATAATAATGCAATAAATTATAGCATTAAATATATTTTTTACATTAAATGCTCCATCCGTTCACAAAATTAGAAACATTACCAAGTACTTGTAATTTTTTTGCACGGTTAACACCTTTGTTTACATTTTTGATCTCGAATTAAAAACCAGAGTATAGATGAGTCTACTCGTGATCTTTGTTCATGTCACTTGATTGAAAGTCATGTTTCGTGACACCTTATACAAACCGGGCCTATTTGTTGAGCGGTTTTTCTAAATAATTGCCTACTGGATTACTTTGTAAAGCTGCAAATGAAAGAACATAAAATAAACATCATTCGTTTTTAATGCATTGCGTTGTCCGTGGGGTGCCGGGTAAGAATATCAGCTCCCCATCTCTATCCGTGGGTGTCGTAAGAGGCGACAAAGTGTTACACACCAGAATGTGGACAGCAGTGCTTTCTGAGGAACTGATATCTTAAAACTGTGATCCCCGAGACGTCTGCCAAGCGTGGGGATAATGGGAAACCCCCCCATAATGAAGGAGGCTGTGTTCAGCAGTGGAAAATCCGGCTAATACAGTATAGTTTTAAATGCATTAGTTTATGTAAAGTTAATACCAAATATTTTTTTTAGGAAGAACCAAATATCCTAAAATCATTTTTTTTTTCAAATTTATATTGGTATGTTACTGTGCCAATATGCCAATATGTTTTAATACTAAATGTTTATCACCTAATGGTGATAAACATTAAGTATTAAACTACGTTCATCAGATTTTCAGTCAATCTTCCACATAAACAACACGCAAGCTAACTGTACGGCTAACTGTTGCGAGGCTTTAGGACAGAAAGGAATCACGAACATCTTAATAGCTGAGGGAGGACAGCTGTAGCAGTACAAAGTCATATAAATACTGACGTCATTAAAAGCAGATTTTAAGGCAAGCGTAGTCAGACAGATACTTTCTTATTTTCTTATTTTCCTTAACATCAAGTTTAGTTAGTGTCTGCATTTCATTCTGTTTAGTTTCATCTAATGAAAATGAAGTATAGGTGTCAGTATACATTGGTAAAGCTCAGACTGTGTACATAGTGTTTAATTTCTGTTAAAAGCTTGATAACCTGTGATTTAATGACAATTGTAAGACTGTTTGCTAATCCAGCTATACACACGAAATAGCGTATAAACAACGAAATGAAAGTTACAAACTATTGAGTAGGTTACAAATTACCTACTGTTGTGCTTTGATTCTACTGAATCTCGGCCTTTTGAATAGAAAAAAAGGCAACAACAATTATTACAATAGTTTTTTTTTTATTATGATTTTCCCACTCAAATAAGTTTAGATTAGTATGTTCAATGCTCTTAAAACATTGTTCACAATGAAAGTTTTGCGCTTCCAGCTGCACATATATGTTTAAATTTTGAATGATATATTTTAAAATATAAGAAACTCATTAAATAATAAAAAGAACCGGTAAGTAATAGAATAATATTATTATACCGGTAAGTTATTAAAATTTGAATGATATATTTTGAAATATAAGAAACTCATTGAATAATAAGAAAAAACCCGGTAAGTCGCTTCTCAATTGGAAATCAATCAGGGTTGGATTTTATATAAAATCACTTGAATATATATATATATAATGGAACGTAATTTTGGTAAAGCAAGTGAATAAATGATTTATGATTTAAATATTATAACGATTTACAGTTCGACCAACTTATCTGTTCAGGCGGCAGAAAAAAGAACTACAAAATTCCCTCAAATTGTGACAGTTTGTAGTTGATTTCCTTGACCAATAGCGCCCTCGAGAACTGCACAGTTAAGTTGGTGGTACTATAAGTTACTGTCACGTCAATTAAATGGGGGTGCTTTATAAAATCTTAAAACAAGGTCTGGAATGGGAAGCGGGAGTCCCCCCTTGTTTTAAGATTTTACGAAGATATTAGGGCAATGTTTTGTTAAGATTTTAAAATACACTGTCTCCGCAAAACTTCACTGCTCGTCATCAAAATAGTTTTTGCTGGGATGCTCCTCATTTGAGCACCATAAGGCGTCATTACGCAGAATTTATGGCCGTGTTTCTCTTCATGGTGAAATTCATGAAGATCCGCTCTCAACAGCGATCACTGACGAAAGTGTGGCTTCAACTGGAAGACATCCACTGTTCACCAAATCCCTCCCTCTCATAATGCATGCCTATTATCCACATGTATCCATTGGATTTCTGGACTCCTTCGTCATTCCATCTAAGGGGAGGATCAAGTCCACGTGTGTCCAGTGTATGTTTTGTATAATTAGCATTTAATCATATTGTGTACAAATTGTTTTGAATTTTTATTATTACCGGCGGAATGCCTTTATTAACAATATACTACAAACTATATACAACACTACAGCTACTACAATAAAAGCACTTAGACAACCTATAAGTCATTGCAGACTCACAGGCAATCCAAATGCTCCAGCCCACTACCAGTTGGCAGCGTGCCCAGCATGCTCTGGTAGCATTGCCCAATTAATTTATTACAATAAACAATATCGTAACAGTGGGCTACTACTTTTTGATTGACACTTTAAATTAAAGGGAAGTGAACACATTTATTGCCTCTTACATTATACAAAATGATTATTTTTGTTGGTATTTCCGTAGATAAATCAAGCGCATAATTGATTTATTAATAAACCTTCCATATACATCAATTTCAGGGAATGACGATTTATGTCAACGGTTTTAAATCAAAAGCGAGTAAAATAAATAACGTTGTGACTCTTATTGATAGGTATTGTCAATTATTACATCTAAGAAAATATTTGAACATACATTTATGTACATATCGATTTTTTACTTTGTCGAAGAAAGTTTGTGATCGAAGGGAGGTAAATATGAATGTTTCAAATAGGAGAATTACTCATCATCATATCAACTAGAACATCCACAGTTGAACACGCTTTTCCCCCATTGGGAGGATTTGCATTAATCTCCACGGCATCCATTGGCAGGTCTTGGACATCTCAGTAAAAGTTGTCAGTTGTTCAGAAGGCAATGCTTCCAGTTTCTGGTATTTTCCCATAGTCGCTGCTTACTAAACTCACGGGAACAAATGGGGGGGTGACATTCTAACACGTCACCCTACGGGGTATATCGAACTCGGCCACTATAGCTGTAGTTTGGTTTTGAGCACTTATTAATCCTCATGATAATATCTTATTAAAAAGATGCTGTTACATTGGATACGCAGAATTAGGTACCCGATACCCTGGTATGTACCAGGGTATCGGTACCAGGTATTTCTGACAACCTCCAAAATTGCGGTAAACATTGGAGAGCGTTTGATAACTAACAATCTGTTCTTTGACTTCGATGGAATATACATCTAGTTTTCCAATAAAGTCGGTCTGCCCCGAAGCTCAGTGTTAGATCTATTAATTTAAAACATTGACGTCTTCCAGCTGGGTGATATTTCGACAACTGATGTCATCATAATTTTCCTACCCCTCATATCCCACTCACTTTTGAAGCAGTGATGACTCAGGGGCATTGGCTATGGACTGCCGTGCAGCAGGTCCATGGTTCGAATCCCGCCGCGGGATTGAGCTTCACCGCTTGGTGGAAGGGCATTTTGCGAATGCCCACCTGGCTAGAGACCACCCTCAAGTAGAAAATCTGTTGCTAAGCACCTAACAATGTGTTCCAACAGCAGTCCTTGAGAGCCAGAAAAATTACGGGCTAATGAGACCTAACAACTGTACGTCTCATTGTGACGAGCACAGTGCGATTCGTCGTTGACGAAATGCGTCTGTTATAGGCAGAGGTTAGTCCACTTAACATGAGGTGGGCCTCGGGCTTGTTCCGTCACAATAACATAAAAAAAAATGTGAGGTCGGTCCAATACGACTTCTATAACAACAGAAATAACATATAATAAATATACATCACATTAAAACATATGTTTCTGCTAACAATACAATTATGATAACACAAAAATGGTAAGAGTGGTGACCATTTGCTAATTTTTTTGGAAGTTTTATGATAGAAATGTTTTATACAAAAGGATTTTTTCAATAATATTTGTATAGAGATACGAAAACACAAATAAAGTCTTTATATGAATCTTTCTTTTGGAGTCTCTTACCGAGGGAATAATCGGTATTTATTCGTAGGTACTGTCTAGTTGTCTACTATACTAGTAGTATGTCAGGCGGTTTCAATTATTTTAGTAGTAGCAGTAGAAAGATTTTTTGTGAACCAGTTCGTCCGGGATAGTAATGCCACTATAACTATTTCTACCGCCAAGCACTAATATCCGATTACCGTTTTCCGATTTGAAGGGCCTGGACCGCTGAAATTACAGGCACATGTGGCTTAATAACTATGTCTCTTATGATGGGCGCAGTGCAGTTCGTCATTTGTGACAAAATGCATCTGTCATAGGCAGAGGTTTCCGCTTAACACTATGCTGTTCTCTACTTGGCCCGCCACAATAAAATAAAAATAAAAATTGGTAAACATAAGAAAAAACAAGGAACTTATCAAGTTGAAGTAAATAGTTCGACTTCTCCAACGTTTCCCGATTTTCCAAACTACTCAATGGCTGCATTTTCTCCCGCCTAGAGCAAAATCGATGTAATAGAAAGATATATTTCAGAAACGATTTTGTTATCTTTGATCTAGTTTATCAGTTACCCGACTCTTCAAAATTCCAAAGGAGCTTTCTACGAAGTTTCACAAGAGCGTCCTAAAGTAAGGTATCATATTTTCATGACGGTTTTACCGAAAATTTACGATTTTCGGTTAAATACTACGCTTCAATTAATTTAATAGGACCAAAATAAGATCTTAATTTAAATATCGAAGTGAAATTCAAGGAAAAGGAACGTAGAAACACTTATCCTTTGTGGTTCACTTCCTCCACATGCTTGAAATAACATTGAGTACGTTGTGAATATTATCTCTGTTACCAAAATAATATTGTAAATAACAAATTTACTCATTTTCACTTCGTGGAACTTTCCATTGTGATGTGTTTTTTTTGCTGATTTTATCTGTTTTTATTTATAGCTGATAGCCTTTGACCACTATCTCACCTGATGTTAAGTGATGATTTGGTCGAAGATGTTTTTGGGTTAACCTGGAATTACTGACTCTTAAAGATATATTACATAATTATATGACGGCTTAATAATAGAAACGAAATGATAAATTGATACTAACTAAGTTAATGAATACATTCAGGCGTTACTTTGCAGAAATCCATATATAATAACATTGAATTAATATTTTTTTAAAACACACAAAATATTAAAAAAAAATATCTAGTGACAATTGCGCCTAATTTTCCTGTTAAGCCAACGTGACGTCACAAACGCCACGCAGCCAAACCGGAAGAATTTTCTAGTTTTTGTGACATCGTAGTATAAAAATTAAAATACCTATACAATGCTATCTCTGTTTGGAGTTTCATATTGAGTTTTAATTAAAGACGTCCATAAACAATTGATGAAGTTAATAAATATACAATGAAGGTATAGGTAAATCCTTTCTTACGTGTAATAACAACAAGATGAGGTCCAAATATATAATAATGTTTGAAAGCCATCCAATTTTACACTTTATCGGCAGGAAATATCACAGGATATAGTATTTTGTCCCTCAGCCACAATTCGATTTGTACGATCAAGTTACTTATCCCGTGCACATTGATTTATTTTATTTATTGGAATTATTAATGATCAATTGATTATTGCCTTTTTTGTAAATTGAATGTGAAATACGTTTTCAATTGATTCTTCATTTCCAAAATATAAGATAAGTTGAATCGTTGGAAGCTTTTCAGAAATAGTTACAGTAAATAGGTTTGTCAACCTGTGTCACAGAATAAATAAGAGAAATACACAAATCTGTGACCAGTTTTTGTGCTATGTACAGTCGCCTGCAATAATAAGTATACACTTCGTTATTTTCATAATAATGTGATGTCACGCAATTCCTAGTGATTGAAGTTATTATACACATAAGTGATACAATTCAAATTATTCTTTGATTTTAAGATACTTCTGTATACATAGAGAGACACATAAGTCTTTGCCACAACTTTGAAAATTACATGTGTATACTTATTATTGCGGGCGACTGTACGTCAGGTGCAATATATTCATAAAGAGAAAAGATTTGTATTTTTGTATTCTTGTATTTTTAGCTATTTTTTTTTGTATCCGACAAATAAACTAAAAAACTACTGGACCGATTTGGATGAAACTTGGTAAGGAAATAGTTTGAGACCCAGGAAAGAACATATGATAGTTTTTATCCAACTGCGCAAAAAGAGGTTAATGGTTTAGCGCGAAAACCGACATACGCGCGGGTGGAGCAGCGGCCTAAAAGCTAGTATGTTATAAAGAGGAAAGGTTTGTATTTTTGTATGTAACGAATAAATTTAAAACTACTAGACCGATTTGAAAAGTTCTTTCACTGTTAGAATCCTACACTATCCCTGATGAACATAGGCTATAGAATATTTTCAAAAACTTAGTGATCCGTATGAAAACTTAGATAATGTAACCCAACGTGAGAAAAAAATAGTCAGGTCAGGTCGATGGTTCGAATCCCAGGCTAGAGCTTCACCGCATGGTGGGATGGCATTTTGCGAATGCTCGACTGGCTAGCTATCACCCTCAAGTAGAAAATCTGTCGCCAAGCACCTAACTGTGTGTTCCGGCCACAGTCCATGAGAGCCAGTAAAATTACAGGCACATCAGACTCAACAACTGTATGTCTCAGGGTGACGGGCGCAATACAATTCGTCACTTGTGATGAAATGTTTCTGTTATAGGCAGACAAAAAAAATGCAGCTTTATTTAAGCTGCATTTTGTATGTTTGTGTATGTAGCATTTAAATATTTGCGTTATATAATTTAAAAAAAAATATTACAATACTAATATGGTAATATTTAAAACCGATTTCATTTTCTGGAATTTTTATAGAGGTTCTTTTGTTTAGGAGGAGGGATTTAAAAATCTTTTTCACGCTAGCGCATACAAAGCACTTTTCCACGCAGATATAGAATAAAAAACAACACCTTTCCGAACTTGTGACGTGAAAAAATATTTTATTGTGAATAATATTGAGATATACTTGAAAGTGATAACACATATTTCATAAGTATTCTTGAAATCTGTGTTACATACTAAAAATTTATCAAAATAGGTATGCTTGCCAAACAGGACCGTTTTCAAGTACCAACTCGCGAACACAGAAAAGTAGTACTTTTGGAATAAAAATAAGTATAAAGCTGGTATTAATACCGCTTCGATACTTAAATCGTAAGTCAAACTTGGCGAAGCCTCAACTCAAACAGCTTGTGGACAATGTGGATGGTTTGCCTGTCCACTTTTTAAATCCTTTTGACTAACTATAAAATTAAACGTTGTCTTGTTTGAGCCACAAGTTACTATACCTTCCTACGCATCAATGTGGTAGAATGTTGCTTTTTTGGTTCAGAATTTCATAATTTTTAGTCAACCTTGTCTACAAGTATCATACTTGAATAAGAATGACGTGACCGCAGCAAACTACATGGTGAAAGGGCATTTTGCGATTGCCCGCCTGGCTAGCTACCACCCTCAAGTAGAAAATGGGTCGCCAAGCATCTAACGGTGTGTTCCGGCAGTAGTCCTTGAGAGCCAGTGAAATTACATGAGACTTAATAACGAGATGACGGGCGCAGTGCAATTTGTGACTTGTGATGAAAATGAAATGCATCTGTTATACGCAGAGGTTAGTCCGCTTCACATCAGGAGGGCCTCGAGCTTGTTCCGTCTCAATAACATAAAAAAAACATAATCTCATCAAATTGAAGAAGTTGTGTAGAAGTACATTTTTTTTATGTTATTGTCACGGAACAAGCTCGAGCCCAAACTGATGTTAAGCGAACTGCTGCCAGAACACTGAGGGTGGTAGCTAGCCAGGCGGGCAATTGCAAAATTCCCTTCCACCATGCAGTGAAGATCAAGCCGGCGCGGCGGTGGGGATCGCACCTGGGACCTGCGGCACGGCAGCCCATAGCTATTACCGCTCGGCCATCATTGCTTCAAAATTATATAATTATTATCAGGGAAAAGAGGAATAAATACATAAAAAGTAGATATGCCAAGCCTAGATCGAAGACAAAGAAATTTCTAAGCTTTGGGAAACAAGCGACCATTATTGCATATTATTGCTTTGTTTATATTTATTATGTTTTTTGGCCATTTTACTGAAATTCCAACAGTATATTTTTTTATGATCCTTGGTAAATAATATATAAAATAAACTAATCTCTCATTCAAGACGTATAGTGAAGGAAAACTTTGGCTGTTTAAAATAATGGCCCGAGGTTCTTGCCCGTTCTTCTCGCAGTGCCTCTATATATTTTTTTGCTGAACGTGGAAGTACAATTAAGAATATTTCAATATTAAAATTTGTAATGGATCTTCATAAGAGCGTCGTAGATGCCTTAATTTAATAATTTTGACTTGACTTGACTTGGGTTATCTCGTTGGTTGAGTGTCTTAAAGCGGCCTTTGGAATGTTGATCTCCCAGGTTCGATCATTCACACATTATTGGATTTTTCTATTATATAAACTGTCACTAGTAGTCCGGAGTCCAGAAATGTGGACGGTAGCTGAGAAAACGATTGCTATTATATATATAGGACTATATTTTATAAATATTTGTATTTTCTATTATTGTGGTATCATTTGCACTGATAGTAAAACTCAATGACTGATACCAGTGCTTTATTTAAAACTAGCCGGCCCGCGCAACTTCTTTTGAGTCACATAAGGGTTAGACAGAGTGCAGCCTAGGCGACCATAATACGAACGCTAGAAATAGATATTTTGTATGTTTATAATGTTCGTGTAAATATCAGAAACCATTATATTTGTATGTTTGTAATGGGTACTGATTATTTTCCATAAAATTACATTATTTCGCATGCGCTGCGAGAAGTATTGATGATACATAAAAATAATGTTCGACATATTTATAGTATTCATCATTATCTACAAAAAAGTCAGCGACAGTATATGTCTATCTTTTATGGTTAACGAACAATAACCACTTCTTTCGTAAAAAAATAATTCCAAATCACTTGCGAGCCTTTTTTGCTTATTCATTATTACCTACCTATACCATACTGGTGCGGTGAGAATTTTGAAGTTTTATTTAACACGCCTCGCGCGCTAGATCCCTAAAATTATTATACGGCTCCGCCCGCGTGGATGTCGGTTACCGTAGCAAAAAGCCTACCCAGGAAAGACACGGTCAGCAAAATGATTCCCAGGTCAATTCACAGACACCGACACTAACATCGACGACGCAGTCATTATCCGCAGGCTACATAGATTGTCTTTATGAGGATGTTAAAGTTGTTAATGATGAAAATATTTAAATGTAATCAATACTAAGTTTTCACTTCTGCCGGCAATTCCGGAGTGCAACCCGTTGTTTTAGGACAGATAACTAAAGCGATTATTGTAGAGCTACTCTATAAACAACATTTGACGTTAAATTATTTTCAGGTAACAAAATATACTGATGGTCGGGAGCCCCGACCCGTGATAGGACAACGTAAAGTTGCCCATGCGTAAAACATTCTTTTCGTAAATCAATTCCTACTAATTTGAATGTTTGGCCCTGGGATTTGTTCATCGTTTTTTTTTTTTTTTTTATTCCTGATACGTTAGCCTTTGACCACTATCTCATCTGATGGTAAGTGATGATGTGGTCGAAGATGTTGTTCAGGCTAACCTAGAAGTTAGTGCGAAAGAAATTTTTACTGGAAATTGGACCCTTTTGAAGGGTACCTATACTCGTAGGCAAATCAGTAGGAATCATGGGAATTCTTGGTATATGAGCTAATTCACCAGCTGCAAGGCCTGTGATAATCTTCGCTACTATTAAAAATATCTTTTAGCTCCTTTATAAGAAGTCTCGTGCCATTACACATGTTAGAGGGGCTTACATTTCTGAGAAGCGTTATCGGCGTGCCAACTTTTATCAGCCAATGCCAATTTTCATCCAGAGGACAAACTCTCTTTTAGTTATTAAGTACTAACGTAATTCTAAGGTGTTACTAACTAATAAAAATGGATCATGTTGTCTGCAATAAAAACATTTATTATTATTTATTATTTATTATTAACGACAGTTCATGAGGAGGTAGCCCAGCGGGGTTCAGAGAATTTAAAAATTCCTGGGGGTAGTGCACTGCGTCCTCGATGTTAGTGACGGTGTCTATGGATTTATAGCACTTAACTTCACCCGGTACTTTCTGCATAGTTAATTTCGTTGACTGTTTCATTCCTGGGAATAACTATTGCTCTACAACACAGTATATTTTGTTCATGAAGATGTTGGGAACGCTCCAGCCTCGACTCTTGAGCGCGTAACTCGGAGGTTCTCAGACTTTGTTCAGCAAGGCGTTGTGAACGTTCAGGTGAAGATTCTCCCATACGACGTATTCTTGCTGCCCGTGCTTGAGAACTATGTTTAAGAAAATGTTAATAGCGTGTGATATTCTAGCTCTGAAAAGAACTGTTGTTTAGCCGTACGCGCACCACCGCCTTGGTGACGTTCGCAACGGGCCGTGCAGCAGAAATCGTAATATTTTAATTTTGCCATAACTTCAAAACCAAACGTCCAATTTTAATCATTCAAATACCAAATATTATCTACATAAACTGTACTTTATTTTGATAACTAGTGATGAATTTATTTTGATAAGGATTAATAATATGAGTAAAATAAATACGTTTAAATGTAGTCCAAAAATAATCAAGATTTTTAAATAAAAAATGGTTGTTGTGACTCACTCGACATAGATAGGTATAGTGTGTCGCGAATTTTTTTGTAGATAAGATCTACAATTAATTAGAACATTTTATGGTTTTATATTTTATAGTTTAGGCAGCGTACGCAAAATAAGTAACTGTTCTGGTTGATTGTTTACACCTTGTGTCCGAAATACCCGAATATTTTAAGGAACCCTATTTTTTCCAAAATAAAATTTAGCCTATGTTACTCATGGATAATGTAGCTTTCGAATGGTGAAAGAATTTTTAAAATCGGTGTAGCAGTTTTTGAGCCTATTCATTACAACCAAACAAACAAAGTTTTTCTCTTTATAATATTAGTGTAGATTAATTTTCAGTACCAGTTCGAAGTGTAGAAATGTTGACACGACCACATTTTTGAAATATTTTAATTTTCATTTGTTGTGGGTATACAGTGATGTTGCACTGGTAATAAAATTCAATGACTCATAATAATGCTTAATTGAAGAGTCTAATAATAACACACTCAAGGTTTTTTTACGTTTTTGTGACGGAACAAGCACGAGGCTCACCTGATGTTAAGCGGTAACCACTGCCTATAACAGATGCATTTCATCACAAGTGACGAACTGCACTGCTCCCGTCACCCTGAGACATACAGTTGTTGAGTCTCATGTGCCTGTAATTTTACTGGCTCTCAAGGACTGCTGCCGGAACACAATGTTAGCTGCTTGTCGTCAGAATTTCTACTTGAGGGTGGTAGCAAGCCAGGCGAGCATTCGCAAAATGCCCTTCCACCATGCGGTGAAGCTTAAGCCGGCGGTGGGATTCGAACCGTGGAACTGCGGCACCGTAGTCCATAGCTATAACCGCTCGGATATCATTGCTTCATTATATCATACATTACCTAACAAAAAAGTGTATCAGTTACACTAAGAAAAGTGACAATGGGCTGAGTTTTTACGACGCAAATAAGCATTACTCGCATATTCCCTGATATGAAATACCACAGTAACTCAATTTTACATGACATGTCTTTTATAAGGACTACCCACGCGTTTTGTCATGAATTGAAATGTTTTACTCGAAATGAAAGATTCTGTGTTGGAGTAGTATAGAAAAGATTCTTTTCGTTTATGAGTTTGAGTAGGAGGGGCATATTGTCTAGAATTCATAAATAAACTTTACCTATCTTCATTTCGTACAATCCTAATGTGTAATGGACTTCGAAATAATATCTCGACAATATACACTTTATGTACGTCTATATTTTAATACATGTAATTGGTTTATATTGCTGTTTCTGCGTCTGTTTAGACAACGGAAAAGTAGTAGGGTGTTTTCTGTATTTTATGTACCAATATTACAATGTAATATAATATTATATTACATTGTCATTATTACAATGTAATATAATATTATATTATATTAAAATATAAACCAGCCATATAATATGAGACTCTGTTTCACTCTAAGGATTACGAACTGAATGAAAATAAAGAAACATAACACGCTTGTATTCCTCAAAGGGGTTGACAAAGGTGTCTTAAAACCCATATTGTGCAAAATGGGTTTTGCGTTTCATGTAATAGGGGGCGAGCCTAAAGCCATTAACCGGCACAGTTTCGACTTCAGACTTCAACTTTCATGAAACACTTTTACATGAAACATACATATGTTTGATAAATACTTAAATAAAAAAAGCTACGGAGATATCGTTCGCTGAATGGTGAATCGGAGAACTATATGAAACTCTATGGTATGCAGGCAGGAAACCTCGACGATTAAGTCCAAGTTGCTCTTAGCCTGTTTTAAAACTCCTTTTTATTACAAAATCACAAGTCCTTTTTTATGTTATGAAGTGACGAGATGGATGCGTACGCCTGAGGGCAGGAGCCTGTCCATTACAGTTGCAGTGTCTGTTGACACTCGTTCTACTTGAGACTGCACTGCGCTTGTCATACCGACACGTTAGTTCTTATGTCTCATTTGCTTGCTGCAGTGCCCTCCAAGTCTTAACACAGTAGTGTTTGTCCACTATTGCTTAGATGTGTAACAATATTTTCTGTTATGCAAATGTTACATACATGGCCCCATTGATATTCAATACTCTGGCCAACCATATTGTCTTTTATAATCGATATTTTAGTTGAAGAAATTCTAAATTGTCATGCTGTGTTTACATCTATGGAAGCGAATTGGAAGAAAATTCTTTGTACCTACCGATATTTTATGAGATATGATATTTATAGTTTGTATATTTTTTTTATTATACATTAATACTTACACATCAGAAATCGGAATGAATATAGTGATATTCGTAGTTATCTGCTAATCTAGTATACTGCTAATTGTATTTATTATCCCCTATTTTCAATAAATAAATAAAAAAAACTATTAAATTCATCTTGCGCAACTTCAACACAGTAGTTTTTCTCAAAGTAAATTTTATTTAATTGGGATGAAAATTATAAAGTGAGTAATTTTAGCGTGATTTATTAACCGACATTCATGGATTCCATGCTCACAAAAATTTACATTTATTTAATAAGTAAGATAGACAGATAATTGTATCTACAGTAATTACATAATATACAGACGAGTCGATTAGCGTAATTTTTAACGTAGTATGTATGTGACCGGATAATAGTACGATACGTTAGTTTATAAAAAATCTAGTGAGATTATAAACTGTCGATAGATTGTGAACAAACATTAAAATTTACAATCTCACGCTTACATTTTCGTCAGATTATAAACTGACCATGTCTAGCTGGCAGTTTATAATCTAACGATCTATAATCGCCCGCGAAATTGTGAACCGTTCTCTGATTGGTCGCCGTTATAGGTGCCATGAGTTCATTTCATAGAGTTAAGAACAAAAATAATAGTCAGACAAAAAAATACATATTCATTTCGAGTTCGTACATTAAAAAAACTAAGGGATTTAAAATAATGACCACCATAAAATGCTTTGATACCCTTAGTTCTTTTACCAAAAAATTTAATCGGACACCAAATGTAGTAAATGATACAATACAATATTTATTTATTTCAGAAGTCATAAGCATTCATGTAACAAATAGGGTGTAAGTAACTAAATACAATTCATAGTCAGAAAATATGTTTTAGCGAGATGTTAAATATCATTTAGTCTAGGGCAAAGTTATATTTAGGTGCGACGACGAGCGAAGCGAGGAGGAGCGTTAGGTAACTTGTGACTACAACAACGCGCGAGCCGAGCGAGCGAAGCGAGCGTGCCGCGGTAGCGGCCGGCGATGCGCCACAAGAATTTAATTTCATATACTACTTTTGGTGATCATTTACTACTTTTGGGTTAACAATGATTTATTTTGAGTCATTTTGCTTAAATAGGAGAATAGTGAGATGTTAAAACTTTCGTTATAATTTTGGTTGTTTAATTTTGGTGATAGTTTACTATTTTTGTCTGTTATATGTTACTCTACTATATCTGGTGGTAAGCTAAACATAAGCCAAAAAATAATACATTAAAAATCTGTACCTACGTATTATGCTTATGGCCATTTGACGGCTGGACATGGTCAGTTTATAATATTACGAAAATTTAAACGTTAGATTGTAAATTTTAGTTTCCATTCACAATCTATCGACAGTTTATAATCTAACTAGATTTATTATAAACTGACGGTTAGTACAATAAAACGGTGACATGTATAAACAAAAACCTATAGAAATAATACCCATCTGGAAGACATATATATAAAATTTTGGATCTTTGAGTTACTTAATTTTTTTTTGTATAGCAATGATTCGTTCACATTACTTTTTACACGTCTGCCCAAAAAAAGGAGTGTTTTATTTTCAGGTTGAAACCTGTATGTATGTGATATATATGTATGAGATATCGTTAGATTTGTTTTGACAGCGAAAATTACACTAGGTACATCAAAGAAATAAAAAAATCTAATTGGCGGATCTTAGACGTCGTATTGGGAGATAAAAATATGTTTTTCTTCCAAATCCATCGAGTGGGATATCGAAATGTAGAGCTTTCAAAAACAATTCCATAAATAACCTAAAACTTGCAGTTTTAATTTCAATGGAACGATAAAACGTTTAACGAAAATAAATGATTTCGACTGCAATTTTTTTATGTTTTTTACTTTTTAAAAGTCATTTATACTTGTTCAGAAGAAACATTTTGTATGCCCTGATTTAGATTTTGGACTGATTTAACATCATATAATTTTCGTATCGACAGTGAGTCAAATTTTGAGTCAGAATATAAGATAAATTAAGAGGAGACATCATATCGCATTCCTCATATATTTGGATACCTGCGCTACGCTTAGAAACTTGTTATGTTACAATATATTGCATAAAGTTATCTTATACATATATCCGAGGAAAACTAAACTTTGCGAATGTGTTTAATCTAATCTGAATAAAGAGCCAGGAAGTTGAGAAACGAGTACATGCATAACATAATACATTTTCTACTCTTTCTCAAAGGTTTAGTTATGAAATAGTAAATTGATGAAATGTCATAGGAAATATATTAAATTATAACTTCGGTTTTACTGTGGGCTACTAACCTGACGCCTTGGCATGCTCTCATCGGTACTATACCTGCTATCTTTTAGCGCCTGAGAATTGGTGTGAATATACTCGTATTAACAGGATAACAATAAATTTCTATTGTTTAGAATTAGGTACCGAACTATAGGGATAAAGATAATAATAATCTAAATTTTTTATCTAATCAAATGAGCCTATCTGCAGCTACAATTTGCCCACGTTGACGCAGCGTAGCAAGAAGTATCTAGTAGCACGTTGCAAAATCTTTAGTAGTTCTACTACTAACTGAGAATTTAATGGATTGGTGTATTTATTATAATTATTTTTCATACATGTTTTATTCAATTTATACATATAATCAGGCCTGGATTCCCCAAAGGGGTAGGCAGAGGTGTGTAAACACCCACGTTTCGCCAATAGAGTTTTGGTCCTATGTAATAGGGGCGAGCCTATTGCCATCCACCGGCACTTTCAGGTTCATACAAAATGTTTTCTCTAACACACTGGACGAAACACGAAACATATTAAGAATAATATATTTACGCTAACAACATCAAGACAGGAACATAAGAACATTTTGTATGAAACCCTGGCAGGCACTAAGATAATATGCAGCCCTGTTGTGCGTCTAATGCACACAACGCCTTACTCACCTTGACTCACATTTCACGTGAGAAGTGGTATGCTGCTCATTTGGCGCATATTTCCCTTAGTCACCTCTTACGACTCTCACGGGTAGAGATGGGTGGGTGAGATTCTGGCCCGGCGGCCCCTTATTGCTTATAAATTAAAGAAATATTATAATTTAATATTAGTTTTTCATCCATACCAAAATAAAATCAGCTACTAAGCCTTGGATACAAGGATCACATTCATTCCGTATATATTATAATGAACAGAATGCACTGTTGCCCACCTTCTGTTGTTTTCCCTTCGTCGTCTCTGACGACTTCTACAGGAAGATATTGGGGGATGCAAATCTAACCCAGCATCCCTTATGACATGGACAAAATTATATCTGATGAAACGTGTTTTTAAGATATCTTTGCATATACTCTCTGAGAATACAGAGGCATAGTTTATCTTGTAATAATGTATGTCATGTATTGTAGATAAATAAATCAACAGCCAGTTCTGACTTTTTTAACAATTAAATTCTTATATGTGAGTTTATAACTTTACTCCGGATTTTACAAAAGAAGTTCTACCGTGATTATAAATTCAGTGGAAACTTTAAATTTATAATATTTTAGTGGTGTTGAAGTTTTTACAACGCTCATAAAATATTAAAAAGGTGCAATAGTTTACGCCTCGGAGTGAAACTATAAAACAATTTGCGGGGTCTTACGTGAGGAAAAATACGTATAACGCGAAATAATTGCACTGTCAAAATAAGATTACCCAAGGGGTTTCAGAGACGCCATGTCTTCTAATGCCATCTCTGCCCCTTGAGTTGACATTTCTTTTGCTTTGAAGGAATTATTGGATTATGGGTCTGTCTTAGTTTCAGTGAAAAGTAAAGTTTGCGGAAATAAATGCCTGTTTAGAAAACTATTACTATCATTATCTGATGGCCAGAAACCGGATGATCAAACTGAGTAAGAGATGACATGTATTTAAGAATGATGTGCAAAGAATATAATGGAAGAGTACCTATAACATGTTGTACTGGGACAAACAGACATTTTCAGCAGTGATGGCTCAGTGGCATTTTTTATGGACTGCCGCGCATTAGGTCCATGGTTCGAATCCCGCCGCAGGCTTGAGCTTCACTGCATGATGGAAGGGCATTTTGCGATTGCCCGCCTGGCTAGCTACCATCCTCAAGTAGAAAATCTGTCGGCAAGCACTTAACGGTATGTTCAGGTAGCTGCCCTTGAGAGCTAGTGAAATTACAGCCACATCAGACTTAGCAACTATGTCTCAAAGTGACGGGCGCTGTGCAATTCGTGACTTGTGGTGTTATAGGCAGAGGTTAGTCCACTTAACATCAGATGGGCCTCGAGCCAGCTTTGCTGTCTTCATGATAGATATTTAATATCGAATGACTTCAGATAGTGGTCTTTCTATAGAAAGATTAATTGATGATATTTATAAACAGGTTTTCGCCCGTGATTAAAAATTGCAATATGGGTCAAATTCACTTAGAGTATGGATATAAAGATAACGAAATTATGATGTTTAGATATAGGTTCTTGCAATGTTCAGAGACAAGCATCTGTATCTAATTAAAATCCTGACAGAGTGAATATTAGTAATTCTGTAGGTCTAAGTTTACTATAATATTTTCTTTTATACACAAAATGTTCAATGCAATTCAACGGGGCAATGCTGCCAGCGAGCTGAGCACGCTGCCAACTGGTAGTGGGCTGGAGCATTTGGACTGCCTGTGAGTCTGCAAAGACTTATAGGATGTATAAATGCTTCTTTGTGTTGTATATAGTTCCTGGTATTTTGTTAATAAAGGCATACCGCCGGTAAAAAAAAGTGACAAAACAAAAAATACACACAATATTTAAATATCGTTTAGGAAAATGGTCGGATTTTAATGCCAGCAGTTTATTTATAGACGACCTATATAATATAAGAATCTATTCCTATTATAGTATAGATTCTTTGGAATTATCTTTCACAAAATGTAATATTCTACTAGTGAGGCTAATATGGCTACGATTGTAGGTACCTTGCCTTATGATTAGTGCACAACAACACAACCACAATCATTATATGGACGTAGATAATGACGTTATGCGTTGAGCAGTGATTTAGCATTAAGTATATCATAAGCATCATAAGCAATATATCTGGTTAAGGCCCTCAAAACAGCTTACTTAACACAGGAGCTTCGAATTAAAATCATCCGTAAAAGATCCGAACACTTGAAAAACCCACCATAAAATCTAGGAACCCATTATTTTTATTTTATTGCGAATAAACAACTCTACTGAGTGTTTATTCATTTAAAGTTTTCTACTGAAAACTTAAATATCACTATCATTTTTATTAAACTTTTTGTATATAAATATTATTAAAGTTATGATACCATATTTTGCAGTAATTTCCTTTATTGTGTCAAAATTGCGCGTCAAACTTTTTTGATCCTCTTCTATGGTTTGAACACTCTTTAAAGAAAACCACCAGGAATTTTCTTTGAACCCAATATTGTATTTGTTAATATCAGATACAAAAGGTATAAACTTCAACAAATCTGATTCTTCCACGACAGGCAGAGACGACTTTGAAATCAGGAAGTTTAATTTACTTTGAAGTAATTTTGAAGCCGATGATGGCCGAGCGGTAATAGCTATGGACTGCCGCGCCGCAGTACCCTGGTTCGATCCCCACCGCCGACTTGAGCTTCATCGCATGGTGGAAGGGCATTTTGCGATTGCCCGCCTGGCTAGCTCAAGTAGAAAATCTGTCGCCAAGCACTTAACGGTGTGTTTCGGCAGTAGTCCTTGAGAGCCAGTGAAATTACAGCCACATTAGACCTAGCAACTATGTCTCAAAGTGACGGGCGCAGTGCAATTCGTGACTTGTGGTGAAATGCATATGTTATAGGCAGAGGTTAGTCCGCTTAACATCAGGTGGGCCTCGAGCTTGTTCCGTCACAATAACATTAAAAAAAAATGATTTTATAAACTTTTCTTAGCGGTAGAAATTGCTGATGGCTTAATGGTTTAGTGAACAGTAATGGCATTATTAACATTATTGTATTATTTAAACAATTAAAAAAATATATTTAGGATTGCATACAACACTATACTACTATATTGTTTGAGTAGAAAAGAAAAAAACATCCAGCCTATTCAGCTTTGCTGTCATTATGATAGATATTTAATATCGAATGACTTCACACACGACCTCGGACGTGGTATGTCCGAACATATTATGACATACGAAGGCTTCAAAACTGGATCTCTTTTGACGTTGAGGTTAAAAGAACTTTACTAAGTTGTCACAAATTGTACTAATGAAAATCAATACAAGAGGATACCTAGAGACAACTATTCCAAAAAACAATGAAGACAATATATTTCATATATGTATAGTCAATCAATAAATATGAGATGTCATCATGCTATTACCATAGAATACAATAACGTTGTGATTTTTGCATTAGTAACTTAAAACCAAGTAAGACCGAACTAATAATAACAATATAATTTAAGTTTTGTTTACTTAAACAAAGATATTTTGTTTCAATAAGCCCTCGGTCATATACTTTATATGACCGTGTGAATAGTCCATAATCAGGGCATTTTCATGGTTAACATTAAGTGATAGTATTAACAAATCTCTTCTGTCAGATGTAATAAGATCCGTTATCAGTGGAAACGGAACAGACCTTGCTTCTGATTTTCAGATCTTTTGTTACACTCGGCGTAGTAACGTATGTTTGGCTAAATATAAATGGAATGAGGTGTTAGCATGTAATTATGTGTAAACAACGTTACGCGGCCGGTGATCGGCGACGTAGGTGTGTTCTGAGAATAACTCCTTTATATAATGTAATATGAGTCTAATTCGTAGACACAATTGTCCAAAATGTTGTTGTTGTGGGTGAACCTGAATCTGTAAAGCGAACTCTATGGCTATGCCTATATTTTTGTGTAGATCTCAAGATGCTGAGCAAGAACTTTGCCATCGTGATTGCTGTGGTGCTGGCCTTGGTGTGTTTGGCCGAAGCTCGTGAGGAAGGACCTCATGACATGGCTGATGCTCTGCGCATGCTGCAAGAATTGGACCGCTACTATACTCAAGCTGCTAGACCGAGGTAAGAAGCTAAAAATTATGTTATGAACCTCTAGTTCTCAAGCGGCAATGTATCGGTCAAGAATACATTATTTTTATTAATACTGACCTTGAGATAAAATGTTCCTAGTAAAAGGTAGAGGTTAATTGACTGAATTTGCTAAGACGAGGCTCGCGGTTATATAACACCTTTCAGTATTATTTTTATTAAAATAATTTTTGGATTTTTTCTTGCCTAACTTCTTACGGTAATTATAATTTATGTAAAACATAAAACATGATTTTGTACCACTAAATTGAATAGCTACATTCATGTTTTAATTAATATAATAAGTAATATATGTTATGGCATATTGTATCAATTGAAAATAATAAATCTCCCTACCTCTTTGAGATATACGAGAACCATCAAAGCACCAATCTTTAACCGTGATCATATTGTAACCTTTACAAAATTCTTATATCGTGAACTTTAAAAAGAAATTGTAATGTCAAAGTGAGATTGAAAAACTTTTCAAGATTACGTACTTCCGTAGGTTGATTCGCGTTAAGGCTCGTTATTTTCTGTTCAAAATATTTTATACTCCAGTTTTTAAATCATCAGATAGGTACTATTATTTAAGCATAAATGTTACGAATATAAAAAGAACAAATGTAGGTTGTTTATAAGAAAAATTGAAAAGCTTTACTTGAACGGCTTTGTAGCAAAGTACATTTTGTAGTAGTATTCTTTTAGGCCAAATTAATTGAAAAACACGTTACTTTAAAATTTTCTGGACAGGATAAAATTGCAAGGTTGACTCTAAATTAAGTTTGTAACAAAAGTATCTCAATTATAAAGTACTATATATGTTTTTTTTTTTTTTTTTTTTTTTTTTTTTTTTTTTTTTTTTTTTTTTAGGTTTGCAATAACGCCTGCTATGCGGATTTCATTACAAAATCACAAATATACGATAGGAAAAATTTAAGTCATGTGCGGGATCCATCCCAATACGATGGTTAAAGACCGATAGGAAAGATTCGAGTTATGACGTCATGTCATGTTAGCGTACTATATATGTGTTACACCGGAAGACGTAGAATTGGTAGGCCCCTCACTAGGTGGACTGACGACGTCGCGGCTAATAGCCTTTTATTGTGGCGTTCTTTGGGGGGGGGGGGCACTCACGAAAGCTTATTCACATAATAGTATTGTGTGTATAAGCTTTCGTTGCATTTAACCCATTTGATCGCGATTTCTCTATCAGTAGATACAAGATGCCTTAATTACCATAGTGTTACCAAATCTATGCAGAAAAAGTTAACATTGTTTGAAGCAGATTACAGAGTGAAACAGATTTTCAATGAACCCTAAGCTAAGCACAAAGCCTGTGTCTTGGAACTCGACGGCGATTTTATCAATCTAGCTAATTAAATAAAAATTGCCCTATTTGGTTAAACTAGCTAATCTCTAAGAAAATATTACTAGAAGACTTACAAATTAGACTAATAGAGTGCGATATTATATAAAAACAAATGTATGTAAATTATTTGTGAGTAAATGTGGGCTTGTGTGAATCGACGTAGATCATATTATGTGTTCCTTGCATGGGGGATGTGATATGTATATGAGTCGTGGTGTTTTGTATATGGTGCATGAGAGAGTCCAAGATTATATTAATGTGCAAATTAAATTACTTTCTGGGTTTCGTCGAAGGCAAGTTCGAGTAACCATTGTTTTGAGGTCTTTTTATAGGCAAATATAAAAAGACACTTCAGTTGCACTTTTCGTTTACTTTAATATAGGTACTTAGGTGAGAGATTGAATGACTACATTTTGCTAGAAGGCTGTTGGCTCGAAGGAGCGGAATTCTGAGCTTTTTGATTATTTCATCGTAATCGTTACGAAAGATCAAATTTTTGTGAGTTTTTAATATGGCATTTTACACAATTAAATGACGTGTACGCTTTCTTTCATTCTTATAATTTTTTAACGACATTCCGATTTAGGTGATTTGAGTATTTGTCAGCGTTTTAAACATTTAACAGTTTGATATTTTATCTGATGATTGAAATACCGTGTAAGTAAAGATATTTTAATGTTTTCGATCTTTGTTTTGTAATGTACTTACTTGTAATAAGGTTCCTAGCTGCAACTGGTCTTGATAATTAGGTCCAAACTATTAAAAGCTATACTTTACATTATTATTCTATCAAGCGTAACATTATACAATAATATTAATATCATATTTATTTTTAAGCCAAACAATTACTTTATCTTAAGTGATATTTAATCTTAGCCCTCGTACACTTCGTAAAATAAAAATAATAACTTAGCTATATCTAGTTTCAAAAATAAACACAGGTGTTCCAATTATAACGTAAATAAGGTAGAAATATGACATATATGAGCAGTATTGTTTATCTTAACATTTTTTCTTCTAGTATTTTTATACAATAATAGTTCCTAGAATTGTTATTTGCTGATTTGTTCTACCTAAAATAAGAAATGTGATACTTTTATTATATTTATAAGAAAGAGAAACGGAAAATAAAGAGAAAATAATACCATGCCAGGTTAAAAGCAATATAGCTACATATGTATGATTATTAGCCAACAAAATAAGAAACTTACTACGCAGGATATGTTGTAAGTTTTACTTTAATTATCGCATTACAAACCACGATATTTCAGGGAGTCAACAGATGATTAAACAATTTATGAAAGTGACTGAGGTAATAGTGAACTCAAAACAAGCTAACCAATCATGTGCAGCACCAACTTGCCCACCAACCCCTAATCGGGACAAATCACATTTTCAAAATTGGTATGTCCAAACAGAATACAAGAACCGTTCCTAATGGCAATTTCGAATCATCTCGCAAAGCCTTCATCATTCCTACGACTGCAAGGCCGCAGTGGACACAAGGCAAATTAAATTACAGTGCGGTGCAATTGTCGTACGCCTCGTTTTGCCTTTGTGGCATTTCAATTGTATGTATACAGCCTTTTGTCTGCTATGTGAAGGATGAAAAAAAATGTCATAGGCATTGCCGAAATAGTATTCAGGTGTCACCATTTATCCTTTTTATTATTTTCTTATAATGAACGAAATGTCATGTAACAAGTACACAATGTAAGTAGACATTATTTTCGTTCTGAGTCATACGTCTTAAGCATTGGTTGGAAGCGAGTATGTAGTCAATGGATCAGTGAATACGCACCGGCACTCTAATGCTTATCAAAGCTATAAAAATGGTCTCTGAACCGAATCTGAAAGGTTTTTGAACACATTTTTTTCTGTTTCTTTATTAGTATGTGGGTGGGTACATGACAGAGATAATAAAAACAAATTTTGAGGGTTTCGCCCACGGTTTCTGTTATATAAAATCTAGCACGCATTTTTAAACAAGAAGCCATCGAACGTGACACTTATTTATTTGCAACTTGTATGAGATAATTTATGTATAGTTTTGTACAATGAAATATATCTATAGCTTGCCACGCGGGGAGTCTATCTTTCGAATACCGCCACGGACTTGAGCTGTATTATTGCAGTATTATTTTTCGTAAATTTTGCTTGGAGGCTAGAACCAAATTGAACAGTAGGTATTTGTTTGGTTTTCTTACTAGCTGACTAAGAGCTGTCAATTTAGGTCGGAGTTAAGTCTCAGCGTACCACCACAATCTACAATGTATAGGATATAGGATACAAAACAGGTAAACTCCTACAAAACTATTCTAACGATGCGTCGTACAGTGGAATAGCTAAAGTTACGCAATGTAGCCTCGACCGAAGTCCCAACACAATGTAAAAACAAAGAAACAAGGAAAGTCTTAAACATTGAAGTAAATCGTTACCAACGTTCAAAACACGCTTACCAGTGTTCAAAAAAGTTTTGTTTCGACAGCTGTTGTCAAAAATTGTTTGATAGCTTTGATGAGTATGTTTTCATATTTAAACAAACTTTTTTTAAGTATTTAAATTTATATCATATTATATCTTACTTATTGGGAATTATCAGAGTGTGAACATAATACATTATTTTACATGAATGGTGTCCTAGACTTAATAAGAAACAGAGGTTTCAACATATAGGTATAATATAATAATTTGAGCTAACTCGCTAAGCCCGGATATAGGGGTGGATGGACGCGGGTTCGAATCCCGCACATGACTATAATTTTTTCTGTCGTAAATTTGTAATTTTGTAATGTAATCCACCGAGCAGCCGTTATTGTAAACATAACAATGATAAAAAAAAACAATTAGTTTGCTAATAATTTGTTATAGTCACTCACAAGCACCTGTAAAAGTATAATTATGCCTGATAACACCACTGGTAACCAAAAGAACGCAAATACAATTTGAAAGTGTTCACTATCTACGCCATATGTTAATATATTTGATCATTACAAATGTAAGGCGTCTCATGTGCTTTTGATTTCGTTCAGCCTGCATCTGGAGTCCATGTTGAAGTATTTTATTTAATCATTCTATATTTGACAAAGTGACAAACGTCTATTACACTACTTGGTGACAAGTGTCGTTGTTAAATATTCAATTTGGCAAAACGTAACCCGGTTCATCTTTGTTTACAGACGAGGTATTATAAAAACATCTGCAGACTACTATATAATACCAGATGCTGGTAGTGCGACGATGTTATTTTTACAAGCACTTGGGGTGCTACGAATTATTTGTATCTCCTATTGATCAACAAATGAATACACCAGGCTAAATTTTCTTCATGCCATAGATCCTAGTAAAACAGTCACTCACATTAACACTCTATGGACTTAAAGACATTGTTAATATTTTTATATGTTCATGTATAAATTGACGTCATTATATCAAAAAACTTAAGACCAAATTTTATTAATATATCTTCTATATTTGCCCTTTCCTTCAATGTATACAACAAAATAGGTATTAAACTCAACCTTAGCAATCAGTGTCAATATGACGTACATATACGATTAACTGTAGGTATTATTTTGTCCACATCAAAGATAAAACTATGAAAAGCCGACATATGACATGATTCTGATTGAGGGCTCGAATATTATATTTCTTAATATACAAAATGAAAATGAAACTTTCATGTCAATTAGTAGAGGAAATACGATCACATATCTCGTCCATCTCGTTCTATTTATATTGTAATAAGTCGAAATAGAATGGGAATTAATAAAGGAGATATTGGTTTCCTCTCTCTATGTAACTTGATGCTTCGTAGCCCTAAAGGATAATATAATAAAGCACCAATGAACGATTGTGTTTGTTACTGTTAAAAGACATTGGAGACGTGTGAAAGTTTTTAGATATCAAGCTCAATTAATTGTGAATTTAATCTCCAGCTATACAAAGCCATACTTTTAAATCTACTTGCCACATTTGATCGCTGATACAAAAGAATTCCAGGAATCGCCAACTAACAATATTAATTTTAGGGTAATATTTAAGAATTAAACACTACCCTAAAATTATGACTAAAATATTATAACAGTGTCATCTTGATAAAATTTTAGAAAGGGCTTCAACCACATAATATGTCATATGAAAGATTCCGGGTAAAAGTCGGCATTAGTGGGAACCAAAAGAATTTATAAAGAATACATTCTTTTGATATTCACTAAGAAGTACATATACGGCTAACAAACGTATAGTAATAATGAGTATAATTATGTCGTTTTTATTAGGTCGATGTCGCTGTATATGTAATAAAATCTACGAAAGTGAATTTAATCCAATTATAATGTTGTATCTATAAAAAACTTGTAAAATTTTATCAAAGTAACAATGCTATAATATTTTAGTCGTAGCGAAGAGATTCTTAAATATTGCCCTAAAATTATTTTTGTTAGTTGGGGATTCCAGTTTTTTTTGTATTAGCGATCAAATGTGCCGATTTAAAAAATTTACTTTGTACAGCTTTGAGCTGGAAATTAAATTCACAATTAATTGTGTGATATCTAAAAACTTTCACACCTTAAAAGCATGATATTATTTGAGTCGTGGTGTTGGCGGGAAATAGTGCACATTATGCATGCAACAGTGCTTATTTCATAGCCTTACACAATATACAATGATAGCCAAGCGGTTATAGCTATGAACTGCGGTGCCGCAGGTCCATGGTTCGATCCCTGCCGCTGGTTTGAGCTTCAATGCACTTTGTGAAGCCCGCCTGGCTAATTACCGAGCCTCAAGTAGAAAACCTGTCACCAAGCACGTAGCAGTGTGTTCCGGCAACAGTCCTTGAGAGCTAGTAAAATTACAGGCACATGATGAGACTTAACAACTATATGTCTCAGGGTGAAGGGCGCAGTGCAGTTCGTTACTTGTGACGAAATGCATCTGGTAAAGGCAGAAAATACCGCTTAACATCAGGTGGGCCTTATGCTAGTTCCATCACAATAATATAAAAAAACATGTAGTATATACATAGTTATATAATACGCATCAATATAAATTACCTAGGAGCTATAGCGTCCTTGTGTACATACGTTATTGCACAAATCCTATCTTAAGTGGGATATGGGAAGGAACATGAAAATGTTAAGTAGTGTAACTACTTTTATAAAACTTCCTTTTTATTCAGTGTTGTTAAAGAAAGAATGCGACTGCTTTGAATTCATATCATATTACGACTAATGGCGGAGAGTTATAAAAACGTAGCTCAAACGTGACACTTCTAAATGTGATGCAATTGATACGCTTTAAGCGAGTGTTTTTTTTTTTTTTTTTTTTATGTTATTGTGACGGAACAAGCCCGAGGCCCACCTGATGTTAAGTGGACTAACCTCTGCCTATAACAGACGCATTTCGTCAGCGACGAATTGCACTGTGCCCGTCACACTGAGACATCCAGTTGCTAGGTCTCATTAGCCTGTAATTTTTCTGGCTCTCAAGGACTGCTGCTGGAACACACTGTTAGGTGCTTGGCGACAGATTTTCTACTTGAGGGTGGTCGCTAGCCAGGCGGGCATTCACAAAATGCCCTTCCACCATGCGGTGAAGCTCAAGCTCTGGGCGGGATTCGAACCATGGACCTGCTGCACGGTAGTCCATAGCCAATGCCACTGAGCCATCACTGCTTCTAAGTCTTCTCTAGTATTGAAATTTCACTTAATTCAAACGTTTACGTTCTGATGCTTGCGAAAACAGTGGCCAAGCTTATAGTTAAAAGCAAAAAAAAAAACACATCGTCGTACCACGGTCATATTATTAAAGAAACGAAATTTCAACAATTGTGGTACATAAAATTTCACATGAATGCTTGAGAATAAAAATAAAATGTCCACGCGTAGGTTCGTTATACACACAAAATGCTAACGAATACAGGAAAACAGATTAGTGTTGCAACAAGATGCTGCGTTTATCTCAATTTAATATAACAATGGATAAAAATGGGCAAAGTGCTGTCAAGGCTTGAAAAAAAATTATACTTACTACATACTCCAAAGCCATAAAAAATTAAGGTGAGTAATTTCGTCGGTAAAGTCATGGACAGGGAGTCCATGACTTTTTCTGGGACAGTCAAGAGGTAGCAATGATTGAATAGGTACAATGGACACAGAGTTACTGTCATCGGCACGGTGCAAGCAATAGAAACAAAAATGCACCACGAAGTCCACGGAAATGGTGATAGGTAAACTTGTAAAGATTGTCTTGTTTTATAAAAAATACGCCAGGGCTTACAACTCTCTCATTGGGAAGGATTTAATCCAAAATATCTTAATTCTCCTCTATTTTTCACCAGGTTTTACATTTAGTAATTGTTATTTATTTTCTGTGTATAAAAGTTATTAATTATTTATATACATATTATAGATTATTTATTGAAGATACTTAAATTATAAGATTAATTCTCGCTTTAATTTATGAAGTTAGTAAATAAAAATTTTGCCATTCATTCGCTATCGCTTTTTAGTCGCCCCAATCTAAATTTAAACGATGTACAAGTATTTCAAAGCCTTTGAGGGTTCCTTCCTCGCGCAACAATAAAGTATTTCTTTGTTACACTCAATGCTGTAGTAAAAAGATTTAAAAGACGAGTAGACACTTAACGCAAGATAAATTAAAAAAAAAAAGTTAAGGTGTCAAGATCATTTTTTAAATCGTGACAAGCTTGGGTGGATGATGGTAAATAAGAAAAGATGTCCATCAAATAAACCTGCAAAGGTTCGCTTATGGACAGTTTGAAAAAGTTGTTTATTATAAAAAAGTTATTTGCCTTCTAAAATCATTTTATCCCCGTCAAAATGAAATTTATGATTAACGCATTAGAAAAGTTGGTCTGATGGGTATCGGTTGATTAAATTTATTAGTTTAGGGTGTATCCTTTATAAATTTTGACGCGTATAACGCAATTTCACAAAGTTAAGAGAACACATTTGCGTGATACAATGTTTACGCAAAGATAAAAGAATTCGGTATAAAACTGTAAGTGGCTTTAAAACATTTTATTATGCTGTAAAAAGAGGACTGATGGATTACAAGACAAGTGAATTAAACTCATTTGTGCACTTTGAAACAATGGAAAAATAAGCCCCCGTTTTTCGTACGAGTGTACATCACTAATCACATAATTTCTGCGGCAAAACTTTTGGTTTGAAACAGTTAGATTCAGGAATACCTGAAAAAATTTAATTTCACTTTCATTTCTTCGCAGTTGCGTTGATATAGCAAGTTGTGTAGAGACATCATTTATTTTTTAAAGTTATAAATCTATTGGTTGGCTTTTTTCTTTATATTATTATGTTATATGAAAAAATATTTACGCAATAAATGTACATTAGTAATCCGTTTTGCTTACATAATAAATCAACACATTGGCGACAACTGCAAATGTTTGTTTGGTTAGCGTAAGCAGAACTTGCACTAGAAAATCGATCGCCAAGAACTAGTCCGTTTCAAAAACTGTCTTTGAAAGTCAATTCGGATTCTAGATTCAGCCTTCTGATTGGACATCCACAACCACAGCATTATTTTCAAACGAAATTAATGCTGTGGTGAGACAGTGGATAAACGCAATATCAGTAATAAAAATAAAACCTGTAATCTTCCGAGGCATATTAAACAAAGTAGACATTGCATTGTGGAAGCTTGACTCACTGGAAATCCTTGAAGCTAACTTTAACGAAATTGCTACAGCTACACACTCACGGATTTTGTGTCTATTTTTAGAACGGATTAATAACATAAACTTACCATTTATTTACTATCTTAAATTAACGTTCTGACCTGAAACTTTGATTGTGTAAACATTAAATCTACATAGTAAGTAAATTGTCAAACTCAAGCTTAATAGCCGTATCACTATCCTAACACGAGATCCTGTAATATTTACTCAAAGTTTATTCCCTACAATTACTTACGTAGGGAGATAGGAAACTTGAACTTCCTCATTGTAAAATAAGATATAG
Organism: Plagodis pulveraria; assembly: GCA_963890685.1. Lineage (NCBI taxonomy): Eukaryota > Metazoa > Arthropoda > Insecta > Lepidoptera > Geometridae > Plagodis > Plagodis pulveraria. The sequence continues at coordinate 21,635,691 of OY982956.1, read as the reverse complement.
TCAGTAAAAAAAGGAACAGTTATGGGATGCATCTTAATTTTCATAAACCTATTTGTATAAACAGCTTACGTAACACACGGAGTCGATATCGTCCATTTATGAATGAAATTATATTGTGTGATTATCTATGATGCGTATGGATCAGAAAATGAAAGTCGTAATTCAAATGACACGTAAGATTCAATGGTACCATCATAATTAATTCAAATTGTTTGGTTTTAACGTCGTCGTTAAAAAATCCTTAGAGTAATTTGGATACATTTCTAAAATTTTTGTGATATCATTTTAAGACATTATGTTTTGTTACTTCAAAATTAAATGGCGATAATCTTGTCGTATTTACATTAATATAGTCAATTAGTAAGTGCACGTTCATACAATGTTAAGTCTATCTCAGGGTGAATTATAATGCAGTTATTGAACTGCAGAGTCAGCGACGTCATGTGGGGCTATTGCAGCTATTAACGGTATTTGTCACCACTTTCAGTGAAGATGGAATTCACAAATTAGCCTTCAATAGACAAAAAAATCTTACAAATTGGAATTAAATATTCTAGTAAGCCATAGAACATTTAATGTATAAAAAGATATAGCTTTGCCATATTAAAAAATCTTTCAGACTTGTATCTACGAGTTGCATAGGTATCTATGTATCGTAGTTAAAATATTTTAGGGTAAAAGCATCTGTGATATATATGCCCGTAAGAAAATTAAGTAAATGTTTGAGATCAGACACCATACCGATAGCAAACAAGCTGGTAAAGCTTCTGCATGGTGGAAGGGCATATTGCAAATTATCGCTTGGCTAGTTACCACCCTCAAGTAGAAAAGCTGTTGCCAAGCATAACAGTGTGCTCCACCAGTAGTCCTTGAGAGCCAGTAATCCTAGACATAGTCCGTTTACCATCCTCGACCACATCATCAGTTACTAACATGTGATATAGTGGAGAAAGGCTAGCCTGTAAGATGTAAAAATTAATTAAAAAGCTTTATTGTACACGATAGACAACAAACGCTTAGGGCACAGGATTTACTAATAAGTATGTTTATCGATTTTAGCAGCTATTTTAACTTTTCCTACACATTTTATAACAGCATCACCCTTTTCATATAATCAGCCAGATAACTATTTTCTAAAACGATAAACCACTAATATAATTAATCCTTCTGCTTGTCAATGGTCCAGTGCACCATATAACGAGCAACTCGAGTGTTGCGTTAATTAGCAGAGTTATTGAACTGTTATAACGATATTACCTCGCGTTGTAACGCCGTGATACGTTATCGTGAATCGTTTGAAAGGGTAGGATTAGATAAGCGTTGAAGTTGTGTTGACATCACTACATGACTGATATTAATAGAAATTATAATTTGTATGTATTGTAGAAGGAAGTATTAAATATATATATCCTATAAATAGCAGGAAATATCGATTGTCATGTCATTGCTGTTTGACTATAAATGTAAAAAATTGTAAACTACTTTTGTTGAATACCACAGTGTAGATGAATGGACTTTCTACTAAACCAAATCGTAACTTGGTCGTGTCCAAAAGTAGTGTTGTCAACAGATGCTACATCGATATCGATATATTGGCAGGATTGACCGTCGCGATGTTGGCGATGAGGACCGCGTCGATCCAGAATTGTTAGATCGGGCACTGAGGCTACTTCAACTTCACAACCTAGACCGCCTTTACTCCTACCACACGCGACCAAGGTACGATCGGTGTTGCCCGTCGAACGCACGATGCACGTCCCTAATTGTCTTGCATGATTGATTACAAATAGTCACGATATTAGGCGATGTACTCATATTTAATCGCGAAGAACATTCTTCATTTTGATAATTCATCTAAATGTGACTGAATAACTATTTTGACAGCATGGCTCGTAATATCAATTTCAATATCAAAGTCGCTGAAAATTGAATTTAGATTGTACAATTTCTACGCGCTACGAATTTTCGTAGTCCGTAGACTTCGTAGACGCTACGTTAGTTTGTAGACAATTTATATAGCCGTTTGCAAGGTACAAGATTTTACTGATAGAGTTGCACACAGTGCGCGGACGAAAAGGAGAAAGTCGCAATTTCGAAAGGGGTTTTCCGAATGGAATTCTTGAATGAAATGTGTTTCTTGATAATGCACTGTGCACGTCCTTAGTACGTTTGTGTGTCTTGCATGTTTGTTTTTCTACGACGGACATAGGTACATTTAATTAATAAAAAAAATACATGACCCTATTATTTCTTAAATTTATGTAATAAAATGCAATTTTTTGGTCTCTTACTATGATCAACCCTAGGTTCAATCTTTCACAAGTGATTGAAGTATATATGAATATTTTGACTCGAACTCCAAAACGATTATTGTAAAGTTTACAATAAAACGCCTTATGCAGCTTTGTAAGTTGTATAGTAAATAAAATGATAAGACGGACAATGATATCAAGCAGTGAAGCCATTACATATTCAGTGTCGCCATCCTCGTTCTGCTTGAAACTGTACTGCCCTCGTCACTCCAAGACGTTGGTTCTCATGTCGCGTTTTTCAAATTATACTGATTACTCATACTGATTCGAAATAACAACAAGAAATATGCCGTGTGATTTTGATTTTGTTCAGCTATTATCAGCCAGGAAAGCTGTAATAGCTTTGACTATACCCCATCAAGGAATTAAATTAAAATTAAAGAATCAAGGAATAATTAAGAGTTGTCAAATAAATTTCTTCAACTCAAATACTGAAATACGTGTTACCTCTTCTAGCAACGTTATGATTCTTTTAAACATCTAATTTGTTGCCTGCAATATTGTGATAAAAATAAATATTCAATTCTTACACGAAAAAAATAGGACATTTGATATTATTAAATATGTCCAGATATGATTTTTCAGCCCATAGCTCCTGTGAGTAAGTTTTGTGTGTATTTCGTGCATTTCGTACGAAATTATGAAAAACTTAATTGCCGCGCACTGCTTAACTTCAGTACGCACTAAAACAACATTTATATTAACTGTAGTTTGTTTGATTTTGTCTTCGTTAGCAACGAGCTAATAATTAAACAACTGTATAATCTTCAAAAAGTTAAATCATTAATTAAAATAAATAGGAATTTCATAGACTTATATCAATTGTTTCAATTTAATCGAATATTTATTTTACCAGGTCTAATTCGTGGCGATGGTAAAATACTTTACGGTGTAACTAGTTCCATTAAAATTAAAGGCGGCTCTTAGACTCTACCGAGTGCGAGGAAAAAAGTACTAATAGGATCGCTTAAATTTCCTAGCCTCGCTGAGCGCCACGATCCTATTGGGGATTTTTTTCGTAGCACACCACTCATCTCCCTCGCACATTTCTTGCGCCTCGCTACTAGAGAAATTATAACGCCACACTCGTATGAAGATCAAAGATGATTGACTGGTTCATAGTGCAAGTTTTTATATTAAGTATACTGGTTAAAAGATGAATCTGTAGTGCATATTTTTATATTCTTCCTTTCGCGGCAATATTAATGTTTCTATAATTATTTAACTTTTGAATTCATATTCTAGCCGTATTAGATTTTAACACATTCTTGCGTGTGAATAAAATGCGATATTGCATTTATGTATACAAATACACAAGACTAAGTTTGAAAGATTTTTTGAAGGGTTGTTTGCTGCTGTGGGCGTTTTCAGTTACACCTGTCATTGATCGAGCGCTTACATCGATACAAACACTGTGCTCAAAGGCTCCATATGCAGCATGAAGGTTATTTTTTAATTAAACACAAAGGTTTGATGTAAAATTTGTCTCTAGTCTCTAGTATGCTAAAATGTTAAAGATCTTTGATGGAGAGGAGTTTTTGTTTTGTTGATCCGAATACCTAAAACTACATGCCGTTTTGTCGTACTTTCCCGCAGTTAGGGAGCATCACAATGACGAAATTTTGTGTATAGTAAATCTATATACTTGTATCCTTTTATCCTAGGTTGATGACGTAACCGCAAATTTAGAAAATTAAGTAAGATATAATAAATAATCACAGCCTAAAAAATATCTACATTAATTATTTTTTACAGGTTTGGCAAGCGCTCCGATGCCTTCACGAACTGGGCCAAGGATCTTGAAGTAAGTTTTTTTTATGTTTTGTTTATTTACAATACTGAACACAAGCAATAAGCTCAGAAAGACAAAGGCCAAACAGCCGCACCGGGACCACGGATATCGCTATATACTTTAACATTCACATTATTGCCTGAGTTTTAGACTAATCGATGGCGGTAAAAGATGAATATTCCCTCGAATTAAAGCGCTCAGTTGTAAATTATACGAATTGTAGTCACGCTTGCAAGTACTGAGTACTGGGCAGATTTTACTATGAGTACTCTATGTATTTATAAAAATTTCAATTTTTCATCGTTACCCTCAAGTGATGAAATCTTACAAAAAGAAATATTTTTGGCATTTAAAACACCAACAGTCAGAGCAGTACAGAATCTTTTGCCATCTAACGGACACAGCTCCATAATCTGCCCTGTTACTTATAATTTAATGTAGTTGGTACCAGAAACACTTTATTGTATGGTATAATATTTTTTAATGTTAAATAGTAAATAAATAGTACCTACTACGACATTTTACGTTTAGGCGTTAAAACTTGAGACATTTTTAGATAAGAAAAAGATGACTTCCAGCGGGACCTTAAACAAATTTAACATCTTGTACATACGATATCAAGATTAATAGTCAATTTTATCTAGGGTAAGGTTTAATTATACACTTTGATACAGCTGTAAATAAAATATATAGATCCATAGTTGTTGTCACATGTCATAAAAGTCAAACCGAAGAGTTTGCTTTTTTCCATGACATGAACACAACATATTTAAAATCTGCTTCTAGGTTTGACGTTCTATGTAGTATTGTTATATGTTCTATGATAATATAAGTCTATCACATTTTATTGGTAAATATTATAAAATTATCCAAGAATTAATTTAACCCCATATTGATGAAATTGGGCCTAAGTAATTTAATTTCTTCGTTGTTGAAAATTAACTCTAGAAGATTATTTTAGACTCACTTAATTTCCAAATTGTAAAATTATTCTGTTTTATTCATCTGCCTCTTACGAAACTTTATCTGAAAATATTAAATACGAAAGCCGAAGGCTGGCACTTTGCTCAATACATGATCTCGTTCCCTATTACTGTACTTTACTGTATCAGCCGAATAGTCCACTGCTGAACACAGCCTGCCCCAAATTGGGGGGGTTAGCCATAATCCCCACGCTTGACAGGTGGCTTGGGGATCGCAGTGTGAGATATCAGCTCCTCAGAAAGTGCTGCTGCTTACCTCCTGGTATGTTACACTTAGTCACCTCTTACGACGCCCACGGGTAAAGATGGGGGGTGACATTCTAGCCCGGCACCCCACGGGCAATTTCCGGTTTCCTATTACACTGTACCTAAATTACTGCACGTTAACGTACCTGTTGATATATAGGTATGGCGATGTTTAGTTACGTAAAATTATCTGCACCCAGAAGAATGTAGCGAGAGTATGCACCATATTAAATGGGGGGGGGGGGGGGGGGGGGCGTTTGTTCTACAGTAGGCGACTTCCGGCTGATGATGATGATGATGATGATGCACTATATATTATTACAACGTAACCATGAAAGGTCCCTGATCAATTGTATAATTTTGGTGCAGTAAATTGCACCCACCCAAACCTTCTTGTGCGAGTCGTAACAGACGACGAGGGAAGGCCTTTGTTCATCGATTTGTAAGGGAAGACAGATTACGTGCATTAGGAGTGCTAAGTTATAATAATATTCATAAAGAAAGTCAGTTAAAAAATAATTATTTTTTTAGTTTCACAGCAATTCAGGTTAGATCACATCTTTTTTAGGGTTCCGTACCCAAAGGGTAAAACGGGATCCTATTATTGAGACTTCGCTGTCCGTCCGTCACCCGGCTGTATCTCAAGAACGGTGATAGCTAGACAGTTGAAATTTTTACAGATGATGTATTTCTAGTGCCGCTATAACAAAAAATACTAAAAATTAAATGCAATAAATATTTTAGGAGGGCTCCCATACAACCAACTTGATTTTTTACCGTTTCTTGCTCGATACTAATAACGGTGACATGTAGACGCTTTAACTATTCACAGAATATTTAGTTACGGAACCTTTCATGCGCGAGTCCCACTCGCACTTGGCCAGTTTTTTTTATTTCATGATATATCATTATGATTTCCTGTCACTTTATTCTTTTTATTTCAATATACGTAAGGAGCTCGTAAAAAGATTGGGATGAAGTTCTATTACGTGTAATATTGTTTTTTTTAGGAGATTTACTTCTCTCTATATCGGTAAATGTTTACCCATTTTGTTTTGGTTTGCTATGTAACCTTTTCGATTCTGAAGATTTATATTGGCGTTTATTTAAGCCCAACGGTTAGCAGCCATATTTTACGTTAAATCCTTGTTAATTAATACTAATTAAACTTCAAAGTTTCATTGATTGATGGCGGCTTAAGCCTGTCTTCAGTAAAAAAGCTACGGGCTCCTTGGCCTCAATATATCCTTGTTTATTATTTTTAACCTTGTTTTCACCATACAATACTAGCTGTCTAAAATCAGTTTCATATTTTAATCAATAATAACAGCTTATATTAAATAAAAGATAAAAACATATTTTATATACCAATGTTATAATATAACATTACCCTTGGGGTGCCAGGCTAGAATGTCACCCCCCATCTCTACCCGTGGAAGTCGTAAGAGGCGACTAAGGGTAAAACACTAGAAGGTGGGCAGCAGTACTTTCTGAGGAACTGATATCTCACACTGCGATCCCTGAGCCGCCTGCCAAGCGTGAGGATTATGGTAAACCCCCCTATATTGGGGGCGGCTGTGTTCAGCAGTGGACTATCCGGCAGATACAATACAGTACAGTACATATAATATAATTTTTTGGTCAATATTGCACATTCAGAATTCTTAATTTTATAGTCTCCAAATTAGCTCGTTCCTTAGTACCTATGAAAATAAAAACAACCAACTTGAACATGTTTTTTTTTAACTTTATCTATAACTTAACAAAACCCCTTAAGCCCAGTCCCTTAGATATCATACAGCAGTTACTCTAGCATTCCTCCATGGGACAAGACAAAACTAAATTTTCCACTACGATACCTACTCTTACATAAATATAATATAGATATAGCTCTCGCCTCTTATGAGTTTCTGCTGGCCTGGTACATCCAAACAATTCAATTGGATATTAAATTTTCTGAATTTATGAACTTCTAACTCTTTTCCGCTTGCCTAGTAGTTGCATCGACTTTTTATGATGGTTTATTGCGATCATAAAATGGCGTTGTACATTGTTGGTACTATACTAAATCATGATAATACCGTTTTCAATAAGTTATTTTAAACTGATCAGTGTAGGATAGGGTTTTATTTTTAAATAATTTTTTTCTTATTCAGTCATTGTTTGACTGTGTTATGTTGGGAAAGAGTCCGTTTTACTCCTATGCAAATATTTTCTATAGAGACGGGACTGCAAGTACCATTGTGGGATAGTGAGAAATGTCTAGTCACCTGGGGGACTGCAGTAGGGGATTTACGTGGAATGACCAAACAAAATATGTATTCAAAGATCTGAGGACTCTTAACGGGGTTTTTTGTATGTTTTGAATTCCTTGTGTGAAATTTCAAATCAATTTAAATCCAATTCTGATTTAAAGACAGGATGCTTATGATTAAGCATAGATTCGCTTCATAACAGCTATTACGACACCCCTATTATTTAATAACGACCGTAACGTAATCCACAGGATATTGAATGCATTAGAGAATGCAATATTGGCGCGGTTATCCTTTATGCTGTTATAAAAGCACGTTGACAATATAAGGATGGATATCATATCCAAGAAATATGAGAGACTGTGAATAAATGTCTGTATTAAATTTCAATTGGTAACAATAAAGGTTTCATTCAGGTTCATATATATGCCTTTATCGTTCTTTAAGATTTTGAGTGGATGATCTTTCCTGTTTTCTACCGACTTATCCAATAAATTTAATGCACTTTTTGAAAAATTTCTGACGTCAACCTTCATTCTGCAATTTTTGTTGGTAGTATGGTTGCTATCTTTCGTCTTACACCTGGTATGGGGCAACATTGTACTAACACAAGAGCTAAGTCAGCTTACTTTAACTAGTATTTAAATGGAAGAATATTGAATAGTCTATATTATTATGACACTGATAACTGTATGCCCATAGGACGTGCATTCATAGCGATTTCCAACCAAATGTAGTTTCATCATATTTCGAATGTTTTTTAAATGTTTCAAACTCGGTGAAATTTTGTACGCATAACATTGAACATAATATCAGTGCTTTTGTTTTTCGTTTTACTAGCAATGTTATCCTAATAAAAATAGGAATCACCACAAAAAACCATTTTTCTATATATATATTTGGAGATACATAATTTTACGGTGTATTGGCAAACCAGGAGCATAGATATTAAAAGTCTGTACTCATAACGTTAGTTCGAAACATTGATACAGTTTTTTAAAGTAGAAATTTATTTTATTTATTTTTATTTATATAGAATATCATCTCTGTGATGCCATAAAACAAACAAATTATGCGTCTGTTTCTACGTATTTGGTATATTTGGCTTACGTATTTAGGACAACTAAAACACGCTGAATTTCATGTAATGAGATAATACGTTAAACAGGCCCAACAATATTAAGTGACCTTGTGCAAGCCATCTAGCATTTGGACTCCCTATGAGTCCAAATGCTTTTACTGTAGTAGCTGTAGTATTGTATATAGTTTGTAGTATTTGTTTAATAAAGGCATACCGCCTTAAAAAAAAAAAAAAAAAAAAAAAAAAGCCATCTTAAAGTTCTTCAAAGTAGAGTACGTCAGAGTAGAGTTTATAGTTGTAAGTGGTTTCTTGACGAGGCTTCGTTGAAAATCTTAACAATTTTGAGATAAACAGTAAATTTGATCTCCGATTTGGTCAGTGGACCAAGCAGAGTCGGGTATCAAATACTTAGGTCCGTAGAAGTTATGAAAATTGTACATAATTTATGCTAAGAAAACATTTCCTTTTATAATTGTACTTAATTACACGTAAATAATTTTCTGGAAGATGTAAGTATATTCAATAGCGGAGTATAAAATTTCTTTTAACCAAAAATTGGAACTGACTTCAACACGAAAATGTGTGAAATAACTTGTCGAAATGGTATTTAACAATATTTTGGTAAAACATAAATTTCATCCTTTTTAGTGACCCTTGCTACTTATAGGATATACTGTCATTCACTGTCAATTACTATATCTTCAAGATAGGAAAATACTTTTTAGTTATTAGAGTGTAATTCAAAAACGGCTTGACCCATTTTGTATGAAATTTAAATGGGACCACACAGCAAGAATCAGCTTTAAAATAAAAAAAGAATTATCAAAATCGGTTCACCCAGTCTGGGTAAGAAACAAAAAAAAAAATAGACGAATTGAGTAAGTCCTCCTGTTTTTGAAGTCAAAAACAAAGATCAATTTAGTCAACCTCAGCCTTAGTGAACTTACCCACTCAAATCTGCCACTTGCATACTAAATACTGCCATCTGCTTTCTAAGCAGCAGCAAAATTTAACTCCATGAAAATATGTTGCTATCCTTTGAGTATTGTGCTTGAATCATAAAATAAAAAAACAATTTTGATTAGTGTAAATTGAGCCTTGTTCTGAAAAAAAAATGAAGAGTTCTTCCCACGTCAATTTTTTTTTATGTTATTGTGATGGAACAAGCTCGAGGCCCACCTAATATAAAGCAGACACCTCTGCCTATATAACGGATGCATTTCATCACAAGTCACGAATTGCACTGCGCCCGTTACTTTGAGAGATAGTTATTGTCTCATGTGCCTGTAATGTGTCTCATGTGTTTTTCTGGCTCTCAAGGACAGCTTCCGAAACACACCGGTAGGTGCTCGGCGACAGATTGTCTACTTGAGGGTGGTCGCTAGCCAGGCGGGCATTCCCAAAATGCACTTCCACCATGCGCTGAAGCTCAAGCCCGCGGCGGGATTCAAACCATGGACCTGCTGCGCGGCAGTCCATAGCCAATGCCACTGAGCCATCACTGCTTCAAAAAATAAGACGGAGTCTCGTTGATAGGGCTCCGTTTTTCTACCTACTACTTTGGATGCGGGCTACTTTAGCTACGGAACACGAATGATTTAAAAACAAATTACACAAATAGTATTGTTTTGAAAATAAATTACTTTGAACCTAAAATGGGAAGCAGTTTTACCATACAAATTGAACTTAACAGAATTATATCGTGCGGTAATCAAACAGGTAGGTAATTTTATTAGTTAACTCCGTCATTGGGTACATTTTGAGTAACGGGATCAAAAGGAAACTTACAGGTCCGACACAGATCTGGTACAAACAACTTAAGCGTAATCGTAATTAAATTTTGGGAATAAACATCGTGCTTGACTGTCTAACTTAAATTTGAAGGGTCGTTATTGAAAATATCCTGGCCTACTGGAGTACTAAGATTTACAAACTATCTGTTTGTGACTTCATCCAAGGTAGAAATAGCTCGTACTGTTCGCTACTCCTTTAGGACCTAAGTATAGGTTCAAAAAGTTCAAGGCCTCTTTTTACATACAGGTGCTACTAGGTTAATTTAATTTATTGTTCTTTTTTTTCTATGTTATTGTGACGGAACACGGTCCAAAGCCCACCTGATGTTAAGTGGACTAACCTCTGCCTATAACAGACGCATTTCGTCAACACGAATTGCACTGTGCCCTTCACACGAAGACGTACAGTTGTTAGGTCTCATTAGCCTGTAATTTTTCTGGCTCTCAAGGGCTGCTACCGGAACACACTGTTAGGTGCTTGGCGACAGATTTTCTACTTGAGGGTGGTCACTAGCCATGCGGGCATTCGCATAATGCCTTTCCACCATGCGGTGAAGCTCAAGCCCGCGGCGGGAATCATTGACCCGGCACGGCAGTCCATAGCCAATGCCACTGAGCCATCACTGCTTCTATATTTAAGATGTAAAAAGTTATTTACGAGAAGACACTCAAGCGAAATGCAGCAATACCCAACTAACTAAGACTTGAATATTGGCATGCTGCTTTATTCAATTCTTTCTTTAGTCAATCTAATGAGTAGGACATGCAAAAGCCTCATTCCGCAGCCTGACTGACCGTTAATAAAATTAAAATTGAATTAAAATTGTATTACAATACAGACTAATTTACCGTAGGTGGAATGACATGCCACTGTAATTATATTTTGGCAAATAATTTGTACCTATCAATTTGTTCATGTGTTCATCAGTAATTTACCGTCGCCCTGTTATTGTCCGGTCAATTAAGCTCAATCAACGATCACATTTTGGAAATGAAGTGTTTATTTCAACAAATACATTCGTAAATATTCACATGAATACTAATGATCAAGTTGTAAACTTATGATCAATGGTGTTAGTTGCAAATACTTTTTCTTTTTTATTATTCAATATTTTTATAGGATTGTAAATTGTAAGACAGCAAATTGTCATGTTGCTCATTGAAGCAATGATAGCCGAGTGCTTAAAGCTATGGATTGCGGTGCCACAGGTCTATGGTTCTATCCCCACCTCCAGCTTGAGCTTCACCGCATAGTGGAAGGGCATTTTGCGAATGCCCGCCTGGCTAGCTACCACCCTTAAGTAGAAAATCTGTCCCCAAGCACCTAACAGTGTGTTCCGGTAGCAGTCCTTAAGAGCCAGTAAAATGACGGGCACATGATGAAACTTAACAATTGTATTCTCAGGGTGACGGACACAGTGCAGGTCGTCACTTGTGACGAAAATGCATCTGTTATAGGCAGAGGATACCGCTTCATATCAGATGAACCTCGTGCTTGATCCGACACAATAACATAAAAAAGTCACGTAGTAGAAAACATACCAGTCACAAGTAACAGTAGTAATTAGTAATTGAAGTAGGTTTCTCTACCTTATATAATTACATACTTATACAACTTGTACCTAATATATTTCCTTTTATTACAATGTAGAGGTAACGCGTAAGTGTCGATATGGTTATGGATGGGAAAAGTATTATCAATTAATTTAAATGCTATTTTATGGCAATTTTCAGAAGCCGGATCTACCAACATGGCTGGCGTACGCCAGAAGGAGATGAGGAGTGACGTCATCGACCGATCCATAATCATTTACCTATCAATGTTCGTGATTACTGTTAACGTTCTTACATTATTGTACCGAATTCAGACTTAACTCATAAATAAATGTTATATGTATATGTGTTTTCTTTTGGTTTTCAAATTCTTGTGGTTAATCTTATACTTGTTGTAGGTACTTTATATGTATTTAAGAGTATTCTCCTTTTTGTGAAACTATCAGAAAAAATCATTCCACTCTTTGATTCAAAATTGCGAATGATATGTAGTGTAGGTAATCGCAAAAGGAACATAAAAGAAACTTCATTGTAAATGCCAATGTACAGTTGTGTCAAGTTGTTGGAACCATAGCACAGAAGATGATTGTTATGTATACTGCTTATGGCGTATAATTGACATTTGACAAAATTCTTTAAGTAGAATAGTATAACCTATAAATCAAATATATCTTTGCCTAAGTATACCTACTGTTTTATATCTACCCGTTTTATGGAAATTTTACAGCATCTTCCTAGTAAATTATAGATAAAACTACTAAGTCATTCGTTTTTATTTTTTATGATATCGTTTGTTACGTGTGTAATTTTAACAAATCTACACCTTTACATCTCATCAACCTGTTCAAGCTATGTACTTTTTTTGTTATTAAAAACAGTGTTCGTAGTAATACGTTATTTAAAATATTCAAACCTATTGTACTGGGTTTTACAAAAAACTTACACTTACGTTCACTTCCAAATTCGTTAAATATGTATTTTGTTATCTAATTACCTTCCTAATATACACATATATTGTTGTATTCTTCATTGACAAATTAGGCATTTTGCAATTTTCTGAACGTAGGTACATACCACAATTAAATTATTCAGATACTAATACACTAACTACTATACTAACTTCTATTTTCATGTATATAATTAGTCCTGTTCACGTGAATATTAATCAATGTTTAAAATTGATAATTGTACGGAACCACTTTCATTGTACCAACTAAATGTTATGAAATACACGCATTGAGAAAACGTAATTAATAAATTGTTGGTTTCATTACTTCCACCCTTGATATTAAGAAACCCTTGTCTCACTTGTGTAGGTAATATGAGCAATATAGTTACCTCTAATATTAGATATGCAACAAATCAGTGAAGCCAATCCTGACACACAAGCTTGAGCTGGAAAACAAGGAATACGCGTGATGTTTTAGTGGTTTAAATGTCTTTATACTTAGGGATCCATCCACACAACTCCTATATACGAGTATAACATAGGTCTTTTATTACTATTGTACGGTAAAGAATGTGGCCTATAGCGCGCCCGGTTAGAACTGCGCGCCCTCATATATTCCCGTGGGTGTCGAAGAGACGAATAAGGAAAAAATACTGTTCAGTGAGAGATTGTTTCAAAACAACTAACAAATAAATACGATTAGCATCATTTGCAATCCGCACTCGCAATCTCACCTGATATTAAATGACGATAAAAAATAGGGATTTAGGTGACAGCAAATCTTATCACGAATTGACACATTTTGTTTTTTTGTGACAAAAGTTAATAGTAGAATATTTATCATAAGCCTTGGACTTTATGATAAATATTCTACTTACCATCTTTGTACAAAGACTTCTCGTTTCAAGGAAAAGATATACAATTATGTCTATTATATATTTAGTAATAGACAGGAATAATATGCCTAGTCAACAATTAAATGTGAATTTTCCCCTTGGGTGCCGGGCTAGAATGTCACCCCCCTATTGCTACCTGTGGGTGTCGTAAAAGGCGAACAAAGGTAAAATGATGGTGGGCAGCAGCGTCTTCTGAGGAATTGATATCTTAAACAGTGATCCCCAAGCCGCCTACCAAGCGTGGGGATTACGGCAAGCCCCCCTTATTGGAAGAGGCTCTGATCAGCATTGGACAATCCGGCTGATACAGTACAATTAAATGTACTTAGAAGTACTCTATAGCATATATAATTACCTAATCATAAGTTTACATTGTTTAACACTTTTGAATTAAGCGCGTAGTGTCTTTGAATTGTATTCGTTCAAATAAGCTAATAAGCAATTAGCGTGAAGTTAAGGTTAGGCAACTCGTACGCATGATATCGACCATCACGCACTAACGTCTTAAAGACAAGAAAACAGCTAAAGGCAACAAGACACTCTTCCGCAAAAAAGACAAGGGATTCATTCGTCACCAATTCGTTTTCGAAGCGCTCGTAGCGAAGTTTACTTAGCTGTTTTTAACCGATCAGCAAAGTTAAGCAACGTCGCCCGCGGCTTGGAGTTGGTTGGGTGACCGCAAGTGACATAACTACTAAGCGCTTCCGTGCTTCGGAGGGCACGTTAAGCCGTCGGTCCCGGTTGTTGTCTAAGGATGGCAGTCGTTATAGCATGATGGTAGGGCATTTTGCGAATGTCCGCCTGGCTAGCTACCACCCTCAAATAGAAAACCTCTCGCCAAGTACCTAACGGTGTGTTCCGGCAGCTGTGCTTGAGTGCCAGTACTTCTAGGTAGGCTGAACATCTTCGACCACATCATTACTTACCATCAGGTGAGATAGTGGTCAAAGGCTAACCTATCAAGCATAAAATAAACCAAGCTACGGCCTGCACCGATAGAGAGAAATAAAGCGCGACCAAAAACAAAATAGAGCCTATCTCTTCAAGCTGTAGACACAAAAACGGGACGGACACCATGCAAGAACTCCGTCTGTAAGTCCAACATCGCCCACTGGAACACAGCGTTCATTTTAAAACCTTCTTTGGGACTACGTTCGCGCCATGGAGACACGCCACGTATTTTCATTTTCACTTTGATCACTTGTACTACTGTTACGAAATTGACACTGGGGGTTGGAGGAGTTTATGGATGGGTGAAGTATGATACTAAGTGATTTTAAAAGTGATTATGCGGTCAAAGGTGGTTATCAAACTCAACATAGAAGGAGAAAAACAGCTGCTGGAACACGCCTTCGGGTGTTGGGGACGGATTTTCTAAATGAGGGTAGTACAATTAGCGCCAGGCGGGCATTTGCAAAACACTCTACCAACATACACGTGTGAGATTTGTCAAGATAGAGAGCATTTATTTAAGCTATAATATAGGCTCATTAACTTACAAGATGTTTGTCAGGCGGTGATGCAATAATCTAGTCTTAGCTTAATGTAAAGTAAATACGTACTACTAGTTCGGTACTTAACTATCTAACTCACTAGGTTTTCTACGCAAAAGGGAATCATAAGGAAATCTCAAAAGACAGCATTTATAGGAACACATACAAAACTTTAATAAGAATCATTAGGGTCACATAGATTACTTCAAAGGTAATATTGTATAGTCACATTCCACAACGATAATATAATAAAAAGGGCAAACCATTTTGGAAGCCAACAAACGGACCCACACACAACACGTGAATATCAGTTATGTTACATTAAATAAAATAGTACAGCACTTATCTCATTAAGTCTCGATGTGGCAGTCACTTATGAAGAATAAAAAGAGTCTCAGCAAGTTGAGACATTGGTTTTATAGCAATTTTATAGCAATGACTGGCACCAAGTGTCTGTCGCATACCATTAAATTTCCCGCCATATTTACCAGAACTAATCAGAAACATGAGCGTTCCCGCCGCAACGTATCTGCCAATCTGAAATAAGATAGGATGGTTCGTCATTGGCTAGTTCAGAATGAATACAGATTAAATAGGATTTCAGTGTGGCGGTTATTAAAAATGTCAAATATCAACAAGTTTTAGTATATTCTAGAATTACATAATGAGTTACATTCGTAACATATTTACTTAAGGTAATCTAAGTTTAACAAAGACATGATTCTAACACACGCAAAGTTGTCTGATATGTTAATTACGTTATTTTCAAACCAAAATATTGCAGCTGACAAACTGCTGCATGGTGGCTGATTTGAAGAGCATACTACTGATCCTTATATTTTACTAACCGAAAATCCTATAATATGGCAGGGATAAACAATAGTCTGTGATTCCGCCATTACCCATTGCTTTTTTGATCTTTAGCCGTTTAAGAGCTATACTGCATCGGACTATGATTTTATAGTGCATTGTAACATTATCTTTGAATGTAATGCCCTTCATTATACTGAAGATATCCCGGACATACAATTAGAATATATCTATAACCATATATAAGATATATATAATGCTAATTGTACGTCCGTTTCAAACCAAAAATCGCCAGATTCCAAAGCAGCAAAACTCCCTTGTAGATAGACTAATGACGCAGCCAAAATAATATAAGAAAATTAAAAATCAATATTCATTACGTATTATTTTTATTTATTCCTAATTATTACATCATCTTTTCAGTACATCGAGGTAATATACTTATTAATAAAATACTAGTTCATTTACGTAAGCAAACCAATTAATTTAAACAAACTAAATTAGACTTTACATTTTGCAAATTGACAAGTATCTTCCGCACAAGCACCTATGTATCATACAACCTTATCTTAGTACACATTTAAATTGTGTTTATTTATTATTATTTAATATTTTAAAATCTTTACAATATAAGTACTTACACCGAGAATAAAATTATAGTATCCATTCATTCCTATTATATTGGTTTCAGTATAAGTAAAGATTTAATTTATTAGGAAGGTAAATTTTCATGAAATGAAGCAATTTGGTTTTATCATCTTCGTGATTTTATACATTTATATTTGTTGACGATACATTTCCAGATAGACGCAACATGTAAAGTTATTAAGGCAGATTAGAATGAAGGGTACATATAGATAATGTGTACATAATTGATACACATAGATCAAGCATTCAATTATACATAGAATTCTAAGATAGAAACTACGATAGACTTGAATTTGTAAATCAATAACTACCATCGTGAAAATAAAAAAAAAAACACCACTAAAACATTGTAAAAAAGATGTTATATAAATTTGAACTGTAATAATTAGCTATGGAAGAATATAATAGCAATTATATAAAAAATAAAAATTAACATATTATAATAATCCACTTACACTTCTTACATATGAATATGAATTCTTCATATGTGTAGAGAGTAGCAGTCGTTAAGACAACTTATACAAACGTTAACATCTTTACAGAGTAGTCAAATGCATTATTATCCAATTCTATTTAACTTTTAAGTATCAAGCTCATTGGGAAATTAATTCGAAATCGTTTGCATAATATGTATTTGACGGACAAAGTGATAGCATAGAAATCAAATTAATAAAACGATACTAATGTACAACACTTATAACCTAAAATTAAGAAAAATTAGTACGCATTTATTTATTTTTTCTCCTTCAAGGATTTAATAGTATTTTTAATGTTAAGTAGTTATTGATTTACATCATCATATATAACATAGGATATCTAGAAAACTACCATTTTAGGGGCTACGTTACATATAATAGATACAGAAGACAATAGACGGATGGAAATTCTGGGGCATATAGCAAATATTACATTACTTACTAAGATCTAAATCCTATCAATACTAAAGAAGTACACCATTAATTTATGGAACACAATGGAAATATTTCTAATGAGAGTTATTATTAATTTGGCAACTTTCATTGTCTACATAACAGAAAATTATAAACTCTAGTATTAGCGAATAATAATTAGACTGAATCTCAGACAGGTTCAAGTGCAAAAAGCAACTAACTGCATTCTAGCTCATCTAATATTTGTTTAGCTTTCTACGAAATTCTGTGAATATGTTCACCATTTGTCATCCAAATGTTTTAATTTATGTAAGGCTAATTAGCTACACCAATTTCATAGTTATAAGGAATGTCTACAATGGTATAAAGTCATATTTCAGAATTTGAAAAATTATGTTTTATGATTTTTAGGAGGGCTCTGAGCACATATCAATCAAAACATTCATACATTCAAAAGTCACAGCGCTGTTCTTATATTATTAATAATAATAGCTTATCATATTATTTACAGCACACACACAATCATAACCTTTAATTACAGTTAAAATTATACAAACATTTAGTGCAGAATCTAACGATCAACAAGGAGTGCTTTAGGAATGTGATCATAGAAACAACAAATTCATTGAAGGTTCAAAAGTGAGAGCGATATAAAAATACTGATTCACCGAAGTCTTTTCGTCTTACACAATATTTAACAAAGCTTATAATGAACGGTTTTCTTGTTCTGTAATGTTTGATACAAATTTCACAATTGAACCAATTCTGGACTGGAACTTATCATCTACTTTTGTTACGTCAGCATCTGAACCTTCTTTTAATAGCTCCCAGAGATTGTTTTTATCTAAAATCTCGAACCCACCTTTGTTTTCTGGTGCAATATCAGTTTTGGATGTTTCTAATAGAGATTTAGATGTTTCAGAGATTGGTGTCGGTGGTAATTTGTGAATCTCCTTATTTATAGATTTCAAAGTTTTAACGTAATATTTATCACTGTCAGCTTTTATTTTAGTTACATTTTCATCAGTATTTGAAGAATTTTCAGTTTTGTTCAAGTTTTGTGTTTCGTTTTGTATGAAATGAAAAATTGGTTTTTTAATTTGACTCAGCGCTTTTGGCTTCTTAGTTTTATAATGCATTGATTTGATGTTACCTTTTGTGATTGCGGTAATAAAATGAGTGACCGGAGATGTATCAGCATGCATCGAGTGAGGTGCAAGCGTTGTGGTATCCATTTCTGTTTTGGTTACTTTGTTAAGATTTTCCTTTGTTTCGGTTGTAGCATTTACTTCGGTGCTGCTTATTGAGCTGTTAATAGTCTGAATATTATTCAAAGATGAGTTACCGACTGTTAACTTACGAATAAATATTTCATCCGACTTGTTAAGAATTACTTTTTGTGTATGGAGTTTAGCATTTGAAGGAGTAGGAGTAGTGATTTCTTTTACTTTCATGAAGAATTTTTCATGTTTATCACCATAAGTAGCTTTAAGGGTTCCTTTCCTTCGGGCAAGAGGTTTCTTTTTCAGATCTTCCTTTTTCGTTTGTTTAGTGAAAGTTGGTTTCTGGACAATTAATTCTCCATTAATGTTTGGAAGTATGGGCACAATGCTATTGCTTATTTGAATGTTGTCAGAATTATTGGCATATGTTACTGCAGGTATTATTATTGGGTCATCAGTATGCTGTAATTGTTTTAAAGACGGTATGCTATGTGGCGTTTCAGATGTTGTTTTCACATTATGCATATTCTCAGTTGTAGATGATATAGTTTCTGTAAGAGTTGCAAATTTAAGTATTGCTGGAATAGGCTTAACATTTATTGTGGAATTTTGTGCCGACTCAACACTCTCTGTACTTATAAAAGAATTTTCTGTTGAAGCTTTCACCGTAGAAATATCAACTTTTGTAGGAACTATTGTTGATTCAGGTTTTGTTTTGTCATGCTTTGCAGAATCGTCTTCTACATTTGGTTTTCTGAATTCATAGTCTCTGCTACAAATTCTCCCACATTCACAAATGTTATCAATGTTAGCGTTGGTTTTAAGACTCGCCAATTCAGTTTTGTCAAACCAAGTGATGAAGTCGTCATCAGTAATACCTCTTAGAAGTGGGCTTCCTGGTCTTGCATGAAAGAAAGTTTCAACGGCCAAGTCTGGTCTTGTTGACGGATAAATTTTAGCAAAAGCTGGTCGGAGGCTGGTGATGACAAATTTTGACCTGACTTCATAAGTGACGCAGACTGGACAAGTAGAGCTAATCTGTAAAATAAAAGTAACATAATTACGTAAAGACGGATGATACGGATGTAAGCGAATATTATTAATTTAAAAGGGTTTGTGAATACATAAATTATTCCAAACATAAATTGTATTTTGTATATTTTAAAAGCACGTATTTTTTAATCGTAACAGAGAAAAAAAACAGGACATATTGTTTTTGCTTCATATATGTTTGTTATAGCTTTGAATATCCGCATTTCAATAACAAATTTCTAAGAAAAGAAATCGAGTGTGTCAAATTTCATATTAAAAGTTATAGTCATGCAATATTTATTTTGTCCGTGGGGTGCCGCGCTAGAGTGTCACCCCCCATCTCTACCCGTGGGTGTCGTAAGAGACGACTAATGGTAATACAACAGAAGGTGGAAAGCATCGCTTACTAAGGAACGGATATCTTACACTGCGATCCCCAAGATGCCTGCCAAACGTGAGGATTATGGCAAACCCCCCATAATGGGAGAAGCTGTGTTCAGCAGTGGACATTCCGGCTGATATAGTACAGTACAGTAATATTTGATTTTAGATGGACCATTTTTTAAACATCTGTTCATTGGCCTCCAGTTTCACTTTATAGAGATTGAATATAAAAAAATCTGCCATGCTCCCTATCAAAGAAAAACATCCAAATCGGTTTACACCTGACGAATAAATCAGCTAAGATATTTAAACAGTACTCGTTGAATCAGAAACCTATTTCTCTTTTGGTATTTAAGTGCTGCGCTTTCTGAGTGAAATATAGTTGTCAACACTTACATTAGCAAACACGAACCACACCGACTCTCCACGTGATCCGTAGTGCAGATCTGCAAACGTGGCGCCATCTAGTACAACTGGGTTAACTGAATGAAGCTCGTAGCCAGAGAACAGTGAGGATTCAAGTCGAAGGATCCCGGAGCGCTCTTTACCTTTCCATCTGAAACAGGGATGAATACAATTTTACTAACAACGTCCTAGAGCATGTAACGGAACATACCTTGGAAAGGAAGTTCCTTCGCTAAAGACGAATAATATAATATAATTGAAATATGATAAATAATTAAAAGCTTAGAAATATAATAAAGAAATCTTTATGAGTTCATTTACCAATAAGTTTTTATTATAATTTTAAATAAATTAAAGAACATATTCATGATAAATAATTGTAGTTTGTTAAAAATTTACTTCGGTTAAATTATCATATCACCTGCGCAAATTTTGGGGGTTGAATGTAACGGAACATACCTTGGAAAGAAAGTTCCGTCACTAAAGACGAATAATATAGGTAAAGAATCTAAAGATCAGAAATAAATTATTCATTCTTAGTAAAAAGTTTTAATAGACAATATTTGTGTATAACTAACCTAACTACTAACCTTATTGAATTCTTAAATCAGTAAAGAGATTCCAGGATCTCATTTTATGTTTAAATAATAACAGGCAATGAATATTTTGAAAAAAAGAATACGATAAAAATTCAATCTAGAGGATCTGTCAACAAGGCAGGAATCGAAAGAAAAAATTGGTCATAGTAAATTCTCGTGCTTTACATATTTTACATTTTTTTTACTACAATTAACTTATGTGAAACTTAGGAAAAAGCATTTGATCGTAATGGGAGAATAGTTTCATGGATACAATGTAGATGAGGTGTTGGGAAGAGTACCTGGAATGAAATCTTATGCAATTAATAGATTGTTTAAATTCCGATAAGGAAAGGTGACCAACAAGGTGAGTAGATTAGTATATATATGGAATAAAACATAGCAAAGCAAAGCGTAATTATATCTAATATCGTTTGGGAAACAACATGTTCGGAAATTTATATTTTCATATAATATGCGGATACTTAATTTCCTTTGCATGGTCGAGAGGCCCTTTCAATATTGATATTTTGTAGAAAATTTGTCATGGAAATTGATCTTGTAAAGGGTATTTATTTCATTTTAAAGATAAATCTGTATCTTAGAATTATTCTACACTATTCCTTACATAAATTCGCATTCCTATGTCATATTAACACTAATATTGTTACAGAAGTGAAATTACTAGAATAAAGTTATCCTGAGAATATCATATTTATAAATAATACCATTGTTTTAAAATAAAGTTATCATAAAACTGTTCAAGCCGATAAATAAAATCAAATATGTAAATGTAATGCAATAGTAAACTATATAAATGTTGAGTTCAAATCTATTCCTATGTTTTATGAACATTATTCCAGAGAATTTATTTTGTCTAAGTACTAATGCTAACATATAAAGATAAACGATTATTCTACTCAAGTATTTGGATTGATATTATAATGAATGCTTTATGTTTGTTCAACCAAGATGGATTGACATTTTTTTTTACGACAAGAATGAGGCATGTAAGTCCTCGTACGACAATATGAAGTTTAAATTCTATTCAACCATGATAATACATTGTTGAACATTGGTGCAAATGCCACCACACTTTTAATACCTAAGTCTTTCTGCTGTAAGGATGAAAGATGTTATATTCGACATGAGAAAATCAGAGGGAAGATAATAATTCCTCTTAACCTTATATATTCATATTTGAGTACTTGAGTCTGAATAAAAGTATAATTCACTTTTGATATCACAAACACGTGATTTTACAAAACTTAGGCAAAGTAAGTCCTAAAATATAAAACCAAACTTTTCATTGAAATCAATTATAATATGGATTGTATTATGATACTCTGAAACACATTCTATTTCAAACTGAGAAATATCATATCAATGAAATTAACTAACTAGATATGTTATATGTACGTAATTTGTAAAAAGAAATTGAAAATAAATTAATCAATGACACTCATTATATGGATATTATGAATTATTCAATAATGTGATAAAATAGGAAGTTAAGCAGTATTTGATTTAAGGAGAAGGCTTTACCTAAGTGAACCGATGAGCATTGGCGTCGGGCGCCGTAAAGAAGGCCTTCTTAAACGTACACCAGGGGTTGCAAGTCCCTGGCACTTAGAATCTGAACCTTTCCTTATAACTGCTAACTAAAATACGATGGATCCATCTAATTATCAAAGTTGTAACTTCTCAAATAACCAAATCTTACGAAAACAATATCTATAAAATATCTATTTGCTAGTTTACTTCAATAAACGTTATACTTCCAAAATTTAATAGTGTAGAAGTCACGAAACAAAGTAAACTAGAAACTATCAGTCTAGTCCATTCTGTTACTCTTTTAATTAGACGAACTTTAAAATAATTCAACTTAATTTAATCAAAATTTATCATATAATTTTGTACAATATATTTTCTTATTTTAATATTCATTTTACTCTATGACGTTGTGAATATAATTTGAGGAAGTTCTAAGTAAATGGACAAATTGTACTTTGGAATACAGTATGCAATATTTTTTGGAATTGTCTTTATATTTCCGATAGATAGAGTTTATATAGGTATAGTTATTATTTTAGTTAATCTAACACGAATTTTGTAGCATATTATTTAATTAATTTTAGTCTATTTCTATTTAGATCTTCAAATGATTGAAGTCAAATATAATATAAGGTAATTACGGAGTTCGTTGATTATCCTTTTTGGTATATTTCCTCTCGTCAGTCTTTCTCACATAACATAATTATAGTTAAGTTAAACATCTTAGTTTTCCTGAGTTAAACTCTAGTTTACTATGTTATGTATTTTAGAGGAAATATCTTCTGATACTTTCCACTTGCTTTATTCGTTAAGCAGCTAAGCACCTTAGATTCTTATTATTAAACTATAATATGTTTTGCAATTGTTAAGAAAATTTTATGTTATTGTGATCGAACAAGCTCGAGGCCCACCTGATGTTAAGTGGACTAACCTCTGTTTATAACAGTTGCAATTCATCACAAGTCACGAATTGCACTGCGCCCTTCACATTGAGACATAGTTGTTAAGTCTCATTGTTCCTGTAATTTCACTGGCTCTCAAGGACTACTGCCGGAACTGTAGATAGTCTTAGGAGACATGACAATATATTATATGTACATCATTCAAGTAAATTTTAGTTTCATATTGTTTTCCCTACAATAGCCAATGCATAGTTGTTTATACTTATGCTATTTAAAGCTGAATTTCTATATTACCTATTTATCTAGATTTTATGTCAAGATTTTCCCGGTACCTATTTGTGATTTGAGATTATCTACAATATTAATTTATACACGTGGTTTTAAATTTAGGTTCTTTACTTTAGGTTCCATATACCTACTTTTATCTGTTTTAAAAAATATAAACGTTGTTCTTCATTGTAATTTCTCACAGATTTCTATTAGGAACATATTTACTCACATACAAAAATTATTTAGCCTTTAATGATTTAATACCCTAATGATTTAATTAATTTTTAACGATTCAATACCCTAATGGTACTTCGCTTATAATTGCTTGAATTTAAGGTCTAGAAAAATGTACATATAATTATCTCCTATGTAACTTCTTTAACAATGATTTACCTAATTTTAGACTTCAGGTTCCCTAATATTTACTATTGGTCTTAGATACCTAATTCCAATATTTTATGAGATATCTGTTATTCTCTGTTCACTAATTCGGAATGTCTACGTTTTCTAATAATACATTCAAATTCCATAACTTTACATCATCAAATGTACAAATAATATTCTAAATTATATTAGAGTGAAATGATATAAATTTTCTATAAAACTACTAAAGTATAAACACTTAGGTATCTTTATGATTCTTATTTTAATTATAAATTTCAATTTGATAGTTTTCAAATTATCGGTTATGTAGATACTATTTAGGAGTATTATCTGTTAGGTTAGATAAAATCTTTCTTAAGTACCTTAAAAGAAAATGGATTACTACAATAGGTCACTTCTTAAGGTCCTACCAATAAACTAGACGATTCACATGCCATATTTCAAATCTCAATAATTCTAGAATATAGAAAAATATATTTAATACATTATTTTAGGCTTTTTTAGTACTTTGAAATTTTGGTTTCAGAATTTTTAGTCAAGCACGATCGTTAAATTTAAACGAAAATAGGATCAATTTAGGTTTTTCAGTTTAAATTAGGTCTTTTAGTTTAATTTAGGTGTATTATTTTATTATTAATGTTTCTGCGTTATTTAATATACTATTAATTTGAGATTTTAAAAAAATAAAAAAAAATGCTTTAAAAGGGGGGTGGTTACAAGCACGACATTTTCTTCTCGACCGGGTTTAGTAGTTTATCAAATAAATAAAATAGTACATTTATCTACACAAAAGTATAATTTGTATAACCTATTAAACAAATAATATACTCGTATTGTGTTTATTGAAAATAAATTGACCATATTTTTTTGGTCATTATTAGTTTTATTTGTTAAAGTTATTATATAAGAGAATTATCATACTAATAATTCTTAATAATTAAAAGAAAGAACAACCTTAGTGTGTAATTACAAGACATTTAAACGTATAATGAGTGTACGTGATATTCGTAGTTATCAAGACTATATAGGGGAATGAAAACATACAGTAATATAGTTTCAAAAAGGCCGGACTATAATCTTAATATAGAGGCCTAATATACCCGTAAGGTACCGAGATAGAATGTTATCCCCTCATCTCGTTCCGTGGGTGTCGTAGAAGGCGACTAAGGGAAAAAATACCGAATGGTGGGCAGCAGCGCCTTCTGAAGTAATGTTATCTTACGCTGCGATCCCCAAGACGCCTGTGAAGCGTGGTCATTATGGCAACCCCCTTCATGGGGGAGGATGTGTTCACAAGTGGACAATCCGGCTGATACAGTATAATATCATATCTGAGACTGACCATATATTGCAAGAGTCCAAAGGCCCAATACTTACAAGTATCATCGAGGGATTTTATTTTACATCAGATATGCAATAAAATAATCACACTTATCGATGATAAATAGATTTATGTAAACAAAAATCTTAAAGCACAATACACATCGTAAGCAAATTGTTTAGAATTTTCTATGCTCAAACAATGACAACATGTAAGGAAATAATGTAATAAAGGATACTTACCCCTTCCCGCCTGTACTAATATTATAAAGTAAAACAAGTTTTGATAATTACGTACTTGAAACAAGTTTTGATGATCAACGTGGGAAGGTTGCCTTGCAGATCTTCTATGGTGCTCCTCTCAGGTCGGATCTCCTCTATGATAGCCGCTTGGACGTTCAGAAGTGCATTCTCTGGTTTGGGAGTGTATGTGGAGTAGGTGATGGTACCCTGAAAGGTATGGCAAATTAGCACTGTCTCTTTGTTTTAACTAGCTAGTTACTTACGGTAACCTTTGACCATCATCAACAACCAGACAAGACTTGCAAAGATGGTAGCAGGATGTCTTTAAAATTGGAACTAGCTGTCAAAATACATATATCACAGCGACGTGCAGTCACCAATTAGTCAGTATGTAGTTTCCGTGTTCCAGTTCGCCTCGTTTCCCCACCTAATTTGCTCACCACTGAGTCGCTTAAATCTGAATAAAATAATCAATAATAAAACTTAGTACTATTGTTATACTATTGTTATACACTTGTACCGTGTACTGTACTTATAACACTTGATACATCGATACATACACACATTCATTGAAACCATGTTGTGGTTGCAATGGATGAGACGGACTCTCAGTTTGATGTCCATTGTGTCTTATCATTTGATAGCCAGCCAAGGACACGGCGAGAACGGTTGGTCGTTTCTACTCTATTCTTCTGCAACGCTGTTACTGAAGAATATTTTATTAAGTGGTCAATCTAAGTGTTCTCTTTACTTAAACGTACCTGTATTGTAGTCAGTTACAAAGTCAAACCCTCGCTCTCATTTTCGTTCATACACTTGTACGTACTCTCTCTATCACCAGAAGGATAAAACAAGACCTTCGTGGTAATGCCAAATAGATACAATAGTCGAAACGAAATCTTGGCTCGAAGCCCCGGCGTGTCTATCAGTTTCACATAATTTTTATATATATATTTTTTTATGTTATGGAGTGGCAAACAAGCAGACGGCCCACCTGATGGTAAGCGGTTACCGTCGCCTATGGACATTTGCAACACCAGGAGCGTTACCAATGCGTTGCCGAGCCTGTAGTACTCTTTTAACACCCTTTTTGAAGGAATCCATACTGTAGCTCGGCGGAAAAACGTTACATGGAAGATCATTCCATGTTTTGCAGGTATGCGGTAAGAAGGAACGCATAAATAGAGCTGTGTGAGACTTCCAGGACTCGATTATGTGTGGATGAGGCTTTTAACCGGTGACGCGAGGTACGACGATAGAATTGCGATGCCGGTATAAGATCAAACAGCTCTTGAGAGCATTCTCCGTTATATACACTGTTCCCGAGAATATTGATTTGGACTACTTGGTAGTACCTTCTCTCTCTTCTACTATGATTCTAAAGAGAACTTTCTACTAGGTGGTTAATTTTAGTTCTCACTTCTAATGTATATAGAGTATATCAGGTCTATACGCACCTGTACTGTAGCACAGCCAGCACCAGTTGCATAAACGAAGACCTTAGTGGGAAGACCAGGAAGCTGCAGTGGACGAGAAGGAGTCTTGGCTCGAAGTTCCAGAGTGTCTGTCAGTTCCATTCCAGCCGTTGCCAAGGACACTGTGAGAGCTCTATGCCTGAAAGGGTTAATACAAGTTTTCACCCTTCCAGCAGGAAAAATTCAGTTTTGGTGTTAAAATATATAATCTCTCCATCCTACGCACTCAGTCTGAAATTTTTCTCCGACTAGTTTTTAAACAAGGTTTGTTAGTAAATTAGAATAAAAATATTTTTAATATAGCCACACAACACTTGTTACTCTCGTGGTTCAAATTAAAATACTTTACTTGTTCAGGATTCAATTCCGAAATTGCCAAGTTAATTAAATTTCATCTCATGATACTTATATTGTAAATGCGACCAGTGATTTCAGATTGATTCAAAACCATCATCTAATTAATTAGGTTCAGTTAAATTTCATGTTTTGCCGGTCGTAATTAGCGTGGGATAATGACAAGAATATACCATAAGGTGGTAACCCGCCAGAGTTACCATTATGACAACTTCTAACAAATCCCATTTCACACAAGTTCTAAAGAATTGGCATAATAGGTACCTACCTATTAATTTTCGACAGCAAATCAAGTGATGTAATTATTTTATTTTGTATTATTTGTATTTATTTATAACATAAACAACATACAAAGGATACAGGGAAACGAGGCCCCGACAATAGTTAAAAACCGCATCCACGCTAGCGTGGACGAGGTATAGATATATCTAAGAAGGTACGAGTTCAGTGTTCTGAAATTTGGTTAGGAAATTTTTAGGCAATTGTTTATCGCACAATCAAAACCACGCGCCATAAGGACTAAATAAAATCCATGGAAAAAAAATACTCTACCCCTGACTTGTCATTATGACAGTGACATATCATGACATTTCTTTGTTTACAAAAATTATCCAGGTTTCTGAATTAAGGTATATTTTCCTGTTAAGCCGACGTGACGTCACAAACTCCACGCAGCCAAACCAGAAGAATTTTTGACGCGTTTCGATTCTTCATGAAGCATCCTCAAGAGGTCTTGACTTTAAGAGCGCACGAGCGAGGAAAGTAAATGTTTTTTTCTGAAAGACATGTGTCTCCAAAAATGTGATCCACTGGTAGACTACATTTAAGGACAGTGTTTGCGTAGTGCGTGTTTGCACTTTCCATACAAAATAGTGTCATCATATTTGAAACAGCAATTGTTCAAATCCGTTAGACCTTTGCATACTTTACTTTGAGATTATTCAGGCTCCTGTAATATTCTATTCTTTCAAAAGTGTTTGGAAAAATTGTTTTGGATCACTTATAGTTATAACTAACATTATTTTGTAAGTATTTATTTAACAGGCTTTAATGCAGAAGTAACAATGTTAGAATTATTGAGTTGCGTTACATCGTCGCTTTTAAATATTTCACTTCTGTTTTATTTATTAAGGCAAGACTAATTAGCAAAAATATTTGTAGCTTTCGTAACGAGCTCTTCCACGCCATTTCTGTTTTTTTATATCAATTAAGTTAAACACAATAATTCTACGAAATTAATCTCTTGTTGTGTGAAGAACTGGGCATATTTGTAGCTTTCGTAACGAGCTTTTCCAAGGTACTTCTATTAACTAAGTTAAGCACAATAATTCTGCGTATGAAGAACATCGACGTTCTACTAACCTGTCATGTGCCAAAGCGGCATACTGCGCAGCTGCTTTCGTTGCACTATATGCTAGACTGGGATGTCTTTGCAGTGTTGATGCCCGGTAGTAAAGGAATCTGGCTGCGGCTTCTCCATCAGCTAAGGCTCCTCTCGCACAAGCAGCCAGAAGTACTCGGACTCCAGCTACGTATTGCTCCATTGTTACTGCTTCTGTAAATTATTTTTTAGATTTGGTATCGTAGTAGTGTGCGTTGGTCGAAGGGCGCACCTCAGCCTCGTAGTACTTATCACACGCTCACTCACTGCAACGATCGGTACCGGATTGGTAGAAATATCAACATCTTGTAAGAGGAACAAGCAAATGATTTTGGAAACCCGAAATATCGTTTTAAATAAGGATTCTATTATATTCCCCAATTTCTTCATTTCCCTGCTACATATTATATTTTCACGAAAACAATGTGGTTGAAAATTTGTCAAAGAGCCCTCTATCTAAGTACAAAAGCTAAGCAATAAAAGCATAAAAGAAAATTTGCGATCTTTGTCAGGGTCGAAGGCAAGTACCCGCAGCGAATATTGGTTTACATATTTAAATGTAATGTAATAATTAAAGTTTATAAAATTCGTATCTATACAGCGTGTCCCAAAATTCAACGATAAGCCGGCATCGGAGCATGGACCAACTCATGACTCCTCGGAAAAAAAAAAAAAAATTATAACTGTTTTTTTTATTAATTACAGAGACTTTTATAAATTTCATCGATATTCGATACCCATTATGCTATTTTCAACTACCATGACCACAATTTTTGACATATTTTTGATATTTTTTGTGCATTAGCAACCTAAGAAGGACGGCTATCTACCACAATCCTTTAAAATTACAGAAAGTCTGTAGATATTTTACAAAAATCAGTAAAAAAAAATTTTTTTCTTATAATTTTCATAGATTCTAACATTCTATGCACTTTCTATAGTCTGGGTTAAAAAAAAAAGTATGGACACTACCATGGCAAGTTTTATTAAAAATTGGCGCAACTTTATAAAAGTCTCTATAATTAAAAAAAAAAAGAGTTATAATTTTTTTTTTATTTTTTCCCGAGTAGTCATGAGTAGGTCCATGCACCGATGCCGGCTTATCGTTGAATTTTGGGACACGGTGTATATATCTACCTATTGATTTATTGTATGAAACATATTACATAGTTATAGTTACATACAAAGATTACGAAAGATACGTTTATACGTATTAAAACAACGTTAGTAAACGACACCCGTGCCGTCAATTGATGTATGTACTTGTATAGATAGATTATGTTTCGAAGATGCGCCGGAGTGCGACATAAAATCAGACATTCTATGTGAGCGACAGGGATAGCGCGCAACGATGTCGGAACAAAGATTATTATTTTACAGATGCGACAGGAAAAATTAAGTGATTCGGAGGATTCATGGAAACAGATAAATTTATATTATTGTGTAAAATATATATCACAAGCTACTTAATTATCGAATGTTAATAGTTTTTAATCGGTTACTTGTGAAAAGTTGATGATTACAATTTTTTTTTGTGAAAAATTTAGTGCATTGATATTGATTATTCATTTTGTGTTAAACTATTGATATAATAATATGGTAAATCATACGGAATTGATGCAGTGATGGCTCAGTGGCATTGGCTATGGACTGCCGCGCAGCAGGTCCATGGTTCGAATCCCGCCCAGAGCTTGAGCTTCACCGCATGGTGGAAGGGCATTTTTCGAATGCCCGCCTGGCTAGCTACCACCCCCAAGTAGAAAATCTGTCGCCAAGCACCTAACGGTGTGTTCCGGCAGCAGTCTTTGAGAGCCAGAAAAATTACAGGCTAATGAGACCTAACAACTGGACGTCTCAGTGTGACGGGCACAGTGCAATTCGTCGTTGACGAAATGCGTCTGTTATAGGCAGAGGTTAGTCCACTTAACATCAGGTGGGCCTCAGGCTTGGTCCGTCACAATAACATAAAAAAAAGAATAAAAAATAATCCTTTTAATAAAAAACACAACTTTTGTTTATAATCTTAATCTTAATTTATATATATATATCATGTGTAAACTTATTACGTTAATTAATTTTGTTTCGAAAGAATATCCTCTATCTTACTGAATATTAATTTAGGAAAGTAGGTACTCAATCACAGATGCAATGTCACATTTACTCTATTCATCTATGACACGGAACACATGGCGACTGAACCGCGCTGATCTATCCTTGTCCTGCGCACTACTGCATACGTTTCACTATCCTTTTCAATGATTTCAAGCACTCGTTTTCAGAAATACATAAAAATATTTAAAATACTAAAAGAAAATGACAATTTAAGCAGACTTATAGGTGATACATAATTCCTTTTGTTTTGTATACTGTCCTATAATTTAATAATTATCACAGCTCTGTACACGCAAAATGTTTTTTTTTTTTAATTATATGCGTCACAAAGAGACGCGCGCACGTTGGACTGTCTCTCGCTGAATGAGTGCGGTCAGATACAAGACCGTCCCGGGGGTCGTTTAGATGGGGCCA
The DNA here is from genome assembly GCA_963890685.1 of Plagodis pulveraria. NCBI lineage: Eukaryota > Metazoa > Arthropoda > Insecta > Lepidoptera > Geometridae > Plagodis > Plagodis pulveraria. The sequence continues at coordinate 21,603,958 of OY982956.1, read as the reverse complement.
TTTGAGTGCGCCAAATAACATTTCTTATATATAATATCATTGGTTACATATATATTATTTGGACAACCCTGCATACTCAGGCAAGAGTAAGAATTTAAATCTCCTACAGACCTCCATACTACGTAATTTTCTGGTTTAAATATGTTATCGCCGAGGCATAATAGTCTACTAAAGTCACAGATAATCGTGACTTAAGGTTTAGGTCACAGAGTGCAAGCTTTTTACCTCTGCAGAACAAAATTTTGTTTCGAGCGACAAGTTTAATTTCCATTTTTACTTTGATTACTCGGTCTTTGGTGGCTTCGATCGATTTTTTCTGGATGGAAAATGACAAATAATAAAAATATATGAAGCAATGAAAGCCGAGCGGTCATAGCTATAGATTGCCGTGCCGCAAATCCCTGGTTCGATCCCCACCGCCGGCTTGAGCTTCACCGCAAGGTGGAAGGGCATTTTGCGCGATGATACTTGATGATACTTGAGGGTGGTAGCTAGCCAGGCGGGCGCCTGGCTAGCCACCACCCTCAGGTAGAAAATCTATCGCCAAGTGTGTTTCGGCAGCAGTCCTTGAGAGTCAGTGTAACTACAGGCACATGAGACTTAACAACTATGTCTCAAGGTGACGGGTGCAGTGCAATTTGTCACTTGTGATGAAATGCATCTGTTCTAGGCAGAGGTTAGTCCGTTTAACATTAGGTTGGCCTCGAGCTTGTTCCGTTAAAATAAAATAAAAAAAACATCAGATCATAAAATGTCCATTTAGAAAAAAAGATTCGTGAACAAATATCACAGACTTTGTTCAACGTTGGACGTAATCGCTGTTACCGATGACGATGTCAGTTATTTAACAGTATAAACAAATATTAAGATTCCATAAAATATATATATATATATATATATATTGTAAGATATACATACCGTACGAAGTTGTTTTAATGTTTCGAGAAGTCTCTTCAAGCAACCAATCAGCTGCATCTTTCCTTGGTGCTGGCCAGCCGAATTCTCCTTCCTCAGTTGTTGACGCATTCCGCAATATTACTAAAGCATCTGGTACCACAGGACTTCTGAAATTTTTTGAAAAATAGTTTACAGTCTTTAAACAGTTTTGGAATGCATTCACAGCACGGCACAATAAAATAATAAACGAATAAATTAAACAAAAAACATTTTAAATCATATTCCATTTTTTTAAAACGATCTACGTATAAATTAAACAATTTTTTTTACTGAATTAAAGTTTTTTTTTACAGACTCCGGAAAAAATATCAGTTATAATCTATTTTTTATTTTTATAAGAACCGAAACTGAGTGTGCCTGATGGTAAACATCACGTCTGACCATTAAAGTTACATTGTGAGCGACAATGCACTGAGCTCGACGCTCTTATACAATCGTTTATAAGCCGCGATTGCTAGGTAATTCCAATTGCTACAGTGTCCTTCAAACCTAGACACAGCAGTGTTTGCACTCTCAGCAGTGTGCAACGCGCTTGCAGGTAGAATATCTGACACTGCGGTTGTACCCACCAAGACGGCTTCTTGCTTATGAGGCTTTTTGCCACCTGATTGGCGCCACCCGGAGACCGCATGTGTACCCAGATTAAGGGTAATTTCCCACTCAGCCCCCAAACTTAAATTTACTATATGCAACAGTTTTATTATTTATTTACATAAAAGTGGTAGGTCTCCTTAGCAAGAGTCTGTCTTCGACCGCATTGTCAGTTACCTGCCCTTTGAGGCAGGTAACTGACAATGCTGTCGAAGACAGACTCTTGCTAAGGAGACCTACCACTTTTAGTAGAGTGCAACACACAACACAACATTACTGTGTTTGAGCGTAAATTACCCTGTAGTAAGTGAAATTACTGAGAGAACGAGACATAAGAAATAAGGATTAAGGAGTGACGAAAGAATAGGTGGAAGTTATATATTAGTATCTACCTTGCCAGTACCAATGCCAAGACGGTAGCAGCAAGAGCCGCTGGTGAAGTTAAGTTGTAGAGGTTTTTTTCTAGATAAACTTGTGATTTTCTTGCCACGTCTGCATCCCTCTGAAAATATAATAGGATTATATAAATACACTATAGACTGAATGATACCATGAAATCATGTTTATAAGCTCTAGCCCTAAAAGCACAATACAATAAAAGAAACTTATTAGTTGCTGCTTGACTTAGCTATTACTCAAAATCCAACGTTTATTTCAAAGCCTCGAGTATTCAGATTCAATACGCCACAGTCAAATCAATTAAAATTTGATGGAGGACTCTAACATCAACCTCTATTGCATATGCCAACCGTAACAGATATTTAGTACACCACACCAAATTATAATGCGCGTAGTAAATAATACTTGCAGACTTCCACCTCGTAACGTATATATAGATAAAACGTATCTATAGATATTCATAAATCTGACTTCCTAATTACTTACAAGATTTTTTGTGCTTCTCAATAGCTGTCTAACATTAAACATTAAACTCAAGGATAGGATCTTGTACAAATAATAAAAGATTGACTTACCTTATTCTCAACACCAACTTCAAGCAAAGCCACCAATGTCTCAGCTGTAACTTCGACCCTTCTCTCCCATTCAATTTCTTCCTTGGTCATATTTCCATTTTTATCGTAATAATAGTATTCATTCACGTCCACATCTTGTTGTGTACCATTATATTGCTTCATATCTACTGGATAGTAATCTACTTCTTTATCAGCAGGCAGTGGTGAGAATGATCCATCAGCGTTCTGTCTTGTTTGTATCCATTTCTTGATAGATTGTAACAGTTCAGGATCAATAGGGTAGTAGGATTGTATCTTAGAGAGAATCTCAAGGATTTTTATAGTGGAGAGGTGACTGCTCATTGCTGGATGTTCGCTAAATGAATTGTCACTCTTTCGGAAAGACAGAAGAACTTGTACCTGTAACGAAATAAGTTATTTTGTTATTATACAACGAAAATATAATCACGGCTGTGCCTATATCCGAAGGCCTATGCTGTAGACCGAAGCATTTTAACACCCACTTTTTTTAGATATCTCATGGCTTTGGTTAGCATTTTGCTATCTACAGGGTACAGATTCAGTGTCCAGTTCGGTTCTACGGAAGGCCACCAGCTGGCTCAGGGTGATACTCAGTGTCACAAAATAAGAAGATGAGGAACTGCAGTCGTGGAAATGAAGACGGACAATTTAGTTAATGACTATTTCTAATTAAATACGTAATAACTTCGTTTGTAAGAACTTTAAGTAATTGGGTAGGTAAGTGACAAATACTGTGCAGAAGAAGATCTGAGACTTAATATTTGAGGGATGCATCAAACAGGCAAAAGAAAGATGCGATCATGGTTTTTGAATTTTAAATGGAAGTATAAAGAATGTTTGTGGATAGTGGCAATATAAAATGAAATAAGGTAATAATTTGATGAAAGAGGATGATATTGTCACATGACGACGTAATAAAAAAAATAAAGCAAGCCCGAGACCTGAAGAGTAGTTTCTTTGAAAAGTTGTGCCATATTGCATAGATCTACGATATTCATATACTTTCGTCAAAATGTTAATTTATTATGCAATAAGACGAACAAGATGTTACTTGCTATATAACCGATAGATTTTAAGAGGTTGAATTATTATAATAGACAATAAAACGTTTATTATTTTTTACCTGCTCTGGCAATTTCTTTAAAATCTTCTCCTTTTCAACGTCATCAACTAAATGTGGAATGTGTTCCAAAGCTAGCAAGGGCGCCAAACTGGCTGAAGCAGCCGATAGTTGCGAGTCTCTCCATACTTCCGACCACTGGTCTGTAGAATCCGGAAGAAGATTGTACAAAGGTAAGTGAAGACCACCGGAGACCAGAAGCGTCCCGCTTGCTGAACCCGGTACGACACCTCGAGGGAGACCGAGTTCAAGTACTTGCGAGAAGCCTGCTTCTTCGTTGAAGTTCCATATCCTGAAAATTAAGCTATCGTCAATTCTAGTATTACAGACCATAATCTTGACTACCTTTATTGCTTACATTTTGAAATATACCTATTAAGTATATTGTAAAGTGAGCACTAAATAGATACCCACTTCAGTTCATTAAATTTTTTTTTTACCGACTTCCCTAAAAGGAAGATCTTGATGACCTAGTCATTGATAGTGAGTGACAATCGATCGCATAAGTAGCAAGGGTCACTAAAAAGAGTGATTTTTTTTTTACCAAATATAGAACCGACATTAACACTCAAATGTGTGAAATAACTTGTTGAAGTCGCTACCATGTGCACAATATTGAGATGATAGGTATTTTTCAACCATCATGGTACCGACTTCAACAAGTTCTTTCACATATTTAAGTGTTGAAGTCGGTTCCATTTTATGTAAAAAAAATATTCTACGATTTTATTACATAAATATTTTAAGTAATTTGTTTATTCTTAACATAGTTTTAGGACACGCTCTCACGTAGTAAAATATAAGTAACCCAATGGAAAAATGTTGGATGCTACAGATAGAAATTATTCATAATTGAAGTATTATGAATAATTTTATCATATTATGCTTTCAATGTCAGTAAACTTAGGTACGACCTAATAAATGAAAATGAAAAATATGTACGACATAAAAAAAGGGCCACTGAACGAGAATAGCACCCTCATATTTCTTCTCGTACCTTCTAGGTGTCCCAAAACTGGCAAAATTTTTCAAATCATGATGCGGGTAGTATAGTTTCTAACTGTAGGGTTATAAAAAAATTACTGCAATACTCAAGACATAGTCAAATCGTGACGATTACTACTAGGTTATATTAGGGACACACCCACTCCTCTTACGGAAGCAATTTATAGCCAGTGTCATATCCGGCTGCTCAATGATGATCTTTTTTATTTTAGTAACTCACCTGAAATCAGCTTTATCTCCCCAAAGCGCGCTGAATCCAACGTATTTGATTCTCATATCGTTTGCTAATGGCCAGACCAGCAGTCTCCTTTCAGAAGGTGCTGCACCTCTTCCCACTGATAATCTGCCTCCTTCCCACCACACCCACCAAGCGCACCAGGATTCGGAGCTGGAACATTCTTCATCGTCTTCTGTCTGTTCTGCGCTCGCCAGATGGACGTCGTAACCTGGAAATTTGACATAACTTTGTATAGTAATCAATTTTCTATTTGCAGAATATTGATGATACAGTTTAAAAAACAGATTGATAATTAATAAAAAGGTTCAGGCACTGGACCAGCGGTTAAGGCACAAAGAGCGTAAAATCAAGAGACGTTCGTTTCCCATTTGAGGTGAATAATATTGATCTCTAACAATTTTGTGAATGTGATTTTCACTAATCACGCAATAGTGCTAGAACACTTTCATGTATTTTATTTACTTTTATAATATAGGTTTAGGTTTCAAGAAGACATTACACTCAAAAAAGACATTAGATATCAACTCACTTGAGAACAATTATGAACATAAATAAAATTACCATAGTCGTCCTATCTAGTAAGGGTACCTACACTCCCAACGTGTTCATTTGCTCAATTGATTGCTATCTGCAATTAGATATTGAGCTAGTAGTAATATACATAATTAAATAAGCGCAACCTTGATTCGTGTTCCATCATGACAATAATAAGAATACTATTTTACAAAATTACAAATATACGATAGGAAAAAGGATAGGAAAAAATTAAGTCATACATGACTTAAATTTTTCCCATCGTATATTTGTAATTTTGTAATGTAATCCGCATAGCAGGCGTCATTGCAAACATAACAACATTATAATAATACTATTTATCAATCTACTAAACTTTCCAAACATTATTAGGATGCCGTTATACATGTAATAATGCCGTTATTCATTCACTATAGGAAACCTTCATATAATATTTTACAAAGAGCAATTATTTACTCTATTAAATACAAAAATTACAAGAATTGATTGACCAACTAATGTCTTGTCCATATTTGTGCGTTAAACCATTGTTTACAAGCTCAAGTCATGACCGCCTCAATTGAAAAATCATTTGCTAACTAATCTCTACCCGCATTTATTACTTTTAATTGTGTCTTTCTTACCATGCTTCCCTTTAGCGATCCAGACCTTGCTTCTCTCGAAGACGACTCGATACATGTCGTCCGAGGGTCCTTCAACATTTGACAAGGCTACATGTGCTGCTCCTTGTGCTCGCAGCTCCAGCACCAGCCCTGCTCTGTTTCTAGGAGCTGCCACCCACTCCCATTCCCAGGATCCACGACTTGAAACTGCCAGGTGCTCTGAAGGATTGAAATTGTGATTAGGAGAGAAATAATATTTTTTAATTGGGTATGACTATCGGGTATGAATCATAAAAGACGATTTATGTAGCAAAACGCCTGAAACGTTTAATGTCGGGTGTACTCAACACCTTAAGTGCAAAATGCGCTAGAAGCAGAAGGTCTAAAAATAATGTGTAACTTTAAATTCTCAAAGAACATAATTACGTATGAATTTATTTTTACACATTATTAATCATTTTGCTGCTTATGTGCAACTGCAAAAATGAACAATACAATTAGGATGTCAAATCATAATAATGTCCAATCATAAAAATTACCATATTTTATAACTATATCCATTCCTTAAATGATTAGAAATAAATTTCCGACACGAAAAAAAAACCTATATTAAAGATGTGTCACATCTCATAATATCTATATAGCTATACTTACTGGTACAGATGAAACATTTTAAATATTGGGATATTTTTTATTGATTGCGAAGATTCAAGGGCGCCTGAAGTTGTTTCAAGTAGAAACGAAACGCGGAAAAAACCGTTCTGACTTTTAATAGTGAGTTAACGAGTTTAATAGTAATTCTGACTGAGCGATGTTACAAGCAGCGGCTTAGTAGGGAATTTTGGAGGACTTTTCAATAAATGTAATTATGTATTTATTTAATGTTGTCCTATAATGTACATCTATTGATTTAACTTAACATTTATATATATTTTGACGAAACATTTTGTATATATTTCATATTATTAGCAATGAAAGGTTTTACCTAATTGTCGTAAACTATAGATACTTGCCATTAGCACAGAAGTAAGCGCTCTGGGTGTCGCTTCTATGAAGACCTTCAGGTAGGACTAACACGCTGGCTGATCTGATGACGGATCCCACCAGGGTCTCATTGTTAAACGATGTGTAGGACACTGAGCAGTTATCAGCGCTGTAGCCAGTTACTTCCACTGAAATAAACATATGAAGGAATTTACAAACATATACAAATCTTCATGTCTGTATTTCACGAAGAGCTAGGCAAAGTCCAATCTCCCACGTCCATGATACTTTTTTCTTTATTGCTGAGAAGTTAGTTTTTGACCACAATATCATCTGATGTTAACCTAGAATTACTGTCTCTCGAGGACAGCTACCGGAACACACCGTTAGATAGTTGGCGACAGATTTTCTACTTGAGGGTTGTCGCTAGCCAGGTTGGCATTCAAAATGCCCTATAACCATGTTGTAGGGACTGCCATCCTGAGACAGTATAACTGGGACCGACGGCTTAACGTGCCCTCCGAAGCACTGAAGCGGTCAGTTGTATACGCTAGTATGTTACTTGCGGCCGTTCATTCAAGTCATGAACACAGCGGACGTTACTTAACTTGGCTGATCTGAATATAGCTGATCTGAAGAACTAAGGAAACTACGTAACAAGCGCTTGAAATTAAATAATAATAACAAATAAGATAAACACTAAAATACAATTATAAAAGGAAGAAACTTAACTAATTATAGTAAAGTAAATTTTCCCACACAACCCTTCATCCCCTATCCCGTCAAGTGTAAGAATACCCTTCAAGGTTGTTTATCATAAACAATTTTCAGGTAATTAATAATTTCCAATAATTTACCAAAATCCAGATTCTCAAGTCTCACAACTTTCATAAGAGTATAAACTTTCACTCCTTACCTCACATAATACACATTTCTTAGAGAAGTGTAGTCCATTGTATGTTGTAAAAATACGCGATAAAATCTGTTGAAATTGTTTACCTTATACGAATACCTGTGTAATAATCACGAAAAACTTGGAAGTAGTAGTACTTCTCTGAGATTTGATGGTGAGTCAGTATTTAGATTTTTTGTGTAAGCGATATATCATAATTGAAAAATAATTTTACATGAATATTTTGCTGTAGAAAAAATATTTTTACCTTAAAAAAGAAAATGAATAGTTCTATATCTGGCAAACCAGAAACATAGAAACTAGACTGAAGGGCATGCATGTATCATCGAGTTTACCATGTTATCGAGTAACCCTTGGTATATAAAATTAAGAAGCTACCTTTGTGTGGAAACTGCTATGAAGTTTCACCTTTCCAATGATTTGTATAGAAGCAGCAAACTAAAAACTTGCTTGTTTCTTTTATACTAAACATATTTAATGGAGCAGCTTGATACGTGATGTTACAAACAACGACGCATACCTTTAACTAAACATCAGATCTTGTTTATACTAAAAAAAGATTTTTTAACTAATTATGTTTGCAGATCTCCGGAATTATTTGTTGAAGTAAGGAGGTTACGTGACTCACGTAGGGGTATTACTGATGTCCCCCACTTTAGTGACTATCCGACAGTGACGATAACACTTGTTCCAAGTAGAGCAATAACTTTAGATTTTAAAAAAATAGTCCCGGAATCTACCTACTGCATTTGCAATATTGCATGCGATAAAATCAGTAGGTATAGCAACGACTTTCGTCTAATCGGTTGTCAAGCTCGTGTTTGTGTTACATCACTGTTGGCAAAGCGTGATATATAATAAAGAGGCACGGCAGTGCCCCTACCAAGACAAGGAAAAAAGCGGAATGATCGTACCATTATTTGCTCGAACCAGTTCAGGCCATTTTCGATCCCATATAACTTCCTTGTGGATAAAACTAAAGCCCGAATTTTCAGTACCAGCATAGGTATTACGACATCCTGGACGAATTTCTTACATATCTTTAGTGTTGTTAACTGATCATAAAACAATTTTGGTTTTATTTTTACTTCTTTGTTAAAGCGCTCGTAGCGAAGTTTACTTAGCTGTTCTCAACCGATCAGAAAAGTTAGGCAACGTCGCGCGCGGTCAAGAGTTGGATGGGTGACCGCTAGTGACATTACTACTGAGCGTTTCCGCACTTCGGAGGGCACGTTAAGCCGTCGGTCCCGGTTGTTGTCTTAGGTTGGCAGTCGTTATAGCATGGTGGTAGGGCATTTTGCGAATGCCCGCCTGGCTAGCTACCACCCTCAAGTGTAAAATCTGTCGCCAAGCACCTAACGGTGTGTTCCGGCAGCTGTCCTTGAGAGCCAGTAGCCTGAACAACATCTTCGACCACATCATCCCTTACCATCAGGTGAGATAGTGGTCAAAGGCTAACCTATCAGGCATGAAAAAAAATAAAAAAATAAAGTCACATTAAACAGTATATTGGTCTTGATATTTTTACTGATAAAACATCTAAGTGTAATATTGTCGATATATTGTACATAGTATAATATTAAAATATATACAAAATATGTAGCTAAATTGTCAAAATAAAATGCTCGTTCCATTTTGCTGATTCATCGCATCACATGAATGTCGAAAAATTTTGCTCGAGTGAAATGAATAGTAATATTTTATGCTCCTACTCGGCTCATAAATTACTTACATAACAATTTCAGGAGTGACGTGAATTTGGTTTATGTCTTTTTTATTTTTGCTGGATATGGTGACCTCTAAATATACCTACCTATAACATGTGTTACCTACTGAATGTATACGTTTATGGTAACCATCGTTATTCATTTAATTTATTCTTGATCTGGATAGTTTCTGAGGAAGTTCTTTTGGTATATAGACGAGGTATTCGTATATCTACTGACGTTGCAAGCTATCTGATACTAGGTTTATAATCACATGAGTCAGTTTATAATCATCATTATAAGCCAAAAGACGTCCACTGTTGAACAAAAGCCTCCCCTATAGAACGCCACAAAGAACGGCTATTAGTCGCTTGTAACCATTGGCTACCCGCGACTTTAACGATGTCGACAGTCCACCTAGTGGGGTGGTAACCACTAGAGAACCTTTTTTTCCCATCGGTTATCAGTTTAGCAATGTGTCCCAGTTTATTGATGATGATCTGAATGAATGTACTGTATGTAAATGTATCTAATCTGAATGTACTTAAAACACGACAGCTTGAATTTGACTTTAAAATTAGTCACTTGAATAATTTTAAATCATGAAATATAAAAAAAAAAATATAAGAATAGCCCATGGGTTGCCGGGCTAGAATGTCATCTCTCCATCTCTATCCGTGGGTGATGTAAGTAGCGACTAAGTGTAAACCACCAGAAGGTGGGCAGCAGCACTTTCTGAGGTACTGATATCTCACACTGAGATCCCCAAGACGCCTGCCAAGCACGGGAATTATGACAAATCCCCCCATAGTGGGGGAGGCTGTGTTCAGCAGTGCACAATCTGGCTAATACAGCACAGTAAGTAAGAATGAAGGAGGGAAATAAAGAAGTATCATGATTAACATATGTATTCTGATTAAAAAAGGTACAAAGTACTATCCCAACTCCCGTCTGCATCTGACTGCGTGCATCCTTCTATTTGCCCACCCTCAGTGGATTGTCTGCAGTAACGACGACCGCGTTTCAATTAACATTTAAATAGAACTGATTCCCGAGTAAATCCGGTAGCTGCCGTAGAGTGTTTGCTGTTGGATAATGACATTTTCGATTTCTGAATTTATACTGCTTTTCGTACGTATTTCAGCTGTTAAATTTGCTGTTTGAAGTTGTTTTTACGTACAATAACCGTTACCTAATTGGTTTAAAATATAGGTAATAAATTAGAATTTTCATAAAGCAGAAACTGTATTCGGTGTTACGATGCATTGGAGAAAATTGATGCCAGCATTTTATTATGGGTACGGTGTCAGTACATTAAAGATTATGTTTTTGCATTTTTGTTATATATAACAATCTTTTTTAGAGGCAGCAGTTAACGAAAAGTGATTAGGTTTTTTGAAAAGGAATAAAATGTGTATAGGGTTTCTCTGACAAATACATTCTGAGGAGCAAGTCTGTACATAATATGCCAAGTAGATGAAATTTTCTCGGACCCTATAACTAAATATGAGAATAAAGTATTGGTGTTTATGCACCTCCTTTGGGGAAAACAGACTTGAAGATGTGATCATTTTGAACTAAAACTGTAAAATTTTGTGTTCCTTAGAACCTTCTTATTTTTACCGACTTCAAAAAAGAGGAGGTTCTCAATGCATCTGTATTTTTTAAATGTTTGTTACCTCAGAACTTATGACTTGGTGAACCGATTTTGATGATTCTTTTTTTATTTGAAAGCTGATGCTTGCCGTATGGTCCCATTAAAATGTCATCAAAGTTATCACTAGGAACAAGTTAATAATAGGAAAATACTGAAAAGTATTTTCTAATCTTGATGACATAGTCATTGGCAGTGAATGACAATCGATCGCATAAGTAGCAAGGGTCACCAAATGGATAAAAAAAAGTTTACCAAAAGATGGAACCGACTTCAACACTCAATTGTGTGAAATAACTGGTCGAAATCGGTACCATGCGCACAATATTGTGATAATAGGTATTTCATACATTTGAGAGTTGAAGTCGGTTCCATTTATTGGTAAAATTTCTTTGGATGTCGGCGAATACGCAATAATGTACTATGAAAACTAACTGCTCATTATGCTTTAAAAAAAGATAAGCCAAATAAGTAAAACCAAAACACAATTTGCTCAGTTGCCTAAACGAATATCCCCATTTATTATTTACACGCTTTTAATATCCTCTCTTCCCGTTTAGGGTGGTAACTTAAAATATCAAAATCAAAAGCAAGATTATAATTTATGTGAGCAACGGAAAACTCCGCTACTCTGAGATGTTCAGATTGTTTACAAAGCAAACAAAGCGTCGCAAAGTATTTTCTACAAGAAAATATGCGAGATGTTTTGATAAAACTTTGCAAAAATGAAAAGTTTAATTTATACGAGTTTATCTTCAAATTTTATAACGTTGTCGTTCTTAGACATTTATATTCCTAAGTAAGTAAATAATACGCACTTGTTTAGATAGACATTAACAGATATATTTTGTATCGATACACAAAAGGCTTTTCCTAGTAAAATTGTATTTTTGTTCGTAATTCCTGTATTTTTTTTATTTTTTTTTATTTGTGGGATAGGAGGGCAAACGAGCAGGCGGCTCACCTGGTGGTAAGTGATCACCGTCGCCCACGAACATCCGCAACACCAGAGGTATCGAGGATGCGTTGTCGGCCTTTGAGGAGGGAATATGCTCTCTTCTTGAAAGCCCCTAAGTCGTATCCGTTCGGAAATACTGCACCTGGCAGCTGGTTCCACATTGTGGCAGTGCGAGGTAGAAAATGCCGTGAAAATCGCATAGTTGTGGACTTCCAGACGTCGACATGAAATTGATGAAACATCATGCTTTGTCTGGACGTCCGATGGCGAAATTGAGCTGCAGGTAGTAAATCGAACAGTTCCTCAGAACACTCCCCGTGATAGATGCGGTAGAAGATGCAGAAATGACAATTATTTATTGATTTTAACTATACTAGATACCTACGGTAATAAAAATTGGCCCAAACCGACAACACCAAGTTTATTTAAGTCATTGAGTCCCAAAACAGAGCCTCGTCAACATCTCCAAAACTAAAAAATAATATAAACACTTTTGGTGTTATATAATTTAGGCCAGCATAAACCCAAATTTTGAAAGAGAAACACAAGTCTCTGTTAGAGCACATCCACTGGGAATGGTCAGAAGTACACTTGAAACTTATTTTACAAAATGTTATTCCTCATATTAAACGAAACAAGGTTGAACATTAATAAATAATGTTCCTTTATGAAATAACCATACTTCAATTTACTAAAAATGTTTTCATTCCATAGATATTTCTCGGCTTTTAATCTATTTTTTGTATTTATACCGGACAAAATACTTTTGCGGTCCTAAAATGGCTGAGTACGGCAAATGATGTTAAAAAAAAAATACAAATATTACATTTGTAATACACGATGCCCACCTGGTATTGAGCCTATAACAGTTGTTAGTTTATCACATGCACTTGCATGCACATGCACTGCGCCAAGCACCCTAAGACATGAAGTTGTTTAGTCTACAAATCAAATTTTATAAAAATTGGTTCAGTATACACAGGAACACAGACAGGTAGACTTTTTTTAAACGTTATATTCGTATTCAGTATGTTATTTCAGTCTCCGAAGCTATATTTATTATGTCTATTCCATGTACAGACTTTTTGGATTCTACTCCTTTATTAATGAGTATGGGGTATCGAAAAAGATTTTGATCACAGGCATAAAAATCGTAGGAAATCTATTCTTTATTATTAACTAGCTTTAGACAAAGAAAAAAGTAGTTAGCTATAACTATTTGCTATCCCATTTGTAATATGGACACCTGGTTTATCATTTAGGCTCATGCTTGTTTATTAGTAGAGTTTGAGTGTAGATACTGCTTTTCTAATCTGTGACTGAGGTTAAGAATTCGGGTTCGTAACTTCATTAAAATATTTTCCGTCGCGGGTAGCTTTCAAGATTGAAGGCTGTGTTCAGAAGAATTTTCTTTAATTAAAACGTGGCAATTAATTGACGTTTGACAACTTCTTGCTTATTGAAATGAAATTTCAATCAAAACTTAGTTCTAGTAATAAACTTTACTTCAAAGTTAATGATAAAAGATGCTGCGCTGTTAACCTTTAAATAAGTTTGTTTCACAATTAACAAGAATGCTTTGAATGTGTGATTTTTAACCGAATACTTAATTGTGTTAAGTTTTTAAAATTAATGTTAGTCGTTATATCTTTAATTTTTGTCACCAAGGTATTATGCTGTGTAAGTTAAAAAAACTACTTCAAATTTAAAAAATATTTTGTCGCTGCCTAGGCTGTTGAATGTCAGAAATAAAACAAGGAATCAAAACAAAATTATGATATGAGAAGCAAGTATGGTATATTGAGCATACGACTGAAAATCCCTGGATAGAATCATCCATATTTACAGATCTAATCAACCATAGATTTTTTCCTCACAAACCTAATGTAGTGCAACAGGTAAACGACATGTTGTAGATATAAACGTAACTATAAACTTAAGGATTCATATAAACTATAGCTGCAAACATATATATTCCATATAACTTACTAATGACGAGCATATAATGCGTCTCGGATTAAAGACGTAAACCTGTTTTAGCCTTTTTACTTTTGTTACCAACACAGGTGTATTTATGGTATTTTATTACATAATGGTCTTACCAGTAATGTTCTTCCTGCCCGGAGTATTTACGGCCACTCTCACCACAAGCTGTGTACCACCGCGCGGTCCCAAACGCAGCCTCTCCGTTACATACAGAGCTCCAGTACTGGCAAATGCTGCACCCGCACTGAGAGCCAGCAGTGCTGTAACCTGAAAAACAGTAAATAAATTACACTAGTGAACCTCTTTGAGCGAGGGTATCGGGTTAGAATGTCATCCCCCCATCTCTTCTCGTGAGTGTCGTAAGAGGTGACTTAGGGTAAAATACTTGAAGGCAGACAGCAGTACCTTTTGAGGAGCAACTATCTGACACTGTAATTTTCAAGACAAGAAGAATGTGGGGAGGGAGTTTAATAGGACTCTCGACTTAAGGTCTGTACCATATCATCCCATTTAATGATATTGAGAGGCCACTAAGGGAAGGAATGCGCTGAATAAGCAGGGTGTTGTTGCACGTAAGTCAGAGGATATAGTTTTTCACATTCTCGATGATTATCCGAAGAGTAGCAGGTATTTCACCAATAAGAGCATTCTTAAGGAGGGTGACGTCAGAAAAGTGATCGGCTATAAAACTGAAAGAAAAACTTTCAACAAATATGTTACATCTTAACCGTGGTTAAAGACAAAAAAATACCCAAAACAACATCAAAAAAATACCATCACCACATTCGTAGGGCAAGGAAGATCATACATGAATGTGGAATCAGCCTGCTATAACACAAACATGCCTCAGTATCCTGGATAAAACTTTTCCAGGATAATTTTTATTATCTTTATCACTTGTCATTGTTTTCTAATCGTGTGTAATATTATCGTGAGATTCGGTACCGAACTTAAACAAATATATTACAATTTTAATCCAATACGGTTCAAAAGCGATTGCGTAAAGGAGTAACAAACACACTCACAAACACTTATTATTTTAGTTAGATATGTCAAAAGTTATTATCATGTCACAAAACGGAAGCTCCAATTAAGCACACAGGTGACACAGGGTAAGTTAATTAACGAGATCACCGAGTTGCGAGTAGGAGATGGTATCACAAGGAAGCAATAATACAATTTTACGACAAAGGCGCCATTTTGAATACAAGAAGAATTATAGTTTAGAATCGTCAATGCGGCGAGGGATTCAAAGGACGGTGCACTAGGTAAAATAATTCTGCGATCGAGTGATACACTACTTTTTGTCACCCCCTAAGAGAAAATAAATAAGCGAGTATGGAATATACCACAAACAGTTGAAAATTGTTTATATGTTAAAACATCCATAAATATATATATGAAAAATCATTGTACAATGGCATAATTTCTGTTAACTATAGTCTTACATTGGAGAAGGATCTGATCTTCGAAACACAGTTTTAAGCTATGTCGAGGACCAGACGCTTCAAAATTAACCTTGTTCACATGATTGTTATGTCAATAAATGATTTTTATTATGTATTATGTAAAGTATTTATATATATATATATTATGTAAAGTATTTGGCTAAATCTTGAAAGAAGGCAAACATACATTGACTGGAAAAAAAAATGATTATCTTGCATTTTTCTAAAGGATGAGATTGTCTCTTAAGGGTGAACTGGCCGGCCCGTTCTCCATACAAACGTAGTAGGGTGAATACTCCCTTATTTGAGGATTTAGGTCCAAACTAAAGCATAATATCGATTGATCTCGTCATTATCTAGGCTTGTATCGTAACATTTTTTAAATAAGATAATTCACTTGAGAGTTATGAGCCTCGAAATATTTTCATATAAAGTTTTCGAGGCTCATAACTTTCAACTTAATTATCATATTAAAATTTCGTTACGATACAAGCCTACATAATCACGAGATCAATCGATATTATGCTTAATTTTGGACCTAAAACCTCAAATAGGGGAGTGATCACCCTAATACGTTTGTATGGAGAAGCGACCGGCCAGTTCAACCTAAAAATATTGTTCACGGGATTTTGTAGTTAACAGACTTTGTATCACGTTTTTAGCGTTCTATACGATTACAACATACATTGTTATGTAATTGGTCCGATATAATACATTTGATCTGGAGTTAATATAATACTTTCATTATCACTACTTGAAGATGCACTATTTTTTATATTACTATTAGCATTTTCGAAGCAGTGATGGCTCAGTGGCATTGGCTATGGACTGCTGTGCAGCAGGTCCATGGTTCGAATCCCACCGCTTGCTTGAGCTTCACCGCTTGGTGGAACGGCTTTTTGCGAAAGCCCGCCTGGCTAGCGACCACCCTCGAGTAGAAAATCTGTTGCCAAGCAGGCTAACCGTGTGTTGCGGCAGCAGTCCTTGAGAGTCAGAAAAGTGTGACGGGCACAGTGCAATTCGTCGTTGATGAAATGCGTCTGTTATAGGCAGAGGTTAGTCCACTTAACATCAGGTGAGCCTCGGGCTTGTTCCGTCACAATAACATAAACAAAAACATTAATTCGAATTTGGGTAAACATATCCGAAAGCGTTTTATTTTACTTTATAACTTTTTTTATTTTGTCTGCGTACGTTTTAATGTATCATACAACCAATTAATTGTTTATACTGTTTGTGAATGATCTCTTTGCTGCGGTGGTTGAAACATTTACTAACAATATCCACATTACAAATAGAAATCACTTATAGCCCCTAGATATCAACAAAATACATATCATAAAAAGTACTTTCATTCTCAAAAATAAGGGAACAGATTTACTTCAAACTTTCACTATTATTCTTATTTTTTCGATCGTAGGCGATCTTGCCTTTCAAACTTCTATAATATCCAAATATAATCAAGTCATATAAAACATGCGTTACTCAATAAAATTCCGTTCAACGTTTCAACCCAGTTCAACGCGGCAAAATAGACACTCGATTTATACTGTGGCTTTGGCCTAGTCGCACGTGTGTGAGCAATTTGTTCGGTATCACTCGTCGAATCCCGATTAGGGGTTCCCGGGTTGATCGCGGGATCCAGCGTGAATCCCGCCAAATGGGACGATTAGGCGAACTCGCCTACTACCGCTTCAAACTGGCGTCAGTAAACGCGTTGGTTGTTTTTGAATATAGAAGTTGAGAGCAAAGAGGACAATTTAACTTCGCAAAAGTAAAAAGTCGTTCCAAATATTGTTTTTTGGTGATTTTTAACGGTACCGTAAATCAGTCGGTTATATCCACAAAGTTCCAAGTTCAGTCTGACCGGAAAAAGTGTGATAAGCACAGATTGTTGTTTTCGGATCTTGAATCTTTTTCCTGTATTGGATATTTTGTGCCTAAAAACTTTGTGTACCTGCCTATCCTCTATAGAATAAAATATTTATTAGGGATGCCTTTCTATTTTTCCTAGTTTTGAAGTGATATTGTTTTGGTTTGAACTAATCAGTGGATATTGATGTAATATATAAGTTTTTTTTTTTTTTTTTTTTAATGGCGGTATGCCTTTATTAAACAAATACTACAAACTATATACAACACTACAGCTACTACAATACTACAGCTACTACAGTAAAAGCATTTGGACTCATAGGGAGTCCAAATGCTCTAGCCCACTATCAGTTGGCAGCGTGCCCAGCATGCTGGCAGCATTGCCCCGTTGAATTGCAATGCTTATTCTTTGAGCCAAATAGGTGCCAGCATTTTGATCACGCGTCGCATCGACCAAGCGCTCTGATAAATTTTGGAAAATACGATGAGCTCCCGGTCCCCACGGACCCAACGTCTCTACACCAAACGGCTCAAATATGTAACCCATACCGAGGTTAGCATATTTGCGCCGCTTGAGTTGCTCTGCCGAAGTAGCCGCGGCGCCAGCCCTCACGTGGGTTTCAGAAAGGTGTGACGGCGCTAAAGTGTCTACGCATGTAGCGTCCCACACTAAGGGCCGTCCTAACTTCCATGGAACCAGAGTCATGCCGTCAGGTCTTTTACCATCGTCATGCATCAGACCGTTCGGTTCGAGAACAGCTGGAACATTGGCGCTGGTAAAAGCCCGGCGAATGATATCGTTAAGGCTGGCGTGGCGGGAAATTCGACCAGCACTTCGAGAGCAGGTGAGGCCATGGTGACCGAGTTGGTCAACTGCAGTACCACACTGGCAGTGATGTGCAACACAACACCTTGCACCCAAGCGTAAGCTAATAGCGAGACGAAAAGCGGAAGGATCTATAAGGCTACCAGTTTTGTAAGAAGGAATGGCTTGTAACCAAAGACCTGATTCCCACATAGAAACAGCGAGAATACGAGCACGATCTGCGATACTAGGGCACGTATTTAAAAGATCTTTCCGTGCTAGCTCGCATAGGGGCCGATCCCACTGTTTCTGAGATGACAAAATTTTTGGGAACTCAGTATTTGGACAAGCCAGTCCCCATGTGGTTTTGGCCTCAGCCAGATATGCTACATCAAAAGAGACTAAAGATGATGCAAGAATTTTTTCTACTAATTTGTGTGTACTGTGTACAGAAGACAAAATAGCTGGTAATGCCACACTAGAAATTTTGCGTATCCCTATGCCCCCCAACCAAACAGGGAGGGAAGCTTGCACCCAAGCCCTATCATCCATCTCAACATTCAAAACCGATATTAACGTATCTTTTAATAAATTGTCTAAGCTTAAAAGAAGCTCACTGTGTTTCCACAGCTGACAACATCTCAAAAAGTATGTAAATTTAGGAACGAAAAGGCAAAATCTATTAATAGTAAAAGCCATATGGGCGTTATAATATATAAGTTAAGTACCCTTCTTTGTTTTTTGCCAATTGAATTAGTAAATCTACCAACCAACCACAGTTTATTCCAGACTGTAATCTGCAAGAAATAATAATGTGCTAGGAAGAGACTAGTCCACCCACAACACAGGGTATCCTAGTGTGGGGACTATAGTGAGATGTAGACAACTTTGTTAAAAAATATATAGGGTCCTAGTAAGTAAGTATATAATAATGTTGTTTAATTACTAAGTATATAATATTCTATTCCTTGAGTATGTACGCAATGTTTTCATATTGATACTTACATTTGTACAACCTACCTAACCTAGATAAGTAAATACGCACCTATTTTAAACATAGTCTATGTATATAAATGTACGCACATGACTTAAATTTTCCCTATCGTATATTTGTAATTTTGTTATGTAATCCGCATAGCAGGCGTTATTGCAAACATAACAATATTAAAATAGTCTATGTGTGTTTAACATTCACTTTTTTAACAATAAAAATATTTGTTTTTGGATAAAATTTAAACTCATGTTTGGTAACATAAACGTAAATTACGTTTTAATTTCAAAATCCTTGCCTTTAAATGTAGACTATTACAGTTGGACAGTAATTAATTTCATTGATACATTTCCCTTAACACTAATTATATTAACCAAATTCACATATTAAGCTGATTGTGGCTAATCTATCTATGCTGATATATCTGAATTAGATCATTATAAAACGCAACTACCTCAATTACATTTGATTTCAGTAAATAAAACTTTAATGTGCGTTACAAATGTACCCAATAAGCTGGTTTATGACAGTTGGTAGCTGATATATTAGAGTTCAGAACCTCATCAATATCCAAATGCAAATAATTTGAATTACGAGTATTTATGTTTTTTTATGTTATTGTGACGGAACAAGCTCGAGGCCTACCTGATGTTAAGCGGACTAACCTCTGCCTATAACAGATGCATTTCGTCACAAGTCACGAATTGCACTGCGTCCGTCACCTTGAGACATAGTTATTAAGTGCCATGTGACTGCGTTATTTCACTGGCTCTCAAGGACTGCTGCCGGAACACACCGTTAGGTGCTTGGCAGCAGATTTTCTACTTGAGGGTGGTCGCTAGCCAGGCGGGCATTCGCAAAATGCCCTTCCACCTTGCGATTAAGCTCAAGCCCGTGGCGGGATTCGAACCATGAACCTGCTGCAAGGCAGTCCATAGCCAATGCCACTGAGCCATCACTGCTTCAAAACGCTTTCATTTCAAAATGCTTGCCTTTAAATGTAGACTATTACAGTTGGATAGTAATTTATTACATTGATACATTTCCCTGAATACTAATCACAGTAAAATTCGCGTATTAAGCATTGCAGCTAATCTATCAATGCTGATATATCTGAATCAGAACATTATAAAACACAACTACCTCCATTTCATTTGATTTCAGTAAATCAAACTTTAATGTGCGTAACAAATGTACCCAGTAAGTAAGTTAAGCTGGTGTATGACAGTTGGTATCTGATATATTAGAGTTCAGACCCTCAGCAATACCCAAATGCAAATACTTTGAATTACGAGTATTTATGTAGATAAATACTAGTAATTCAAATTATTTGCATGGCCTCTGTTTATTTTATTTGATAACAATACTTGTGAAAGTATTCTTCTTTCCATATAGGAAGCCAAATATTTTTTTAACAACTATAACAATCAGTGCCCGCCGGGAGCTCGCAGACGCAGCTGCGCACTCGCCCTGATGATGAGCATCTGATATGTGAGTGTTTTTTGCCTGTTTAATTTATAATATTTAAATATGTGTGAAACTCACGAGAATTTCAATTTAAAAAAAAACTATAACAATGTATTTTGTAATGTAATCCACATAGCAGGCGTTAATGCAAACATAACAATATTAAAACTATAACAATATAACATTAGGAACAATAAGAAGCCCTGACTATGTGTCCATCCTAAGATGAAGATGCAAAAGCGAGTACCTCACTTCAAGGGTGGAAGCACGTGAATACTATGAAAGACAGTGTTCTAGAGCCTCAATAAATCCGCAGCACCACAACGTTGCCATTGCTAGTGGCCCTTTTGGTTTAGTAGCTTGGCTTGCTTTGGCTTTTGTTTAGTGAACGGCAAGTCATCATCTGCTAAAACTTTCTGATGAGACTGAAGTTGGTGCTGATGTTTTTATTTTCCAATCCCCTATAGTTCTTATCCATAGAACAGTTTTCACTCGTACTCACAACAACAACGATGATCATAATATATTCCGTCAAAACTATGAGAAGTATATTTTTTCAAAATAAAATATTGAAAGTGCTTTTTATACAAAGCAGGCATCTAGGTAGGCGTTGGGCTTGGGTTCCATTCATGATTTTGCTAACTAATCTGGACCTAGACCTTCATTAAAGTGAAATGGGTTGCTCGAGTATTTAAATTGTAGCAGACTTGTAGTTCTGGTCCCAAAATAAAGACTAATCATTTTGATTATTGAAAGATTACTTACATCCATACAATTGTTTATATTATTCGTGATCTTCACATCAACTTCGACCGTTTCCCCGACTTTCAGTGCCGGCGGCAGTGAGAAGTCCAGTTGGATGGGGCGGAAGACGTTAATTGTCCGAGGTGCAGAGAACCGTAATCCTCGGTTGGAGAGTGATAGAGCCCAGAGCGACCAACGACCGGCTTCGGATGGAGCAGAGATGGTGACGCCATCTGTTGAGAGCTGGTTACTGGAATAGAAAGAAATATGTTACCCTGATAATTGATCAGTAGGAGTTTCTTGTAACAATGGTGTGACTCGTAACTCATAATGTCAAAGGTAAACTATCCCATGGATAGAATAATAAAATGCAAGGAACTATTTTTTTTATCATAATGAATTCATTAGTTTTGGAATATTAAACCAACAAAAACGCATTTTTTTGTAAATTGGCTTAAACCCTTCATTTATTAGGATCCGAGTTCGATTTAAGTATAGCTATAGAGTAATGTCATGAAGATTACATTGAATTTATGGTAATGTAGCAAAGTTATATGGGAACATTAAAGTCTTTATGGCCTGAACTCCTAACTACAGGGTCGAACATACATTACCTTACTTACGTGTAGGTATAATAGAACATAACATTTTGACGACCTAGTTAAGCGTAGAAACTATTTTGCAATTAATCCGTTGAAGTAGGTGAGGCGAAACGGGTGTATAGAATATGAAAAAATGGTTTAGATTTTACCGAATTGGCTCAGTTTCCAATATTTTTCAATGACGACAAAAAAAGTTACAATACTGCACTTTGCTCTACAGTGCAGTTTGGCTGGAAGGTTACATTTTCTGATCTGTAACTTTATTAAGACGTACTCATGAAGTTACGTTAAAAGATTAATTATTTTTAGAGAAATTGTTTTGCAATGTTTGCCGTTTAATGGTATGTCTACTACCAAAACGAATTCTCAAAAAGTATAAATTCAGAGGCGCGTATTTTGCAAATATTGAGTTTTGTTGTCGGTAGAACATATATACTATTATTTATACTGTCTTTTGCTAGAAAACAGTTTGTTCGGCCAAGTTATTCTAAGCCAGATAAGGATAAAAAAATAATTAATTTCACCGCATCATACAGTCTCATTAATATAAGCGATAGTAACGTTGAAAGCTACGTATACGTATAAGTAATTCATTTTGGTATAACGAAATTGATAAGCTTTGTTTGGCTTTCATACAATCACACGGAGCGGAATAATTATGGTAAGCCCGTGCTGTTGTTTTGTATGCAGCGAACGATTAATTATAAACTGTTGATGGCTTCATTAGATAGAGTATTAATTATTATATTTTAAAAGCGGACTCATACGGTTTTTACATTTCCCATTTGTCCAGTAACATAAGGCGTTGGTCATAACGGTTATTGGTCTCTATAGAATGGTGGTAGGACATTTTGCGAATGCCGGCCTGGCTAATACCACCTTCCAGTCGAAAATCTGTCGCAAGCACCTAACGTGTGTGTTGCGGCAGCTGTATTTCAGAGCCTGCAATTCTAGGCCAGCAATATATTCATTCAGAACAATATATTCGATTGCATTATATATTTTTTTTCTCCTTTGCATTAGGCGAGATACTCGTCAAAGGTCAGCTATAAAATATTAACAAATAAACTTATTATACAACTCGTGTAGGGTTGGCACATTAATAAGTATTCTTATATATGTTGTTGTAAATAGAACAATTATGTTTTTTCCTACGTGTTCTATTAATAGAACAGATAGTAGAACAGTTGGTAACAACCCTGTAATAATAGGACAACACACGATTATTTTATATTATCTAAATCTGCACTAATATTTTAAATTGGAAAGATATCTATTTTTGTATGTAACGAATAAACTTAAAAACTACTGGACCGTATTGTTTTTTTTTATAGCTGATAGGCTAGCCTTTGACCACCTCACTTTATTCTAACCTAGAATTACTGCTTCCTGAGAACAGCTGACAGAACACACCGTTAGGTGCTCGGTGACAGATTTTCCACTTGAGTGTGGTAGCTAGCCAGGCAAACATTCGCAAAATGCCCTACCACCGCCATCGTAAGACAACAGCCGGGTATTCCGAAGCACTTAATCTAAGGATATACATTGTGCCAACCCTATATGAGTGTAGGAAAAGGATAATGATGATATGCGTTGTTGTTCGGTATTACTGGAATGCAAACCAAATATTTACAGTGCTTTGTGATAATTATTCCGGTTTGTGTGATTGTATACTAAAGCACAAAACTTTTTAGTTTCGTAATACGCAATACGCAACGCATTACATGGTATTGTTTTAGCTTGTTTCAGCATAACTTTGTAATGTTAATTAAACTGCATGATGCAGCGATTTGGTATCTACTCTACCTTTATTACTATTTCTACCTTTATTCAATTTATTTGCTGTGGCTTTTGGCTTGCTGCCAAAGCATGTGAAAATACGTCCTCTACAGGGGGTTAATTTTGCAAGGATGTAATATATAGTCACCGTTTATATCTAGGATCTATATTATGTTATAACATGTAAATGCGATAACTCCCGATCTATGTTCTTCTGCTACTATACATCTGTGCACCAAAATAATATTTCGGTTTTTATACGTGTGTTACTTTTTTAAGCGAAATTTAAGAGCTGTATTGTTTTTTTTCTATCAATAGAAATATATGGATGCGCTTTTTTGATCAGGTATTTCTCATATGATCTAGAATAGTAACTTTAATATTCTATACGAATAAAATATATACTAATATATTTTATTCGTATCTGTATATGCCCAAAGGATCACATTTCGTCCAAATAATTTAGATCCTTTGCATTATTTATAATTCATTTGGCTCAACGAATAAGTATTGCAATTGAACGGGACAATGCTGCCAGCTGGTAGTGGATTGGAGCATTTGGACTGCCTGTGAGTCTGCACGGACTTGTAGGTTATCTAAATGCTTTTATTGTAGTATCTGTAGTATTGCATATTGTTCCTACCCTTGCAATAAGCGAACGTAATGGAGGTACAGTACGTACTTACTTCTACTAAAATGTTCTGTCCAAAATTATCTATAGCAATGTCTTACATTGAACCAACCAATGGGCAAGTAGTCATTCTTTAACTCTTATATATCTACGTAAAATAAATACACATAGTACATATCTTAATATGTGGTTTTCTGATAGTCAACTTGACTTCTTCGAGAGGAGAACATGCACATTCGAGTATGCTGTTGTACGAGTTTACCTTGCGCAACAGTTTTCAGTACAGAATCAATATTCCAGAATATTCGAGGCCTAAAGTTTGCCGTAAAGTTGACTCGACTCGACGCGCTAAAAGCACTTTATCTCTGTCCGCCTGGCCGGACGGAAGTCTTGGCACTTTGTCACGCCATGAATATACGATGATACATCTGATATTCGACCCGGGCGATATATTGACCAGTTTATAGACAGAGACAAATTGTGAACTAAGTGATGAATAGACAAACCTTTTAGAAAAAATAAATATGCTTTGGACTTATCAGTATATCCGTAAGGCATTTTTGGCAGGTTTAATGTGTTATTGTTGTACTTACAAGTATATATAGTTACGTTAGAGTTGACTTAAGGGATGAAGATTTTACTGAGTATAAAACTGAGGTAACATATAATCGAAACGCTCAAGTGTGCTTAGATCTATTTCAATTAGGCAATTTGAAAGCTAAGTATAATGACGTAGGTACCTTATAGGTTACCTATAATAAGATTTTAGCTCTAAAAGATATACTTTCGCCAGCCATGTTTTGGTCCCATGTAAAAAAGGCGAGCCTATTACTATCTGTTAGTAGGCATTTTTGGCAAGTGGCCGTCTTGGGTGCCACCGCAGTGTTAGGTTTTCTGGCTCTATGTTAGGGCGTGAAGATAAGCAAGCACTGTAGCAATTAAAATTACAAGGCGAACGAGACAATAGAACTTTCGTCTCGGAGCGACGAACGCAGTGCAGTATTACGTAAAACGAGCACAACTGAAATGGACAGGCGTGAAACTTATTAGACTATATTTGAGGAGTAACTTGACCGTCTCGTCACATTATGACGAGGACAAAAAAGTACTTGGCGCACTTTGAGTCTAGCTACTGAAAATTCCTGTCTGACCAGGTTCAAACCCAAGATCTCGATATTCCAAAGTAGTGCTTTGACTAGTACTATCACGAAGTAGTCGACAAAGCTATCAAAAATATATCTCTATCAGGCTTTTTGCCTTGATCCTTAACATACCCTACATAGATTTACATCGAAGTTCATATTCATATTTCCTTCCAAAACAGAGCCTGCAAGCCAGGGATAAATGAATGATAAACTACGATTCTCTACATTCTCTTGCCAGCTCTTTCTAACATTCTTAAAATTCTATGTCGGAAAGGGACGCATGTTGTAGTTCCACATAGATTTGGACTGGTTATCAGGGAAAGGCAATTTGTCATGGGGCTGAGCATAACTTACGTCGGCTGACAGATGAATCAGCGGGTTTGCGATTTATATGAGTTAACTTTCTCGCTTCGTATAGTTGGTATTCCTGCACTGGATTATCCTACTTTTTATGGAATCTTAGTAACAAAATGGTCAACTATTTTGCTTGTTTGGTAACGCTACCCTTATCACTAACGCTTGATTGAACATTCGAACATAAGATCTGGAATTTTCAGTATTTTCATTATACCAAGCAATTGTAGAGCAAAAGTGAGCGTAGGTATATTACTATATATCACACAACTGCTGTGCCAGAACACAATGCTTAGTGTGGTTTTGAGGACGAATAATGATATATAATATATATGAATAATATATATATGTTTATATGTTTCTTGAGAACGCATACATGTTCGCGTATACAAATGAGGCATCGTACTATAAATATAATATAACTAGCGGCCCGCACACAAATTGAAACACATAAATAGTTGTTATTGTGACATAATTGTAATAGTTAAGACATAGGTGTTGCGTTGGTGTTGCGGACTTTTTTGTAGATATTGATTTATTCTATAACATTTTGGTACATCACTTTGCTCTATTGTCAACAACTTCCGCAGCGTCCACGATATAACAATTTTTTTTGGTATTTTTTTCACACGTTGGGTTACATTATTGAAGTTTTCATATGATTTCCGAATTATTTTTAAAATATTGCATAGCCTATGTTCATCAAGTATATTGTAGGATTATAGTGCTGAGAGAATTTTTGAAATCGGTCCAGTAGTTTTTAAGTTTATTCGTTACATACAGTAATACAAATCTTACATTTAGTATAGAAGTACAGATTTAAAATGTTTGAAAGCCTGATTTAGAAGAATAATTTTATTACAGTAATTTGCTATTACGACTGTGTTGCCACCACAGGTGACAGGGTTATTTAGTCAGGTTTACGACATTAAAAACTAGCCATATGAAAGTTAGATTGGCAGACTACAGGTTCCGTACCAACAACCACTATAATAAATATGGTTTGTATTTATTAGAAATCGTTATTTTGATTTCAGGAGCATAAGCGCGTGTCATACTCGCATACATATAGCCATATTTTATTATTATGTTGTTGTTTTACTTTAACGTAAATATTTATCATCCCTTTGATAGTAAGAGGGAAATAAGTATCCACATCAATTTTGATGTTTGAATATATTACCGTTACTACGACAAATAAAAACATTGTAAATAATTGTACCAGTACAGTAACAGCGTACAAAGTTATGTGACAATTTCAACTAATTACATTTAAAAAATACGTAAGGCGAACGGTTGGAAGGATTAAAGGGACCAATTTTCTCGTACATACGCACATGTAGAATTAAAAAAATAATCGTATTACTATAATATGTATGTACTTATTATTATTAAAAGTAAAATTTATAAATGAACCAATTTAAAATCCTTCCGCACCTGGTATTAGCCACGGGTGAATGAAGGTTATAACGCGGTTATAAGTCACAGTACGAGCACGGAAATTTAAGTCAAGCTGAAAACCAGCAGAATGCATACCTTACCACAGCAAGCGTGGTTTAAAAAGTGTATATCGTAAGGCGCAAGAACATGACCAATCGGATGCGATCATTTCTAAGTGCGAAATCAATTAACCAATCCAATTACAGTTGGTCGATTGTGCGTGTTTAATTATTAACTTGATGAGTCCAAAATTATTATTATTTATTTATATACACATAACAAATTACAGTCAATTTTATTATTTATGATTATAAATGTTACACAAATTTTGAGCTGGATTATAAATCAATACAAATGTGTATACAGAAAGGTAAAGTAAATTCAAAATAATAAATCAAAGTAACTAGTGTATAAGAATTATACTTCTTTTTATATTTATTCGTAGGGGTAAAAAGTATAAATAACCTACTTTCACACAACATTAGTTATCAGTCTCAGGGAGGAAATTTTACTCAATACTTTAATGAAGATAGAATCAAAATTAAATTTTAATCTATGAATTTTCATAACATTTAATGTGAGTTCAGCGACTTTGGAAACTTGTTTGAAAGGATTATGTACTTAGTCCTACTCCCCGTACCCTTGGGGTGTTTTTCTAACAAAAACACTTTCGCTGATGGTTTTATGAAAATTGGGAACATTTTGCTAAGAAAATGATACGGATATTGCCTTTTTTGTTAAGTTAAGTTTTATTACCATTCCCTTTTCAGGTTTTCTTTTAAGGTAAATTTTGTCGTTTGCACGTTCTCTAATATACAAAAGCCAGAAAACTTCAGGAGCTAGAAGAAATAGTGACACATTTAGTTTTTAATTATAATACTAGAATGCTATGCCATGATTTAGCTACAAAATCGTATATCATGCCAATTATGCTTGTATGCAAAAATTCTCGCAAAAGTCTGCTTTGACAGCTGCCTTTAAGAATGTGAACAAATACATTCTAGATCTACCGTCTATAGCTTTGATTAAATCATCACACAATATCAATCAACTCAGTGTTTTTTTTATCTGGGGGCTCGGAGGTGCCACGCCAAGACTCACTAGCAATAAAGGGCACAAGTGTACCATCCTTTCACGGCACCTTTGAGCACCCTATGCGAACTAATTCGTCTTGGATAAAACAAGAAGGTTTCATTTTCAGTGACTAAGAATACTATAATTAGCTATGTTGGGTATATACCTATAACGAATTATTTCTAGCTATAGTTAACGATCCATTGTCAGACATAGTTCAATAAGTTTGTCATTACAGCAGACACTTAAACATATTTGCACATTTTAAGATTTTGATAGTATAAGTTCCTTACGTGTAGTTGAAACATTTCCACATCCAGAGCCGATCGTGCGTAGCCGGAGGTACCAAGTGGGCTGGTGATCTGGGAGCTGGTGCTGTTCTTTGCCTGTAGAGGACTCCACCGCCGCAAGCGCCGCCGCCAACGAACAGAGAGACTCCAGCTGAGACGAACTCGGGGCCAGGTGGTTCATCATGCTCAGTGCTGGTGGAAAAAATAAGAATATTATGAGTGATAGCCGAGCAATAATAATAATCTTCACCGCATGGTAAAAAGTCATTTTGCGAATGGCTAACTACCACCCACTAGTAGAAAATATGTCGCCAAGCACCTAACAGTGTCTTCCGGCAGCAGTCCTTGAGAGCCAGTAAAATTACAGGCACATGAGACTTAACAATTGTATCAGTGTGACGGGCACAGTGCAATTCGTTCGGACGAAATGCATGTGTTAAAGGCAGAGGCTAGTCCGATTAACATCCGGCCGTCATGTTTGTTCCGTTACATTCACATTAAAAAAACCCAAAGAAATCCAAATAATTTCTTTATATCCAATATCACACGAAAACAAAGGTATACTTACTTATGCTAAAGTTCCAAAAACGTAAGTTACCTACTTCCGTTAAAAACTAAACATGACAAGTTCAGTGTGCTCAATCTCTGACAACAGATTCCGCCAAATAACCCAGCGAAATAACATATCGGTTCACATTCCCTCCCAAAACAGACGAATTCATCATGTGAACTGCGGAACTATACATTTGGGCGGCAAACCGACTGGAAAGATCAGGAGACATATGGGTGACAAGGGCGGAAGTTTAGAATATATGGGCGCTGATTTTGTTTGGGGCTAGGAAAAGTTTAAAAATATTTATGTACTAGAGTTGCAAGTTCTGTATTTTCATCATCATCTTCTTACCTGAATCCCAATCCTGTGGGTCTCGTATGTCTTCAACAACACAACATTAGAACACTTTTTTTTTCTATTTTGACTGAGGAAAGATATATCTAATTAAGTACTGAAGTAAAGTGTTGTATGAAATTAAATGTCTTTATTGTATTATATAACATAATAGTATACTAAAATGAATTTAAGTCGGCACATAACCAATTTCTACTCTAAGAGTGGTCCTGGTATACCTACTTTACGGGTTCTCGAGAATGCAGTTGAGAAACCAGGAGCTTGCTCTATTTGTAAAATTGTCTCTGTGTACTATTAAATAATTTTATCATTTAATTGTTAGTATAATATAAATATGTTTCCATTAGCAACACATAGGAGGAGAGCATCAGAACCAAAATTGATTTAGCTTTAGTTTTATGGCCAGCCCTTATCTGACGCCAACCTTCCTTTAGTGCTTTCATTGTTAGTACCCTCATCTTCTCGGGAAATTATGATGTTAAGATGGGCCTATGTTGCGGGCCCAATGTGCAGCAACATCCCACAGTACAGTACAGTAATTCTCATTTCATTCTATTTCATCACAAAATTATTTATAATGATAGGTACGTTTTATTATAGAAAGTGAGATAATATCTTATCCTATCATATATTTTCGTGATCCGTATGTTTCCAATCTAAAGTAAGACGCGACTTGGCGTCTCCTGACGATAAATGATGAATTTCACTTTGAGTCACAAGCGCCATCCGGTATTGTCACGGTGTTTGAGTGACGTTTCCGGAACACTGTCATGCCAGAGAACGGCAGTGTAAACGGTTTTATCCTATTGATTATATTTTAAATATTGGAAGGCATCGACTATTTGGCATTGACTGGTGGTAGAGCAATTTTGGAATGATCGCCTGGCTAGCTACCACCTTAAGTAGAAAATCTGTCAATAAGAAATAAAAAAAATACCAAACGATATTAATAAAATAATTAATAGATTCAAGCTTTACTTGACGGAAATCATTTTACAAGAAATATTTAAAGAACGTGTTCTTAAATACATTTGCGCTTAACATATTAAACAATAAAATTTTATAAATTTTCAAAATTACAAATATACGATAAGAAAAATTTAAGTCATGTGCGGGATTCGAACCCGCGTCCATCCACACCTTGAGCCGGGGTAATATGCTCTAACCAATTGAGCTAACATGACATGACGTCATAACTCAAATCTTTCTTTCCTATCGTTCTTTAACCATCGTATTGGGATGGATTGGATGGCAGGCGATATTGCAAACATATTGTATTAAAATTATATAAATTTAATTTTATATAATTTTAAATTAATTGAAGACGTGAGTGGATGATGGTGATATGTCGTATTTTCGGGTTTCGGTGTTTTTTTGTGTGGATGAAGGTGATATGTATAGTTGAATTACTATAAACCTTAAGAACGTTGAAATAAAGCTTATTTTTGTAAAAAAAATTTGAAAAAGGTGTTATGTTTAGTTTATTAAAAAAATATACAGATGATGAAAGAGGTATGTACACATATCACCCTCTCCTAAATAAAAAAAGTAAAAACTTTACTTTTTGTGTGTTGAAGAAGGTGATATGTATGAACATAACACCTTCTTCCACTGCGCATACTATGTTCGAATAAAGTGACCCCTATTCTCCGTGAATGAAGGTGTTAAGTCGCAAACATAACACCTTCATTCACTCCAGAGGTTCAATGTTTTGATTACGTTCGTTCATTGCAGTTTCGCGCGCTTTCTGTTATTGTCCATTTGTTTGTTGGATAGTGTGTAAAATATTATTTAAAATATATAATTGACATTTTTTAAGCAAAAATAATATGGCAGGAGCCAAATCAAGAGCTAAATTGTTAGTGGACGCTGCTTTAGGTGACCGTGTATCAACGGACCATGGCTGTGAGAGTGTGCCGGGGGTATAGGACACTCTCACACGAGATGGCATGCGCCCTCGCTGGCCTTCTCCCCTGGGACCTTGAGGCCGAAGTCTTGGCCTCGGTCTACCGCCGCAGAGTGCGAGCGCGGGAGCGGGACGAGCGACCGGCGCCGCGAGAGTTAGCGCATTGGCGCAACAACGCTAGGGCGTTGGCTCTTGCTAGGTGGGAGGGACGACTCCTCGATGGGTCCATTCAAAGGGGGAATAGTAGTCGACGGCTCCTCGATGCTATTCAGCCCGTTCTCCGCGAGTGGATCAATCGGAGGCATGGGAGGCTCTCGTTTAGGCTGACGCAGGTGCTCTCGGGACATGGTTGTTTCGGGAGTTACCAGCATCGCATCGCCCGACGAGAAGCCTCCCCGGCATGCCATCTGTGCGGCTTTGCAGCAGATACTGCCCAGCACGCACTGGAGGCATGCCCTGGAGAGGACGAACCGCGACAGGCTCTGGTCGCGGTTGTAGGGACGGATCTCTCATTGCCGACCATCCTAGCAAGGATGGTCGCCGATGAGAGATGTTGGGAGGCAGTAGCCTCCTTCTGCGAAATTATTGTCTCGCGGAGGGAGGCGGCGGAGCGTGAGAGGGAGAGAGACCCTCTCTCTCTTCCGCTCCGGAGAGCGCGGACACGGGTGCGGGCTGATCTAGCCCGCACTCCGTCTCCGCTGAGAGGGCCTGGGCCGTCGGATGCGGGGGCATCCGGCACCCTTCAGAGATAGGTCCTCTCGCGATGTTGATGCCCCCTCCGTGTTCGGGGGGCATTACACGAGGTGGAGGGGTGTTCCTATTGACACCCCTCACCGAGGAGGGCCCGCCACTTTACAGCGGGCGGCGGCGTCGACGGGGGCTGTGGTAAGAATAATGCGGTCCCACGCCCCCCGTCATCAGTCGAAGACGCTGGAACACCGTGGGGTTTTAGACGGTATGGGCGCCTTTAGCCGAGTCCGTCATACCCCGTATGCCCCCCCCGCATACGGCAATGCGTAACAGCATTTCCCCACGCCAAAAAAAAAAAAAAAAAAAAAAAAAAAAAAAAAAAAAAAAAGGTGACCGTGTATACGAAATAGCTCAAAACAACGATGTTTACAATAATCACAAAAATATTGCAGGTAAGATCTTTTCGAATTCTTGATTTGTTTGCATTGTTTGAAAACACTATATTTCCTTTTCTGCTAAACTGGTGGCTATAATATGCCACACTTCATTGGTTACCATTAATATTTTTGGCATACCTACTTCAGGCAGGAAAACCCCATTATTCTTTCCACTAGTGAACAGCATGTAAATGAAGATTCGGAGGAAAAAAATATCCCAAAAAAGCGCAAGGTATTTCCATCAAAAGAAAATAAATCCAAAAAACGGCCGAGGAATGAACAATCTTGGAAAAAAAAATTTGCAGCTACCGCTAGAGCAAAAGGAGAGGAATATGTATCTTACAAAGGAGATATAGTACCGGAAAAAAAGATTAAGGAAGTTTGATTTTGTGCCACGAGAAGTGCAGGCATAAATGCTCAGATAAATTTTCCATTGAAGATCGGCAGTCTATTTTAAACAACTATTATTCCCTGGACACCAATAGTAAGAATGCCCTATTATTCAGCAGCATTGAGAGTAAGCCTGTAGCGAATAAACGCTGTAATGCTAGAAAGCATAAATCTGCTTCCTACAAGTACTACGTAAAAAAGCATGGAATTACGACACAAATATGCAAGTTAGGTTTGTGCGACATTTACCAGATAGGTCGCAAAAAAATTGATCTCATTATAAAAGGAATCAAGGAAGGACTTGCAGCTCCAAAACCAGATCAGAGAGGCAGACATCAGAATCGTCCTCACAAAATGGATGATGACGTTGTTAAACGTATTAAAGAACATATTTCAAGTTTTCCTGCTGAACAATCACATTACTCACGAAACAAAAATATGAACAAA
The DNA here is from genome assembly GCA_963890685.1 of Plagodis pulveraria. Taxonomy (NCBI): domain Eukaryota; kingdom Metazoa; phylum Arthropoda; class Insecta; order Lepidoptera; family Geometridae; genus Plagodis; species Plagodis pulveraria. The sequence goes on along the minus strand of OY982956.1, from coordinate 21,570,296 downwards.
CTCTATTTGTCACCGCTACTGAATGTAACCAAGATGCACAGTCTATACCTAGAAATGTGTCGTAATGAAGACCTATCAGACAAATACCGTGTCAAGAAAACTTCATAAAACCAAATTTTTGTCACACAATTCAACCTGTCTTTTGGATACGCAAAAAGTGACACATGCGCTACTTGCGATGCTGGAGACTCAAATGAACAACATAAGTCAAATTATTATGCTGCTGTTGAAGCTATGCAAGCTGACCGAAAAAAACCAACCCGATATGGAGATATTGTGTACATTACGATGGATTTACAACAAACCATGCCGTTACCAAAAATAACAACTTCAAAAGCGTTCTACTTGCGTCAACTTTGGTTTTACAACCTGGGTATACATGTTTGTGATGGAAGCAAAGAAAAAGCCGTATGTTGCACCTGGACTGAAGATGTTGCGGATCGCGGAAGTGCTGAAGTTGCCAGCGCACTTCTAAGATTTGTGGAAGTAGATCCAAGTTGCCAAAACAAAGATCACCTATTGATTTGGTCAGATTCAAGTGCCGGCCAAAATAAAAATTTCACTATGATTACACTTTATCAATATCTTATCCTAAAAGGATATTTCAAAGTAATCGATCACAAGTTTCCTGAAGTTGGCCATTCTTATTTAGATTCAGATCGTGATTTTGGCAGAATAGAAAAAGTCTTAAGAAAGCATGACACCGTTTATGTTCCTGACCAATACCGTGACATCATTTGCAAAGCTTCTCGTAATAATACAGTCATGGATATGACCGAACATTTCAGACAAATTGGTAAGCTACAAGAGAATCTCAATTTGATTAACAGGAAAAAAGATGTAAGCAATGGAAGAATCAGTTTTAGGGATGGTATCAAATGGATTCGAGTTGAGGAGTATGGATGTTATCTATACAAAGAATCGTACGATGAAATGACACCATTTAAAAAGGTGGACATATTAAAAAAAAGATCGAACGTGTCCGAGAATTTAGAAATTCCACGTAAGACCGGTAAGTATGGTACTGTTTCAGCAGAAAATTTTATATGTAAGATGTTGCACACTTGAGATTACTGCAAATACTTAGCTTAAGTTTTTGAAGAAGCTGGTTCTGTTTATTAAAAAAATATAAATGTTTATTCAATATCAATATTCGTACTTAGCACCCTAATTTAGAGCCTCAAGAACAAATTGGTTTAAGTTAGTTCATGGAAGAAAGAGTTATGTTTAGTTTTTTTTAAATATAATATTTAATAATATCGCAAGAGTTTTATTACCAACGTACCCTCAAAATTTAAGATCATTCACACTATTTTGCATTCAAATTTAAGGCATAACTAATCATTTATGCGATTTACAAAAGAAAATTGTAGTAATACTTTAACATCGATTTACTCAAAATCTAAATAAATGCACTTATCACCTTCATCCACTCACGTCTTCAATTATACTAATATTTTTGGAATCCCTTTTTAAAATAAAAGTAGAGAGGCGGCTTCAATATATAAGTAGAAAAAAGTTTACGGGCAGAATTGTTCCAAGATTCTGAATCATTATGGGGCTCTACCCCACCATAATGTCCTAAAAATAAAAATAAAATTAAATTAAAATAGTCAAGTGAAATATATGATTTTGGTTGGAATTTACTAAGTTTATGTTTATAAAAACTCAAAATGTATCTACTCTGTAGTTCTAGAATCTTAACTATATTGCATAATATATAGCAATAGGCTAATACGAGTATGCAATTGCAAGTCTAGCGAGATTCTTGCAGCTTGACTGAGACAAAGACTGAGTGCGTCACACCAAGATCAAGACTGGCTAAGTCTCGTTTTGATCTTATTTGAAAAATTCTATATTTTTTTTAAATTCTGATAGGCTAGCCTTTGACCAGTATCTCACCGGATGGTAAGTAATAATGCCGTCGAAGATATTGTTTGGGCTAACCCAGAATTTCTGGCTCGCAAGCACAGCTGTAGGAACACACTGTTAGGTGCTTGGCGACAGATTTTCTATTAGAGGTAGCGAGCCTATGATCTACCACATGCAAAAAGTACCATACCTCTGATGGGGATCAAAGCGATTATCAGGTGGTGCGCGTGCGCCGATGAGACACATCATAGAGTCTGGAGGAGCCAGGACTCTTAGTTGGAGTGCTGCTCGAGGATACCACCATCTCCTTTCTTCCACAGCCACTGCCACCTGTTGATAACAGCATGAATATAGCAATAAAATTGTAAGTTTAAATTCGGTTCTTAAATAACTTGGGGAAATAAAGTTCCCATCTACCTACTACTTTTGTAAGCTTCAACAAATTTTAAGTAAAAGTGTTTTTTTTAATGTTTTGTGACGGAACAAGCTCGAGGCCCACCTGATCTTTAGCGGACTCACCCCTGCATATAACAGAAGGATTTCATAACAAATCACGAATATCACTACGGCTATCACTTTGAGACATAGTTAAGTCTCATGTGCCTGTAAGTTCACTGGCTCTCAAGGACAGCTGCCGGAACACACCGTTAGGTGCTTGGGGACAGATTTTCTACTTCAGGATGGTAGCTAGCTAGCCAGGCGGGCATTCGCAAAATGCCCTTCCACCATGCGGTGAAGCTCAAGCCCGCGGCGGGATTCGAACCATGGACCTGCTCCGCGGCAGTCCATAGCCAATGCCAGTGAGCCACCACTGCTTCAAATATAAAAAAGTGTGTAGTAAGTTGTTTCTTTAATTAATTTTATTTTTTATTATTTTTTCTAGTTAATAGCGCACTATCGATAAATATGCAATGTTTGTATATATGTTGAATATCAGCTGTTGAATGACCTCGGCTCTGAAAAAAAATAGATTACTGTTTTTTGATAATATTAGATTTGAGCAACCCTGAATATTAAGTCAGCAATGACGACACTAAAGGGAAGAAGAAGCGGAAAGTGACTATGTGAACGACGGACAACAAGACAGAAATAATAAAATATTTTATTTAAAAAATATATTGATAGATTTTTGATAGCTTAGGTCTCCCTGGTATGTGTTACTAAGGGTTAAGATTGTTTTTTATCAAGTAGTAGGTACCCTTAAGAAACCAACCGTCTTAGCGGCACCACCGCAGTGTCATGCAACACAGCGATTGTGATATTGCCCCTGTAATGGACAGACGTGAGGCTTACCACCACGAGGCAACTTGTTCGTCTCGTCGCTTCATTACATGAAAGTTATATCAAACAATAATAACAAATATTTTAAAATATTTTACGAAAACATCAAATTAATATTTTAATAAAACACTTAAAAAATAGGAAAAAATGGAGGTCTTGACTCTACGAGCGCACGATCGAGAAACAAAGAATTTTCTCGATCGTGCGCTCGTAGAGTCAAGACCTCCTAAGGATGCTTCGTGTAAAAGCGAAACGCGTCGAAAACTCTTCCGGGTGGGCTGCGTGGCGTTTTTGCGACGTCACGTCGGCTTAGCAGGAAAATTAGGCGGAATTGTCTCTAGATATATTTTTATATTTCTTAAGTGTTTTATTAAAATATTAATTTGATGTTTTCGTAAAATATTTTAAAATATTTGTTATTGTTAAATATGGATTTCCGCAAAGTAACGCCTCAATCTATTCATTATATCAAACAATTTTAAAAAACGCAAGCGTGTCCTTATTTTAAAGGTGAATAAAAAGTATTTGGTAACTTCAATTCGAATCTAACATATGGTTCACAAAGGAGCGTATTTGGTATCAGATTTTTCATATTATAAATCAATATAATGAAATTTTATTCTTCAAATCTAATACATAGTTTGCAAAGGAGCGTATAGCTCGTAGAATAATAGGTACCTATCGAATATTTCCTATTCTAAAACACTTTTTTTTATCTTTATATGTTAGCATTTGACCACTATCACATCTGATGGTAATTGATGATGTGGTCGAACATGTTGTTCAGGCTAACCTAGAATTAATGGCACTCAAGGACAGTGGTGACAGATTTTCTACTTGAGTGTGGTAGCTAGCCAGGCGGGCACTCGCAAAATGCCATACCACCATGCTATTAAAACATATAAGTAAAGCATGTTTCTTTCACTGGAAGACTCGGATTAATAAACTACATAATAATTTTTTTTTATGCCTGTTAGGTTAGTCTTTGACCACTATCTCACCTAAAGGTGGGATGTGATGTGATGATGTGGGCGAAGTTGTTGTTCGGGCTAATCTAGAATTAATAGTTAGAAGTACCTATATACGTATTTAATTAAAGGGAAAATTGGATATTATCGTCTCTCTATCATGTTCCCATTTATATGAAGTCGCTTTTTAACCGACTTAAAAAAACGGAGGAGGTACTCAATTCGTCTGTATTTTTTTATGTTTGTTACCTCAGAAATTTGACTGGGTGAACCGAATTTGATGATTTTTTATATTTGAATGCTGATGATTGCCGTGTGGCTCATTTAAATTTCATCAAAATCGGTGTAGCCGTTTTGAGTTACACTGCAAAAACTGGAAAGTATTTTCCTATCTTCATGATATAGTCATAGAGTGAATGACAATTGATCCCCTAGTAAGATTTTTTTTTTCCAAAAAATTTTACCTTGTTTTACTCTCAAATGTGTGAAATAATTTATCGAACTCGGTACCATGCGCACAATATGGTGATAGTAGTTACTTTTGAACCATAATGGTACCGACTTCAACAAGTTATTTCACACATTTGAGTGTTTAAGTTGGTTCGTTATTTGTTTTTTTTATTGCCTAATAGAAGAAATACAGGGAGGCGGCCCACCTGATGGAAAGTGGTCACCGTCACCTATGAATGTTTGTTACACCAGAGGGGTTACCAACACGCTAGCGATCTCAAAGGAAACTTATGACACCCTTTTTAAACTTAAGTTACCTCCAAATCGTTATAGGACGCGGCATAAATGTTCCGTAAAGGTCAAAAGGGAATAGGTACTATAAATATGTTTTTACTTACAAAGCACAGGACAATCCAAGGAAATAATTGTGAAAAGTTTTGACTTCGGTTTAAAAGCTAGGCGCTCCAACTGATGCCAACGCTTCTTGGGAACGACTTCGTTTGTTACGTATCCGATACTGTTCCACTTACCGAGGCATCAAGATAGTGAGGGCTCTGTTCTGCACCTAATGTACAGCAACACTCATCACCATGCATGCTGCTGTTTAGCCAGGGTATTTTTTGGTATAGTCGCCTTTTAGGGCATGCATACATATTCCAGTTTTACCCCAGTTGTAGTTTTTACACAAACATAAATGGAGATTAGAGCAAGTTAGGAAACATATAACTCTATTGATTTGATGTTTTTTCCTAACATTCAACCTCTTTAATATAAACATACCCTTTTCTGTCTCGCCATCGGTCTTGTAGCTACATGATTGTTACAGTTATGACCTCATTACATTTTGATTAAAACTCCAGAACACAACCACCGAATTGAATCGGAACAATGGCAGTAATCACGGGCGTTCTTAATTGCAGCCTTTAGCATTGATTGCCTTTCATTATGGACCGTTGATTAAGCTCTGCTTACTGTAAACAGCGATTGAGGTTGGATGTCTCAATATATTTTTGTTATAAATTAAACCGGCAAAAACACTCACGTTGGGGATCGAATACGTCAGCCCGGGTTTCGAGCATATCAGTGCCCGCCGGGAGCTCGTAGACGCAGCTGCGCACTCGCCCTGATGATAAGTATCTGATATGCTCGAAATATTTCGAAGTCGCGTATTCGATCCCCATCGTCAGTGTTTTTGCTGTTATAATTTATAATATTTAAATATGTGTGAATTTTTGTTATCACCAATTTCGAAACAATGCATTGGATATGCAAGTTTTTTTGAAAGCTGCCATTGACCACTATTTCACCTGATGGTAAGTGATGATGTGGTCAAAAATGCTTTTCAGGCTAAACTAGAATTAATGGGTCTCAAGGACAGCTGCAGGTCTGGAACACACCGTGCTTGTCGGCAGGTTTTCTAGTTGAGGGTGATAGCAGGCATTCGCAAAATGCCCTACCACCATGCTACAATGACTACCATATACAACAACCAGGAGCGACGGCTTAGCGTGCACTCCGAAGTAGTATTGTTCAAATCCGCTTTACGGCACCAACGCGCTAGAGAGTATAAACTATATTCGAATAACGCGCTATATTATACGCTATCGTTATAACGAAACAAGGCGCTCGCGCTAGATGCTACGTGCTAGGTGTTGTCACAATAGCGTCAGGCGCAACGTGCTTTTTGTCGTTATTGTTCGACACTAGAGCAGCGTGGCTCTAATGAGTAACGACTTGATTCTAACACATACAAAATTAAATATTACATTCCTTCATTGTAATAAATAGAATTAACTTTTCTATATACTATTCAGGCTTAGGACTGTCTATAATTTTCTTGTATATTGATATGAAATGTGTGCATTTATAGGCGTATTTACAAGTTCATTTATGATAGGTATGTACAAATACAACGTTTTGTTTCTACTCTCCGAGTAGAATTTTTTAAAGTTGTTTTTTTACTTTATATGTATATATTGTTTCTTTTTGTTTGTAGTATGTATTAAACTTCACTACTTTTACTACTACTACTACTACTAGGTAAGCGCGAGTTAATAGATCGCGCGCGGTCACACAACACAAACGAGTAATAGGTATATAGCGCGTAGGCCCATAACGCGTACATGCGAAAAGCGTGTTACCGCGATCGCAAGCACGCGAGACGTTATATTAATAGCGCGAAGAGAATATACACATAGCGTGTTGTATGCGCTAAAAAGCAATAACGCGCTATACTATGGCGCTATATGCTATATTATCCACCACTACTCCGAAGCACCATCCAAGTCATGTCCGCGGCGGAAGTAATTTTTATGTTATTGTGACGCGACAAGCTCTAGCCCTACCTCATGTTAAGTGGACTAACCTCTGCCTATAACAGATGCATTTCATCACAAGTGACGAATTGCACTGCGCCCGTCACCTTGAGACAGCTGTTAAGTCTCATGTGTGCCCGTAATTTCATTAGCTCTCAAGGACTGCTCCCGAAACACACCGTTAGGTCCTTGGTGACAGATTTTTCTTCTAACTTATATGATTCGTTAAGGGTAAACTGGCCGGTCCGTTTCCCATACAAACGTCGTAGGGTGATCACTCTCTTATTTGAGGATTTAGGTCCAAAATAAAGCATAGTACCGATTGATCTCGTCATTATCTTGGCTTGTATGATGCCGAAATTTGAATAAAATAATTAACTTGAGAATTACGCGGCTCGAAACATTTTCATACAAAGTTTTCGAGGCTCATAATTTACGACTTAATTATCTTTTTAAAATTTTGGCATCATAAAAGCCTATAATATAATGACGATATCAATCAGTATTATGCTTAAGTCTGGACTTAAAATCTCAAATAAGGAAGTGATCACCCTACGGCGTTTGTATGGAGAAGTGACCGGCCAGTTCAACCTTAAGCATGGATAAGCAAATTACGCTAAGAGCGCTTCAAAAACTTTGTGAAGATCAGAGTACGAATTCTACCACGAGATTAAGCTCAATATGCTTCTAGCTAAAAAACCCATGACTAAAATTATGTTACTTCGATGACGGAATAATATTGGAAGTACCTTACGAAGTGAAAGCATAAGAGAGAAAAAACAATTAGGTAATTTCAAATTCTACAAAATTATATAGGTCACTGTAACGACTATATATAAATATAAAAGTTACAGTTGACCAAGGTAACACAAGTCGAGCCTGACGAATACTTACCCAGGCGTTCACTTAGGTTAGTACTTTATTATAAGCATAATCTTTAAAGTAGTGATGGCTCAGTGGCATTAGCTATGGACTGTCGCGCAGCAGGTCCATGGTTCGAATCCCGCCGCGGGCTTGAGCTTCACCGCATGGTGGAAGGGAATTTTGCGAATGCCCGCCTGGCTAGCGACCACCGTCAAGTAGAAAATCTGTCGTCAAGCAGCTAACGGTGTGTTCCGGCAACTGTCCTTGAGAGCCAGTAATTCTAGGTTAATCCTGTTTAACACCTTCGACCACGTCATCATTTACCATCAGATGGTCAAAGGCATAACTATCAGCAATAAATAAAAACTTTGTCTGTCACTCTAATCCAGCGTATAGCTCGATACGCACTTGACCAGTTTATCCATTAAACTCATAACATAACTAATTTAATTTACCTTCCGTTTATAAAATTGTCTTGTTTATGTCAATAGCCAATTTTGCACCCTAAGAAAGCTATAGCATTGGGAAGCCTCTAAAATTTGTCCCAGGGAATTAGTAAATGTCTTCTTAAGACAGGCTATTAACAGTAATTAAAACTGAAGAGGCTTATAAATTTCGCTTCAATTTCATTAATATTGCCTGCTAATAAGGCTTGATGGTGACTAAAGATAATTTTCAGGAATTAGAAATTAAAAGACACCATTTTGGGTTGGAAAATAAGGTGGTAATCTTTCGCGATTATGAATTAAATGAAGAAGGCACACGTATCGCACATTTAATCTTAGACTATTTCATTATTTATCTGTTTTTTATGTACTTTTCGTACATTTAGAATTATTTAAGTAAGGACCAGTGCAGTGGTCCAGTGTTTCAATCATCAGCCGTGGGTTAGCATGCATCGAAAGACGAAAAATTTAGGCTTTTAAATTTGTAAATATCATATTGACAAATATTAAAAGCCTAAATTTTTTGATAGTACGTTTAGCATGCGATAGTGATCAAAATCATGTTCTGAAACATCAGACTATATATTCATCATCATCATCAGCCAGAAGACGTCCACTGCTAAACAAATGCCTCCCCCATAGAACGCCAGAAAGAACGGCTATTAGCCGCTTGTAACCTTTGGCTACCCAAGACTTTCACTATGTCGTCAGTCCACCTAGTGGGGGGCCTACCAACTCCACGTCTTCCTGTGTAATGTGGTAACCACTCGAGAATATTTCTTCTTCATCAGTTATTAGTTCGTCGAGCAATGAGGCCCAGCGATTGCCAATTCAACTTGCAAATTATGAAAGCTATGTCTGTGACTTTGGTTCTTTGGCGAAAACTCCGAGCATAGCTCTCTCAATTGCTCGTGTAGCAACTCTGAGCTTGTCCATAAGGGCTACAGTTAAGGACGATGTCTTAGTGCCATAAGTCATCACTGGTAACACACACTGGTTGAAGACTTCGGTCTTCAGGCTCTGCGGGATGTTGGACGAGAAGATGTCGCGTAGCTTTCCGAACGCTGCCCATCTGTGTTGGATTCTTTGGGCGATCTTTTTGTCGAAGTTGGACCTACCTAACTGGACGGTGTGTCCCAAGTAAATGTAATGGTCAACAACTTCAAGTGTATCGTTCCCAACAACAACTGGTAAGGGTGCATCATGGACATTAGACATAATTTTCGTCTTGTAATTATCATTTTAAGGCCCACCTACTGGGAAACTCTACTGAGGTTGCTGAGAATTGTACTGAGTTTCTCAAGGGACTCTGCCATTATGACTATGTGATCGGCAAAACGAAGGTTACAGGCTGCTAGTCCTAACAAACATTTTGAGATGTTTTTTTTTGTTTTGATAACGTCGTGTTGAATTTAATTGGAATCGGATCGTCAATAATGAGATTGGAAGCCTCAAAGTTAAGTTATCTACCAATAATTCTGCAGTCATAAAATTTATATGAAAACAAACATGCAACAACTTTATGCCAATATTGAACTGGCAATGACTAGAAGCAAAAACCACAGTAGGGTTTCCACAAATATTGCATAATAACTCTAATCACAAGATCTACATTTAATTACAGACTATCTTGACATTCATTAGGAACTACCTACTTAAAATCAAAATATTTGTTAATTTCACTTATAACAAAAACAAAACGTTGTTTAAATTTGCACAATATCCATCTTCTACTTCATTTGTTATGTAAACATCCCAGGAGCCTTCGGGTGTTTCAATTAAGTCCTTTCTATTGGAGAAAATTGTCTTTGTCTTGAATAGAATTTTGCCTGTAAAGTCAAATTTCATTGTAAGACTTAGATTTGCTGTTTCAAATAGCGGTAACATTTTGTAGGAAAACTTTTAAGTTATTCATGTACTGCTATTTTCATTATGGTTAAATGTTCTAATGAAATTCGTGAATTTTGTTTTTAGCTTGACATTGTCGAGGTATAAAATACGTTGTTGAAGAGATAAAATTATGAAAAATAACACGGCCTGTCTAAATTCAATTTACCTTATTTCTGTTTTTTATATCTTCGTAGTTATAACTGCTGTTTTGCTGCACCTTACCTACCCAACACATTGTAACAACATTAAAGCTTAGTTTGTACTGTAGTTGCCTAAGAGTGAGCTAAGGTTAAGTTCGAGTTCCAACCAGCCTGGTCAGCATGTGCAAATAACAAATATGTCACGCATGACACGAGTAGAGTATTTTCTCGTTAGTAGACAAGTGAAGATCTGTTGTGTGTGTGAGATTTTCTATACGATTCTCCATTTAGCTATTTGTTGGTTGAATTGCAAACAGTTTTAGGGAATAAGCGGTGATGGCCTTTGAACCAATAACATACCGTACTTTTATGTACAATTAAAGATTTTGACCATTCTCAACGCAAAAAAATAATAATCACAGCTTTTGAACTAGTTTTCAGAGCCCCATTCTTCGTAGTGCCAAAGGGTCGAGTCGGTCGGAGAGAAATTGATCGTCAACGATTCGAGTCGCTCTGCGTTGTATGCGGTCAAATGGAAGAAGCTGGTATTGGGGAGCTCCCGCCCAGAGATGAGAGCAGTACTCCATGTGAGGCCGAACCTGAGCCTTATAAAGTTGCAGGCGGTAGGGTGGTGGTTTGCATGGTGGTAGGGCATTTTGCAAATGCCCGCCTGGCTAGCTACCACCCTCAAGTAGAAAGTCTGTCGCCAAGTACCTTACGGTGTGTTCCGGCAGCTGTCCTTGAGAGCCAGTACTTCTAGGTTAGCCTGAACAACATCTTCGACCACATCATCACTTACCATCAGGTGAGATAGAGGTCAAAGGCTAACCTAGCAGGCATAAAAAAAAAAAAAAAAAAAAAGGCGATGGGCCGACGTGAAGTACCGCCTCGCCTTTCCAAGCACACCAAGCTTTTTAGAGGCTAATTTAGCCTTATCTTCCAAGTAACAGCGAAATTGAACGACGCGCGATATGTCGACGCCAAGTACTCCGATGCTAGTTGAGGGGGCAAGGGGAGTGTCTTCAAAACGGAGGGATACGACAAAGGGGGATAATTTAGCGGTGAACGCACAAACTTGTGTCTTCTTGGGGTTAAATTGAACTTCAGTCGGCCCCACTTCGAAACATTAGACAACATGGTCTCGACTTCAGACACAAGTTTGTTCCGACTCTGAAACGTTTTACCCACAACGTTTTCCCGAGAAGTTTTAGCACGGCCGGTGTAAGAGGCATCTCCGATACTGTCATCCGCATAATAATGAATATCGCTGAGCTGCAGCATGTCATTGATGTGCAAGAGAAATAGAGTCGGAGATAGCACACAGCCTTGCGGAACGCCAGCGTTAATTGGCTTCAAGTCGGAGCATGCACCGTGGACAACGACCTTGATGCTCCGATTTGCCAAAAAACTGGAGATCCACTCGCATAATTTCTCGGAAAGCCCATAGGAAGGAAGCTTCGAAAGAAGCGCTTTATGCCATACCCGATTAAAGGCCTTTGCTATGTCCGCCAACACCTTCAATAGTTTCCAAAATAAAGGGCTCTAAAAAAAGTCGTCACCTGAAATTTGAAACAGTCTACTGCTATTTGGGGGCACAGAGCGAATATAAAATTTATTTTGTCAGTAAAAACCTACCCCGGTATTGAACCCAAAAATGAAAAGCGACGCTTTTAAGTATTTGTTTCTTATTTACTATGTGACGAAGTCATCCCTTTTTTGTTTTATTTTTACCTTACTTCATAATTCGCTACTATTGACATAGATTTCTTCTTTCAAATTCCAAATAATTCCACTTGGCTGATTTGAATACTCTCATTGCGAGCAGAACTAATTTTCTACCGATAATCTTTTAAAAAGAAAGTGAGACTATTATTTTAAAAAAAAAAAATCGTCCTTATTAATTAAAGCCTACATCTTCTCTTCATGTTATTTTTTATCCTGCTACTCTGTAATAATGTTCCTGTTCCATCGGCTCCATCGTCACAACTCACAATATCTTCCATCTTGTGACACCTAGCGATACCCTGAGCCGGCCAGCAGCACTGGGGGAACATCCACTGTTGCGACTACAATAGATCACTGCACACAAAATAGATATTACTCTCACCTCTTTGTGCAGAAGTTTGACGTGGAAGTTAGCCACGTCGCTCACAGGTTCGCCTGCCTCTGTCACGTAGTAGACGAGGAGTGAGCTCACCGGTGCCATATCTGCTGTAACCGGGAACCTATGAATAAAAAATAAAGTTACTTTATTTCAGACAATGGAGTTGTATAATGGATGGGCCAGTAATAAGTTATACCTTCTTTTAATTATACAAGATTATATTACTAGCAAAAAGCTGAGCTTTGTAAGGGGTCGCGTTCATTTTATAACCTGATTCTAGTGGTGTCATCTAGTACTAAGTAGATTAACTACGATGTGTTTGAATATTCAGTATAGTTCTGTTGCAGCGATGTTAACTCTTTGGTTTTCTAACTGATGGCGTTAATAGTACAATAAGATTCTAACCAATATATACAAAATTGTTAATGTGAATTTGATAATGATATAATTTTTTTTGGCAGGCAACACTTTTAGATATGATGTTAAATTACTATGTTAAAGCACAAATCTATAGACATGATACTTTTTCAGTAAAGTGTATCACAAAATGTTCAAGTTGTGGGATAATGATACAGCTCACTATGCTCGTGATCAATGTGATCATACATGATTTTTAAGTGTTTTCTGTTTATTCAGCTTCAATGAAAGTAATGAAACGTACGGCTACTGCCGCTGTCACACATTAAACTCCCGAGAGTTTTATTCCGTTTTTGATCTGACATATTTGCCGTACAACATATAACTACCCTTTTGAGGTAGTCAGGTGATAGGTTGATAAGACAAGTAATTTTTCAAGCACCTTTACTTCAAAATCATAACTACCATTATTAGTAATCATATTAATATTATAAATGCGAAAATTTGTGCGTGAATGTAAGTGAATTTGTAACTTCTAACTGAAACGACTAAAGCGATAAAAACGAAATTTGAAATATAGATAGTTTTGGTCCTGGATTAACTCATCATCATTATCATCATAACTGTTCATAGTCTACGAGGGTGAAACTGCGGCATGCAACTATAGTATTCAATAATAACAGAATTATTGTCAATAAATCATTTCGAATAATGTTTTTTATTTATATGTAGATGTTTTATTATGCAGAATATTTTAATCGTTTCAAAGCTAAGCAGGAACAGTTTGATAAAAATCAATCCATCAAAGGTCTAATAATAGTCGTAATAAATTTAGAGCTATTGTTTATATATATTTGTACAGCCATATTCAATAAGTATAGGTAAGTTGTATAAATGCCAGGACAGTCTATGGATAGTCTGATGGACGAAAATAATACACTACAGACATAAAATCTCATGCACTCTATTGATGTTTCATGCACATGCAAAGAATAAATAGAAGTTCTTGTCGAATTTTATTGCAGTAAATATTGAATAAAGCGATATTTTCGAAAAAAGTTTGAGACGGAGAGTTAATAAAAATCCGTCAAAAATTGATTTGGTGCAAGGGATAATTAAAAATAGGTTCCTATTTTTACCTAATTGGGCTAGATGATATACCTTTCTTGAACAAATTAGTTAAATATGGAATAACAATAATACATTAATATGGAACTGATGGCTATAAGAAGTTGACTCAAATCTTCAATAAATTTTTAAAGAAGGAGGCCATCCCACATCAATTACACAGGCCTGGCCCAAAGCCTTTGTAATAAAAATGTAAAATTTGGTTGTAGGCTTACACCAGGAATCGGTATTAAGCAATGATTTGTTAGTTTTCAATACGAATGCACTGACATCAGACATACAGGAAGAAGTACATGGTGTAAAATGTTTGCTAAAGCCATTATACTTGTCAGAAAAATGCTAACGAAGTCTAGAATAGGCTAGTGAGAAAGCGGCCTAATCTGGAGTGTCTAATATGTAGAAAATCAGACGAACAAAAATCTTTTCCGTAAGTCCGTCCAAATAAGAATGTATGGTTCTGAATCTTTGGCAACGAAACAGGTGAATTAAAAAGCAGTGCATTTAAAGCAGGGATGGGTATATCGATATAAATATGGTGTATTTTTTACCGGCGATTAGCTTTTATTACAAAAAAACTACATACTAAATACAATACTACAGCTACTACAACAAAAGCATTTTGGCAATCTAAAGGTCATTGTGGGTTCTCAGTCAGTCCAAATGTTATATGGTGCAATAATTTGAAAACAAAACGAAAATTCGTTATAATAAATTTATGTCACATGAATACCTAAATCAAATAATTGTTTAGTAAATAAATATATGATCAACTCTATAATTATGTATATTGTTTATACCAACTACAATTACGTAAAAAAGTTGTTACTTATACGAAAATATGAGAACCTATTAGATACGAAAACTCTTAGGAAACCATTCAACACGCATTATTTATTGTTCTAGTAAGAGCTTCGATTCCACATATATACAAAAAGATGACGATCAAATTTATAACCCACCTCTTTTCGTTACCTTATTTTATTGCTGATAGGTAAGCCTTTGATCACAATCTCACCTGATGGTAAGAGATGATGAGGTCGAAGGTGTTAACAGGCTTAACCTAGAATTACTGGCTCTCAAGGACATCTGCCGGAACACACCGTTAGGTGTTTGGCGACAGATTTTCTACTTGAGGGTGGTAGCTAGCCAGATGGGCCTTGGTAAAATGCCCTTCCACCATGCTGTGAAGCTCAAGCCCGCGGCGGGATTCGAACCATGGACTTGCTGCACGGCAGTCCATGGCCAACGCCACTGAGCAATCACTGCTTCAAAATAAATCATGTATAAAGTTACGTCAAGGTAAAAATATAAAAGTTATAATCACGATGAACTATCCTAACACTTCAAACAGTTTTAATTAATAACATTTTTATCATATTTTATGAAAACATCAATTTAATATATTAATAAAACAATTAAAAAATACAAAAATATATCTAGTGATAATTCCGCCTAATTTTCCTGTTAACCCGACGTGACGTCACAAACGCTTAGTACGCTTAATTAGATATATTTTTGTATTTTTTTAAGTGTTTTATTAAAATATTAATTTGATGTTTTCATAAAATATTTTAAAAATATTTGTTATTATTAAACATTATAATCATTATTGATTTATATGGGCAAACTATTTAAATATTAACAGTATGTAAGTATGCTTAAAAAAAACAAAAGAGTACAAAAGAAAACTTTTATAATGTCATTTATAGAGTTGCTAGTTTTTAGGACGGTCATATCGAATCACAGCTACGCTTAGCTTAGCTTACTTATTCAAATGTATTTAGGTTAGGTATTGCATGAACATGGGTGGTATCTCCATATTCCATCATTTTGGTATGCTAAGGTTATAATTTTTTTTGTATTTTCAGATATATTATTACATTATTACCATACATTATTGTACAAACAACATGATCAAGATATATCATATACAACATGATCTTATATAACATTGAAATGTCAATTCACAGTAAGTTACTTCATATTCAGTTGGATATGCAAATAAATGTAAGTGAAGTGGAAGTCCGTAGTCTGTGCCTTCCTTTTGTGGAAGGAGGCGTGACTTATTGAATGACTTTTGAGCCATTTGTCGGTTTCATTAAGCAATTGACCAAAGCTATGTTTTTGGAATGATTTAAACTATATACGGACCTAGAACCACTGTAAAAACCACAAATCTCTTCTTAACTCTGTTGACTACAAATAAATACTTTTCTTTATAAAGCTTAGTTGAAATGCAAGGTACTTTCGTACTATCAAGTTAATATTTATGTTGAGGTATACCTAATTAAATTCAGAGTAATTTAAAGTAAAACAATCTCGTCAGTGACAGCGCAGTGACATTATTCAGAGTCCGTTGAAGCCTCAGAACTTATCCCATTACTGCAAGTTAAATTAATTTGAAACTCCTATACAATGAACCCATTTATCGGCGTTTGATTAGCTGCAAGAGATTTGATAAGGCAATTTTAAAGGAATATAAAAGTAGGTAAATTTATACCGGTTGTTTCAGAGATTCAGTTTTATTTATTGAATACGCGTTTAATTATATACGTTATAAGGTGTTTTTAGATTATATTAACTGTTATTTTTTATAGTGTCTTCAACAATGAATTAAACGTGATTTCTTATTTTAACGATTGCGATATTTTAAAAACAGTCGTTTGAGCAATTTGTCTCTGTCCTAAAATTCAATTTATGGTGAAACAATTTTGTATCCAATAACAATACATCACCTACCATAAATATATTTGTATGAGCCTAAATACAGCACCTTCTAATGTGAAATTTGCAGATGCTGGACCTAAATAGCTCAATTCAGATACCATTAAATGTAAATAGCAAAGGTCTAAAATTTACCCCCATTTGAAATATTTTTGGCATGTTTTTTTTATATTTTTGTGACGGAACAAGCCTGACGCTCACCTGATGTTAAGCGAACTAATCTCTGCCTATAACACATGCATTTCGTCAACGACGAATTAAACAGTCCGTCACACTGAGACGTACAGTTGTTAGGTCACATGTGCCTGTAAATTTACTGGCTCTCAAGGACTGCTGCCGGAACACACTGTTAGGTACTTGACGACAGATTTTCTACTTGAGGGTGGTCGCTAGCCAGGCGGGCATTCGCAAAATACCCTTCCACCATGCGGTGAAACTCAAGCCGGCGGCGGGAGACGAACCATGGACGGCAGTCCATAGCCAATGCCACTGAGCCATCACTGCTTCAAAATGTGTGTTTGTGTGTGAGTGTACATGGTCAATGTGTGAGAACCCAATCTCTGTTATAATTCGTTCAAAGAAGGGCTTACGAGGTCGGTTGGCTTAACACCACTGCCATGAAACTTTGGGAATGTATATGCATAATTTTTGAGTACCTATCCAAATTTGCCATGTTTCCATTTAAAAGGCGTCCAAGTTTGATATACGAGTAAGCACGACTTCCTTTTTGTTTATTATTTAAAAGCAATGCATATAAAACTTGTTTAATTACCATCATTAACAAAAAGTGCCCCTGAGTCCGACATCGGTGCCCAGAGGCGTGGATAAACACTTTTTAACTTTCTAAAGGTCTTACAAAGGGCAAAAAACAAACGCAGACTTTTTACATTGCTCGTAAAAAGAAAAACCGTCTGAGTTTTTAACTTTGATCGGACAAAAAGCAACAATTATCCAGGTCTGACCTGACAGGGCGTGATAAATAGGCCTCTGGGGCATGTCTACTCTACACATCTTCTGAATTATGTTGGTTATATTAAAGCGGCATGCGGTATTTTTGGGATAATGTGAGTTTTATGCCAATTTATGATGGTGCTGATGGCATTGTTATATTTTTGAAAGATTAATGAGCAACGAAATGGTTTCACACAAAATAGCTCCTTTTTCTAAAAGAAAAATCCTTGATACGGTAATAAAGTAATACCCTTCATAAAAGAGTAGCAGACTTTCAAATTTATAAAAATGTTTCCTTCTGCGGCTTCGACTAATGCCACAGATTACTTACGCCTTTACACATCGTCAAATACACCAGCAGATTATATCTGCGGATGCGTTCACCGACGTGTATTATTTAGGTATTTATTACAGTAGGTATTTTATGTCGACCGATACGTCTGCCACTGAGCCGTTTGTTGTTGGTTTCGGCAACACAGATCAAAGGGTGACAGAGTAAACACAAGGTGTCTGTCTACGTCTGCATCAATATTGCGTGGAAAGTAAGCTTCCATAAACTGATGGTTTTCTATGATATAGGGTGCGTACCATTTGAGTGAGATTCGCTAAAAACGCTAAAAACGATCACACTCCCAAAAAGTTTTCCACATGGGTCTTGGCGTTATTTTCGCCTTAAACGCTACATCTAATGTCAAAAGTGACAGAAGTGGCAAATTTTAGTGGCATTCTTAGCGTTCTTATCCAAAAATGGAACGGGGATGACAGTTACAAACGATCACGTGATCACAACCAGAGACGCAGAATGTGATCAAAATTATCGAAAATAACGTTCTTAGCGACTAATGGAACATACCCATTATAGTTATCATTCATTGCCTACCTACATGCTTACCGATCATTACACATATTATTATTTGTGAATCAATTTATTTATGAATCTTTTTTCACTTAAGTACTCTTATGTCCTGTTTCTATGTATAGTCAGCATCTAATACCATAAGTTCCTTATTTTATTAAAAAGGTCGTTATATTTGTAAATAAATAAATAGCAGCGGCTGCTGCTGTTGTCACATAGTTTCTTTGCAGCACAAGTTGCGTATTTTGAGGTTGAACACATAATGAATGACTTAGATATGTGAACGGATCGCGAATTTATGCGCGATTGTTTTGATGAGGCATTAGGCAGTTATATAGTAAATATTTCATTCCCATTATTATGGAATATACGTCTATGAATTATGCCTATAATTATTATAAACTTATTGATAAGGATATTTAATTTACTGTTGACGTCTGTCATTTACTTTAATTTACTGTCACGTACACGTTACATTGACCGGTCAAGTGGTTTCTAGTGAACACGTGATTGAAACCGCAGTAAACGTTTCCAAGTATGCTTATGTTTGAAATGAGGCAGATTTTCGTTCAAACGCTCAACAAAACGTCAAGATTTGAAGCGCTCGTAGCTAAGTTTGCTTAGCCGTTCTTATAACTGATCAGGAAAGTTAAGCAACAACCGCTGCGGTCATGAGTTGGATGGGTGAGCGCTAGTGACATTACTACTGAGCGCTTCCGTGCTTCGGAGGGCACGTTAAGCCGTCGGTCCAAGTTGTTGTCTTAAGATGGCAGTCGTTATAGCAGTTTGCGAATGTCCGCCTGGCTAGCTACCACCCTCAAGTAGAAAATCTGTCGCCAAGCACCTAACAGTGTGTTCCGGCAGCTGTCCTTGAGAGCCCACAATTCTTGGTTAGCCTGAACAACATCTTCGAGCATATCATCACTTACAATCAGGTGAGATTGTGGTCAAAGGCTAACCTATAAGGCATAAATAAACCTTAATGAACTCTTTTTCGTATTCATGTTTTTTTAACTACGCATCAACATAAACGGATACAGTGCCAGGTTTCAAACAAATTGATATTTCATTACATCATTATCTACTTTACCTCGTTCGTGTATCGATCAATAACGCGCACAACTACCACTGGCTACATGTAGGTTTATATGCAATCAATTGTGACGATAAAGCTTCCAATCAACCATGTTCATGTTACAGAGAATTAATAATGGAAATAACGTGGCAACATTTTGTTGGCTGCCCCGCTATACGTACCGATACACGGCTGTATATGAATGATGATAAGGGAGTGAAAGAATCAAGAGAGAAATGTAAGTAGAATTTCGTGGACCTTTTCCGTCCCACCAGGAAGCTGACGTGAAATTATGTATCATTGTATTTTTGTCATGTGAAATTGTTATTATTTGTATGACAGCAACTACTTATTTCAAGATTTTATTTTATTATATAATATTATTGACTTGTTTTATTTAATATAATTAGCATGACAGTATTAACTTTTATTTTATTTTGGAATGTAAATTGTTATAATTATGTAGATCGATCAATCAATGTACAATTTTATTAGTGTTTCACTCTATGTAATAAGTATAACTAGCATTGCAGTTCTTATTTAATAAATAAATAAGTAAACAATGAGCGTAAGCCCACTTGAGGAGTTCAATATAACTAGATACCTATAACACGAATTTTTACTTCGAGACAAATCACTACTACGATGTAACATTCGAAATGTGCCATAAAATGAACTTTTCACGAGAGTAAAACATGACTGCTCTATTTCATTGATACAGATAAAATAATAAGCTTATTCACGTTCTTTAGGTTCATGAGTAAAGGAACTCAATTATTATTTTGTTTATAGAGAGAAGTACATTATTATTTTGAAGCGCTCGTAGCGAAGTTTACTTAGCTGTTCTCAACCGATCAGCAAAGTTAAGCAACGTCGCGCGCGGTCATGAGCTGGATGGGTGACCGCTAGTGACATTACTACTGAGCGTTTCCGTGCTTCGGAGGGCACGTTAAGCCGTCGGTCCCGGATGTTGTCTTAGGATGGCAGTCGTTATAGCATGGTGGTAGGGCATTTTGCGAATGCCCGCCTGGCTAGCTACCACCCTCAAGTAGAAAATCTGTCGCCAAGCACCTAACGGTGTGTTCCGGCAGCTGTCCTTGAGAGCCAGTACTTCTAGGTTAGCCTGAACAACATCTTCGACCACATCATCACTTACCATCAGGTGAGATAGTGGTCAAAGGCTAACCTATCAGGTATAAAAAAAAAAAAAAAAAAAAAAAAAAATTACCTACTCATTATTTACTATTTTTATAACACATTTGTCCTGATGCATATACTTGAAAACTGTAGCATATTACTTATTAAAGCACCATGTCAGTACGTTAGGAACCAATAAAGTGACATAACAAACACAACCAAAAGATTAGAGTTCGCGGAATGCTTTCCATACAAACGTAGTTTCGTCATATTTTAAATAGTAAGGTTTCAAACGCGGTGAAACTTTGCATGTATATTCTTGAGCCCAAGATCTATACTTCTAGTTTGCCAGATTTCTGTAAAGTTAAGTATATTCAAAAATAATTGGAAAAATCGTTTTGTATTGTAATTGTTATTTTGACATTTAGGGATATAATAAATTGAAAAACTGTAAAACCAGAAGCATACATGTTAGGCTCAGCAATATGCGTACAAAATTTCACCAAGTTTGAACATTTGGTATTTAAAATATGACGAGACTACGTTTGTATGGAAAGCGCTCCGTGCACTCTACTCTAAAAGGCCATAATTCCATACCATTCGCAGGTTGCTACGAGATATACGACCCACGAGACTCATTCTTCAAAATTGTTACATTCGAGTTTCAGTGCTAACACGGTCACGCTGATTGAAGTACCCACATAAGTATTCAAAATATTCACGCATTTGTTGGTCCAATATATTTTTTTAGACTAACAATTTTTGTATCTCACCAATTTTAAATTAAAATTATATGAATGTACCGGTTAAATAATAATGACATATATGAAGATAAAGACAAGGTTTATTGTGAAAACATTACTAATTTTACACTTTAATGCAATTTGTTTCTACATAATAAATCATCATGTTTCGCCTATTAAGGCGTATAATATTGAGCGATGAAGCCATGCCTTAATTATAAACAAAGAAAAATGCAAAATTTTATTAATTAAATAAAAAAAATAGACATATTATTACAGCGGTTTTAAAATAATAACCATTATTAAATATATATGAATCGCAAAATGATTCATAACAATTTTGAAATCAATTGTTATACAAATTTGTCATAAAAAAAACTCGAATATCATAAAAAAATGTTTGGACTTATAGTGTTTTGAACCTAGATTTGAATAAATTAATATTTAACTCCTGTTACATAACTAATGCAAAACCCCATTTTAGCGTTGACTCTATCATCAATCATGTTAAGTTAATCGTCTCGGCTAAAATGACATGTTTTATACAGTAAAATGCGCATTTTAAATCTATCAAGTTTTGATAAACTAGCAATTATAAATTTTGAAGCTGTTATCAAATATGGTACTAATCATATATGAATGGGTAAACGTGAAACCGCAATGTTTATATGATTTCAACATTGAACTTATAAAAAACGGAGAAACGTCACACGTACGTCAAACGTGTCAAATCGTTATATTTGAAATAAGTAAACCACGTGCTCCAACTCAGTGAATTTTTTTATGTACATCCCTGCTATATTTCTGGTTTGCCAATTTTTCATAAAAATAGAATAACTACTACAGCAGACTTCATACCGATAAAACCATAAAATATGTAGGTAGTGAATCTGTCATTCAGAAAAAGTGTGTTCCGTCAGCTACCCTTGGGAACCAGTAATTCTAGGTAAGCCTCAACAACATCTTCAACTGCATCATCTCTTACCATCAGGTGAGATTGTGGTCAAAGTCTAGGTCTTTGGATATGTATAAAAGATAATAATCTTAATATATTATATTACATACCACTAATTAATGCATGTGCATTTTTACCGGCTTCAAAAAAAGGAGGATGACTTGTGTACGCAATTCGTAATGTTTGTTACCTCAGAACTCTTGACTGGGTGAACCAATTTTGATGATTATTTTTGTTATTTGAAAGCTAATGCTTTCCGTGTCCTACTTAAATTTCATCAAAATCTGTTAAGCTGTTTTTGAGTTACACTCCAATAACTATTTTCCTATCTTCCTGATATAGTCATTGACTGAATGACAATCGATCCCATATGTAGCAACGATCACTAAAAATGGTGAATTTTTATTGTGCAAAAAATGGAATCGACTTCTACACAACATTACACAAATGTGTGAAATAACTTGTCGAAGTCGGTACCATGCGCACAATATTGTAATAATAGATACCTTTGAATCACCATGGTGCCGACATCAACAAGTTATTTCACACATTTGAGTGTTAAAGTCGGTTCCATTTTATGCTAAAATGTATTTTATTCATTAACTGGTATCAATAATACCAGTAAATCTGAGTATAAGTACTGAAATACGGTACTTGTCAGTAGAAACCACGTATAAATTCCAACGCTAATAAAACAGCGTTCACTGTCTTACTACTTAAATTACGCTGAACGATGTCTGTACTTGATTGCGTAACTTTATTAGGTACCCCGTTTTAATTACCGATGGCTTTTTGTTTTTTCAAAGGGTAATTATTGAACCCAAAGAAATAAACTGAGTATTTGTGCAATTAAATAAGTGGGGGTCATTATGTTTGGTTTTAACAGCTCCTCTATTATTTTGAGAGTGTGGTTAATTGCCTCTTTGCTGTACACTTTTTCGATCTGCTTTTTAAGAGTAGATATATAGAGAGTAGTTTAGAGTACATGGAGCGCTTTCCATACAAACATTATTTCATCATATTTTAAATACCAAGTGTGTATATTGCTGGGCCTAATATCTATGCTTCTAGTTTGCCAGTTTTTCGATTTATTATTTATTTTAACACTAAATGTCAAAATAACAATTCCCATACAAAACGACTTTTTGAATTGTGTTTAAAAATACTTAATTTTATGGAAAACTAGAAGCATATATATTAGGATCAAGGACATACAAGCAAAGTTTCACCGAGTTTGAACAATTAGTATTAAAAATATGACTAATTACGTTTGTATGGAAAGTGGCATGACCACTCTATAGCATTAAGTCTTCGTCTAATTGTTACTGGCTGGTCATCATCATCATCAACAGCCATGACGTCCACGGGTTGAACCAAGGCCTTCCCATATGGGGTGCGATGTGGAGGCGTTGCCAAAATCCCCACGCTTTGCAGACGTCTTGGGGCTCGCAGTCTATGATGGCAGTTGCGCAGAAACCCCTGCTGCCTACTTTTTAACCTAATATTCCACCAAGCCCAACGGCTGATACCGATTAATTAGTTTTATACATTTTGTTTTTCATAAGAAAATTTAGATTA
Organism: Plagodis pulveraria; assembly: GCA_963890685.1. Lineage (NCBI taxonomy): Eukaryota > Metazoa > Arthropoda > Insecta > Lepidoptera > Geometridae > Plagodis > Plagodis pulveraria. Next base: position 21,546,462 of record OY982956.1, on the reverse strand, counting down.
ATATTTAATAACTGAATACAATTTATAGACAAGAACCAATTTCTACTGTATGAAATGACTTGTTGAAATCAGTATCATTTTTAAAGTTTTCAGAGGAATTCGGACCATGAAGGTCCGAATTCCACGTCACAAGATGGTTCCGGTTTTTTCTCTTTTTCGATAAGATTACTGATTACAGGATCAATTGCCACTCGGTCAAAATATTGGTCTTCAGCGGCAAGATTTTGAGAGATGATATGAGATTTTGCCATTATGTACTATTTTGTTATCCAGGTATTTATTGGCGGATACTAACTTTTTTAGTTAACTGTTGTTACAATCATGGATCCCGAAGCCGTCTGCCAAGCGTGGGGATTATGGCAAACCCTCCTTTACTGGGGGAGGCTGTGTTCAGTAGTGGATTATCCGGTTCATAGAGAAATATATTGATTTCTCTTTTCTGTGATCCGGTTGATACAGTACAACAACTGTTACAATCATATAAGTGAATAAAGTACCTACTCGACTTATGATAAAATTTAAATGGATCTAACTTGGTGGTATAATCCTATACACAAAAAGAAAACTGAGATCGGATGATTCAGTAAAATTTTATGTACCGTCGACATCCTCCAATTTTCTGTAAATCCGTTAATAAAATATTTAGAAAGGTTCGCATCCCTTTTATGAAACCACTTAGCCAATTATAGTCTTAGTGCAAAAAGTATTATTCTGATAGGACAAGTAAAACCTATTGGGCCTGTTTTAAAATTACTCTGAATTATTATCTCTGTTCAGTTACGTTTGGCATTTCTTCGTTAGTTTTATGTTTCATTTGTTTAAGTGTGTGTGTTTTTGAAAACTATGTTCATTTAAGTTGTGTAACTTAAACTGTTGGCTACGCATGCTAACTTGACGCCATCTAAGAACTAAATTGTTATGCACTAATACTAATATTTAAATAAAACAAGAACAAAATAATTAGTGTTAATGATACAAAATGCCTTCGTACTATATTGTGAAGTCATTAACACCACGTAATCTTTTTAGAACACTTTGAGACGGGTTTTGCATATTTAGCAGTCGTATATCATGGTGAAAGGGTATTTTACGAAAGCCTGGCTCGCTACCACCCTCAAGCATCAAATCAGTCGCCAAGCACTAAACGGCAGCTGTCCTTAAACGCCAGTAATTTTAGGGTACAACATCTTCGACCACATCATTACTTACCATCAGGTGAGATAGTGTTCAAAGTCTATCAGGTATAATTATATAAATAAACCTATCATTGACAGAATTTGTTGAAACTCGGAAAGCTCCATCGAAAGCTGGTCCTACAAAATTCAGTAAGGTAAAATCCAAAGTTTAAGCCTTGCCTGAAGAAAGGCTTTCTGAACTAGATATGCACTTAAACCTTCCTTCTCCTAACACATCTACAGCTTTAGAAAGTTCTGGGCTTATAAACATGCATTGCATATACGTACGCACGTTGTTAAGACCAGGCACGATAATCCGTACGCGCATAGTTATAACAGCACAATGACGACATAGTGGCAATGAAAAAGGACTCCCAAATGGCCCATCATTCGATTGTTGCCGTGGACTTGAAATTCAACGTGTGGTAAGGTATTTTGTATGATCGCCGGGGTATAGTTTGGTAGCTGTACCCATGCTATGATATGGTTCCCAAATCCAAGTAATCCGAGTTAGCTTCCTTGTACTTCCAAAGGTAAGAACACATTACCCCAAACCGATGCTTACTTTTGCGGGAGCACAACTTTATAATAAACTACTGACACACATAAAACATGTATGTTTATCACATTTAAAAAAGAACGAGGCAATTACTTTATTATCACGGAATCATGATTGTAAGTGAATAATCTATTTAAAAAAATATGTGTTGAATGTATTGTATTGTCTAGAATCTTATTCTCATTACTTCAACTATTATTATGCCTTATGAAACTTTTATGTAAAATTTTTATCATTTTTATTATTTATAATTTAATTTGATCCCTATCTATATTTTTTAAATTCAAACTATGTTCTCATGTAAGTGACTACCTATTGTCCTAATTAAGAATAAAATTTCTTTAAACCTAAACCGAAGTAATCTATCGCCAACCACCTAAAGGTGTGTCTTTAAGTACCCGTTCTCATTCCACGGATCTGAATCGTTAGATGAAGTCGTGATCAAGCGTGAGGACATCGTTGGAAAGTCAGTCAGGTACTTACGTATAGTTAAACCGACAGAGGTCTGAATCGTTGGCTGGTGGAGCAGGCACAGCTGCCCAGTGAACAGCTCGGCCACCGCTGGTGACAGCCGCCAGCAACCGTTGACGACATCCACATGAAGACCAGACACTTGCGCTCGCTATACCACCCGCCTGGAGACAAATTCAAATACTTCTTTTACAGAAGGGAACCAATTAACACGGAGTTTAAATTTCCTGGAAGTTGATTTTTATGTAAATATTATTTATTTCAACCAGACGCATTCTTGAGATATATTCATGGACAGTAGTTAACCTTCGGACAGGTTACTTGTTTCTTGGTTCCCATCTCAATATGAAAAAAATATCTTGCAAGTGTAGCAGTTACCCTAATTACTTCTTTGGGCTTAGTTAGGTTGTACTTGATTTCGTTATAACCCACTGGTAAATAATGTGATTTGAATTTGGAACCTCAACATTTTAATGAAATCTTTTACCGTAGAGGCTATGTCAAGAAAAATCTCATTCTTTCAAGTCGACCACAGCCAAGGATCTTATGTTGTATTACATAAAATGTCTTGTCCATCACTATCAAGCAGAATCGACGAGGTTTCTTCACGGATAATGGTAAAACGTCTAGCATCATCTAAACTCATATATGTCATGAGCAGAAAAATAGAATTTGAAAACCACCTGGTTTAGAAGAATATAAACCGAGTATTGTGAATAGTAGGTATCGACTATTAAATAAAATACTAATATTGAATTACTAATAGGCGCCCATTGTTTTTTTTATCAGAAAACATACAGTTATATTATACCAAGCATTTTACGACGTTCTTTACTTATTTATAACAAATGCTATGCCGTATTGTAAGCTATGTGTGTAACAAGTGATATACATTGAATTTAATTAGTAATAAACCGCCATTGTCACTAGTTATCTACTGTACATTACGAGACTTAAATGGAACTATTTTTTTCCGTAAGAAAAAGTCTAATAATCTGAATGAATAGATTCAGGGGTTATTTTGCGGAAATCCATATTTAATAATAACAGAGGAGGTCTTGACTCGGTCGAGACTGTTCAGTCTCGATCGTGCGCTCGTAGAGTCAAGACCTCCTGAGGATGCTTCGTTTAGAAGCGAAACGCGTCAAATACTCTTCCAGTTTGGCTGCGTGGCGTTTGTGACGTCGCGTCGGCTTAACAGGAAATTAGGCGGAATCGTCACTAGATAAATAAGTGTTTTATTAAATAATTAAATTGATGGTTTCTTAAAATACTTTTAAAATATTTGTTATTATCCAATAATCTGGTTCAGGGCTGCATGACTTTGCTTTGACAGTCGCCAATGACGGTTCAAATGATAAAAATTAGAGTACAAAATTCGTATCTTCTTCATTGCCAATGGGTTAAGATACCCGCCGTGCATAAAACCAGATTCCCGATCGAGATGAAAATTGTGTGGTCTAAAAATGTACCTTCGCTTAGCTGGTCCCGTTTTTTTTCTTAGGATGGTAATCAATATGCTATTAGGCATTTGAAGTTTGTCTTTTATTTTTTATGTTTAACTCGCAATTACCTAATTTCATATAGGGTAAAACCCGGATAGTTGCGTCGGTGGGATACACGCTGCGGTTTTGAATACACTATGTTAGGGCCTTTGGTGGCATTAACGCTTTATTATAATTAAAAGCGCCCCTCCCACAGGCCTCACTGCCATGTCAGCTGGCGGTATATGTGAGTGAAAATCTTCCACGGCGTAACTTTGAAAGGCGTCGAAATTATATTGGTAAGTAGTTTCTGTTGAATATTTGTTTTACTGATATCAATTTTAGTCAACATTTTGTTTATTTGCATGCATTAGAGTTTAAATTACACTGTTTATTACGTTTTATTGATGAATAGCTTATATTTATTTTGAAAATAAAAAGGGCAAGTATCCGTACCAAAAAGGATAGTTGCACTATCTACTCTTGCGGATAGTTGCTCTACGGGCAACTATGCGCGAAATGCGGAAAATTTAAAACCCTCGGTACTGGTGATAATTAATGCTAATGCCAAAGTTATCTTTAGGTTAAAGTTTTACATTACTTTTTATGGTTTAGTTACAACATTTAAACTGAATTTTATTTTGTGAGGTGAATTAATAATAAAGTTGATACGTAAAAAAAATAAACGTTGTATAAAGTTGGTCCTACTGTTTTGTCTTTAACTAAAATAATAAAACTATTTTAATTATGTTACATTTTCATGCTACTTTTATCTTTGAAAAATCATAGATAGGCAGGCGTCTATCCCCGCACGAGGCAAGTATCCCACGAACCATTTTTAACGTTAGGCAAGTATCCGGTACAGTAGGCAACTATCCTCTTTTTCAGAGGTCAAATAAAACAGGATTTACTCAAAACCTATATTAATTATCTTTACAAAAATAGGCTAGTATAAATGATAAAAGACCTATCTATTGATATAAATGTAACATTACTCTTAGTAAGAACATACATTTTTGTAATAGAGCTTTTTCGAAAAGTAGGGCATCTATCTGGCTTTTACCCTATATCTATAAAAATTAGGAATTATTAAAATAAAATGTTTGGTAACTGCATACCGTGGCGTACTGATTTTTTACATTATTGCGTGTTTATGGCAAAAATATACTGATTAATAGGTATATCGATTTCTTACCTGAAGAGGTGTTGGCAAATTCTCCAGTAGCAGGTAACACTTGGACGTCGAGTTCCATCTCCTGATCCTCTCTCGTGCAAGAACGTAGTGAGTTTCTATTTCTTTACCTTCTACTGCCACCAGCTCCGCCTAAGATAAAAAGAATACCAGCACAAATTAATACCTTAAAATGGTTGAATATGATAAAATAAATAATGGACGGACTCCTTTGTGGAGTCCTCCTATTACGTTCTTATTTATGATTTAATAATTATTTAATTTCAATATAATACTTTCGGAATATGTGTTATATTTCACTAAAAATCCGTGGGGTTAATTCCATTTTGTAGCCTTTTGGAGATTTTGTCACCCTAGGGAAAGTAATTTGGTTCACTCAGGTGATCATTTAGTAACACAATCAGGTAAGTAATTTTAGTGGACACAAGTGGCAAACAGACAGAGAAAAAAACCATTTATCTATTTACTCTGGTAGATAAATGAAATAGTAAAGGATGTTGGACTAAAGGAAGTCATTCTTAAGACTCTACACGAGCTTGTTGTTGTTGTTGCAGAAGCAATGATGTACAAGCGGTAATAGCTATGGGCCGCCGTGCCGCTGGTCCATAGTTTGATTCCCAGCGCAGAATTGAGCTTTACCACATGGTAGAAGGGCCTTTGCTAATGCTCTCCTGGCTAGCTACCAAGCTACCTCAAGAAGAATATCTCTCCAAGCGCCTAACAGGGTATTCTGTCAGCATTCCTTGAAAGCCAGTATTTTACAGGCACATGAGACTTAACAACTGTATATCTCAGGGTCACTGGCGCAGTGCAGTTCGTCACTTGTGACGATATGTTATAGGCAGAGGTAAGTGTGCTTAACTTCAGGTGGGCCTTGTGCTTGTTCCGTCACAATAACATTAAAAAAAACATTTATCGAGGGGATGCCCATACAGAGATTGGTTGTTAATAATTATAATAGCGGCGTGGGAGAAAAAAGTATAGTAAGTTGGAACTAAAGGCCAACGTAGACGTTCTCGGCACAGTATCGCGAGATTGTCTCGAGTGAAACGATGCCGATAAGGCATGTACTCGTATTGTTGCATATTCAAATAAGCACATTTCCATGGAGATTTCGAATGGTAAATATCTTTCCGAACTTGTGAGTTAAAAAAATTTTACTCTTTTGTGAAACACACAGCTTTTCACCACTACCCGTGAAAACATATCAGGTCAGAAACACACTAAAGTCAATAATGAACACAAGTTTAATCTAATTAACTGGCATGAGTCTGCAATGACTTATAGGTGGTCTAAGCATTTAGACTTTTATTGTAGTAGCTGTAGTGTTGTTCCTAGAATTTTGTTAAAATAGGTTTAAAAATTATATTATAACTGTAACAACCGGATAGTCCACTGCTGAACACAGCCTCCTCCAATATGGTGGGGGGCAATATGGGGCAAACAAATGGAGAGGATTCATTATTATTAAATATGTAAAAAAAACATATTTAATAATAAATAATCCTCCTCGCATCGTTCTCCTCATTACTGAGGGTATAGTGATTACCCTGCTTTTGGAGTACTTTTGTCTTGACGGTGTCCCGCCACTTATGCCTATCCTTGGCGTCGTGGAGTGCGTCGTGTAGATTACAGTTTAAGGCCGTGCGGATTTGGTCAGACCATCTCAACGGACCACGACACCTTGGGCACTTGCTACCCACCTTGCCAGGAACTATGAGCTGCTCTAGGTTATCCCGCATTTTCAGACAGCTGCTTTTACCATCCTACGTCTACACTGCTACTGTTTGAGCACGTCAACGTTTACCATCAGGTGAGAAAGTTATCAAGTAAGCACGTTTTGAGTATGGAAACCACAATATATGTACCGGTCTTAGAGCGTTTTCATTAGATATGATTTTGCTTGGTAATAGGAATCCATTTTCCCCTACGGAATCCTAAAAAGCGACTTTAAGGTGAACACACCATTTTTGTATTCTATTATCTTGTGAAGTACATACTATATTTCCTGAAAGGCTACTAAAATTATAGGTTAAAAATAAAACAACTGTATTGTCAGACATTAACTTTAATTCCATAAACGATTATATTTACCTGTATTTATTTATGATTGATATTACACATATATGCCTCGATTTACTTTCACCTCTGTAATTTATATTGTGTCTTTTTTCCTTTGTTCCATTTTTTCTCAGGTGGTTCTTTGTGTTTTATTTTCTGTTTTCCTTTTAATATATTTTTGCATCAATATCATAAAACATTAAGACCATAAATCACTAAAACATAAGAAACAAAAACAAGGTTAAGCAAAGTAAATAAATCTTATTTTATAGGCATGTTTGTAAAACAAAGCTACCTAAATAAAAAACTTCCTGGATAAAAACAGTTGGCTGCTATACATTTTCCCAACATTTTCCCTATACATAACCAAAAGATTATATAAATCCATAACCAACTTAATCATAAAAATATTAGCAGAGTACACAGTGAATGAACTAATTTATCTTGACATTATCAAGATAATACAAACTCTCAAAGATAAAAAAATACCTACATGGGCTAAAGCGGTCGTTATCTGAGTATACTGGACCGTTTAGTTGGTCAACTTTTCTTGTTCAAATTAGCGTAGGTTTTTCCCTCTGAGTAATTTTCCTCTATTCCTTTTGAGGTGATGGAGTTCTTTCAATTGAAATGTTCTCCACCATTGTTGCAAGGCTTTCTTGAGGAGCAGCAATATTTGTATCAATTTGAGTTGCTTTATCAGCTGACCCTGCGGTAGCTTCCGTTTCATGTATGTACGGGCACGGGAGCCGCCGACCGTGGCAACCCCTATTACGAGGCCCAAAGTTATAGCGACAGTTTGTGGTGTTCATTGGAGTAGTCCCTTCAACTGCAGTGGGCACTGAAGTATTTTGTTCCACAGTCGGCGATGGATTACGTCCACTTTCAATCACACACTCGCCGTTGGTATTAGTCTTGCAGGGCTCGTGGTACATAATCCACTTCCAGTAATGTTTACCCATTTTTTGATGCTTGCCATGTTTACCGAGAAATTCAGAGCTGTGCTTACCGAAGTTGTATCCATGTTTACCATGACATTCTGGGGTGAACTTTCCAAAATTGAAACCGTGTTTACCAAATGCATGTTTTCCATGGCCGTGCCCATGATGATGACCATGGCCGTGATGATGACCTTGAGAGTGTCCATGACCATGTTTCACAAACGAGCCGTGCTTGCCGAAGTGATGACCAAACATTCCATGATGACCATGTTTACCGAACTTCCCGTGTTTGTGGCCGTGCTTGCCATGCTTTTCCAGTTTTTGAATTTTCAAAAACTCCGCAAACTTCGATAATAATTCCAGGTTTTCGTTTGTTAAATTTTGATCAGTGACCTCGTTTTGATTAGTATTTAGATACATGGTGAATGCCGCTACTTTATGGTTGACGTCTGTTCCACCACGAATGCTCATTTTGTCAAGATAGTGAATTGTAAACACACAACAATCCGATGACGCGTTCGAACGGTTTATGCGACGTAAAATGCCCACAAGCGTTTATATAACGCCACTCGACATGACTCACAGGTCATACAAATAACATCGACGTTTTCATAAAAGGCGATAAAGGCGTGCTCTATTTTTAAGGTAATATAAACTCTATTTCTTGGCAATAAAGCTTATATAAGAATATCGTGATATTTTATAGTGTTTGCCTTCCAGCTTGTCATTAGGCTTCAATATGTTTATTAAAACGATAAGATTCGATTATTCGAAATGTTGTTCTTAGTCATCATATGAACAAGTATGATATTAGTTTTATCTTAGAATTTGAAACGTGGCAATATTTACATAATATTATTTTACATGCCTTTTTTGACTGTTTCTTTGTTCGAGGGACAACACCGTCGGTTTGGGATCTCGGGGATTTAATAACCATTTGTAACGCAGCTATTGTGATTTATTGACTAATAAATTCTAAGTAGCAGTCTTGAAGTCTGAAACTGTGCGCAGATGACAATAGGCTCACCTACTATTGAATGGAACCAAAACATGTCTCTGAAGATGTAGGTGCTTAGACACATCTACCAATCCCCTTAGAGGAATACAAGCGCGACGATATGTAGTACATAATTTAGCGCCTTTTAATCGCAAGAATTATTCGCATGCTGTGAAATAGCCCAGTAACTTTTTTTGTGATGCCTCCATGTTAACTGTCAATGAACAAACGAGGTTCAATGAACGATGCTCGTTACAATTAAACAATAGTACATGGTTTCAAAAATTGTTTGTGTAGCTACGTAGGTGCCATAGGCTAAGTAAGTATGATGATGTGTTTAGGGTTCCGTATTAGAAAACGGGACAATATTACTAAGCCATCCGTCTGTCCGTCAGTCTGACCTATAAAGTGTTTTATGCTAAAAAGTCCTATTTGAATTTTTTACAAAATATATGTCATTGTGGCGGATTGCTTAACAAATAATAGTAACAAAAGAAATAAAAATTAAAGCAGGTGCTAAGACAAGTAACGTGTTTTCATGTTATAGTCTATCGTGAAAACTATAATTTACACAAGTGTCAAACTTGGTATAATAATATTCTTATATCTAACGTAAAACAATAATAAAATATATAAATAAAAACCAGCCAATTGTGGGTCGGATTCCAGGTAAGGATCTCGAACTGTTTTTAAAAACATAACGATTTATTATACATTCTGTTTCGGTACGGAACCCTCAGGGTGTAACTCCAATTCGCACTTGGCCATTTTTTACAGAAATTTTGTTTTGACCTCAAAAAGGCTATTGCACAATTATTTCACCATTTTCCTATCTATTGCGACAGATTTCACAACATGGTAAAACATTGTGCAATTTCATGTTACATTGTGAAATCTCAAATACTTTGTATTCAAATATTCGGGATCGCATGTTTATGTTAAAATATGGCTTCATATGAAATGTATTGAAGAGAAAATGTGAAATATGATTTACAAGCTATTCATATCAAATGTTGTTTAAAGAATAGTGATTTCTATAAAAATACAGAATATGTTTATCAATCAATAAGTGTAGAAACAATAGACCGGCCCGCTTCACATCAATGTCGCTACACCCTAATTGGCTGATTATGGGTGCTTACCATTTGAAGTCAGATTCGCTAAAAACGCTAAAAACGATCACACTCCCAAAAAGTTGTTCCACATGGGTCTTGGCGTTATTTTCGCCATAAACGCTACATCTAATGTCAAAAGTGACAGAAGTGGCAAATTTAAGTGGCATTCTTAGCGTTCTTATCCTAAATGGAACAGGGGATGACAGTTACAAACGATCACAGTGATCACAACCATAGACGCAGAATGTGATCAAAATTATCGAAAATAACGTTCTTAGCGACTAATGGAATATACCCTATGTGATACAAATTTAATAAGCCTAAAGGCCTGTTTGCACATTGATTAGTGTTTAGATGTAAGTGCTTTGTGCTGTCACCTTGCTAAAAAGGGTGAAAATATAGTAATTAAATTTAAATAATATAACATATATTACTTAATAATTCAGTTAACTGCAAAATGGAATTATCTATCGGTTTATTGATGAATTACTTCAGCGAGTAGCGCTGGTAGTGAGATCGTATTGTGAATCGATAGATAATTCCATTTTGCAGTTAATTGAATAGATGGCGCTAATATTATTTAATATATGTTATATTAATTAAATTTAATTACTATATTTTCACCCTTTTTAGCAAGGTGACAGTGGAGCTATTTAGTGCTTAGTACTAAACACGTTTGGATAGCAACTGTTTAGTGGTAAGTGTTTAGTATCTCTATTTAGTGACTAGCGCGTTCTATTTTTTGCGAGTAGCCACGCCACGTCCCAAGCGCTCACTTTCCCCTTCACTCTCAGTGTGCTAAGCGCCTGCCACATGGACGGGCTTTTGTTTGCGCAGATAGACGTTTGTATCACAGTTTAAAGGTAGTATGGAGTAGGTACCTATCTCGATAATAAATAATGGCAATGGTGGAGCAAAGATCTAACCTACCAATTTGTCTTAGAACATTTTATGAAATAGGAATATCTACAATGTAAGGAACCGAAATATTACACAGTAGGTATCTAACATATTACTGTATTCTTCTGTTATCGATATCACCACTGCATTTAATATTTGAATCAAAATTGCGAACGTGATTATTCGTTCATTTTCAATTAATAGCTTGTCCGAAATCGGAGACGAGATCGATACTGATCTACTAAACACGACAGCTAAACAGTATTAGACACTAGTCACACTAGACATGTTTACTAAACACAGTCACTAAACTTTAATTTCTAAACAGTGGTACTAAACACTAATCAAAGTTCAAACATTCCATTAAGCTGTTTGAGAGCCATCCTAACTCCGTATAGGCCAATGCCCGGGATTTCTTCGTAGTGTGTCGAGTAAGTTTGTCTTTTTTGTACTGAGATAACGGGTTTTGTGAGTTTTAGTGTCAAAGTATATAACAGTTCATAAAACTTCTCAAGATCTCTCTCATAATCTCCGGTTTTGATGAGATTATGCCATCACCGTTCTTCAGTGTTGTCATTTGGCTTTGCCTTATAAACGATTTTTTTGCGAAAACGTTAGAGCCTTGGTTACACTCAATTGAGACCGTTATAAGTTTTACATTGAAGGCTCACAAGTCGTGGCAAATAGCCATCAAAATTCGTCTATTGACCTTGCCGTAGCTTGACGTAATATCAGCTGAAGATTGTATTCTCATCTCATTCCTGTCTTACATCTACTTATTGTTTTCTTCTGGGAGTTTCATAGGTTTATTAACGCGTGGGGTCTTAAAGTACTGTGATCTCAATCGCTTGGTTAGCTTCTGCTTACCTGTTGTTTATCTTGTGCACTGATTAGCATTCAGCCCCCTTAACATGTCAGAGCGATATACATATCAAAATTCAGAATCTGACGAGTACTGGGCCTTATACTCTAAAAAGTTTGAGATAAGAGCCTCTCTCTATTTATATTTGTTTTTTTTTAATAACAGGCAAAGTGGCCCGGCCTTCAAAAAAGGCCCCAAAAGGTTCCTCTGACGTTATCAGAGACGATTTTTTTATTTTACCCTTTCAATCCTTATTGTAACAAAATACAATTACATAAACATTATCATGCTACTTTTTCTAAGTCTAACAGTTTTATATCTAGTTCTATTTTTAATTACTACTTTACTTGCTATGTATACACAATAATCTAAAAACTTACTTATACATTTTTATCATACGTTATTTTCAAAAATATATTTTCCTTTGTTGTATTTACGTCCAACTCTATTTCAGCTTCGAATCTTTTTAAAATGCTTCGGCATTCGGTCAAGACATGCATTATCGTTTCATCTTGACTGGGTTCATACACACACGCTGGGCTTTGCTTGCACCGAAATCTACTCAAGTAATCAGAAAACCCACCGTGGCCAGTCATCACTTGAATTGTTATCCCGGTTGGCTGGAGTTTTTTAACAATCTTGTAGGCTTCTATGGCATCGGGAAAGTATATTTATGTGGTGCAAGCCGTTGTACATGAAACGAACAATCTGCAGGTATATTTAGATACTTGGTCGTACGTCATTTCGAGGTTGAGAAACACAATACCGTAGGCTTATGTGAGTTCATCTGTATTTTTACGCAAAGCTGCCGAAGCGCAAATATGGCAGCCATTGTCTCCATCCTGGCATAAAACAAATGGTTCTGGGTCACTTAACTCTTCTCCCTCATTTTTTTCACTGTATATTTCTCCTAAATCTTCATACCTCAGTAATTGTTACAGTATTGAACAAACATCATTTTCGATTTTAAAGACATGCATCAGCGCATCAGTTGTTCCATTCATTCGGGAAAATAACTTATCGTATTCACATAATGACTAATTTTTGATTGATAAATACAATTATGCATTGCCAATTTCTTTTTCCTTTTTCTATGAGAGATAATTATTTATACCACATTCTACGAAGCAACGTTATCAGCAAGGAGTTTTCTATGATTATTATTTTATTATAACTGTAACAGCCGGATTGTTCACTGCTGAACACAGTCTCCCTTATTAATCCACTTCTATAGATAAGGAGAAGAATAGAATTTCATTCATAAGGGGAGGTTGCCATAATCTGGGGTTGCCAAGAGGCAGGCGTCTTTGGGATCGCAGTTTAAGATAGCAGTTTCTCAGAAGGCGCTGCAGCCCACTTTATGGGTGACATTCTAGTTCGGCATTTAAACAATTTAATTAAAGCACAGTTAAAAATTAAACAAAAATATGGGCATTAGCACAATTTAACTGACGAATTTCTTAGCATTCCATGGATTCACCGTGCGGGTGCCGGGTCCATAGCGTTGCAGAGGAAGAGGCCAGAGGGGCCTGGGACTTGCTACCTAGGAGTAGGGTTAAAAGGCCCCTATATGATGCATCAATGCTCCCCTTCACCGCTCGAGCTTACTCCCCTGCCTAACCAAATTTGGTAGGATTATACTAATGCCGCCTTGATACACTTTCTAGGATGGAAGTTACGGTTTTTCTTGAAAGGCCAAGCTCTTCAGGTTATACAGGGATTTCGCTGGTATACCCCTAGCTCCGACTTCTATAGCATATAGATGTGCTCATTAAAATTGTACTAACATAGTTTATTAATCATGTTAGGTGATCAGAACAAGTCCCAATACCATCAATCTACTGTTAATCATAAAGGAAGTTCCGTTGTTAATAATAAATTAGGCGGAATTGTCACTAGATATATTTTTATATTTTTTAAGTGTTTTATTAAAATGTTAATTTGATGTTTTTTAAAAATAACAAATATTTTAAAAATATTTGTTATTTTTAAATATGGATTTCCGCAAGGTAACGCCTATTCTATTTATATATCTATTTATTAGTTCCGTTGTTGACCTTCTGACCCCATCATCAGATCAGTGGGATTTGAAATTTCAGCTCATTGAGAGGGAAATTCTAGTTGCTGATAAACTATTTACTAGTTTTGAACTGGGTGGATGAATATACAAACAAAAAAAGCAGCTCAATAAGATCTTTAAAATAAAATGGCAGACAGTGTGTTATTTGGTGGTATTCTATTTAAAATACGAGTATACTGTAAACTTAATAAATTGTTGATGCTCTAATATTCACAAATGTTGACGTTTAGAAACAAAATAGTACGGCTAAGTTTTTAAAAAATTGTCCCATGCGCAATATATTACTTCTACTTTGTTATTCTGATAATAAATACATACGGTTATATAAAACTGTACTGCGGTGTTAGCGAAATTAAACTGTACCTAACTGTGACCATAGACAAAAACCATTATTTGCTAAGCAAGGCTGTAAAGTTCTTATTTGGTGCGAATACTTTTATTTTGATGAATTTTGAAGCAGTGATGGCTCAGTGGCATTGGCTATGGACTGCCGCGCAGCAGGTCCATGGTTCGAATCCCGCCACGGGCTTGAGCTTCACCGCATGGTGGAAGGGAATTTTGCGAATGCCCGCCTGGCTAGCGACCACCCTCAAGTAGAAAATCTGTCGCCAAGCACCTAACGGTGTGTTCCGGCAGCAGTCCTTGAGAGCCAGTGAAATTACAGGCAAAATGAGACTGAATAAGTATGTCTCAAGGTGATGGGCGCAGTGCAGTTCGTCACTTGTGATGAAATGCATCTGTTATAGGCAGAGGATACCGCTTAACATCAGGTGGGCCTCGTGCTTGTTCCGTCACAATAAAATAAAAATAAAAAAATAAATTACACCCGAAGAAGCGATCCTTCTTTCTAGGATTAAAACATGAGCGAAGCGGTGGTTCCAACATAGAACCATGATCGTAGCAAGGGCACGAGACGCAAAATAACTTTAAAAAATTAAAAAAAAAATAATTGCAAAATAATGAGCGCAACACACGATTTTTTACCTCACTCCAGCGTGGAAAATTCTAGATGGAAGAAAAACAGCTTATATGATGATTGTTAATTTTACTAAAAATTAAGAGCAAAATGACTAAAATTGGTAACATTTAAAGTAAATTCATTATTCTTGTACTTTTATACAGCTTTGAATTTCAAAAACCTTTTCTACGTTTATTTGATACACTTATTATAAAAAATATAATTTGGTTAAAAAAAAACTGTTTTTTATTGAGTTTATCTACTATTCTAAATATTTATATAAATATATATTTCTAATATATTTAATTTATTTATTCTAATATATTTCTAAATATTTATTGTTTCGGATTTGATTACACAATCTTATAACACCCTAATTATATATATAGAACATACAGTACAAAAGTAATATACAACAACTAAATCCTGTATTTGTAAGTTGTAAGTAATATGGATCCTTTTTTCGAGAGCCAATATCGTAAATATTGAGCTCGACGAGTCTTGGGCGCTGCTGATATGCCAGTTTATTGCTATTATTGTTTATTGAATTTCGTTTATTTTTCATATAAATGTATTTATGTTATGAGTTTCACTGAAATCAACTATAATATGTATTGTATAAGCATTATATTATTAACATAAAAAATAAAATATAAATTAAGAATTATTTTATATTGATACTTCGACAATGATAAATAGATACTCTCAATTAAGTTTGTGTCATTTGATAGAAATATAAAATAAATACCATAGTAACCAAATTAAAACAAGAGGAAAAATTACCGTCATGTGGGGGATTCGAACCCGCGCCATCCACCCCTACACACAGTATATGCTTTTTTTACTGCAGATAGTTAATCCTTTAACCACAATCACACCTGATGTTAAGTGATGATGTGGTCTGAAGTATTAACAGGCTTAGCCTAGAATTACTGGCTCTCAAGGACAGCTGCCGCAACACACCTTTAGGTGCTTGGCAACAGATTTTCAAAATGCTGTAATTGGCGGAGCATGCGACATTGGGTAAATAAAATACACAGTTGCTAGAATAGATCATTTTAAATATTATTGATACGCAATTATGAAAACATTTCATAAATACTGCCAACAACAAATATGGGATTCAATGGTTAAATAAAATGTGTCTTCTGAGAACTCGAGAAGACCTTTTTTAAAGAATACCTCTAACAAGTTTCCCTTTTATCTGCAATCTGAAGTAAAGAGAGCCGTTGTAAATCTCAGGAAAAGAAATAAAATTCTCCATTCCAGTGCAACAGTATTACAGACTTACAGCGAGCTGTGAATGGTCACTCCGATAACAAGTTTTACTTTGACTTATTTGTCCGACTCCTAAGCTTAAGCCGTGTTTCATCTTATGGTAAAAGTTATTGTAAGTTTCTGTCTGTGAGTGTACATATATTTCTTTTTACTTTATTGATGAGGTGCTAGAGTTAACTGAACAAATTAAAATATTTTCATAATATTATCAAAATAGTATAGTATATATATATTAGTATATATTATAATTTATTATCTGGCCCAGATTTAATATTGGCCTAGTTGAAAGCTCTGTATAATTTTTGTAGTTTATATTTGAAAATTTGTATGCACTAAAACAAAACAAATAATTGCCAACAACATTTCATTAGTCATGCAACATTTCATTAGTCATATATTCATAGTACCAACAAGAACACACATTGATTAAATTCCGCATTTACAATAAAAGTTTTGAAAACTCACACTTTTATTATAAATGCGGAATTAAATCAATATGTGTGTTTGTTGACACTTACCGTTAGACGAATTTTTAGAATATTTATTACAAATACCAATTCATGTTGTATATTTGAATAAAAAAGGGGCCAACTTCCAACGCTGAAAGTAAATAAAAGTCGGTGCATTGCTGGTTCAAACGCTTTGACCATATAATTGTATGGTTTGACTTCCATAAGTTATTATTTCATACTATTGGGTGTTAGAGTTCTTTATTATTATATATTTTATTAATTATCCTTAGGCGCGTATCCTCCGGTCTGCCGGATTTCCCTTATGTGTCCCAACCGGCCTGCCGGTTAGCGGTCAATAGTCGTGTTTACATATTCACCATAAAATCTGCGTAAGTTCGATTTTCATAATTCAAACGGTTTTCGTGAGGATGGATCCTTGGCTATGCGAGAAAAAATCCATAATATTCTGATATAACAGAAAGTATGTTTCAAATTGATATGAAATCTGAAACCAGCTCAAATTACATTTTGGCGCCAAAATTTTGTATAGATTTATGTCATTTAAAAATAATCTCGTAACTACTTCTAAAGTAATTAACCTAGAAAGCTGTAATTTTGCATTTGTATAGGCAATAAGTCAATAACGATGTTAAAAGAAATTAAAAGGATAAGGATTGATAACTTTTTTTTTTATAGATTTTTTTATTTGACCCCTGTTTTTGTTACGGCTGGAATTCCGGTGGTCTAAAAAAAAGGTTTAGTGTGAAGCTTGTATTTATCCGATCGTTATTATTTAAACGTTGTTAGTAAGCTACTATCATTGGCTATACAACAAAAAAAACCGCATTACTCTATGGTAACGAGAAGTTACTCAAATCATGAAATGAAAAAAAATAACTTTCACTCGATGCATTTTGCCGCGCAAACACTCACCGATCGAAATTTACGTAATAAATAATCTCGTAACTACTTTTAAACCTGTAAACCTAAACATCTGAAACAATTCAGGTGTATAGATTACATCTGAATAATCATATCAAAAGAAAAACCAAATTCGTAGGTGGTATAGTTTTTGAGAAAAAAAATAAAATCCGCTTATGTACAGTTTTCCCGCCAAAATTCTTAAAAAAATCGCGTTGTTTTAATCTCGTTTCTACTTATAAAATATTTATCCTTACAATCTGGTATTATTCATGGGTAAAGAACCATAATAAATACACACATTAAAAAAAAAATCAAAGTTGTAGGTGGAATAGTTTCGGAAAAAAAAAAAAAAAAAAAAATATAAAAAATGCCGTTTCCCGCCATTTTCGTCGTCTGTTCAAACCCATTTTCCTGTAAAATTTTCCATGAAAAGGTCTATTTTCATTTCTTTTCCCGTAAAGAGAATATGATGAGGATTGCATTGGTACCAAGAAGTTTATATGTTGATTGGAGACTGCCACAAATAAACTCGATTAAAAAACAAAATACCTCAAAATCTGGAAAAATATATTTTTATTCGCTGTTTGATCCACTCAAACTAAATGTATGAAAATGTTATTTTTTGTATGGTATAGGTAATATATTGGGGTATGGGGATGTTAGGGTGACATGTTTAGGTAATGGAAAACTACTTAGTACTACAAAAAAACGTTACGGGGCGTCGCGGGATAAAAAAACGTGAGCAGTTTGGACGATTGGGTCATAGGAGGTGGACAGATTTGTACTCACGAGGGGACGAGTACTTACTTATTGCATACCTACTGCTAATAACATCGACTGTGTTACCCACCAATGCATGGTGAAAGGGCATTTTGCGATTGTCCGCCTGGCTAGCGACCCTCAAGTAGAAAATTTGTCGCCAATCACGTGTGTTCCGGCAGCAGTCCTTGAGAGCCAGTAAAATTACAGGCACATGAGATTGAACGAGTGCAATTCGTGGCTTGTGACGAAATACATCTGTTATAGGCAGAGGTTAGTCCGCTTAATATCAGGTGGGCCTCGAGCTAGTTTCTTCACAATAACATAAAAAAAGGTAACCAAGTTGCAGAATATAAAAAAAAAAAAATTAAACAGGCAAATATTTCATTGCTTAAACTAAATATTTTATCTAGATGAGTTCAGACTCATTATTTCTATACCTATTATATACCTCTCACTCAACAGAAAAAAAGATAAAAAAGCAAGTGAAGCCACAGAGCAGAAGAAGCTTATTTGTGAAATTGGAGTTAAGCTGTTTGGGGAAATGAGCATGACATAAATCTTGTTTGGATATTATTTTCCGGCTTCGAACAGTGTAATAAATATTATTTTCGTGGCCGATCTATAAAGATTTAGAAAAAAAAAACTGTGCTGCTTCTGAACGGTATACTTAATGTTTTATTGAGATATTCACAAAGTTTTTAATGACGTCACCCTAAATCAGCTATTGCCCTCACTAAGATGGAAAACTTTTAAAAGGTCATCACATATTTTTTTTTTTTTTAATTCCTGATAGTTTAGCCTTTGACCACTATCTCACCTGATGGTAAGTGATGATGTGGTCGAAGATGTTTTTCAGGCTAACATAAACTATGCTAACAATATGCATCAAATTATCCCTTGCAACAAATAAATTTCATTCATAGCACTGTATGTTTATGTATAATGTGTGACTATAACAATTAAACTGAATCTTACAAAGGCTTCTATAACAAAGCAAAACGTTTCATTTTCAGCCTTTCATTCAAAGCCGTAACGCTCTCGCTTCAGTTCACATACGTTTGTTTGAAATTGTCCACATAAGTTGAGATAAAGGTTGCTCCCTTTTTTACCAAGCCTTAACCCTGCAACGTTGAATAACTTACGGCTCATTTGTTTTCTATTGTTCCCTTATCTGTCCCTTTAATAATGCTGGTCCCACACACACTCTGAAAGTCACTAAGAAAAGACAAGGAAAAACAATCGTTCAATTATACGTAGTAAGTACATTTTTAAATAATAACGTCTCTTTTAATAAATCTAAAAAATTAAGTAAGTAAGAGTTAAATTAATCACGCTTTTTTAACTTCCATTTCAATTTTCACATTCTTTTTAAGATGTTTTTTTAAATGTTCAGAGGTTGTACGGGAAAGCATACGCAGTATTTTTGCAAAGTGTCATAAATAACCCTTGTTCAAACGGATTCTACATGTACCTGTTATTTGTGTACATAATTCATTTGTACACAAATAACAGGGTGTCTAGTTTAAAGATGTGAGTGATCCCATTAATAAAAGATAAAACCATCCAATCCTAAGTGTGTCCTTATTATACATACTGGGAAGCTAATGGTGTTGATTATATACAAATTATCTATGTTTAAGATTTTCTTAACTATGATAGCACTTATCCTGTTCCTACTAAAATTAAACTATAATTCGTTCACACTTTAGGGTTCCATACACAAAGGGTAGAAAAGAACCCTATTAATGAGGCTCGGCAGTCAAACTCGTAAATAGAAAGATTTCCGACCGAAAATTTAGATATACAGTGTAGGATGTTGACAAGAAAACATTTACTTGCTGATCCAAAACTTGAGAGAATAAGAAAAACATTTATTTTTCATATCTTTGTATGTGTGGTGAGGTTGTCTTGAGCTGATTGAGTAAATACAAATAAACTTATATATGTTTCTATCTAAAAAATACAATTTGGGACTATCAAAACTATCTCAACAAGTATACATTATTCAAAAAGTAAAAAACCTGACTTATTTTCGTTAGACGTTTTATCGTTCCATTGAAATTAAAAACTGGAAATTATATATATTTATGGAATCTTTTTTTAAAGTTCTTCATTTCGATACCCCAATCGATGGGCTAGGAAGAAAAAATATCTCTTAATATAGCGTCTTGAGCCCGCCAGTTTATTTTTTTATTTTTTTTATTGTTGCTAAATACTTCGTTTCTCCGGCGCTTCTAAGACGAATCTAACGATATCTCAAATATGAAATCGGTTAAGCCATTTAGAAGTTGTGGTCGAATAAAGAAACTAACAAACACATACATAGGTACATAAATGAACGCTGAAGACGTAACACTCCTTTTTTGGGCAATCGTGTATAAACTAAACTAGTTAGTAATCTGGAATTTCGGTATGATATGTACCATATCCTCTTTATAACGAATGAAATGAAAATTAAGATTTATAATTTAGGTTTATGGTGTGAACATCAATCAATAACATAGTTTCTCTCACAGGTTACCGCGATGCGGAATGCTTGATTGATGAAATGCGCATTTTAATACTGTGTTTAAGATGATCATCATAGGTTGTTCACAGAAGTGTTCATGATCGTTTGAAGGTTTGAACGGAATAGATTAAATAAAGCAAAAAATGTATCACGTCATTGTTCTAATGGCATAAACGTCACATAAAAATCAAAAGGTAATGGGTTCGATTTCGGGTAAGACAACTGTTATTGTGCTTTTCTTAGTCACAGTCTTTAAGGCCAGAAACGGCCAAAAGTACCAAGAATAAATATGATTTATGTCATTTTAATTTCATCATTAACTCTAATTAATGTGCGGTTGCTTAGAACAGTCATACGAATAATGCCTGATGTACATCAAAGAGGACAACTTGTAGCCAAAACACCCAGATTTACGATATTTTTTAGGTCCCATGTAATATAAGCCTATATTACGAATCAAAATGCTTTACTCCAGGCAGTTATGGCCATATAAATCGGGATAAAAAGTTTCCGAAGAAATAAACATACCATAACTTTCATCTCATTCCGTTCAGCCGTTTCGGAGTTGAGTTTCAAGTAGCAATTACGTAATCTTAAGGTTAGAGTGCTCGTGGCCCTTTCCATACAAACGTAATTTCTTCATATATTAAATACTAAGTGCTCAACTCGGTGAAACTTAGCATATATGCCCTTGAGCCTAATATCTATGCTTTTATCAGAAATAAATGGAAACCTTCTTTTTGTATGGGAATTGTTAGTTTGACATTTAGAGATAAAATAAATATTAAATCGAAAAAGTAGTCAATCAGAAGCATAGATATTAGGCTCAGCAATATGTGTACAAAGTTGCACCGAGTTTGAACACTTGGTATTTATAATATGACGAAACTACGTTTGTATGGTAAGCGCTCCATGCACACTACTCTTAATAAGTCATCAAATATAGTGTGGCTATTTTATATGCATATCCAGCTTGATAAGATTATCCCTTATTTCGAAAAAAAAAAACTTTCTTTGTCAGGCAAGATTTTTCGTGGTGCGATTACTGTATGGTCGGTTTGTTTGATCTCATTTACTTTGAACCTGTCTTGGGACGAAGACAAATTCGTTTTGGGATTGTTTCGCTAGAGCGGATAATATTTCGTGATTTTATGTAATAGTTTATTTAAGGCTCGCCTTTGAATACATGTTTCCCTCAATTGTTTTTCTATGATGTAAGGCAGTCCTCTTTAGGGTGCCGTACTAAAACAGGACCCAATTACTAAGCCTTGCCTATCCGTCCGTCTAGCTTTTAAAGGGCTGTATTTTTGAAATGGTTATGGGACACCGGTTGAAAATTTCACAGAATATGTGTTAGCATGACAGATTACTTAACAAATAATATTAACAAAAAGTTAAAAATACAAGGGATACCAGTACCGTGTTTTTTATTGTTGTTTCTTTTTGCTCTATCGTATAAACGGTGTCGTCAAACTTGGTTTGATCATAGGCCAATATCTAAAGTTTTTCGACAAATATTAAATACTGGTTAATTGCAAGGTGAACTCAGGCTATGGACCTCAATCTGTATAGAGAAAATAACGATTTTTGGTACATTCGGTGTTTGCTAAGAACCTTCGGCGTGGGAGTCCAACTTGCACTTGGCCGGTTTTTTCGTGTGAAAAATGTATTTAAGCATTTCCATCTACCCAGGGCGGTGACCGGGATATGTCGGCAACTAATACTCCCACAGTAGCAAGTATAAGTGCCTCTATACTGACTAAAATCAATACGGATATATCTAATCGAATCACACTGACTGCATTCGGTGTGAACGCAGACACGCTTCCGCACATTCCGCACACACACCGCCCGTCTCCGGACCCTTCCCTAGTGAAGACCCCCCATTGCCTCACCCTGGATAGGGAGAGTTTGCTTTATACTATACTGACACTCCTCTTCTCTTGCGGCTCCACCGCGTCCACTAAAAACGGTACATATGGTGGCATGTCGCTCACTCAGAAAGTAATACTACGTGTATGTCGCTCTTATGCTCAAATTTTACATTATTATTCCGGTTTGACATTATTCACCTTTGACATAAGCAGAGTCAACCGTTTCTACGAACAGATCCAATATCCAAAATTTCAAACCAAATTAACACCAAAACTGTTAGTAGTTGTAGTTTTGAAATGCAAATTTCAAAAAGCATTTTCTTTTCGACTGTTCTTCAACTTGAAGTATTAATAACTAGCTTTCCTATAAATGCAAATATTATTAACTAGTACGCTTGTTATCGCGTAATACCATTAACCTCTTTTTGCGGTTGGAAAAAAAGTATAAGGACATCAAAATCGATCCGGTAGTTTTTAAGTTTATTATATTATATATTAGCCCACAAAAATACTAATCTTTCCCCTTTATAATGTTAGTGTTGGTGTAGATTGTGATGGCTCGAGCCTATTTTATAACAATAGTAGATTGTATTAACTTCATAGTAGCAAATTAATGTTTTTACGACGATCGCGCTATTTAAAGTCAACAGCAGAGCGAACGATTCTCCTTTTATTTTTTTATTTAATTCCCTAGTGAAGTTATTTAATAAATATTTTTTAAGAAGAGGAATAGAATCCAGAACGTATAGCGAGTGAAACTCTACTTTTTATTTCTTTATTACAACAAAACAGACGAATAATGTTATTATCACATTATGTTGCTACTGCTCTAATGCTTTTGAAATCAGTAAACCGTTCACTAATAGACGAACTAAATCTGGAAATAATTAATGCATAGTATTTTTTTTTGTTGGCAAATAGAATATAATTCGTATTATAATTGGATACCTACACGAGATATCACCGTTCATTTTACGCATAGAGTTCGTACTTATTAATTATAACTCTTTGATTCCAGTTCAATTTTCACGTTTTTTAACAGCTGGTGAGCCATCTCTTACTAACAACCCTGTTAATTTTTTTATACAAAATCTTCGTTCAATCTCTTGGGTCGCAGAGCAGCAAGGAACATTATTCATGTTCCGAATTGAAAATTCATCACTGCCCTTTATGAATAATATGGAAAAAACCTAATTCGCCCGCACATAGATGCGAACCATATTTGGTTCGCATCTATCCTTGTTTTGAAAAGGTCGGAAGAAAAAAATATTTGAAACGGTGACCAAACGGTTCTTCTGCATTTTTTTTTTCCATATGACTATTCGGAAATGTGGCGAGGCGTTAACAACTCGATAAAATATAGCAACACGTTATACTTTTTTGTAATGAGTCAGTATATTTAATTGGGAAAGTGGACATGGAGTATCTCATCATATCTATTATAAGTATTTACATGCGTTCCTTAAATTTTATAAAAATTTCACAAGGTGAAGATATATACTACTATACTACTTGAAGCTGTGTTCCTTTTTTAATTTATTATTCTACGAGTTTATTGTGCTTATAAAAATACGCACACACAAAGTGTTACTTGTTGTGCTTCAGCCACGGTCTAGCTAACACAGGATAAAGTCATAACTAGATAGAGAACGTGAATTGAAATTAAACCCTTTCTTTATCCGTCTGGGTCGCTTGCCAACTGCAGCGCACTTACCATGTCTGAGCGAAGAACTTTTATACGCGGGGTTGCCATAAAACTACAATAACCCAAGTTTTATGAGAGAAATCTGTGTTCCATACCGGCGCGTCTTCAATATATTTAAGGTTATTGATATAAGAATCCGTAGTTTTATTCAAGTTTTGATGGAAGTTATACAAATGTTGTTTAACTCGTGAAGTTAATGCTGTGTTGAACAAGGATAAAAGAAAAATATATTTTGGGATGATTTCGAAATAAAATAAAGCTTTTACAAACATCTACTAAAAATGTCGTTGGTATTACAACCGCTACAACAGAGGCGTGATAGTGGAGTCCTGATGTGCGCCCTACGTGCAGCATACTCACGTCAACTAGAGTAGTGGCATGCTGCACTGCATTGGGGTTCCATATTGCAATGATGGAACTAATGAAAAACAGTTCTCATTAGTTCCAGTGCCGAGTCCCATGGAACTAGTGAAAAAAAAAACTCCCACTAGTTTCATGGAACTAAAACACGATGGAACTAGTGAGAATGATCCATCCAAATGTTTTGGTAGACAGTAAAAACTTACTCAGACTTCAGGAAGCTCTTTCGCGTGACATCAATTAATCCTTAGACATACATTTATGCAGATATTATAATAATTTGGCATATTGCAAATAAAAGTGGCAAGTGTACTGCCAACATGAGGAGTTTCAAGGTGGGTTGGCGCAAGGGATGGCAAAGGGCCATAAAACCAAAGCGAAATATTCTACAATATGTTCTAGTGTAGGTAGTCCTTTCGTTCGTCCTCCGTTGAGAAAACATATTGTACTGACCCCCATACGAAAGGTGTAAGTGAAGGAAAATGATTGTGATGTTGTTACCCAATATAGATTTTATTAAATTTTTAACTTAACCTATTATTTTACAATAGCTAACAAAATAACGAAATAGTTTTTTGTATTACTAGGGACAAGAGTAATATTTTGTTCCTTGATGGCATTATATTGAATTCAGAACAAAACAAAGGATTCTATACGCCATGCCGCCTGAGGACAATAGTTATTTGTGATGAAGGGCTGCAAAGTTGTTATTTGGTGCCAGTATAGTAGTTTTGTTATGGACATCTGAGGAAGCCAAAATGCTAGGTGCAGGAATAATATTTTAATCAATGTAATAAATTTGCGGTAATTTATAGCAAACATTAAAAGGTAGTAGGTAAGTACTTAAAGTGGTAATATATAAAATAAATTATTTTTTCTGGAACTTTTACAGATATTAATTTTTGACAATAGCTGATAAAAAGCACTTTTCACGCAGATTTCTGAATGATAAACAACACTCTTCCGAGCTGAAGAGTGAGGTGATAAATATTTGTGTCACTAACTTTCTGCCTATCACAATTTAATACACAATGTTATTGATCAATATGTTATTGATGATTGACATTAGTCTTTTTTTTCTTTTTTATAATATTTATTATAATATTATCATTGATTTAAATATTTTACCTAACTAACCAAATGTATCAGAACCACGAAGCTGGACCAATAAAAACAGAGAAAATACTCATAGGAACCTAATTTTAAATTTTATTCCCACTGTCTGCTACAGCAATGTTTATCGAACTGATGTGATGAAAAATATATTGAGCATTGACCTTAACTAATCTTCAAAACACGTTTCAAATCTTAATTAAATTCATTACAACTAGGTATTAACGAAGCCGCACAAATGACTTTGCGATAATTAATAGCTTTCACGTAGTAAAGCCATGTTAATCAGCGTCTTTGGAAAGTTTCACTGGAAACTTTAAGTTCGTGGTTATTGCCAGCCACGAATTGTTTTCAGATTTAACACAGATGATGTATTAGTTAGGCAATTTATAAGCAAGAAAATAATAGCATGTACAATTACTACTGTTACCGGCTTAATATTGAATAGCAATGACGTACACCCTTGAATGAATGCTTGCCTCTATCAGGGGGAGGAGTTGCCATGATCTACACGTCACATTTGGGCATATTAGTGTAAGGTGAGAGTTATCCAAAAGGCGTTGTAGCCTAAATTATTTAGGGAGGGGGAGATTTTGTTTTTAGACTGAAAACCTCCAATAAATGTCTACTCAATGATAGGGCAATGAGACTCCTACAACGTGGCAGTCATATGGCAGATACATAAAAAAAATTACATCAATAATGCATTAAGTCAAGTAACCCAAAGTCATCTCTGTCATTCAAGTGATTTAGTTATCATCAACATACGGGTTGGTTTATCAATATGAATCGCTACGTTAAATTCTTTGACGATAGGGTTGTGTATGTTTACTTTCGTCGTATTACAGAAAGCGTACAATAATTTTCCAAAACACCGTAAAATTATTGGTACTAGTGTAACAAGATTAATCGTACAACATTGCAAGTATATCCCATATGATTCTTTCATAAAAAAGTATATGACTATAGAAAATAGGGCTGTCATTTTCAATAAATCCTCCTGAATGCCTGAAATATATTCATCTTTACGATAAACAAAGCCTTCTTTGTTACGGCTCCGAGACAAAAAATTAGGGGTCCATATCCCAAAAGCAATTAAAGATCGATTAACAAAAAACAGAGTCTCGTCTCCAAGAAATGTGAAGGGAAACGATCAATCTATATTTCAAGATGGATCAGAACGGAAGAATGGGAGAGAAACAAAAAAGCACTTCTTCGTGTTTTGCCGAACAGTGATTGATAGAGACGACGAAGAAACGTTTTTGGTGAGTTATTTGCCTACTCAATATTCATTTTGTGTCAGAGTGACGAGTTGAACTTTGGAGGGTAGATTTATTTGGCTGGGTTTATTTGGCCACAAAGATGTAGAAAATGTTAAGGTACCAACTGGTACAATTTTCTTAAATGTAAACTTTAATGTTTTCAAAATAAATATTGAACAGAACGTAGGCAGAAATAGTACATTACTGCAGAAACCAGTAAGTAAGCCTTCCTGGCCAAGCATGAGTTAACCGGACCGAACTGCAGGTTAGGTCCGGTTATATACGAGGCCAGGGTGGTATTCTTACTGGTTGAGGCTAATATAATGCTTTTCTCAAAAATGAAAGAAAGTTTAACTAGAAATTAGTTTAATTAATATTGAAGTTATAATGGCTAAACTCTAATCTGTGTCTGGAACTGTTTTTTTTTCTACGCAGACCTAAAGAGGACGACCTACTGTCCAGTAAGTAAATTACACACTTACTTAATGGACAGTAGGAGCTTCCACATTAAAATCTCGCTTCTTACTGGACAGTTGTGAATAAGTCTTCGGTAGAGTTCACTTTCTGGATACTTTTTAGAGATGTAATGGCAACTTTACATTCCTTTTTTGGGAAAATATAGTATTAACATTTAGGTACAGAATGTTTGTTTCGATCAGCATTAAAACCCTTGTTCCCCGGCTTTATCCGTTCCGATGCCTCAACCTACCGTCATAGGGGACGGTGCGACAATCAACCAGACTACTAGACCTCATCTGAGTGAAAGAAGCGCTTTTTCAAACACTCCCACCAGGACCCAGTAATGATGTCGCTACATTGTTCTATTATTTCAGATGGTTCCTGACAATTTAATAATGGATAAGGCATTAATCAAAATGTCACAATTATATAAACACCTTTTTCTTGATTGGTAAGGTGATTTAGAGAGGGATGTCTACCCTAATATATATGTTTTTTATGTTATCGTGATGCAACAAGCTCGTCGCCCATCTGATATTAAGCGGATTAACCTCTGCCCACAACAGATGCATTTCATCACAAGTTACGAATTGCACTGCGTCTGTCACTATTACCGCTCGACCATCATTGCTTCATACAGTTATGTACATGCGAACATAAAATGCATAGCTCCATACTTTTAATCTAGTATTTTCACCTATAAATATACTTGAATGTTATTTGCACTTATAGTTTTCTTTAGTTAGAAGTTTTTACTAATGCAAAATGTATGTCCCGCTATTCAGCCATTGGTAGCTTTTTAAAAGGATTTCAATAGCCAATATTCAACCAAGTAGTTTTTATTTATTTATTAAATAAACTTTATGGCTCAGCGACTACATGGTCTTGTGTGTAGAACAACAACAAAAACAGTACCACTAACATAAAACTTGATAAATATACCAAATTATAGATATAACTAAATAGTGTCCATGATAAGACATCATTTGGATTCAAAATAATTCCATATATACATTTCCGCAGAACATGAAACTAGATCTGTTGGAATAACAGTTTTAAAACACATTAGTAGCAATCGATGTAAGCAGTTTACAACTAGCAGAACTTACGTCAAGTTAGTTTAACTTCAGGCCCAAAAGTTGGCAAGAGCTGTTAGTAATGACTTCAATCGCTCGTAACGTTGTCTGAGATGCTAATTTACTTTTGAAGAGATAAGTTATTAAGCTTTAATAACCTCTTAATTTTGATATTATTATCTACATAGCTTATTTTTACCCCCTACGCTAGAAAAGGGTTGTCATTATGACATTGAAGTCTTTGTTCTCTGTATTTGTTTGCGCTTGCATGTCTACTTGTTTTGTGTCATTGTAGCTCCAAAATAGATTAATCAATTTTGATACTTTATGCAGATTTTGGGGAATTTCATATAAATGGTATAGATCGTTTTGAAGAGCTCGTAGCGAAGTTTGATTAGCCATTCTGAACCGATCAGCAAAGTTAAGCAACGTCCGCCACGGTCATGAGATGTATGGGTAGCTAGTGACATTACTACTGAGCACTTCCGTGTTTCAGAGGGCACGTTAAGCCGTCGGTCCCGGTTGTTGTATTAGGATGGCAATCGTTATAGCATAGTGGTAGGGCATTTTACGAATGCCCGCCTGGCTAGCTACCACCCTCAAGTAGAAAATCTGTCGCCAAGCACATAAAAGTGTGCTTTGGCAGATGTTCTTGCGAGCCAGTAATTCCAGGTTAGCCTGAACAACATCTTCGACCACATCATCACCTGCCATCAGGTGAGATTTTGTTCAAAGGTTATAAACATATCAAGCATAAAAAATATGGCTAGCATCACCCATCGAATAAAACTCAAAAGTTCTATGAGACACTGAACTGCAGCGGTCACCCTCAAACATTAGTTTTTTTGTAAATATTCGCCCATTTATTTCACTTGGTAGTGCTTCAGTACCCTTAAAGTCTAAGCAAATTAGTGTTTGTACACTAGCTTGGATACAGAATATCATACAGTGCTGTAATACCCAAAATAATATATTCTTGTTCATCTTGTTGCTTGTCTAAACATCTGGTAAAACATCAAATGGCCAGGAATAACTCTTTGTGGCTGCTAAGTTTTTGAGTGAATATTATTCCTAAACCTATAATATTTTTAGGAGATAAAACAAGCAAGACCGAAAGGTTATCATGTTGTGAGAAATTTAAAGCAAATATCAAGTAACCTTTCGCAACTACTTGTTACAAGAATCCTTTAGATATAATGTAATATTTTATTTAATGTATACCGTTTTAAGGCTTTCATGTTCAAAGTTTCGAAACGAGTTGATTACTGCATAAGTTCCAGCACTAATTGAAGTTTGTCCTATACTTCATTTAGACAACACAAACTTAGATGACCTAAACGTGTCAGGCCAAGCACAAACTGAAAGCAATTTGGTTATGACTTTACTGCTTTAACAGCTATCAAGTTTGCTAAATAGTCTTAGAGTCCAGCGTTTCGAGTGCATACTATGAATAGTTCTCAATTTAGATGAAGTATTTGTATGGCAACAATTAGATTATATAGAATAACTCAAAAAGTTTATCCTTTTTTTTTATTTGTTTATTTATTCATAGGAAGACCTACAGCTTTTAATTACAGTTTTGAATAATTTTTTGAAGATAATCACCAAGAAAGCCAATTACAGGTCCTCACGATTAAAAACAATTCAAAAAATAGATATATACTTGTCCTGCATTTCATGGTATGAGTCAATAATATTAAACACGTAAAAATATGTGTTTTGTAGCGGAATACTTCAATAATAATAAAGATATAGCTATCCAACATACTTAAGAAAGTTCTGGCAGCAGTCCTTGAGTGAAGTTACAGGCACATAAGACTTCTAGGTAGATGTTAGTCCACTTAACATCAGGTAGGCCTCGAGCTAGTTCCCTAGTTAAGTCACAATAACATAAAAAAAAGAAATTAGGCGAGTCTGGCAACCAATCTCTAAAAACAACTCGACTCGTTATTTGCTTTATTTATAACAACAACAATATCCTTGTATATAGTGTTGGTAACTCAGCATAAAATCAATTCATTAGCTAGTTTGCAGCTTGCGGTGTAACTGAGATCATTAATCGGCGTCGGGAATCGGATTTTGATCCAGCTTGCGGTTTTATTTGGTACAGTGCTGATTGGAAGTTCTAAGGTCCAAATTCAAGACACGCAATCAAACCTCTCACTCGCACACTATTGCTATAGTTTGCGAGTGAGAGTGTCGATTTGTTATTAAACTTGATAATAGCTATCAGCTAAAACACTTTGTTTTCTATTCTCATGCTCATAAAGTTATTATTTATGCCCGGTGTTAGTAGACTAAAACGGTTTTTTATGCTGTAGTCTACAAAAATCTGCCTTTTAAAGCACAAGTACATAAAAAGTATATAAAAATTAATATGTTTTTTATGGGATGTTCGCATGGGTCTTTAATATACGGGGTACCATAAACTTTTTAGTTTTAAATTGACATAAAATTGTATCATATCTTCACAATTAAAGCAAAAAACTGAGTGTATAACTCGTTCATAAAACAGATTTTAGTCTCAAATGATATATCAGCCCTAGCCCACGCCTCGATTAAATAACTTTTATGCACTCGTTGTACAAACTATATGGCCAACCACTTTCTGTCACCACCTCGCGGTGGGAATTCATATGAGTTATTAGTATACCTAACAGTGTGTTCTGGCAGCAGTCCTTGAGAAGTAAGTAAATATAACTTTAGAGACACATGAGACATCAAATCTATATGTCTCACGTTGTTGGGCGCAGTGCAGCTGTCACAAGTGACGAAATATCTGTTACAGGCAAAGGTTATCGCTTAACGTCAGGTGGAGCTAGTACGTGTACCGTCCTAATATCATATAAAAAATTATAATTATTAGTTACCCTACAACTGCTTGGTACTAAATGAATATTATTTTAGTATCAATTACTGTTGATATTTGTTAATTTCACTGCTTTGTTTCGCTTATAAAATTACACGAGTTGCCGATATTTTGATCAGTGTTTCCTGCTAATCGTTTGGCGAAGTTAACGAACATGCCAATTAAGGTGGGATTTATTAGGGGTATGTTTGATTGGGGCTGAGGTAATTAGAGGCGTTTGACTGTATATTGACATGAGTTAATGATCTATAACATTTTAGCTTTAAGACGGTATGGAATCATTAGCAATTAACTGAAGTCGTTTAAAGTGGAATTTTGGACATATGTGAACTGTGAAATCAAAGTTCAAGTCTATACTATAATACTAATAAAATTGGTGAAATAGGCTTATGTCTTCTTCCTTTCAAACAAATTGATTCGATACAGTATGTCTTCTCTAATAACTCCAATGACAACACAATAACATGTTTTCAAAACATATGTTTGACCTAATAACGTTACAAAAATATAATTGTAAAATGATTGGGGTTTGGTTTAATGGCCTTCGCGGCGCGAACCTTCTTTAATGTGCGCGTTTAGATGGTGAAGTATTGTACGCCCAGTGTGCATCATCACCCTACTTAACTCGACGTGAATAATGCCATGCTACGCGCTACACGCATTGTTTCCTTTAGGTGCTTTAACGGTATCCAAGAGTAGGATCAATAGTTTTTATGTTCACAAAGGAACTGAGCTTTCATAATCATTTATAAATTACAAGAGGTCCAGCCCAACGTTACCAACGCCTGCCAGTATTTTTTGATCGCTGATCCACGTTCTTTGTCCAATTGTGAATATAAAACGTCCAACCACCCACTCAAATACACAGGAAAAATGTCATCAAAATCGGTCTCGCCGTTTAGGAGGAATTTAGTGACAAATGACATAAGCACGTACAGAGGAATCATATAATAATACCTAACTTTATAATTATTATTATATATGCGAAAGTTTATGAATAAATATAAGCTACATGGTGGAAGGGCATTTTGCGAATACTCGTCAGTCGTGCCATTTAGAAAATCTGTCGTCAAGCACCCAACAACAGTATGTTCAGAAGCAATCCTTGAAAGGCAAAAAAAAAACAGGCACATACGACGTCACACCTGTACGTCTCAAGTTGATGGGTGCTGTACACTTGGTCAGTTGTGACGAAAATGCATCAGTTATCAGTAAAGATTTTGGCTTAACATCAGGTGGGCCTTGTGCTGGTTCAGTCACAATCCCATAAAAAGGGTGGGTTTGGATGTGCGTTTGCTTAGCATTCATGCTGAAATGGCTAAGCCGATTTAGATGAAACTTGGAATATATATAGATTAGATCTTGGATCAACAAATAGGTTACTTTTGTTTATCATCATCACATTTTGTCATTGTCTACGTGGGCGTGGGAGAAACCACGATATAGGATGCAAATAGTAAATATTAAAATAACAATTAAAATAACTTAGTATTATCATAATAAAATTAATCGTTAAGGGCTATGTGTATTTTTTTATTACAACAATCCTTATTTATAAAATTATATGTTTTAGGCGTTCCTATCTATCTCAATAGAAATACCAAAAACATACCTTGGAAGGGGTAAACAGACGTATGACTACCCCGTTTTAAGAAAAGCCAGTTGAAGAGTTCTCAGGTCACTGCACTGATAGCTATAATATATATAAGCATCTAAATTGTGATGAAATTCAATGAAGCCAGTTAGATATACCAGAATCGAATCAAAAAACAAGATACTCGTATGTAGGTGGATATTTTATTTTTGTGATATGTTACTTATTAAATATAAATTAAATGTGTTCTAAACATATTCTGTATCAGCCGGATAGTCCTCACACCCCAATATGGGGTGGGAGGTTTGCCAAAATCCCCATGCTTGGCAGGTGGCTTGGGGATCATAGTGTGAGATGTCAATACCTCAGAAAGTACTGCTGGCCACCTTCTGGTGTGTTGCCCTTAGTCGCCTCTTACGACACCCATGGTTAGAGATTGGGGGTGCCGGGCTTCTAAATTATTCGGGATTCTTAAAATATTAATTATAATCAATAATGGTTCTTTTTTATGTAACCCTTAAGGAAATAAGTCGTTATGTTCATAACCGATGATATGTACCTACCAATATTAGAACGTTTTGTTTTTTTTTTATTATTATTTTTTTATTCCTGATAGGTTAGCCTAATAGGTCGAAGATGTTGTTCAGGCTAACCTAGAAGTACTGGCAGTACTGGCTGCCGGAACACACCGTTAGGTGCTTGGCGACAGATTTTCTACTTGAGGGTGGTTGCTAGCCAGGCGGGCATTCGCAAAGTGCCCTACCACCATGCAAATCTACATTATCTTCTGAATATTCTGAGAAACGAAACTGAGCTTTACCGAGTATAATTAAAGCTTCCGGCGAATGAAGAGGTACATCCGTCGACAGAATCAACTAAACCTTACATAAAATATTACCTGGTTAAATAAAGAAACGTAGCTAAAATGGCATCTAAAATAATCTAAATCAATTTATATATTAAAATAAATACATTTTGAAGCAATGATAGCCGAGCGGTTATAGCTATGGATTGCGGTGCCGCAGGTTCATGGTTCGATCCCTGCCGCCGGGTTGATCTTCGACTCATGGTGGAAGGGCATTTTGCGAACAGGCCTAACAGTGTATTCCGGCAGCATCCTTGAGAGCCAGTAAAATTACATGCACAGAATGAGACTTAACAACTGTATATCTCAGGGTGACGGGCGCAGGGCAGTTCGTGACTTGTGACGAAATACACCTGTTATAGGGAGAGGATACCGCTTAACAACAGGTGGGCCTCGAGCTTATTCCATCACAATAACATGAAAAAAATCGCACTTAAATCATCACTCTCATTTGCAGACTATAGACAGAATAGTGAGGAAGTGGTAATGATTTTGGGCGCCATTTTAGATACATTGCTTTAATATAAACTGTACTAAGATAAATCAGTAACATGCAAACATTCACCTAAAATCGAAACTTGATAATGGAGCCTTTCAAAGAAATTGGATTAATTTCATTTCACATTACGAAGGACTAAAAATCATAGAAACACATCACGTATAGGTAATTTTAATGCATGCATCAAAATAAGCCAAATAAAGGATTATTCCAGAAATCCGTTGCGTGTTGTATTTGCGTTCTGCACGGAGATAATTGGACAAAATTCCTAGAAAGCCGCTCAAACATTTTAATTGGACAAAAAATGGGAAAGCCATCTCCATACATATTTAATTTCTTCTAGATATTGCAAGGCAGGCGAGCATTCACATAATGCTATACCACATGCGGTGTAGCTGAAGCCCATAGGATTCGAACCACGAAACCGTGTTCGGCATTCCACACCAATTTCCCCTAGGTCATAAAAGGGAAGCATCAGGGAACATAAAAGCTTACTATCTGAAAATAATGACACCAAGGAGCATGTCATTTTTTGACTTGTTGGATAGTATTGCTACTGCTCGTTAGGCGCACCATGGTGTTCATTGCTTTATTATGGCCCAGCCCAGCCAAATATTTCACATATCACAAAATCGAAAAATATATTGTCTAGTATGATAAAATGACATATTTTTTAAGAAGAATACGAAGTCAGTAAACTATGAATAAACCATTCTAGCTCTACCCGATATAACTCGTATGGGTTGCCTATACGAGTTATATTGGATTATTATAATTAAAGCAATAATTTTTTTTCGATAATCCGAAGCACGGACGCCCTCAGTAGTAATGTCACTAGCGGTCACCCATCAGACTCATGGCGGCAGCGGACGTTGCTTAACTTTGCTGATCAGTTAAGAACGGCTAAGGAAAATTCGCTACCAGCGCAGCGCTTCAAAATTGTGTCATTTTATATAATAAATCTCTTATTAAAAAATGTCAAAATTTTTAGAAAGAATACGAAGTCAGCAAACAGTGAATAAAACATTCTAGCTCTACCCAATATAACTCGTATCGGTTTCCCATACGAGTTATATTGGATCAATAATAATAATGGCAGAAAGAAATATTGTCTCGTATCACAAAATATTAACAAGTTTATCTGAGAACCCATGAGCAACTCATGGTGACTGGCAAGGTGGATGGCAAGCGCCCAAGGGGTCGTAGTCCGCTGAGATGGTCTGACCAAATCCGCACAGCTTTAGACTCCAATTTACACGACGCACTCCATGACGCCAAAGATAGGCATAAGTGGCGGGACACCGTCAAGATAAAAGTGCTCCAAAAGCGGGGTAATCACGACCCTCAGTAATGAGGAAAACGACGCGAGGAGGAGGAGGATCTGAGAACCCGGTGAACTGTACAATCCATCTGACCAGCAAGCTCAATACGAATCAAGCTACGAATAATGGTATTCGTAGAGGTCAAGAGATATTGACATAAACATGCGCTTCAATGAACTGAATCATAAAATATTAGCCCCTAGTATTTATATCGGAGAGTTTTAAAAGATTGTGCAGTGAAAAAGTTTTATGTCATTTTACTTCTACATTGAAGAAATGATATTTTATCAAAATGGACAAGTTGAATAGAGTAAGTAGATGAAGGAACTGATCCGAAGATTTAATTAAATTACTGCTGAGTAAGCGCTGACTACGGCTGCCTGTGTGCTCTTGGAAATTAGCTATTGGAATTTTAGTTTGGATAGATCTTTTAAAAAAAATACTATTATGCAAAGTTTTTTTCAAGATTTAAGATTCTTTATTGCTTCTACAGTACAATATGTTATAAAAACGTATACCTAGGTACATAATGTCAAAATTAAATCTATTTCATTAAGATCTACTGAGTAATAGGCCTTCGATATAAGATGTTGTTTTAATGTTTTATTAAGTTTTATGTCGTCACTTTCACACATTAATTCTGTTGGATTTATATTGTAGACTACTATTGACATAAGTTTTGTTGACATTCTTAGATATAGGTAGCTACTTGCGCACTGCTACTCACACGTGCAGCTTAATTCAGTTGCAATAACGCAACCCTTAAAGGATCAATCTCGTGTCTTAATATATCACAATCAATTTGCCTTTATATAGAAAAATTGAATTAGAAGGAACAAACAGAATACAATTGGAAGCAGTATTAGCCGAGTGGTTATAGCAAAAGGACTGCCATGCTGGAGGTCTATGGTTCGATCCCCACGCATGATCACCTGCTACCTACAACCCTCAAGTATAAAATCTGTCGCCAAGCACCTAACACTATGTTTTGGGGGCAATCCTTGAGAGCCAGTAAGTAATTATGAAGGCACATGAGACATGTCATCATTATATTGCATTGTCACGCGATTTACACATGTATGCAAAATTTCAGCTCAATCGGTAACCGGGAAGTGGATCAACTTTAATTTGCAAGATTTGATGACACACGTCGGGACATGTGAAACTAAAGCTTGTAAAAGCACGGGTGTTGTAGCGTGACCTTTATATAAGGTGAAATCACAGAAGACAATGTTTGGCTTCTTCCTGATGAAGGCTTCTGTAGAAGCCGAAACATTGACAATCATTATATCGACTAATAAGCTGTTGTTTACGCTGTAACACCGGTATTTTCCAGTCAAATATAAACATCAGCGTTAGTTTTTGTAAGATTATATTTACGCTTAAAAATATATAATTAGGCATGTTGTAATGCGGTACACAAAGAACGTATATATATGTCATCAATAAACTGGGCCACATTGCTAAACTGATAACCGATGGGAAAAAAAGGTTCTCTAGTGGTTACCACCCCACTAGGTGGACTGTCGACATCGTTAAAGTCGCGGGTAGCCAATGGTTACAAGCGACTAATAGCCGTTCTTTGTGGCGTTCTATGGGGGAGGCCTTTGTTCAACAGTGGACGTCTTCCGGCTGATGATGATGATGATGATGAATGCGGTACAACTACACTTTTACAGTATTCTGCATAATTATACCGCTCCATACAATGTTTAATCAGAAGCCACTTTAAGTAAATGGTAGAACTAACTAATCCAAGGAGATTTACTTAATCAATCCCTAATTTCGTACTTAAATCCGGGAGATCCGGCGTCGATGGCCCAACTGATTAGATGCATAATAAGATAGTCGCCTGATCCGCTACGGTTATCCTGCAAGGCTTAGGGTGAGTATATTGTACCTCCACGTTTTTCGATTAATGCTTTATTCGAAGATTTATTTTTTTTGTACTAAGATATGTTCTTGTGATATGTTTTTGTTTAATACAATCTAGTTATACGGTTTTAATTATGAAACAATAATCTAAAACTCTAATAGGTCATAAATTGTTGATATAAGAAATGTTTGCATGACTCAAATGTACCTTGATGGAAAGTTTATTACTGTTTATTAATTTTTTAATTTATTATTTAAGTTAATATACAAACACAACAATTTGCGAGTTTGTTGAAAGCTACTTGAAACTTTTAGCCAGGAAGGGTCCAATATTTGTGATGAATAAAAAAAAAATATGTTCCACAGGGAACGCCAGACATATAGGCAGACAAAGACTTAATAAAACATGGTACAAATAAAAGCAGCTCCTTTTCAACAGTATGATAATCATCTCTTTTTTACCAACATCAAAAAAAGAAGGTGTACTCAATTCGTCTGTATATGTTTTTGAGTTACACTCCAATAACTGAAAAGTATTTTCCTATCATGATGATAATAATATAGTAATTGACAGTGAATGACAATCGAGCCCATTAGTAGCAAGGGTAACTAAAAAAATATTTTTTACCAAAAAAGGAACAGATTTCAACACTCAAATGTGTGAAATAACTTGTCGAAGTCGGTACCCTGCGCACAATATTGTGATAATAGGTATTTTTGAACTATCATAGTACCGACTTCAACAAGTTATTCCACACATTTGAGTGTTGAAGTCGGTTCCATTTTAAAGTAAAAAAAAATCAGTCATAGGAAATGATATGTATCTGAAAATTCTCGTTATCTTTCTAAATATAATTCTAAATATAATTACAAGCACTATCGCGTGCTAAGCGAAATATAACAAATTATTCGAGTACAAAATTTTATGCCCAAGGCGGGAATTGAACCCGCGTCCTCCGATATCGCGTCGGATGCCTATACCCCTCGGCCACTTGGACACTCTTCTCGTAATCTAATGCAGATTAACATAGCTTGAACGGACTCTAATACCAATAACCAGACGATCGTCTGCCAAAAGTCTAAGTAACTCAATTACCGGATCGTCCAGTTTGCAAAGTGGATAGACTGAGAGTCTGCTAGTTAAGCTACACTGTTTGAGAATGTAAAACGCGGGCTTCACTTTGCTTTAATCCGAATAATGACGTTAGTAAATGTTTGACTGCGAACGTCTGTTTGGGATAGGATTTCGTTGATTAGAATGATTTTATATGATTAAAAGAGCTAGAGCATGTTTAAACAACCAATTACGTTGAGGAGATAAATATTAAACACTTCTTCTGAATAGGCTCTTATTTTGAATTTTACGAAGTCAAAGTAAAAATCTATATATCTAATTTATATATTCTACGATGTACTGCAACGTCCAGCAAAAATATATATAGAGCCACTGCGAGAAGAACTGGCAAGAAACTCAGGGCCATTCTTTTAAAATTATTTTAATAATGTATATGTTATTTACAATATAATAAAATTGTTGCAATATCTTTTTAAATTACGTAGGTGACAGACGATAGGTTGGCAGAGGCGGAATTGTCTAAGCATTTTTGGCGTTTAAGTAATCACAAACTGTGTAGTAGGATTTCTTAATCAAAATGTTATTCACGTGCAACTTGGATTTTCCTTCTGTGAGTGTTGTACGAGTAATATGATTGGGAAATTGATTATAAAACCGCACACAATTACCTTTATCATTAATTATCATCATTACCATTATGTGTATTTTATTAATTTGTTGTAGTGAAATTTATTCCATCTTATTCATAACATACTTGCCTAACAAAAATCTCATAATGTACAGGTATAATGTCATAACAGACGTAATGTCATGTTTTTCTGTGTCTACTTGTATATCTGTTAAGTATGTGATTTCTTTCTATTAAAATTAAATATTATGGATTGCACAATAGCAAGTATATACAGGGTTATTGTTAAATGACTAACAACCGCTTAGGGTTGACTTCTGCTAGTCCTAAAAAATATTTTAAGATGTTTTTTTCTTGTTTCGTTTTTTTTTGTGTTTTAGTGCCTACGAGCCAAAAGCGCCCGCCGCGGCAACACTGGACCGCGCTGTGCTCCCTTTGAATATTTATAACGAGCAAAGTAATAAAAAATATGTAATTATACATTACAGGCACAAGAGACTCTTGACATCAGATGGTCATCGTTCTTATTCAGTCAAAAACAAATAAAAAATTAAACAAAACAAAAAAAACATCTCAAAATGTCTGTTAGGACTAGCCTTAAGACCCTAAACCTACGAGGTAACCCTAAGAAGTTTTTTCTTTTTTGTATTTTGCCATTTACCAATAACCCTGTATAATAGCAATAAAATATATAAAAGACATTATTTAAATTTCATGGGGATACAGCCATGGCATACATCAAAGACCGTGCACTGCCTTGAACTTTTCATCTCGGGAACCCGTCAACTTTGTTATTTTTCTTTAATCTAGAAAACTGACGTTCTTTAAATAACAAAGGTCACGCAATAGCGTTTTCAGAGTGAGATTCCCTTTTGAAGTAATCCCCTTTTAGCTGACTCCGAAGATTAGTAGCCTAATTTCTTAAAAGCGTTCGCTTTTTAGATTTAATGGAGTGCCGGATTATTTGTCCTATATCTCGACATAATTTATCTGGTGAATTTAACTTAGCCCGGAATAAAAGGTTCCGTAAAAAGGAAAAATGATACGGGAATATAAATTATGTCGAAAAACGAATAATGGCCATTGTTGTAACGATCATAAGAAGCGCTCGAAATAAGAAAAGTAACGACGGTGAATAAGTAGCTCATGGATGCTATGGTATTGGTTATAATTACCGGAGATTATAGAATAGGGTTATCGATATTTTAAAAGATTTTTGTATGGTATTCAATGGAGTTATTCGAGCTTGATGTGTATGATTTACAAAAGGGCAGAATGACGATGGAAAATTGGCGTGTTAAGAAAGAACGACGCGTGCGATTAATCCTTCCGTATTATAGACATGGGGGAGGCCTTTGTTATGGGGGAGGCATTTGTTCAACAGTGGACATATTCCAGCTGATGATGATGATGATTATAGATAATGTCACAATTGAATTACATTTATAAAGGCCCAAATTCAGGTACGTGTTATGCTAACGAGGTTAGGACAATGCCGACGTCATTGACGGGAAATTCAAAATTATAATATATTTAGCATTTTTTGTTTCACCGTTTACCTATTGTAGTTGATTGAGTAAAACGCGAGATTTGGTGTTTTTACAATAAAATAAATATTGTAAAACTCCACTACTTGTCTCGGGTAAACGTAATTTTCAATATAAAAGTAACAGTAATTTACGGAATCACTTGCATTGGTGTCCTGTTGTTTCTAAATATTTTTTTGTATTAAAATATTTTGAAATTTCTCTGGAGCCTCAGATCATGGTGAATTTTATGCAAAATAATAATAATTGAAATAATATGTCTAATAATCGCGAAAACCTAAGACAAAATTAGTAATAATTGAATCAACCCAGTTTTGGAAGAGGAACTGATAGGAGAATACAAACCGTCAATTTCATGAATTTTCTTCCTTTTCCTCGCATGTATCGTTCCCTAAAAATATAGTATAAACAATATAGTATAAAACATACTCGTATATCTTTATGAGTCGTTTCTTATACATGAAATAAAACAGTTCATCGTATATGCTACACAAATGTACAAAAAGTTTCGGAGCTAACAGAAACCAAACGGAGTAAAACAAACCATTCAATTTCATCTGACCCATTACACATACGACCTATCATAACACAAGTTTTTCCAACAAAATACACGTCACAAAGTTTCGAAACATTCAAAACGATCCCATTTTACTACACCACATGTTAGGGCGAACCCTACTAATTCGAATAGAACATAATGTTCGTACATACTTCCATTGCCCATTAGAAGCTGAATTATGATACCTACAAGTTTTGGGTCAGTCACTTCGGTTCTGTTGATGTGGTAAGCAATTACGGAAGTGATAACGTTACAAAATGTACATACTTTAAACAAATGAGCAAAGAATAAACATTGAAATCCAATGGGGGCAATGCCAGCCATGCTGGGCACGCTGACTGGTAGTGCGCTGGAGCATTCAATATGTCTATGGGCCTGCAGTTACATGCAATTAGGTTGCCTAAATGCTTTCATTCGAGTAGATTTAGTGTTGTATACAGTTTGTAGTATTTAATTAACATGGCATACCATGGCATGTACATATATACATAACTTTAACATTTCAAGCGTTATATTTTCAACCTTTAAGCTAATATATGTAAGTCATTTATTATTAACAATAAATATAAAATTTGTTTAACTCATTTAGTATAATTACTGCCCTAAAATATTTAGCATATTAAGTTTCAGTTATGAAATTATGTACTAGTTGTCACTAAGCCGATGAAGAGGAGAGCGATGTAAACCCTTTGTGGGTTTACATCGCTCTCCTTTGGGAACCACTTAGTCAATTAGGATAAAAGTATTAAATATATCTTCTGACAATTCTACCTATTTTTCTTGCTAAGCTGACCTTACATTATAAGCGCCACGTATAAACCGCAGAGTTTTTGGCGCGCTTCGGTTCTACACGAAACGTCATGAGGAGGTTTTGACTCCTCGAACGCACGATTGATAATACGGCTGTGTTGGAGATGAGTAGACCAAAAACAGACACACATACTTAATTCGCATATATAATATTAGTCTGATAAAAGCTATTATTATTATTATTTATGGCTTGCCTGTGCATATTTAATCACTCTTTCGGATACTTGTTATTCAACTAAATGAACGGTGAGTGCTAGGCGGAAAAAAGAGCGTAATTTTAAACATTGCGTAATTTTTTGTGTCAAAACTGGGCATAATTTGCCCAATAATTAAAATCGATTTCAAAAACCATATAGACGTTTGAAAATAATGCCTCGAAGTTTCATTTATAATCTTCTAACTGTAGCTTTTTTGCAGAAAGAGGCAGCACAATTTTCTAAATTATGTTAATTCTTCGTTTTATTATTTTTAATAAATATTCGGGCGCCAATTTGAATAAATAATTCGATTAGGACTAATTGTTTCCACAGTGATCCACGGTCAAATTTTAGGTTCCAGTACCCGTAAAAAACAGATTACGTAAGAAACCAAGGGCATATAGTAAATACTATGCCAATATATAATAAACAACTAGAAATAAAAAAATAAAAAAATGTTGAGCGGACGATTAATATTAAAATTTAATAAAATAAGTAATAGGTGACTAGTTAAAATTTGTACATAAAATGTGTGTTGAATCAGCTATTTTATAAGATTTAATATAAAGAATGTTTTATTCTAACTAAACTTTTTTTGCTATATCTTAGATAATTGCTGTACACATACAAACGTCAACCCTGTAGTGATTATACTACGGGTATTATGTAAAATTACACATTATATACCGTGGCCTATCACGAGTTTGAATTGTTAGAGTATGTACCCAATCGATTTTTAGTGATAAATTTATAAATAACAAATATACATGTGAGTCGGTGCGGTGACGATATTCTATTGGACAGGTTTATTAAAAAACAAACTGAATGATACCTTTAGCACTTTGTAGTATCAAAAAGCATTTTATTAGTCACCAGATTAAATATATTTCAGTCAAGTAAGGACTCTCGCTCAATCACTCCGAATCCCTCATACCACCGATCAATCGATCCAGCCCACGTTCTCAAAGCTAATTCGTCTAATCGCATCATTAATTGGGTCCGAAGTTGCGAAACTTCCATTCCCGCGAGATGGCGGTTGGTTGCTGAATACAAATTACGAGATTTTGGA
Organism: Plagodis pulveraria; assembly: GCA_963890685.1. Classification (NCBI taxonomy): domain Eukaryota; kingdom Metazoa; phylum Arthropoda; class Insecta; order Lepidoptera; family Geometridae; genus Plagodis; species Plagodis pulveraria. The sequence goes on along the minus strand of OY982956.1, from coordinate 21,502,984 downwards.
CTGTAGAGTGCTCGCTCTTTTGGAGGTCGCAATAATGGCGAGATTATCTGCGGGTCGGAGAAGGCTCTTCTTATTTTTATTTCTCAAGCCCTTACAGATTAAGAACAAAAGAGGTAGTGCGAAATAAAAGCGCCTAATTTTCTTATTTTGCTTCTGGCCTTTTTATGAATGATGTAGTCTATATTGTGGGTACGAAACTATATGTCAATAAATAAACTATTAAGATAATGATTGGATTCAGGCATTATTTTGCGAAAATCCATATTTAATATTAACAAATATTTTAATAGAAAAAAACTAAATCAATAAGTTAATAAAACACTTTAAAAAAATCTAGTGACGATTGCGCCCAATTGAAATTAGGCGGAATTGCCACTAGATATATTTTTTATTTTAATATTATATATTTAAGTACTTAATATTTGTTATTATTGTATAAACTATTTCAAGAAAACATTGGCATTGTACAGGGTTTTTTGATCCACCTTAACTTAGTAGAAGTAACATACCACTTTAAGTGTTCAAGATAACATTTAAGTAAAATATGCACGTTTCTATTAAAATTAATAATGATGCAACGTGCAATAATCAAGTTTAAACATTGGTGATATGGAACTAACTAGGAAGTTAGTTCAGTTCAAGTTATTATATTATGAGCAACATAATTTTAGACTTCTATGTATTGCTTCTATTCATTATCTTTCGTATTTGTTAGAGATGATGTTGTCTAATATATGGCAGGCTTAACATAAAACTAGCTCTCAAAGGCAGAACCCATCTATAAGTGTTTGAGGACCAATTTTTCTTGATTACCTAGCCAGGCGGGCATTTAAAAATACTAACTACCAAACTCCTACTGAAAACCTACTGAAACTCAAGCCGCGGCAGAATCACTAGTAACAAGCCTCGCTCTTAACGTTAAGAAAAATTAAGCATATTTTATTTCATTTTCAATACCTATGTATTTCAACCTTTACGTCATTTATTACTGGCCTTATAAATTGGCAATAACAAAAGCCCATTTGTTATTCCGAATATAACAAGGAATACATAAACTAATAGTTACTATGACGATTGTAGATAATTTTATGGTCTTATCTCTATAAATATTGTCAATACGAACGATATTGAGTCAGTAAGGATGTGAGTGTGTATGTTTGTTACTCCTTCACGCTGAAACGGCTGAAGCAATTTGAATAAAACTTAAAATATAAAAAGTTTAGGTCCTGGATTAATACAAGGAATACTTTTTATTCGTCATAAACACTTTTCAACATTGTCGATGTAGATAAATACCGTGAGGTGGAGAAAGCACTAAACAATTAAAGTTTCAAGTTTTTTTCTCTGTTATTATGACGGTACAAACACGAGGCCGACTTTGTGTAAACCAACAACCTCTGCCTATAAAATATCACTCTCAAATATAATACACTATGTCTCAAGGTGACGGGCGCAGTGCAATTCGTGACTTGTGACGAAATGCATCTGTTATAGGCAGAGGTTAGTCCGCTTAACATCAGGTGGTCCTCGTGCTTGATCCGTCACAATAACATAAAAAAAAACTGCTTCACAATAGAAATACTTCCCTGGATGAACTCGTTCGCAAAGATTTCTACTGCTAAAATTGAAGGTAAATATACATTTTACACTGTAGAAGAATTAAAATTTTATATGTAGGGTAAACACCTTAGTAATAATTACTAATTATTAAGAGCCTATATACATTTTCACTTTGAAAACTATCGCGAGTTTTGTCCATATTGACTCATTAGTAACCGGCTAGGACCCGCGTTATATTTACCCGAAAGATTCCGACCAGTTTTGGACTGCATTGAAGTTCTGCGTCTGGGAGTCACGATTGCGCGAAGCAACGAGCACTAGTAAATATATAATCTTTCTGGTAAATATAACGCGGGTCTTAGCCGGTTCCTAATAAGTTATTATGTCTATATACATTTTTAGTAAAAAACTGTTATATGCCTATTGCTTCTATATGTAGAAGAATCTATGTGTTAGTTACCTAGGTGAATGAGATGTTTACCGTGCACTATTGGCGTATCTCTAGTGGCTGAAGTGTTAATGTGATCACTCGACGTTGCCCGACCGAGGAGCTCAAGACGTATGTGTGTACATTTATTAGCATAGTTTTGCATAACGTTCAGACTGTCTAAGCACTAGCCTCAGCACCAACTGATAGACACACTTCACAAGTTACAAGAAACATGCATAATAGATTTTATATAAAATGTATTTGTAAATTTGTAGAACTTTAAGGTAGAATTTTTCATAAGTTGAGGTATATTGGACGGATTGTAAGTCTCTGCATAAACTCTTACTTATACTTTTTAATATGTTATGAAGTGAGGTGACGCTCAAGTCTTTTTTTTTTTTTTTCTTGATATCTATCTAACCTAATGGTAGGTGATGATGTGGTCCAAGATGTTGTTCAGGCTAACCTAGAATTACTGGCTCTCAAGGACAGCTGCCGGAACACACCGTTAGATGCTTGGCGACAGATTTTCTACTGAGAGTATAGCAGGGTGTGAAGTAGCTAGCCAGGCGGGCGTTCGCCAAATGCCCTACTACCATGCTATAACGACCGACTACTTTGTCCAAATTGGTGAAAACAGTTAGTCGTTGTTATAATATAGGTAATTGCATGGTGGTAGAGCATTTTGCGAATGCCCGCCTGGCTAGCTACCACCCTCAAGTAGAAAATCTGTCGCCAAGCACCTAAAGGTGTGTTCCGGCAGCTGTCTTCGAGAGCCAGTACTTCTAGGTTAGCCTGAACAACATCTTCGACTACATCATCACTTACCATCAGGTGAGATAGTAGCCAAAGGCTAACCTATCAGGAATAAAAAAATAAAAAATTCATTGCAATTATTCCTAGAGCGGGAATTCCAATTTACGTACTTAAAGTTAAAACGACCTACTTATGGAGCATGATTGATGAAAAACTTACCTGAAGATTTACAAAGGGTGCGTCGGCCATGACGGTAGGCACGATGAAGCCGCCTTCGCCGGTTGACATGTCGATATCTTGACTGTAGATGTCAGTTTTGTCATCGTACAGCTTCACTCTAACACGAACTTTCTTTTCTGTGCTCATTGCTTCCACCTGCCGGATCAAAATGTAATTATCAGTCAACTGTATAAGGTAATTTTTAGATCGATGTCAAATATAAAAATGTTTACATTATACAAAATGATATTAGACGTAATAAAAATTGACACGACTTTGCATCTTTTTTTTATTGCTGAGTAAGTAAGCCTTTGAATATAATCTCACCAGAAGGTATCATTCAGGAAATACCATCAACTATGGTGCTTGACCTACATTAACTGGATTTCAGGGACAGCTGCCAGCACAGAACCGTGAGGTGCTTCATAACAGATTTCCTATTGAGAATAGGACCATGGCATGGTAATAGACCACTACCACCGTACTATAATGATTGCCTTCCTATGACTACAATTGGGACCAACAGCTTAACAGCCCACCGAAGTCCAATTAAGAATCGGTCAGCCATTCAAGTCGTGATCTAGTTGATTGGTTAACATCGACTAGGCAAGTTCCGCACCGAGCGCTGCAGAGTTTGTATAAACATCTACTTTTATCTAGATGTGTTTAAATCTCATGTAACAGGACGCATATTGTCATTCACAAGACACAAAGGTATCACTGAAAATTCCCTGTAGGAGTAAAATTAATTACACATGGCCAATCCGGCTTGAACTCGGGACCTTCGCAATTTTATAGAGCCAGGAGGATTTTTATAAAACAATTTTCCCAATTTCAATTCGTAAATCATATGGAGTTATTGTTAAGAACGTTTCTACATTAATACAATTATCCTCTATAATGCAGATGTCATTATAAATTTATTTTATGATGAAATATATTTTTGTTAAAAGCACTCACTATAAAAACGGGTGACTTTAACTGATAACAGTTAAAATCACACTTTTTTAACTGATAACTGAAAATTAATAAAGGGCATAAGTTATATTTATTAATTAAGCTTGTATAGTACGAAAAAAATCATGGAACATCATCTAAACTAATATAATAAAAAGGAAAGATTTGATTGCTTGCATTGAATAGGCTCTGATACTACTGGGCCAATTAGGATGAAATTTGGTATGGAAATTTTGATATCAATTGAAGATTCATTATACTGTCTGTTTTTGTTTATTCAAAACGATTGTATCGTATTAGCACAATCTACTGCTTTATACCCTCCTGCTTCCTACCTCCCCGTGGGGTGCCGGGTGAAAATTGCACCTCCCCATATCATCCCGTGGGTGTCGTAAAAGGCGACTAAGGGAATGAGTATACTGGAAAGTGGGCAGCAGCGCCTTCTAAAGAACTACTTACTATATAACACTGCTATCTCCAAGCCACCTGCCAAGCGTGGGGATTATGGCAAATACCCCCTTAATAGGGGAGGCTGTGTTCAGCAGTGGACGATCCGGCTGATACAGTACAGTACAGTACTGCTTTATATGTGTGTATATTGGTTGTTGCAATCTCTCAGGAACTACTTACATAGGGGTAGAAGATAATCAGGGTACTGGGTACTTGGGATAGTAACAGTTTCTATATGTTAATCGCGATTCTAAAGAGTTTGAAAAGCTTCTTAGCAATATGCTACTAATAAGCTGATCAGAGGCTAAAGTTTATTAGCAGTATCAATATACTGCTATGATAAGCTTTTAAATACAATAGATATAGTTTATAGAAGCGAGACAATAATGCATTTCAATTTGCAAGTAGGTACCTTATAAACCGTCACAATAGCGGAAACGTTATTCATTATGCAATTTAAGTACCAGTATGTTACGGTGAAACTATTGTCGCTGACTCAGCGTCTAATCAAGCCATTAAATTTAGACCAGAGAATCTTGGCACGGCTCCAAATCTGTTCAAATTGCTTAAAATAGGTTTACCTGCCCGTTTGGTGATCGAATGCTAACATGGGTTTTCTTTTTAAGATAAAAGTATCATATTTTTAATATTGTTATGTTTGCAATAACGCCTGCTATATAGGCTATGCTATACGCATAGCAGGTGTTAGTGCAAACATAACAATACTAAAATTATAAGGTTCCCTCATCATTTACAAGTATAAAACCAATTGCAAAATTGGTCTTGTTTGTAGTACAACGTAAGTTGTACTATAGATGTCGCTCCATCACAATACGATGGTTAAAGAACGATAGGAAAAATGTATGTAATGACTCATTGTCATGTTAGCTAAATTGGCTAGAGCATACCCCGGCTAAAGGGATGGACGCAGGTTCGAATCCCGCGAAAAAAATTATGTCATGTGACTTAAATTTTTCCTATCGTACATTTGTGATTTTGTAATAAAAGTATCATAGGTTTGCGATACGCGTGCCTTCAGCCCATTGGGGCTGGTTGAGGCATCGAGCCAAAGCCCATGGCCTTCGCGGGACCTCGTGGGGCTACTACCCCATACGGTATCATAGGGGTGCCTACTTAAGTCATACTCAAAGTTTCTCAATAAATAATTAAATTAGACTATGATTAATAAGACCAGATAGTAAATTTAAGATACTTTTATGGTTATCCAAAGTAAATGCTCTCCTCATTTATATATTTTTGAATTTGCTGGAACCATTGTAAGAAGCAGTTTGACCAATATTCTTTAGATACCTCTTCAATGGCTTTGTAGAACGCATTCACCGCCAATTCAGGCCTTGTAAAACGTTTGCCTAAGTCGGTCTTTAATTTTGGAAACAAAAAGAAGTCGCAATGTGCGAGGCCTGAGCTATATGGTGGATGCGTCGTCAGTTCCACATTTGAAGCTTTCAACAACGTTTCCATTATCTTAGCGGAATGTGGGAGGCGTTATCATGGTGAAGGGTGACATTGCTTCGAGGACGCTTTTCAAGAATTTTTTCTATGACTCTGAGTCAACAAGTGTTGACATACCAATCTGCGGTCTCTATTCTTTGGTCCTCAATTAATACAGTGTATTGTCAGTGTACAGTGTACAGTGTATTATCCTAATTTGTCGAAAACAGTCGCAATATTTTTTTTTACCAAAGCTTCGATTTTTCTTAATTTCGTCGGTAGATTTTCAAAAGGTGACGAAACCCGGGTCGGTAGAATGGGTCTTCCATTCTGCCGACCCGGGTTTCGTCACCTATCACGATGTTATAGACAGCCAATAATATAATTAAACTATTTTATCATTTTACTGCACAACTCGATTCTGATCTTTCGTTAAAACTTGCGGTATTGATCGAGTGCAAAGTTTCCGAGCTTTCAGATGCACATGGAAAAATGTTTTGCGCTTGGCTTATTCCAATACCTAATACAGTATTCATTTGTTGTTTTTTTGGTTTGAATGAGTTGTCGTACGGTATCAATATTTAATTCTGTAACCACAGAAGACTGCTGACCTACACGTACATCGTCATGGAGATGATGACGTCAACGTTTAATGCTAATGCTCCACGAATACGCACGGCTGCAATTAAAGTCTCAGGCTACAGAAATCGTAAAAAAACATTGAGAGAAAGTTTTTAAAAAGAAAAAAACCTTGTTCCTAGAAAGGTAAATTTTCGAATTTAGAACCCCCTTTTCTATTGTATGTTCCAGAATCATTCAGAATGCCCCACGTATGATATAAACTTTTTGTAAAAGACTTAGAACCTTGTATGTATATGAAAACGAATAATAATCATTCACATGGTACGTGTCTGATCCATTTTTAGGGCTCATTAAGAGAGAACGGGATCCTTTTACCAAGACTACGCTGTAAGTCCGTTCACCTTACCTTTAAAAGTGGCTGCAGCTTTTGAATCAGCGGACTGTGTGAAAATAAAAATAACCACCAGCAACAGCCCCTTTCCCACTCGCCTAATATTGCTAGCTTCAGAAAAAGCAGAAAATTTCTTCTATGCATTTTTTCTAAAAATACTCTCAGCAAAAATTATCAGAGAAACTTGTATCTTTATTAATAAGTATTTTCATATTTTTTCCTTTTTTTTATATTGATATTTAGGATACCTTTTATAGATACAAAATGTCCATAGGTAAGTGCTTAGAATTATAGGCAACTTTAATATTTTTTTCCTATAAAATGTATATCGTTCTAAAAATAATTAAAAGCTCTATTGCGTGTTAAGCGAAAATCAGATTTTACAAAATGTTTAGAATACAAATTTCAAGGGTTAAATCACCCGGTGCTTCAAATTGGGGGACGTGGGTTCAATTCCCATCCCAGGTGAGAAATTTTGTTTTCTAAAACCTTTGAAAATGTAATATCGTTCACTTATACTCACATATAAAGCTTAAAGTATACCGAAAATGTCTAAATATCATGTTTAAACGATTATAATAATATTTTGAAAAATTACTAGCATGAACAGTAAGAAAACTAGCCATTCCTCAATTTTTATTTGCGAACGACAAAGTACACCTACCTACGCAGAGTTCATAAAATTCTGCCCTAATCTTTATTTTCACCCGGACAAAGTTTTAATTTTAACTTATGAGTTGTCTTCATTTTATAATAATGTACGCCTGTACGATGTCAACTTGAGACTTGTTTTACATATCGAATTGGAAATGGACTGTATATTATGTACCATGTTTTACATGTGACACAGGCGTTAAAAGAAAAAAAAAAAAGAAAAAAAAAATCTTTTAAAACACTTTAAAAGCAAAACTATTAGAAGTTTGTTAGTAAATTGAGTAAACATATTGTAATTTTGCTACTGGTATACATTTGTATATAATAGCAGATTAGATTATGCTTATAAAGTAGTTTTTGCTACAGGGACGCTGTTAACAAATTTAAAGAAGAAATAAGTTTAGTCCATTTAATTTCTGTTGCAGTCACATGTGAGTTTAAAATATAGAGTGAGTATAAAACACTATTTATGGTTATGACAGTATTTAGTTTGAGTAGTAGTAGTAGGTATTAAAAATACCGACCAACTAAGTAGTTTCAAAAATACGCTTAGGTACGAGAAATATCTCTTTTAGGCCCACTTGCGCCAACGTTAATTCGAGAGTTAAAGTCGGGTTACCTTGGTTTTTGTATGACACTTTCCACTTAACTCGAATTTAACTCGCGTTTGCTTGTTGGCGCAAGTGGGCCTTAATGTATAACAAACGCTACAAACGTGGGGTAAAAGAATACAATGACTGGCATCATTGATTATGTCAACTACTATGCTGCTGTTGTACTTGCACGTAAAATGTGATTCGGTCTTGAATATTTTAACGCCCAAACGCATTTAAAAAATAATTACTTGAAGCACCATCGCTGCTCAGTCTGTCAGTATACTTCGAACAAGACATAGATAAAAATGTTTGTCTAAATTTTAGACTCGTACTTTTATAATAACCAATTAGTACAAACAACATCCCTCTCTTGTACCAATTGGTAGACAGAGATGGAATTTTTTGTCTAAATATAGAGTCTTGTACTTTTATACTAATTACGGTCTAGAGGTAGATCAATTGGTCTTTATTAAAGTACTAGACTGTATATTTAGACAATAATTTCCATCTCTGTCTGTTACGAAGTATACTGACAGACTTAACGGCGCTGATGCGTCAAATCAAATTGAACATGTTGTATACTTTGATTGCTTCGATATGTGAACGTTGAAACTTTATGTTTTTTTCTCTACTGATAACCAAACACAAAGTAAACATTTTGCAGAGCCGTAAGTCACGTATAGTTGACAAGTGTTTAGAGTTGAACTGATATTTCTATGCATTCAAACTATGCCAGCTAAACCAACTCAAATTTGTTCAAGTTCTAGGGTCTTACGGACCTGTGCAAAATTGAGTTTTTGAAACTGAAATGCACTGAATCTAAACTGGTTTCAGAAATAATAGCTCTTCGTTAGTTTACTTCCGTAATCTGCTCTATCTACAGCGGAGACTCGAGTTAGAAAATTAAGGACAGGCCACCGGGTAGCCGGTTATTTTAACGTCAGGTTAAATTTAATTTCAGTATCTCCATATTTTTATACACATGGCGTCTGGATGTGGTGGATAAAATGCGTAGTATTTGATTACGTTTTACATTTTTCTTTTTTATTTTAATAATTGATAAAGAGTTAAAGCGTATTCCTTTGTGTAAACGAAGATCAAAAAACGATCTAATTAAAATCTATTTAGAAGCACTAATAAGTAGTATTTTTGCTTTTATGTTAATTAAGGTTCAATTTTATTTTTATATTTTAATATTTTTTATCATATCTTACGCCGGAAACTTTGCTGGCCTAGACATTTATCATATTGCGACACCTCAGGAGTAATTGAGTAAAACGGTATTGAAAGTATTTTATGTGCTATTGAAGGACCTAAAGAACCAAATTTAACAAAATTCCGTGCAGCTGTTTCGAAGGTGCGAAAAAAAAAAAAAAAAAAAAAAAAAAACAAGGCAAAAAACGCACTCAAAAACTTTTGCTTTTGTAAAATCACTATTTTCCAATCACGGCTTTTCCCGCATGGCTATTGTTTATATCAAAGTTGGGATAAATGATATAATTGTTCCTAATCCAGTACTTATGGAACCTTTGTACCATATTTCATCGATCCGGTAAGTCGTTTCCGAGGTGTCATTCGCCATCACTGGGGATGCCCAGTTTCACATATTTTTAAAATAAATATGATGAATTATTGTTTATTCCCGTAAATGCATAATTTAATTGTAATAACATCTGTTTTTTTTTCACCGTATTTCTTTGTATTTATCCCGACAGTTCATTAAGTTTCACATAATGCCCAGAAATCTCTTTTCTTACATCTCCTTGAGCCTGAAGTAAGATTTATTTGGTCATTATCACTTTATACTACTTTTAAGAACAAAGCCTTAATGCCTTCCTAACAATTTTCAGAACTTAGGTGATTAATTCAAAAACTCCGTTCAGAGAGCTTTTACTTCAGCCTAAAAATCTAGAGTTCCTTTCGATGAACTAACGAAGAACCATTTGTTGTTCGGAACAGAGGTGGAACAACTATCGACATAGTTCGAGCAAAGCCCCAAGGTATACCTAGACTAATATGAAGCCAGTACATAAGTCTACCATATTTTACAAATTATTGGGGCCCAAAATATTGTGCTCCAATAATTTGTTAGCACGCGATTGTGCTTGTAATAATTTTCGAAATTTTTGGTTTTCTTAAAGTCTACATGTGTATTATTTTTTAAAGTAATTACTTAGTAAGATCTTGTTCTTAAAATATATAATATGATGAATTGCATAAATAACAAAAAAGCCTCACTTATTTGTGTAGAGACAGTATCAACTTCATCGTCCACTGCTGAATACAGCCTCCTCTATTAAGGGGGGAGTAGCCATAATCCCTACACTTGGCAGGCATTTTCGGGAATGCAGTGTAAGATGACAGTTCTTCAGAGAACGCTGCTGCACACTTTCTAGTATTTTTCCTTTCGTTGTCTCTTACGACTCCCTCGGGTAGATATGAGGGAGGAGAGGAGTGCAAAACTAGCCCAGAACCCAATTTTTTTTTATGTTTGTTAACAAACCCGTATAGCTGTTATTGAAGTAAAATAAAAGTTTTAACAATCTGCGGCAATAGTATGTTAACTTAGAAAAAAACCGCATAACTTTATTTTTGCTAAGCATATTAAGGCAAACAACACATCACAACGCAGTTTTATATTATGCGATGGATTCCGTATATAAGAAAACAATACACAATTGTTATGCCTTCGTCTATCTGTGTATATATATCCCTTATATTTAAGCTGTAAGAGGTGATCTTTTGAATCTTAGTAAATTTACACCGGATATTTTTTTATTTCTAATATTCTTAACAATAAATAAGCCATTATGGGTACATAGTAGGCACCCCATTACAAATAAATAAAGAAATATACACGTAATGTGATTTATTCAACGTTTTTGATTTAGCATATGCAAAAACGGTACTTAATGAAGTGTAACTTAGTGTGATTAAATAGTAATTATAGTAAAAACTGTAAAGTTAAACAACAAACAATGTAAATCTGTCAATTGCGAGTCAGATTATGGATTCAAATATATTGTGGCCTCGGCCTGAATTTACTTGGTCATCATTTATTTTACTCATTGAGATCCGGTTAATCCTGTACTTTTTTAAGGAAGGTTGCGCGCAGACGTTTATGAACTGTGTTAGAGTATTTTGTGCAAGAGCGGTTCCTACTAAATGTCTTACATTACGGTGTTCATTCTGCGCATAGCATTCAGATGCCAGTTAGCTTTTTAAAGAAAAAGGCAACTTTGTTTTTTGCCATTGAATTTTCAAATTGTCTGTGCTGTAACCTTTGTGCTACAAGCTGTGGAGATAGAACAATATTGTCACTGCGTAATTTGAAGTTTTGAAATTAAGCTATGTAATTTAATATTGCCTGTGGAAAGTGATTGTATGGTGCATGTGTAATGAGTAGGCAAAGTGTTGATTTGAGGACGATTGTAGCAAAATAATGTTACATTATTAATTTAAACCGAATGAAAAAGACAACAGTTTCTGATGTGGTTTGAAATACTAATTACTTTACTTAACAGATTTGGTCCCGTGTAATAGAGTGCAAGCCTAATGTCCTCCACTTGGGGTAGTATTAGACTCGGAATTTCTACTAAAAAAAGATTTGTAAGATAATCACAATTACTTGGACATCCTAAGGATTCAATTAAAGACATACATTTGAAGCGAACATTTACATCACTCCACCAACGTGGAAATAACTTTTTTCAGAGAACTATATAAATAAAAGTATTCACTACATTTGACAGGTGAGGAAGTCCTGTGCAAATAAGGATATGAAATAATATAATCAAAACATAACTTGTGTCCTAAAATGCAGACTTACCCTTCCTACAAAAGGCAGACCGGGTTTATATCTCCTCCTCATGCTATCAGCAAATCGCAGCTCCACATAATGCTGTTCAGCTGCTGGTGCCGCAGCGGCAGCATTGCCAGGGGTAGTGCCAACTGTGATGTCCACTCGAGCAGAGCCTCCACCACAACGGGCTTCAATCTTCCAGGTTCCAGAGCGAGCGCCATTTGCAAGTACTGCACTGAGCTTTCGGACACCTAAGACAAATGAAAAACGTGTCAAAACAGAGCTCAACTCATCGTAATACCCAAAATATGTATTTTTATTACCAACAGACTAGCCTCTGACTACTGCCTTACATAATGGTTAGTTCAAAGTAAGATAGGAACGTTATCAAAGATGGTAAAGTTCGTCTGAAAATAATATATTCTCCTACAGTAATACAATATTCTTAGGTATAATACAAGGTGTCCGTAATATCACTGTGTGCATCAGAATATATTATGAATTTTGGTAAGATATACTCATATCACTGAGTCTTCATTAGAAAAAAAAAACCCCAATCGTAATACAATATTCTTAGGTCTAATGAAATGTGAATTGTTATTCCATCTAACCTATTTTTGAAATTCTCGTTCGGCATGCGTTAATGCTAATTTAAACAATTCATTATTTTTTAATTTCCAATTTGATATAGTTCATACCAACATGTTACTACACTAAGAAATGTATGGTTATCTGACCAAGACAAAATATCTACGTAAATTAAAAAAGAGAAGTTAAATATGACCAAAACAAGCTCTTTGATACTATACTTAATTGATTATATTCAACTAAATATACGAATTATTTTAATTCAGAACTGCAAATAATTGTTAACCAGTTTTGACCGCACAACACATTTAGGTGCTAATTTAGTGAAAATTAACAAATTTTTGCTGCCTTTAACTTATGTGTATCTAAGATGATTTCATAGTTTGATCAAATAAGTTATTTCACAGCATATGTTACTTATTTTAGAATATGAATTTATGCGTCTTAGAACTTTTTCAAACTTGTCAAACGGTCATTTTTCTTTTCATATAATTTGCGTAACTGACATATTGCGATTCTTACCTTTAGCGATGATACTATTATATATTTTGCTTTTCTGATTATAGTATTTGTGAATCTGACTTCTGTGTTTCAAACATTATCGCCAGAACCCCACAAACTAATTTCCTCTGTGCCATTAGTTACATAAACAGTGCTTACATCTGGGACACCCGGTGCCAGTGATATATAGATGGGGAAACTATCAAAGCGCAACTTGCACTTGTTCTTGTTAGGAAAGCAAGGAACATCTTGTTTGTTAAAGTTTAATTTTCGCTATTGCGGTGATGGAAAAAATCAGCTTTTCAGTAGCCGTACAAAGAATAATTAAATGACCTATAATAATATCTATCTACGTAACTTTATGAGAAGCTCCAATGGCTTCTATATTAAAAATAAACTCACTTTAAATTTATCTACATCGAAGTCATTATTATTATGATTTGTGTGTTACATGTTGGGGTTTTCTGACAATAATTTCTTAGTATTCATTTAGTACAAACTACCTGGCCGTGGTAAACGCGGACCCAATAGGCCAGATGACCAAATATATGAATTGGATAAATGTGCTTGTTAGTCAGCTCGGAGAGTGTTATTGGATTTTATATGACTATATAAGAACCTATATTAATAGGCTTGTACCTAACTCATTGGATCTAAAAATAGGTGTCTGGCGAAGAGAGTGCTATGATACTTCCGTCTACTTTCTTTGATTTGGTATGCTTTGATTCTTGTTATGGCGTCCTGACGCCGGTGTGGTGGTATTTGTAAGTCGACAAAAATACTACTAATTTAAAGATCTCAATCTAGCTTTTTTACATCCAAATTATTATACATAAGAAAATATATTACACATTATGAGACAGTTCAGCTTTCGTATAGATAATTGAAATCTATTTTAATTTTATAAAGAATAGTAATTATCCGTCCATAATCAGTACAAACCGGTTGAGATCGAACTACTTGGCTGATTAACGTAAATGAAATAGCTTCACCAATTGTTTAAATAACTTATGTAAACTGTTTGCAGAAACAAAATTACTTTATTAAACACGACTGATTTAATAGTTTCTTCTCTGACAATCTCGGTTAGTTTTGTGTAACTACCACTGGCTCCCAAAGTTTTTGCTCCAAGTTATGACATGTGACTTTAAAAGGGTCTCTGTGTAATTAATCAAACTGTATCTACTAGGACCCGACTCAACTGTGACAGGGTTATACGCTGTTCTATGACAGACATATTTAGGAGCTTTTTAGATTTCCCTTTAGAGTTTTTCCTTTGAATTTATAAAATTGTTATACGTATTATACTTTATTTATTTTACTTTTGAAATTATTTTCCTTTTAATTAGATATTTAATGATTAAGTAAAACAAATATTCATTGTTTAATATCCAAGTATGGTATTCATAGCAATTTAAGCATCTTTCATTTGTAATTAATGCGTTTGTATGTTTGGTTGAAGCTGCTTATAAGACGGTTGAATAACGCATGCCCATTAAAAATGACATGTTCCTATAGTTTTGCAAAAGAGATTTGTAGTAAAAAGGTTGGTACATTAGATTTTTACGTGGAAATTGTAGAGTAAACCGTTACAATATGGTATACGTTCCAGCCTACTAATATAAACAAAAGTAAAATTGGTTATAATAGGTAATTATTGATGTTAACTTTTGATAGTTATTTATAATAGGTATTATAATTAATAAAAGTTATTGACAGAAACTATAAAATAAATCTTGAAGTTATAAATGTAAAATAAATACACAGTGAAAGCTTTCACATTTCCATTTATAATTTTTGCTTGTAATAAATAAAACCAATATTTATTGGTTACTTTAACAATAAAAAATACTCTGCTTATAATTAAGAATATATATATCAGTGTTCACATAAGTTCATAGAAACTCAGAACTAAAATGAAATAAAGTGTGGGTTTTTTTTCAGAAAATACTTCTATATGATACCTCACTCGATCACGGTCTCGCATCTTAGTAAAACATGAAAATTCTTTTACCGTAAAAGGATCAGGTTAGCTTTACCTGACTTCCGTTCAGTCCCTCAAGCTTCACAAAGGCAGCCGATATCAATATTAGAGGGATCTACGCGGGATATGACAAATCGTTTTTTAAAATCTCGTTATATTGTACTTTTCGGGCAACGTATTTTTTTTACATGATAGGTTTAGGTAACGCTTAAGGAAAGATTGAGTAGGCAGGTGCTAAATAATTTACGTATTTTATATATCTTTTCTTCTTTCACGTCCAGACAGTACCGAAAATAAGTCAACGAGACCATCTGTGTGCCTGTATACCAATGCTGCATGTATCTCTTAACATCCGTTTATTTATGAATATATGAATAAATGAATCAATTAAAATTTCCCCGTGGGATGCCGGAATAAAGTTTATCAATTAAATAGCATTGCTAGTCGAATAATATTACATATATATAAAACAGACTATGTAAAATCAGAACTGCTATAATTTCAGTATTTATGCTCTCTATAAAGCCCCATTAAAAGTCTTTCAACGTGTCTTAGGTACTAATAACTTTCAGTATAATAAATTATATGTTTTAGTAGCAAAATGAATGCTGGACAATAATCAAGGGTCAGGAATCACCGTGGAAAGCTTCTTTTGGATTCTAAGTCCAAAATCTTCATCAAATCAATTTCTACTTAAAGTCTTGTCAAACAACCAACTCATTCCATCTATTAAATCAATCCTATTGCCTTATATTGCGAGATATCTGTTAGTTACAATTAACCTTCAATAAACACGTATCATAGTTATTATCCAAGTAGTTTGAAATTGTAATATAATGTGTCTATTACGAGCCCAATGTGTCAAAACTAAGTCAATCACATATCACATGTCCAGATTCCTGAACAGCTCCAATATATCAGGTTTGATGAGGGTACCGTTCATAATGGCATGGAAACGCTCTTGAATAGCGCGAGAAACTTTGTATAGTCACGGTTTGTTTGATTAATGCAGGAGTTAGAAATAGCTAGTGACATTATTAATAAAACATACACCTTTCCAGCACGAAAGATTAAGTAGTAGATTGTTATACAAGGGTCGAAAGGAATCAATTCCCATACGAGGTATTTGACGCCCGAGCGTAGCGAAGGTGGCTATAATCCGAGTAGGAATTAATTACTTTCACCCGTGTTAAGCACTCTACTTTTCATTTCGAATATAAGAAAAATAAAAAAAAAAATCTAAATTATTCATTAATAATAATAAGACGAATAGGCAACTATTTCAAAATTAAGTAATTGTGATATTAGAAATATTTGTGAAATTTAAAGTTAAATTTTGCTTGCAATATTTACGGACGGCTATCGTCCGAATAGGAATTTATGACTTTCAACTTTGTTAAACACTCTACTTTTCACTACGAATATGAGTAATATAAAATTAAAATGAATGCACTTATAGTCAAAATAGTATAACTTACATCCGTGTTAAACACTCTAATTTTCAATAAAAATATGAGAAAAGTAAAAAAATTGTAGTTAATCAAAAATTCTATAAAAAAAACTAAAATATTTACTGATAACCATAACATGAGTAGAAGAAACATATATAGAATTAATTGAGGGATAAGAACAATTTGTAAAATTAAGTAAATTTTTTGTTAGATTTTTTATAATTTTACTTACCATCCTGCCAATTTATATATATATCTAGTATTTTTTAAATTTAATACAAGGCACACAAAGCGTCTTCCGCGGAAGACATACCACTTAAAAGGTATTTTTATTAAAGTTGTTTTTAAATTTACCCTTATAAACATAATTAGTGACTAAAATGTTCATATGAGATACACTAACTTGAGAGAGTCACATTAATTCTGTTATAAACTAGTTCTTTTAGCTTTTACATAAACACAAATGTAGCCGTAATTAGTTTTTATCATACAGCAAAGTAATTTGGAACGAAAAAATATAGACGTCTAATTTTGTTTACAACAATGGTTGCCATGGTTACTAGTCATTCCGGCCAAAGAGAGGGAAGTTTACTTCCCTCTCAAAGAGGACATTTACTTTGAGTTTTTCCCACCGTTAGGTGGGAAGCAGCGTCTTCCACCCGCTATGATCGAATAAACACTACTTTCCGAGTACAAGAAATGAAAAAATACATTCACAGCTTTTCGATTGGCTTCTTTCATTGGCTTAGGCTTTGTGAGCAGACTTTGTGCGAACATTGCTTAGGAGTCTTTGCTCTAGAAGGCACGTTTTGTCATTCAGCAATTTTAATTTTGATTTTTACTAATTTCAAATGCATCCTACACTAGGACTCACATGGAGGCATATCAATAACGTCAGAAATACGTATTGTGGAAGCTATTCACTATGGAAGCGATTTGACGTGATGCTTATGCTACTGGACTAAAGTCACTTTGCATTCAATTACTTAAAATAATAACCAAATTTTTGCCTGCCATCATAGTTATAAGGATAAATAATTAAAAAAAAATCCTGTGAAATTATGATTAATAATTGCAATCGACCGTAACCAAGGTTTCATCTCATTAAGGTTAAGTAAGGTAAGTTGCAGGACATTTTATGAATGCCCGTCAAGCTAATGCCATCAAGTAGAATATCTGTCGCCAAGCGCCTAACGGTTCCAGCGTCTGTCATTGAAATCAAGTAGTTCTAGGTTTTGTCTGTTAATATGTTCAAACACATCGTCCCGTAAACTATCAGGTGAACTTGTAATCAAAAGCTAACCTAGGAAAAAATAACATATAAAAATTTCATCGTCATCATCATCATCAGCCGGAAGACGTCTAATGTTGAACAAAGGTCTCCCTGATAGAGCGCCACAAAGAACGGCTATAGCCGCTTGTAACCATTGGTTACCCGCCACTTTCACGATGTCGTCAGTCCACCAAGCGTAAACAATTTGGCCCGCCTCTAATAAATATTTTTAATCTGGGCAGACTTTCATCAAAAAACACCTCCATCTGAAATATCACATATCAACATTTGGCGCAAACAAAAGTTCGGCAAGTTGTAATATCTCCAATATCTTCCGCAGTTTAACTTCCTTTCAGAAACAATAATAAAAGTAACATTGCAATTAGAGGGTACTGTGCAGAACCAATAATACTCGATCTTTTATTGCTAACCAATACATGCTTCGTAATAAGAAACTCTGCCGATGAAGAGGTCAAATAATGTTGGTGGTAATAAACTGATTGTTTGCAATTTGTATTGCATTGGCTGCGAAAACTTTGAATAACGTGCGAATAAATGAAACAAGCTTCCTGTGCTAAATACTTCTTCTGTTAATTAATTATTTTCAATATCGATGTGTCATTCAATTACCAGTTTATTCTTTCTATATTTGAAATTTGTTGACTCCTATAGTTTCTTAATTATTGATATTTTATCTATATACCGTTGTGTTGTTTTAACCTGTTATTGGCTATTGCTGGGCAAAATTTTCTCCCAATTTATTAGAAACTTCGCCGTTCGTGTCGCCTATTCTATACATTTTTTTTTGCCTTTGACCACTATTTCCCCTGATGGTAAGTGATTGATGTGATTACAGGTGTTGTTTAGGCTAACCTAGAATTATTGGCTATCAAGGACAGCTGCCGGAACACAACGTTAGGTGCTTGGTGACAGATTTTCTACTTAAAGGTGGTAGCTAGCCAGGCGGACATTCGCAAATGCCTTACCACCATGATATAATAAACAACCGGGACCGACGGCTTAACGTGCCCTCCGAAACACGGAAGCGCTCAATAGTAATGTCACTAGCGGTCACCCAAACAACTCAGGACCGCGGCGGACGTTGCTTAACTTTGTTGATCGGTTAAGGTCAGCTAAGCAAACTTCGCTACGTGCACTTCAAAACAGTTAAGTAAATTTGAATGCTGTTTTTTCCACTTTTCCAGATATCTCCTTACGTTTGGTAAGGATTTGTAGATTGTGTAGTCACATAAAAAAATTACCAGAAGTTCTACTCACAACGTGATCAACTCAATCAATCATAAAACTAAGATAGGTTAAATTAATCGGACCTGCAAAATTAAACAGTTTTTGAGTAGGTAATTCAAATTTAGTTTGATGAAACATTATTAACTTAATAGGTTTGTTATAAGTGTGCAAAGTTGCAAACAATATTGTTTTTTTTTTTTTTATGCCTGATAGGTTAGCCTTTGACCACTATCTCACCTGATGGTAAGTGATGATGTGGTCGAAGATGTTGTTCAGGCTTACCTAGAAGTACTGGCTCTCAAGGACAGCTGCCGGAACACACCGTTAGGTGCTTTGCGACAGATTTTCTACTTGAGGGTGGTTGCTAGCCAGGCGGGCATTCGCAAAATGCCCTACCACCATGCCATAACGACTGCCATCCTAAGACAACAACCGGGACCGACGGCTTAACGTGCCCTCCGAAGCACGGAAACGCTCAGTAGTAATGTCACTAGCGGTCACCCATCCAACTCATGACCGCGCGCGACGTTGCTTAACTTTGCTGATCGGTTGGGAACAGCTAAGTAAACTTCGCTACGAGCGCTTCAATTGTAAGTATATTTCAGCGTTTAAATGTAATCGAAAATGAATCGTGATTGGAAAATAGTTTAATGACTGATCTGTGAACCTTTTACAAATTGCTTGTAAGGTAAATAGTTATTTTCACATTGAATAAGTCACGAAGTGCAATCAAGTAGGTCATGAAGTGGAACGTTCTGCTTTCAGTTTTAGATTTCACGCGAGCAAAAGCACTGGAAAAGTTGGTAACATTTACTGTTTCATACTTTTAAAGTATGATACGAGGGCAAGCAGTAGTTTTAATAATGTGCATTTTCTGCATACACTTCTTTACTGGCATTGCTTGCTTGAAAATTGGTTATATTCTGCTCTTTTAGGACTTGTAGAGGTATAAGTAGAGAATATTTTGCGTTCGTAATGCGAAAGTTTAGGAAGGAGTCTTATTTGTTATGCCAAACTTGGGGATTATGGCTTATGGGGGTTTGCCATAATCCCCAAGTTTGGCATAACAAATAAGACTCAGTACAGTTACTGTATCAGCCGGATTGTCCACTCCTGAACACAGCCTCCCCCATTAAGATTGTTTTATGGGGGTTTGCCATAATCTCCAAGTTTGGCATAACAAATAAGACTCCTTCCTAAACTTTCGCATTACGAATATAAAATATTCTCTACAGTACAGTTACTGTATCAGCCGGATTGTCCTCTGCTGAACACAGCCATTAAGATTTTTTATGGGGGTTTGCCATAATCCCCAAGTTTGGCAGGCGTCTGGGGAATCGCAGTTTACGATATCAGTTTCTCAGAAGGCACTGCTGCCCATCTTCCGGTATTTTACCTTTAGGCCTCTTACGACAACCACAGGTAGCAGGGGCTGATGTTCTAGCCCGGCACCCCACGGGGCCATGTATGAGTAGTGCTCTTCAAATAATACAATAGTCCAGAGCATCAGATTCTTGAGCAGTTAAATTGTTTGATTTTATTAATAATATAATCGTCTATTGCGACAGTAACATCGTCAACAAAATAGCCCTCACATCCTCCTTATTTTAATCCTTAATTATTCGAATACTGGTTTGTAACAAATTGAGAAAATTTGAATCTTAACGAGAAAAAAAAATTACCTAAAAATGGAACCGACTTCAACACTCAAAAGTGTGAAATAACTTGTTGAAGTCAGTACCATGATAGTTCAATGGTGCCTAATATTACAATATTGTCCACATGGTACCGACTTCGACAAGTTATTTCACGCTTATGAGTGTTGAAGTCGGGTCCATTTTTGGGTAAGTATCAAAAATATTTCACCTTTTTTAAGTGACCCTTGCTACTTACGGGATACATTGGCATTCACTGTCAATGACTATGTCATCAAGATATGTAAATACTATTCAGTTATTGGAGTGAAACTCAAAAATGGCTGAACTGATGAAATTTAAATGGGACCACACGGTAAGCATCAGATTTTATATAGAAAAAGATTCATAAAAATCGGTTCACCCAGTCAAATCTTCTGAGGTAACAAACATAAAAAAGGACAGTCGAATTGAGTTCTCGTACCTCCTCCTTTTTTGAAGTCTGTAAAAAAATCTTAAACTCAGTCGATATTAAGTAACATTTGATTCGGAACTATCGGGCGTTTTTCCACGGCGGTATTCAATTGTCCTGTTAGTAGGACGACGAGTAATACCTATATCTGTTAATTGTTCAGGTAAATTGAAGCAAACATATAATTTATTTATAAAGCTGGTACGATGGAAAATGCCAGATCTTCAGATATAAAAATAAAATATGTAGGTAGTAAGCAACAGAATGTTATCTAAATTCTGAAAACCTAAAAGAAATATAATCATTAGATCGTTTAGAATATGCTTTAGTGTTGTCAAGAAATATATAAGATAGGCTTTTTATGTGATAAGAACTACCTAATCACATAAAAAAGCCTATCATATATCTCAAGGTAATGACTACATTATCTAGGTTTGTATGATGCCAAAATTTTAAAAAGATAATTAGGTTGTAAGTTATGGGCCTCGAAAACTTTATACGAAAATGTTTCTTGGCTCCTAATTCTCAAGTTCATTATTTTATTATATTTAATTCTGGGCCTAAAATCTCAAATAAGGGAGTGATCACCCTACGACGTTTATATGGAGAAGTGGCCGGCCAGTTCAACCCTAATGCTACTTACAGTTGTCCGATTTTAATCTTTTTAACTTGGATCTGTTAAAGATGTATCCTTAGATTTTAGCAAACAATAGATATGAAACTTCGTTATAATCGAGAGGGAATTTAAAAAATAATTATAAAACGGCTGCACTTCAGTTTTTTTTTTCATACTAATCGAGCAGTTATGGAAAAAAAACCCTTCAGCACCGATTTGTTGCCAAGACAAACATAACTTAATATATTATATTTTATGTACGGATTCTGAATCCAAATAATGATTCTCTGAAGAGTAGTTCACCAAGTAGAGAACCATCAAAGTGACTTAAAATTAAAGAATCGCCCTCAGCGCGCAATATGAGCCGAAAGAAGATCCGGGCACAATCTGAGCATTTAAGAATTAATTTCTACTGTGGGTTTTATTTGTGATACAAAAAGATAAATATGTATTGTTTATAATTTCTGTGAATAACATAAACAACTGACGACTGACTGAATTGGCTAAACAATAATGTAATGTAAATATTTTCTAAAATAATACATTGTTTGTTTTGTATAAACATGTATAAATTAATTAAAAAGCAAAGAAACTCGACTGCAAATTATTTATTTTCGTTAAACGTTTTATAGTTACATTGAAATTAAAACTGGAAGTCATAAATGTTTATGGAATCGTCTTTACAAGCCCTTCATTTTGATACCTAACTACATGGGTTTGCGAGTACATTTTTTATCTCGGCATAAATGGCGGCTAAAATCTAACAGTTTTTTGTATAAAGTGTTACTTGCGCTATCAAGACGAATCTAATGATATCCAATACAATAAAAACGGTTAAGCCGTTTAGAATTTATAGTAAAATAAAGAAACTCACAAACATAAATGCATGAATCCTGAAAACATAACACTCCTTTTTTTAGGCAGTCGTGTAGCAAATGATGACGTATTAAATTAAACTAGAACGAGTTGTGATACGAATGCTACTCCATTAACAAAGATATCGAACAAAAGAAGTCGCTACCTCTTCCCAACTCATTAAACACTCCAAAAGTTACGTTCAAAGGTGGTGGTCGTGACAGGGAACTATTTTACTTGGAATAGTTACTTTAACTTAGCCAGCTCATTTGCGGCGAGCCAAAGTTAATGAACGTTCGCTTTAATTAAGTTCAAGCTTTGATAGAAATCGCTCGGCTTCTTGTTGAATTTTCATATCTTCAATTTTATTAGCTTTGATTGGAAAAGTTTAGTTGGTTGGCCTTTGTATTGCAGGGTTATAAATACCTGATTAAGTTGATTGAAGCTTTCTAAAAGCAAATTAGCATACTCGCACGTAATTTATCTGAATGTTTTAATATAAAAAAATAGTTTTTCAGTCTATTAGAAAGAAAGGAATATGGAGCTGATGCGTTCGTAGCACAGCTGTCCTAGACAATCTTAACTTAGATAAGCAACGTTCTTTGCGGTCACTACTTGAATGGTCATCCGAGATGAGCATTTCCACCATCAGTCGGTCGTTGTATTATGGAAGGATATCGACAGGCCAACGCGCGGTCAGTAAAATTCTAACCTAGGGTTGGCCTATTTGAAAAGCCGTTGCGGCTTGTCAAATAGGCTTGTTCGTGTGGTGAATCATGGCTCAGAATTTTCTCTGAGAGGGCAGTTCGTGGCAATAATAAGAATAAGAAATATGAAGAGCCAATAATGTAAGAATAAATGAAAGAAAGAAAAGCAGCTTATTTGTGACACAAACAATGCAGTAACACTAAAGTTAAAATGAATACAATTAAGCTATTGTCACATACTGGCCCCAAATCAGCCTTATGCCGGTTGTTAGCCAGCGCTGAATTTGCCTGCTAAAACATTAAGACAATAGTTCGGCAAAGAAAATAAATAAATATGTTCGAGAAATATCTCATAATTACTATGAATACTTAATAACATTTTACGTATTGTACCGAATCCGCGTATAAGCAAGATAATATTTCAAATTTCGCGTTTTATCTTCAACGCGTATGTCCATGAAATCTGCCACTTAATCTTACGAATTGTAATCCTATAAGCAAATTATCTGGCTTTAATTTTCAGTTGTAGCTAAATTGTCAAACACAGATTGTTCTCTTAAATATTTTTGTAAACAAACTGTGCTCATTTGGCTTATCACCCTTTTCTCTCATCTCACTAAGGTATTGTCGGTACAATTATATTCTCTTAATAACACAAGAACATAATAATCTAAAATATGTTTTCGCTAGCAACACAAATAACATCATAGATTAATTATTGTAAAAGTTTTAGTCGTATGGCAAACATTAAATATTTTTTTATGTATTGGCTTGTATTTTTTTTCTGGCCGCCTTCCAGTTGATGCTAGCCCTTCCCGCAAATTCTCGTTTATAGTCTATTAGATTCAAAAATAATCAGATAAGTGTACTGTTGTACACTTAATCGTTGAAGTGAGAAATGGCATCCTGCTGTTTCAGCCATTCTTTACCCGTAGATATCCTTTTGATCACTCAGTGGAAGTATAAGGTTAAGTTCTAATTAAATACACTTGAATATTATATTTCTTTCTAATGCCCCCTTTTTATATGTAATTCGGACCACCATGCAGAACATGCACTATGAACAAAACAGACGTAATCTTCAGAATCTTTTCTAATTGGATTTTTAATAACTAATGCTAACTAAACTTATCATAAAAATCAAATATTTAAAATTCTTCTTATATAAATGTTACTTACAAACAGAATCAACCTAGTGAGGTTACCTCAAGCTTAACATATATCAATCAAGTCTACAACTTTTGTTTCAAACTAAATGTCTCGAAAGGGACACATTACATAAACAATGTGTAAAGTGGGACCGATCAGCGAGTAAAAGCGTTTTCTTGTTGCCTCAAAGATCCCTCCTTGAGCCTCGTGACAGATTTCATTTCCTCTAGTGTAGAGAAGGACATACAAGTAAGTGCAACCTTTTAACCTAAAATTGTACGAAGTAGTAACTGTTTTCGATACTTGGATATAAGATGTCTAGTTTAGTATTGTAAAATGACAAAATATTTCAAGCTCTTAATTGTTTTTGATAAGGAATCTTTTTTTTTTTTTAAGCCTGATAGGTTAGCCTTTGACCACTATCTCACCTGATGGTAAGTGATGATGTGGTCGAAGATGTTGTTCAGGCTAACCTAGAAGTACTGGCTCTCAAGGACAGCTGCCGGAACACACCGTTAGGTGCTTGGCGACAGATTTTCTGCTTGAGGGTGGTAGCTAGCCAGGCGGGAATTCGCAAAATGCCCTACCACCAAAATCTTTTATCCATAGGCCGTAATCTTACCTGATGTTAATCGAACATGGTTAATGGTTTCATACCTAGAACGCTAAAACGGGAACTGGCTTTGAATAATAGCTGTCGAAATACACAATACTTGGTGCAGACTGGTAGCTAGCCCAGCAGGCATTCGCAATAAACCCTACCACCATGCAGTTTTGAAGTTTTAAGACCTGTCACGTTCCCTAATGACTGCCATCCAACAATGAGACTTACGGCTAAGCATGTCCTCCGAAGCACGAAAGCATTCAGTACTAAATGCAACTAGCGGTCACCTATCCAAGTAGCGACCGCAGAAAAGCTTGCTTGACCTACTTAATCGGTAAGTAACGACTAGGCAAGCTTTGCTACGAGCGATTCAAGATTAGAGGACAATCGGACAACCAGGGATACTCAGAAGCGCTACCGCTATATGGTGGATATTCCATTTACCCGAACGAAGGATGCGTCTTCGTTCATCATACGAACCATCAGGGAATAGAACACCCTGCCTGAGTCTGTTTCCGGTTAAGTACAATATGGGAGTCTTCAAAACGCGAGTGAATAGATATAGTTTCTGGGTAAGCGCGCTCCATCACTGTTCGCATCATCACTTAACATCAGGTGAGATAGTGGTCAAGTGCTACCCAGTTCAGTATAATAATAATAAAAAAGGATATAAGACATTTTATGGCTAGAAGAAACGAACGTGAGGCATAACTAATTTAGCTAGTTTTGGTTGTAAATTTGCATTATACAATATTTATGTGATATTACAACTTTTGTAGTTAAACTGTAATGTAGATCATTAGTTGTATCCTAATCGTAATACAAAAATCGTAAGAAATATCAGATATTGTCACTACTATATAGTTTGTACTAGAAAAAGCTATTCCCAAGTCCGTAGGGCTTACGATTTAGGGACAAAAATTGCAGGCAACATGTATGAAGCTGTCCGGTAAAAGCGTTTTCTTGTTAGGTAAAACGTTTTCTTGAACAATGACAAATTTGATGTCCCGTAGGTCTTTGTGGGATTTGTTATTTATTTTTAAAGAAACACAGCCTTTTAAAAACCTATCTCAGATTTAGAAGTACTTCTTTGTGTGGATATACTTATGGTGTTGGTAATAAAACATTTAGACAAAGAAAAGAAGAATACGGAGTAGGGATGCACCCAGATTTTACCTATTATGTTTTAAGTCACTTAAAATGTGAGATGATTGTATATAAATTTACTGGACATGGTACCAGACTCTGAATGATTCAATATAACACGCCTAAAACTTTCGCGAGTATCATCGTTTTCATCTGCTTTTGTTAATATGTTACAGTTCCAAATAAAGATTTATAATTTTTATTACTAATAATTTCTCGCTGGATAAACTACTAACACTCCATCTCAGCGATCAAACCTATAGTTCATCGTGTGCTCATGCCTTCAAGAGTAAGTCGATAAATTAATGAGAAAAATTATTGATAATTGTGAGAATGCCTGAACATAAGCTTACCCTGAAAAGAATATAATTTAAAATCATATTAATTGATAGAAGAATCGTACAGATTTTTATACGGTTTTAAGGTTAAATGATGGCATTCATGTGAAAAGTCTATATTATTTTCTCTTATTATAATCAATTTTAGACGGAGTAATTGTCTTGGCCGCCAGCGGATATAAACTTCACTTCTATAGCTGATTGTTTAATATCGTAATGATCAAGTTGTCCCCGTGAGATATTGGGTTTTATATTATTAAATTCACTCTTGGTCCGATGCGTCAAACCATGATTACAAGCGGTTTCTCATAGTTCGAGGTGTCGTGTGGAACTTTAAAAAAATCGTGATTACCAGTCGGATGAAAGTTGGAAAAACATAAAACCCGACTAAGCTGTAGGACAATGTTCAGTGGTTGCTAACCTAGATCAGAGAGGGAGAAATTTTATATTACGTGATTCTTTACTCCTGTTTTTGTGGTTATGATTTGCCGAGATCAGAATCTAAATGAATGAAGTCTTGAAATAATGTTGACTAATTATTATTCTGGTTCTCTTAGTAACCACAGACAGAATAATTTAGCAAACGGTGATATGAATGATAACGATAATACTCAGATTACACCTGAGATATTATAAATAAAAAAGAGAGTTTGTATCTTAGAACGAAGTCATGGGCTAGTCTGGTAGTGTAACTTCGTGCCACTTAACAATAACAAAATGAAACTTATGAAAAAGAACCTTTGCAAAACATCATACTAAATGTGAATAGTGAATAGGTTAATAATATACATATAATAATATAATTTTATATTGCAAGCATATGCCAGTGGTGACCGTGTCGTCGGATTCCAACAAATAACCAGCGGTCAAAAGCTGTCCTGATCTTGATCTGGATTATATTAAATAATATATCTGTAAAAAATGGACATGAATAAAAGAAACAGTGTGTACATTATGTAAATAATACATTTATCTAAATTACTCTCAAACAATTACCATGAAAACACTCACCTTCATCCATAGAGAATTCCTCCCAAATAGCGACCTTAGTTCCAGCCGGGTCACTAAGCGCTACGTAAGCCAGTTCTCCTCGGACAAGTCGCAAGTCATGATCCAGAGCCAGAATCCAGAATGTTACTGAAACAAAGAATTTACAAATGGTATTATAGACAGATTGTGTTTTATGTATAGATTATGAAAAAAAACCCTATAATGAAAGAGTCTGTGTTCAACTGTGGAGGACCCGACTGATGCAATAGTATTATAAAAAAATAATTTAGTGATAATCTCACCATCAAATTGTTTAACCCATAAATGTGCAACTTTTTAAATAAGATCAAAGCAAGCGACAAATTTTCTACTATCTTTCTATTTTTCTTAAGTATTCCAGGCCGGCTTTCGCAAAACGCCCAACCACCATGCTATAACGAATGCCATTCTAAGAAAACAAACGGGACCGACGGCTTAACGTGCCCTCCCAAGCACGGGAGCGCTCAGTAGTAATGTCACTAGCGGTCACCCATCCAAGTCATGATCGCGGCGGATGTTGCTTTACTTTGCTGATCGATTCAGATGGGCTAAGCAAACTTCGCTACGAGCGCTTCAAAAGTTCGCTACGAGCGCTTCAACAAACTTCGCTACGTGCGCTTCAGCAAACATATCATCAAGCCCGTACTCAAAGGGACAGGCTGAGATGTCTGAATGCAAACGCTACGCAGATAATTGTGCATGACGCTCATGTAAAAAGGGACAAGCATATTGCCATCTACATGGCAGTTATGCGACTGAATGCGTTTCTTTGCTAGAAAACCCAATAACTATACGATCTGCAGATCGAACCCAGGACCTTTATATGTCAGAGCGATACTCTACGCCACATCTAAACCAAGGTCTGAAACGTTAGAATATTGAAACAATAAACTGAGTTTCGTCCTTTTCATTAAGCCTTGTTATAAAATATCAGGTGCACAACTTTTGATTAAGACTAAAGTGATGAACAAAAAAGGATGGTATAAAAACAAAGGTCCAGTGTTTTAATTATACTTGTAATTAACGAAAAATCGGCTCCTGCCAAAGCAATTTCGAAGAACATTAATTTGGCGGTGCTTCATAAACATCTAAGCCAAATTTAGGGTCACAGAAACATAAAACCGCCCGTAAAAACAACACAAAGTTACAAAATTAATGACTTAAACATAAAAGAGAGATTCGATACGTTATTTTTATATGAAACGCTTTTGTGGCCATCATTTATTTTACGAGTTGTATATGTGAGCCGTCGGCAACGGGTGGCAATAATTTTTCATTTAAAGTTGATATTTATGATTGCAGCCTTACTCTATGTGGGCATAAGTTCAAATTAGGTGGTCGAAACTTTGCTATTAAGTTGTCATATATCTACATACGTACACTGCAAGCATTGTGTTTAATATTATTAACCATGTAAGTTTTAGTGTGGATATTTGTTGAATAAATTTATTTTGATGAAGTTAAAGTTTTTTTTTTATGTTATTGTGTAGGAACAAGCGCGAGGCCCACCTGACTTTAAGTGGTATCCTCTGCCTATAACAGATGCATTTCATCACAAGTGACGAACTGCACTGCGCCCATCACCTTGAGACATACCTGTTAAGTCTCATTTTGCCTGTTATTTCACTGGCTCTCAAGGACTGCTGCCGGAACACACCGTTAGGTGCTTGGCGACAGATTTTCTACTTGAGGGTGTTCGCTAGCCAGGCGGGCATTCGCAAAATGCCCTTCCACCATGCGGTGAAGCTCAAGCTCTGGGCTGGATTCGAACCATGGACCTGCTGCGCGGCAGTCCATAGCCAATGCCACTGAGCCATCACTGCTTTGAATTTAATGCAACTTGCGTATAGTACACAGCCTAGATAAGGGCACTGGCACTTTCTTTGTTCTCCTTGTTACCCACGGGCTCACCTGATGTTAACCTCTGCCTATGCATCTGTTATATATCTGTTGCGATAGGAAATGCGGCCATCAACCAGTCTACTGGACTTCATCTGACAAAGAGAAGTGTTTTTTCATGACAGCGCCACCCTTCATTATTTCTACATATGATTTCAAGCACCATCACTGTATAAATTACTAGCTTTCCGGCCGCGGCTCCGTCCGCGCGTATGTCTGTTATCGCCCAAAACCATTAACCTCTTTGTGCGCAGTTGGATAAAAACTATCCTATGTCCTTCACCGGGTCTCAAACTATTTCCACAACAATTTTTTTTGTCCTAACATTAGTCGCTCTTATTTAATGATATAATTAATGAAGAACACAATTGTGAGATTAAATAATGGGTGGCAAGTTCTTGTTATGAGTACAGCAATACGAAGGTTGCTGGCACTTAGTAAAATTAGCAATTAATTATTGTTAGGTATGTGTTTTGCTAGCTTCAAAATTGTGCCTAACGTGAAAGTTTTGTGTTCGGACCAGTTTGGTTTCCATACCTATTGCATACGCAAGCCTTATGTATAGGGTGGGGTTAAGGATTAAGTCATTTGAGTTCGACTGAATTGTACATATATCTAAAGCATTACGCCTTTAAATACATAAAGGACAGGAAAGTAGCTATATATTTCCAGATACATTTTAGTCCTGTAATTGAAGGCGAGCTTATTGCCATCATTTTTAAGCAATGGTGGCCGAGCGGTAATAGCTCTGGACTGCCACGCCGCAGTACCTTGGTTCGATACCCACCGCCGGCTTGAGCTTCACCGCATGGTGGAAGGGCATTTTGTGATTGCCCGCCTGGCTAGCTACCACCATCAAGTAGATAATCTGTCACCAAGCACCTAACGGTGTGTTCCGGCAGTAGTCCTCGAGAGCCAGTGAAATTATTACAGGCACACGAGACTTAACAACTATGTCTCAAGGTGACGGGCGCAGTGCAATTCGTGACTTGTGATGAAATGCATCTGTTATAGGCAGAAGTTAGTCCACTTAATATCAGGTGGGCCTTAAGCTTGTTCCGTCACAAAAACATTTAAAAAAAACATGTCTAGTAAGCCTCCGGAGTGCCACAGTAGTCCTGTGTACTATGAGGCGAGAGAGTGATATTATCAGATATAATAAGCACAGTTCCAGTGTCCGGACTGCTATTGAACTATTGTTTGTCGGAAAGAAAGAATCTCTGTCCTATCCGGGAATTGCATCCAGACTCACGGTATTCCGAAGCAATGCTTTAAGCCCTCAACCAAATTAACTATAAAAGAGTTGACAAGAAATGTCACAACTTTATACTAGTAAGCAAAAGTGGGTTAAAAACCGATAAAGTGTGAGGAGGGTCTTCTTCTATAAAGGTTCATCATAAAAATCTTGCAAGAAACAATGTTTGCTTTGATTACGGGTGACAAACTACATTATAATTAAATTTTTGTTTTAACAATAAACAAACACATTTGTAGTAATTAAAGTGTCTTATATTATGTAGTTGTTAAGAATAGGTAGAAAGTTGCTCTTATTGATAATGTTACAATAGTTTGCATGCTGTCTTCACCTATAACTACAGTGACACTTGGTTTTAACTTACTACTACTTATTATAATTTTTGTATATACATATTTCAATGTATTGGTGTACACTGGGTTCATTATCATTTATATAAATAAAATATATTATGAATCGATTTTTTCAATATTAATTTGATTAAAAGATTCATGTTATACTATCATTTCAGGTTTACTTAATTAGTCATTGAGACCACGGCAAACAGTTACATTAACAGTTGGTTACACTGGATTTAAAACTGACAACTGATTTTGATAGATTGATCCTAAAACTGAGTTTGTATGGCTGCAAATTGCTCTCTCTTCTTTGATAATATACTTGAAGAAGGTGTACCGTTCCAACTATCAACCTCATAAGGTGATATTTTTTCTAGGAGTGTTTGTGTTTGCGGTTGCGTCTCCACCGCACGTACAGAAGTGGTTTGGTTGAAACAATCCAATGTCTGTATTCCAGCACCCGTAAACCTTTATAAAATGTTTTTAAATCTTAAACCGGTCTATTCATGCACGAATTACGCACGAATAAACATCAAAATAATAATATTTTGACTAACCTCGACGTTTCGATCAAGATGCATTGACCGTGGTCACGAGTAGACTGAAGAAGCGGGTGTCACCGTCTTGAGGAGCGACGGGAGCGATTTAAATCTACCCACGTTTGGTTTTCGTTAATGTCTTTATCACCGTCATGTTACCTCGACATTTTACTAACAGTATCGGAACTTGCTCGCGGAGACAAATAACGACTAGAGCACTTTTTATTACAAGATTCCACGATGTAGACAATTTAAATCCATCCTCCCGATTGAAATGTTTGAATGTCTTAATTTCAACTGCTTCACGTACAGTTTTCGAGTAATAATGCCGCTCAGTGGAGAGAATTTTTGTGTCATGTAGCTCGATCGAGTGGTTAGGACTCAGCAAGTGCTTAGCTATCGCTGATTTATGCGTGTCACAATTCTTCACAGCTGCGATATGCTCTTTGACCCTTTCTGCGATAGTGCGTTTAGTATGTCCAATATAAGAGCTACCACAGTTACAGTCAATCTTGTAGATACCAGGTGTTTGATATGGAATAACATCTTTAGTTGTTCTCACATGTTGTGCTACTTGAGATAACGGTCTATATACAGCCTTTATGCAGTAGTTTTTGAGTGCCGTTCCAACTTTGTCCGTTATCCCTTCGGTGTATGGCAAAAACGCTGGTTGTCTTTTGACCTCAAAGATTGTCTTTTTCCGATATGCTCGTCTGGGCCGTCTTCTTAAAAACATGAATTTAGTTCACGATAGTTTAAGGAAAATTATTTTCTAAATGTGTCCAAATCACGTTACCTTTCAAAACGAAACTTGCAAAAGTACCCAAAGTAAAACTCCTTGCAATTTACTTGTAAATATGTAATACGTAAACTTACGTTGATGCCAATTACTAGATCGGGTTGGATATGATCTATTAAAACCTTCAATAGGTAGAAAAATAATAATATTGAAAACCTTCGAAATTACAACTTATCCAGAGCGACATTCAAGGTTAAATACAAAAATATAAATGAATTTAATCGCTTTTATTTTATAATATTTTTGGTATATAAACGGTTAGACCCAATGACCACGATCACGGCAACTTCAGGGAAAATAAAGTAAAATCAACTCTATTAAATCTATTTGTATTGTTAATTTTATTTATAAGAACTGTTTGAAGAAATCATTTTTATCATATCATATACAAGTGCGTTGAACCTTCCTTAGTAGTTATGAGATAATATATTTTTTTTATATCTTTATGTGACGTAACAAACTCGAGGCCCACCTGATGTAAAGCGGACTAACCTCTGCCTATAACAGATGCATTTCGTTACAAGTCTCGAATGCGCCCGTCACCTTGAGACATAGTTCTTAAGTCTCATGTGCCTGTAATTTCACTGGCTCTCAAGGATTGCTGCCGCAACACACCGTTAGATGCTTGGCGACAGATTTTCTACTTGAGGGTGGTCGCTAGCCAGGCGGGCATTCGCAATATGCCCTTCCACCATGCGGTGAAACTCAAGCCCGCGGCGGGATTCGAACCATGGACCTGCTGCGCGACAGTCCATAGCCAATGCCACTGAGACATCACGCTTCAAAATTGGCATTCAATTTCAAAATTTGGCTAGCAAACTGTTCGTTTGTATAATTTCTGTGACGATAAATTTCATATAGTAATAAATTTATACCATCAAAAACCATCAAAGACTTCATTATTATTCGAGGTATTTTTTCAGTAGTAAGATAGTCAGTTTGTTTTACTGGTACAACACTACAGTCATAGAATATCGTCGATACAGCGAATTCTCATGCACAAATGAACTTTAGCCAAACGTTCACACATACGAGTACCTGCTAGCTTTCTGAAATAGTCAGCTACAAAACTTTACGTGTTAGTGCCTTCTGTTATACTAACAATGATTTTTATGCCTCATAGCTTAGCCTTTGATCACTACCTCACCTGATGGTAAGTGATAATGTTGAAGATGTTGTTCAGGCTGACCTTGAATTAATGGCTCTCAAAGACAGCTACCAGAACACACCGTTAGGTGCTTGGCGACAGATTTTCTACTTGAGGGTGGAGGCCAGGCGGGCATTCGCAAAATGCCCTACCACCATGCAAATAATGTATTTATGTCTCACAGTTTGACGTGTTTTATCTTAATGTATACAGATTTTTTTGCATTAGCTCCAGACAGGTACAAAGAGTTTTTTTGCAAAATGTTTACGGTGTAGAAACAT
Organism: Plagodis pulveraria; assembly: GCA_963890685.1. Taxonomy (NCBI): domain Eukaryota; kingdom Metazoa; phylum Arthropoda; class Insecta; order Lepidoptera; family Geometridae; genus Plagodis; species Plagodis pulveraria. Next base: position 21,469,282 of record OY982956.1, on the reverse strand, counting down.
ATAAGTTATGCTTATACTCAAACTCAACAGTATATTGGCTTTATAAATATTTCAGTTCAAATCTAAATTATGTATAAACATTGTATTTCTTGCATTAACGCCTGTTTAACGAAGCCCGTGGGGTGCCAGGCCAGAATGTCACTCCCCAATCTCTACCCGTGGTTGTCGTAAGAGGTAACACACCAGATAGTGGGCAGCAGTGCTAACTGACGAACTGATATGTCATACTGCGATCCCCAAGACGCTTGCCAAGCCTGGCGATGGCAACAAAGAATAAATCATCTAGCTAACATATTTCTGTCACAATTGTTAGCTCTAAAAATAACACTCCAAATATTTTGGCAGTTTAAAAGATAACAGCAAAGAAAATAATCCGAGTTAAGTGTTGATTCCATTAAAATTTTGTACGACTCCGCCTTTTACGGCCACTTTATGAGCTGCGAAATGTATAATAAAGCATAAAGATGTTTATGTTTTGCAGACACGAGCATTTGTTTCATTTTTATCCACTTATTTCATATTTATCTTCTTAACGGTATCCATAAAATTATTACTAGCTGTTCGGGAAAAACTCTTTTGAGGTATTCAGGCTTTAACGAAATTCGGATTTACAGTAAAAAAATCTAATCAAGTTAAAGGATACTTAAGTTTTTTAGCACAGGTAAGATCAAACATACTTGTGGGTTATACCCCACCTTCACCAGTTTTCAATACGCTTAACGTTTAAACCCTAATTGAGACTTTTTGTACTAACAACCACTGGATGTATTTAGCTAACAACGAATCTAAACCTCTTTTTCTGTAAGCGGCTTTTTTGCTAAATGCCATTATCACATGATGTATACTGAAAAACTATATTTTTACAAAGATTTTGGTAAACGCCAAGAATCCGTTATTGCCATCAAGATCAAATGTATCGTGAGAGTTATTTATCTCAAGTGTATTTATCCCGTATACTTTGTTTACTCACTTTTCGTTCCAGCCAGTATTGATTGTCTTGCAGGCTTTACAACCTCGTATCTTATAGGCAATAGCTGTTGGATGGTACCAACGCTTGGATGTGCAAAATTGTCCACCGATGCAACTCATATCACGTTAACCTATTTATAGCGACCGATCGATTTTTTATACCTGATACGTTAGCATTTGACCACTATCTCACCTGATTACTTACCTGATGATGAGGTCGAAGATGTTGTTCAGACTAACCTAGAAGTACTGGCTCTCAAGGACAGCTGCCGGAACATACCGTTAGTTGCTTGGCGACAGATTTTCTATTTGATCGTGGTAGCTAGCGAAGAGGCCATACGAAAAATGCCCTACCACCATGCTATTACGACTGCCATCCTAAGACAACAACCGGGACCGACGATTTAACGTGCTCTCCTAACCACGGAACGGCTCAATAGTAATGTTACTAGCGGTTACCCATGCAACACATGACCGCGGCGGCTAACTTTGCTGATCGGTAAAGAACAGCTAAGTAAACTTCGCTACGAACGCTTCACAATCATCTTTATGAAGATTAAAAAATTTAATTAGAAATACCCTCAATTTAGAAATATGAACAAGTGGTAAACTTGCGCTTATTGTTTACCAATCATATAGGATACAATTCGTACTTGTATGAGCGTTACCCTACCCGCCTATTACTACTGATCGTTAAAACGATCCCCATTTTCCGAGGTTTCAAGGAAATCAATATTTTTATTGCTATTTTCCATGTTTACTATATGTATCTAGGTAACAATATAAAAAAAAACGATGATACAAGACGAAAAATAGTTTCAGAAACAACTGGGTTTAGAGTATAATGTGAAACAAGCAATAACCTTGCCATATTTACATGATGGAAGGGCATTTGGAAGGGCCGCCTGGCTAGCGAACACCCTCAAGTAGAAAATCTGTCGCCAAGCACCTAACAGTATGTCCCGGCAGCAGTTCTTGAGAGCCAGTAAAATTTAAGGCACATGAGACCTAACAACTGTACGTCTCAGTGTAACGGGGCACAGTGCAATTTGTCGTTGACGAAATGCATCTGTTATAGGCAGAGGTTAGTTAACTTAACATCAGGTGGGACTCGGGGTTGTTATGTCACAATAACATAAAAAATGGAGGCTGTTTTAATAAATGTTGTGTTCACAGGGTACTTACTTGTCTCTCCAGGTTTGTAGTGGTGTCTCGCAGGCCTAACAACCACGTCTCTCACAGGCCCAAGAAGTCGGATGACACTATGACTCTTGGACGTGCAGTCGTCATCACCGATGCACCCCACTGTAGTATGAAGGGTACAGTGGGTAGCTGGTGATAAGGGTATCTTGAGTGATATTATTCCATAACCTGTAACAAAAGAAAAAAATATTACGATTCATGTTTTTACGAACACAATTATTATATGCGTCTCGATTCTATATCGATACCAATATTGTTTTTCAAGAATAACTTTGTTTTCTAAAACAAAATAAAACAAAAAAGATAGATAAAGATGGTTCAAATTTTTATTGTATTACGAAGAAAAAAGTTTGGCAATTATAAATGAAAAATGGTATCTGGCAAATGTCCACCACGAGCAAGCTGAGAGAAGTCAATTCTTTCATCAAAGTTTTTAATCACTTTTTGGCAAAATAGCGGGTCTATTTCGTTAATTACATGACGGATTTTGAGCTTTAAGACTGCCATCGTTTTGATTGGCTCCGTATAGACTTTTTCCTTAACAAAGCCCAATAAAAAAATCCAGTGGTGTTAAATTAAATCACACTATCTGGCTGGCCACTCAATCGCTGAATTTCGTGAAATTATGCGATCGGGAAATTTTGTTTGTAATAAATTGAACGTTTCATTGGCTGTGTGACATGTGGCACTGATCTGTTAAAACCACATGTCATTGATATCCACGTCATCATTAATAGGCCAAACTTGAGTTGTTAACATCTCGCGATAAATATCACAAATTTCACGAAATGTAACTTTAACGGAACTACCATTTTCATAATGAATTTTAATTATTTTAATGCGGTTTTTGAGCGAAATTGCGAATTGAATTCATTGTAACAATTGCCAAAGCATCTACTACGAATACGTCAAAAAACTAAATGTCAAAACTGTCATGCTGTTTCCCCAATTGAAAAACAAAATTCTCGTTGAAAACTCCTTTATAAAAACACTTTATTTAAGTACATTCTTTGAATATAAAATGAACTCATTATAACAAAATTTATATATTTGAGCCGTTTAAAAAGAAAATCTAAAATTCTCTAATTTCATTTGTATACATTTGACACATCTAATTTAAATTACGAAATTAAACAAAAACAGTTGTTATCAAATTGTTTTATTCAATACTGATAGTTGTAACCATCAAGTTTTTATATGTTACGTTAGACGGCAAATACTTGTTCATAAAATATTAATTATCCAAGAGTATTAAGCAATCAACCTAACAGCTTTTGTTACAAGAACTCCATAAACTTCTTTTATATCTTTTCGTATCCAACAAAACACTATTAGACGTGAACTACACACTCCATTAAAACCTTCCGAGCTCAAGAACCTTCAATACCTACAATAAAAACTTGGAGATTCTCCAAATGTGAAGATGTCGAAGAAATTCCAGTTACGTTCGCCAACCACTTAAACGTACCAGACACTATTAAAAGGTAAGAGTTATTATATGAAGTAGAGATGTGACAGAGCCTGGTCACATATTTTTGACCGGATACTGTCTCCGTTTATCTCTTTAATATATATTAAGTTTTCACGTGAACGCTGACATTTATAGCGCGAAATCCTAAATTTTATATTTTTTTGGTGTTGTTTGTCTTTTAAATCGCCGTGGAGTGCCGGGCTAGAATGTAAACCACCATTCCCTTCACGTAGGTGTTGTAAGAGGCAACTAAGGCTTAAATACCGGAAGGTGGGCAGGAGCATCTTCTAAAGAACTGCTAGCTTATACTGCGCTCCCAAAGATACCTGCCAAGCGTTAAGATTATGATAAATCAAGAAAAGTAAACAATCCAGCTGGTAAAAAAAATAACGGGCAAATTCTAAGTGAGTATTGACTTTAGGTAACTGTATTCTATAGGCAAATTTAGCAGTGTAACACATACACCTTCACTGGTAACACAGGATAGTCTGAAAACGCTATTAAAACTAATTTCAAAATATGGGATTACTAACATAGATAAGTCAAATAAATCTGACTATAGGTTCCGCTAAACCCAGTATTGTTGCACTGCTCAATGCAAAGCGATATGTTAACGCGAGCATCACGATCACTCCTACAAAAAGACTACCGAATGTGGTCGAATCTAAATTTGGATTTATATAGGTGATCAAGCCCGTATCATTTGACTTACTGTAAATAAAAAACTAAACATATTGTATTATATAAGTACATCTCACTCAATTTCATTCTCAAAATTTAAGATAAACTGTTTTCAAACAAAATAACGTTAATTAATTATAAATAAACAAAGTATTCGACGCGCTAAATAAATGACAAAATTCTGTAATTTAATCTCTATGCATTTGCCACATAATTTTTTTTTGATGAAAGGTAAAAAAAAAAAATTGTCATTAAAATGGTTCTTTTCAATACTGTTAGTTGTAACCATCATTTTTTTTTAATAATTATAAAATATGGGATTATTAACATAGATAAGTCAAATAAATCTGACTAAAGGTTCCGCTAAATCCAGTATTGTTGCACTGCTCAGTGCAAAGCGAAACGTTAACGCGAGCATTCAAGCTAAATTCGACGAGCAGGTCGAATCTAAATTTGGATTTATATACGTGAGTAAGCCCGTATCATTTGACTTACTGTAAATAAAAAACTAAAATGTACTAATATGTGTAATAAACAACACAATGTCATAAGTCTCTCTTCCTTTACTATACAATCCTAACATTGAGGTATAAAGAGTACCCTCGAGTACCGCTTCTTGCTGCTTACATTTTTTAAAAGCAAGCCTGTATATAATTAACCCATTGTCATCGGCAATACTGATAACAATAAATTTCATTCATAACTAGGACGCCGGGGTCTAATATGATAGCAACGGGCTAAAAATGTCGCTTAAAACATTGATATATATCCGGAAAAACATACTGAGAAGTGATCGTATTGCGTGGTACTGGCAATTTCTGAGTGCAATTGCCTATCTAGTTAGAAATAGTTAGAAATGAAAAATTGGACCTATATACAAGTGGACGGTTTAAAATCCAATTCAGATATTGTTAGCAATATTTGTTATAATATAGTTATGCTAACACCGAAATTTATACTTTAATTGTAGTTTTATCTTTTGGTAGCATTTGCTGTTTTAGTTCAAAATTATGCCTGTTGATGCCTGAAGAATGTTGGGAAAATTATAAACCGTTTGATTTATATTTGAAATAGGTTTTATTTTTGTAGTAATTTGCAATTTACAGTTTAGTTTCATGGTTTGAAAATTCTCAGTTAACTGTTAATACATTAAATTTGTTATTTTTTTTATGATGTGTCATTATTAACAAGATACTAAGAACTATATAACAAAATAAGTTTTGTTCTTCTTACATATTAATGTAGGAAGAACAAAACTTATTTTGTTATATTATCTATTTTGTTTTTTAAATTGGTGATGTTTTTTTATTACCAAATGCGTTTTTGAATTTTATCCAATTATCCAAAGGTCTTACAATTTTGTTTTTGATTCGACTAACCGGCAAGAATTTTGTCTTGGGCTCCCTGAAACCACTTTAGACAAATAATTTCAAGGAACGCTGACAAAGGAAACAATTATATATTTTCAGCTGGATCTCCAATTGATGAATAATTGTTTAATACAAAGGTATTATGTTGTGTTTTTTGTTTAATATTATGTATGTAAATGTATTGTTAAGACCAATTTTGCAATTGTTTATTTGTTATTGCAAATAACAAAAATAACCAATTGCAAAATTGGTCTTGTTTGTAGTACAACGTAAGTTGTATTATAGATGTCGATCCATCCTAACACGATGGTTAGAGAACGGTAGGAAAAATTTGAGTTATGACGTCATGTCATGTTAGCTCAATTGGATAGAGCATACCCAGGCTAAAGGGGTGAATGGACGCGGGTTCGAATCCCGCACATGAATTAAATTTTTCCTAAGGTATATTTGTAATTTTGTAAAGTAAGTTATGTGCTTATCAAGACGGGTAGTAATATTGTTTTATTCTGACAAACCAGCCTTTGTACCTGAAGCACCTTTAAGCCAACGTGACGTCATAAAAACCACTCAGCCAAACCGGAACAATATTCGACGCCTTTCAATTCTACACTAAGCACCCTCAGGAGGTCTTGACTCATCGAGCACACGATAAGTTATTTTTGGCTGAGATTTCATGTGATGGTAAGTGATGAGGTAGTCGAAGATGGTAAATGGTGACTGGCTCTCATGGACAGCTGCCAGAACACACCGTTGGGTGTTTGACAAGATATTATGTGCTATTTAATGATTTGTTGGACATATTACGGATGTCCACAGGGCCACTAGCCACGCGGACACTGACAAATAATCCTACCAACATGCAAAGTGACTCCGAGTTTTTAGGTTACTAACGCCTCTGAAAAATAGCTTAACGACTGCTATCTGATACTCAAAAACAACTACCGGGAGCGATGGTGAAACGTGTCCCCTGTAGCATCGAAGTGTCAGTAGTAAATGATACTAGCAGTCACCGATCTAAATAGAGACTGCAGAGAAATTTGAACCGTTTAAAACGACTATGCATGCTCCACTACGCGGGTTTGTTTTTACAAACCAGAGAACATTTTGTAACCATGTCTCTGTATACGAGTAATGTCAAATAATTAAATATCTTCAAGGAAAGTTGATAAATCAGACTGTACGGGATTTGCAATTGATAGGAAATTATTTTAATTCAAATTTAAGGAGCTTAAGATTTTATTTTTTGTTATAGATCAACGGAATCTTGAAACTGTTTCTACTCGCGACTTTATAAGCGTAGAATTTGGTTATGTAGCGTTTCCTTAGAAGTGAAAAAAGTACAATCGATTTCGAATCCTAACTCTTTGAATATAAGCTTTTAAATGAAACGATAATCATGTCAATACCTTTAATATCGCTACTGTAATCGAAATAGAAAGTCAACATTACAAAGAAATGCCATTCCCATTTCTCACAGCCACGATAATGACTTCGGAAGCCAACTTCAGGTGAAAATTGACTCTTGTATGAAGTTTCATTCAATTCGCAGCGCTGCGGTCAAAGCCACACTTGAAACTTGCTTCTTGAATGGTTTGCTATTACAACGACGTCACTAAATTTGCTGTATTTTTCGGCACCTTCCCGAAAATACGCGTTCAATAAAATGTGAGAATGAGTATGTTACCGGTAACTTTTACTACATTTTATTTTATTTTTTGATAAAACTGCACGTTAGAATAATGTGTATATAAAATAGTCTAATTCGTTTCCTAAAAAACTTTCATCTTGAGCGCCCCAAAAAATCTGTACTGCAGCGACAATTGCTTCATAGTTTCCAATTCTGTACTCTCGGAGACTCTTGGAAATGATAGAAATTACTAGAGGGACAAGGTCCGGTGCGTATGGAGGATGTTCAAGTATTGTGAAGCTAGGCCCTGGATTTGCAGCCAAAGCAACGACGGACTTTTGAGCCGGGGCATTATCTTGATTGAACAAAATAGTTTTTAGATAGATAGGTTTCACTTTTACCAACTCCGAAGAGGCAGTGATAGCGTTCAATCGGCACGTAGAAAACATGCCTTCAGATCTGTGGTCCTCCTGTTTTAAAAAATGGTTCTATCGCGTGAAAAAAATGTTTACAATACAAAGGAGAGTATTTTGAAACGCAATATACAATTAATAAACATAATATTTTATTTATAACATGTTGTTTTTTTAAGTTACGCAAAACTTTTAGTGTGACCTACGTATATTAAAAACGTAATATGAAGTGACACAAAAATGGTACCCGTAACTGTAACCCGTAAATAAAAATTATTAAGTAAAATTGTAAGCAAAAGCTCGCTCAATAATATCTTGCGAGCTTACGCTCTCAACTAGAGTTAAAAGAAAAAAATATGTAATATAATTATTTAATGGAAAAAAATTAAACTTATCAAACGGTTAAATCAGTTCAGGTATAGTAGTAAATCAGTAGCAAGTTGAAATTATAAATAAACAAACTTTTGTATCACGATTGATCCATGAGTTAAATATTTTTTAATCATCATTGTCTAGATAGGTAGATAGTACAGAGACAGTATATTTCATGATGTATGTCTTGGTAGGCCCACCACCAGGTGGACGGACGACATCGTTAAAGACGCGGGTAGCCAATGGTTACAAGCGGCTAAAAGCTGTTCTTTGTGGCGTTCTATGGAGGAGACCTTTGTCCAACAGCGGACGTCTTCCGGCTGATGATGATGTATGTCTCAAAGTGTAGTTAAAATGCTCATATTTTCTTGAAAGACATTATTATACTTAATTTTTTTTTTCGGGTATGTCTCATGAGCCTTCACTTATATGCTTTAATTTATTGATAACTTTTCTTAACTTGCCTTAGCCCTCGTATTAAATATTAAGATGTTTTTGTGTCTAGTTAATAAATTGCGAAAGGGTAGGTATTTCTTTAAAATATTTATGCTTATCAAGTTACGCTTTTGCGCGAGAAAAATCTCTAGAATCACTTTATTTGTGTACACAATCTCCAAAGGCATCCAAAGTAATGTTCAAAATAAGCTCAATTTGAATATGTAGATTTTTTACTTATTTGATCGTAATTTTGTAAAAGGATTTTTTAGGTTCGCAGTACTTAAATACCTATTTAAACTGTAAAAGTTATTCTGCGAATAATATTCCACGGTGCTACGCTGTAGATGAATTCAAGTGCTACGCTTTGGCGTGCTACGGTGCTACGGGCACGTTCCAATTTTACATCGTCGCACTTACGACCGCCTTCTTTGTTATGTAAAATTATCTGTTGTCCGAGATTTTATTTTAATAGGGTTGGATAAGGGATGAACTCAAATCTATCTTCTGAAAATAATGTTGCAATTAGTATTATTTTTACATAAAATTTTTGAATATATCCCTTCTTTTCCTTTCTCTTTTAAAAAAATGTTGTTAAATGCTTGTGCTCAAATTATAAATATAGAAAAAGTTTATATTATCTTTCTTATACCCATAAGAGTTTCCAATTTTACATCGTCGCACTTACGACCGCCTTCTTTGTTATGTAAAATTATCTGTTGTCCGAGATTTTATTTTAATAGGGTTGGATAAGGGATGAACTCAAATCTATCTTCTGAAAATAATGTTGCAATTAGTATTATTTTTACATAAAATATTTGAATTAATTCCCTTCTTTTCCATTCTCTTTTAAAAAATGTTGTTAAATGCTTGTGCTCAAATAATAAATATAGAAAAAGTTTATATCGTTCGTATACCCATAAGAATTTAAATATAATACTGTGTATAACAGTACTCGGCTCCTTAGATCAGGATGTTCTGTGTAAAAGTAGAATTAAATATACCTCGCTTGTTATCACCCTGCTATGTTTTTTTATATTCGCTAGATTATTAACGACAAATTCACCATATGGTAAGCGATGATGCTGTCGAAGGTGGAAAACACGCTTAACGTGAATGGGAATTGGCTCTCAAGCACTATGTTCAATAATTCCAATATTTTGTTTGCTAGGCGAATAGCATTTGATTTTATAAAAAAATTTGAGCGTAATATATATACCTCTGTTTGAAAACGAAGCTGCGTCTCTCGGTTATACCCAACTTATGAATTTACTATTTGGTCACACAGACGGAAAAATGTGATGCGTTTTTTTTTTAAATAAACCAAATTTGTCTGGTCCCCTCTATTCGCTTTTCGGCAAATCAGGACATTTCGATTGTAAGTGACCCTGTTCTGCGTCTATTTAACACATTGTTAAAAGAAGTTTAAAAGAATGGCCCCGAGTTTCTTTCCCGTTCTTCTCGCAGTGGCTCTATATTTTTTTTTTGCTGAACGTCGCAGTACTATTTATTATATTTCAATATTACATTTTGTAATTGACCTTCATAATAGCGTCGTAGACGCCTAAATTGAGTAAATGATTTTGAGTTTGACTTTATGTGCAACATCATCAATGTGAATGGTGCCATATTAGTCATTGCAATGATTCAGTTTTTTCAATAGTCACCTATTACAATTCCACTAGGAGGTTATGAAACGATAATTATGATTTCATGAATATAACAAAAAATAAAAACATACTTTGGTCAAAACGAATGAAATAAAATAAACTGAGCGGAGTTGGCTCGTTAAAACTCACAAAGCAACTTCACAGAAAGAAGTTTTTGTTGTATAGTAAAATAATAATGATGAGCCTTTGCTTGTAAGTAGCTCTAAAGTTGGTTGGTTGGTAAGCTTCAGAAGAATTGGTTTTAATAATAACATATATTTTTAAAATGTTTTAAGAAAACATCAAATTAATATTTTAATAAAACACTTAAAAAATATATCTAGTGACAATTCCGCCTAATTTTCCTGCTAAGCCGACGTGACCTCACAACCGCCACGCAGCCAAACCGGAAGAATTTTCGACGCGTTTCGATTCTACACGAAGCATCCTCAGGAGGTCTTGACTCTACGAGCGCACGATCAGGTGAGAAAAAGTAATTTGTTAATGAAGAAATTAACCAAACCTATCGAGTAGTGTGTAAAGGAAAAAAGGGGACTACAAATATACGTTGTATGTTTAAATTTAAAAGTAACACTAAAAAGTCTAAAATAAAATAATTAAATTAAAAATAAATAACCCGACTACACTCAAAAGACCGAAACAAGATCCCTCATTAAGTATAGTAACAAGCGCGGCCATGCTTATTATAAATCATATAGTATATATAGTTTAAAACTAAACCTATTGCGGAAAATCTTGTTCTGTTTTTTTTTTAGTACAGTCGGTTTTTTAATTATGTTTTATTGTACCTAGATTTTGTGTGATCCCGAAACTAAGTACAAGATCACAGGCAAAACTTTTATCATTAGTATTCAATATATAGTTTAAATTGAAAATAATATATATACAATACATTTCATTGTTTTAGAATTCTCTATATTATGGAATTGTAGTGAAGGCCATGAACACGAATTAGTTTAATCATAGCGTTAGTAACAGATAATATTGAAAACACTAAAACATTCAACACGTATTATTTTACTAGTAGTACATAACGTAAAAGTTGAAGACAGTGTTCAGAGCTTTTATAATTCGTCTAGTAAAGCACCCGTCCGCCTGATGCGGCGTCGCATGACCTAACGTGTTACTCAGTCTGCAACAAAAGATGCAATTGAAATTCATATAAAGGACCTTTGTTTTAAAACAAAAGTATGTTTATATGTACATGCATGTGATGTATTGTAATAGGTATCTATGGAATGGCGGATGGTAATAGAATAAAGCGTGACATCTGTCCCAATAATACATAAGTAGCTTTCATTTATTTAAACTATAGTTAGGTATGATTATTGTAATAATAGTTAATTTTTTGTCTTTTAAGTACGTAGCTGGCCACTTCTTTACTTTTAACTTTTTTGAAGCAGTGATGGCTCAGTGGCATTGGCTATGGACTGCCGCGCAGCAGGTACATGGTTCGAATCCCACCATGCCCGCGAATGCCCGCCTGGCTAGCGGCCACCCTCAAGTAGAAAATCTATCGCCAAGCGCCTAACGGTGTGTTCCGGCAGCAGTCCTTGAGAGCCAGTGAAATTACAGGCACATGAGACTTAATAACTATGCCTATGGTGGCGGGTGCAGTGCAATTCATGACTTTAGACGAAATACATCTGTTATAGGCAGAGGTTCGGCCGCTTAACATCAGGTGGGGCTCGAGCTTGTTCGATCACAACATCATTAAAAGATAAAAAATCTATCTACGTGTTTCAAACCTTAATAAAATCCCAAAATCAAGTGAAGATAACTCACACTTTCAACTACTTGTCTCGAGTAGATTGATGACTACCAAGAGGTATCAAGTGCTCCCGGACCGCTGACACCTTGTTGCTTAAAAGCCATTTAATAGTGATAAATTCGCACCCTCTTTTATTTGTGAATAGTTTGGGCAATCGAGAGAAACGAGTGGACAGGTTGATTTGTGGGGAAGGGCATTCTTTTGTAATGGTTTTGTAAGTCTACAACTGTAATTCTTCAAGTATAATGTGTTTAAAGTAAGCTTTGGTGATCATAAAATATAAAAGTTCTAAAATCAAAGTCAAAAGTCAAACGAGGTTTTATTTTTGACTTACTAATTATTATTTTGTGAGTGATCAATTGAAACAAAATGCGTGATCTGCGAGATACGATAAAGTTTGTCAGTCTACTGACTGACGAACAATAAATTGGATATTTCTTCTTGAAACTCCAACAAAACCAGATTAAGAGCAATTGTACGACCATAAAATGATAAAAAGTTTTTTTTCAACCTTCACACATAGTTCTCGAGAATATAAGACGCTGACTTACAAGTAACGAATGATGATAACGAAAGCAAACAAAGGTTAACTTTAATTAAAGTATTAACCGTTACTTTTAAAGTCTCTTGCTAATAAAGTAACAAAGAAAAGGAACAACAAAATCAAACTATTAATAACCAAATGATATTAACATCTATCAGCCAATTGTGCTGACAGAGCCAACGCATGTTAGAAAGTAATTATTATGCTTTCATCAGCTTTAATAACCTTTTGAGTATGTTGATTACAAAATCATCTATTCATAATAAGTTCACAGTACATTGTCAGTTTCACATATTGCAATATTGATACCTATATTGCAAAATCGACGTGGCCTAATTAGGCGGACAAAAGTAAACTTTACTACGTAATTGTCAATATGAAACTCTTTTTCGGACCCTGAACATGGTTTGATAATTATGGATACTACGGTATAAAACAGAAACACCGAACTTAATATCTGGTACAAAAATTCCGAACTAAAAGTCTCAATAATTTGGTTACACTACATCACCGAACTATATACTGAGTCGCAAAAGAGTCACTAGTTCGAGTACCGAACTTTTGATACAAAGCGTCCTAAAAGCATGTACTGGCGTATTCATAGCAATACAAGGATAATCTACTCATATATATAAAGATAACCTACATACAGGGTGCCCGGTAATGAATGGATAACCTTAAATTAGGTATTTGTATATCTAATGGCCAATCAGAAAAAAAAACAGAACAAAAAAAAAAAAAATAAAAAATAATAATAATAAAACAAATACCATTTTGAAACCGGCTTTAGGCACACTTTATTTTAACATGATTGGTCACATGTGTATTCATACTTTTTTTACGCTATGGATGCTTAAACTTTGGCAAAATGAATATGTTTGTTTATTAAAAATACCATAACTTTGGTACTACTTGATTTTTTTTGTTCTGTTTTTTTTTTCTGAATGGCCATTAGATATACAAATACCTAATTTAAGGTTATCCATTCATTACCGGGCACCCTGTATAAGGATAACCTACTAACTTCAGGTTTGGTATTTAAAAAAAATAATATCGCCAAAACTTATTTATCTGCTGTTGAATGCTAATAAATCGCCAAAAATAAAAAAAATCTTTTCCCACCGAAGCAGCCATCTTACACTGCAATCTTGCAGATTGCAGTGTAAGATGGCAGTTCTTTACAAGGCGGTGCTGCCCACCTCCTGGTAATTTTCCCTTTATCGCCTCTTACGATTTCCACAAGAAGATATTGGAGAGTGATTATTGAATTAAGAGAAATGCCGAATAAGACGAGACAAGTAATATTTAGTATTTCCATAACAATGTGAGTAATAATTTATATTTTTCCTACCCTTGTCCTATTTTCAGCTCCGGAGACTAATAACGGATTCATAAAACACCATGGTCGCGAAATACCAAAAGTACAGTAGTATTTTACTGATCCGGTGTTTTGGTAATCATAATGTAGTGTTACAACTGAAGTATGTAGTGTAGTGTTAGTAGGTATTAAGCTTCGGAATCTCCCGAACAGTTATTTGTACTTTTGAAGACAGAGGCACATGTGTCGTATCTTTTATCATTAGCAGAAAATAAATTTATTCTAAAGTCCTTCGCTACAGTCGGGACTTCAAATGACGTAAGCACTACGTGACAACTATGGTGCATAATCTATTATTGTTTATTAGTTAATATGTAAATTCTTAATATTATTTTGAACATCATACGTACTAATGAATATACCTTGTCAAATAGGACTGGATTAACTCGTAATCCAATATTAAGTAATCTCTGTTAATTTAACATGACAGAACGCTCGAGGCCACGAGCTGCCTACATGATAATTTATATTTATATTAAACGAAATGTAAGTCCATTACCACTGAACTCAATACACAAAATACAAGTAAATATTGGGATACAAATGCATGTAGCTAAGCAATTTGAATTAAATTATTTGGTAAAAAATATGTGAGCATAAACTATACACGATTCATGGAATTATCAATATATTACATATATCTTCAATATTTGTCGAGACTATGGTGGTAAAAAAATCTGCTTAGGATAATAATGTACACATTTAAAGCTATTTTTTTCATCTTTTACATGTTTTTAATATTTAATTATTATGTAATCGTTCGTTTTGTAAACATAGCTAGTTAACGGTACTTTAAGCACACGGATTATAAAGGAAATTACTCTTATAAAATTTAATTAGTAAAGTGATTTCAAAGCAACAGTTTGGACACAAAACAAAGCTGTCTGTATTATACATTGTCACGCAATGAGGGGTGAAAAGTTAATTAATTAATTTCTTACGTTTTTCCTTTCTGCAAGATAACCTTGAATAAGTTTTGTAACCATATATTTTATAGTGATATAGAACTAAATAACTTATTATTTGGTTCTATATTGGACCAAGTACAATTCTTAATTAGCAAATCCTAGTCGTCCAAGGCTTCAACTATAAAGTAGGGTCTTCATATACTTCTGCTGCATATATTAGTAAGATGATACAATAATGAACGATTGAAGCTAAAGCTCGGTTAGTTTAAGTCGAGTAGTTGTATAAGTTTGTTGTACAGCATTATGTCCTATGATTTATTATTTTGGAAAGCTGCAGCTGGTATAGAGACAATCATAATCCGGTACAAAACGTGGTATTCACACTCAATTCATACATTTCTAAAGGTTTTTTTTAAAACAAATCGATATATTTATAGTCTGAACAGTATTGATAACTTTTCAAATTATAATGGTTCATTTTTTTTACCTCGAGCGTGAAAGAACTGCTAGCTTTTAGGACTAGATGCCTTTTCATCTAAGCTACCAAGACAAAGAAGAATTGCAAATTTAACACTCTAATAAATATAATTTTAACGGTCGGCAGGAAACGGTTTAGATTAGCAAAGACAAACAAAAAGTCTTTCTGAGCGAATTAAGTGCCATTTTATAATTAAGTTCCTAATGATATTGCTCAACGCTCACTGGCGGAAAACTCAAGTACCACGTCAAAAACATTATGCTTAAGAAACCCTACTACATTCTGTGATAACTTAAACGACAAAAATGATTGAGACAATTCCGCCTCTGCAACGCTGTCATTTCTACCTAAGCTACGTAATTTATACAAATATTATAACTTAGATTAGATTTATTAGACATCATCATCATCATGGCCCCGAGTTTCTTGCCCGTTCTTCTCGCAGTGACTCTATAATATTTTTTTGCAGTACGTGGCAGTGGATCTTAGAATATTTATATTTTGACCTTCATAAGAGCGTCGTGGACGCTTAAATAGATTAAATAATTTTGACTTTGACGTTACGCCGTTCTTTCAAACTACAAGAATTTATTCAAACAAGTGGTTTTTCAAACACTTTACTTGCCACACAAAAAATTGCCAATGCTGCCACTTTTTTGAATTTCTAAATATGATAATTCAAGCACTGTCTCATATTCAGCGATCACATCTACAAAGGAATACAGCGCAGAATGTTTGCCATTAATAATATATTGCAAGATTTGGACTCACAAACTACATATCAAACTATCCCGATACAATTTCGTTCATTTTGTTGAATAAGCTGCTTAATCGATGCCATTAGCAAATTAGTGATTGAAATTGTTTCATTTAGGTGACCACGTAGTTAAACCATCCACTGCTCCGCTGTGGACATTGCCAATCAATTCTGGAATTATATCGCATAGTATTACTATATTGCAGAGCTCAACTTTGGGCTTAATTAACTGGACTCATTTTAGCACTATGTAAATGTATGCAGTGTTACAAATGTGGTTGATGCTTGAACGACTGTATAAAACTGTTTTGAAATGAAATAGTATTTTGAACAGTTGGGAAATTAAACGAGCTATACTTACGTCAAAAACATTCTAGCCAAACACCCCATGGACATAAGATGTAAGTAACACCAGTTTATATTTGAAAAGGTCTGATAATCACGTTACTTTTCATAACATAAAGTTTTATCATTCTCGATCGAGTGATAATGACCTGACTATAGAATAGAACTTCGTATAGAAGCAAAATGCCTCGAAAACTCTTCCAGTTAAGATACATGGCATTTATGAGTTCACGTCGGTTTAGCAGGTAAATAAGTAAGAATTATCACTAATACTTACATATTTTTTAATGTATTTCTAAAATTATTTTGGATTGTTTGTTATAATAAATTATGAATTTCTGTAAAGAAATGCCTGATCTATTAGTTATCATGTAATAAATATGAAGTAACTTAATAAATTAATATTCACAGAAATACCTTGTCGCGCAAAAACTTTAATTAAAGTTAAAAGGGCTATATTCTACAGTTGCCAGTTATACGCTGAATGAAAAATTGAACAAGACTCGAAGCAATTTATTTCCGAAGCATGTTCCACAGTCTCCAGTAAATCACTACGTTCAACACCCACTGCTCCATTAGACCTAATAAATCAGATCTGTACCAAAAGTCTTACCTACGTACCTAGAATATAATTAGAAAAGTATCCATCGACGGTTTTATAGGTGGTTTCAATTTAAACTTTCTAGTACGGATTTAAGTTTCTTGCTGCGACCTTCGAAGATCGATGCGATAAATTAGTTTTCTTGTTGTGTGTGCTCCTAAGGGGAGAATTATGTTTTGAATTTATGGCGCACCCTCTCTGCCTGCATATATATTTCAGTAATTTTGATATATCCGGCTCCAGGAGTAATGTAGAAAGAAAGTGATGTATGGGAAAAGTGTAGATAGGGTTCGGATCAGTAGATAAGGGAAAATCTGAAAACATGAAAATGTCGTCTGCCAAATAAATTTGGATGCCAAAACAAATAAACACGGAAACGTTAAGATAACGGTAAATAATGTCATAGAGAATCGGGAAAGTCGAATGACATGTGTCAAAGATCCAAAATGGCAGATTCAAGATAGCCACCTTACAAAATTTTTCGATTCCTCTGAAGCGAAAGAATAAGTAAATAAGAATATATACAAAACTAGGTTCATCATTCGTGTTTCAGCATACTGAGCTCTTTCCCGCATGTTGAACTTATGCTAGCTGATTACAATACATTTTTCAGCAGGTATTCTAGCAAAGATACCATATATTTTTTTGTTCCTCTTCGAGTATACTAGGACGTGTATAAAATTAAAACATTTTTTTATGTACAGTCGCCTGCAATAAGAAGTATACACATTGTAATTTTCATAATTGTGGCATAGACTTCTGTTTCTTTCTATTGCAAAATTAGTCTTGTTTGTAGTACAACTTAAGTTGAACTATAGGTGTCGCTCCATCCCCATACGATGGTTATATTGATTTATGAGTCATATGTTATGTTAGCTCAGTCGGTCAGAGCATACCTCGGCTATAGGGGTGGATGACGCGGGTTTGAATCCCGCACATGACTATAATTTTTCCTCTCGTAAATATTTATTTTTCAAGATTATTTTGGGTGTAAATATTGTTTCCTTCTTTCTAAGATCCCTTTTTTCTACTTAGAATAATTTTTCAATATACGAAAGATAAAAGGCTTTATTGGGTATTGAACTTAGCTAAAACCTATTTTAGCATCAAACTAAGCTAATTACTAGTGTCATTACTGAGCTAATATATGGAAAATGTAGTTTCAGCATTGTCCTAAAGATGTAAAAAATGTTATATATTAATTTAACACCTAATTCAAGAGGAAATCTGACCGGGAAATTACTCGTGCCTTCTTTACTTTATCTGTCGCCTCAGGCGTAGGTTGTTTTGGGGGTTTAACAGATAAAACTATGGAGTTTTGCTATATCCGCAGCGCATTGCGGATTGCATGCGACGAACTTTACTCCTGTAAATTGCCGAACTGACAAAATTAATAGGGATGCTTATCAAATTATATTTAGTTAAATTTACAATGTAACCTGCAGTTCTGATAGTAGAGTTCTATTAACTTTTTATTGAGAATTTGAAGCGTGGTCTCTTTGAGAAGCTATGTTTCGCATGTTGTATGTATATTCGCATGGTGATAGAGCTTTTTCCGATTGCCCCCCTAGCTAGCACTTCCCTCAAGTAGTAAATCTGTCGCAAAGCACCTAACAGTGTGTTCCGGCAACTGTCCTTGAGAGCCAGTAACTCTAGTTAAGCCTGATCGACATCTTCGACCACATCACACTTATTGAAGCGCTCGTAGCGAAGTTTACTTAGCTGTTCTCAACCGATCAGCAAAGTTAAGCAACGTCGCGCGCGGTCATGAGTTGGATGGGTGACCGCTAGTGACATTACTACTGAGCATTTCTGTGCTTCGGCGGGCACATTAAGCCGTCGGTCCCGGTTGTCGTCTTAGGATGGTAGTCGTTATAGCATGGCGGTAGGGCATTTTGCGAATGCCCGCCTGGCTAGCTGCCACCCTCAAGTAGAAAATTTGTCGCCAAGCACCTAACGGTGTGTTCCGGCAGCTGTCCTTGAGAGCCAGTACTTCTAGGTTAGCCTGAACAACATCTTCGACCACATCATCACTTACCATCAGGTGAGATAGTGGTCAAAGGCTAAACCATACGACATAAAAAAAAAAAAATACATCAGGTGAGATAGTGGTCAAAGGCATATCAGCTAAAAAAATATGTAAGTCCGACGCTAACTCTCACACTCTTTGGTTATATATATTTTTATTTCTATTAAGATCTAAATTGATTGTAATACAAGGTCTTAGAAGAGGGTCGATATTGACGAGTAGATAAGGTGACAATAATATGTCTAAATGAGTATTTTATTCTACATTTTATATAAATGATAATAACAAATTTTTTGTTATAAATTGTATTAAGACCAGTTATTAATACAAGAAATTTCAGCAGCAAATTCCATTAAGGTTGAACTGGCCGGTCAGTTCTCGGTACAAACGTCGTAGGGTGATCATTTCCTTATTTGAGATTTTAGGTCCAGACTTAAGCATAATACAAAATTATAAAAAGATAATTACGTTGTAAGTTATGACCCTCGAAAACTTTATATGAAAATGTTTCGATGCTCATAATTCTCAAGTTCATTATTTTATTAAAATTTCGGCATCATACAAGCCTAGATAATGACGAGATCAATCGATATCATGCTTTGTTTTGGACCTAAATCCTCAAATAAGGGAGTGATCACCCTACTACGTTTGTATGGAGAACGGGCCGGCCAGTTCACCGTTCACCGATTCGTCCAAGAGAAATTAAAAAAATATCCGTACGTTATTCTAAGCGATAACTAAGGAGGGAGAAAGCCTATCTATACAGTTTATGGTGTCATTTTTAAAGCAAGTTTTCTTAACGGATTTTATGATCAGTATGTAAATCATCAAATTTCCTAGTGCCGATATGAATTAGAACTAAGCATGTCATTTTTACACTTATAAACATTAGTGCTAGCAAATACCTACTTACGTAAAATGAGCATTGAATACAAACTTTCAAGCGTCCAGAAAACAACTCTAGCCTTAGTGATGAGCTCATTGTTTACCGAGAAAAGAGCGCTCGAGAAAATAGCATAACAAATTACGCGTTTCCAGACCGCACTCATAGCCAAACCTCGCAAAAAAAGCAGGACGAGTACTGGCTGCGAGCTCACCAGAGGGATGGTTTAAAGTTTTATTTTATAAAAAAAATATGCAAAAACAGCAACCCGATAACGAGACCATCGTACCGTATTGCGCTGTGTAAAAACGTTAGAGATAGCGTTGTTTAGATTTAAAAAAGTTGTATACTAAAATTGAATCTGTAAAAATTCGGCTCGAAACTGATCGGCGTCATAATTTTCTTTAGAAAACAAATCGTGCCGTACATCAAACTAAAATAGGGATGATTTAGTTGGTCTTTCTCACAAAGAAATAAGGTGAATTTGTCTTTTGAGACTCATCACAAAAGACAAATTTTGAACATGTTTTTACTGATATGAATAAAATATTTAATATTCTGAAAGAATGACCAAAACTACGCTGGATTCGAATCGACGAGACGATTATATTTATCTTAATATAAAAATATCTTGAATACAGGTCTTAAATGTCTGTTGATTCAATTTTTGTGTCTATATAGGAAATCAATGAATACAAATGTTTGAGCTAATATATACAAATATCGTTACTAATTTGATATATCTATGTAGCGTAAAAAAGTGAACCTTTTTTGAAGCAGTCATGGCTCAGTGGCATTGGTTATAGACTGCCACGCAGCAGGTCCATGGTTCGAATCCCACCGCGGGCTTGAGTTTCATGGTGGAAGGGCATTCGCAAAATGCTCAAAGTTTAAGTTTTCAAATAGAAAATCTGTCGCCTAGCACTTAACGGTGTGCTCCGGCAGCTGTTCTTAAGAGCCAGTAATTCTAGGTTAAGCCTGTTAACATCTTTGACCACTACATCACTTACCATCAGGTGAGATTATGGTCAAAGGCTTACCTATCAACAATGGAAAAAAAACCTGAAAGATTTTTACCGTTTTTAAAAAGGTTACATTATAATATGAATTTATTTCGAATAATTCGCTGATGCTATTTTTAAATATTGCGTAGTTCTATTTCGCTCATATGCATGCAAAACAAGGTCGCTCCGTGCTACGCCCTCAGTCTGACATCTTTCAATGACCTCCTCGTCTTAGGCACAAAGTAGATAATTTGCCTTAGTATTGAATGAGCACTAAAGCATATAAATTACTGTTTATAAATAGGCATCATGACGTGAGGAATCAACGCCATACTATGGCATATAAACTACAAATCAACTATAATATTACATTTACAAAATATTATTACATTACATTTACAAGCACAAACTTTTGTCTTAGGCGGGAATTGAACCCACATCCTCCGATTTTGCATCGGATGCATTAACTCGGTCACCGCAACTAGATCTTTCAAGCCGAAACTTTGTCCTCTTATAGAAAACAAACTTTAACCGTCAAAGGGGATGGAGCGTGGTGATTAACCAGACTACTAGACTTCAAGTATTCAAAAGCAGTGCTTTAACAACTAACAACTATCATATTTCTTTCTCACTGTAATAAAACATTTTTGATGAAAGCTCCCTCTCGTTTTTTGGGTCCGGCTAAAATTTAGATATTGCGATGAAAACCTGCCATGCGTGGGGATTATGGCAAGCCCTCCCTTCTGGTGAGACCTTTTTTCATCGATGCACGTTATGGCTACTGATGTGATGTGATGTGTAAAACGTAGACTCAAATACGACTATTGAACTAACATTTAAATAAATTATTTTTAAATGTACTCAAAGAAAACTATTGAACTAAAATTCAAATAAATTATTTTTAAATGTGGCATCAGAACATCAGAAAGTAGCAGAAAATTTGCACCCTAATATGTGGTGTGTATCTTTGTTATATAGATTACAAACACATATTTTATTTCTTTTGTTTCAAAGAAATAAATAAATGTGCAGCCATTAGTCAATTAAGAGCAATTACGGGGTGTTTTTTATGCTATCGTGACGAACAAGCATAATGTATGTGTTAAGCGGTATCCACTGCTTGTAACAAATGCAGTTCTTCACAAGTGCCAAACGGCGCTGCGCCCATCACACTGAGTCTAAAAGTTGTTTAGTCTAATGTATCTGTAATTTCGCCGACACCCATATAATTGAAATCAGAACAAAATAATGTGAACATTACTGCAGTACTGCGTACCCCGGACGAACTAGAACAAAGAGTTTTACAGCTTCTAAAACTAGTCTTACTCAAAAATTAAACTAGTTATCTTAATTTTTGGTACGGCTGGCTAGCAACCACTCTCACGTTAAGTAGCAAAGCTGTCGCCAACCACATGTTCCGCTAACTGTCTTCGAGAGGCAATACTAAGTTAGTCTGAACAACATCTTCGACCACATCACCTACTAACAAGTGAGATAGAGTAGAGATAGAGTTTGAATGCTTCAAAGGCTATCACCAATAAATAAATAAAAAATTAGCAGTTGTCAGCTTAGCTACATTCATTTGCTTTACCCAGTGAACTTCGGCCATGACAGACAAAATTGGGAATTTCAGGAAATATGCAAATATTTAGCGGATGCGGAATACCGGGAAACAAATTGCAATGTCTGTTTTTTGCAAAATCGAACCACGGTATCAATCATCTCCTTCATGTTCGTTCGGATATGACATGGAGTTTTATTATCTGAACGATTGCCATTTTAATGAAACAGTGGAGAAAGAATTTAAAATTGAATTATTTTAACAATATGAAATTTGTTTAATTGACTTATAAATTATATGTACTACAAAACTGACTTCCACGACTGTATTTTTTACGTCAATGTAATTTTTCCAGTCTATTTTATTAGAGAACCATATCATTGAACCAATTTTGTTAAAATTTATATGGGATCATTTCGGAAGAAATTGGCGGAATAATCGCATAACAAACACTTGAATCTTTTTTTAAGTCTGATGATAAAAAAAACAACACACTTTTACTGTTAAGCATGAAACGCAATTTGATATTATTTACTTGGATGTTTTAAGTATTTACAATTTGAGAACCAATATCCAAGTACGTTTTAAATGACATATTAATCATAAGCAAATGGTTGTCTATCAAAAATAAAACTCCTATAAATATATACCTAAACATTAGCCCCCTTACTCATAAAAACATCGCTATGTAGTTGCTAAGTAATGGATAACTAAACAGTGTTTAAGTAATGCTTAAATATTTCTTACTTATAAACGCTACATAGCACCTCTTTAGCTAAGCAATGGATAATGAGGTCGAACGTATTTTAAACTGACAACATTGTACTAAAAAGTATTATGAATGACCTAAATGGCCAAATAGCATGTATCTAGTGCTAAATATCTTGAAATTAAAAAGTAAATATAATACTTTTCTTTGTATGGTACCACCAACTTAACTGTGCAGTTTTCGAGGGCGCTACTGTTCAAGGAAATCAACTACGAACTGTCACAATTTGAAGGAATGTTGTAGTTCTTTTTTCTGCCACCTGAACAGATAAGTTGGTGGGTCTGTAACTAAATCAGCTGATCAGAAATATGGGCGCCATCTTGTTACTTAAAATTTAAACAATGGTGGGACGGTGTTTAAATTGACAGCTGATTTAAGCAGTACTTAGGTACTGGATAAAGTTATGTAGCGTTTATGAGTAAGAAATTTTGCTAATCAGCGGCTAAGTAATGTTTAAAATTTAAGTAGCGTTTATAAGTAAGGCTGTTAATCACATCTACGTACAACACAGAAACGTCAAATGTTCTTCATTTAAATTATGCCGTCGCGATAAGGTTGAATATGTAAGGTTTTTCACGGAATTTCACACTTTAATTTATTACTATCCAGTCTTAGTAGTCAACTGATTGTGAATCAATAATAGAACATCTGCGATAACTAGTTGCATTGCAAAATAATGTGTTATTTTTAGACTCAGTTGCATAAGTGGCCGGAGGGATTTAAACAGATAAAAATATCCGTACGCCTACTTCTACGAGGTGTGGGTAGAGACCACAGATCGCCTTTTGCCACAACTTCGAGTATTAGCACGCTTGTCTGTCAAGCTTACTCTTTCTCTTCTTATGACCTACAGGTCGGGTTCTCTTCTTATGACCCGAAGTACGGATTATTACTTAAGCCACGTGGACACTTTCAGAGTAAACTCTAACAAAGTCCACTTGGATGCTGACTGTATAATAATAATAATAATAAATTCATTTATTTCGGACAACTATTGGGTCAACCAGGAACCCTAGTTCACCCTGATCTTATTCATTAAGTAGAAATACAGGCTAAACTTCAATTAAAAACCGCCTTGAATACTTGCACTTTAATAAACTTAATTTTGCAAAGTGTTCTCTAAAAATAAGTCCTTCACTGGCAGTGACCAAATTGGAAAAGAGCTACGGAAAAATTTGGTGCAAACTTTTAACCCAAATACTTCTACTAAATTTGGTCGCAGTTTAAAATTGAATTTAATATATTTTTGTGGAGTTCACAACACATACTTTTTCATTGACACGAGTGACGCAATATCTTACTAATGAAATGTATTGCTCACTAGTTCTAGATACATATGTAGACAGTGCCTTAGTTTCTTTATACAGTGTACAATTACACATTATGGGCGTTTACTAAGTAGTCTATTGTTATTCTTACGTACTCGTAACAATATTTGATTTCATATTTTAAAAATACTGCTAACTACTAACATTATAATTATTTCTTTTAGAACCACAAAAATAAATGGAATAAGGTGTGAAGTTCTATCCGTCCTTAGAGCTGAATTATTTTTGGTCAAACTGAAATATCTTAGCAATATACAAGTATAGTTAAACTTAGCATTTTTTTCTTCTATTTTTGATCTTTAAAAATAATAAGCTATTCGCTTTTTATTTGTTGACGATGGCGCAAGCGACTAAGTGGACATTAATAAGAACGTAAGGACCATATTGTTTTTAGGGTTATACTTACCCAAAATGACCAAATGGAGTTCTCAAGAACTCAGAAGTCTTACTCAGGTAAGACTCCAGTTTTTGTCTGTTTGTATGTAGGTTTGTCTAGTTTGAATGGGAATGCTTTATAACCTGAAATATGTCTTAACCTGAAAATAAGACATATTTTGCGGAAAATGTTGAACCTTAAACAAATATTGGATTAGAAATTCAATTTCAATTCAATTCAAAACATTTTTGTATGGGGAGAATACATTATAAAAAGAATAATTGCATCATATCATGTGGCGTAATCTGGAGCTCAAAAGAACATATTTTTATTTCTGTTTCAAAAAATGGGGCTGTCATGGTTTTCAAATTGACACCATTTTTGTTACAGGGTTAGGGGTTTACGGGTTGTTGCGATCGGAAATTTTAATAGGGTTAGGACTCTCACGTAGCTGTTTTTTATGATATAGATAGAGTGTTTTAATGAGCAGATGACCAGTCCGATATCGATTTATCCATAACAGGTACATACCTTTCAGAAAACGTTGCACAGCAATGTAATATCGGCTGTTTTGGATATTCATTCATTTAACAAGACGATGATATCAAAAGTATTCTTCACTTTACTTCATCCAATTTTTTCTTCACTTAGTCATATTCCTTATTGCGAGAGTTAGACTTGCTGTGTTGCAGTAAAAAGAACTAATGCTTATCCATTACCTGATGAGTTCGATCACGTATACAGCTCAAAGAAATAATATCTGAAAAGCATAATAATCACTTTCTTTCCATTTTTTTTGTTTCAGGTTGCCTTTGACCACTATCGCACTTGATGGTAAACGATGATGTGGTCGAAGGTGTAACAGCTGCCGGAACACACCGTTAGGTGCTTAGCGACAGATTTTCCACTTGAGGGTGATCGCTAGCAGGCGGGCATTCGCAAAATGCCCTTCCACCATGCGGTGAAGCTCAAGCGCGCGGCGGGATTCAAACCAGGGACCTGCTGCGCGGCAGTCCATAGCCAATGCCACTGAGCCATCACTGCTTCAATTTCCATAAATTATTTGTGGACTGTAAGCATCTCATTATTACACGAGTGGTCAAAAAGGAGTGATTTTTGCTAAGTTATATTGTAAGTAAATATACATTATTTTCATACCCTTATCTTAAGCATAATTTAATCCCTCAAAACAAAATGTTTTCTTTAAGGTTGAACTGGCCGGTCACTTCTTCATACAAATGACTTGTCAGTCTTCTTTAGTTTAAATTTTAGATCCATAACTAAGCATAATAACGATTTATTTCTTCATTATCTACGCATGTAACGTGACTTATTAATAAATTAATTTTATAATGATTTTTTAAATTTAAAGCTATGATGGCGGAGCGGTAATGGCTATGGACTATGAGCTTCATCTCAAGCTGGGATGGAATTTTGAGAATGCTCACCTAGCTAGATACCACCCTCAAGTAGAATATCTGTCGCCAAGCACCTAACAATGTGTTCCAGCAGCAGTACTTGAGGGCTAGTAAAATTCCTGGCACATGAGACTTAACAACTGTATGTCTCAAGGTGACGGGCACAGTGCAATTTTTCACTTGTGACAAATGCATCTGTTATAGGCAGTGGTTAGTCCGCTTAACATGAGATGGTCTTACTTTAGGGCTTGTTCCATCACAATAGCATAGTAAAATTGATAGTGAACTTGGACGTTATCAGCCTCGAAACATTTTCATAAAAATAAGGGAGTGATCACGACGACTTTTCGTATGGAGAAGTTACAGGTTCACCTCTAACAGCGCAAATTATGACACAAGAACATACTGTGGAAAGTGTTAAGGTCAGCCGCTTCCCTGAAACAATGGGTTAGTTTCAGGGAAGCTTGTGAATGTTTTGTGACAGTATAACGACTACCTTATAGCTTGTGTGGGCGGTAAAATAATAAACAAGTAGTTTGTGCGCCCAACGTCTAACAACAAGAGAAGTATTGGTATGCTCTTTTAGTTCAATATTTCCCTTAGTGCCTATAGACGATATCCACGATATCCAACAGGAAGGTGTAGAACAATCCCAAAATACCTCCTTTTATTGACTAAACAACTGTAATACAACCTTAACAGTTTTTTTATGATGATATTCATTGGTTTTTAAGGGTTTAGATTATAAAATCACCATTGTATGTATCTAAGTATCTGTTTCTCACAATTCCATGTAGTAAAGGAAACGTGCCAAGTCCCTTGCAACGAGCGCAAGGCAAATCTGTCTATGCCCGGAAAATTGGAACCTTTTCCGTTGAATTTTATTTACTAGACGATTCAGTAAAATTTTCTCGTAGTTGAGCGGAAACTGGTAGCGGAAAGACGGTCTAGATACAAGAAAATGTTATGTTTTTTTTTTTTTTTTTTTTTTTTATGCTTGATAGGTTAGCCTTTGACCACTATCTCACCTGGTGGTAAGTGATGATGTGGTCGAAGATGTTGTACAGGCTATCCTAGGTTGTTTGTTATGTTAAAATATAACAAACAACATTTACTAAAAAGTGTGTGATAGCTACTAAAATTTTTGTTTGAATTCTCAATGTAACACGATGGAGCTATTGTAGTCAGTTTACGTGGCATAGTTCTGTACTCTGAACAATCACTAAGTTTCTCTTGGCAATAGGAAATAATGAAAGAATGGCTGTGAAGCGACACGCGACGTTTTTTTACCGCAGTCAATCATTAGGTTTATAATGTATCACATGAGGTTATAAAAAACTGGTCGGAATCTTTCCAGTCAATATAACGCGGGTCCTAGCCGGTTCCTAATAAGTTAACATGGGTTTATGTTTAGCGGTGCAGAAATTAGGCGGCTACGCAAGCTAACATGTAACATGGGTATTTGAGGGTTTTCTCATTTACAAAGAAGCCTCTGCAACTTTTGAATGAATTTCATACCTTATATTGTCCATACATTAAATTTCATTTCACCTTACACACAAAAAGTAATAACAAGTTTTTCCGTTAATCATGTTTTTGCTATTATGTCACTGTTCTGCCGAAGGAGCGATATATTTCGAAGAGTAAAAATGAAACCCAATTGTGTCATATTACTAGACAATACCATATTTTCCTTATCCTTATTTATTCTTTTCCGTCCGTATTTTGCACATGTAACTGAAGGTATTTCCACGAAAAATACAAACATATCGCAAAAAGGCATCGTTCAAACAATGCATCGATGTATTTCAGTTGTGTTTTTGTCGTAATAACGGATAGTAAAAAGGTTACAAAAAACATACTTATTACATTACAAAATTACAAATATACAAAAGGAAAAATTTAAGTCATGTGCGGGAAAAAAAAATTTTCCTATCGTATATTTGTAATTTTGTAATGTAATCCGCATAGCAGGCGTTATTGCAAACCTAACAGTATTAAAATACTTATTACATTTACTGTGTTCATTTCATATATAGTTTTCTTATCATAAATAGACAAACTAGAGCAAACATTGCGGAGACCCATTTTGTTACTAAACGTGTATTATCTGGTAATCATCCTCGAGGCTTCGCTATTCAGACACGACACTCTTATGCCCTAGGGCCAATGACGTTTTAGTAAAATTTTCATTTCATTTATGAATCTTTAATATTATTGAAGCAATGATGGCCGAGCGATAATAGCTATGGATTGCCGCAGGTCTATGGTTCGATTTCCGCCGCTGGCTTTGGCTTCTTCGCATGGTGGAAGGGCATTTTGCGGATGCTCCCCTGGCTAGCTACAACCCTCAAGTAGAAATTACAGGCACATGAGACTTATCAACTATGTCTCAAGGTGACGGGCGCAGTGCAATTCGTCACATGACGAAATGCATCTGTTATAGGCAGAGGTTAATCCGCTTAACATCAGGTGGGTTCCGCGATAGTTCCGGCACAATGACAAAAAAAAATGTTCTAAGAACCTATTAGTATGTTCAGCAGCAGCCCTTGAAAGTCACTAAAATTACAGGCGCATGAGACTTAATCACTTGTTGGAGATCGTCACTTGTGATGAAATACATCTGTTATAGGCAGAGGTTAGTCCACTTAACATCAGATGTTACTCGCGCTTGTACCGTTACAATTACATAAAAATCGACGTCTAAATTATTATTTTCGGTAATTAACTGTTCAAGTAAATATTTCTTTTTTAATCACCGCATGCGCCATGCGTTTAAGCTCAAGCCCGAGGCAGAATTCGAACCATGCACCTTTGGCGTGGCAGTCCAAAGCATTTGCTACTATAATACATAAGCATGCCATCACTGATGCTACTAAATGTGACCACGTGGTATTTTTATACGTGTCCCGAAACGTTACATAATTCAAAATGTATCTACGCCTTGTAGGTATGGGTTAGAAAATTGGAAGTATACCAAGAAATATTTTAATATCTTAGTACAAAAAGAAATCCTTTAAGCATTTATTTATGTAAATCCTCGCGAAACCTTAACAAATTTGGATGAAAATGTACACAATTAAAAAAAATCTCCTTTGAAGTGAAATTTTGAAAAAGTCTATTTCATATTTAGCTCCTTAATATTCACCGTTCAGTGGCGAACGTAATGGAAATTTCCATAAACACAAAGAAACTGTGTATATTAATGTTTTGTTCAGAGTTATTTTGCATAGAAATCTGTGAGATTGCTATTGTCCCGGCTCACAAACAAGGAGTTCTACAAAGGCATTCACGCTCAACACAAGGAACGAATCGATTGGCGAATAACAAAAAGTACGGCAAGTGGCCTGAGTTTGCAATCAAAAAACAGACGTATTGAATAACAAATCAATTAAAATTGTTCAAAGATACCTTTGAATTGTTCTTGTTTGAGTGTTTGAGTAAGTTAACATAATTATTTACATTGAGGGAACTTTATAGTTAACACAAAACAATTTCAAGATCGATACAAACGTCGAAATTGATAAAATTAATGTATTGAATATTAATAATTTAACTATATACTCTATGATATTGATATACTTTTTGCTCACTTGAATTATCTCAGGACACTCTAAAGAAACTTAAGTTCTACAGAAAATAAATCCAGTAATACACTCTGAGATATGAGATTTCTTGTGAATGAAGAACATTTTATCATTCTTAAAAGAAAAATGAAAGAAATACAACAATTACTAGCAAAATACTATAGTGATAAGTGATACCTCATGTAATAAAATTGTTTCACTAAGTATCTTGTACTGTAATTGGGGATCGCAGTGTTAGATGGCAGTTATTTAGAAGGTGCTGCTGCCCAATTTCTAGTATTTTTCCCTGAGTCACCTTTTACGACACCCACGGGAAGAGATGGGGAGGTGACATTATAGCCCGGACTACACGTGCTATATCTTCAATATTTGAAAAATACAATATATATATATTTTCTTCTAAATATTATTTCTTTTGCTTCTGGTTAAGAGAGTAAACTCTTTAATTACCCCAACGATTACGGATCGGATGGTCTTTAATGCTACTCGTCTTTGCTGAACAATTGACCACTACAGAAACTGCCATTCATGGGAGTATAACGTCCAAAATTTAAAAGGCACTGTTGTTAAAATAATACAATAAAATTTATGGAAACAGAGTAATATATACCTACTGAATTCAAAACAACAATAATTATATACATACACACACACCCCAAAAATCACGTACTCTAATTCCACCTTTTCTACTGAAAATAACTTACAATACTTAGTATCGTGCAAATTTCAAAGTTTTACGGTACTGCTCCTAAAAATAAATTTGTAAAGATATGTAAGTCAACCTCAAAAACAGCAGAATGCTAACCTTACCGCCGCGGGCGTGGTTTATGGAGTTCACAGACGGCAGCTATAATAAATATTATAGCTTAACTGTCGGTATGAAGAAACGAAAATGTAAAGCTATATATTATAGCTGCCTTGTGTTGTCACTTGTCAAATTCTTTGGCAAATGTGTTGAGATGTATTGAAATATATCTAGCTATAATATATAGCTTTATATTATAGCTGTCGTCTGTGAAACGCTTTAAGAAATGTACTGTGCGACGCAACACGCGACCAATCAGATGCAATCCTTTCTAAGCGCCAAAGCAATTAACCAGTCCAATTGAATATAGTAGATTGTGCTTTGTTAATTGTGAACTTGATGAGCCCGAAATCAAACCGGTAACAGTATGACAGTTACACTTCATTCCATATTTATTCGTTATTATCTAAATATGAATATTGTATATAATAAATATAAACTTCACTCGTAGCGAAGTTTGCTTAGCTGTTCTTAACTGATCAGCAAAGTTAAGCAACGTCGCCCGCGGTCTTGAGTTGGATGGGTGACCGCTAGTGACATCACTACTGAGCGCTTTCGTGCTTCGGAGGGCATACTAAGCCATCTTCCCGGTTGTTGTCTTAGGATGGCAGTCGTTATAGCATGATGGTAGGACATTTTTCGAATGCCCGCCTAGCTAGCCACCACCCTCAAGTAGAAAATCTGTCACGAAGCCCTTAACGGTGTGTTCCGGCAGCTGTCCTTGAGAGCCTGTAATTCTAGGTTAAGCCTGTTAACACCTTCGACCACATCATTACTTACCATCAGGTGAGATTGTGGTCAAAGGCTAACTATCAGCAATAAAAAAAAACCGGCTACCATTCATGGTGTTTAGTCTTAATATCCAACCGGTGTTCGTGCAGTATAGATGCTCATTTTTAATTAATGCGGGCAGATCGAGGGCTGCTAGACGATTTCAATATTTATTCGCAATACATCTCCTATACTGTTTTTTAAATGAAATACACATTAAAAGTACAACGAATCGAACGATGTATACGAAATTACTTGTACATGATTATTAACAATGATTGCTAATATTATTCCGCCCCAATACCCTTTACAGGGGCACGCCAATGGCTTCCATAATAAAATCGTGTCCATTGATGCGGTTGTATTTCGTAGGCGAGTTCATTTAGCACAGCAATTTATTCGTGTTTTCGATTCGTCCCTATTCGACGCCGTCTATATGTTAATGAGATTCTCCCCTGGTGTTTGAAGTCAATCAACCCATGCGCCATGATTGCGGCGCGCAAATTGACAAAGTTGTTTTTTATTTAATGTCAGCGCAATTTAAAAGTTAACTGGCATGAAAGTTATATAATTAACGATACATTTAATTAGCGTACTCTTAGTTGGATTATATTAAGTGGTGCTTAATTTAGGCCAAATAATATTAACATTATTTTAATTTAGTCGTGCTATGGAACACCGCAAACATTTATCAAGCTCTATAAAGTATAGGAACTACAGTTATAGTAATAATTACACGGTCTAATAATAACTTTAGTTTTGAAGCAATGATAGACGAGCGGTACTAGCTATGGACTGCCGTGCCGCAGGTCCATGGTTCGATCCCTACCGCCGGTTTGAGCTGCACCGCATGGTGGAAGGGAATTTTGCGAATGCTCGCCTATAGCTACCACCCTCAAGTAGAAAATCTGTCGCCAAGCACCTATTAACGTGTTCCGGCAGCAGTCCTTGAGAGCCCGTAAAATTACGGGCACATGAGACTTAACTACTGTATGTCTCAGTGTGACGAGCGCAGTGCAATTCGTTACTTGTTTCGAAATGCATCTGTAATAGGCAGAGGTGAGTCAACTGATCAAAAGGTGCCACTCACATAAAAAAAACTGCCAATCACATAAAAAAAAATTAAACCGATTTAATATTTGTAAAATATGCGCATATTTTAATTAAATAATGATAACCCGTTAAAAGTATTTCATTCATATTAAAATAATGTTTACCCAGTAAGCAATTTTATCATTCAATTGCTCTCCCACTACTAAACTACTAAGTTTTTTTAGATTATGTGTAATAGGCTTGTCTTTGACTACTAGGTATCTCACTCGAAAGTGTGAGTGATGATGCGATCGAATGATGTTGTCCAGGTTGACCTAGAGTTACTCACTCTCAAGGACCGCTGTCGCACAACGTTAAGTGCTCGGTGACAAATTTTCTACTCAAGATTAAAATTTCCCACCACGATTTATATATGAACTTACTGATGCATACGTATAAAATAATACTTTTGATAGAAAAATGTATGTACTCATATCATGTCGTTTATTATGCCTATCCTATATATTTGTTAGTACAAACATTTTCCCTTGACTTTTTAAATTACAGAATTTATAGGAACTGCACCCCTAAACCCACCTTTTAAAAACTATAATGGAAGACTAAAGTGGTTTACAATATTGATACTGAGATTCATACCATGGCCGTCACGAAACAGTAATGTTCATATAGCGCTATCTCTATCGCACAAACGACTTAATTAAATACTGTGCTCATGTTGAAGTTCGAATGTAAGATTAAGTACTAAAGCAAAATAGAACGAGCCTGAAACCTACCAGAGTTCAACGCCCTGAGATTCACATTTCTAATTTTAAATCTAATTTATCATCCCCTTCCAACCCGTCAGGTGTAAATGGCGCAAAGTGATTGCTAATTCGATCTCAAAGAAATCGGATTTGCCTGCAGTTGCTAACGAACCGTGCACTCGGTGTCAGCTGCCGTCTCTCTGTTGGAACGGAAAATATTAGATCCCGCATATAGCTGAGAAATTGAATGCATTAACATATTTTTTAAGGAGACTATCTTTTATTACAGAGATCATTTGTAATACTTGCGCTTGATTAACAAGTGTCTTTGTTGACGTGATGAACTCGTGACAAGAGTTGTGTTCTCGTCTGGGCTTAATAGAAAATGTGTATGTTGCCAAGCACCCAACAATATATTTCACTATATAGTTATTCTTGAAAGTCCGTTCCTATTCTTGGTTTAACCTATTCACTCCGACCACATCAGCGATCATCAAGAGGAAACACAGTGGTCAAAGGCTAGCCTATTAGATTCAAGAAAGGAAAGCAGATACTGCTGATTAGATAGATGTAGCGTTATTAGTAAATTCCTTGGGGAGCCGGGAAGAATTGCACCTCCTGTATATCTTCCTGAGTGTGTCGTTAGAGCTGAAAAACTATCATCTTTCACTGCGATCCCAAAGATGCATGCAAAGCGTGGAGATTATGACAAACCTCCTTTATCCAACGGTGAATGTCATGACTGTTGAATGAATGATAAATATAAGTTTGATTGCGTACTGATTACCCGCCCATACTAGGCAGGATAGTTTTTATTTTGCCAGAAAAGCAGTACTACGCTAACCGGAATCTGTAAACCAACGCGATCAGCTGCGTCTGCGGTGGCGTTCAGGTGGCGATTACTCATTAAATTTTATTTTTCAGTTTCTTAAGCGTATGTTGTTGATGTGCTTTTTATTTGAGCACATCTTAATGGAACGCACAAAAAAACGCGTAGTTTGCGCATACCGAGTCGGCAAGACATTTAATGGTCAGTCAATTGACTTCAATTTTGTTGGAATTGTCAATCATATTGTTATCTTAGGTTTTTGCGATCATAACAATAAGTAGTTAAACAACTTTAAACCACCTGATGTTAAGCGGTATCCTCTGCCCATAACAGATGCATTTCATCACAAGAACTGCACTGCGCCCATCACCTTGAGACATACATGTTCAGTCTCATTTTGCCTGTAATTTCACAGGCTTTCAAGGACTGCTGCCGGAACACACCGTTACGTGCTTGGCGACAGATTTTCTACTTGAGGGTGGTCGCTAGCCAGGCGGGCATTCGCAAAATGCCCTTCCACCATGCGGTGAAGCTCAAGCTCTGGGCGGGATTCGAACCATGGACCTGCGAAAACTGCGAGAGCTGATTGCATCGTTCTAATATCTATTTATACATTTAATATAAGTAAAAGTTGGTAAATCTTGTGCTTTTATATTTTATGTATAGGTACTTTGAACGAATTAATGACAATTATATAAGACTGCTACGATGCCTGCCATGTTGGTGTGTTAGTAATAAGCGCTGCTTTGGAATCTCGAGGCTAGAGTTCAATTCTCGGGTCGGATAATGTTCGTTTTCGAAAGAAAACTTTCTGTTCAAATTTATCGATGTCCACTTGACAGATGTTACTTTGCGCGGTTATTGATATATATCGCAGTGTTTTTTCGTTGTAAAAATTTTGTGGTGAAACTTATAGTTACTACTGATAAGTAGCGTCTCGAAATTTATAGTGAATAATTACTCCTCGGTGACGTTGAATATCGTTGGTTTGGTTTGATGTATTAAACTTATAACGAGTGTAAGCTAGACCACGATTCCCAAAGTTAGGGTAGTTGAGGCTGGGCTAACGGACTGTGAACCCGGCATAAGACGACCCCACCTAGAGATCTCTTACAACTACGAATACACACACATCCAGTATTTCTCTTGTTTTCGTTAGTTACAGTTTGAAGGTGTGCGGCACGCGGCAAGAACGCGGGACTGATCTCGTTCAAGCATGTTATTGGGTTTTTCCTGCAAATAGATTATCGCAGTTCGGAATCTGAAATTGTGTTGGTAGACGGCAATAGGCTGGCACCCTAATAAATGGTACCAAAATATGGCAAAACGTAGGTGTTTATATAGTAGGTATAGTAATTTGTTTGTATGAGTAATTTTTATACGAGATAGATATTTGAAAATATTTCGAATCGAAAAAAAATTACTTCCATACAAATATCTATGTTTTCGCTTAGCATGCGTCAATACGAAACTAAGTAATCGGGAGATAAATACATTTATTGTACATGCATTAGTATATACACTTATACCTATACATTTGCACTTTACAATGAGGAGAAATACGCTAGATATCACAAACTTACCGCAATTTATTGATTACCAATGTCAGAACTTTATACCTTAAAAAAATCGCTGTAGACAGTGTATCTACATGATATATATGTTTTGCATGGTGGTGGGGCATTTCACGAATGCCCGCCTGGCTAGCTATCACCCTCAAGTAGAACATCTGTCACTAAGCACCTAACGATGTCCCGGCAGCTGCCCTTGAGAGTCGGTAATTCTAGGTTAGCCTGAACAACATCTTCGACAACATCATCACTTACCATCAGGTGAGATTGTGGTCATAGGCTAGCCTATCAGCTACAAATAAATATTTATGTAACCCTTATAAAATGCGACATGCTATTAAGTTTTCTATTCATTATTCGGCACCTATAATCCAACAGAGTACTATTACATAACAGTGCGCTTTCGGTAAAGCGAAGCAAGCGTTCTTTTTCTTTACTAGTTATGCCACCCGTTTACCCGTACCTAAATGTTTACCGTGTAGGTAATTTGTGTACACTCACAAATGTTTGCACGTGCGACGAGAGAGAAATAGAAGGCTGGAATAGTAGAAGCTCATATTTTCCTCTTTCTCTAGTATAAGTATCTTTTATATTCCTGAGCAGTTTCTGGAATTTAATTTACCGTGAAATAAAACCAGTTACCTTATATATTTTGGTACTTTTGTTTTGTAACTACTCAAAAAATTATGATTTTGTTAAGGAATGTTTCTCAAAATGAAAGAATATTTTTCGTTCTGATTACAGTCATCGTTTATTTAAAAAATAATATTAAATACAACCGTTAAGCTTATATAAATGTATATAATAAAACTTACTTTAAACGTCAAGACATAATAATGCTCTAAGGGAAGCTTTTTAGATTGGAGAGTTATAGATGAACGTACTTGATGAAATAAATAGTAAAATCTAATTACGACCTAATTCTCCCAGTCCCTTAGCATTTTTATGTACGTAGTATATTAATAATAATGAGAACTTTTTTTTTTAAATTAATGTTTTTGTTCGTTGCCATAAGCATTTTCATGCTACGAAGGAAGTATATAGAAGTCAACAAAACAAGTTTTTCTTTGATTTAATGGTTTTTTTTTCTATAATACTTATGTCTAACTATACAGTTATAAGAAGTATACAGTTCGGTAATTGCACATTAACCAAGCAAATATATTGTCAATCTGTGGATTGTTATAATAGCAGAGTAATCGTTTCCTTATCGATAATCCCCGATTACAGGCCCATCACTATCGTAATCACAATCATGATTCATTAGGTTTGGTATTAGATTGTCTTTGAAGTGGGATTGGCATTCGCTTTGTGCCATTAGTCCAGTGTGATTTACCGCCCCCAAGGCGATGATTCTTTGTTATTGATCTGGGACTATTCTGTTATTTGGATAGATTTATGAAGTTGTGACGGTCTTTATGTAAAATGTGAAACAAACATTTTATTTCTTATTCGATTCGGGACACTCAGTGCGAATCATTAGCAATACCGGGCTGGTTACTTGTCCAGTTTTTTTTTGTGTGGTTTCACTTTATCGTCAATTCACACCGAATTGGCAGTGGCTGTTTAACTGTCAAACTCTTTTCGACTTTGTCTCTATCATTATAATGTATAGTAATGTATAGTCGCGTCCCGTCACCGCTAACTCTTTTATCCTAATAAAAGAGTTGACGGTCACGGGACACGGTTTGAAGTTTTTCAACATTGACTTATATATACTAGACGCAACATCTCAAAACGATCAATCAAAATTCAAAATACACAATTTATTATACACAATTTTTGAACGTAAAGCGCGTGTAATCTCTACGAGTGCCCAGCTGCGTGTGGAGGAAAATATGCCGGCCGGCATACCTGCACTGGTCGAATATCCTTGTTTGAGATGTCGCGTCTAGTATATATAGGTCAATGTTTTTCAAGCGTAACTATTATTGTAACTATGCATTGTAGTGATAAGGACAAAGCCGAAAACGTTTTAATAATATAACTACAGCCGATGTCACTTCGGTGTAGATTGTGCCTTACAGTTTATATTATATTCATGGCAAAATTGACACATTTTTGCATAACCGTTTGTACGATAAGTATACCTAAGACTAAAACGGTTAAAATGCACGATTCTTGTATGTATCTACTTTACATATTTTAATTAAATTTTTAGTATTATCTATATGAATATTGAACCAATCAAACTATTTTTTTCCAGTGGTTTGCCGTTATTGACAAAATACTGCAACTAAACTAAAGCTATTATAAAACATTTAGGTAATCTAAAGGCCATTATAGTCCCACAGGCAGTTCAAATCCTCCAACCATCTACCAGTTAGCTGCGTGCCCAGCAATTTTCCAGCATTACCACATTAAATTGCAAAGCTGGCA
Organism: Plagodis pulveraria; assembly: GCA_963890685.1. Taxonomy (NCBI): domain Eukaryota; kingdom Metazoa; phylum Arthropoda; class Insecta; order Lepidoptera; family Geometridae; genus Plagodis; species Plagodis pulveraria. The sequence continues at coordinate 21,431,183 of OY982956.1, read as the reverse complement.
AAGCCTAGAAGTAGCTTAGCTCTACATGATAAGTTCAGGTTAAGTTCATGTCGTAGACTGAAACTGTGTAGCTTAAAACTGCAGTGAACCGACAGCAGCTAAGTTGTAAAAGCAAATAGAAAACAGTGAACTGTGCGGCAGTTGATACGAGTATCTGTTCAAGTGTTGTACAATAAAACAGTAGGTATCAGTGCGATGCACGGTGCAATTCCGACAGTATCGCGACGTAGACGGATGTACACGTCTCGGGTGTTCTACTTTATGTGATAGCTTGGAAAGTTCTTGGTTTGATTTCACGGTAGGACTGGTTACTTGTGGATTAAGGCCAACTTTGAAGTCTGTTTTATTGAGTGTAAAACGTAATTCTAAAAGTGTTTAAAGGATATTAAGGAAATGTCGTCTTTATAGTCACACTATAGCATTAGCAGAACTCATAAAAATCTTCTAGATTGTAAACAAATATAGATTTTTTCCTGGACCGTGGGGGGCATGCTAAAATGTCACCCCCCTATCTCTACCCGTGGGTGTCGTAAGAGGCGATTAAGGGTAATACACTGCAGCAGGGCTTTCTGTAGAACTGCGATCCCCAAGACGCCTGCCAACTGTGGGGATTATGTATAATGTATAATATAAAAAATCAGGTTTGTAACTATTTCAGATTACGAGCTAGAAATAGGTTAGTTTAACTTCATCCGACCATCCGAACGTTAGACATGATAATTATAATATTCTGATTTAGAAAAAGATCTTTGCATGTAAAGGAAAATACGGTGCCTTATTAATTAGACATGATATTTGATTGTGTGTTCCGGCAGCTGTCCTTGAGAGCCAGTAATTCTATGTTAAGCCTGTTAACACCTTTGACCACATCATCACTTACCACCTGAAGGATGAAACATGAGGAAAACTAGCTACTAAGGTAAATAACGATGCAGGTGATGGTGGAAGCCGATCTGTGTTGAACTTTCATAGAATTAAAGGCATGGTTTGAAGTTAGCATACCCACAATATTGACTCATATGCACGAAATCGGTAATATTAAAAATTAAAGCTCGCATTTAAGCTTGCCTTACCTTGATAAACCGGTACATTTTGGATCGAATTGTGACTTGCGACGATAAATGGATCTAGATGTGACAGAAGATGAATTTTCCTCGAATGGGATATTTTTTCTACGGAAAAAACTTAATTTTCGGGTAACAGTACAAAATGCATTCACACAGTATGTGGAAAAAAAATTTGTACAGAGTTTTATAGGAAAGGTTTATATAACATTCCTATGTTTTATAACGAAGTTATCTTACTAAAAAATATTTTACAGACAGAATTTTATATTATAACTCTTATCAGTGCCTATCTCTATGCGAATATACCTCCGTAATGTAATGATCATAATTTGTAGTCTATTAAAACTTTATTTATTAATTTATCTCAGGAAGACTAATAGCAATATATAATTATAGAATAAGTGTTTAGGAAACATGAAGCCAATTAAAGGTCCTTACGGCTAGGGAATACAATAGTTATGGAATAAGAATTATTTTCAATAAGATTTCTTACAGGTAATTTAATATACTATTATGAAAGTAATATAAATATAATGTTATAGGTTAAGTTACGTAATTTTTATGAATCAATGATTTATTGGTCTGCGAGAAATTCTTTCATTGAATAGTAAGCCTTGGCGAGTAGAAGCGATTTAAGTTTTGTGATAAATACGCAAAAATATTATTATTTGAAAATCTCTCTGCTTTCCTAGCCGCCTAGCCGACGATATGTTTATACAGAATTGGTCAATATCGTAACGCTTACACAAATCAATAAAGTTATTACTTGATTTTCAATATTGTTATGTTTTGCAATAACGCTTGCTATGCGGATTACATTACAAAATTACAAATATACGATACGAAAAAAAAAGTCATGTGCGAGTTCGAATTCCGCACATGACTTAAATTTTTCCTCTAGTAAATAAATTTAAGTTATGTGCAGGTTTGAATCCCGCACATGACTTAAATTTTTCCTCTCGTATATTTGTAATTTTGTAATGTTATTACTTGCTCTCAGTACATACGAATTCCATCTATAGTTGGTGTTAGCCTTTGGGACATTTATAGGGAGATTAAACCTAAAATAATTTAAAACAACACTTTTATATCAGCCATATTATCAATTGCAATGTCGTGCACAATATTATAAAGCCTTTAATTAAAACAAGTTACAACCCAAAACTTTTTCAACCCTTATAACTAAATTCGAAGCTATAAAAGCTAAACTTTGTTAGGATGCATACGAGTAAAACCAGAGGCTACGTGACTATTTTTAGAGTTATTAGGAGCAATGCATGTCGAGTTTCTTGCTTCTAGAATTAAATTATATTAGAAAGCTTTCAAAATATGAAGATATTAAGAGACGTCTGCAATCATTTGACGAATTATTCTTAGCAGTAAGACAATTTTCAACAAAAATAATTGAATAGTGAAACTTAAGAAAATAGTTGCTATAGTTATAGTTATACTATATATCATATAGATATATTATATATATAATAATCACGTCTGTATTCCCCGAAGGGGTAGGCAGAGGTGTGTCATATGTCACTCATGTTTCGCTTTCTCTAACACACTAGACGAAACACAAGAACATTTTACGAATAATATGTTGACGCTAACCAAATATGAGACAGGAACTCAAAAAAATTCAACATAATGTGTCCTTACTGCATATACAATGGTTTCGCGGTTCTTTTCCCACATCACACAAGTCCTCGCGGAAGTTCGTTTTACTGTCGGTCTGTATTGCGGGTTGTTTTGAATTTATTATGAGAATTTTCGTTTTATATACGTACTGTCAAGTTTTGATGCCAAGAATCCGGGGTGCTTTTGAAGTATGAGATGGTTAACTTTCGTTGTTGGAAATTTTATGATTTGATATGAGTTGAATTGGAATGTTTTTATCTCTTTAGAGGAATGTTGGTACGTAGCGGTTTATGAACTCAATATAATGGATTTCTTTAATGCTTAGCGATGTACTGTTCGAAGAGTATTTTGTTGCCCGAAAAGGAATTTGGTTACAAGATCATGTCCATTTCCAGGAAATTTGCAAATTTGCGGTTGTCGAATGAGCTGTATTAGAGAAACTAAGACTAACGGCAGAATTCAAATCTATCACTGCCTGATTTTCAGCCGACATCATCCTTTATAGACTATCACCATAATACCTACATAATATATATTTTATATATATGGAGTGCCGGGCCAGTATATCACTCCCTCCCTCCCTCACCTCTTCCAGTGGGTGTCATAAGAAGCGAATACGGGTGAAGTCGGAAGACGGGCAGCAGATATTACACTGCAATCGTCAAGACGCTTGCCTGGCGTGATGATGATGGCAATCCCCCCTCCCGTTTCTTAACGGAAAAGGCTATGTTCAGCGGTGGGCAATCTGGCTGACATAGTTCAGTAGAGTGCGCCTTACTACCTACGAGTACGTACCTACATACAAAGTACTGAGTTAGTAAATCTGTAAAATACGAGTAAGTACTTACCTATCTGTGTTAAAAACTGCATATTTTTTTATCCATTAGTAAACCAATAATCGTTGCGGTCTTTAATCGTTTTGTAAATATATTCGTGAAAATTATAGTTTTTTTTTATTAATACCATGCATCATTTCTATCTCTATTTTTCAAACATAATAAATATTGTATTCGGCAAATAAACTGCAATTTTATATTCAACGGAAACTACACTCAACATATCATTGAAAGCACTTCACCGGGTAACATTCAATAACTAGACACAATATTTCTCCGCACACGTACAAAAAGATCTTTGCATGTAAAGGAAAATACGGTGCCTTATTAATTAGACATGATATTTGATTGTGTGTTCCGGCAGCTGTCCTTGAGAGCCAGTAATTCTATGTTAAGCCTGTTAACACCTTTGACCACATCATCACTTACCACCTGAAGGATGAAACATGAGGAAAACTAGCTACTAAGGTAAATAACGATGCAGGTGATGGTGGAAGCCGATCTGTGTTGAACTTTCATAGAATTAAAGGCATGGTTTGAAGTTAGCATACCCACAATATTGACTCATATGCACGAAATCGGTAATATTAAAAATTAAAGCTCGCATTTAAGCTTGCCTTACCTTGATAAACCGGTACATTTTGGATCGAATTGTGACTTGCGACGATAAATGGATCTAGATGTGACAGAAGATGAATTTTCCTCGAATGGGATATTTTTTCTACGGAAAAAACTTAATTTTCGGGTAACAGTACAAAATGCATTCACACAGTATGTGGAAAAAAAATTTGTACAGAGTTTTATAGGAAAGGTTTATATAACATTCCTATGTTTTATAACGAAGTTATCTTACTAAAAAATATTTTACAGACAGAATTTTATATTATAACTCTTATCAGTGCCTATCTCTATGCGAATATACCTCCGTAATGTAATGATCATAATTTGTAGTCTATTAAAACTTTATTTATTAATTTATCTCAGGAAGACTAATAGCAATATATAATTATAGAATAAGTGTTTAGGAAACATGAAGCCAATTAAAGGTCCTTACGGCTAGGGAATACAATAGTTATGGAATAAGAATTATTTTCAATAAGATTTCTTACAGGTAATTTAATATACTATTATGAAAGTAATATAAATATAATGTTATAGGTTAAGTTACGTAATTTTTATGAATCAATGATTTATTGGTCTGCGAGAAATTCTTTCATTGAATAGTAAGCCTTGGCGAGTAGAAGCGATTTAAGTTTTGTGATAAATACGCAAAAATATTATTATTTGAAAATCTCTCTGCTTTCCTAGCCGCCTAGCCGACGATATGTTTATACAGAATTGGTCAATATCGTAACGCTTACACAAATCAATAAAGTTATTACTTGATTTTCAATATTGTTATGTTTTGCAATAACGCTTGCTATGCGGATTACATTACAAAATTACAAATATACGATACGAAAAAAAAAGTCATGTGCGAGTTCGAATTCCGCACATGACTTAAATTTTTCCTCTAGTAAATAAATTTAAGTTATGTGCAGGTTTGAATCCCGCACATGACTTAAATTTTTCCTCTCGTATATTTGTAATTTTGTAATGTTATTACTTGCTCTCAGTACATACGAATTCCATCTATAGTTGGTGTTAGCCTTTGGGACATTTATAGGGAGATTAAACCTAAAATAATTTAAAACAACACTTTTATATCAGCCATATTATCAATTGCAATGTCGTGCACAATATTATAAAGCCTTTAATTAAAACAAGTTACAACCCAAAACTTTTTCAACCCTTATAACTAAATTCGAAGCTATAAAAGCTAAACTTTGTTAGGATGCATACGAGTAAAACCAGAGGCTACGTGACTATTTTTAGAGTTATTAGGAGCAATGCATGTCGAGTTTCTTGCTTCTAGAATTAAATTATATTAGAAAGCTTTCAAAATATGAAGATATTAAGAGACGTCTGCAATCATTTGACGAATTATTCTTAGCAGTAAGACAATTTTCAACAAAAATAATTGAATAGTGAAACTTAAGAAAATAGTTGCTATAGTTATAGTTATACTATATATCATATAGATATATTATATATATAATAATCACGTCTGTATTCCCCGAAGGGGTAGGCAGAGGTGTGTCATATGTCACTCATGTTTCGCTTTCTCTAACACACTAGACGAAACACAAGAACATTTTACGAATAATATGTTGACGCTAACCAAATATGAGACAGGAACTCAAAAAAATTCAACATAATGTGTCCTTACTGCATATACAATGGTTTCGCGGTTCTTTTCCCACATCACACAAGTCCTCGCGGAAGTTCGTTTTACTGTCGGTCTGTATTGCGGGTTGTTTTGAATTTATTATGAGAATTTTCGTTTTATATACGTACTGTCAAGTTTTGATGCCAAGAATCCGGGGTGCTTTTGAAGTATGAGATGGTTAACTTTCGTTGTTGGAAATTTTATGATTTGATATGAGTTGAATTGGAATGTTTTTATCTCTTTAGAGGAATGTTGGTACGTAGCGGTTTATGAACTCAATATAATGGATTTCTTTAATGCTTAGCGATGTACTGTTCGAAGAGTATTTTGTTGCCCGAAAAGGAATTTGGTTACAAGATCATGTCCATTTCCAGGAAATTTGCAAATTTGCGGTTGTCGAATGAGCTGTATTAGAGAAACTAAGACTAACGGCAGAATTCAAATCTATCACTGCCTGATTTTCAGCCGACATCATCCTTTATAGACTATCACCATAATACCTACATAATATATATTTTATATATATGGAGTGCCGGGCCAGTATATCACTCCCTCCCTCCCTCACCTCTTCCAGTGGGTGTCATAAGAAGCGAATACGGGTGAAGTCGGAAGACGGGCAGCAGATATTACACTGCAATCGTCAAGACGCTTGCCTGGCGTGATGATGATGGCAATCCCCCCTCCCGTTTCTTAACGGAAAAGGCTATGTTCAGCGGTGGGCAATCTGGCTGACATAGTTCAGTAGAGTGCGCCTTACTACCTACGAGTACGTACCTACATACAAAGTACTGAGTTAGTAAATCTGTAAAATACGAGTAAGTACTTACCTATCTGTGTTAAAAACTGCATATTTTTTTATCCATTAGTAAACCAATAATCGTTGCGGTCTTTAATCGTTTTGTAAATATATTCGTGAAAATTATAGTTTTTTTTTATTAATACCATGCATCATTTCTATCTCTATTTTTCAAACATAATAAATATTGTATTCGGCAAATAAACTGCAATTTTATATTCAACGGAAACTACACTCAACATATCATTGAAAGCACTTCACCGGGTAACATTCAATAACTAGACACAATATTTCTCCGCACACGTACTTAAGTGTATTTTCAACACAATTTATTTCTGTTGGCAATAACGCCGGTTTTCAATAGAAAGTTCTGGTCAAAATGAGATTTTTACTACGGTAGTAATAACTTTATAGAATTTGGAGCACGATGCTTCGCGAAAGAGAGCTTAGAGTTGGAGTATACATTCAATTTAGCCGGATGGACGGAATACTTTTCAATACAAAATATTGCAAAATATTTTCATACGTCTCATGTACAAATTTTTGCCTGACATCGCGTTATCGTCACAGCTCATATTTACCATCGGTTGTAAGTACCCCACCACTCCACTACGGCATCAAAAGCAGTCGTACGAGCTATCACAAACGACTCAAATTTCGAAGGGGACTGTTCTACAAAAACAAATTGTGGCTGTGCAGCTTGCTGTCTTTTCACATATTATTTAACATGTTTTAAATATCTTGTAAACAAAAAGACAATGGCTTCGCCTAACGCATAAAATTGAAACAAATGTGACATAACAAAAGTTGCACTTTTATACTCGTTAATACAATTAGTTTAACTAAAACATTGTCATCGACCTAAATGTTGAAAATAACTTGCAAATAATTATTTAAATAATCTAAGAGTACCAAATCTTAACAAACCATCAACCTTTTTGCGCATCCTTAACGTCATTATGATAAAATACACACCTTTCCTTTCTAATATCTTTGTGTTTAATTTGACGCTCAGGATAATTATATTGTCAATTATTTAATCACATAGTATCCCTACGATGGTAATTCTAACTCTACTGCCCCCTTAGAATAAACAAAAATGGATCTCAATATGAAGACACAAAAAATCTTGTATGGTGGTGCCGGAAATGCACCAATGAACTGAAAGTATTGCGATGCCATTTGATGAGCGTAAGTATGCAATACTATAGTTGCAGAGAATTGCATACGGGGGTCCATGACTGCACATACAGGCACAATGGCATGTTTGTTAGAAAATAAAAAAAACTGTTCAATTTATTTGATTTTATGGTACCTTTACACTGATAATCTTGTATTTTACATTTCTCATGTTCCAAGTTCATAAGTAGGTTGTCGAAGAAAATATTTTACCCTTAAATAGCTGCCGGATACTATAGAGTCACTCGAAATCACATTATAAGCCATTTTATTACGAAAGTTTACGCGGAGCCGACCCAATTCGATATATTTTATGGAGTGCTCTTATCTATTGAAGTCTTAAAAGCAAGGATAGGAAATAGCAATATAGAGTTAAAAACATGTAAGTATATGTCAGTACTACAGAATAATATCAGACATTTTTTACAATTTCACCTCATAATTTGTTCGAAATCATTACGAACAAGATCAAAAGTAATTCTGATTACATTAATGAATAGTGTTGAAAGTGACCGAAACCGAATGGAAAATGGCTTCTTTTTGCACCTTAAGCAAGGGCTCTAATAATAACTGCAAGTCTCATTGAGCAATGAGCGCAATCCGTCTTTCTTTCACACACAGCAAATGAAGCTCAGTTTTTTTTGCTAATAGGTTATTCTTTGGTCACAGCCTCTCCTGAAGGATAGTCATGATTTGAATCAAGGTGGTAAACAGATGGTTGTTTATATTTCTGCACTGTTTTCATACGAGTACGTATTGAAGCACTCGTAGCGAAGTTTACTTAGCTGTTCTCAACCGATCAGCAAAGTTAAGCAACGTCGCGCGCGGTCATGAGTTGGATGGGTGACCGCAAGTGACATTACTACTGCGCGTTTCCGTGCCTCGGAGGGCACGTGAAGCCGTCGACCCCGGTTGTTGTCTTAGGATGGCAGTCGTTATAGCATGGTGGTAGGGCATTTTTGCGAATGCCCGTCTGGCTAGCTACCACCCTCAAGTAGAAAATCTGTCGTCAAGCACCTAACGGTGTGTTCCGGCAGCTGTCCTTGAGAGCCAGTACTTCTAGGTTAGCCTGAACAACATCTTCGACCACATCATCACTTACCATCAGGTGAGAAAGTGGTCAAAGGCTAACCTATAAGGAATAAAAAAAAAAACATGTATATGCCGTTAGTAGTTCCCGTGGGTTGCCAGGCTAGAATGTCCCCTTGAATATCCCTAGAATCATCCCTTGGGTGTTGTAAGAGGCGACTAAGGGTAACACACAAGAAGGTGGGCAGCAGCACATTCTGAGGAACTGATATCTCACACATTGCGATCCCGAAGCCGCCTTCCAAGTGTGGGGATTATTGCAAACACCCCATGTTGGGGGAGTGTTCAGCAGTGGACTACCCCGCTGATACAGTACAGTATATGCCTTTTTATACTAGAGTTCAAAGTGAAAAATAACACAACAATTATGCGGCCGCGCGCAAATAAGGGGTTCTGCGCAGCCATATAAACCATTTTGATATGACAGCTCACATTGGTAGTGAGTATCAAGTAGATTTGAATACTACTGCAACGAATTTTATTGCATATTGGTAAGGCATTTTGCATACCCTAGCTCTGTGGGACATGCAATTTCCTTTCATTGCATAACATTCAGGTTTTATGACGGTCTTATAGATGTTCCTTTCACGCTGCTGGGCATTAGGTCACATATGGACCCAGAACTGCTGCCATTTCATCGTCCATTTAGATCATTAAAAGATAACGATAATTGGAACCGATTGAATTAAGCCTGTATGGGAAAAACTGGACATACCACCGAAACCGCATTACAAGTGCTCAGTTTTCGTTCCGAACCTCAATACGACTCTTTCTTATTTTCCCTGTCATTTTTGCAGTATTGTCTGGGCCAAGTATAGCTAATTATACCATTAGAATATTCAATCTGGACCTTTGCGCTGCAAGTCTGTAATTCTTTACTATATATTCATTGTTGCCAACTTGTGAACTTAAAATAGCTACTCGGTTTATAGATAGATAGATAGATAGCGTGGGGATTATCGCAAACACCCGATTAATAGGGCTGTGTTCGGCAGTGGACGAGTCGGCTTTTACAGTACAGTACAGATGCATACTTAAATATATACAAGTACCTATTGGAAATATTTTTATATATAAATAGCAGATGAAAAAGTGTGAAATAATGTGTTCAATTGCATTAAATATATTGTCAGTGCAGTCGTGTGGCAGAGTTATTCTAATAACAACTCGTAGTTTGGACTGTGCCCAGTAGAAGACGATAGGCTCAACTCTTAACCGCATAGAATGAAAACTTATCTAGCAAAACGTACGTGATGACCTCTTCGGGGATTTAAAGGCATAGTTTATTATGTGTTTATAATCGAAACCCCGTAGAAATCACTAGAAGTATGGTTTGGTATATAAATTAAAGTTTTCTGGTTTCTTTTACAATAACGTTTGCTATACGATATCTATATGTCATACACAACTAATGTCAATATCTAAGTCGTACAGACTTTTTATACATTTTATTTTAGGTCTGTGTCTGTTGAATAAATATAAATTAAAAAACACAGTGCCTGGTGGTCATTGCATATTCTATTTTTGTGGAAACGCTCTTCTCTGTCTACCACGAGAATTTAGTGTGCTCGTAGAGTGACAAAAATAGAACAAGTCTTATATGCAAATGTATCCCAATTTTTATGACTTCTTTTTCTGCCAAGATATTACTGATCTACACTTATTTATTATCTTCAAAATAAAACATAGTCATTAAGCCTGACCAAAGAATTGATCCTGATAGAGACAGTGTTTGGTTTATTACGCTATTGGACCAACCAAGCCAATTGATTTTCGGTACATAAGTCATTTTCAGAAGAGTTTATCTGAAATTGCTGTAAAGAGAACACTTACCAGTTATCATCTGGCTAGCAGTCGTAAGCAGTTTCACATCGTTATCAGCGTCTTGAGTCTCTAATCTGACGGTCACATTGAGAGGATCCAGAGGTCCATCGCTGGCCCTCCCGTGAAGAGTGACGAGAACCGCTGTCGTCTTACCAGGAACTGCTACCTCAGGCGCGACTACTGAGAAGCCCCTGTAACAAAAAAAAAGAAATCAATAAATAAAAAAAAAGGAATATATGAAATAAATAGCTAATCTACACTTATATTGAATTGAGAATTACTCCGATAATGGTCAAAAAATTACAATAACACAAATATATATGACTTGAATATTGTTTGTGGAAAATCACCGCTAAGGTCAATATTACTCTAATTATTAATAAATAGCTTCCCGGCCGTGACTCCACGCGCGTATAACGGTTATCGCGCAATATACGCTCTTTTTGCGCAGTTGGATAAAAAATATCTTATGTCCTTCCCCGCGTTCAAACTATTTCCATACCAAATTTTATCCCAATCGGTCCAGTTGTTTATAAATTTATTCGTTGCATACAAAAATACAAATCGTTCCTCCTTATAATACTAGTGTAGATGTAGATAAATAAAAAAGTGAGTTATTTTTTCCAACAATAGGAGTTTTTTATGTTTTGCAGACCCATCGATAAATTTATAGGTCCTCGATCATTAGTAAAAACATTTACAAGTTAGCAGGTCAATAAGAATATCAAAATAATATTTTTACAAAACTTTCGAATTTGAAAAAAAAAGCTAACGATTTTTATTACGTTTGACAATAAAATCAGGCATATTCCACCACATGCAGAAATTCGCCAAGCAGACGTTATTGCAAACATAACAATATTAAAAATACATGCAGAAATGTTTTATTTAATCCAAGGTGAACACGAAAGGAAAAAGACTAATTCTTCTTTTATTCTAAAAAGTATGCTAGAAATTACTAAAGAACCGAGCTGATTAATTCATTTATTTTATAAAAGTTTACGCTCATATTTATGTTTGGAAATACACAAAGTGACCGCGGCGGCCATACCACACTCAACATCCTGAAAATGGCTTCCGGTAGAAGCCGAGACATTGCCGATAGTGATATCGACGCATAGTAAGTTGTTCACGCTCAATCACCCGTGTTTCAAAGATAAAATTCATGTATTGGCAAAATAAAATACATCTGATAATTAACTTAACTAAATTGCACAGTTTCTTTTAAGTATATTATATTCCATATCATTATAGAAAATATTACAAAAGAAACTAGCGTGAATATTTTAAGTGCAAACATCCGAAAAACATTTACCTTTGCCAAAACAGCAAATAGCGAAGTACAGCGAATATTGAAAACCGACTACAGCGGGTGCAGTGCGACAAATCGGGTGAACACGTTCCTATTATTGTATTTTCCTGCGTGTGTCCGGAATACGGACATTTCGGGGTAAGCTCTTATTTTTGGACGATATTCTCTGTTGAAAGTTAGTGTGAATGTGCCGTTAATCATTTTTGGGTTTAAAATATTGATACGCGAATTGTTCAAACTAAAATGACAGGTTACTCTTCAAGCTTTGATTGAAGGAGTTTCTATCGAATTACATTATTATTTTTAAAATTATTATATATTGTTCTCCTTTATGTTTTTGAGTTCAAAATTGATAACGTAGATAAAAAAATGGTCTCTTTAGATGCATTACAAACTAGCCTATATGTTCAGAATTTTGAATTATAATAATGTGAAATAGGAATAATTTTGATTCCTAAAATGTCAAAATTTCATAATATTGAGTGCTAAAATGTTGAATAAAAATTATGTTTCCATTATCAAAACATATTTGCAGATAAAGAATTCAAGCATTCAGTGCTTGATTTGTGCTGGCGTGGATTGATACATCTAAGATTCATCACCTATAGACATGTCATAAACACGCCATGATTAGTCTATATAAAATTTGCAACAATGTCAAGTCCTCATTACATCCCTCGCGCTTTGAGCATGGGAAAAAAATCAGCTACCCACCCTTAACTATCCACAACGCTTTCCAATCATATTTACAATACGTATATGTGCTGTCTCTTCGAAATTGGCCAAATGTCTCGTATTATATTCTTCACTGCCAGCCGGTTTGCTTCCATAGGCGTCAAAACCCGACTACTTTTCTTTACATCCCTCAAAGTTACTCACATTTTATTCTAATGGTACACGGTTCTCTTAAATATTCTATTTATAAAATAATACATTTGAAGTATGTCAAATGAGTCCGATTCTAAGCGACATTCAAAATCGTAAATATAACTGTGAAAAATGAGAGGCGATGTATATTTATTTAGTTTGTACAATACAACTATGACGTGAAGTCGATCCCTCGCATGGCAAGATTTTAATCATAGAGAAATATGCTTTCTCTTTTCTATGAAAGTGTTATGATTAAAAAATCATGGACATATATATACATCCCTCAAAGCCATATATACACTTATTAAACATCCTGCTGTATATCATTGCTTCAAAATTAAATTTATAAGGCACAAATTAATCTGAGAGTGTCAACAAATTGCTTAGTTCTGAACTGCGGTTTAGTATAACCGTCTTCATTACTGTTTAATCAAGCTATTTTCTCAGGAGTTGGAATAGATGAGGGTTTGGTTAATATGGAAATGTTTATTGAGCTTTAATTAGTTGCAATTTGATAATTATAGGTGAACGTAATTTGACGGTGCTCATTCACTATCTTTCCAGCACTTGTGGAATTTAGTTTCTCCTTAATCCTTTGAAACTGATACCTAATCATATAAAAATCTATAAAAATATTTTATTCCAAGAAGAAATAAATCAATTGACTAGGTTTTCAATATCAATATGATTTGTGATAAATTTTAAGGCTGGCCCGCACTGCGATATAAAACCTAGCGATTGTATATTATATTTGAATATTATATTAATTGAATCGCAAGTGCATACATGATTCCAAATATAAAAAGATATGCAATCATGTGTGCACTTTCGATTCGAAATTGTTCGGGTAAGAAATTCTGTAGTAGATATAAGTTTGATATAAATTTGACGCGGTGCGGTGCGGATTAAATTTTTGCGATAATTTTTTGTTGTATAAAATTAAACTTAAAATATTATACTTACAATATACATAGAACGTCGCTACCTGCACGGCCTCGAATAAAACTGGCGCAAGTAGGTGGGGGTGCCAATAAAAGAAGAAGTTACATTATCAAATAATTCATTTCTCATTATGTAATATCTGTGCAATTCTGAAAAACTTTGTAGTGTCTTTCCGCAGGTGGCTTGATATTTAATGTAGAAGAATGATTTCACAGGTTATAAGACAATAAATAAGCGTATGAACTTATTGGTCATAATACCATAATATCTTTTTTGCCTTAGTAATATATTCCTATAGTTTTTTGGTTCTATTGTCCATTTTAAACGTGCGTCGCAGCTGATATCTGCATAGAAATAATAAATACGCGAAGAATTGTATTCGCAGTGCATATTAAAAATACTATTAACTGAAAATAAAACGTGAAAATAAAAATCGTGCCGGCACTTGAGACATGTAGGATGTGAATTTTTGTACATAGCTATGTGTCAACAGTTAAGCTTAAATATTTTACTTTGTTTATCTTAACTTACATTGCACACTTACTTCTGGCAAGGCCTTCAGTGCTGAATATAAGCATGAGATAATGTTTTCTTTTGTTGCCCAAGTGGCGCAAAGCGTCGCTATGGAATCCTGTCGTGGGTAGGACATATTTTCGTTAAACGTTTTATCGTCCCATTGAAATTAAAACGCAAGTTATATACATTTATATAGTATTGTCTTTTAAAGGACTTCCTTTTGATACAAATCTCAATGGGTTTGGAAGAAAAAAAAATCACAATATGGCGTCTATAATTCGCCTGTTTATTGTTTTTTTTATGTATTCAGTGTAACTTGCGCTATCACGACGAATCTACAGACATCTCAATCATCGAAATCGGTTTAGCCGTTTAGTAGATATGGTGGAATAAAGAAACTCACAAACATACATACATGAACCCTGAAATCAAAATAATATTCAATGAGGAGTTTCGTACAGTTCCCGGTAGTTTTTATTTTTATGTTACGTAGATACGAGATACCAGTTCTACGCCATTTCGTGAAGGTCACGCTGTTAATTACAGTTGCAGTATTCCCATCCTCATTCTGCTTGACACTGCAATGCGCTCGTGGCTCCGAGACTCAAACTTGCTGTAGCAAGTAAGACCTTAACGCCTAAACAGAGTTGTGTTTGCACTCTTCTCCAATTATCTAATCTTTTACTTGGGACCAAACTATAGGTAGCGCTACGTTTTAAGACACTTCTATCTACCCCTCCAGGATATAAATAAAGACATGATGATATTTATGTTCATATTTGCTTGCCAAGTAGCCATGTACAGAAATAAGTAGGCAAGCCTACCTTGGCATATTCTGTGTGTTAAAAACTATCAGGTGAGATAAAATTCATTCGGTTATGAAAAGAGTGAAGGTGCTGAAAGAAACTTTATTAAAATTAATTCTTTTAAAAATAGCTATGAAAACTTTTCGATAGGCAAGTTATCGTAGGCATGTTTATTAATCTATATATATAAAAGAAAGTCGTGTTAGTTCCACCATTTATAACTCAAGAACGGCTAAACCGATTTGGCGGGAAATTGGTGGGGAGGTAGCTTAGAACCAGGAGACGGACATAGGGTACTTTTATACCATTTCTGTGGGACGTGACATAAAACGTAGTATATCGAAACTCAACTGACATGGAATAACAAAACGCAACAGGCAGGAAAACGAAAAATGTATCAGGCAAACATCAGTCTAGCAGGGGGCCAACTCCCACCTTTTACGAAACCATCATAAAAAATTGCCTTAGGGGCAATAAATGAGCAGATTTTGGATTTCTCACGTCTCCTCTACTATATTGACAATATTATAAAAATAAATCCAAACATCAAATATGAAAGTCAAATAAACATGAAATCAGACAATGCCAGATTTGTTATCTCTCAATGTATCTATTTACAAGAGAGATGGCCTCCTAACGCTGGAAGTTGACAAGGGTTGTGTCGCACATGTGTCTATCTGGCGAATGCCTTCTTTAAGACAACATTATTATTTACATGCCTATGTTCATTTCTTTATCCTAATACTGTCTGTACCTTTGAAAGAGATATTTATAAACCTAATGCTCTTGATAACTATAAAACGCCTCACTTCCAAAGACATTTTGTTGAAAAAGCTATCAAACACAACGTGCTTGGCGAAACGTGCTTCTCTGTAGGTAGTTTGTTTAACTTGTGCTGAGTTTAAATAATTTGATTGAACTTTTTGTTCTGTTTTGACTGTTGGTCAGCATACAGTTTAAAAATGTGAAAATTATTTTGTCTGTACAACAAGAAAATACGAGAATTAATTCCATTGTGAGAACCTATTTTGGGCCAACTATGAAATTAGTATCTAAGGTTAAACCACATTTTTTTGAACCAACTATTTAATGAGATATAAAGTTATTCAGTTGAGCCAAAATATAGAACAGGACTTTTTATCATCTTAACACTCTGTTACACGCGGTCTTATTTGTCACATCAAAGCACGCGCAGAGCACCATAGTGCCCCTTTTATTCCCTTTTTGTGCCGTTTGTCTTGTGTATTGAAAGGAAACTTGTAGCTACCTCATACCTACTTAGGTTAAGGTTACAAAAGGTAAGTGTGGTAGCTGCCGCCATGGCAGAACAGCTGTAAAGCGCTATTCACACATTTCCGGGTCAAGGTCCCGTCAGTGTTCCTTCAGCCACGGGAAAAAATGTTTTTCTATAACGTGTTTCATGCCAGGTATACAGCGTGTCCCAAAATTCAACGATAAGCCGGCATCGGAGCATGGACCTACTCATGACTCCTCGGAAAAAAAAAAAAAAAAATTATAACTGTTTTTTATTATTAATTACAGAGACTTTTATAAATTTCATCGATATTCGATACCCATTATGCTATTTTCAACTACCATGACCACAACTTTTGACATATTTTTGATATTTTTTGTGCATTAGCAACCTAAGAAGGACGGCTATCTACCACAATCCTTTAAAATTACAGAAAGTCTGTAGTTATTTTACAAAAATCAGTAAAAAAAAAATTTTTTCTTATAATTTTCATAGATTTTAACATTCTATGCACTTTCTATAGTCTGGGTTAAAAAAAAAAGTATGGACACTACCATGGCAAGTTTTATTAAAAGTTGGCGCAACTTTATAAAAGTCTCTGTAATTAAAAAAAAAAGAGTTATAATTTTTTTTTTATTTTTTCCCGAGTAGTCATGAGTAGGTCCATGCACCGATGCCGGCTTATCGTTGAATTTTGGGACACGGTGTATATACGCTGCCAGTTTTAGACAGAACGTACGCTTCGTCAGCACTCAGCCCGAACGCCTCAGAGCTCGGAGGGCCGTTACCTGTGGGATAAACCCTGAATACATACATATAATCACGCCTGCATTCCCCGAAGGAAAGAAGGCAGAGGTGTGTATAAGTACCCACGTTTCGCCAAATGGGTTTTGGTCTCACGTAATAGGGAGCGAGCCTAATGCCATTCACTGGGCAAAGTTTCAGGGTCATACAAAATGTATTCTCTAACGCAATGGATAGCACCTAATATTTAAATAAAATCTTTATTTTTATTTTTAATTAATATTCGGAACAACTGGTGATGTACGCGATATTAGTAAGCAGAGGGGACCTAATAGTTGAGAACCATAGGTTTCATCGACGGCTGCCAAAATCACACCGATACGTGCTTGGAGGCAGATTTTCTACTACCAAGAACGGTTATTTCGATAATCTTAGTAATATATCTTTACAGGAATACGATTGCCGGTATCTGTGCGTTTATCGACCTCTCAGAGCTCAATCGCAAGTGGACTAACTTATGACGGAAACCGTTCGTAAGCCTAACTATCCATTGACATGTATAGGGAAATATATGCTACGAATTGAGATTCTTTATAAAACATCATTCTAATTTCCAGCACGTGCTCTAATACTCCCGAAAGTAAGCAAAAAACAATAGTAAATACGAGAAGTAGTTATTCACAGAATTAGAGCAGATGTGCCGAAGTTTTGATTTCTTTGTAAGACAACACGCTAAATAATACTATGGTAACTGCCATCAAAGAAAGCCGGCTGGTGGTTCTAATAATAGATAATTTATTAGAATTACATCAAATCGCTTAAACTTTCATTTTATTTATGTGTATTTACCATAAATATTAACGTCTATAAAGCTTATCTTGGGAAGGGTGTGTAATTTTTGAGCGTGCGGATTGTATCTGATTTATATATAATATCTTGTGAGGCTCGACTGTGTAAGGATTACTTGGGGATGAAACGAAAGGATAAAAGAAAAATCTCACATTGCCTCAACGACATCGTTGCCCGTTGTTTATATTAACTTGCTTGTATTCTACGAGTAAATATCGGAATACAGTAAAATTTTCATCATTTTGTAGAATATAACTAACATGTTCTCTGCTTTTAACAATAATATCTTTACTAATAATAAAACTGTAACAGGTTCAATTCTGTACATTGTAAATATTTTGAAAAAAATATTTAAGAGCACTTTGTACCTGATACTGATGCCAGAAACTGTATTTTTTTATTTTTGTCTGTCTGTCTGTCTGTATCCCAGCCGCAAATCACGCCAAAACTACTGAATGAATTTCAATGAAACTTAGCATGATTGCAGTTCATACTAAAAAAAAGATAATTGTATACTTTTTATCCTGAAATTCAGCACGGTTCCCTCGGGAAAGGGGATGAAACTCAAAATGTATACTTGGTCGTAATTTATTAACGTATAGTCCGATTTCAATCATTATTTTTGTGTTAGAATATTGACGGATAGCCCAGAACCCCACAGGCAGCCCGGCACTCCACGGGCAGCCCAGCACCCTGCGGGGGGCCCGGTACCCCACGACCCCTCGGGCACCCTGGCACCCTACGGGCAGCCCGGCACCCCACGGGCAGCCCGGCACCCCACGGGCAGCCCGGCACCCCACGGGCAGCCGGAACAGTAAGTACACCACCGCCACACAAGGAGAGCGTCGGTGAAAAGCCTCTGTTATAAAATCGATATAACAAAGAAACGCACAAAGTACTTTACTTCAACATTTATAGTGGGAACCGCAAAGGAATTCTCTGAGGTCTTCTGGAAAATAATATCGGTGAGTTTTCAAATCCAAAGAAAAAAGCTCTTTTTTGAGCTATGCATTACTAAGAGTGCTTCACCGCAGACCACAGCGTTGCTTAATATGAGATAAACAGTGCTCAAAGGTCAATAAGTAGTCTGCA
The DNA here is from genome assembly GCA_963890685.1 of Plagodis pulveraria. Classification (NCBI taxonomy): domain Eukaryota; kingdom Metazoa; phylum Arthropoda; class Insecta; order Lepidoptera; family Geometridae; genus Plagodis; species Plagodis pulveraria. The sequence goes on along the minus strand of OY982956.1, from coordinate 21,412,105 downwards.
GGTACAGCAATCGCCAACGAAGTTGCAAGTACAGCTAGTTTTATCATAAATGTAATGCCCATGTTTAACATAATATTAGATTTAAAGACCAACATAAAGGCGTCACAAAAAGTTATATCCTAATAAAAACAAGTTACCACAGAAGAACAAATCTTGTTGAGAAAGACATCATCTTGGATAAATCTTCATGTATAAGTCAGGTCACAGAAAAGTACTAAGAGAAGCAGGAGGCTAGTTTGTTAACTTAAGCCCAATTTCGTACGTGATGCGAAGCTTTACGCTGAAGTGAACACCATCTATAAACTTTGAGCTTGAAACTAAGTTATAACTATCAATAACTTAACGTAGGAATATGTCTGAAGAGAGGAGAACGTACGTATACTTACTAATGTTTAAAAAAAATTAACCAAAAAATAACTTGAACATTAATTAGGGAAATTTACATATTTTTTTTACCGGCGGTGTGCCTTTATTAACAAAATACTACGAACTATATACAACACTACAGCCACTACAATAAAATCATTTGGACTCATACGCAGTCCAAATGCTCTAGCCCACTACCAGTTGGCAGCGTGTCCAGCATGCTGGCAGCATTGCCCCGTTGAATAGCAATGCTTATTCTTTGAGCCAAATAGGTGCAAGCATTTTGATCACGCGTCGCATCGACCAAGCGCTCTGATAAGTTTTGGAAAATACAATTAAACACCGAACATACGAAATGACATGTCGAAGTCAATAACATGGTGATTTAAATACTTGCACAAGGTTACCTCATATTGCAGAGATAAATTACGGTTTTTTGTTATTTATTTTTTCTATTTGCAATAATCGTTGCTGCGTACAGTAATTTTATTGTCCAATAATAATGATGAAAATTTTATTTTATTGTGACGCAACCAGCCCGAGGCCCACCTGATGTTAAGTGGACAAACATCTGTCTATAACAGATGCATTTCGTCAACGACGAACTGTACTGTGCCCGTCACACTGAGACGTACAGTTGTTAGGTATCATATGCCTGAAATTTTACTGGCTCTCAAGGACTGCTGCCGGTGCTTGGCGATAGATTTTCTACTTGATGGTGATCGCTAGCCAGGCGGGCATTCGCAAAAAACCCTTCCACCATGCGGTGAAGCTCAAGCCCGGGGCGGGATTCGAACCATGGACCTGCTACACGGCAGTTCATAGCAAATGCTACTGAGCCATCACTGCTTCATAAATTTCAAAATTTCAATAATTGGCAATAGTTTGCAACTCTTAGTAGTTTCTAAGCTTTAATTTTTATAGGTTTCAACATACTTTAAAAGACCACCTTTCTGAATTTAATAATATTATAACAGAACTAATTTCAACAACCACTTTACCTCCACCGTTGCCTCAATTTTTGTACAAATGCCTCAAAATTGCACAAAAGCCTCAGACAGGTGGTTTGTCATAATCACCACGCTTGGCAGACGTCTTGTCTATTGCAGTGTAAGATGGCAGTTCAAAAGACGATACTGCCACCTTCTGTTATTATTCCCTTACGGCTTCCCAGAGAAACATATCGAGGGTGGGTGCAATTATAGCGTAGGTAAGATCCAAGAAAAAGTTACGCGTGGTGTTCAGAGAAAGACTGCCTCATTTTGTTTGGAAATGCGAGTTGAAATTTCATGTAGGTATTCCGTACCTACCATAAATCATATCACAAACTTCTCTTATTTTAATACCATGTGAACAATAATGAAATCCCAATATAATTTTTTTTTTCAGCAAACTGCATGCGGTTCTTAGACCTTTATACTTAACTTAAGCTCCCACCAGATGAACCGGGAACCGATAGCTTCGCATGCTCGTCGAAGAAGCGTATAAGTAGTAAAGCTCCCATCCTAGTCAACCGCAAAAAAGTTGCTAATCATAGTTCATACAGGTAAGCTCTGCTACGAGTGCTTCTAAATAAGAGCTAAATCATTCTCCATCGAGCGCTCGAAGAGTCAAAAGCTGCTGAGGATGCTTAGTGTGGAAGCCAAACGCGTCAAAAATTCTTCCGGTTTGGCTTCGTGCCGTTAATGAGGTCACGTCGGCTTAACATGAAAATTAGGCGGAATTGTCACTAGATTTTTAATATTAATTTAATGTTTTCTTCAAATATTTGTAAAATATTAGTTTTTATTAAATATGGAGTTTTGCAAATTAACGTTTGAATCTATTAGTTAGCTAATTGGTGATAAAAATAAAATAAAATGTATTGCTCGACTAAAGCTGTTATTGAACGTAAGTTAAGTCTGGGGTTACGTACAAGTTAGTCCTACACCACTGTTCCGTGGTTTCCATAGTTGTTTAGTTTATTCGTGCTCTTCTAAACTGCGACGTATGAAAGTTTCAAAGCTTGTGCAAGTTGATAGTTTAATGTACGACATGTTGTGCAAATTCCGAAAGGAAATTCCATAAAGTGGAGTAAAGGATATTGCATTATATGCAATACAGGAAACTTAGGCATTTTGATGTTTCAGAAGTTTACTCAAAAGTTTGTCTTTTAAGCGACTCAAAAAAGGAGGTTATTAATTTTACGTGTTTGGATGGAATATTATTGGAACGGCAATACATTACAATACATACGATAATCTATTAGGGCTTCCAAACATGTATGTAAAAAGTTTATAAATGTATGTAGGTATGTTGGTGTGTGTATATGATTTGTTCACGCATTTTCCTAAATATATTTCTCAGACATCAACGGTATTTTATAACTAATTTCAAAAAAGGGCGAGGCTCTGGATCCTGAACCACCTATCCGACCTCATCGCCACTTACGATAGATAAGATAGTGGCCAAAGGCAACAAGTATAAAAAAGGAATGCTCTTTTCTTTTACCTTTAGCTTGCTATCTATTGGGTAAGTGTGTTCAATGTGCAGCAGCTCCGCACTTACGTCGACGTGAGTATAGTGCCGACTTTCGAAAAAGGAGGTTCTCGATTTGAATGTACTCAGCCAATTAAGCACTGGTTTTGATGATTTTTTTTTGGTAGATAGGTTTTTAAGATTGATCGCATTTAAATTTTATTAAAATCGGTTCAGTAATTAGTAGTGTAGGTCGGTTTATTCGTTGGGTGAGGAATAACTCCAAGTTGGTCCTATTTTTAGGGCTCCGTACTTTTTACTTTTGCTCAAGAACGCGTGAAAGTATCAAGCTGAAATTCATATCAAATAGCCAGCTCTACTGTTCCTTGAGTTCTGAAAAAATCAAACTTCTCAGGCAACGCAATGAAAGATACAGCCGTTTATGCCGCAAGTTTTCGACACTCGCAAGGGAATCAAAACCTACAGGGTCCCGAGAATTCAGAATCTTGAAATTTGGTACAAAGCAACATCTTATAGCACAAATAAAGGAAAAATTGCGAAAATCATACACGCTTAGTTAAATCATATAATAAAAATATTTTGAATAATTTTAAAATGTAATGGATTTCATTAAGCAATAAAACTACCATAAGTTTTACTTTTATACCTACAGGTTTGTACGGAACCCTCGAAACGCGAGTCCGACTCGCACTTGGCCGGTTTATTAAATATTATCAATATTGGTCGACAAGTTTTTAAGTAGGTAGAATAAATAAACTGTGAAATGTACTTGAATATCATGATGATTATCTATTACCTGGACTAATGGCTGGTGAACAATATTTTAGATGACTGACAATGATCTTGTAAGTAATATGCATCGCTAAAAAGAGTGAAATATGTTTTTAATTAACCGACTTCCTAGTGGAAACGTATGAAATAACTTGTGGAAGTTGGATTATGGTAATAATATGAGTTTAACATTTGAATCAGCATAGTACCGACTTTTACAAGTTATTTCATACTTTTCAGAATTTAATTTGATAATTTAAAAAAAAACCTTCATCGCATCGCATCTACTAAGTCTAACGTGAAGAGATGAAGACAAGTTCTAGCTCTCCATCTCAAGAATTATTGATTAAATTATTAATAGAATGAATACAAAAAATATCACCGAAAAGAAAGGCAAAGATGCACAAGCACCCAACTTTTGCAAGATTGGTTTTATCTAGTATTGTAAAAATGAGCATCTCAGACGTATAAAAAAGCTCAGACGACGTACTGCGCGTGATAAAAGTGAAGTCAAAAATAACCATGTCCAATTCCACCACTTTCTGATATTGTACTGACGACAACCTAAAAAAGTACGACGGGCGATGTAACAATATACTCACAAAGTTTCGTTTCATATGTACGAATGTGTATGTAATATTCGTACGAATTGGAATAACAAAAGGCGCTCAAATGGACACTTGCCAACTTCGGTCTGCTCAATCGATACGAACGTTTGAGAAAAGATCACTTCTCTCGATATTTCAACTCGATGCGATGTCAGCTTTTTAATATGTCTTTCAAGAGCTCGCCATCTAAACTTTGTTATTATTATTTACATTAAAAATATAATGTGTTTCTTTAGATTTCATAATATTATCTTCACATTCTTCTTTTTTAACTGACTTCCGAAAAAGGAAGAGTATTTAAGAATTTAAATACTCCTCCTTTTATAAAACAAACCTACTACTTCCGGTACTTCCGGTACTACTAAGGCTGTATGTTTTTTTATGTGATGCGCGGCATACAGTCATTGGCTCCCTTGATGGTAAGCGGTTACCGTTGCCTATAGACATCTACCATTAGTAATGTCTATGCGTTGCCGACTCTTAAGGACACAGTTAATTCTCTTTTTAAAAGACCCCATGTCATAGTTATGAGGCAAAACCGAATACGGAAGGTAGTTCCATATTTTTACGGTATGCGGCAAAAATGACCGCTTGAAACAGACGGTGCGGGACATCCAGGCCTGCAAAATGTGAGAATGAGCCTGCAAAGTTAAGACGGTGTCGAGACATGTGATGGTATAATTAAATAAAAAGGTGGAATAAGGGCAAAGAGCTCGGCACGTGTGTGTTTGCCACGTGCGATTATTCCGCCAATTATGAATTGATTTTGTTTTTTTTTTCTTGGGTAGAGTATATATACCTACAACCAGTCTCATTTAAATTTCGTAAATATCGGCTGAGTAGTTTTGAAGTTACAGTCAATTAACTGAAAATGTATTTGCGTACTTGGATTATATAATGGTTGTTGTAAATCTAGTCGACGGTAAACAGTATTTTAGGTGAATGACAATGTTCTAAGCAGTGAGCATCAAGAGTACATTGTACACCAAAGGGAGATAACGAGTTCTCAAGTTTCCCTTAAGCCCTCCGCTGCGAACAGAAGTAGAACTTTCTCTCGAGTGATACATAGTGCTTTATACTACACCTACGAGGAAAATAAAATCATTATAAGTTTTCTTAAACTTTTAGTAAAATCAGTATAAGTATGTCCCGAGACAGGAAGTAAGTTCATAAAGAACTTACTTCCTGAGAAGGAAGTAAGTTCTTTATGACATCTTGAGCTGTATTTTTTATATCTGATTGCGTCATTAATATTAAATTGACTTTCACTATCAAATGACATTTGGGAATATTATTCAGAATAACTAAAAGCGTCATATTATAAATTTTGTAAAAAACAAAATAAATTGCTGCGCTTTTTTTTCGTAGTGCATAAAAGGTTGCCAACATCCTTTCAATGAAAATCGAGTACAAAAAAATACTTCCACCTCTTTTTCTTACTATGTGATATTAAACTTTTTGAGATTTGACGGTAGTATTATTTTTAATTCGCAGCTAAAAAAACAAAAGAAAGCTAGCAGGTCAGGTAAGGATTTTCATACAACATTCCTTCACTGAAATTTGGTTCCATTGTTATAAAATATTTTTTTTACCACGCCCACTCAGAAAGTGTATCATTTCTCGTTCAAAAACGTGTTAAAAGTTCGTAATTTTTTCTTTATAAATGTGTGGTGGGAAAAGTTATATGGAATATCATTCCTACCCTCCGTAGCAATGTAATGATACACATTCTGAGTGGGCGTGGTATAAAAAAATATTTAATAATAATAGAACCAAATTTCAGTACTGAAAAGTATGAAATAACTTGTGGCAGTCGTTCCATGATAATGTGAAGTCATTGTTTTGAATTAGTATGTTGCCGACTTCAACTAGATACGTCATTATTTTCAGTGTAGAAAATAGATGCAATTTTTTTTTTCAAAAATAGAAGAATCAGCCTTCGTAAATGGTGGAGCTCAAGCCTGCGGCAGAATTTGATGCATTGACCGACTGCATGGAGGGTTTATACTCACTGCTACTGGGCTAACTGAAAAAGATACCGGAATAGAACCTACGATTATTCATTCATTCATTCGTGATACATGTTCTTTCCTACGTAGCAGGCGGCAATACTGCAAAATTTTATTAATATTTTCATTACGTAGGTTCTTCAAACATCACTTATAAATAGGTGAAACCAAATCTACCGCGGACTAAATCATAAACCTTCACATAATATCATACTACAAATTTATTTTATACATCATTATAAGTTTAAGATAAACACATAGAACATATATCCACGTAGATACAAATTCACAGTATTTTTTTATCCTGCGGTATGCCTTTATTAACAAAATACTACAAACCATATACCACACTACAGCTACTACAATGAAAGCATTTAGACAACCTACAAGTCATTGCAGACTCACAGGCATTCCAAATGCTTCAGCCCACTACCAGTTGGTAGTGTGCCCAGCATGCTGGCAGCCTTGCCCCGTTAAATTGCAATATTTATTCGTTGGCCCAAATAGGTGCTAGCATTTTAATCACGCTTACAATACGATTTATATAAAACAAAGAAGTGTTCAAATGAAACCTGTTACTTTAATACGTACCTGACTAAATTTTTTCAAAATTATATATACACCCTACACAGGTATTTATTAGAAAAAATATATTTAACCCTCACAACGATTGGGTTAGTAAAAAAATCTTATGTTAAGGAACCACACTGTTTCTAAACCTTCGGACCATTGAACACACCCATATATTTTTTCGAAGTAAGTAGGAAGTAAAGTGGTGAAACGCGTGACTCCATTGTATGGGTCCCGATACTTGACACGAGCTGAAAGGTCTCGCAAATAAAAATAAAATATTGTTTTCGGATAATGGGTTATTGTAGATGGAACACACTTGTATCCGCAATATCGAAAATGTTTTTTATTCAATGATTTATTCTTTTTAAGAGTAGTGTGCACGGAGCGCTTTGCATACAAACGTAGTTTTATAATATTTTAAACATCAAGAGTTCAAACTCGGTGAAATTTTATATGTGTATTGCTGAGCCTAATATCTATGCTTCTGGTTTGCTAGTTTCACATTTTTTTATCCCTAAATGTAAAAATAACAATTCCCTTACAGAACGATTTTTCTAAATATTTTTGAAAATACTTAATTCTACGGAAATTTGGCAAACCAGGAACATAGATATTAGGCTCAAGGACATACATGCAAAGTTTCACCGAGTTTGAACACTTAGTATTTAAAATATGAAGAAACTAAGTTTATATCGAAAGTACCACGAGCTCTCCAGCCTAAAACTGCTTTAGCACAAGCTTTGGAGTAAGAATCATATATAAACACAAACTTTGCTAGTGTGTAGTCAGTGTGTGTGTGTGTGTGTGTGTATATTTTACTTTTTCACGTTGAAGCGGCTGAACCAATTTGAATAAAACTTGGATGTAGAGAGATAAGTCCTGGTTTGACACCTAGGAACATGGAAATCATCATGACTTTTCATAGTTGTCTACTCGGGCGAAACCGCGAGGCGCTGGTAGTGTATATATGTTCTTGAGATTGCATTAGGAGTATTCGGCATGAAAATCGGATATATCCTGTTTGATTATGGCTTGTTTCCCAGACTGTGTCTATCTAAGTGTTTATATCTATTTTGAACGTGAAATTTTGTTCGCAAATAACACAATAACAGGAAAAGTTGCTTTTGTGTTTTCGTCCATATCTCCCTTTGATCACTACATTAAAACGATTTGGACACGACTGTGACTGTTCTATTTTTTATTGACTCGATAACTGGTAAATGCGTTAACCGTACGAATCCAATTTAAAACTAAAAATATGCAATGTTTTAATTATATTTTTTGTGTGAGCTCCCAGTGAAGTAAAATTTTAAATAAAAGAATTCGATACATGCCTATATTTCGGAAAATATATATTACATCTATCGTTTATTATTTATTTCTTATAGTATTTGACCACTAACTCAACGACAGGTACCTTACGATGTGATAGAAGTTGTTGTTTGATTACATAAAATGGAAACTGACTCTAGTACAGCACCCGAAACACACCGTCAGGGGCTTGGCGACATATTAAATTCTAGGTTAGCCTGAACAACATATTCGACTACATCATCACCTACCATCAGGTGAAATAATGGTCAAAGGCTAACATATGAAGCATAAAAATAAACTACTTGAAGGTGTTGACTAGACATTTTTTGAACGCTCGTAGCGAAGTTTACTTAGCTGTTCTCAACGATCAGCAAAGTTAAGCAACATCGCGCGCGGTCATGAGTTGGATGGGTGACCGCTAGTCACATTACTACTGAGCGTTTCCGTGCTTCGGAGGGCACGTTAAGCCGTCGGTTAAAAATAAAACATTTAAATAAGCAATAATGTGGATTTTGGGTAAAATTACAATGAAAGCTTCACAAGTCAGTTATAAAATAATGCTTATTTTGGCCATAGATAAATGAATATATTATTTCTCTATGTTTTAGCCTAGCCTTTCAGCCTTTAAACCAACATGAAACTTAACCTACCGCCCACACATCCTCACTTTCTATTAAACAATAGTAAGTAAGTTCATAACTTGATCAAGTTTGAATCTTTGAAATAATAAATGCTCTAATATTTTGTTCTGAGGTTATATTATCATTAATGATCAGTTATGAACAGAAACCAATGTCTGTCAAATATAGGTATTATTCACTGATATACGAGAATATGAGAAATAGGACAAGTAAACAATATAATTATTCATGTCGACTATTTCCCTATTCGTGCGTGACGTCGGTGGTATCCGTGTTGTTTTCTCTCGTCAATATTTGATGAACGAGGTAGAGCATGATATGAGTGAAAGCTCTCTAGAGATTATCAATAAATAAAGACGAAATGTTTGAATTTATTATAAATAAGCTAGAGAAGTTTATTCTTTACTAAATCCGGCCAATTGCGAGACGGTTCTTTTTTCATTATGGTTTAGCATCAAGCATCCGCGCAAGCCGGGAAAGAAAATAAACTTGGTCAAATTACAGATTTCCTAATATCTTTTTCGACCCCGTTTCAAACTTTGACGTACCCTTATTGCCTTTTAAATATTCAAAACAAGAGTACCTAAATGTCTTATGCACCAATATAATACCAATATTTTGAAGCAGTGATGGCTCAGTGGCATTGACTGTGGACTGCCGTGCCGCAGGTCCATGGTTCGAATCCCGCCGCGGGCTTGAGCTTCACCGTATCGTGGAAGGGCATTTTACGAATGCCCGTCTGGCTAGCGACCACCCACAAGTAGAAAATCTGTCGCCAAGCACTTAACAGTGTGTTCAGTAGTGTGTAGCAGTCCTTGAGAGCCAGTGAAATTACAGGCACGTGAGACTTAACAACTATGTCTCGAGGTGACAGGCGCAGTGTAATTCGTGACTTGTGACGAAATGCATCTGTTATAGGCAGAGGTCCACTTAACATCAGGTTGGCCTCGTGCTTGATCCGTCACAATAACATTAAAAAAAAAACATTTTCGACTGCCTTACCAAGGCCGAGTGTATAAGACCCCATTTAAAAGTAATATATTAGAATTTTTGATTTAATTTGGTTTCGGTGAATATTCTACACAAAATATGTAAAATTGAACTATACTCGTATTAGTCATTCTGTTTGCGACTAGAGACCCGTGGTTTGCGATAAAACAGAAAACAGTTTTCATTAATAGTGCTCCGTTTGGCCCTTTGGGTATAAACCCTAAAATGTATAAATCTCCTTTTAGAACTGACCTTCCTGTTCAAATGTATGCCTTTCTAAGTTTTCTATTTTAGTTAAGCGGTCAACCTTTCTTTGCCTGATATTTATGGGCTCACCAATTCAACACGAGACTCGCGATAAATATAATAGGACAATATAATGTAGAGAATAAAAAAATATACTACTAAGCTTTACTGGACTGACGTCGTTAAGAGTTATGAGGACTCAGTGGATGCAATTGCCAAACAACTGTTAATCAATTGGAGGGGCGGGAGACTATACAGTCAGGCTTAAGCAACTGCTCAGCCACCATACAATGTATTGAATTTTTCAGGTAGGCCCCCAACCTTTTTTTTTTTTTTTTGACCCGGGAAAATCCTATATGGATACCACCCGGCTCCGGGGGGAGCAGAGTGGTTATGTGGGAGTCCTCGCCTGAGGGGCCCCACGGGGGGGTAGTAAGTGAGGTTACCCACTAAAAACCCGGGATGAGCAGTCTGCCGCCTAGTCGGGGCGAGATGGGGTAGCGTTAGCATTCACCATCTCGCCCCGGCGATGGTAGGCCCCCAACCTAGCCTAACGAGTGCCATCCTATGAAAGCAATTGTGACCGACGGCTTAACGTTCCCTTCGAATCACGAAAGCGCTCACTATCATCCATCCAAGTTGTGACAGTGCACATTGCTTAATTCAGTTGATCGGTTTCGCGGCTTAACAAGCTGGGCTAAGAGCGCTTCAAAAGCTGTTCTGTTTCTCTTTCCCCGAGGCAGTGTACAATAGTACCCGTGGGGTACCGGGCTAGAATCTCACCCCCACACCTCTACCCGTGGTTGTCGAAAGTGGCGACTAAAATAAACACACTAGAAAGTGGGCAACAGCGTTTTCTGAGGAACTTATATCTCACACTGCGATCCCCAAGTTGCCTGACAAGCGTGACGATTATGGCAAACACCCCATCATAATAGGGGAGGCTGTGTTCAGCAGCGGACAATCCTGCTGATACAGTACAGTATGTAGGTGGGACAAATATTACAAAATGATGCTACGCAATCCAAAAGAAGTTTATTCAACACAGCCTAATACAAGCTCGTATAAATTCTATAATTACCAATCCCTTCACACAGATACCCCAATTCTCACCACCCCATTCCGGAGAAACGTTGTGATTAGTATTAATATATTCGGCGGGAAATCATAGATATTGGAGCATTCAATCAACGACTGAACCGGTAGCGTGCCACGTGTTACGACTCCAATTTCTCTTTGTGTCGTGAGATAATGGATATATGAGCTCCTGTGAAAATATGATATTGTCGTGAGTACAAATACATACAGAATATAGTACAGCGTAGCTTCAGATCAAACTAAAACACATTTAAACATTTCTCACTTCGAGTGGTAATCGAACCCACTTCCTCCTTCGTTATTTTAGGCACTGAGTTGCTTAACTTAAAATACAACCTAAATTTGTAAATATGATTTTTGCGAAGCAGGCGATAGGGCTATAGATATTTTATTGAACAGTATTACTCTGAAACTTTAAATAACTAACTAACCTGTTCTGTATGGTGCCATCGGGCTAAAATTGAACCCACTATGAGAGTCGTAAGAGGCGACGATAACTGACATTTACACTGCGATCCCCAAGACGCCTGCCAAGGATAGTGAATATGGGAAATACCCCCCAATAAAGGGGGGCATTTGTTCAACTGTGGACGTATAGCGGCTGTTGATGTTGAGTCCACCCATGCTTTGTTAACCGATCCAATCCATGCTGATGAGGTAAGGAATGTATGGGGATCAATTCAATTTAACTAGCCAAGTGCGTGTTGGATGGCAGCATACCAGCATAAAAATAATGAAAATTTTGAGATTTCACGATTTGTAACGAGTGCTCATGGTATTTTGTTGCTAGTGAGATGTCTCATCTATTCAAAAAGAACATTCGCTGAACCAATTGCCAATCGTAAGGTTTTCCGATGTACATTCCAAATTCTTGTCATACATAAAACCTAGCAGAAGCTGGCGTCCGACCAATTTTCACCAACGCTTTTTTCGTGAAATCATTATGGTTGGGCCACGCCGGGGCGCGTTCCTTTAGATTTTCCGAGCAGTGTCTGAATACTTGCCCACGGCTCATTACTTGGTTCTGAATAATTCATAAAGCAGCGCCTTCGCCCCGTTCATGGAGGTAGGGTTACCGAGTACTGAAAAGTATAGTGTTTCAGTGGGGCGAAACTCTTGACATATTTTATATTGAACATTTTTTTCTGGCTAGTATTTCGCCATTTTGGTAAAGCTTGTGCCACAGTTGTAGCAAGAAGATTTTGCTTAAAATAACTAAAGTTAAGCGCTCATATTGTCTAATCACTGATGTCAGTGCTAGCACGAACCTTATTTATTTCTTCCTCATGCTTCTACAACTGATGAGAAAATATTATATATATTATTATTATTTATATATAATAATAACAAACCATTTAAAAATATTTTAAGATTAATATTTTAGAAAAACACTTAAAACTTATAAAAATATTTCTTGTACATACAGTATTTTTATTACTTTAATTGTATTTCTAAAATTTTACTTTTATTCATAAGTAGGTACGCTCAAAGAGTGCCAATTCCTGTATGAATCTGTGTTTCCTGAAATAAAATTTATAAAAAAATTAAAATATATCAGTGTCTTTAGTTGATATGTTAATTTTTTTATCTTCGAAAGAATATTATAAATGAGTACATGTATGAACGATCCCGTTGAAAAATATATTTTAGATTTTTTGTCAAACCAGTGGTATACCAGCGGTCAAGACTATGTTAAGGTATGCTTAGTGAATGAAGAGTCCCAAAGCACATATTGAAAAAACTGGTCAAGTGCCGGACCTCGCTCTTTTAGAGCTCCGCATGTCAACAGCCCGTTAAGGCTACAAGTACCGCGCGCTTGCGCTGTGCGCTATCAACTGCATTTGCAGCCTCCGCGGCGCTCGAAAATCATCTCAAAGAAATACTACTTTATTTATTCGTAGAATACTACCAATAATGACACTGTGGTTGACTGCATGCAGCCGTGTCACGTTCACACCAAAATAAATCGGCATTTTTAGTCCTATAAAGTATTTATTGTTTAAAAAAGAACATAGTAAATAATTAACTAGGCTAAGCCTGTTAACACCTTCGACCATATCCTCAAATACCATTAGGTGAGATTGTAGTCAAATGCTTACCTTAATTTAGTTTAATGATAACCCGTAACAAAAATAATGTAGCCAACAATGTTGACGGCCCCATTTATTTATGTTTAGTTTAAAATCACATGTTTACTTCTGATTCTCGTAAAGTTTGTGTTTATGCCCGGTGTAAGCGAACTAAAACGGCTTTTTATGCTCTAGTGCATAATAGTCTGTTTTTTATGGACAAGCGCATTAAGATGATTATTTTAATTAAATTATTCCAAGAAGTTATGTTTGTAACATATTTACTGTAGAAAATTTGCCTAGGTCTTTCATAATATTTTCCATAGATTGGTTTGGGGTAATATTAAAGACCTACTTCAACATTTTCTCGAAACAATGACAGCCAAAATAAATCATTGGTCAGGTCATATATCAATAAAAAATTACATAAAAGTAATTTTTTTTACAATATAACTCTTTCATTTACTCGTAATTGATATTTTAAAAATATTATAAAACTCTTAAAAAAAAAATTAATACTATTAACTGGAGAGGATAAAATTGAATTGTTTTCATTCCCACTTTTCGTTTAACTAAGAGAGCAATCCCAAAGGTAATCTCCTTAGCATGACTTAGTTACAAACTAAAAAAAAAATTTTTTTGAACTATCTTTACGAAAGTTTTTTTTTAATTTTTTTATGCCTGATAGTTTAGCCTTTGACCACTATCTCACCTGATGGTAAGTGACGATGTGGTCGAAGATGTTGTTCAGGCTAACCTAGAAGTAATTTCTGATGATAGCTTGAAAATTCTCGTCTTTTAAACCAGCGAACACCACAATCCCATAACCGCCTTCCACAAAGCCCTTCTCGTCGCTCGATTCAATCAGTGCTATTAATTTCAGCTGCGTAGGTGTTTAAAGGGATCACCAAAACTATTATTCAAAGGTATATAATGCCAGCGCCATGGTCCATTCACGAATACCTGAATACAGATTCGAAACAAAGGCATCGGTCCACGAGATTCAAAGGCTAGTTGAGCTCGGTGAATACTAGCATGATGTAAAACACTGGATGTGCTCGGATTAATACATTAGCAATAATATTGCACTATACTCGTACAATTTTCCAAAAAAGCATTATGTGTATATAACTCCTTGATAATTAAATGCGCATCTTCTAACGCAACTTCAAAAGAAAATGCACATTTTTTCCTCAATGAAATATTTAAATAGTCGCTACAATAATTAGTTAATTTAGAGCTCAAAATACTCATCCCTTTTAATTGCTTGCCAAGAGGTTAAAGGCCTCGGTGAATACAATTGGAAAACGCGAGCTCGATTCTTGGTCCAAGCTTTGAGCAATAAAAAATTGAAACTGTGATGTAAATATAAATGTATTTTTTTAACCAAGGGACAAATAAGCAAACTCTTGCAATCAGAATATTACTGTTTTTACTCAAATAATTGAGTAAAGTATGCAAAAGTTTCGATAAGTAAGTATAATATATACCTATATGCTTTAAAAAATTGTAAATGTGATTCGCAAGGCATGCAATAGTGCTTAGAATAATATTTGTTTTTTGTTTTTAATCAAATATGTCGCTATATTTTAATCTAATAGAATAAAAATATTGTGAATTTCGTGATACATTTTCATTACACAAATACTCACGAAATAACTGTTAAAAATTATTTTACAACAATGATACCTTCAATAACAAACTTCAATCAATCAATCAATATGCCCTCCATCCTGAACTTCCGTCTATTTTGAAATGTTTGTTTTCCTCTTTTAGAGGATATCTCCACGTGTTCCAATGTGCCTTTTGGCAAAGGCCTCCTCTCACATTTAACAAACAAATACAAACAAATAGCAAATTTGAAGCGCTCGTAGCGAAGTTTACTTAGCTGTTCTTAACCGATCAGCAAAGTTAAGCGTTACGTCGCGCGCGGGCATAAGTTGGATGGGTGACCGCTAGTGACATTACTACTGAGCATTTCCGTGCTTCGGAGGGCACGTTAAGCCGTCGTTCCCGGTTGTTGTCTTTGGATGGCAGTCGTTATAGCATGGTGGTAGGGCATTTTGCGAATGCCCGCCTGGCTAGCTACCACCCTCCAGTAGAAAATATGTCGCCAAGCACCTAACGGTATGTTCCGGCAGCAGTACTTGAGAGACAGTACTTCTAGGTTAGCCTGAACAACATCTTCGACCACATCATCACTTACCATCAGGTGAGATAGTCGTCAAAGGCTAAGATATCAGGCATAAAAAAAATAAAAAAATTTAACACACTTAATACTGTTTTAAGACGTATCCATCAACCGTATAAGTTTAAGGCCAGGTATAATTCCTTCCAGTTAGCTCGTACAAATGGGTCCAATGTCAAATGACAATCATCCAAATTATCAAGTTTATCGCACAGCTCGTTAACTGTAATAGACATCGTTTGACATCGGCAATTATTCTGGTCCCTTTTACTTTCAGGTACAAATGCACTGAGCAAAATGTTTCGGTGTTTAATATGTTAAATTATCTTTACAACTACTGTACTGTATCAGCCGGATAGTCCACTGCTGAACGTAGCCTCCCCATTAAGGTGCTTGGCAGGCGTCTTTGGGAACGCAGTATTATATAGCAGTTCCACAGAAGACGCTGCTGCCCACATTTCGGTATTTTTTCCCTAGTCGCCTCTTACGACATACAACAAGATGGGTTGGATGACAGTAAAGTCTAGCACCCCACGGGTATATACTACATAAGCTTATTAGCAATAGTTAATAAAAAAATACAGTAGGTTTACAAAACTCCGTGGGTAAAGTCACGGTTCTGTATTATATCAGCTGCATTGACCACTGGTGAATACAGCTTCCTACATTAAGGGGGGGGGGGGACACGCAAGCTATATTCAGAATGGACGCTCCAGCTGATACATTACAGTATTGTATATTAATTTTCAGGGGACGATGCAGATCACTTTGGTTCTTGTAAAGGAAAATAAAAAAATATGAATAAAACAAAGTTTAATCTCAATGTGCGCTGCGCGTGGCGGATACGATGTTTTGTTTGTCCTAAAATCGCGAAAATCTGAGAAAATAATACTTTTCATAAAGATGCGATTGTCCGAATAAATAACTTTCAACGCCGATTTGTGATTGATGACAGTCACGTTTTGGCGTGAGTTAAATGTGAAAATTCATTAATTTTAAAGAGGAGTTCCAAAAATAATTTGAATCATAACTTATGGGTATCTTAATGCTTTGATTGTAGTAGCTGTAGTGTTGAAAACAGTTGGATTTATATTTATTTTACCCTTACGTACCACGCGCAACCGATATCGTCCATTAATTAATGAAATTCAAATGTTGTCATTGTCTATGATTAACATCTGGACTGATATATGATAAAAGAAAAAACTCTATTTATTAATAAAATTCAATTATTATCATTCTCTAAGATGCACGCAGATAAATCATGCAGTTCTGAAAAAAACTGAAAGAGGATTAAGGATTTGTTTTTTTTTTGTGCTTGATAGGTTAGCCTTTGACCACTATCTCACCTGATGGTAAGTGATGATGTGGTCGAAGATGTTGTTCAGGCTAACCTAGAAGTACTGGCTCTCAAGGACAGCTGCCGGAACACACCGTTAGGTGCTTGGCGACAGATTTTCTACTTGAGGGTGGTAGCTAGCCAGGCGGGCATTCGCAAAATGCCCTACCACCATGCTATAACGACTGCCATCCTAAGACAACAACCGGGACCGACGGCTTAACGTGCCTCCGAAGCACGGAAACGCTCAGTAGTAATGTCACTGGCGGTCACCCATCCAACTCATGACCGCGCGCGACGTTGCTTTACTTTGCTGATCGGTTGAGAACAGTTAAGTAAACTTCGCTACGAGCGCTTCGATAAGCTTTGTTGGCAAAATGTTCGCACATGGGATATATTTTTATTCTGAATCCCAACAATGATTTTCTGAGGTGGTCCATATCGTACTCATGTAAGTATTGCACTATGTTTTACTTTGTGGAATGCTAAATAACGCATATGAATATATTAATAAGGGATGTATGGAGACATCCCATACTCCATTTTTGCGGGGTGGGTACATATGTTCTCGCTAACAACACAAAGAACAGCACAAGAACGTATCGAAAATTATTGCGATGCAACACATAGGACAAGGAAAACAGAAAAATAAAATGTTTTCGTTTCTGGTTTATGGCCGCTCACCTGCTGTTGCAATGGCTCCTTGGGAAAGCTCTCATTGATAGTTTTCTACTCATAAACTTATCCGATGGTTAAGATAGTATGAAGTCCTGTTAGGCTCCCACTGCCCAGCACATTTCACTTTTTTACCTATGGGTAAAAAAGTGAAATGTGCTGGGCAGTTCAGTTTCAGTAAGGTAAGCCTTACCCTAGCTTATACGTGAGTAGTATGCAGCGCATATTTTTCTTATTGTCGCCTGTTAACACTTCCACCTAGAGAAATGGCGTAATCTTGATTTGAGAAATAATTCTAAACAAAAAATGTGACAAGTACTAGTTAAAGTAAGTTTTTACGGACAGAACAGACAGTTGTGGAAAAATATTTTTCACCTTACAAGCTCGGAAAGACGATGTGTATCATTCGAAAATCTGCGTTGAAAAGTGTTTTTTCCGCTAGCATGGAAAAGGCTTTCAAAATTCGAAGTTAAATAACAGCTCCAGGCAAATAAATTTACTTTCATTAATATCAATGGTAGTCATTTTCACTTTAATATTAATAAACACTAATTTACTTCATTATTAAAGTAGTTTTTCAAGCACCTTTCATTTTCCTCGTAAGAGTCCGGTGACAAATTGTGTTTTGCTCGGTAGCAAAGTTATTTTGCGTCTAGTAGCTTTGAAACCTTATCTACGCTTAGCCTTATCTTTGTTTAGCCCTCGCTTCGCTCCTGGTTCAGTTATAATCTTTCCCTTACTCGGGTTTCAATATAAGTACTCGCGCTGAATAACAACTTTGCAACCTTGCATAACAAATAACTATTACACTGTTATTCTGCATATATCAGTCTAAATGTATATATAACTAAATATTGTATTTTAAGTACAATTCACAAGTGGAACATTTACGTCACTTTTGTGCCGTCATACGATATATTATAACATTTAAATTAGAATCATTATTTACGTTGATTTCAACTTCATTTCCAAAACTCAAGCGGCGCAAGTATGCTAACCTCGGTAGTGGACACATATTTGAGCCGTTTGGTGTAGAAACGTTGGGTCCATGGGGACCGGGAGCTCATCCTCTTTTCCAAAACTTATTAGTAGTCGATGAGACGCATGATCAAAATCCCCTATTTGGCTCAACGAATAAGCATTGCAATTCAACGGGGCAATGCTTTCAGCATGCTGGACACGATGCCAATTGGTTGTGGGCTGGTGCATTTAGACTGCCCGTGAGTCTGCAATGACTTAAAGGTTGTCTAAATGCTTTCATTGTAGTAGTTGTATATAGTTCGTAGTATTTTATTAATAATGGCATATCGCAGGTATTACATAAATTGTAATTATATATACAATTTCCAAATTGAATGTCAATTTTGGGATCCTACATATGCACATGGAATACATCAAAATTAAAGTCATACGTTATATGTCATGTTGGCTTAGCGGTCAGAGCATACCACGTCTATAGGGGTGAATGGTGTGGGTTCAAATTTCACACATTACTATAACTTTTCTTCTCGTTGTAATTTTCTGATGGCAATTCCATTTAGAAATTTTCTGCATTGCCATATCCAGGGTCCGGCATCTACGTGTCCGATATCTATACCACAATGCGTCGCCAATCTCTACCGTGTATGTTTATTCTCGCATGTTTTATCGAATACCGGTTGTATTGTGTGCAATATTCAGTTTCAACGGTGATAAAGTTCCTAGTGCATATCATGTAGATATTTTTGGTTTGTATTTCTTGTACCTTACATTATATATTATAATGACGTCAACGGATACCTCTTGATTCTTAAATAAGATATGCCAATACCGGTTTTTACACATCATCATCACTACATTGTACAAAACAAAGTCGCTTCCCGCTGTCCGTCCCTATGTATGCTTAGATGATTAAAACTAACGCATCTGATTTTAATGCGGATTTTTTAATAGAGTGATTCAATAGGAAGATAATAAAGAAAAAGAAAATAGTATATTACATGCATAATACAACTAACAATTACTGAAATTGTGGGCGGGTGTTACTCGAGATTTTGTTACATTCTGGTGTAACAAACGCCCACAATATGGCGACTAAAATCTGCCAGTTTTTTTATGTACCTAGTCACTTGCGCTATCAAGAAAAATCTGACGATATCTTATACATTCAAATCGGTAAAGCCGTTTAGAAGTTATGGTGGAATAAAGAAACTCACAAACATACTCGTACATTCAAACATGACCACTGAAAACATAACACAAACTTAACATTTTTTTGGGCAGTCGTGTAGAAAGAACTTGGCGTTGACTGTTCTCCTGATGACTTCAAATAGTAGCAACGACAAAGCAAAGAAAGGTTTTGCCATTGAAATTAAACTGGAAAAAAGTTATCGCTCGACACTAAACCCGCTTGACTAGGCAACAGCCGAAAAGCGCTTGTTAAATGTTTGATTCATAGGTACGTGCGGGATCATTATAGACCGCTAATAGTGATATTCATTTAATAATTAAACGCTATGATTATTATTTTTCAAAGCACAAAAGTACGAAAAGTATTTTTGATTTTGTTATGTTTGCAATAACGACTGCTCTGCCCATCCCCATATGGATGGTTGAAGAACGAGATCAAGAATTAGAGTTATGAGTCATACTGTCATGTTAGCTCAGTCGGTCAGAGCATACCCCGGACAAGGGTGGATGGACGTGGGTTCAAATCACGCAAATGACTATAAATTTTTTTCTCCCGCAACTTTGTAATGTACGAAAAGTCTTTATCAAACTAAGTATTCAGTATGCATGAAAAGCTTACAGAAAAACTCGTTTCGCCAGCCTGTAGTATAAGTTACAAAGTTTCGTCAATTAGAAGGATGACTTTCAAAAACGAATCGAGTTTTCTCCGTACCAAAGTGACGTCGAGAAGTACATTTTATTACGGTGAAGAGAAGGATGATTAATTGGCTTTTCGGAGGCGTTCCGTGTAACTGATGACAAACAAATTCTTATAGGGTGAATTTAATTCTACGCTGGCAAGTTTTTTGTTGAGCATCGTTAAGTTTTCATTAGTGTTTGTGTTTGATAGTTATTTTGAAAATTTTGTGTTTGTAAAATTTAATCTTCATGACGGTGTTTACATTAAAATACCATACGAAAATAAAATAGAACAATAATCTACTTAATGTCTATGGTATGGTACCTTTTGTACAGGCTGTTTTTTATAGTTTTTGTCATGTTTGATGGTCATATTAAAATTGCTTTTTTTATATAGAATGTATTTTGAAGCTATTAATAACCTATTTACAAATAATCAAAGTGGTGTTATAGGCCGCGCGGTTTACAAAGAATCATGGTCAAAATTGAGTTGTCGATTTATAATTGAGTTGTCGATTATAATATAATGTTTGTGTATATGTATGTGGTTGGTGTTTTTTAACACCAAAACGCTTGACAGAGTTTCAATACAATTAAGATTTATGAGATCATCGGTTATCGGGGGGGGATTGACACCCACAGGTAGTAATGTAAGGTGACATTAATTATTTGGATGTCTGAAGAGATCTTTGTATCCGTTAAGACCGCTTGTGGTAAATAAGTAAATTACCCTGTTCATGTATTATTACTTTGTTATTTCTTTGGTTCCATCCAGTATAAGTTTTAGCGTCGTAAAATTTTAAGCGATAAGTAAGGCACTATACAAGTTAGTTTTTGTAGTAGTCTAATAGTACTTCTTTGTATAATATACGAAAGCAAGAGAGCTTCGGTATATAATAGTATGAAGGATCACGAAACGAATGTCTTTTTAAATCGTCAGTAATATTATCCTCAAAACTTTAACACCCTGTATCCAAAGGCAAACCTAAGAGACAGTAATTTAACGCCCCTTTGAAAGATTCACCCAATTTTAATTTAAATCAAGTTTCGATTCAATTAAGTTTAATACGATGATTGTAAACTCGATTTTGTTTTATAATTATTTACTTTCAGTTGTTTTATTTAATTTGTCTCATCTTATTAAGCAGGGATGTTGCTGATATTTTGATTTTAATTAACTTTTACAAGAAACTTTAATTAAAATGTACGGCATGTGTTTATCTTAAAATTAAGTTTATTTAAGGAGACTTCAAAATATGTTTCTACAATTTTAATTGAATGCCATACAAAACAGAACAATTATATATTTTATACATTTTGTAGCGCCTTTTAATATTTATTTATATACATTATTTTCAGAAAGTTACGCCTGTTCCCGAAGGCATACCCAGCCGGCAGCAGACTACATATTTCCACTTGCTACAATCTGGGCATATCTGTCTTGTTTCTCTGTTATTTTCATCACATTCTTCATTCACGCCTGTCTATTAAAGATACTCACGACCTAACCATTTTTAGAAAATCTCCAATGTGTTCATATAACATTCGCATAGGAACTCCCATTGGTAGACGATCTTTATATACTAGGCGAGTGTTATTGGAACTGTTACATACTTTACTATTAGTATAGGTACTAGCTTTTTCAATGTATTCCCGTTTACATTTTCTACATGCTTAAACCATCTCGGCACACCTGTATTGGTTATGTCACTATATCCATTTATTTATCCGCATACTCCACATTGCTTTATAAAAACGCATCTTTTTATTTTTTAAAACACATGCTTCTCAAAGCACACAAATCAACCTTTTTTAACTTTTAAAAGCCAAAGTTATGTAACTGTACTGTACTGTATAAGCCGGATCGTCCACTGCTGAACATAGTCTCCCCTATATAGGGGATATTTGCCATAATCCCCACGCTTGACAGGCGGCTTGGGGATCACAGGGTTTTTTTTTTTTTTTAATGTTATTTGACGGAACAAGCTCGAGGCCCACCTGATGTTAAGTGGACTAACCTCTGCCTATAACAGTTGCAATTCATGACAACTCACGAATTGCACTGCGCCCGTCACAGTGAGACATAGTTGTTAAGTCTCATTGTGCCTGTAATTTCACTGGCTCTCAAGGACTACTGCCGGAACACACCTTTCGGTGCTTGGCGACAGAATTTCTACTTGAGGGTGGTCGCTAGACAGGCGGGCATTCACAAAATGCCCTTCCACCATACGGTGAAGCTCTAGCCCGCGGCGGGATTCGAACCATGGACCTGCTGCGCGGCAGTCCATAGCCAATGTCACTGAGCCATCACAGTTTCAAAAATAAAATAGGCCCAAGCTACAGGCAATTTTTTTCCGTAAAATAAAACAAAACCTGATAAATTTCATTGGAATCAGTAATAACAACCCTAATAGACGGATCATAATGACTTGACAGCAGAAAAGAACTCTCGTTGCCATCATTAGTAAGATGCCCGTCGGGGAACGCTGACGGCTCTAATAATTATGTGAAAAGAAAATAATGGATAACAGCGTTGTAAGACGGAGATTGGTTCACGATGTTTCCAGAATCTGTCACGGAATATTGTATTATTTTTTTAGGTACCTAAACGATCAGCTTGATGTCTTTTTGTATATTTATTTACAGTTGTAAGCTTATCATTGTAGGGTCTGTTCTTATAGTTATATTTAGAAATGGTTAACAATAAAGAATTTATTTGTAGCAATTTCTCATTTGAGGTGAATTATTCTTGTATATGTTACGACTTAAGGTGGTCGATACCACACGCCAATATGTTCGAGTATGAGCGACAGAAAATAAAAATAAAATAGCTTCTATAGCTCTCATCTTGTCTGTGGTTTTTGCGAGAGGATTCTCTCTCTTGTGTTACAATAATTAAATTGAATTTGTTTCTTTTTTGTTTGCTTGTGCTTAAAATAGCCTTTTAATAGAGTGTTGTGCCTTTTGCTATATTTGAAATACTTACATCAATTGTGAACATTATTGTGGCATAACTTGGTGTCATGTACAACAGAGACCCTCGAAAGGGAAATTGCCGCTTCACCTTCCACTTTGCAGCTTCACAGCTTTCCAGCACACAGCTTTCACTTCTGGCCAGTTAGCTTAAGACTAGGTTGTTTGTAAACGCTTACAAACAACCTAGTCTTAAGCTAACTGATGGATGTGCAATTTGGAAGACCGAAGAAGAATATTGTTGTAAATCATTTGTAGTCATGTTTATAAGTTATTACTCTGCGCCGCGGACCGCGGTCAAGATTTTCGTTTTTTTGCCGTCTGGTCTTTCTTGGGCACCTTCAGTTTTCGTCCGTGAGATACTGAGACACGGTCGAGCACAGTATGCATGAATATAATAATAAACTTAAGAGTACCTGGCTTAACTAGGGTTTTCTTCTAAAACCAGGTAAAGTTCAATATCGCCGAAGACGCCTGCCAAGCGTGGGGATTACGGCAATCCCCATAATTAAGAAGGCTGTGCTCAGCTGCAGTGGACAACCAGCTGATACAGTATTTTTTATCTTTTTTCTTTTGCTTCAAATTTTTTAGCCAATGGCCTAACATATACTAAGAAGAGTATATAATATACCATTTGATAGTAAAAATTCATCAAACAAAGCTTTCATCGGTTTATTCATAAAGAGTACATAATACTCGGAAGACTTATTTTTCATTCATTTTATGAAGTCACGAGACGGATTAGTCGCCGCATGATGGTAACCGTCTGTTACGGTTACAGTGTCACCGGCCTCGATTTGCAAGAGGCTGTACTGCGCTCGTTACTCCGAAACGTAAGTTTTAATGTATCCTACATGAGTGATTGCTTTTGCACTTTACATGTTAAATGTTAAACCCCATACTATTATTATTTCCACTTTTTAACTTATTATTTATTGTAAGAAATCTTCGGAGTATAACATACTTAATCTTGGAAGACCTTAGCAATCGCTGTATTTCAATTGAGTATAAATCTCAAAGAAAATCTGAAAGTCAGATAAAACGAGTTTCTTTAAATTGTCGTTTAAAAAATAGGATCTATTTTCTTATCTCTTAGCAGCTTGCCGCTTATCTTAATCTCCTAAGTTCAAAACTTTACCGTGATCTGTAAATTTCAAAGATTTTATCAAAATGTTAACTACCATATCCAAGTTAATGCTCCTAATGATTGCTTTAGTAATGTTTAAAGTCCAGACTATTGTACGCAAGTTGTTTTACAACCCCTTTTGAAAAATTACTATCAACAAAGTTTGCTGCTTCAAAATGCGTGCTTTATAAGTTTTGAGAGGCCACTGGGGTATCATCAAAAAAGTTTGAGGTCGTAATGTCTGTCACGTATATAGAGGTTATATTTGGTTTAATAAAACCAGTAAAATGTGAATCAGACTTAGGCATAGAGTGTTCCAGTGCAATATATTTTTCATATTTTGTACTTACTAAAAATAATATGTAAATTATTCTTTTGCGGATTCACAACGCAAGCTGTTCCTCGAGTCCATTTTATTCTTGGCTGGTTTTAAATATTATTTATATATGTTTGTTTTGTATACTGTACTGTATCAGCCGGATTGTCCACTGCTGAATACAGACTCCCCCATTTAGGGCGGCTTTGCCATAATGCCCACGTTTGGCAGGCGTCTTCCGGTATTTTACCTTAAGTCGCCTCTTACGATATCCACAGGTAGCAATGGGGGGTTACATAGCCCGGCACCTCACGGAGAACTGTTACGTATAGTTCATGATATTTAGATTTTATATTTGGTAGACCCCGCAAGAAAATCGGTCAAAAGATACATGCTCCATATTGCAAAGTATAGGTAGATTCCTTTTTAATATTGTTATGTTTGCAATAACGCCTGCAGAATAAATTACAAATATACGATAGGAAAAATTTAAGTCATGTGCGGGATTCGAACCCGAAAATGTCATGTTAGCTCAATTGGTTAGAGCATACCCCGGCTAGAGGGGTGGATGGGGGCGGGTTCGAATCCCGCATATGACCAAAATTTTTTCTATCGTATTTTTGTAATTTTGTAATTGTAGATTCCTTTTTCAGTTCAGTACATTTATCATACATTTCATGTTTCTACCTTAAGGTTGAACTTGCCGGTCGCTTCTCCATACAAACGCCGTAGGGTGATCACTCCCTAATTTGAGACTTTAGGTCCAGAATTAATCATAATACCGATTGGTCTCGTCATTATCTAGGCTTGTATGATGCCGAAATTTTAAAAAGATAATTAAGTTGAAAGTTATGAGCCTCGAAAATGTAATATGAAAATGTTTCGAAGCTCATAACTCTCAAGTTAATTATCTTATTAAAATTTCGGCATCATACAAGCCTAGGTAATGACGAGATCAATCGGTATTATGCTTTGTTTTGGACCTAAATCCTCAAATAAGGGAGTGATCACCCTACGGCGTTTGTATGGAGAACTGCCCGGCCAGTTCACCCTTAAAAATAGTTATTCAAATTCTACATTCAAGCATTTATTCGACGTAAAATACTTTCAAGTTTCCAACTTATTTCGTATATGAAATACAGATCCGTGACACATTGATGGACAGACAGACAACAGAGTGACATTATACGGTCTCCGTTTTGCCCTT
Organism: Plagodis pulveraria; assembly: GCA_963890685.1. Classification (NCBI taxonomy): domain Eukaryota; kingdom Metazoa; phylum Arthropoda; class Insecta; order Lepidoptera; family Geometridae; genus Plagodis; species Plagodis pulveraria. Next base: position 21,386,271 of record OY982956.1, on the reverse strand, counting down.
TGGGTACGGAATCCTAATGTGATTCACCTACACTGGCGCCACGATAAAACGGTCTATCTTGTAAATACAGTTTAGTACTTGTTTAGTATATGTTTAGTTTTATCGCTGGTACATCAATCCCGTGGAGTGCCAGGCTAGAAGGGCACCCTCTCATCCTAACCCATGGGTGTCGTAAGAGGCGACTAAGGGTAACATACCAGGTGGGCAGCAGCACTTTATGAAGAACTGATATCTCACACTGCGATCCCCAAGCCGCCTGCCAAGGGTGGGGATTATGGCAAACCCACCAATATGGGAGAGGTTGTATTTAGCAGTGGACTTTCCTGCTGATACAGTACAGTACAGTACATAAACCTGGACGGAAACCACGTTTTTAGTGATAAGGGAGATATAACTGATATATAGATACTGCGTGAATAGGGAATGTTATGATTAAATTAAAAAATATTTCGGACTGTCGGACAAATAATTTCTTAAAAACTCATGTGACAAATAAAACCAATAAGTCACCCCGTGACCACGATCACTGTAAAGTGTTTGAAACGTCGGGACAAAAATAATACTAAATAGATTAAACATAATAGATAAATATACGCGATTTAAACCATTTAAAGTTGTTTAATTACTAGATGTAACTGAGTTAGGATATATCTGAACTTTACTAATTGTTTGTATAAAACTAACTAAACTTGTGTTGTATTGATTTGTAGTCGTAATTTTAGGAATTCTAGGACGGTAGCATGAAAAAATATATCTCCTAGTATACATAAACAATGAAGCATTTAAAAAAATAAAATTTTGCTGTTTTATACGCATAGAAGCAGTAATAGGTTTTTTATACCTGAAAATAATTATCTATTACATATTTTCATAAAATATCTTTGAGACGTTTCTTAAAGCGGCCAAATAATACTTAGAGCCAATTTATATTTCACGCCTAAAGTTTTAAATTCGGCAATGTCTATTAATGAACTTTGTTAAAAATGGGCTGCAAACTTCGTTATAAAACTGCTTTAAAAGTTGAAGCTTGTTAAAACTTGGGCAATGAAATATACGAGTACAGTGTCATATATATTTATGCTAAGGTGTGATGACGTAGGTTTGAATAAATACTGTGACTTAATCTGAAAACTGAATGTATAGGTTACTTTACTGATAAATCAAGACTATAGCATTGAACGGTTATTATAATGCCCAACTAATCATCTTGCTAACTTTAAACTACGTGTGTGGGTTTGGTACAATGAATTTTATTTATAAACAGAGAGCACAAATCAAGAATATTTTTTTATCGGACCCTATGAACGATGATTCAAGTCGATCGTGTGAGATTGGGGTAAAACAATTAAACCAACAACTGTGCATCTTGCACCTTGATTTGACTGAAAGATATTGACAATTAGCACTAATAATTACATAGGAAGGTTGTTGTCAGTGGAGTTTGAAGTGCTGGTTGAATCCTGGTTTAGCAACAAAACTAGTTTCCACTTACGCTTTAAATAATATTCTAATAGGTTGAGCATTATCCTTACTGTTCTTAAGTTATGTGGTTTCATTAGATTTTCTGTAATTACGGTTATAATTTAATCACAAAAAAAATTAATGCGTTGCCTAAATATTTGAAAAGACTCATCCATAATAATATTTGTCGATAAATTTTCTATTTAATTGATAATGTAGGTATGTGTAACCTTCTGCAACTTTTAGCATGGTAATTATTTTTACAATATAATATTAGTAACGGAGTTTTGGGATAACTTCAAACCAATTTGAATGACACGTAGAACATAGATAAAGTCTTTGATTATCAATAAAGAAACTTGGTGTCATCATTTTCATTCCTTTTTATTATCTTCGCGGGTTAAACCACTGAGCGCAGTTGGATATAAATAAAAGATAAATTGAATTTGTATATACGTACCTATGCGTTAATGTTTACTTTCAAAAAAGTAAAATAATAAAAAACAAATTGAAAGAAAACTCATAGTAGTTGAAATGTAAAAAGCAGATTGAAAAACGTGGGTGAAACCGAGAACTCAACGGAAAAAAATAAAAGAAAAATCTTGCAATCACACCTGACTGTATTTAGTCGCACCCCTTTCGCCCGCTTGACATGGTCCCCTATTTCACTTTCACCCGTTCACGTCACAGAATGCACCCGAGCTTGGTCGAGTACTTTTTGTAAACTGCGGTAAGGTCAAGTTTTGTTTTAATTTGTGAATGCCTAGGAATGAAAGTGAGATTTGTATAGCATGCAGTCAGTTTTGTAAAGTTTGTTCCCTATTCATCAATAATTATATAAAGAAGAAAAAAAACTAAAACGCGCATTTTGAAGCGCTCGTAGCGAAGTTTGCTTAGCCGTTCTTCATTGATTAGCTAAGTTAAGCAACGTGCGCCGCGGTCAGGAGTTGGATGGGTGACCGCTAGTGACATTACCACAAAGCGCTTCCGTGCTTCGGAGGGCACTTTAAGCCGTCGGTTCCGGTTGTTGTCTTACGATGGCAGTCGTTACAGCATGGTCGTAAGGCATTTTGCGACAGCCCGCCAGGCTAGCTACCACCCTGAAGTAAAAACTCTGTCGCCAAACATTTAACGGTGTGTCCAGGCAGTTGTCCTAGATTCTAGTCCAGTAATTCTAGGTTATCCTGAACAACATCTTCGACCACATCATCACTTACCACCAGGCGAGCTAGTGGTCAAAGGATATCCAATCAGCTATAAAAAAAGTATATTAACACAATTATAGCAGTAGTATAAAGCAAATGTCCATTAATTAAATTTGTGTACCTATTTATTATTTTTAATAATTCAAATACGTAACTAAGCTCTTTATTTATTAATAAACCATCCCACACACCAAAACTATGACCCCAAGAATATAAGTATAATGCGATTAAAATAAGAATAGGACGGGCTCTCGGCTAACTTCACTCATATTCACTCTAATAAGTACGATCTGCAGAACAAACTTAAAAATAGAGCAGTGCCATATATTTATACGTAATTTTAAATAAGTGACCCGAAATTGTTAATTTTAATAAATTCTAATTTTTAAGGTTGACAGCACAGACGCCATCTTGATTTGATGACATCGCGAGCGTCAGGGTCTTATTTCTCCGACAGTGTACTACTGTTTCAGAGTACTAATTGATTTGTTTAATTTGTTTTTGGTGATTGTTATATTTATATTTGTTACCCGTTACGATGATAACGATGAGTCTAACTCAGTTGGCCATCAGGACATGCGGCATCGAAGAGCTAAGCGGTTCAAATTAAGATACCTAAATACAAAATATAACAAATAAAATCAGTTCAAATTATATCAGTGTTTGTTGTACCTACAGTCACCTACAACTTTGTTTACCTACCTATGACCGCTTGTTTTTTTACACGACTGCCCACATAAACGTGTGTTAAGTTTTCAGGGTTCATGTATGTATGTATTTTGTGAGTTTCTTTATTTCACCATAACTGCTAAACAGCTTAACCGATTTTAATGTACGAGATATCGTTAGATTTATCAATGTTCAAGTGACACTATGTACAAAATAAAATTAAAAACATACTGGTGGATTTTAGACGCCATATAGTGAGAAAAACAATTTATTTTTTCTTCGAAAGCAATCGTGATGTCTAACAAAATGAAGGGTTTTAAAAACGATTCCATAAATATATTAACTTCCAGTTTTAATTTCAATGTATCGATAAAACGCTTTACGAAAATAAATTATTTGCAGTGGAGTTTTTTGTTATTACTTTATACATGTTTTATCATTTATTTTTTTGCACACTGTACGAAGTTCTAGTTTTGCCGTCACAACATGACGCTAGGCCGATCCTATTCTTATTTTAATCGCATTGTATATCTATATATAACTTTTCCTCCAGGGTATATTAGTTCTATGACAAACATCTTTGAAAGATGTAGGTGTTCATTGTGCTACGAATTCCATAGAAATAATAGCCAACACTTTCTCCTGAATAATTGTTTGACCTAATGTTTTGGTTTTTATTTTATTCAAAGTTAAGAATTGTATGGCTACTAGTATTTTATTTGTATGCCTGATAGGTTAGCTTTTAACCACTGAGATAGTGGTGACCTTATGGTAAGAGAGATTTGGTCGAAGATGTTGTTCATGCTAACCTAGAATTACTGGCTCTCAAGGACAGCTGCTGGAACACACCGTTAGGTGCTTGACGACGGATTTTCTATTTGAAGGTGGTATCTATCAGGCATTCGCAAAATACCCTATCACCATGCTATAACGACTGCCATCCTAAGACAACAACCGGGACTGACGGCTTAACGTGCCCTCAGAAGCACTGAAAAGCTCAATATGAATGTCACTAGCGGTCACCCGTCCAACTCATGACCACGGCGGACGTTGCTTAACTTTGCTGATCGGTTCAGAACGGCTCGGCTAAGCAAACTTCGCTACGAGCGCTTCAACTCTTAAAAAATATAAAATTTTATTGAAATGCCAGTAGTTCTGTCTGATATAAAAATATCTTCTTCTAATATATAAAATTCTCGTGTCACAGTTTTCGTTGCCATACTCCTCCGAAACGGCTTGACCGATTTTGATGAAATTTTTTGTGCTTATCCGGTATCTATCTAATATATAAAATTCTCGTGTCACAGTTTTCGTTGCCATACTCCTCCGAAACGGCTTGACAGATTTTGATGAAATTTTTTGTGCTTATCCGGAATCTATGAGAATCGGCCAACATCTATTTTTCATCCCCCTAAATGTTAGGGGTAGTCCACCCCTAAATTTATTTTTTATTTTTAGACAACATTTTTAATTTCTATTTTTTTATGATACAACATACAAAAATACATACAATCATCAATTTTCACCCTTCTATGATCAACCCTTATTTTTTAAATTATTTATATGGCAACACAACGTTTGCCGGGTCAGCTAGTATTTTATAGATTACGTAACGATTTCAAGCATCGCTCTTTTTCTGTTTTTATGTATCTCACTTTATACTTTATTTTTATTAGTTTTCTTTTTCAACATTATTGATCAGGTTAGGAGCAAACAAAAGTTTGTATTTAAGTTGCAATATGTGGAAACATATAAATGGTGTATAGATGTTTTTTTTTTTAATAATTTAGTAATTATATCACTGTTTGTTTTCCCAATAAAATAAAATAAATAAATGAATATTCTAGGACCTTCAAAACTATAATTAACCAAATTTCTACGAGACCCGTGTAGCCGTTAAGGCGGTGACGTAAAAACATATAAAAAGTTATTAATTAGTGGGATTATATAAACACTTACGTATTGCACTTCCCAGAGACGTAAAGCGCCAATTGTGCTAACAGCAGCAGCGTCCCCAAGGCGGCCATATTGCTCACTTCAAAGCATCGCCGCCGACTCTGGATATCGCCGCTGGGAACCCTAGAACGGAAATATTTCATAGTCTGAGATTGGTTGGTGTAATGAGAACTTTAATGGTTTCGAAATCTTTGAAACCTTGTTCTGGGGCTTCCGGGATTTTATTATTTTTATACACGTGGAAGATGTTTTCTGTTTACAAATAAACAAACCACTTAGGTACAAGTGGGGATCGGCTTACAATAAGGTATACCAGTATTTTGGGACAGAACCTTATACATTTATGTTACAAAATCACAAATTTATATATTTGTATATTATATTATTTTAAAAAGATCGAGAGGAAAAAATTGGAGTTATGAGTCATTGTCATGTTAGCTCAAGCGGTCAGAACCTACCCCGCTATAGGGGTGGATGGATGCGGGTTCGAATTCCGCACATGACTATAAATTTATCAATATATGTTAAATGTATTTATCAAAAAATCGTCATTTTATCTGTCTGGAATCCTCTACGCGTTACGGACTCGTACATGACCTCTTTGTAATTGTTTGGTAGTTGATTTATATCGAATAAAATCCAGTTACTTCCTCCAAATAATGTAATTATTCCATAAAACTTAGTATTTAACAAAAATTTATGCGTGAGTTGTACACTAGACATTGAATGGCGATTGAATGACTTATTAATATAACTACCCTACATGGTTCGTAAAAATATAAACGCCTGACGAAAAAAAAATAACTTGGCTGCTTGATACGAAATACTGGATGATAGCATAGCGTTAAAGTAATATTTTTTTGTTATGCGTAAGTGTTTGTGCTATAAGTACACCAAGTTGAGGCTTGTGTGTTTTACCTACATAATTATCATCATTAATCTGAGGTATTACCGTTCTTACAATAGAGCAAAAACAAACAAAAATGTATCAAGGCCCACGAGTATTTTTAGTATATATTTGTAGTTTTTTGTTTTCAGGCATTGGTTAGGCAATCTGATATATTAATAGGTATTTAATATTAGTTAGTAAACATTTTTAAACGGATATATAAACTACATACGTGTAACTATTTTTGATAGAAGCCAATGCTTACGTTTTTGTTCATCGCTTTACTACTTTAATTTAGATCTACTCAACGGATCCGGATAGTAAGATATATCCTCCCCCATCATGGGGGGCGGTTGCCTTGCTTGGCAGGTGTCTCGGGGATCGCAGTTCGTCAGAAGGCTCTGCTGGCCACTTTCCGGAATTTTACCCATAGTCGCCTCTTACGACATCCCCAGGTAGCAAGGGGGGTTAACATTCTAGCCTATTTGTGACTTTTTGAGTACTCCAACGATGGCTGGTCCCATAGAAGTTTTTGATCAGTATTAGAAACAGGATCGATTGGCATCAAAAAATGTTTTAGTGTAAAATAACAAAGGTAGTCGTACCGACCCTGTCAACTACAGACCCATATCTGTTACGTCTATACTCTGTAAGAGTATGGAGCGCATTCTCAACAGCCGGCTCCTGGCATACCTGGAAGCGAATGACCTCCTCAGTGACCATCAATACGGGTTCCGCCGAAATCGGTCTACTGGGGATCTTCTAGCTTATGCCACTTATATCTGGAGCGAGGCCATTGAGAAACAAGGGGAAGCGCTTGCCGTTTCCCTGGACATCTCTAAGGCCTTTGACAGGGTTTGGCATGACGGCCTTATTAGCAAGCTTCCCGCATACGGCCTGCCTACCGGGTTTTGTGCGTGGATATCGGACTTCCTGAGGGATCGATCATTACGAGTAGTCGTGGACGGCTGCTCGTCTGATCAAATGGGTATTAATGCCGGCGTTCCCCAGGGGTCAGTGCTCTCTGCGACGCTCTTCCTGCTGCATATCAACGATCTGCTAAAGCCCGGTACCTTTGGGTATGCAGACGACAGCACGGTTGTAGAGAGCTATACTTCTACCGCGCGAGCCAGTGAGCCGGAGATCCGGAGACTCAGAGAAGCTATGGTCGAACGATTGAACTTGTCCCTTAAGGCAGTCTCCGATTGGAGCGATGCCAACCTGGTCAAGTTCAATGCCAACAAGACCCAGGCGTGTCTGTTTTCCGCCAAAAGGAGACCATTCCAACTGTCTCCAACATTCCGAGATGTATCCGTGCCGGTCACAGACCACCTAGATCTTCTTGGTGGTACTCTATCGTCGACTCTAAATTTTGGCTCGTATATCGAGTCAAAGGCTGAGTTAGCCGCTAAAAAACTTGGCATCCTCTCAAAGGTGAGACGGTACTTCACAGCGGAACAAATGCTTACTTTGTACAAAGCTCAAGTAAGGTCCTGTGTTGAGTACTGCTCTCACCTCTGGGATGGCTCTGCCAAATACCAACTCGAGGCACTTGAGTCGATTGAGAGACGCGCCAAGAGGTTAATAGGCAGCGACTTTCTAGGGGAGTCTCGGCTGCAAAGCCTCGAGCACCGCCGTAAAGTCGCTTGTCTATCGGTCTTTTACCGGATACATTTCGGAGAATGTGCACAAGAACTGCACGACTTGGTTCCGCCCTCCCCCTTTTTCCATCGGACGTCCAGACAAACGGAGAGGCGCCATCCGTTGGTCTGGACGTCATGGTTGTCTGGGAACATGGTTGATATTCCCAGGACTCGTACGAAGCGCTTCGCTTCCACTTTTCTCGTGCGTACTGCGAAGGAGTGGAACTCCCTACCGTCGTCAGTTTTTCCCGATGGATACAACATGGGTGTCTTCAAATCGAGAGTAAATAGGTTTCTTCTAGGTAAGCGTGCTCCATCTTAGACCACATCAATGCTTAACATCAGGCAGGGTGTGGTCAAACGCGAACCTATTATGAATAAAAAAAAAAAAAAAAAAAAAAAAATGGCTATTTTCTTGTTCACTGTAATTTTTTTTTTAATCTGTGAATGGGGATCAAAATTCCATAAAAAAATATGGATAGTCTCCTAAGACCATTTCCGAGTAGCTGCAACGGATAAGGTACTTCCCCTTACTGCCCCGCTGAAAGGTTCCACCCTGTATAGGTGACTAAGACTGGTCACTTACTGTGGGTTTTTTCAATACTTTTCACATGTTGTTTTAATGCAATATTTACCTACTGAGTGTAGCTATTTTTATGTGTTTTTATGTTATATTTGAAAGTTAGTAGTTGTACTATTTAAATTTGATTGGGATCTGACGAGTAGTATTTGAGTTCTTATAATGCGTAAAGGATTATTTACTTTTTAGTGCCTTTTTGTTTTAGAATATTTTATGTTTGAAGTCTTTTGTTAAAATTATGTTTTCTAATAATAAGTTGCTAAAATAAAGGAAATGACGTTTATGGCAGGCCTTGAAATATATTGTTCTAGAGGCATTATCCAGGGAGAAAAAAGGGGAATACAATGGTATGCAGAATCGCGGGCTGACTTGTCTCTTAAAGAGTCGTGTTTAACTATATACGACTCGTAGCTTATTTGTTTTACGAGTAAACGCAAGTAACCTGCCGAATTCGACATAAATCACTTGCCTCCGCAAATTGTTAAAATCCATATGTATCACAACGATTTTTTCTCCTTTACGTAGCGTTAAGCACGCACCTCACGTTTCGGATCTCGTACAAAATAATATGAGGTCAGTATATTTTGGGGTGACAGGCAGAAGTGGTCTCCGGGCTTTGAGAACGTGTGACGTTGTTTTAAACGTGTTTTGGGGCTTTTGACATTAAAAGCTTTTTCTGAATTATGTATACAACACACCCTTAAACACCGCATGTTTTGTGCTTTCGCATAATTTGGTTTGAATTATCTTACACTCACTATATCGTCACTCATTGTAATTTATTGTTGAATAGCATATAATATATTCTAGTTAATTACTGTTATAAGGCTATGACGGAATTGGCATAAGCTAAACCTTTAAAAGTCCCAAAACAAAATTGGAATAAAAAAACATCGAGTTATTATAAAGATTATATTACATTGTAGCTTACCTTACTCACCAGAGAAGAGGCTTTATCTACCTATTAAAAGTCAAAATGCCTTAAAGAATTTTATTATTGATTAAGATCTTAATTGCAATTAATTGAATGTAGAAGTTTATTTCGGAACGAAGTTTTTACCATTATTTTAGGGATAGCGAAAATTTGTACGACGTGAAAATAAAATATTGAAAATTGGTAGGAAATTGGTAACTGGTGATAGTTCTCTATTGAGTTTTGTTTATAAATAAACGCTGCTCTGAAACTACGTAAAAGGAACGTAGTGCTTCAATCGGAATGCCAAAAAGGGCCGAACAAGTAGAAGGGATGGATGAAAGGAGATTGACGGAACAAAATTGTAAGGCGAACCTAAATGCAACAGGGGTATTGGAAGGGTGAGCGTATTTTGATCAGATTGGAAACTCTCTAAAGAAATAACTGGTCAAATAATAAGAAGGCCCATCCACAAACGAATTTGTATGGCAAATGTGATAAGTATCCTTGAAGAATAAGTATTATATAAGTATCATATTTATTATAACTTATCAGAGCGCTTAGTCGATGCGACAGGTGATCATAATGCTGGCACCTATTTGGCTCAACGAAATACTCCAATTTAATGGGGCAAGGCTGCCAGCATGCTGGGGACGCTGCCAACTGGTAGTGGGCTGGAGTATTTAGACTGCCTGTGAGTCAAGTACTAAGACTACAAGTCATTATTGTAGGTTGTCAAAATGTTTTTATTGTAGTAGTTGTAGTGTTATATATATTTCGTAGTATTTTGTTACTAAAGGCATACCGTTAAAGAAAACATTGAAGCATATAAGGTATATTACAGTATTTGTCGTAGTCATTTGTCGTATACATGTTCTTTGTTAATTGTAACTGGGGTTGGTAATTAATGTTCTTGTTGGTTATATTTGTGAGATTAAACAAAATTCAATAATCTACCTATTAAAGGGTCTTAATAATAACTGTTATTCAATTAAAACTTATAATAATTCTTACCAGAGAACCTATTTTCTATTACTTTGGACTGTTGTGGGGTTGATTTATGTTATAATTATTAGTTTTCATAACTTTATTAACAGTATTAGTGTTCAGTAACATTTCTAGATAACATAGGTAAGTGTATTCATATGTGTTTAGTGTTATTTGTTGTATAAACACAAAAAATAGTCACTAAACTTAGTATCAAAAGCGATGAAGTATGTGAACTGCTTGTATTTTGAATCTATCACCAAAGATGTGCGTTTTGTATAAAACTTCGATGAAGCAATAGAAACATGGACACAAAATGAGACATAAAAGTTTAAAACTGTAGGTGTAAATTACAGGCATGCAGCAAAGTACGGTAATTAAGGGGTAAAGGGGAGGGTTGAACAATTACCGGGAAGCTGATTACCAGGATTCTCCCTTCTCATTAATGTTAGGGGTAATTAACAATTTCGATTCGCAAAATTTATTACTCGGCGAATTTGATAAAGCGCAAGTTTTCAGAATGAAAATGTCGTAATTTATAACGTTAATTTCATTAAAGTTTAATTTTAATCTAATTTTCGTGTATCGTGTTGTTTGCAAAATAATGAAATTGTTAAGAAATAACTCGAGGTCAAATTAAGAGATGGGCTTTTATTGTGAAAAGACTTTGGACTTTATGGGTTTAAAAATTTCAATATAAATATAATATAGGAAAATTTTAGTATATGACTAATTAATTCAATCCACGACCTTGAAGTTCTTATCGTCATGTCGTATTCAACAATTTATTCAAATAGCTATTTTTAACTCTGTTTCAGTAAATTATTTAATATAATAAATAGATAAGCGGCCAAGAACTCATATTATTTTCCAAAACTTATATGAGCTCTTGGTCGATGCGACGCGTGATAAAAATGCTGACACTCGTTTTGGCTTAACGAATGCTGGGTACGCTGCCCACTGGTATTGGGCTGGAGCATTTGGAATGCCTGCGGATCTGTAATGGCTGTTAGGTTGTCAAATAGCTTTTGTTTTAGTGTTCTTTATTGTTTGTAGTGTTTTGTTAATAAAGGAATATTTTGTTTGACAATGTTTCTGTTATTAAATTAAATTTATCGCCACTACAAACTGATAGCACTTTCATTGCACTAAGAATTGGATTTAATAAAAAAATACTCCTTTTAGTAAGTTTACACGTAAATAGTGTGTGGATATGCGAATCCTGACAGCATCAAGATAAATGGCCTTTCCATAAGGGATCCCAGATATTCGACAAATCGTCTTCACTATTCAGGCTTGCTTAGTCATTCAGATATATCTAGTAAATCCCGCCTTTGTATGGTCCAATTGAAACAAGTATATACACTAAGGGCAACCATTCATACACAAAGATGTATTTAGTGAAGGCTCAGTAAAGCTCTATATTATGGATTTCTAGTTAAACTCAGTGCAAGTAAAGTAAAATTACTGAGCGTAAACCAGTGCCTAATTATAGCCATCATACGGGATCACTTCAGATTAATGCTAAAACCTAAAATGAATATAGTCCCAACGCAACTATAGCAGCCTATTTTGTAATTTTGCATCCAATACTTTGAATTGTCTCGTAATTTTCAGGTTAAATTATATACTTAAACAATCATACTGGTAATTGATGATAACGGATGAATTACAAAGTTACAAATTTACGAGAGAAAAAAATTATAGTCATGTGCGGGATCCGCCCAGCAGGCGTTATTGCAAACATTACAATATTAATAGTAACGGAAAAATTAAATATATTGATATACTAGCTGTACCTGCGACTTCGTTCGCGATTGCCGTACCTGCAAACTAATTATTCACATTTGAGCACTGTTTATCTCATATTAAGCAACGCGGTCTGTGGTGAAGCACTCTTAATAAAGCATAGCTCAGAAAGGAAATTTTTGCTTTGGGTGTGATAACTCCCAGCTTGTTTTTCCAGAAGACAGTAGTTAAGTAACTCAGAGAGTTCCTTCGCGGTTCGCACAATAAATGTTGAAGCAAAGTAGGTACTTTGTGCGTTTCTTTGTAATTTCGATTATAAAACGGTATCTTTGTGCCGAGGTTCTCCTTGTTTGGCGGTAGAACAAAAATATATTAGATTGTACACTTCCATTGCGCAGTCTCCAAAATGTATCCGGCAAAAGATAGATTGTTAAAAAAATTGATTGTGGTGAATGTTCCAGATTTTAGAGTTTTATCTTAGCAAGCTGGCAAATCTAAATAAGGATGCTGAGATGCCCGTGGGGTGCCGAGCTGTCCATGGGGTGCTAGGCTGCCCGTGGGGTGCCAGGATGCCCGTGGGGTGCTGGGGTGCCCATGGGGTGCCGGGATGCCCGTGGGGTGCCGGGCTACCCTTGGGGTGTCGAGTGGCCCGTGGGGTTCCGAACTCACTCATCACTATTCTAACAAAAAAAGAATAATTGAAATCGGACTACGCGTTCATAAATTACAACTAAGAAACATTTTAACTTTCATCCCGTTTCCCGAGGGAATCAAGCTGAATTTCGGGATAAAAATTATACAATAACGTTCTTCGTGGTATGAACTCAAATCGTGTTAAGTTTCATTGAATTCTGTTTAGTAGCCCATGGGGTGCTGGGCTGCCCGTGGGGTGCCGGGCTGCCCGTGGGGTTCCGAGCTCACTTGTCACTATTCTAACAAAAAAGAATAATTCAAATCGGACTACGCGTTAATAAATTACAACTAAGTAACATTTTGACTTTCATCCCGTTTCCCGAGGGAACCGTGCTGAATTTCGGGATAAAAAGTAAACAATAACGTTCTTCGTGGTATGAACTCAAATCGTGTTAAGTTTCATTGAATTCCATTCAGTAGCCCATGGGGTACTGGACTGCCCGTGGGGTGCCGGGCTGCCCGTGGGGTTCCGAGCTCACTTGACACTATTCTAACAAAAAAAGAATAATTGAAATCGGACTACGCGTTCATAAATTACAACTAAGTGCACGTTTTGACTTTCATCCCCTTTCCCGAGGGAACCGTGCTGAATTTCGGGATAAAAAGTATACAATAACCTTCTTCGTAGTATGAACTCAAATCGTGTTAAGTTTCATTGGATTCCATTCAGTCGTTTTGGAGTGATACGCGGCCGGGATACAGACAGACAGACAGACAGACAGACAGACAGAAAGACAGACAGACAGACAAAAATAAAAAAAAATACAGTTTTGGGATCAGTATCAGCTACAGAGTGCTCTCAAATTTTTTTTTGCAAAATATCTTCAATGTACAGAATTGGACCTGTTACAGTTTTATTATAAGTATAGATTGGTGTTGATTCTACACAAACTCTCTAAATTTCATTATTTTCTAAATTATGGTAGCTTTTATTCTGTTCACACTAAAAACCACATTCTAACACTTAAAATGACCATTCATAATATATAAATATTCTATTCCATTGTAGGTAAATTTGAATCAGTTCAGAAGGCACCAAGTAACATGACGATTACATTTAATTAAAACACTTTCACAATTGGACACAAAAATTAACTTTAAGGTCTGTAACTCTCAAGCATTACACAAATCTGAATATTAATGTGAACAGAATAATAACTATACCATAATTTCATTTGCTAGCGTAACACGAATTTTGATTTTAATTATAGCGCTTAAAATCCGCCAGTTGGTTTTTCAATTTATTTCTATGTACCTAGTGTCACTTGCGCTGTCAATATGAATCTAACAATATATCTTACATTGAAATCGGTTCATTTGATATGAACCGATTCCGATGATATGACCGTTAAGAAATTATGGTGGAATATAGAAACTCACAAACATACATACATGAACCCGGAAAACATCATCATTATCAGCCGGAAGATGTCCACTGTTAATTAAACGCTTCCCCCATAGAACGCCACAAAGAATGGCTGCTAGCCGCTTGTAACCATTGACTACCCGCAACTTTATCGATGTCGTCAGTCTACCTGGTGGGGGGCCTATCAACTTTACGTCTTCCGGTGTAATGTGGTAACCACATGAGAACCTTTCTTCCCCATCGGTTATCAGTTCGTCGAGCAATGTGACCAGCCCATTGCCACTTCAACTTGCGAATTCGGAAAGCTTTGTCGGTGACTTTGGTTCTTTGGCGAATATCCACGTTCCGGATTTTATCTACTGGAAACACACTCTTGGTTATCACCACCACGTCGCCCATTACAATTATTTTTAAATAATATTCACAATCCTATTGATGTCTCTGAGGGATATTTTTAAAGAAGTTGATATTTTAACTTTACCGAATATGTATATAATTGAAATTATTATGTGTACCACCTTAAAAATTTTGTTAATTTAAGTTAAACGGTGACAATCACGATTACAACACTAGGAATAAAGATAAAATAGCGGTGCCAAGTGTTATATTAGCAAAGACAAATAAAAGTTCCTTCGTAGGTAATTGTGAACGGTTTTATCATAAAGTTCCCAAACATATTACAACGCTCGCAGAAGGAAAATTCAAGCTACACGCGAAAAACATTTTGATGAAATCCTACTAAACAGTTTGTGATTACGATTACGATTAAACGACAAAAATGCTACTTCCGCCTCTGCCAATCTATCGCCTGTCACTTACGTAATTTTAATAAATAATATATATTTTTTTTTTTAATATAGTTTGTAACACATTATAAATAGGCGTTTGAAAGTATGGTCCCGAGTTTCTTGCCCGTTGTTCTCACAGTGGCTCCATATTTTTTTTTCTGAATGTGGCAGTACTATGTAAGGTATTTCAATATTAAAATTTGTAATTCACATTCATAAGAGGCGTAAAGAAGAAAATTTTAAAGATTTTTCTTTGTCGTAATTTGTTTTCGAAGTCAGATTATTCTGCATATCTCACTCCTCTCATTTCTGCTTGCGTCCTTACTACTTTTCACACCTCAAAATCTGATAGAGCTGATACCAACAATAACGTGGAACTTATTCCATATGAAATAAACTTTCATGGTTGTAAAGCACAATGCAGGTCTGACTAGCACACTCACCTCAAGTAGAAAATCTGTCACCAAGCACCTCATGGTGTATCTGCAGCGGTTCTGAGCCAGTTTCCATTCTACGGTATGTTTGTTTGCCATCTTCGACTACTGCTTCATTTACCATCAGGCGAGATTGATTTCGTGGGCTATATAAACTGTTAAAAAAATTAACCTTAGATCTTAGAGACTAGCCCCCTTACTTATAAAAACATCGCTTTGTAGTTGCTAAGTAATGGATCACTAAACAGTGTTTAAGTAATGTTCAAATATTTCTTACTTATAAACGCTACATAGCACCTGTTTAGCTAAGCAATGGATAATGAGGTCGAACGTATTTTAAACTGACAACATTGTACTAAAAAGTATTATGAATGACCTAATTGGCCAAATAGCATGTATCTAGTGCTAAATATCTTGAAATTAAAAAGTAAATATAATACTTTTCTTTGTATAGTACCACCAACTTAACTGTGCAGTTTTCGAGGGCGCTACTGGTCAAGGAAATCAACTACGAACTGTCACAATTTGAAGGAATGTTGTAGTTCTTTTTTCTGCCACCTGAACAGATAAGTTGGTGGGTCTGTAACTAAATCAGCTGATCAGAAATATGGGCGCCATCTTGTTAGTTAAAATTTAAACAAGGGTGGGACGGTGTTTAAATTGACAGCTGATTTAAGCAGTACTTAGGTACTGGATAAAGTTATGTAGCGTTTATGAGTAAGAAATTTTGCTAATCAGCGGCTAAGTAATGTTTAAAATTTAAGTAGCGTTTATAAGTAAGGCTGTAAGTCTCTTTTTACTTATAAGATCGATAATTTGATCAAAAAGGGTATTATATTAAAGAAAAGATTAAGTTTTAATTTATATACATCAAAACTCTTTAACATCATGTTTTTTTAAGGTTATGGCACCTATTAAGTACTCACATTCAATTGTTATTGTATTCTATAGACAGGGTAATCAATACGTCGTAACATAATAATACAATACAATTCGACACGGGAATCATTTTCAAGTATCATTACGATACAATGTTCGGGCATAACGATAATGGGCTATAAGATTTGTAATGTTAACGAGCAGATTAATTAGACGATGATACGATGACACAATTATTCATTATGATACGATTTGCAAAGATTAGAAATTATAATTGCTTAGGTATGGAAAACCATTTTTTTATGCCTGATAGTTTTACCTTTGACCACTATCTCACCTGATGTTAAGTGATGATGTGGTCGAAGATGTTGTTCAGGCTAACCTAGAAGTACTGGCTCTCAAGGACAGCTGCCGGAACACACCGTTAGGTGCTTGGCGACAGATTTTCTACTTGAGGGTGGTAGCTAGCCAGGCGGGCATTCGCAAAATGCCCTATCACCATGCGAAATGCGAACCATATAAGACTTGCTAACTTCTGGGGTCCAACTCTCAATTGCTTCAAGACTTAAATATAAATATAAAAAAACTAGTAAATATACGAATTACTTACAACTTTACTAATCAGCTGGATCGTCTACTGCTGAACACAGCCTCCCCCATTATATGGGGGTTTTGCCATAATCCCCACGCTTGGCAGGCGTCTTAAGGATCGCAGTTTAAGACAGCAGTCCCTAAGAAAGTGCTACTGCCCACCTTCCGGCAGTTTACTCTTAGTCACCTCTTACTACATCCACAGGTAGTAAAGGAAGATGTCATTCTAGCCCGGCACCCCACAGGGCAATATATACGAGTACGGATACCTTATAGTAGGTATTAAATTTTATTAAAAAACTTGAACTTCTATGAAGCAGTGATGGCTCAGTGGAAATGGCAATAGTCTGCCGCGCAAGAGGTCCATCGTTCGAATCCCGCTGCGAGGCTTCACCACCACTGTAGGGAATTTTGCAAATTTTGCACGTGGCTAGTTACTGAGTAGGAAATCTGTCACCAAGAACCAAATTGTGTGTTCCGGCAGCTGTCCTTAAGAGCCAGTTATTCTTGGTTTACCCTGTAACATCATTCACCATCAGGTAAAGTTGTGGTCAAAAGATAGGTGTGATAGGTTACATAAGCAATAAATAAGTAGCTCTATTTGTTTTTGGTATAAGAGACAATAACATTACTAGAGACGTTTTACAAATTCTAGTATAAGTAAAACACGTTCCCATTTAAGAACTTCTATACACAAAAACGTTAGTAAATATTGGAATTATGCCCTAAAGCGTTGAAGACTAAGCAGCCTATACACCACAAAGGGCGCTCCTTTTAACAGAGAGGGTTTCAATGGTGAAACTTTTATTTAATCAGTGATGACGAAACGTGAAACAGTGATGAAGGAACGTAAAACATGTTTTAGTAGTAATATAACTCTTTGTGGGAGTTCGTCCGGGGAAGTGTTGCAACCATACCTATTTCTACCGTCAAGCAGCTATGTTCACATATCTATGTTCCAGTTTGAGGGGTGTGGTATGGTTGCCGGTGAAATTACAGGTACTTGAGATTTAACAATTCATGTCTGTGATGGGCGCAGTAGGTACAGTTCGCCACCAGTGATGAAACTGCATCTGTTATAGGCACAGGTTACCACTTAACAAGGGCGGGCATAGTGGTTGCAGCATAAAAAAATTGCATGCCTATATTCGTCGCAAAAATTGTATTATTTCAAATTCTTCCTTAGATTCAATTTTTTTACATAAATCTGAATGTATACGTTATTTCGACATTAATTGTATTGAATATTACAGAGTAAAAACCTCAGATGAAAGGTTGGGCTCCGCAAGTAGATTATTTTCTATGAAATCTAATGACGAAAATTCTGGCGAAGTGCGAGAAGAAGAAAGTTAAGGTTTGATACAACTGCGCAAAGTATGTAGTTTATGGATCTATACCGCCAATTCAACGTGATACATTTTCAACATTGATTAAGTTTTTTTTTGCTGCACCCTGTCTACCTGGTGTAAAATTTCATGAAAGTCAAGTCTAGGGCAATTTTACTTCAAAAATACTGCTACATTATTGGACGTCTATGGTGACAAAGGTTTAAAATATTTTGTTGGTTAATTAATAGATTCAGGCGTTACTTTGCGGAAATCCATATTTAATAATAACAAATACTTTTAAAATATTTTAAGAAAACATCAAATTAATATTTTAATAACACTTAAAAATATATTTAGTGACAATTCCGCCTAATTTTCCTGTTAAGCCGACGTGACGTCACAAACGCCACGCAGCCAAACCGGAAGAATTTTCGTCTGTCGGCTTAACAGGAAAATTAGGCAGATTGACACTAGATATATTTTTATATTTTTTAAGTGTTTTATTAAAGTATTTGTTGGTTCTTAAAATATTTTAAGGTATTTGTTATTATTTTGTTGGTTGTAGTTACCCTCGTATAGTTAAGCCCCAAGTTGGTAAAATTGGCCCAGCTCAGCTACGAGCGTTTCACGCACTCACGCATAAGCTGAATGGCAGATATGTCATTGCCAGATACTTAGTATCTCAACTTAAATGTATAACATACCAAGGCTTTAAGGATTTTAGTAATTTATCCGGGTATTTGAAATGTCTAATTTAATCGTTCGCTTAATCTTTGTATGAACTTAATAAATGTAATATAAAATTTTTGGAGCATTTTTACAACTTCTGGAAATATGTTTTAAAGAACTTCCTACAAAGTGTGTTCTTTTCCAACGTTTAACGTAACATAAAAACGTTTTGTAAGCCAACCGTGACATTTACAGGATTTATGTGCCAACTTTTTGTTACTTTATTAATTAGGCAGTTGATGCCACTCCAGAGTCAAAAGTTGAAAGTAGAAATGGGAGTTGTAGGTAATTTTATTTGGAAGAAAGGTTGAGGTTGACGTTTGAGCTTTTGACTAAGTAATGAAATCGGCAGCCCGCTGTTGTTGCTTTGGTAAAAGCTTTTTTTTTTTATGCCTTATAGGTTAGCCTTTGACCACTATCTCACCTGATGGTAAGTGATGATGTGGTCGAAGATGTTGTTCAGGCTAACCTAGATGTACTGGCTCAAGGACAGCTGCCGGAACACACCGTTCGGTGCTTGGCGACAGATTTTCTACTTGAGGGTGGTAGCTAGCCAGGCGGGCATTCGCAAAATGCCCTACCACCATGCTATAACGATTGCCATCCTAAGACAACAACCGGGACCGACGGCTTAACGTGCCCTCCGAAGCACGGAAACGCTCAGTAGTAATGTCACTAGCGGTCACCCATCCAACTCATGACCGCGCGCGACGTTGCTTAACTTTGCTGATCGGTTGAGAACAGCTAAGTAAACTTCGCTACGAGCGCTTCAAAGCTTTATTATATATACATAACTGGTAAGTAAATAAGTATAGAATAATGATTTATCAGTTTCATATTTTTAAAAGTGCACGCTAACATTTGTTGTTGTTTTAAACCATTTGATACGCGAGTATTGCAGAGTATTCTGAACAATGATCTCATGAGTTTTTTTTTATAATTAAGCAATTATTCTTATTTTTTGGATATAAGTAATTTTGAATTTGTTCGAGGGTTTTCGAGGTAACAGGTAAATTAAAGCACAATAATTGGCAAAACTAGCTATAATAGCAAAAACCCTGTTTAATGTTTAATACCCTAATATAATGAAAACAAATGTGTGACCAACACATTTATTTTCTTTATACTCTGTGCATCTCATACTTTCTAACACATTTATAATTTTTTTTGGAAAGAAGTACGATTCACTTATAAAAAACATAAGAAAATTGTATTAATTGAAATACTGAATAAGATTCTGTTACTTTAACAAATTATACTTTTTATAGTAGGTAGACGATTATTTTTAAAGGATAGTTAAAATTTTACTTCGTTTGGTTTACTGTATCTGTAAATTGATCAAATCAATATGCGCAAAATTTATCATAAAGCATAATCTCGTCACCATATTGCCTATATTTCTTTTATTGCTCACAGAGAGTTCATTAACGGCATAAATAATGGCACCAAGCTTATGAGTTCTGTTAACGATTTAAAAATCCTATATCTTATATGAAGCAAGAAAATATATATGTTATCAAATAGAAGCACCATTATTGGTTGTAAATTTTTGTACTTCATACCTACATCCTTTAAGGCATACATGAATGATCTTAACTTGTTAACAAACAATTAAAAAGCAATGGTAAACATTTCCGTTATGTTTAAGTCAGTAAACATTTTAATTTATGTTGTTGATCCCTTATTTGTTTTTGAATAAAAGAACCTAATACTTATTGCATTAATTCATTCTATATCAAAAGCCAAGACAGCACTGTGAAATCTCACATTTCACACAGTCTTTATTCACACCAACTGTCTACGCAGAAAACACAAAATTGACATTGCTCACATCTACGAAATTAATGAAGGTACTTTTTGTGACACTTTTATTAATTAGTAGGGGTCGTGAGGCCCTCAGGCAGTGCTCTCGACTTAATGGACCCGCGGCTTGCAAGTTAAAATGGGACGCTTTTGAGGGATGTGATTTTATATAGGCTTACGTTAGGGTCAAGGTTGATATTTAAGGTCATGTCAATAAAATAGACTTTTGTTTAATATTTAAACAACTGATTCGGCGGAGAGTAGACATCACTCTAATTAAGCAGTGAAGTTTGTGAAAACTCTAAATTTAATCTGTAAGTTCGAAGTTGCCCCCATCCTGGAGAGTTCTAAACTCGGAAGAAGACAGTCATACAATTTACAGCTTTAGAATTTGACGGACTTAAGTTTCTGTTTGTAAGTTCATGTTCGTAGAAAACGTTATTCGGTGGTCATTCCGATAGACAGATCTGTTGATTTTATATATCTGTGTATTTTAGCCCCATGTTTTTATATTGTTGTGAGATTATCTCTAAAGTAATCCTATACCCTAAGCTACAACATTATCGATATTTTAGGAAAACTGTGCCAAATATAGCACTTGGTTTGGCAGAATCAGATGAGATATTTATTTTTCGAATTATTGTCGTAACTTTTCATACACTTTATCCGGTCGTTTTGATATTTTTAAATAACTGTTTAATGCTTGCTCGGCAAATCTCTGTTTTGATAAAAATAATATGTTTTATAGGTTATAACGTAAGCAACAACAAATTCAACAGGGAAAGTTCACGCCACTATCCTTACTTTATTTTGACTTCTACACAATTAACCTCATTACGAACTTTTTTTATTTGGAAAATTGTTGCTATTTAATCTTAATAGGCATTAATATTTTAAATAAATCTTTTTAGCGTGATCAGTGTACTGGTTTTTTCTAGACAAAGCAATTGTTGTAAAATTAAATCAATGTAAATAATGTGTTCATAATACTTTCATAAATGATATCGACATAAATCGGTATTGCTTATCCAATTCATGTCTTTGTCTGAATTTTAAATTAGCTTTCTAACCTAGGGAGGTTTCTTAAAGATAAAAATAAATTCACTGCCTACTAGTATATTAAAATCAACCCGACCTACGGATTACACAGCATGAATAAAATATAGCTATAAAAATTATCATTTTGTAATTGTAAGGCAAAGGTAAGTAAGACAAGATGTTAATATTTTACAATGAAATATATATACATATATTAAAATGACACAGTTTCATATACCTGTATTATATTACAAGTTTATATATTCTCGCTTTCTCTTATAGGTAAAATAAATACTGAAACCGAATACTAGACCACTTATAGTTTCATATTACAGCTTGAGAACAATAGGCTTTCTTACAAAGATATATATCACAACACTATAAGTTTAAGCAAGTTACCTCAAAATGATATCCTACTCTCTTTTAACACATAAAATAAACTCTTCAGTAATTGGTCTCAAGCCTGCCATTTTAGAAATTGCGAAGCCCTGTTTCCAGTCTCTAATGTACATTCCAACCCGTAACTGCTTGGGTGGGTACTTTTGGCATCACAGATTGCGGTTTGCATTTTATGAGGTTGCCATTTTTACTCAGTTGTGTGCTCTGATTACTAACGCTAGTATCAGTTATAATTCTCAGCTTCATTAGAGCAGCAGCAGCATGTAATTGACGACGTTTTCTTACAATTTTATATCTCCTTTGGCAAAAACTGCTCTGAAACTACTGAGTAACCGTACATCGTATCTGTATAATATAGGGGTTATAATTTCTAACCCTGTTTCGGACTGTTGTGTATATTTTTGCCACTGCTCAGTCACAATCGGTAGTCCAGTTAAGTCGCTATCTGTAGCAACTGAGGTACCAGTTGCCTGAAAGAAATTGGTTGTGTTTATTCGGACTCTTGCATGAGACAGATGTTTATAATTCTCGAACAAACAATACTCTGTTAAAATGTTATTATTGCACTAGAAGTATTTATTAAAACCATACGTTTACTTACTTTTTGGCGCACTCCATACATATTGTGGCCGAAATGCGATTTGGTGTGAAATAATATTCTCACAATAAAGGCATATTGGCGGTTAAAAAATTACTTACACCACAACGCGTTTTTTCATCATGTGTTTAAAGTGTTATTGCAGTACCTATGTTTTTATAGATCGAAAAGGTGTAGTTTTTTTTCTATTGTTATAAAGCTAGTACGTCGTAATATACCATATTATCAGGATTATAACTATATAGTGACACGTTTAATTGTTATGAATAAAAATCACATTAAAATCGAGCAATAAAATTAATTTTCATTTCACTGCTGAATTTAGCTAAAAAATAAAAGTACTATTTACCACTGATCTATTCAACTTTATATTTTTTCTGGACACGTAGGTTACATGAATGAGTTATTGAAAACAAATAAGTATTAAAACATGCTAAACATCACTGCATGCCAAGAAGTGATACCTATATTTAACTTTTATTTGCGACAGATGGTGAGGTATTTGCAGGTCAAATCTGAATATGTCCTTAGTAGATGGCAAGGGGCTATTACATGGCATCTAAACATATCTAATGAAATTTAACAGCTACACGATGGAGAATGGAAAATAAAGTCATAAATTTTGATTGTTCAAACTTATGTGCATAGTCAAAATTGGGTAATGAAAATATGTATGCAAGTATGCCTAAGCACAGTAAAAATATTTTTGTCGTCGTAAATGTACAATTATCAAAGAGTTTACGAATATGTAATACAACTGTTTATGTATACACGTCGTAGGAAACGACTGGATAAAGTTAGGCAAGGACAGGGAGTCATGGAAAAGGATGGAGGAGGCCTTTACCCAAACAGGGGTCCAAACCTCATAAATAATACTAACATTAACTAATTAACTATAAGTAATCTTGTTTAAATCTTTAAGTAATAATTTACTAACAAATATTGTACATCGAAATTGAGATTTGGAATAAATGGCTCTTTTATTTTATTTTATTTTATAATACAACTGTTTTAAAACTCTTGACATTATTTTACCAGTGTCGTAAAATGTTCTTCGTTAGTTTGAAAAAAATTGCATAACATTTAAAGACAACATTTCACATGGCATGGCAACTGTTTTAAAATTCGATCTGTAACTTTTAAATATAATATAAAATGTTTAATAAAACATTACTATTTATCGCATATTATGAAGAAAAGGACTGCAAATAGTGTAAACATACTAAATAAATACTACAGTGTCAGTAGCTGTACCTACTATCTCTTGACATAGTTTTCTTACCAGTGGTATGCCTTTATTAACAAAGGTCTACAATCTTCTTTACACAATGTACTAAATAATGATAAAATTTCAAGATCCCTAACTCTACCAATGCGCGTGGTAACGCATTTCACTGTGTACATTATTTTTCTCATTCCCAATAACCAAAAGAATGTCAAAGTATAATTTCATGAAATAAACTAAATAAGTGTGCCTAATTTATTTTTTATCAATCATTGCACAAACTATTAACCTACTTTAGTTGTGATAAAAAGTGAATTCTTACCCAATGGAACAATTGACTCAAACATTATCTATATGTTAGTTTACATTCGGGCATCGTCATGACCGTTGACATAGTAGAATTAATTTAAATATTATCAACACCTAAATTAGTTTTAATAAAACGGTGAAAAATAGTGTGCCGCGACAACTTACTTCTGGTGTTCTTAAAATGTATTAACGTAAATAATAACCTCTGTGATGTGATTGATAGATCTACGAGTAGATAAATTAGTATTTTGAGTGCATACATTATTTGCTTATTACAATGACGAGCACTTATTGGTTGTTAGGTTTATTCAGCATTTGTGTGAGTGATTTAGAAGCCGCAAGAATACTTGGAGTATTTCCGTCGAGTTCTGTCAGCCATCAATCGGTATTTAGAACTTTAACTCAAGAGCTCGCTAGGCGAGGCCATGAGGTGGTAATTATCACGGCAAACCCTGCCTTTGCAAAAGGTGAAACTCCTGCAAATCTTACAGAAATTGATGTTAGTGATTTTTCAATGGCTGTAGCTAAAAAACAAGTTATTGAATCTGCAAGAGGAAACAACAACGACATATTTAAACAAGTCAAACTGTTTGTTAGACTTTTTTCTGTGATAGTCGAAGCTCACTTAAATACTACCGAAGTACAGGCACTGCTTGCAAATAAAAGTCAAACATTTGATTTGCTTCTAATAGAGGCATGTTTTAAACCAGCGCTTATCTTTTCATATTTTTATCAAGTTCCAGTGATTTTGGTAAGCAGCTTTGGTACCATAGAACAGTTCATAGATTGGACTGGAGCGCCAATTCAACCAATTCTATACCCAACAACAATACATCAGAGATTGTATAATCTCACACTACTGGAAAAACTAGCAGAAATTATCAAACATTACGTTTTTGAAAGCATTATAAGAGCTCAAGAGACAGAGGATGATAAAATGCTACAGAACAAATTTGGGAAAAACGTTCCTCCTTTGAGAAAGTTAAGAAAAAATGTTGCTATGATATTCATAGATGTTCACAGAATTTGGGATAATAATCGCCCTGTTCCTCCCAATGTAATATATTTGGGAAGTCTACACATGTCAAAGAAACGGGAAATAAAATTACCCAAGGTTACATATGCGTTTATATTTGAGTTCTTTTTGATATATTTTATATCTTATTGAAAATTATTTTATATTTTGTAGGATGTAGACGAATATATGAACAGCTCTCAAAATGGTGTAATATACATGAGTTTAGGAACTAATATGAGTCCTTCTGTATTGCCTTATGACACAATACAAGTGTTTCTAAACGTATTTTCAAAGTTACCTTATAATGTGCTATTTAAATGGGATACAGATGAGTTACCTGAACTTCCCGATAACGTCAGAATATTTAAGTGGCTGCCTCAATCTGATCTTCTAAGTAAGTATAAATAACATGTTAAGAAACATCTGGACATTATTTTTTGTTCTACGTCTAGGTGTGTTAATAATAAGCTACAGCTAAAAATTGTAACTCTGCAATTTGTACATGCTTTTGTTCACAAAACCAACTGAATATATTTCATTCTTTTGTAGTAGTCCCATTAAACAGCTTTATTGTTGGTATGACAGCATTTTAGTGTTCTATTTACAAAGGAACGAACGTAAGTTTTAGATATTTTTTTTATGTGTAAATATTTTGAGTTTTCAAAGGCGAATATATTCGTCATAAATTCATTTACAAGTCAAATAATCGGGGGTCACATGCCTAAAATAAAACAAAATAAAACTGTTGTAGACGACTGTAGCTATATATATACTGTATATATATCGCTAATAACTCTGTCTGAGCTCGAAATATATATCAGTTTTTCCTGAATAGTTAAAATTTTGCGATTGAATACTTAGATATATTCGATTTCGAAATGTGACGTCACGAAACTTAGAACCCCTTCCACCCGTTGTCTAACAATGACATACCTCGTCGACCCCCTTTATGTGATATGTAACTTATGGATGGCCCCTAATATGTTTTTATATTCTACATTATGTACCTTGTTTTCATAATGTTGATTTAGGTGTGATAAAAATAAACAATTAGTATTTATTACGTGTGGTTGTGATGCGGGATCCTGATAGAGTGAGACTAGACTGGCACATGGCCGATTGATGCTAAAGTATCTATATTATTCAAATTCAAATTATGTACTTGGAACTTAAGCGATATCATAATTTGAATAATACACGATGATAACCGCGAAAGTTTTTGAGTAAAACTGTGTGGCAGGTACCAACGCTGTCCTTCTTAAAAACTACGGTACATTTAGTTCCTGAGGTTTATCTATGTTTGTGTGTGTGTGTATGTGTGTTGTGTGTGCGTGTTTGTGTATGTTGTGCGTGTGTGTTTGAGTGTGTGTGTTTGTGTTTATGTGTATGTGTGTGTGTGTGTGTGCGCCTGTGTGTGTGTGTGTGTGTATGTGTTGTGTGTGTATCGAATCCTTATCTCTTCTTGTATTATCGATTGATAACGCAAAGCAAGTGGCTATATATCCATATAGGCATACTTATATGTCTATTCTGAAACTTCATAAAACATTTCTTGATAAATATATTTTAAGATAGTTTACTTCTCATGTCTACGTGTGTGGTATTACAATTGCTATGTATAAGTGTGAGTAAACTAC
Organism: Plagodis pulveraria; assembly: GCA_963890685.1. Classification (NCBI taxonomy): domain Eukaryota; kingdom Metazoa; phylum Arthropoda; class Insecta; order Lepidoptera; family Geometridae; genus Plagodis; species Plagodis pulveraria. The sequence continues at coordinate 21,359,384 of OY982956.1, read as the reverse complement.
TAGTATAAAAACAATATTATGTTTACTTTACAGGACATTCAAAGATAAAATTGTTTATAACACAAGGCGGTCTACAGTCAACTAGCGAGGCGATTATAGCTGGGGTACCAATGATTGGCATGCCGATGCTTGGAGACCAGTGGTACAATGTTGAGCAGTACGTACGACATAACATTGGACTGAGGCTCGATGTAGAGACTTTGAGTGAATATAAATTCATGACAGCTATCCAAACTGTCATTAATAACGACAGGTACTTAAGCCAACATTCATATTAAATTCATATCAAATGCCCAATTAGGAACTACGAGACAATAAAATCATGAATATTGAAAACGTCCAGAGGCTGTTTTGATATAAGCTGAAATTGTATCATACTATTCTTAGCGACAATCAAAAGCGTTAGTTTTCTATTTACACAATTTAAAACAAAGATGACCTTATATGATAACAAGATTATAAATGGTAATTCCCCGAAGAGGTAGGCTGATGTATCTAAGCATCTACGTTTTCTGCATAGGTTTTGATTCCATTGACTACTAACTGGGCGAAGTTCCAATCACGTTTTTTTTTTATTGCTGATTGGTAAGGCTTTGACCACAATCTCACCTGGTGTAAGTGATGATGTGTTCGAAGGTGTTAACAGGCTTAACCTAGAATGACTGGCTCTCAAGCACAGCTGCCGGAACATACCATTAGATGCTTGGCGACAGATTTTCTACTCGAGGGTGCTCGCTAGCCAGTCTGGCATTCGCAAAATGCACTACTACCATGCGGTGAAGCTCAAGCCCGCGGATTCGGACCATGGACCGGCTGCGTGGCAGTCCATAGCCAATGCCACTGAGCCATCACTGCTCCATTCTGCTACTGAGAGTTTCATTGTCAGAATAACTCAATAGGTTGATGTAAACCTGTTTAACCCAGGGATTGAACCCAGGGTCTTAAAATTCTATACATGTGCATTCGATACTTCATCAAAAAGACAGCCAATTCAAAAGTATTGGAATAATTAATTGTCAATTGACAAAATATAAACTAAAGATTTGTGCTCAAGATATATATTATAAGGTAAATATTTAGAAAGCTAAACTTATATAAAATATATATATATATTCTTGCGTGACATATTCCAGTTACCGTGCCAACATCATCAAACTCCGAACTCAGCTCCACGATCAACCAGAGACATCACTAGAGAGAGCCGTCTGGTGGACAGAGTACGTTATCCGGCACAGGGGAGCCGAACACCTCCAGGCCTCAGGAGCATACGTGCATTGGACGGAATACTATGAGCTCCAACTGTTAGCTGTTGTGCTCGCTGTAGTGACTCTTGTGATAGGAATTATCGGAGCAATACTGTACTATATATTAATATTCGTGAAAACATTGTTTATGCAACGGACGAAATTGAAATTCCACTAATAAACTAAAACTTGACATTACGGGAGCTGTTTATGTTGTTATATATTCATTACATCCATTATTTTGCCCTCAATGTTTAAGAATCAGTTTTTCAAAAACTTGATAGGGTAGACCAGGGTAAAAAGAACCACGGAACGTAGTAAGATCAATGATATTTTGACTAGCCTTTGACTAGATAGTAGTCAAAAGCGAGTCTACCAGCTATAAATAAAAACACAATGTTGCAAATAAACGAGTAAAATGTATTAAATCTACGTTGAACTGATTGGCAGTGGTCACAAGACTTGTTGTCATGCTGCGAGCGCAAAATGTTGAAGGTAGTACCAAAACTTAACCTCTTAAGATGCCCATTTAAAAAAAATGCTTATTCTTTTAAAAGATGGCCACAAACAAAACATCAAAAGTAACCTTTCGTAATCGAGGGTCAAATACAAACAACGTGCGTAAACCCCAAACTTTTTAAAAGTTTTTCACTTGCCTAAATTCTCAGGAGGCCACAGAAACGGGGCAACAATGTGAAAACATTGTAGTAACTTTTATAAAATTAAAACCTTGTTACCTGAGGTTATGAAGAACTAAACATTTTAAACGTATTTATCTGCCTACTCTTATCTCTCAAGTTAGCAGTCGGTATATCCTCTGTACTAACACAATGACTACACAAGAATATACCTACTTAAATAAAGTTTTCGCTACAATACTGGATAAATAATTCAACAGCCATTACTTCCGCGTTGAACAAAGCCTCTCTTAATGGTGGAGGCCCCAATAAGGTTACCATAATACCCACGGTTGGCAGGCGTCTTGCAGATCGCAATACAGGCTGACAGTTCTTCAGCAGGCGTGACTGCCCACCTTCTAGTACTCTACTGGCTACTCTAGCCTGGTTCCCCACGGCCATACACAGGATAATATGATTTTATTTATGGCGGCAACCTTCTTTAAGGATGCTTTTATTCGTAGAATACCTGTTACGTTAGGAAGGTAAGGAGCATTGGTGTGCGCCCGTACATTAAAACGAGCAGAACTGTGTGTTCATTAGGCCAAGGGCCAAGAGTGCTCATTTTACCCCTTTATGACATTCAAAATTTTATATTTCATTTCTTTTTTACTTGTGGTATGCCTCTATTAACTAAATGCTACAAGCTATATACAACACTACAGCTAATACAATATTAGCATTTAGATCCCTATTGCAGACTCATAGGCAGTCCAAATGCTCTAGCCCACTACCAGTTGGCAGCGTGCCCAGCATGCCGGCAGCATTGCCCCGTTGAATTGCAATGCTTATTCTTGGAACCAAATAGGTGCCAGCATTTTAATCACGCGTCGCATCGACCGAGCGCTCTGATAAGTTTTGGAAAATACGATAAGCTCCCGGTCCCCACGGACCCAACGTCTCTACACAAAACGGCTCAAATATATAACCCATACCGAGGTTAGCATACTTGCGCCGCCTGAGTTTCAAATAATTGTACGGCGTAAATGGCACTAAAAGTTTTCTCCAGGGAAATAATTTCCATCAGTATTTCGAATTTGGCTTTTGTAACGTAAGTCTGCTGTAAATTCAAAATCAAACAAGTTTTCGCTTTAGTAACTCAACTCTGTAATATTAAATGATGATAATAGACTGTCACTTTGACTGAGGGGCATGTAAAGCATAGTTTTGTAATCTCGATTTGCTGAAGTTTCGATTTGCTCGAATTCGGAAAGTTGGTGGGGTTCGGTGGTGGGCATCGAAGCATCTAGACATTTGTTAGACAAGATATTTTGGCTAATTGTGTAATATTTAGAAATAACATTTTTAACAAAAAGTAGATGAAAAAGTTCAAAGTGTAGCGTACACTATTATCATTGTTTAATCTTAATTGGGAAATAAATCATGGGGGAGTGTTGGTTCCGACACTGATGTATGGTAGTGAAAGTTGGGTGTGGCAGAAAAAGCATGAAAGTAGAATAAATGCAGTGGAGATGAGAGCATTGAGGAGCATGATTGGAGTGAAACGGAGTGACAGGATAAGGTATAGTGTGATAAGGGAACGATGTAGTGTGAATGAGGATGTAGTGACAAAATCGAGAAAGGTATGTTAAGATGGTTTGGACATGTGGAGAGAATGAATGAAATGAGAATGACTAAACAGGTATACATGGGACAAGTAAACGGAAGTGTTGGAAGGGGAAGACCTAGGCGAACGTTCCGAAATCAGATTGAAGACGTTCTAAAAAAAGGTCAGGTCAAAAGTACCCTAAACCGAAGCTTATGTATGAAAGGATTGATGATTACAGATAAAGCGAAAGAAATATGTAAGGATCGTAGTAAGTGGAAATCCGTGATCTCTGCCACCCCTACGGGAAAGAGGCGTGATTTTATGTATGTAATCTAAATTGTTTTAGTCGTGAGGATCTGTAGGTAATTGGCCCACAGTTTTATTTATATTATACGTCTATTTCACAAAATGACTACTGGTTTTCTAATTAAATATAAACAACGATGCTGCTAATAATATTAACTAAACCATATTGAATGGTTAGATGTTTCATGAAATTTCAAGTCGATATTCCTAGAATTGTTATCATCTTAAGCTAAAGCTAAACTAAGAATATGGTAATAGTTCAATTTCGTTAATTGCAATGACAATTTTACTATTTCCCTAGCGTATTTTTTTTTAATTCATTAATGTAATATTTTCTATCCTATCAAAGACGAGCACATTCAACCAGGTGAGGACATAATTATATAGATAGGAAAACTTCGACACTTCTGCATAACGAGGTTATAAATTATTTTATTGTACCCTAGATTTTTATCTCCTAGTTAAGTTTAACTAAATGTAGTAGTGATACTATAAATTATTGAACGCTCGTAATGGGCAGACTGTTGAAACTTAATTATGATATAACCATCTCTATGTACCTACACAGTTATTCAATAAAAAAAAACTGATTTCTGATTTCTGAATGCTGATAAAAACGAAATGTGTATTATTTTATCCGTGACGCTTATTTGCAGTCAGTTTCTTTTTTCTTCAATTACCCTACATGCCTTACATTCGCTGCAAAAGTAGGGCAGCTATACACCACGGTACAGCTTTTAACCCGCCCGTGACATAGTGGTATATTCAAACTTTAACACTACCTGCTTAAAACATACGGCGTAGTATTACGGTTTAAGCCGCTCAAACTTCTAAAGTGAGTCATTACCCAATATTTAGTGGAGAGGAGCTTAAAAGCTCTTAGTGTAGGTATGTGTGACACATATTTTATATAGGTAAAACAAGGATACTTTAGATGTCAGCTACATTAAATATAAATTTTAATTTGATGATTGTTGTCTAAAAGCCACATGCGATTACTCATGTTTAGTCTCTGACGGCACGAGGAGGATCTATTAATTATTTTCGTTATGGGAAAGATATTAGGGTTACTTTCACTCCACGAATGAAGCATTTGGTTGCCTCGCCGGAACTAGTGTTCGGTGTATTTGTTACATAAATCTATTACATAATTGACTAACGGTGACTTAGCAAATCGTAAGAAGGTGCCAAATTTTGGCATCTTTATCATTTAATGTTGTACTCAAAGGTGGCAGCGTTGCGTCTGCGGTGTAAGCGTCATATTAGGTTATAATTAAAAAAAAACATGGAAATAAACCTTTTAAATTAGTTGGCAAATTATTCTCTTTGTTACATATGTATACAGGGTTTTTGGTAAAATGCAAACACCCTCTTAAGGTTGACTTCTGCTAGTCTTAACAAACCTTTTAAGATGATTTTTTTTAATTTTATTAAGCGTTTTTGCGGAATAAGCTCCTGCTTATTCCGCAAAAACGCTTGACACTTGATATGAAAAGTCTGCATGTTATTTTATATTTCATATTTTTTATTACTCAGCTCGATGTAAAGTTCAAAACTCTAATCAAATGGAAGTGCGGTAATATATATATATACAAGGTGTCCCAAAAAGTAATGACATACTGAAACTGGGAGGTAGATGACCTAGAGGGCTATCTGAATCGAAAAATCGCCGAACATATATGGGGGCCCATGTATGTTCCGCGATTTTTCGGATTTGTTCATTTATTCATTCGGGACGGGTGTCCCAGAAACATACATCATTGTTTTTTGTAGGTTATAATTACGCTTAATTATAAAGTGCATACCTGTGTAGTGAATGCCGTCTAGTTGGAGATCAGTGGCAGAGAGCGCAATCACCCACGTTACGTCTCCAGATATATACCGATAGTAATAAAGGATTCTTTATAAATAATTAAAAATATCAATAAGGATCCATACCCAATATATTACTCATATGCAGAAATCGTATGTATTTCAAAGAACCATGGAATCAAATTGGCCAGTTCTTTTTATAGCACAGCGTCTGTCCGCATTATACTCTCGTATATTAACACAATTTTTACCCTGTGATGCGGAGATAAGCACCACTTGCGACTTTGTCTAGTGCGGTGACACACACACTAATTTTCACACTGTGTGGTGAAACACCTCAAATGACTTTGTTGAGTCGTGCCTCAGTCGTACACGCCGCTCTTTGGAGGGTTAAGTGAGCGATTATGGTGACGTTGATAAGTGTAAGTAAATTCTCTATCTCTATTCTTTATCCGAAGAAAACATTTTATCACGCAGGTTGTTTATAATAAGTACTTATTGGCTTTGCAAATAATAAAGATCTCATTTTATTTGTCAAATATGATACACATAGCTAATTATTATCAATAGTTAGTACTATTGTCAGTAACAAAAAAACAATATTGCGTTGCGCAATCTGATAGTTAAAGTAGGTGATTTAATTTTGCTTAGTTATTATCATTAGCAATTGGTACCTACTAAGTTCAATAAAGAATAATATTAATTTCAAAAAAATCAATTCAATCAAATCAATTTTAGCCATCATAAAAATGCACAGACAGGTTCATATGACGCAATAAAATTTACTTTGTCAAAGTGAGTCAGCTTCACTGTCACAGCCAAAAGTACAATATGTCGTTCCGAAAATTTTGCAGTAACCGCATCGGAAGGCTGACGTCTCGACAGATACCGGATAAATTTACGACCTGATATAACTTGTCCAGGCAACTCTGACCCCGGGGAAAAGCTTTATGTTCCTCTACCAAGCCTGGATGGTCATCCGTCGGTAGGATTGAGGTAGTTCAAATTATATTTGTTGGTGTGTAAAACTTGTCTGCCAAATGGATTACCCCCGATTAAGTATGAGCGACCTTTGGCCCGTATAGTTTGATGCATGATTACTTCCAAGCTTGCTTTTAGGGTTTGGAGCTTGAACCGGATGTTTTGGATTTTGGATGACGGTCTCAACCATGTTACTTCGAAAATGTTTTAAATTGTATCAAGTTTTCTGAGAAGGTTTAAGTTAAAACTATTTTGGGAAACAATGTAATTAATAATGAACTAAACTCTACATGGCCTGACTATTTTTATTCGACAGAAATAAATATAATATGTGGTGTCGTTTATAATAAATAGTAAGGGTTAGGGAAGGTGTAGACTCTGTTCCATATACGTCCATTTTGTCAAATATTTTACAACAATTGTTGAAAATTTTGGTAGCATGTTTTTATATAAATCGCTGCCCCTTAAATTATTTTCTTTTGGCCAACTAAATACATCAATTTATTGCAAGTAATAAAACAAAAATAATAGATAAAATAACTTTTATCGGCCAGGGTTGCTCGTTAATTTTGGAAAAAATAGCTGCCTAAAGGCATGGGTCACGTCAAACGGGTACGCATAAATTTTTCAGCAGGCCCATTTCTGACTCAACCCTGGGCTTTGCATATCTGAATGTTTCCAATTACAGAAGGGGCTATCTTCTAAGTGATTCAAGTTATAAACTTTTATACAGCTCAGGATCCGTTACAATTTCCTATTTATTTTTTATTTCTTAGTTTATGTGATAAAAAATCATTGATTTATGTTTTGATCACTTTTCGTAAAGCTCGTACTTACCTAAAGTACAATATACGAGTACAAATGGTATTCTGAAGCTTTTTCACAAGTGTTATTCAAAAGGGTTATATAAAAATTAGAGAAACAAATTACGTACTCTATTCTCATAAGCAGCTACGAAAATTAAATAGATATAATTTTGTTATTTTACAGTCAATTCTCAACAAAAATATATATATAATATATACTTAGTTGGAAATTTTATTACCGATCAAATTAATGTTTTGTTTACAACACATATCCTTGAAGCGCTGCCAGTAAGTGTTACTAAAATTGAGATTGGTAACATATAGATACCATGAATTCTTTAGCATTGTCACAATGGTTTATTTAAAATTGGTGAATTTAACGGGAACTTTAGTCTCCGAAAACTGCTCTGCATTAAATCTAGAATTCATATTTATTTTTATGGAATTCTCAGTATAAAAATTTGCTGCGTATTCTCGTCGGTACGTTTATTTGTTCCTTATATCAAATCGCTAACCTCTTGTGATATATACCTCAACTTTGCGGTTTGTAGTAATACGGGCATAAACCTCAGAGCTTTATGTGTTACTCCGTGATATTATTTTTGCTAGGTTCGCTGCTAACAGCTCTACGACAACGTGCTATGAATTGGGATGGGGTTTTAATGAATTCACTGGTATTATAATTTCAAAGATTGCATTTCCTCATGTTTTAAATATGATAAGTATATCGTATCGAAGTATAATATATGACGTACCACAATAATGAGTTATCTTCTCATATAATATATGAGATGATAACTCATTATTGTGGGTAAACAAAAACAAGAAATATTTTTATTGTTTTTTTTTTATAGCTGCTAGATTTAGACCACTATATCACTAAACAGTATGAGATAATGTGTTCCAAGTTGTTGCTCAGGCTATCCTAGAATTACTGTCTTTGAATGAAGGCTGCTGGAACGTAACATTCGGTGCTTGACGATGAGATTTTCTACTTGAGGGTTATAAATAGCCAGGCGGGCATTCGCGAAATGCCCAACAGGTGACATAGTGATCGCCTAATTATTTTATTTTATAGGCTAGAACCGTGGAACTCTGCAAGAGTGAAACCGGACTCGCACTTGGCCAGTGTTTTAATATTAACACATATATTGTAATAATAATTTTCACACAAAATAATAATATAAATAGATTCAGATTCACGAAAGACATGGCGCAAGTCGGCCCACCCTCCCGTGGATCTGTTTAAGTGCTATACACCACATAATCGCCTTCAATTCGTAGATATCGCGCAGGCAACCTGATAGGTCAATGTGATGATGAACAATATTTTGTTGTCATTCAAGCTAAGAAAGGAATAGTACATTGTAAACCGGGGAGAGAAAACGATCTATTTCTATTCGAGAATGTGCTTAAGGCGACATGATAGCGACGTTGCACAGGTTTTGAAGGGGTGAAGCAGACTCAGATCAAACTCGAGAACAGAAATAAAACTTTCCCCCGAGTGATACATAGTGTTTTATATTACAACTGCGAGGAAAATCATTACAAGTTTTCTCGTATTTGTCTCAAGACACTTCAGAAAATAAGTTCTTTGTGACTTCTCGAGCAGTATTTTTTATTTCTGGTGGCGTCATCTTTATATAATCGTCACCATCACTATCAGATGAGTTTTGGAAAATTATTTAATTTTTTTACTAAATATCAATTTAGCAATAAACAACATTTAACAAGACAAAACAGATTGCCGCACTTTTTTTACGTTGTTGCCCACCTCCTTTCATTAAAAATCGAGTACAAAAAACTTATAAAATATATTTTTTAGGTTTCTGGTTTGTATTTTTTTATGTTCGCAGCTAATAACAAAAGGAAACGCAGGCAGGTATGGATTTTCATACAAAAATTCCTGCACTGCTACGGCGGGCAGGAATAAAATTCATCAGTTTTACTAAGATATTATAAACTAGGAAATAAAATGAGTCTCCCAAGACATTGTTAATCCATTTACTATAGTTTTCTAATATATTGGTATAAGTTATTGTTTTTTTTATTGATATTATGATAGAACAAGCAGAAGACCCTGATTAAGCGTTAACCTCTGCCTGGTAATAGATGCATTTTTTCAATTACACTGCACTGCAACTGCACTGTGCCCGTTACCCTGAGACACAATTGTTAAGTCTCATATGTTTTTAATTTTACTGGCTCTCGAGGACTGCTGCCGGAGCAAACTGTTAGGTGCTTGGCGACGGATTTCTGCTTGAAGGTGGTAGCTAGCCAGACATGCATTCTCAAAATACTTTTCCACTATATGGTGAAGCTCCGTGACCCTGTACTAGTAATGAGTATTTGCTCATACTGAGAGACTTACATAGGTACGAGTCATCATCGTCTACACAAGTGGAGAGTACAAACTCTATGAGGTTATTCTTAATAGAGAAGTTGGAGTGTCACGTCAAAGATCATGATGTACCTATTCCTGTGAAAATTGCAAAGGTGCTATAGGCATACCTTTGCACTTCGACCTATATAATGAAATTGGTAGAAGCCTTTTTAGAAGGTGCTGTTAGACCAGCGATTGCAGAATCAGCTACAATGATAGCGATAATCGGAACAAACAGTTTAACATCCACAACTGACGCAGAAAAACCACATAGATCAGACAACACATAGAATAATGGTGGTAAAATATCTGAAAAAACCTCATATAGGAATATACGCGTTGTTAGTTTTTTTTGTTGACCTTTTTACTACTATCTGACTTGATTTATCGATGATGTGGTCAGCTATGTTGTTCAGGCTAACTTCGAATTTGAGCTCTTAAGGACAGCTGCCGGAACACACCGTCAGGAGCTTGGATACTAGTTTCTAGTTGAGATTGGTGCTACTCAGGCAAGTATTAAAATTGCCCTAGAAAAAGTTATAAATAAATAAATAAAATCTGTTGCAGAAACTTGAAGACTGTACAAATAACAAAGAAAGTTTAGGAATGATTCTACATTATATTAGGATAGATAACACCAACTCCTAGATTTCAATTAGGTATTACTTCTATTTTTTATTGTCTACTATTATATGTAGACGTTCAATGCCTAGCTAATATTAAAAAATAGCTAAAATACAATATGATGGTGGCTCTTATAAAAAACTCAAGGCGGAATAACGATATATTTTTAAATTTCCGTAAAATAAATGTCACTTCTAACGCCAAACCACAAAACGTCTACCAACCTATATTTATTACAATGGCGGTTATAACAACTCTATAGAGTTTGACAGCGGATGCTAATATTACTTATCGGAGGCATGTTTACGACCACTCACCTGTGATGTAATGTAGGGGTGGAAGCATGCATAGTGACGTGAAAAAGAAATATTCACTTTTCTATCGATGAAAATACAACAGATTACTCTGTTTATTTTGCCACTACCCGGAATGCCACAGAAATGTATCATACATTAAAAATATGCCCCGTTAGTGTAATAACTCCCCGTGGGGCTCAGGGCTAGAATGTCGTCTCCCCATTGCTACCTGTGGGTATCGTAAGAGGCGACTAAAGGTAAAATACCGGATGGAAGCAGCACATTCTTAAGGAACTGATAACTTAAACTGCGATCCCCATGACGCCTGCCAAGTGCGGCGATTATGGCAAATCCCTCCTTGATGGGGAGGCTGTGTATAGCAGTGGACTGGCTGATACATTACAGTACAGTGTAATAAACCTTTGGTTACCTTAAAAAACAGTAGTATAGCTCCAATAGGAACCAAAGTGACGGTTTGTACTACTCTCGAATTCACTGTAGTTGCAAAACGTATCGATTAGGTACAGAAAAGCAGAACCCACACGCGGGCTATCTTCCCCAGGACAATTTTCATTGCCTATGATGAGTAATGGTGCTATTCTGGTCCAGCCACATGGAGTCTGTTATATGAATAAAATAATTAGTATTACTTATCATTGTAATATCGATAAACTTCGTCTCATCTCTACATGGGTGGTTTGGGATGCGTTCTAACACGATTAGCGATACAGAGAGAGTCACTCGTTCATGAGCGGCTGCTTTATTGATTTGTTCCAATTATTTATTGCTGAGTGGCTGCTTCCGTGTTAATTCATTTACAGGGAAAAATGCCTTCCGCTCGTTGCTTTACTTTTAAAATCGGCTAATCTGGATAACGTGATTTTTTTTATGAGTTTATCAAACATAATAATCCGTGGGATTAATGGAATAGAAATGCTACCCCTCTCATATTTGGAAGGTAAGTGTGGAAGGTAAAATATGAGAGGATGAGCAACAGCGCCCTCATAAGAACTGCCATGTTACACTGCAATCCCCAGAAGCTTGCCAATAATTATTGTTGAGGGAATTAAAAAAATCCAAACAGCTTATTATACTAAAAAAATAATGCGCCATCCGAGATCGTACCAATTATTATCAGCATATGTCGTATCAATTATATGTATAAATCCTAAAATTGTTTAAATATATTTTTAGACACAGGATGAAATTTTATAGCGTTGTTGCAAAACCCTCTATTATATCACTTTGGAGTTCATACTACTAGAAAACTACCTGCACAATTAGGTAATATTATTTTTATTAAAAGCCGATGTAAAAACCCTAATAGAGCTAGATTTTTATTTTTTTATTTATGTTATTGTGACGGAACAAGCTCGAGGTCCACCTGATGTTAAGCGGACTAACATCTGCCTAGAACAGATGCATTTCATCACAAGTGACAAATTGCACTGCACCCGTCACCCTCATGTGTCTGTGTAATTTCACTGGCATTCAAAGACTGCTGCCGAAACACACCGTTAGGTGCTTGGCGACAGATTTTTTACTTGAGGGTGGTAGCTAGCAAGGCGAGCAATCGCAAAATGCCCTTCCTCCATGCGGTGAAGCTCAAGCGGTGGGGATCGAACCAGGGACCTGCGGCACAGCAGACCAACTAATGTCCATATATCTGATGTTAGTCATATACTACATACGCAATAAACTTATTTTAGAACTCATGTTTTTATTCAAAAACAGGTTTTTAGCTTAGTATAGTATTTATTAAAAAAAAATCTGATAAAAATATACTTTCGCCTTACTTCATTATGAATAAAGGTTACGTTTCCACATTCTAAATAAACATAATGCAGATAGTTTTACCATGTCGAAATAATTTACTGCGTTATCAGAACGCAGTAGGTAAACACACCTACTACTATCTATTATGTACTAGGAAATATTGGTAGAGGTTCAAAGTTATTATGATTATTTACTACCCTCATTCAGGCATTATCTATAAGCCGCCATAAAATCCACAAATGAACCTGTCTCATCCGACATTTTCCCAAATTCTTTTATTTTCTGTCCTCGTAAATGTGGAGCAATCCATTAAGCGAATGGTATCCCTTATCAACTCATAAATTCCGTCGCTATCAACGGTTGTGCCTCAAAACAGTATTTACAGTAGCTAAGCAACCACGAGATCACTAAACTTATGGACTGTTATACAAACGTTGTTAGCTTCGTACGTAAATCCTACTCCTACTAATATTATAAACGCGAAAGTTTGTAAGTGTGGATGGATGTATATCCATACATCCATCCACACTTACAAACTTTCGCGTTTATAATATTAGTAGGAGTAGGATGTTTGTTACTCTTTTACGCAAAAACGGCTGAATGGATTTTAATGAAACTTTACAGTAATATAGCTTATACATCAGAATAACACAAAACTATAATTTATAAAGATATTGTGTGAATTATCGAAAATATAACGATAAGTGTCAAGTAAGTAAGAAAAAAATCAGCTATATGCGACCTATTCTGGCGTGCGCTGCAAAATCCTTTACGATACGATACGATACGATAACTCTTTATTGCATACCCATAAAATTACAGATAAAAGCACACAAGTGCGCTAACTTAAAAATAATAATTAAACAATGGCAACACAATCGGCGGTCTTATCGCTAATGCAATCTCTTACAAACAACCTTTGGATGGACAGGATTAATGCGAAAAAGTGCAGACGGTGGTGTGCAACAAGAAAAAAAAACAAATACATATTTAGTTTTGTATTACAATAGATAGACATACATATACTAGATAAACTATAAATTAAAATAGTGTTACACATAATACATGTTATAATATACAATATTATATACCTTTAGTGTCACACGAACATAATGTATAACGGAAATGTTTGTCTTAAATTTTCCAACAAAAAGCCTGCGATAGCATATATCTATATTTTATGTGTAAGCCATTATCGCCAAAATAGTAAACCATAAATACTTTTAAAAAAATATTTATTTCTTATTCATATTCGATAGTAACAAATTTCCGTTTCTTTTCAAACTAATATTATAAATTCGAACGTATGTGAGTGTGTTGTGTTGCATGTTTATTACTCCTTCAAGCTCAAACGGCTGGGTCGATTTTGATGAAATTGGGTATGATAGATAGATAGATCGATAACTCTTTATTGAAGGTACAATAATGACAACAATAAACTTATAACTAAAAAATAACTTAAAACCAAGTGTATCAATGGGCGGTCTTATCGTTCAGAGCGATCTCTTCCACACAACCCATCAATAAGAGATATAGTCAAAGTATTTAATTTATTCAATAAGAAAATCTGTCGCCAAGCACCTAACGGTGTGTTCCGGCAGCAGTCCTTGAGAGCCAGTGAAATAACAGGCAAAATGAGACTTAACAGGTATGTCTCAAGGTGATAGGCGCAGTGCAGTTCATCACTTGTGATGAAATGCATCTGTTATAGGCAGAGGATACCGCTTAACATCAGGTGGGCCTCAAGCTTGATCCTTCGCAAAAACATTTAAAAAAAAAAACTATACATAATTATAACTGATGTTACCAAATTAGTAACGAATTAACCAAAAACTAAAATGTAAATAGTAATCTATTTACATATTAGTTTTTGGTTAATTCGTTTATATTGTTTGATACACATAATATATAGAAATAAATTTTAATATAAATACTAATATTATTATAGTAAATAGACAAAAACCACATATATACATATAGATATAAGAGAATATATACACATATACAATTTTATACATATTAAACACAATTGAATTAAAAAAGGATGTTTGTACCACAGTGTCCATTATTATAGAAATTTAAAGCAAGACACAATAGTTTTTGACTTGATCCTTAAAAGATTTCAATGCAAATTAATAGTGGTAGAAAGTAATTTTAGTAGCAGGTTGTTGTGGCGTTAAGTTTTCTAATGACCGTAACGACAGAGAATGGATAGAAAGAAGAAATTTAAATTGTTCCTTGATGTAGCGCGGGGATAAAGGGTTGAACAGAATACTGTAAAGGAGAGATAATATATTATATAAGCATTCAGGCGACGACGAAAAGGGAGCCACTTGAGCTTTTTACGAAAATCGGCGATATGATCATATTTGCGTAAGCTATATATAAATCTTATACACAAATATATGGCATGGAGGTAGATAAAAATGCTGGATTAACACATATCATACTTTTTATCATCATCATCCATCACCACGCGGGTGAAACCGCGGGGCACAGCTAGTATCACATAAAAGGGCACATACAATTGTTATTATAATATAATTAAACTCCAGAAACTAACTTATTATTGTATTTCGTTATAAATAAAACGTATTGTATAACCTTTTCTGTGGGGGAGGAAATGCCTTCTTGCTGCACTTTCCACCACGGGTGGTGGAAGAGAATGTGTGAGACTTAACCCACTAAAACTTTCCCGAGAGCAGTCCGCCGCTGAGGTGGGGCAAGATGCGGTCGCGTTAGCATTCACCATCTTGCCCCGGCGGTAGGCCTTGACAAAGCTGGACCTCTACACCTATGGAGGGACAATCTTTCTGACCAAGGCCACCCCAGATGTGTGCAAGCCAGTGGAGGATCCCCGAGTCTCCACTAGTGACCCCACTAAGGAGAAGGCAGGAGGCGAGCTAATTTCTGCCTAAAATAAGTCTGCGTATCTGGTCATAATGACGCACATTGTTCTATAGGGATTTTAGCAGAATAATGAACCAGCATATTGGAAACGCTACCATTGGTACAACTGGTTGAGGGTGAGACATTATGTATGTATACTACACGTGGAATGAAATATAATTGTCATTGGTTTCTAATAATATTTGTGTAGATTTTTTGTTGATGTCGAGGTTGACCTCTGTGTACTAATATAAAACTATGTACTAATTTAAAATTAATAAAGATAAGGCCGGCGCTATGTTCACAATTTACATGTCGCCTCCATAAAACGTTTTGACAGGTCCCGAAAAAGTTGATGGGGATGCGTCCCAACAGAACCAAAGCTTACACTCCAAATGGCACAAACATAAAACTTCTGACTGAGTTTATGTATTCGATTTTCATATTTTATCACACAGTGTTAAATAAACGTTCGTCGTATCATAGAAAACTAGAATAAATAAACATCTTTGCAAAAGTAAATGTTTTCACGAAAGAAAATGAAATAATAATTTTGTTACAAGCTTATTTACTGAATAATAAATGTACTGTGTTATCAGCCGCTGCCGTACGTCAAAGCTACAACGGATTGATAGCTTTGTTTTCGATGGAAATTCCGATTTGGTTAACAGCTAGTATATAAATCTCAGTGCCGCTAATAAATATCGATGAGGTTCATTAAAGCATTCGATTTCTATTTCTAAGTCTGAAATTTATTTGTTTTGAAGAAGTAAATTATAAAATGTATATTGTTTTCTAATATTTCTAATAGCCTTTGAACACTATTTTGCCTTATGGTAAGAAACGACGCGGACGAAGAGATTTTATTTAGGCTAACATATAATTACTGGCTTTCAAGGACAGCTGTCGGAACACACCGCTGGATGCTTAGTGACAGATTGTATACTTGAACTAGGGGGGTCATACGCAAAATGCCATACGTAGCTTATAACGACACACTGATGAACAACCGGGAGTGATGGCTTAACTTGCACTTCAATGCACGGAAATGCTCCGTTGTAAATGCCACTAACGGTCACCCATCCAAGTAATGACAGCAGTTGGAAGTTTTTAACCTAATCAAGCAAGTTATGCTACGAGAGCTTGACATAATTCTACGGCTATAAAAGGTATTTTTTTGATAAAGTGAAGATCCTTATCTCTCGCCTATACAGTCTGAGGTATTTAAACAACAACACATTAATATATTTTGCTGTAATGTGTGTTTGTTGGAAACTGGTTGCAAAGTCTGAACTGAAGCAATCAATACCGAAAGTTTGAAGAAATTTTGGCACTGCGATTCTTTACTCGTATTAAATTTTTAACGAGTGGTCTGATTTACTTCCAAGCACTTACCAGCCGCGCCTTCCCCCACTTACAATACCTGCTCATTTTCTGATTTACCGCGCAGTTGTCGACAATACTTTTAAATTCGAATAACATTCCACCAAAATAGAAAAGGACGCATGTTTAATGCAATTTACCGCTCACAGTGCCAGGATCCCGACTGCTATAGAATATTTGTGTCAGATAAATCCGTTAAACTAATATTTATATTGTAAAAACAGAAAAGTGCATGCTGGACTCTCGCTGCAGAACTCTATTGGCATGAAAAAAATATAAGGATTTTTCATACGATACAACGATATAACGAGTTCAGTTCTCACTTAGCCGGTTTTTTAGGCTAGTATCAAGCTGGTACACTGAATTAATTATAGTACTTAGATCAGCTGCAAAATGATGTTATGCAATGGTTTGTAGAACTATCCTCTAAGTGAGTCTGACGGGCTCTTGACGACCATTTTAATATAAAGGCAAACCAAGCAATAAAAAACTCATAACTATTAAACGAGCAATATTTATGTGTGACAGCCTCGTTTGTGCAGTGAGGTGAGCATTACCTCCAAGCCACACGGTATTTCGATGTTTGGGCAATTTCAGTTCATTACTTAGCATTTGGAATGTCATGTCCAGTGCTTTTTAATTGACAATTCACTCACAATTTCTAAATATTCGTTAAGCAAAAAAACGTTATAGAGTCAGTACGAGAAGATCGAAGAAGAAGCTCGGGAGAGTGATATAAGCAAAATGTTTTTCACATGTTACTTGAATTTTCCATCTGTGAGACTTTATCAAAAATCGATTACAATTCCCTATGACTCTATATTAATCTTTTCTATTTTAAAACCTGACACTGCAACAGATTTGTTTATAGTTATAATAATGATTGTCGCAGTTAGTTGTATTAAAGGTTATTCGAACAAACATAATATTTTAAAATAAATACAGACTCTGTAAAGATAAAATATCAATTTCATTAAACAAGTCTCTCAGATCTCTTGCACGCTTTTAATCATGAAACTGTTTAAATTTGTTTCCACGATACAGATCAAACCTAAAATTTCAAGTAGAATGTGTAATGTTGTAACACAAAACTTTATTCATATCACCATTGTTACACGTAAACGAAAGATTACATCAAACATATTAATATAATATGTTACTGCTAGAAACTTTTTTTTTTTTTTATGTTATAGTGAAGGATCAAGCGCGAGGCCTACCTGATGTTAAGTGGTATCCTCTGCCTATAACAGATGCATTTCATCACAAGTGACGAACTGCACTACGCCCATCACCTTGAGACATACCTGTTAAGTCTCATTTTGCCTGTAATTTCACTGGCTCTCAAGGACTGCTGCCGGAACACACCGTTAGGTGCTTGGCGACAGATTTTCTACTTGAGGGTGGTCGCTAGCCAGGCAAGCATTCGCAAAATGCCCTTCCACCATGCGGTGAAGCTCAAGCTCTGGGCGGGATTCGAACCATGGACCTGCTGCGCGGCAGTCCATAGCCAATGCCACTGAGCCATCACTGCTTCTAAAACTTCTCCGAATACTTCTAGTAGCTTAGTTACCGAACCATTTATTTGTTTCTTTTCTTTTGTTTAATTACCTACATGGGAACCGAAACCACGCGGCAAATGATTTATTCTCATGTGGCCACTCAGCTTCGGTCCCTGGCCTGGTGTAAATTATTTTTTCAACTCTCTCCGTGGGTGAAGCCCTAGCAGCTGCCTAGCCGTTTATGGAGATAAAGTCATGAAGATTTTTTCTAAATGTAAGGTAAATGTTACATAGTTAATATATTTTATATATATTGATATATATATTTATATATATTGTGTGAAAGTGGCTATGAGAGTTGTAAATTTTAGAGCATTTTTGTATGGGGTGTATTACTAAACCAGAAATTTGAAATTTCGGTATATTATGTACCTTTATATAATAACTAAAAATACTGAAAATGATAATATTTTTTACGAATTGTTGTTGTTTTGGCGCAGTTTCTAAGTTTATGAGCACGTCGCCCCTATTTTGGAGTAAAGTTTTTTATAGATATTCATCATATTCTTTTAAAACATATAAAATTAGAATATACGTATATTATTTATAGGAAAAGCGTTGGGTCACGGAAATCTCATTTAATTTGGAGACTTTTCTGCCTAAAAACTTAATTTTTTAATAATATGTTTTTGGTTACAATTCAGTTCTATTGTTTACAGTAGGTATAGGTAAAATTTATTTGGATTTTCACCCAAAATTGCGAACGAATGTACATGAGAAAATGGAATAGCTGAATTCTTAAGTAACTAAAACGTATAAAAACAATTACTAAAAATGTATTTTTCAATAACAGAATATAATCATCATGCTATCAGCAGAAAAGGGAAACTTATTCAAAAGGTCATACTCTCAATTGTTCCTTAACCAAATATATGCTATACACACTCATAAAGGAAGCGACCTTTGGCATTCAGCGATTAACATTTTGACTACCGACAATACCGAACGAGACTTCCCAACTTCCCGTGTTGTATAATGTTATTAGAATAGGAACTTAGTTTATAATTAATTTTGTTGCTTGGAATATGAATAGAGACAGAACAATGTAATGTTTGAAATTTCGTCGTATGTATAATATCTGTGTTTTCACTACACGGACTCAATCTGCCTTGGTACAATCTTGAATTCAATAATAAGAAAATCACAATGAAAAGAACATTAAAACAACGAGCGGCATTCAAATCCAGTTGACCTTTGGATCGGGACGTGTTCTATCAATTGGCTATCGTAGTGATGACTCATAATTTGAATTTAACCATCTTTATACCTACTATAAAACCAGCAACCGAGATGTTTCAAACCTGCACCTCCGAATAACCGAAACGAAACAAATACCTAATCCATTATCTATAGTAGTTAACTGTTGTGTACCGAAACAGTTAAATTCACGAAAACTATTATTTGAAGTTCAAGACTCGAAACATTATACAGGGTTATTGGTAAAATGCTAACAACCTCTTAGGGTTGATTTCTGCTAGTCCTAACAATTTTTTTTTTTATTTCGCTTGTTTTGTGTTTGTTTATGAGCATTTGACGGAAGAACGAGGACCACTCTTGTGCCTCTAATTTAATATTTTATATTTCTTACATACAACTTAAAAGTGTCAGACAGTACTAGAAAAACTTATTGTTTTAACTTTTGAGTCTCTTCGAGCCAAGAGCACCCGCCGCGGCAATACTGGACCGCGCTGCGCTCCCTTTGAATAGAGTTTTGAACATTTACATCGAGCTAAGTAACAAAAAATATGAAATATTAAACTACAGGCACAAGTGACTTCTAACATCAGGTGGTACTCGTGCTTATTCTGATAAATACACATAAAAAAGAAAAAAAAAATTATGTCCCAAAATGTTTGTTAGGACTAGTTGAAGCCAACCCTAAGAGGTTATTAGCATTTACTAATAACCCTGTATATCTACTGTAAATTTCATTTACTTGACAAAATAATACCGGTTTTAATCGCAATTATGTATGTTTTTAGTTTCAGTCAATACAAACCGCAATCACCATGGTCTTTAGTTGCGTCTTTGTGTAGCGCGCTTAAGGTAATGAGGTAAACACTTTGGGCAAAACATCTTAGAAAGTTCCCCACATAACCCTTTTACTTCCAGATCGTAACTAAGTATAACTACAACGTTACGGAGCCCGCACTCAACAAAACGGAAACTTGGCTATTACCGTTAGTAGTGTCTACTCGTATCTATTCTATGCCCACACTCATGAATGTCACGGTCTACAAGGAAGGTCGTTTCCTTAAATCATTCTAGGCCCAAGGAAATTGTGATTTTCCAACCGCAAGGATTTGATTGAAAGTTGGTGGATTACTCAGATTCGCAATTATATATTGGATTATTCAAGTACCAACCTATCTTGTTTTTATATGTATTGGGTAAGTACTAATATATATTGTAAAATAACTGTCACTAACTTACCTTGCTATCACTGAACTTACCGATACTGTTAAAAACGTACAGCTATTTTTAGTTCATGCACATGATAAAAAATATCAATATACGTCGTATATAGGACATAATATTACTTTTCGATGTTTGTGACTCGTTCCATTTAAGAGATTAAACATACGGACGGACGGATGGATACACAGAACACAGACGTTGGAGATTCCTTAATAGAGATTCGTTTTGCTCTTTGGGAAATGGACCCTTATAAGACCTATGACATAAATGAGATATTAATAGTAAAGTTTAGCTGGAAATAGTTTATTTTTAAACTAATTGATAATTTTTGTTACTTAATTTACGAACAAATTGTTAGCTCAGAAATATGATAACTTACTAATGGTCCCTATTAGCTAAGTCATATCTGATTTGTAATAAGCTAGTATAAGGTATTGGTAAACTACAGCTGTTTTTTTCACCGGCGCGCGGCAGATTGCTTTTTTTAATAAAATACTACGAACTATATACAATACTACAATAAAAGCATATACATAATCTATAAGTCATTGCAGAGTCACAGGTATTCCAAATACTCCAGCCCACTGCACACAGCACCAGTTGGCAGCGTGCGCAGCATGCTGGCAGCGTTGGCCCGATGAATTGCGATGCTTATTCGTTGAACCAAATTGGTGTCAGCATTTTAATCACGCGTCGCATAGACCAAGCGATCTCATAAGTTTTGGAAAAAAACACTACGGATTGACATTGTAATATGAAACTGCAACGTCATATCCGACTAACTATAACAGCCAGGAAGCCATAATATTCCATCCCTAAGTGAGACAGGAGTAGAACTATGAACATGAAAGAGACACATTTTTGTGTCTATTAGTAGTATCTCAATACAAGCGCATCATTTAAGGATTTAATACAGCATAGGCTCAAGGAGGTAAAATTACACAGA
Source organism: Plagodis pulveraria (assembly GCA_963890685.1). Lineage (NCBI taxonomy): Eukaryota > Metazoa > Arthropoda > Insecta > Lepidoptera > Geometridae > Plagodis > Plagodis pulveraria. The sequence continues at coordinate 21,337,735 of OY982956.1, read as the reverse complement.
TTTTTTATTGTGTTTAATTATGTTTAATTGTGTTTAATAATAAAAGACAACAAGACACAAAAAATGGGTTTCTCATACAAGAAACATATTTGTTACTAAAGAAACGTAATTTTTGTTTTAACTTTATCGTAAACATTATGGTACAAACAAGCGCTAAGGTATAAAAACCAGCGAAGTACGTCTGAAGATCTCAAACTATACAAAAAAATATATTCAGAAGAAACCCTCTGTTAAAATGATGTGTGCATACGTTTCGCACTTGATTGATTTTTTTCTGTTCAAAACTGGGTTGTTAAACAATCGCGTCGTTACACACAAAGTTAAGCACAAAATTTCAATAATAAAATTAACATGAAAAGCATTTAGGAAAGTAATTAAACACGTTTGTACTCATATGCCAAATCTATGGTATTGCTTTAAATGCATTTCAAAAGCTATAAAAATTAAACTCACTTTTAGTAAATGAAATTGTTAAATAGAGATATAATTTTAATCAGTTCAATAAATATACGGTATATGAGAGTATCCAAGTATTTTCGTATGTTGTGTATTTCCACTACATGTGATCTTCAGTGACATGCTTTCAATCTTACAATGTTATATCTATTATTATATCTATTTCTTTATAATAAAGTTTAAAGTCGAATGAGCTATGAAGATGTCTATTAACGACAAGGGGTTTATAAGCCCTTACGATGTTTGATTAGCTCAATACAACAGTGTTTGTGTTTGTTCAGTCTACACCGGTTGGAGAGATGGTTAATATTAGTTGTTTAATACCACCGACATCCATCCAGTTTGAACTGTAGCTGTGAAGACATTATGTCGTAATTCCCTTGTAGCTATTCCTGGAATAGGCTTTGCCTTGTGTATATTGCAAGGTTCTGGTTAAACTCTTCATTTATGCTGTACGGCTTCTACCATAAAGCCTTTAATTTCAAAATTTGAAATACTATAGTTGTTCTTTTGATATTTACTCTTTTAACTGCAGTAAAAATACTTCATTAAAATATTTAAAAATTCTAACTTCATTGTATATACATATACTATGATTATATGAATGATATCAAGAATAAGGATATTAAGTGGAGACATTTTTTTTTAATTATTCAGAGCGCTTTTATATATATTGCCGTCGAAAAATACATTTTCTAAACTATCGAACTAATCATAGGACCACAAAAAATTACCTACTGACCTAACAACCAAATGATAATTGTACCGGTACATACATATATATTCGCTGCGACGCGTAGGTATACCTTAAAAATAACCCATTTGTTCGTTTTAAACTTTTAACATACCTTAGTACTTTGGATGAAGCATATCACGCTGTAAAATTCTAGGCTTAACAGATTATTTCAATCTTCCTGTTGGATGTCATAAAAGATGACACAATGAGGAACACGCTACCTCTCATATTGATCATAGTGGAGTTAGACATTGGCTGCACATGGCTCCTTGCAAACTTAACGCCCTTACTCAAATGGTCGCGTATTTATACCAATTTACATAAAAAAGAGATTTTGAAAGCGTTAAAGGGTATGAAATTAGGAAAGGCTGCAGGGTATGATAGAGTGTCGGTCGAGATGCTAAGAGCTGGGCGAGGCATTGTAGCTAGTCTGTTGCACCGCCTTTTTAATTTGTGTTGGAGGAGCGGCCGTGTACCAGGTGCCTGGTGCAAGGCTGTGATTGTGCCGCTTTATAAAGGAAAAGGGTCGCAACAAGACTGCAAGTATTACCGCGGAATCAGCCTCCTCAGCGTAGTCGGTAAACTATATGCGAAAGTATTGATTGAACGGGTGATAAAAGAGACAGATGAGAATGAGTGTGGGATGCACAAGCAGGGTTTAGAAAGGGAATGGGATGAACGGATCAGGTCTTTTCTTTACGATGCATAGCCGAAAAATTCTTGGCGAAAAGCCAAAAGGTCTATTGCGCTTTCGTAGATTTAGAAAAGGCTTATGATAGGGTGAGTAGGCATGAACTGTGGTCAGCGTTGTCTATGTATGGGCTGAATAGTAACCTGATCTAAGCGCTGAAATTCCTCTATAAGGATTCCAGTGCTTGTGTTAGGATAAATGGGACATACACTCATTGGTTTAACATCGAAAAAGGTGTTAGACAAGGATGTGTAGCGTCACCGTGGCTGTTCAACTTATTCATGGATAATTGTTTGACGAAACTGAAAGACAGTGAATGTGGATTAAGAATGAACGAGTTACTCATCAAATGTCTTCTCTACGCTGATGACTAAGTGATACTTGCGTCGTCGGTACAAGAAATGCAGGAGATGGTAAATGTTATGCATGAGGCTTTAGAAAGAAAGGGAATGAAAATATATGTAAGTAAGACGAAAGTTATGGTGTTTGAACGAGATGATAGAGTGACCGATTGCAATATTGTGATTGGAGGTGAAAAAGTGGAACAAGTGAAAGAGTTTGTATACTTGGGATCCATGTTTACAAAAGATGGAGAGTGTGAAAGTGATATAGAAAGGAGAGTAAACGCTGGAAACATGGTAAACGGAGCATTGCACGCGTTTATGAACAGTCAGAAGGTGTCTCAAAAAGCTCGTCTGGCTGTTCATGGGGGAGTGTTGGTTCCGACACTAATGTATGGTAGTGAAAGTTGGGTATGGCAGAAAAAGCATGAAAGTAGAATAAATGCAGTGGGGATGAGAGCATTAAGGGGCATGATTGGAGTCAAACGGAGTGACAGGATAAGGAATAGTGTGATAAGGGAACGATGTGGTGTGAATGAGGAAGTAGTGACAAAAGTCGAGAAAGGTATGTTAAGATGGTTTGGACATGTGGAGAGTATGAATGAAATAAGAATGACTAAACAGGTATACATGGGACAAGTGAACGGAAGTGTTGGAAGGTGAAGACCTAGGCGAACGTTTCGAAATCAGATTGAAGACGTTCTGAAAAAAGGCCAGGTCAAGAGTACCCTAAACCGGCGCTTATGTATGAAAGGATTGATGCGTGTAGATGAAGCGAAATAGATATTTAAGGATCGTAGTAAGTCGAAATCCGTGGTCTCTGCCTACCGCTATGGGAAAGAGGCGTGATTTTATGTATGTATGTACATAAAAATTAAGCTTGTTATAATTGTATTCTTGTACTTTTATATAAGTATCAAATCATTGTGTTGTAAGAGATTACATTTTATTTCAAGCTCACATGAGCTTGGGATATGGGTAAGAAAATTAAGATCACGATACGTACAAAAAAACCTTTATAATTATCATAACCTCTAAACATACAGGAAGGTGATAGGAATTCAAGCTTAATAGTTTTTCAATTGTTTCAATTAATTACTGATCTATAAAGTTTAATCCCTTTAATTACTAAAGGAGTAATGTTCATCAATTGTCATAAAAACTAACGTGAGTTGACATAATTATGAAATAAATATACCGGAAACTAAAATATAACAAGGAATGCGCAGCGGGCAGCATCGAGGGCTGCTAGACGCGCACTGATGCTGCCCGCATTCCTTGAGAATGAGCATCTTTACTGCTCGAACACCGGTCGGAGATTTCGACTAAACACTAGTAAGTAAGTGCTAGTCAGTATGTTTATTTCATAATGTACATCAATGACATGAAAAATTAATAATACATTTTATAAATATTACTAAAATTGCAGTTTTTGCATTAACGCCTGCTGTAGCATTTGCACTGAGCCAAAATAGCTGGTAGCTTAATACTACACTGGGACAGTTAGGTATTGCAATAAAATATACTCACGAAAATTTTGTGACTACGAGATGCTTGAGACAGTACCTACCTGGGTATGCCTCGCATTTCAATTAAGTACCATCCAAATTGTCTTCGATGATATGTTCTGAAGTCGGCTTGCCTTCTGCTCTGGAGCTTTTTACAAGCCACAGTCGACATTTTGATGAAAATGACGCAATTAGACACTAATTTCACAAAGGTGCATATTTCCAATGACAAAGCAGTTGCTTTTCGACTGGGGAATAGTGCACGCTAATTAAGTCTCTAATTAATTTTATTGGTTATTCTAGGTTCGCCTGACTAAAATCTTACCATCAGGTGAGTTAGAGGTCAAAAGCTAACCTATAGCTATATATAAGAATTTCGTGGAGCCTTGGCTGTATATTCTTATATATAGCTATAAGTTAGCTTTTGACCTCTAACTCACCTGATGGTAAGATTTTAGTCAGGCTAACCTAGAATAACCAATACCCACAATACCAAAAGAAAAATATTAAATTCATAAAGCGACACGCATTCTGCTAGATCGTATGATTACGAAACACTTGCAAAGCAAATAAGCTTACCTACTTTATTTTTATTTTCTGTCATTGTCAAATTCTTTTTCTTGTCAACATTAACACCTACAGTATATTTTCGTATTCTATACATGTTTACTTGGACAAGGGGTGGCGTCATCAAACAAACGGATCCTAACGAACCCCAATTAACCCCCGGGTTGATCTGTATACGGAACAATCAATTGAATAACCGGGTGTTTATGAAAGTAATTGAAGACATTCTGTATAACAAGAATGCAATTTACGTACACTTTTATTGAATGTAGTGACAAAAAAAAACCTTGTCCTTGAGAGCCAGTACTTCTAGGTTAGCCTGAACAATATCTTCGACCACATCATCACTTACCACCATAAGATAGTGTTCAAAGGCTAACCTATCATAAATTAAAAATACAATTCTAAAATAAAACAAACATCCCGTACTTACTATATATTATCCGCTCGTTGTAATTTTGTTAATTAATTCGCGGAGCTTGCGTTTTTTCAAAAATAAAAAATATAAAACTAAAAATAATGCCTAACATTTAATTTTGCCTGTAAAGCAAACCACTCAACGCATTGCCTTTAAAAAATACCATCAGTTCTGCTCAGGTCTTGCGATTTATTTGTGATGTATTGGAGAGATTTATTATATGGTTAATTTATGTAAGCTTACATAATTTATTTGGTAAAGTTAGTTAAATTATTTATGTATAAGTTAGTTAAATTATTTAAGTATAAGTTAGTGAAATTATTTAAGTATAAGTTAGTTAAATTATTTAAGTATAAGTTAGTTAAATTATGTATGCTTACATATTTAACCATATAACTGATAGTATTTTGAAGGGAAATGCGTTGAGGTGTCTGCTTCACAGGCAAAATTATATGTTTGGCATTGTATTTGTTTAATATTTTTTATTTTTGTAATAACGCATGCTCCGCGAATTATATTACTAAATTACAACAAGCGGAAAAAATATAATTATGTACGTATTTAAGTTAAGTATAATTTTGAAAGCAACAGTATCTGGAGGTGCTTCGCTTGACTATTCGTCATTTTGAGTCGATGAGCCTTAATCAGGCGTCACAATTCTCAAATTTCACACGATGATTCCGGAAGAGATGCTCAGTTTGTGTCGACAAGTCACTTGGTTGCCCTTTCATCGTTTACAATATATTGTACACTTAAACCCTATGTTTAACCGACTTCCAAAAAAGAAGGATGTTCTCTAGTCGACGCGTATTTTTTTTTAATGTATGACTAAGCATAACTTTTAGTGAATAGTCCATTTTGATATTTGATTTTTTTTTTATTGGAAAGAGACCTGGATGATTTAATGCTATTTGCTGTTGTGGACGATGGACTTTATTTTAAGGAAATGATTGATCAAGTAAGCAGTCTTTATCACAAAAAAGACAAAATAAGAAATATAAAATAAACGGAACCTACTTCCAACACTGAAAAGTATGAAATAACTGGATAACCAGACGATGCTAGTGTGAAGTGGGTGTTTTAAATCAGCATAGTACCGACTTCCACAAGTTATTTCATAGTTTTCCGGTGTTGTAAGTAGGTTCCTTTTTTTACTATGAATTTTCTTCATTTATTAGTAGTATCAAACTGAATGTTAATTAGCAAAATTTAAAATATATGAGCATTTCTTTTAAACAACCATCATTCGTTCGTTTTATGTTGATTGTGTATTAATTTATGATCAAGAATAATTAAAGGTGGATGCATGAAGACAATTTATACGTGTATCGAGATCATTTTAAGAAACACATCCGACCAATAAAAGAAAAAAACATGTTTTTGTTGTTGGATATTTTTTCTGCTCATATGGTACTAAATAAATATTACTACTATAGTCATTCTGTGGGAAAATGGTATAATATTATTAAGGTCCAAACACTGGTCGCTCCACAGGCTGAAAGTTTATGAATACAGTGCGAAGGGAACGTTAGCAATATTATATTTCCGTTTAAACAAAGCTGTAAACTCAACATGTAGCTACTGTAATTTTACTGTAGGGAAAGCGTTTATAATATTGCTAACGTTCCCTTCGAATTGTATTCATAAACTGTAGCTGGATAAACTATTATTTGGTCGGCCAAACACTAACGGCCAAAGGCTACACTAAGAAAAACGACTTAAAGGCTTAAATCAAATTTGACCTTTTACCGTTGAATTGTATAGGTATACGTAAGATGAATTCACAACTCTTAAGATGATTTTCACCAATCAATAAAAATGTACCATGTTTTATAATAAACACAACCGTCAAAAACGCCTTCCGTAAAGTATTTTCAGAATTGATCTTGTTATACGATAATAATTGCAGTATTGACCATAAAGTATACCTTACTTTTACGGCGGTTTATATACGGTGATTATCACTATAACGTACGACTTAATCAGCCTCATCGTAAAGTCAATATTTAAGAAAGACCACAAAATACACCTTAAATGAAGACGAAAAGAAACATTCGCCTTCACTGACCTCGTTTAACGCCTTCTAGTTGGAAGGCGTTTTTGTACGTACGTTTGGTCCGTTTTTCGCCTTATACCATATAAATTGGCCGTCATTATGGCGCTTTTGACTTTAGATTTTTCTCAGTGTATATATCAGAAGAAAGATGTAAACTCAACTTGAAACAACTGGATGCGTTCAAATCCAGACAAAGTGCTCAAAAACTATATCCTCGGGATAGTCTAGTTATCTTTTAAGATAGCTGTCACAGCAAAAAACGCCATAGCTTGCTTTAAATGTACTGGACTTTGGCCACTAAACACTCAAATATTTGGAGAGCATGAATTCTTGCCAAGCCAATTTACAGACTGACCTTTGCCAACAACAGTTATACCAGAGCAATCAACAACGCAGCTTTCTATAGGCTCACCTGATGAAAATTGCAGTGATGACGCATTTTGTCCCGAAATCATCAGCCCACCAACTAAGCATAGCGTAAACGATGAAACGGCAATTGCAACCGAGACACATATTATTATTAAGCATCTCTTCCGGAATCATCGATTACAATTTTGAAAATGTGACGCCTGATTAAAGCTCATCGACTCAAAATGACGAATGGTCAAGCGAAGCACCTCCAGATACTGTTGCTTTCAAGATGATACTTGACTTAAATATTGCTGGACCGAGTTCAGCTTTACATACGAGTACCAGGGCCCCAATTCTCTTAGTTATTGAACAAATGCCATACTACTGCGATGCTTCTGCGATCGAACTGCTGATAATGTTAAATTCGGTAGTCTGCTAATTCTAGCTTCTAATCGCAGTTGTATAGTAATGACGTCGCTATCGTATGGCTGTGCTATGGCTTGCAAATGTTGCCACTGAAATAATAATGAAAACTTTTATCAATCAAGCATCAGTCAAAACATCAATACTGTGGTTTTATAGCAAACAATACATTAAATAAATATATTTAAATCATTTAGCTATTTTTCTATCTAAAATCCTCAAAAATAGTTTATGCCACTGTAGCAACGCAATCGCAACAAAATAGCTTACAGCATACCAAATACGTCAAAAACTATTGATAGCAAGCCACTGACTTGCGATCGAACTTAAATAGCGGGCAGACTACGGATACTGTCAAAAAGTACAATTTTCATGCAATTAAGGGTGACCGACCCGTGGTACAACTGCGATGTCCAACTGGTTGTACTACGGAGAAGTAAAGTTAACCATGGTTCAACTCTTTTTTTATCCATATAACTAATAAATATATTCAACTGGTTGTTCTATGGGGAAATATCTTTACCAATGATTCAACTCGAGTGAGTTATTCTTTCCTTGGTTCAACTAGTTGTACTACTGGGAATTGAATTTATCTATGGACTAGTTATTTATTTATCTATAGTCTAGGGCAAAGTCATATTTAGGTGCGACGACGAGCGAAGCGAGGAGGAGCGTTAGGTTACTTGTGACTACAACATCGCGCGAGCCGAGCGAGCGAAGCGAGCGTGCCGCGGTAGCGGCCGGCGATGCGCCACATAAATTTAATTTCATATACTACTTTTGGTGATCATTTACTACTTTATCCCCTTAGTCCAACCAGTTGGACAGTTGTACCATGGATCATAATCATAAATTTATAAAAAAAGAGTTGAACCATGGGTAACTTTACTTCTCCGTAGTACAACCAGTTGGACATCGCAGTTGTACCACGGGTCGGTAAAGCAATTAAGTTGCGTTAACGATGTTCAATAGCTAAGACAATCGGTCCCTGGTACTTTCAAGTAGGCCAAGGATTTAAAATCTATATGAAGGATGAAGAACCATGGAAGAAGTCTCTGAATAGATCAACGCCAAATATATTTTCCCGGAATCTCTCAGACCTCTTCCCAAGGATACGTCCAGAAATAGAACCCAACAGAGTGGGAGAAAAGTTTTATCAAATATATTACTAGGGACTCCTATCAAGTGTGCTTTTGCGTGTGGAACCATATTCCAAGAGCAGGTCAAACGAAAAGTGCCTGATAGGCAAGGCCCATGCCGTATGAAGGATGTACTAGTTGAACACTTTCATATGTTTGCCATAATTGTTTGACAGAATAATTCCATGGCATTTTTTTTATTTAATTACTTTTGCGTCATTTAGTGTTTAAACAATTGTTAGACTGATTAAAAAATGCGACAGTGAAAAAGTTTCTGAATATTTAATAAAGTTTTCGTAACAGTGCGGCTTAACAAGCCCCTAACGGTGTTTTCCGGCTGTCCTTGAAAGCCAGTAATTCTAGGTTAGCCTGAACTACATCTTCGACCACATCATCACTTACCATATTCAGGACATTGACGAAAAACAATGATGTTATTTTTATTAATGCATTATGTGTTAGCCTTGACCACTATCTCACTTGAGTGATGATACGGTAGAACATGTTATTCAGGCCAACTAAGAAATAATTACTAATTTAGGTTTACCATAAATCTATAACACGATAATATTTTTTGTTTATGTTTGATAGAAATTATACATAATACAAGTCAGTAGTATCCATGACATTTTAACATTGTTATAAACGCTCCTATAAACTCTGTAACTCTACGAATACGATTAACCTTGCTGAAACTCTCGTCATTCAAACTACGTTAAATCCAAATGCAAAGTAATTCCCAGACTGTCACAGTGCAGACAGAAGTCGACCACGATACGAACTATTGGGGTAAACTTCCTGGGGTAATAAGCGCATCCTTTGAGAGTACAGTTCGCAGTTACCTCAGTAAACTTTCTACTAGTCTGATTGGCTCCCCCGAGAACCCCGCATTTGAAGCGAAGACTTGTCTTACGGGATTTGTGGATACTGTGACAGCTAAGCTTTTGCGGTTACGCTAATCTTTGTTTAATTGGGAGTGATATTGGGGATTATATAGCATGTGGTTTCAGTTGGCTGATTTAAAGCTGTATTTGTTAGGGGATTATAAGACAACATGCTGAAAATGTATAAGTTGTTCGATTTGTTTTAATTAAAACACTACAAAGTATATACAACAGTATACAGCTACTACAACGAAAGCATTAAGTCAACCCAAAGGTCATTATTTTATTTTCATTACTCATTCAAGCACACTACCAACTGGCAGCGTGTCCAGCATGCTGGCACCATTGCCCCATTGGATTGCAATGCTTATTCGTTGAGCCAAATAAGTGCCTGCATTTTGATTACGCATTGCACTTTGTTAAGGCTCCAACGGACACAATTTCTCGACCTACTCGGATGACGGAGAATTCCACGGTGAAAACGGTTCAAATATGTAACCACTACAATTTTTTTTTATTGCTGATAGGTAAGACCTTGACCATAATCTCACCTGATAGTAAGTGATAATGTGGTCGAAGGTGTTAAACGGTTAAACGTAGAATTATTCATTAGAAGGTATGCCTTTCTTAACAAAATACTACTAACTTTAAAGAAGACTACAGCTACTACAATAAAAGCATTTTGACAACCTATAAGTCACTGCAGACTAACAGGCAGTCCAAATGCTCCAGCCCACTACCACTTGGCAGCGTGCCTAGCATGCTGGCAGCATTGCTCCATTAAAGTGCAATGCTTATTCGTTGAGCCAAATAGGTGCCAGCATTATGATCACTCGTCGCAAGGACCATGCGCTCTGATAAGTTTTTAGTTATATAAACAAAAAATACTTGAAAATTAACTTTTATCTTGTTACTCATAACTTTTAAAATTAAACCTGCCTGCTTTTGCTGCCAGATCCTCAATTGAGTGAAAGTTCTAATTGACATAATATACTTCAGACTGGAGTAGTAGTAATACGATAAGATCAAAATAGTGATAAGATCTAGTTTTCTTTAACGGAGCCCCAAAATGTACAAAGAGATATATTTTTTCGCTACAATATTTAATATCGCAACAAATCCATATTATATTTCTGAATAAATAATATACTGTCTAATATTTTGACCTTTGCTAAGCTCTTACTTTGAAATATAATTTTTAGAAAACAAAACTTTCGTAAGTTAGGTATCAAATGTATCGGAGAATAATAATATGATATCAGAGTTCGCCAAAGGTGCCCGTCTATGCCCTACGTCTGTCCTAAAATAACCTACGTAAAGCGTAAATAACGTAGGTTATTTTACTAACTCTATTTGCAGTAAAACCCTGGGTGAAAGAGTGAAGCTTACGTAAAAATGGGAGATTTAGAGCTTGAAAATGTCTCACGAAGTCTTAAAAAAAGGCTGTTAGATTTATGTGAAATTTACATTTATATGATACAATTTGTGAATTTAGGATTATTATAAACTAGCAGTAATTTATTAGTAATGTCATCAACAGCTACAACTTCTACCTTTGAACTAAATCCTTCCTGTTAGGGAGGGTGTCATAATCCATAAGCTTGGCGCTTGGCGTTTAGGGGATCGCAGTAAGAGATAACGAAGCTTTAACGGATCGCTGTAAGATGGTTCTTCAGAAGGCTCTGTTGTCCACTTTCTGGTATTTTCTTTTCGTCACTTCTTACAACTCCCACAGTTAGAGTTTTTTACTCCCAATTGTTTTTTTATTGGGAGGGTGTAATTCTAGGCTGACGTGCGGCACCCCAAGTGTGTACTTTGAATAATAACTGCTGAATGTATTATAAATATATGCGATTTTTTCTTTTATGGTAAAATCAATTCTTAGTTTTTGCCATTTTTGAAAGGAAATGCAATACTTTTTGCAACAATGTCAATATGGTTCGTATCAAAGAATTTAGATTATGAAGCAAACAGACACTACACTAAAATATTATAAACTTTAGACACAGAGTACGATAAATATGGTGCATCAACTCTACGTCAAAGTAGAGCCATAAAGGGAAAGAGAAAAGTATTTGCCAACCACAAAGTCGGCATCCAAACCAGGAACAATTTCTGTTTAAACCATGTATGTAGTACACAAATTCGACGCAAAAAATGCTTTTTTAATGAAAACTGATAAAGCCAAAAGAAGAGGAAAACTTATTATGTTTTATTTGAACGCCATACTAATCCCAAGCCAATCTAGATACAAATTTGCTGTCCTTACTTCTGCTGCTTGCTTACAATCTAATTAAACATTAATGTTCCTTGCAACGTATTAGTTTCAACTTATTAAATAACCTTGTTCATACTGAAATAAGTAACCGCGGACCCAGTTTTTTAAATTTAAAACCGTATGTCAACTATAACATAGCAATATGTTCGTGTAGAATCGACCCGTAATCGACATGGTACATGATATAGGACGGTATAGGACATACCTAACATTTTTGTTGAGCAATACATAATCATAAATCATATAGATTCACTGTAGGTAAACTAACTTTACTTTACGAGTTTTGATAATAACTTAATGTGGATATAAAATTGTTATAGCTCTTACGAACTTCATAACATCTATATTCCAGATTCATAAATTTCTTACCGGTTCTAAAACACCTGTTTGCGTACATCGTTCGGAACGCGTGAAAAGCGACTCATTCCAGCGTCAAGGTACCTATCTCTTTGATGTGCGGATAGGCTGGTATAATTGCCAATAGCTCGGAGCTAAGTCCTCGCCTGCCTACAACGGGTCCAAGTCTAAAGAAACTTGCATACTTTTATTGTATATCAAAGTAAGTGTAAATGTACACTTCTAATTAACTAATTCTGTTTGCTTTATAAGTTTTGTAAGTTATTAATTATGTTTGTAAATGTAGTTTTTTTACTTTTGTTGGTATGCAATAAAGAGTATTCGTATCGTATCGTATCGTAAGTGGACAATCATAAGCGTTAGTAGCAAAGCGTCAGCGGAATGAACGTTATTAATAAATAGAAATGAGCATTGCATTATATCAAGTATTTTAAAATTCTTAGGTATGTTTAATATAGGTATGTGTTATTGGCATGCCTGAAATAAGTGAATTCTGTGAGCTGAAGATCTGGCGACAGCTTTTTTTTTACGTTTTCAAACCCCTATCGCGCTATTTTGAATAATTTCTAAGAATTTAATCGTAAAAATGTCCATACAATTATTGAACATGTTTACAAAATATCACTACAATCGAGATCTACACAGTGATGCGACCTGTAGAGGAGAATAACCGGAAATTCTGAAATTTGCACAAGACATATAAAAGCATTTTTATTGAAGCTGAAACAGACGCTTTGCTTGCCCTAGGTCAAATATTATATATATATATAACACGTCAATAAGTATACGTAAACATTTATATATCAGCGAAATAATTAGAAAAAAAATCCTATTTTTTTTTTCATTCTGATGATGGTACAGGGTGCAAGGTTATAAGGTACCTAATGATCTTATTCATTCTGCTTCGAGAATTAGTAAGAATATAAATCCATTCGGCTTGATAAATTAGGCACCTAAAATCTCTCAGAACTACAGCTATCCATCATGTATGTATCCAGTACCTAAATTATCTACATCACAAAGTTTTCAAACATCAGTCTACTCATTAATATAAACGATGGAAAGAATTAAGGTGGTATATACTGTAAAGCAGTTAGAAAACATGCTTGATAGAGTTCAATACCTTGTAACTTACGCCATACCCTATGTTGACTCGACCTACAAAAGGCTCGATGTACAAACTGTTTCTAGCGAGAACTATTTTTAGCTGATTCTCCTTATCTGGTACACTTTGCTCAGCTTACGTTAATTGAATGTTATTTAAGATTTCCGAATATAAACATCGACTTTAAACTGACTTATGAAAATCAGACGATGATGCTTGCGAATAGAGTTGTGTACTTCGTTTTAATTAGCGAATAGAATAATAAATCTTATATTATGTCTTATTTTATACTCAGTTGAAATATGAAATAGAATAAAAAGTTAAAGATCGAAGTCGTGTATAAATTTGACCTTATTTAATATTGAAAGTACGAGAGGCTAAACAATTTTATAAGCGGGTTCTTTTATTTAAATTAAGCGTATAATAAATTGTTGTTATTGCGTTAACAATATTAGTTGCTTGTTTATAATATACAAAATCACATTAACTGATTAACCGAGTGAATACAGGAACGCGAGCAAAGCCTCCCTTTTAACTTTGGCAAAAATGCTATCATATGTCTGGCTGGCGTATGATGTTTTGCATGGTGGAATGGAATTTTGCGATTGCCCGCCTGGCCACCCTCAAGTAGAAAATATGTCGCCAAGCACCTAACGGTGTGTTCCGGCAGTTGTCCTTGAGAGGCAGTGAAATTACGCACATGAGACTTAACAACTATGTCTCAAGTTGACGGGCGCAGTGCAATTCGTGACTTGTGATGAAATGCATCTGTTATAGACAGAGGTTAGTCCGCTTGAAATCAGGTGGCCCTCGAGCTTGTACCGTCACAATAACATAAAAAAAAATAGGCTAGCTGTTTATCTCTATAGGTCGCATTTCACAACAGATTCGCGTAGAATTTTGTGAGCAGGCTCGATAATTATATGGAATTTATTTGCAGATTCAGTTTTAGAATATATTCGCCGTTTTTTAATAATATGGTGGTCGAATATGTAAAACAATACATATTTTAGTTGCTAGATGTTCAGCTCACAGAGTCACCAATGTTTGCTTTTCTAATTCTTAAAATAGTTAAACATTTATATTTTCGGAGAATGATCGATCGTCTGACCTCGTCTGACTAAACTTATAATAAAGTCATTAATCACTGAACTGTTAATTAAACAGTTTCTAATCCACAAGGTCTTTTCATTTAGTGTCAGTCTAAAAGAGCTTAAAATATGAGAAATGATTACACTTATAATCATTTAGGGATTTTCGTATAGTTTTTCTAACAACGGTTATATAGATTGTTTATTTGAAATCTTCGTGGGTTTAGATATTTAGACTTGTTGTTGTTACTGTATAAATTGACGTAATTGTGCAAGGTGGCATTAAAATAAAAGACACAACCACGCTGCTGTACCTATCCTAGAAGTGCTTAACAACTATATTTCGCCGATAGATTTTGTTCCATTCCACTATTAATTTCTGTAGGTAACAATAATTGTTCGAAACTGTGGTCACACCTCGGGATTACTAAGCAACGCTTTATGCCAGAATCGATCAATCAGATAGAAATGAGCTTGGTAGAAAATCTAACAAATTTCTGTAAGACGATTCAAAGACTAATAGTACTGTGTGTTGGACAAAATATGTCATATGGGATCAGACGAGCAGTTTAATTTCACTTGGCAAAATCCAAAATAGCAGATTCAAGATAAACGTCATACTGAAAGCTTCGTTATTTATGAATTGAGGCGTCTCTTTCCCATAAAAGAAATCATAGAAATTATATTTTTACGACACAATATTTCAGGTAGCTACCAGATAGTGCGTGAAAGCATTATTCAAATGTATAAGCACGTAAGTATCAAGGGTGCGACATAATAAATGATATCGAGGAGATTTCCAAGACTTACTTTCAACAGTTAATATTTGATGATTTTTAGAGTAGGTATGTTAATTTGAAGAAAGTAGGTATCTACGTACCTCCCAATTTTTTTTTTAATTGCTTAATTCTTAATTATTTTTTTCTGCAAGGAAGATAAGAAGGAAGATAACAATATAAAAAATAGTACTACACATTCGCGGAGACGCATACATATATAAATAATATGTTGAAGAGAACCTCCTCCTCATAAGTTTAGGCTAAAAAGACTTATACTTTCCCATAATCCGTGAAAATAGCTAAGGTTAGCTTTAATACCTGCCCTATTCTGGACTATTCCGGTCGGATATTGCGGACGGACCAATAAAACTGACAGACGAAAAAATTGGACCGAATTCATTTCACAAAGCATCTGGCATTGTAGAAAATATGGCAAGGCGTTTTCTGAACTATGAACAAAATTGTTCTGAATAAAGTTTATGGTGTGAACGTTAGCAATGATGATAAAATCCGAAACGATGTACATCCAAACCATGGTTTTTCATATCAATCAATATACGGGAAACGAACGCAAAAGAAATGTACAAGACCGTTATGATATACTATAACATATTAAGACTTTAAAAGAGGCGATTTTATAGATAGAATGGACAAAACTTGATAATCACAGGAAGCTCAATAGGGTATATTCTTCCTCAAAGCAGTATTGTGCATGAACATTATGCAAGTTCTATGTTTAAGCTTGAAAGACGCTGTAACAAGTGAAATTACTGGGCAAACGAGACAAGAACTGATGTCTCAGAGTGATGAGTGTAGTGCAAAACGAGGATGGTGACACTGCAATTGTAATACAAGCGTAATGTTTACTATCAGGCAGCTGACTAGCTATGCTTTTTAATTCATAAATATAATCGCTTGATATACTTGCATGCTGTTAGTCATGCCAGCTTTCACGCGAAGGAGAGAAAAGAAAAAAAAAAGTAGTGCCGTGAAAAAACGCCAGTAGTATCATAATATTATAAAGACTAATCATCAATAAAACTCCTATTTTTACCTGGAAATCAGCAACTCTTACAAACTTACGAAAAGTAAAAAAAGTGAATATATCAATATATAAACTAGTGATAAAATATCTGTCATATGAATTCCAATAAAATATATCCGATAATATTTTCGTGAATTACAGTCGAATGTAGTTTTCTCGGAATCCTCGTTAACCCGACGAATATTGGACTGGTCAATAAATATGACAGACCCGATATTGGAGAAAATTCTGCTTATTCGGCTTGCGTTTTAGATTGGGACCCATCGGAGAAATAGTTCACTTGAAGTGCTGACTGTAACACGAATGTTGCCAATACTGTGAATCCTAGTAACATATTGAATGTATTGAACATATTGAATTAGTCAATTAGACTTATAACGGTCACTGTTAGATAATGCTTGTGTAACAACCTGGACCTTTTTTTCAATATATTGCCAAGCAGATAATTGTATATTTCTCTTAACGCTTACTACATAAAATTCTCCTGAAACCTAATAAATTTTGTACACTATGCAGAACCCATAACTGTTAAGTAAATAGGTTTAGTAATTGGTGAAATGGATAAGTAACTTGACCTTTAAAGTAATGGTACCTTAATACTTAAATAGGAAGTTTTTGGATCCATATGCAAAAAGGTTTAAGATTTTCTCCAATTATTTGAACCTAACTAAACAATTGGAGAAAATAATATGTTATCATATATTTAGCGCATCACCCTACGCTTTGTGACATAATATAAGGTAAGTGAAATATGCTTGCAAATGCCTACTTCTGTGAGTCTGAAGTTGAAATATTTTTTACAAGTTTTATCTACATTACACCACAACTTGATATAATTATCTGTATATATAAATATATGTATATAAGCCGTCGTGATTGAAGACATAGCATTTCTCATGCCGTGAAGCACTGGCTCGATTTTGAAGCACTATCTGGTAAGTACTTGTCGAACCTCTTTGTACGTGCAAGTAAAGCTTTTATTCTAATATTTGTATTTTTATATTTACTTATTCATGTTTGCAGAATCTTTGTGAACAGTGTCTCCCTGTCTAGGTGGTTATTGCGCACAGACGGCACCCATTACCGTATTGGCCCGTGGACCGTGCCCGCCCTGGAATACCATGTGTTGTTGATGGCACCGAAGAGGACTGATCACTTATTGAAGAAAATAAAAGTACCATACTACGTTTAAAGTAAACTGAATCACGTTTTTCTTATACCTATTTAGAATACTGATGTCATCTTACTCACCACAGTCATCGCGGAGTGTGCGGTGTCACAAATATAGTAATATAAGTTATAAAATAGGTATTCAATAAAAAAATTAACTCCTCCGATAGGATAGTTACTTACCAAGTTTTGAATCGACCAGACCCATATTAGTTACTCATATACCTTCATAAACTAGAAAAGATAAGTTTTTCAAACGATTGAGCTGATATTTGATTTGTATTACTTTTAATCATAGGTATAAACATTCTTGATATTTATACCTACCTGGGATTTTTTTTAACTATACCGTTCGTAGCGTATATTACTAAGCGGTTTTAACAGATTAACTTAGTCAAGCAACGGCCGTTACTGTCATGACATAGATGGGAGACCGTTAGTGGCATCACTACTGAACACTTCCGTTTTTCGGAGGGCACGTCGATCCCAGTTGTTGTCTTAGTATGGCAGTGGTTAAAGCATGGTGGTAGGGCACTTCGTAAATGCCCGCCTGGCTAGCTACCACCCACAAGTAGAAAATCTGTCGCCAAGCACATATAGGTGTGTTCCGGCAGCTGTGCTTGAGTGTTAGTAATTCTAGGTTAGCCTAAACAACGTCTTCGACCACCTCATCACTTACATCAGGTGCGATAGTGACATAGACAGTTTAGAAGCTACGGTATGCTAAGAAAATCTGTCGCAAAGCACCTAACGGTGTGATTCGGCAGCTGTCCTTTAGATCCAGTAATTCATGGTTAGGCTTCACATCATCAGGTATTAAGGTTTCAAAAGCTATTAGCTCTATATAAAAAAGTAATGTATCATAGACAAAAAAAAAGCATTAACAAAAAATCTCCATCACAGCGCAGGCTTGAGATCACACGGTATATTTCATGATGGCCTAGCTTAATCCCTCAAGTAGGGAATCTGATGCCAAGCAGCTACTGATGTAATCTAGCGGCTGATTGTGTATGTTCCTATACCGGATTCACATCATCACTATCAACTTGGTGGTTATTGAGATGATATTTTGTATGACTTTATACAAAATATCACCAGAAAAAATATAGATTAAACCACATGCAACAATGCAACATAGCAATAAACTTGACCAAAGCATTTGCATCGTAATCATCAAGCTTCATTTACATCGCGTTATAAATTATTGCCCAGCAAACCGTAACTACTGACCACTAAACTAAACTCCAACTAAAATACGACGCACAAACAAAATCAGCCGAATATAAATATGTATAATTCGGGGCGGGATCACGGGACGCAATTACACTGTCCCAGGTGGCGACCCGCCTGTGACCGCCTGTCCCAAAAGCCCGGTACATACATATTTATCGCTCGCGGAACGGTGAACAACACTACTACATTTATTTTGGGACAGTTTACACTGACCGACGCGATAACGATATGTGGCCAATGTGACATTTGGTCTACAGATAAACAAACAGCCCACGTTCTACAAGTATCTATCTTATATATTATGTCATTATAGAGTTATAAATTATCAGTAATTTCAATATAGAGACTTTTCATTTTCTTGTTGAAGCAATGATGGCCCAGCGGTAATAGGTATGGACTGACTGTCGTGCCGCAGGTCCCTGGTTCGATCCCCACCGCCGGCTTGAGCTTCACCGCATGGTGGAAGGGCATTTTGCGATTGCCCGCCTGGCTAGCTACCACCGTTATGTATAAAATCTGTCGCCAAGCACTTAACGGTGTGTTCCGGCAGCAGTCCTTGAGAGCTAGTGAAATTACAGGCACATGAGACTTACAAACTATGTGTCAAAGTGACGGGCGGCAGTACAATTCGTCACTTGTGGTGAAATGCATCTGTTATAGGCAGAGGTTAGTTCATTTAACATCAGGTGGGCATCGAGCTTGTTCCTTCACAAAAAGGAAAAAATAATATTTTGTATATACAGGGTGTCCCAAAATTCAACGATAAGCCGCCATCAGAGCATGGACCTACTCATGACTCCTCGGAAAAAAAAAAAAAATTATAACTGTTTTTTTTATTAATTACAGAGACTTTTATAAATTTCATTGATATTCGATACCCATTATGCTATTTTCAACTACCATGGCCACAATTTTTGACATATTTTTGATATTTTTTGTGCATTAGCAACCTAAGAAGGACGGCTATCTACCACAATCCTTTAAAATTACAGAAAGTCTGTAGTAATTTTACAAAAATAAGTAAAAAAAAAATTTTTTTCTTATGATTTTCATAGATTTTAACATTCTATGCACTTTCTATAGTCTGGGTTAAAAAAAAAGTATGGACACTACCATGGCAAGTTTTATTAAAAGTTGGCGCAACTTTATAAAAGTCTCTGTAATTAAAAAAAAAAGAGTTATAATTTTTTTTTTTTTTTTTCCCGAGTAGTCATGAGTAGGTCCATGCACCGATGCCGGCTTATCGTTGAATTTTGGGACACGGTGTATATATTAGGTCCTTACATATGAAATTGGCATTTTGTATGGGAGGAACAAAAAGTCGAATATTTTTTAATATAATATATTTAACTAATCAAAGTATGAACCATTATTTTCTATGCACTTTTGCCATCTCATAGGTAGTTCATTGATCCCTTTACTAAAAAAACCAGTCGGACGGGAATCAATAAAATCTTTGAAGGCGATTTGGACTGCCCCATCGGAGTTGAATTTTTTCACTTGCAAGAAATTATCCAAATTTCGAAAAAAATGGTAATCTGTTGGAGCAAGGTCCGGGGAGTACGGAGGATGTCTTAGACTTTCCAATTGAAGCTCTTCTAATTTAGTAGCCGTCTGTAGCGCAGTGTGTGGTCTAGCGTTGTCGTGAAGCAGCAGTGGCGTGGAGCGATTGACCAGCCTAGGTTGTTTAGCCGCTAGCTTTTCCATCATGGTTTGCAATTCCTGACAATAGACATCAGCCGTAATAGTCTGGCCAGATTTGAAAAAACTGTAATGAACAATACCGGCACTAGTCCACCAAACGCTTACAAGTAACTTTTTTGGGGTTAATTTTCGCTTGGGGCAGGATTTGGCTGGCTGGCCAGGATCTAACCATTGCGCTGAGCGCTTCCGATTATCGTAAAGAACCCATTTTTCATCACAGGTAATGATTCGGTTTAAAATACCTTCATTATTGTGCCGGTTTAGTAATGTAACGCAGCAGTCGACGCGCGTTTGCCGGTTTGTTTCAGTCAATTCGTGAGGTACCCACCTTTCAAGCTTTTTAATCTTCCCAATTTGCTTCAAGTGAATTAAAACAGTTTTATCACTAACATCGCAGCCTGCAGCTAACTCGGACGTGGTTTGCGATTGATCCGCTTCCACAATAGCCTTCAACTCTTCATTATCAACTTGAGTCTCAGGCCGTCCACGGGGCTTGTTCTGAAGGTCGAAATTTCCAGAACGAAAACGTTGGAACCAAAAACGAACTGTGTTTTCTTTTGCAACACGACCGCCATACACATCATTCACCCTTCGAGTTGTTTCCGCAGCACTAGTGCCACGGCGGAACTCGTACTC
The DNA here is from genome assembly GCA_963890685.1 of Plagodis pulveraria. NCBI lineage: Eukaryota > Metazoa > Arthropoda > Insecta > Lepidoptera > Geometridae > Plagodis > Plagodis pulveraria. Next base: position 21,316,767 of record OY982956.1, on the reverse strand, counting down.
GTAAATAATGCGATATTTAAGGTTTTCCATTTTGTAAAATGAGTGACGCAAACAGAAAAAAACAGAAGAAAAAAAACAAATGAATGACGATCATCGAAGCACAAATACATGAGTCTATAGCTGTACAAATTTGAATTTGGAATTCCTTACCAAAGAGGAGAAATTCGTGATTAAAGTGGCCAGTACGAAAAACGCCAATTTCATATGTAAGGACCTAATATATATATATATATGTATATTTATATATACATATATTATGTATAGATTTATATCTACTATGTAATTATATTGAAGACCTATGTACTTCTCTTACGATAGATATGCCAAGGTAATTAATTTCCAATATAGTGTGGCAATTCACTGTTGGTAAGGGTTGATTATTTTGAGGATGCTAAAAAGATAGCGGTTCCTGAGAAGGCGCTGCTGCCTACCTTTCAGTAGTTTACCCTTACTCGTTTCTAACGACACCCATGGGAAGAGATATGGGGGACGGGGGGTGACATGCTAGACAGGCAACCCACGGGTAAGACACATTTTTTTAGTAGTAGTATATTTTTGTCTGGTGTTTGCATGGAGGTAGAGCGATTTGCGAATGCCCGCCTGGCTAAAGTAGAAAATCTGTCGAAAGTACTCACAATATATTCTGGCAACTGTCTTTGAGAGCCAGGCCCCATTTTATTTTAGGTGGTGCCTGTGTAAAACAATTATGTTTACCTTTGACTACTGTATCGCTTACTATCATCTGGGTAGTGGTACAAGGGTAGCAATTAAAATAAAATTACCAAAAGTAGACATATTTAACGTTAGTCTAGTAATAAACGTGTCGCAAGAACTACGTATATACATTTGAAATGAGATTCTCGTGAGTTTCACACATATATAAATATTATACAATACAATAAACGCAGGCAAAAATCGGGTTGTCGTATTCGATCCCCAACGTGAATTTGTCCTTGAGATAGTGTTTGTTTCAAACAAACATAGATATGTATGTATGATTATTGCTAAATTTTGAATGACTAATATTTTGTTCCTCGTGAAAATTAGATTAAAACAGTAAACTAAAATTTGAAATTTTGGAACTGTTATTTGTGTATGTCTAAGTTTTTCATGTTATTGTGACGAATCAATCACGAGGCACACTTGATATGAAGCGGTAACCTCTGTCTATAACAGATCCATTTCATTGAAAAGTGACGAACTTCACTGCGCCCGTCACACTGACACGTAGATAGATTCAAACACTTTATTTGCATAACTTTAAAACATGATAATGAAAATTAACACACAAATTATGTATACAAAAGGCGATCTTATTGCTTAAAGCAATTTCTTCCAGACAACCGAACAGAAAGGTTTTACAAAAATTAGCCAGGATGGCAATTTACTACGTAAACAAACTGAAAAATAAAATATAAAATTAAATATTCACGAAGTATTATTTAAATAAATACCTATATGAAAATATACCTGCAATAAACATTACTTACATACATTATAATATAAATACATACTTATATACCTACATACATACACTGATATAAATATACATACAATCCAAATACTACCTACAAAAATATAATAAGTAATAACCAAGGCAATAGATTAGCTCAGAGTGGATATGTACAATTTACTGACTCTATTTTTGAAAATATATAGTGACTGAGATTTTCGAATCGATACTGGCAGACTGTTCCAAAGTCGAATAGCCTGCATTGACATATACAGTTGTTGAGTCACGTGTGCTTGTAATTTCCAATTATAGACATAGTGCGATCTAAGTGTGCAAGATTAATTTAAATTGTTGTAATTGTGCTGCTAAATGCTTGAAAGTTTTGAAAACTCAACTTAGAATGATAGTAGATATTGTGCTACGAAATCTTTAGTTTTATCCAGATGTGCCAAATGTAGTCTTAACTCGCAACAAACCTCTAGTTCTAAAAGTTTGGTCAATTTATTCAATCATTTTGCATTGCCGTATCACAGGATTATTCTTACTATAAAATACACCAGACTCTTGTTAAGTAAATAGTCAAATAATTTGAACAATTACACGAATGCTATATTTTCAAGATATTTTGTAGGCGTAAGTACTTTTAATTGGCATCTAATCCGGAGGGAGCGCGATATACAAACTTTTCTCTTCTGCTTCACCTGAAGTGCTAGATAACTTTTGGAACACGGTTTTGTACATTATTCACGTTATGCGTTTTTTTTTCTTATTGAGTTCATCAACTTCGTGCCCTTGTTATTATTTTGATTTGGTACCAATTAACTAACAAGGCTAAAGATATCACATGTTTAAATAGTCTACCTATGTTTTCGCTTATAGCTCACAGGGACATTAGATAGTAAATAGATATTGCCAGAGTCCGGACGCTAACTCTCTTTAGGAATGCTCTGGTTAGAATCCTTGCTTTTGTCTCGTAGTAAGAAAACAATCTTAGCAAAATGTTGATTATGTAACTTGTTAGCTGCTGGCAGTACCTTAAAATGGGTTTGGCTTTATCCACACCTTGGAAAAATAGTCAGATGAAGTAATTTAGTTGGTTGAAGGATGCATTCACTTAACAGTTTTAAAAAATATATAACATAATATCATTCAAACTGTCTCGGTTGCAGAGGGTGAAGGAAGACCCATAGTACTTAAAACCACCGGGAAACGAGAGTTCGACTCAAACTAGAATCCAAATTGTTGTGCTTTATATTCTCACAAATTTAAAAATCACTTAGTATGCTATACGATTGCGCTTAAAACATTATTTCAAAAATATTTTACAATTTTACATTTTTATAAACGGACTTCAAACAAAAAATATTCTAAAACAATAAATGCACTACAATTTAAATAAACCAAACCATTGTATACTTTTTTGTTTCTTTTTACATCGACAAGTGAAAATGAGTATATCATCAACATAGTCGAAGCCAATTAAATACGCGTTATAAGGAAAAACTCCAATACTACCCGTCAGAGCTCACTGAAATTTACGAGTAAATTGGGCTATATGACAAGCTTTTGGATATTTTATAATATCATCAAAATCGGTACACACTGTAAGAAGTTATGAGGTAACACACACAAAAGAATGCATTCGAACTGTGAACCTTCTCCTTTTTTTGAAGTCTGTAAAAAATAAATCCGTTGGATTAATAGTTCGGACATCCTCCTCCTTCTTTTGGAGTGGGTTAGAAATAATACCTTATAGTTCGACCAGCGACAAGAAAAACTATTTTCATATTCGCAATGTTAGAAGAGATTTCTCTCAAACGGTCGAGTTGGTAGTTTGAGGCTCTTAGTGCATTTTTCAGTACTAAGGCATTCTTTGAAGTTGCATCTTATGTACGGAAAATATTGAAGAAGAAAAATGTTGAATAAAGTTAGTTAGATCGTGTTAAACATGAACAAAAAGTTCAGTGGCGCATACTTGATACCGCATCGACATCGAATAAATAGGAGAAAAAAGTTAACGCCATCGAGAATGTAGGCATTCGTTTTTGTGTTCACAGAAAAGACATTTTTGTTATGATAATAGGTATTTCAAATTTCAAATTTAATTAATTACGAAATGGTGAAAATATCATTGGTGGATCTCGTGGGGTACTAAGTTAGAATGTCTCACATATCTCTTCCCATGGGTGTCGTAATAGGTGACTAATGGAAAAATACCGCAAGGCCAACATCACCTTCTGAAGATATGGTATCTTACACTGCAATCCCCAAGATTCCTGGCAGGGGTGGGGATTATGGTAAAACCCCTTAATGGGGGAGGCTATTTTCAGCAGTAACAGTACCAAAAGTATAATTGAAATTAACTTATTAGGAAACGGCTAGGACTCGCGTTAAATATACCGGAGAGATATTATTACATTATAGAAAAACCAAGAGCATTAAAAAAATATAAACAAATTATAATTACCAATATAAGCTTCCGATACCAAAAAGAAATAAAAAAAGTTTAAATTATGTATAACATACGCGTTTTATCTCAACAAATTTTCCTGCTGCAGGCAAACGGGCGTTCCTATGTAGGTATCTATACGCAAAGTATGAGATGTAATCCACGCGGTTTGCAGATAGGCTAATTGGCCAGACAGTGTATTCAGACTGCTCCAATGCTTCGTCACAGCCTAACGACTGCCATCCTAAAACAACAACCGGAACCGACGGCTTAACGTGCCCTCCGAAGCACGAAAGCGTTCAAATGTAAATGCCACTAGCAGTTACCTGTCCAAGTAAAGACTCCAGAAAACGTTAACCTAATCTGTTAGATATTTCTAAATACGATTACAAGCACTATCGCGTGCTGAGCAAAATCACATTTACTAATTATTGGAGCACAAAACTTTGTGTTCTGGACGGGAATCGAACCTGCATCCTCCGATTTCGCGCTGGATGCCTATTCTTTCTACACACCTATTAGATATAAACAAGTATAAATTAATTAAAAAAGTAGAAAAAACCGATCGAAAATAAATTATTTTCAGTAAATAAAAAATAAATTAGTTTCCAAAACCTATAAGTACAATCGTTTCATTGAACTTAAAACTGCATTTATATAAATTTATGGAATCGGTTTTAAAAGACCTCCAATTTGATACCTCGCTCGATGGGTTCGGAAAGTAAACATTTTTTTCCTTCGATAAGCCGTCTAAAATCCGCCAGTTTTTTTATTATTTGATGTACCTAGTGTCACTTGTGTTATCAAAACAAATCTTACGATATCTTATACATTTCAATTGGTAAAGCCGTTTAGAAGTTATGCTGGAATAAAGAAACTCACAAACATACATGAACCCTAAAAACAAAACCCTCCTTTTTTGGGCAGTCGTGTTGACGTAGAAATAGATTTTTTTATTTTAAATTTAATAGGTTAGCTTTTAACTACTGTCGCACCGTTGATGTAATCGAAAGTGGTGAATAAGCTTAACCTAGAACTGGATGACGGGCCGTGGGGTGCTGGGCTAGAATATAAACCCCCGTCTCTACCCGTGGGTGTCATAAGAGGCGACTGAGGGTTACACACCAGAAGGTGGGCAGCAGCACTTTCTGAGGAACTGATATCTCACACAGCGATCCCCATGCCGCCTGCCAAGCATGGGGATGAAGCAAACCCTCTCATATTGGAGGAGGCTGTGTCCAGCAGTGGACTATCCAGCTGATGCAGTACAGAACTGGATCTTGAGGATAGCTATCGAAACACACACTAAGTTGCTAAGCGACAAACTACATGAGAGAGTTGCAAACTAACACCAGGTCTTAAAAAAGCAAGCTCTGTTATGGGCGCTTTCTTTACTGAATGCGCTTTCTTGGAGAAAACTACAGCAAGTATATTTCTTCATATGAAAGATAAAAAAAAATGTGTATTCGTACACGTGCTTCAGTTCGAGCTTAATATACAAAGAAAAACACGTACAAAAAGGACGACGTCCATAATTATTGTTATTTCAATCCAAAGCGTTCCTAAAACATCAAAGGGAATATACACCCAACAAAATCAAAACAAAGAAGTGTTTTAGGGGTTACACGGGGTACACTAATACCCCTAATGAAACTGAAGAGACGTCCCCCAAGTAACCTCGTGCTTTTTGTCTTTCAATTAAATTTTAAAGTAATTTGTTGCGGGAGCACGTCTTGAATAAGTTATTCTTTTTATGGTTTACTAAAAGGTTTTTTTCTCTCCGGTGGGAATTGCTTTGTTTAAGTAGCAATTGTGTCATACAGCGTAGATGATATATATGTAGATACTTTATTGTTGATAGTTTTTGTATAAACTCTTGTTTATATAACAGCCCTTTTTATATATTAGGTATAATAATGTAATAAGTATCGTTATTTGGCTCGCCGTTCGTCGTTCATTTACATTTTAATAATAATTAATATATCTAAAAATGTGAATGCTGTGTGGTTTGAACATACACAAAATATATCAAACTAGCGGCTCGCCCCAGCTTTGCACGGGTATTAAACAAAAATTATAAACTGAAACACATAAAGAGTAGTTATTGTGACATAACTGTAATAGTTAGACTTATGGTATTGAGATTTTTTTTGTAGTTATTAATGTCCTCTACATAATTGTAGTACATCACTTTGCTCCTTTGTCAACAATATCCGCAGCGTACGCGATTAAATGTTTTTTGTTTTTTTGAACTTTTTCACACATTGGGTTACATTATCGAAGTTTTCATACAGATCCCTAAGTTTTTAAAAATATGCTATAGCCTATATTCATCAAGGATAGTGTAGGATTCTAATGGTACCCAGGGTGGTAGCGACGTGCCATGTGTTCTGGTGCGTCGTGAGGGGTAGCACCCCAGGAGCGGTCCGGCAACGGACGACCGTGGCGGGTTCGTGGTTGAGTGCTAAAGCGTCCCTGCGATCCCGCCGAGAAGCGGTAGAGATAGAACACCGTGTATTATTTAGTCGGTAGGGGCACTTGCTGCTGTGGGAGTAGTTGGTGTTGAGCCCGAGATATCCCAGCCACCTTCCCTGGGGTGGACGGGAATGCGTAAATGCATTTTAACACGATTAAATAAAAAAAGGTTTATAATGGTAAAATAATTTTTCAAATCGGTCCATTAGTTTATAAGTTTATTTGTTACATACAAAAATACAAACCTTTACTCATAATATTAGTATACAAGGTATCCATAGCACAAAAGCTTTGAATTGGTCCTATGTTTTCTTCTATATACTGAAACGATCATGTCAATAAGTTGAATGTCCGATATGTGATGAAGGTCAGGATAGGTCTTTAATTCCAAAGGTTATTGAACGTACCTACATCAGTGACTTTTAAAAATCGCTCTGGTTGCCATTTATACTCGTAGATAGGGCTAGGCTAGATATTGCAATGTAAAATGTAGTGATTCTTTTAGTTATACCAATACAATTATTATAAAAGATCTTTTATTAAGGTGATCCGAGAAAATATGGGGTAGGTAAATTGATTTGTTTGTTTATAGCTGATAGACTAGCCTTTGACCACTATGTCACCTGATGGTAATTGATGATGTGGTCGAAGATGTTACTGTGCAGAATAAAAGCGCTCAGTAGTAATGTCACTAGCGGTCACCCAGGACGTTGCTTCAAACATCGCTACGAGCGCTTCAAAATGCTTGTAATGAAACAATCTAATCTAATAATAGATCTTTTAGTCAAAACTCAATAGTTATATAGTATGTAAATACTTTTGCGAAAAAAATAACTAAATTTAGTTCACATGTGCATGGCAAGATCCTCGTTCTGTTAGCTAATAATAAATATTTTTAAACTAACTAATATGTTTAAATAATCTTTCAGTAAGTATAATGTGTCCTTACAGTATTTTTTACATTTGTTATTCTAAATTATGCTTTTCTACAAAGTAACGCCTTAATCTATAAATTATTTTAATAATACATATTAATGAAACTATAACGATGAAAAAATATTTTTTGTAATATTATCCGTTTCATTTTTTTATCAACTACTCAAGCTCATAGACCACTATTTTCAACTATTTAAAACACTCAATAGTGCCATTTTAGACTCACAATTTCAACCCAATAGTAGTTATATATTAGTAAAAAAATCAGTTAACAATTGAAGCTAAAAACCTATAGTACCATTATAAATACAATTAGTACCAGTACCTAAACTGGCACTTATTTGGCTCCACGAAAAAGCATTGCAGTATTTTTTCAAACGGGGCAACATTCTGGGCACTCTTCCAATTGATGATGGGCTGCAGCAGTTTGATTGCCTGTGAGCCTGCAATGGCCTTTAAGTTGTCTAAATGCTTAGTTGTTGTAGCTGTAGTTGTAATGTTTTATAAAGTTTGTAAAGTTCATTTTTAAAGACATACCGAGCGCCGGTTAAAAAAGATATACAGTTGGGATAGTCCTCGTAAGAATGACACGAATTCCATAAGGTTGCTTGTAGAGCATCTCTTTGATACCAAACCTACAAAAGTTACTGCACTGAATATATAAGATGTTATCACGTAAAAGTGGGTGCTTACTCGAGCTTAACTGAAGCACGAGAACATTCTATATTTCATGCTACTACCAGAGACATATTCTCAATTTTCTATACCTACTGAGCATATGGATAGATAGATAAACTCTTTATTGAGTACCTTAAACTAAAACAAAATTAAAAATATTTAGCTTATAATATTGAACAATAGGCGGCCTTAGCGCTCAAAGTTTATCTTAATATGATATCTGATATCTTCCAGAAAACCTTTGATTGGAGAGGAGCAAGTTTTGACAAGGGATGGCGGTGTACAATATAGTTAATAGTATTGATATATATAAATATCTACAGTATAGTATACAATACAGAAAGAGATACATAATGTGACAAATGAACAGCCTTAAGCATACAATAGTCGTACAATGCTGGCTTCAAATGTAAGCTGTTCCATAACAATGATAGCCAGGTGTTAAAAGCTATGGACTGACGCGCCGCAGGACTGTGAAAGAATCCCCAGCGCCGGCTTGAGCTTCGTGGCTTGGGGATCAAACCAGGGTACTGCGGTGCGGAAGTACATAGCTATGACCACTCGGCCATCATTGCTTCATAAATAAAAATAAAGCTGTTCCATAACAATGATAGCCAGGCATTAAAAGCTATGGACTGACGCGCCGCAGGTCCCTAAAAGGATCCCCACAAGCGCCGGCTTGAGCTTCACCGCAAGGTGGAAGAGCATTTTGCAAATGCTTACATGGCTTGCTACCGGCATCAAGTAGAAAATCTGTCGCCAAGCACTGAACAGTGTGTTCCGGTAGCAGGCCTTGAGAACCAATAAAATTACAGGCACATGAGACTTAACAATTGTATGTTTCAGTGTGACGGGCGCAGTGCAGCTCGTAAGAGGTTAAATAGGTTATCGATCGCTATCATTATTGTTTTCTTTTTCGCAGCCAATTAGATAATTATTATGTTATTTACATCCCTAGTTTAAGAGTATGCACAGACACGTCTAAAACTAAGCTGAATTATTAAAAAACACTATAATTGTGTCGAAGTATTATTTACTTTTATTCGTCAATTTTGCAAGAAGAAAAGAGTTTTGTGTAAATCCCAAAATTTTAGTATTCAATCCGTTTTGCTCTTTTGCAGGCGAGATACATGATACGATATTGATAGCTGTCATACAAAATGAAGAGAAAAAAATACATTTGTACAGCAATTTCTAGTCTAGCTTGGAGCTATAATTTTCGAGATGTAGCCATTGTGTTTGGCAGCTGTCATCCGATTTGAAGAGATTAGACTCGATAAGACACTTTTGTTGAGTCTTGGCTTAATATTTTCCAAGATACCTTTTTAATTTTGTCAACTGTCATACGAAATGAACAACTTGATGTGATTTGATATCACGTGATCGACATTACTGAAAATTATTTGATACATTTCCATAACAGATGTCGGTTGACGTTGAATAAATAAAAGATGAAAAAGGTTAAGGTATACACAAAATCAATGTGTCCTATTTGTTTGAAAGGGCGGTGATAGTTTAGGGTTATATAAATATGTAAATCAAGTAGTAAATTTGTCGCCAAGCCCCTAACAGTGTGTTACGGCAGCAGTCCTTAAGGGCCAGTACAATTACAGGCACATCAGACTTAACAACTGTATGTCTCAGGGTGACAGGCGCTGTGAAATTCGGGACTTGTGACAAAATGCATCTGTTATAGGCAGAGGTTACCGCTTGAAGGTAAGTGGTGCTTGTACCGTCACAATCAAATAAAAAAATTAAAACAATGTGGGGAACCAATTACATATTACAGTATGGAATCTTTGAAAAGTAATCCCAATAGCACATATTGGACGAGAGTGACTACTAAGTCACTCTCGTAGGTTTAAAACGGAATATACATTATGATATCAGGGCATAAAATTAGGGACATGTCTTTTAAATTGCTTGCCAAATCCACGCCACCAACCACAAGATTATAATGCGCTCGCAAGCGCCCTTGGCGTGTGCGAATGACAACAGAACTGATTGAAAAACCGATCCACCGACAGTGTTGTGAATTCGCAATAAAATATAAAATCCTGAAAACTGTCATAAAACTAGAACTAATGTAACCTACGGTCAAAAACGTGAAGTGGATAAGGATTATGTGATAATATTATGTGATATTTGTGTGAATTTGCTTGTTCATCCCCTTTTCCCAGAATAAAACTGGCGTTAACCTACAAACGGTGAGTGAGGCGGGCAATTACTTTTTGGGTATTATCTTACAAATTTATTACCACTAAGCAATCGAGCATACAAAGTTAAATACTCCAAACATTCGAGGCTGTGCTTTTAAGATTGTGCCGTAGGATTGCGCTATAGATCAACTATTATACTACACGGGCGCATGCACGCAGATTTAGACTGGTAACATGTCACACTTTATTGTAATGTTCTCATGTTCAGAACAATACCGTCATGTGAGAGGTTACTGTGTAATTCGCAAGTTAACTCTAAAGTACCTCATACATAAAGTTATTTTTCGATAGGTAGAAAGCAGTAAAAATGTTTTAACCCACACCGGAAATTCCTGGATTAAAATTGTAGATTAAAATCGAAATAGCTATCATTACATGGTCAGGAAGGCACCTGGTGAGGAGTGCACATAGCCTACACCTATTGTGTACTTGCGTAACGTTAACTAGTTGGGGTGAATGGCGCTTAAAATAATGGCTGACCTTTTGAACAAATTGAATACATACACAATGCAGTAGTTAATAGTCCACGTACCTTAAGCAATCCTTGTAATGCCTACAAATCCTTCAAGTTGGGATTTACAGCAGACATCGTTCTAGGCGTTCTTATATGTCGACCGGCCGGCGACACACAAATCCAAAATAAACGGGAGATAGTCGTGTCCAAAATATGTTACACTCACTGCACTGTGACGTCCATACAATATTGATTGTATTGTAAGTGATATTTCTTATGTCTTCAATTCTTCGAGGAATTAACCCGATATAACACACTAGTTGCCAGATTGACCGAACCGAAGTGAATTCCACTCTCGAGGTTAGTTTCTCGATGCTTCAATTGTTCAATAATTATTAATAAAATTAATACGGAACGGCGAGGTGCGTTTTTATCGGAGAAAAACGAATTAATAGTCCTCACATTACCCTCTATACAAAACTATTTGTTACGAGCATCTTGTATGGCTTTTGTAGGTAGATTATAAGACCAAATACCTACTGAATTGATACTGCTCACGCCATCTCTGGGGTTTGTTGAGCTAAAAACTCAGAAAGTAGCTGATACGATGGGCTCTGCAGCATATTTGCGCTATCCTGAGTGTTTATCAATTTAGAACTAAGATATATTATATTTATATATAAAAAAAATTGTTACCTACATGTAATGCCTTATTGACGCTTCACCAGCGCCAATTTATCGGTTAAGAACGGTTAAGCAAACTTCGCTACGAGCTTTTCAAAAATTCTATTTACCGTCGAAAATGTAATCAATTCAATAATTATTTAAACGGGGCAATGCTGCCAACATGCTGGGCAACTGGTAATGGGCTGGAGCGTTTGCACTGCCTGTGACTCTGCCATGAAAAAATGCTTTCACAAGACCTACAAGTCTTTGCAGACACTAAATGCTTTCATTGAAGTAATTGTAGTGTTGTTTATAGTTCGTAATATTTTGTTAATATAGAACTAACGCCGGTTAAAATAATAATAATAATTACAACAAAAATTAGAAATCGTTAAAAAACTTCTCTGAATACGCGACTAAGCAGAATAGTTGCGACCTAGCAACACAGCAAAAACACTGTTATTTTTTGATGTCCCGCCATAGAGGTTAGATTAAATAATTGTTAGTAAACAAGAAACTATAGATATAATAATAAACCTAACGCTACTACATAATCTGTATTGCAGTCCAAGACAATGAAATGCGATTGGAATTATTTCTACATTGTTTAAAATGTAAAATTTGAAGTGGCGGCGCCGCTCTTTGAATTTGTTACTGGGACGTGATAAAACGTTTAGGTAAATTACCGATGTTAAACACTTCCGAAGGAGAATTTCTAAAGATTATTATAAGATGTTTTAGTTACCATCCCAAGGTACTCGACTTCATACCTAGTAACTCGTGACTTAACTTTTGTATGGAATGATTCGTGTATGATATTGGTTACTTAGTGCTGATTACTGTGCAGCATACAATTGAAAGAAAACAAATGAAATATGCAATCCGTTATAAAATGTGTCGGTGGCTCCATAGTTATCTAATAACATCATATAATATTATGAAGTACATTTTGTTCCGACACTAATGGAAACATGGTGAACGAAGCATTGCACGATTTTATGAATAGTCAGAAGGTGTCTAAGAAGGCTCGTCTGGCTGTTCAAGTGTTGGTTCCGACACTAATGTTTGGTAGTGAAAGTTGGGTATGGCAGAAAAAGCATGAAAGTAGAATAAAGGGAACGATGTTGTGAAATGAGGATGTAGTGATAAAAATCAAAAAAAATATGATAAGTTGGTTTGGACATGTAGAGAGAATGAATGAAATAAGATTGACTAAACAGGTATACGTGGGACAAGTGAACGGAAGTGTTGGAAGAGGAAGACATAGGCGAACGTTACGAAATCAGATTGAAGACGTTCTGAAAAAAGGCCAGGCCAGGAGTGAAGCAAAAGATATTTGTAAGGATCGTAGCAAGTGGATATCTGTGGTCTCTGCCTACCCTTATGGGACAGAGGCGTGATTTTATGTATGTATAAAGTACACTTTAATATTGTTCTTTACTGACTTAACTTTGTGGGAAACCAAATCATTACCATTTTTCTCATGATTTCATAATTGTGTATGGGAAATATGGTTGTGTAAAAAGATTTTTGATAGAATTTCGCACTTTATTTCAAAATATAGATAATCAAAGTGTTAGCATTTTAGTAGGCATCATGTTCTTCTTCAATCAGCTAAAACTTGCATTACATAATAAAATCTTATCGCTTAAAAACCAATGCCCTTCTACACAATGCCACATTTTCTCATAGTACACATTTCTTACGTAGGTACCTTGAAAAACTCCTACAGGATTTATGAACGCATTATCTAGCAAGAGAATGATAAAAGGGCCTTTCTTGTCATAAAATGTTGTTTCACATAAAGGCTTATGACGTGTAGTTTGAAGTATCAATATTTAAATAGAAGGTAATATCCGTGAGAGCTTTGTGTGCCATAACGTAGTATAAAGTGTTCTGCAGTTTTATTTTTATCTATACAATGCTTTACGCTTATAAATCTATATACCAGCCCGCAAAGTCATTTTGATTTTTAACTGCGGCTCCATAATTATGCTTTAGTACGTTTTCAACGCATAAGTTCCCCTAATCATACACCTACTGCTACTAAAATCAGAGTGTCATAAGCACTCGCCCCCTAGGGTTATTGAGTGCCTTCAGTAAAGCGAAAACCAGCATCTTGTCAAAGTCAAAATCACGTCTACGACGCTCTTATGAAGGTCGGTTGCAAATGTTCATATTGAAATATTCTACATTGTACTGCCTACTAGCAAAAAAATGTATACAGTCACTGCGAGAAGAACGGGCAAGAAACTCGGGGACATTATTTTAAACGTCTTGTAACAATATGTTACATAGTAAGTAACACAGTTTTTACAATATTTGTTTAAATTACGTAGGTGACAGGCGATAGCTAGGCAGAGGCAGAATTGTCCAAGCATTGTTGGCGTTTAAGTTATCAAAAACTGTGTAGTAGTATTTTTTAATCAAAATGTTAGTTTGCTCGTCTTAAAATCAAAAATTTGTACAGTTGTTGTTAGGCGCAAATTTGGAGCGAATAAAGAATTTTAACTAATCCAGGTAGGCAGATTAAATTAACGTTTCCATTTAATGATTTTAACCGAGAACTCTATCTTGGTCCAAAACAAAAACAATTAGAACAATAGAATATAATTATTTATTGGCTTTACAACATCAACAGCAAATTTATATTGTAAATTGACTTGCCTAGTGTACTAGGCAAGTCAATTTACAATATAAATTTGATAATGTAACAAATTTGTAAGAAATTTAAATAATTAAGCAATGAATGATTCACAATATTGATATAAAATAAAATAATAACTACATAGGATTAATAATAACAATGTCTTAAATTATCTTATAATAGAGATGTCAACGTGTTTAAATTAATTAAAATGTCAATAATACATACCAATTATTATTTAATACAATACATTATAACTAACCATATATTTTACCCATTATATTTAAGAAATTATTTCACAAGACTTATTTGTTGCGAGAACGAAGAGAGCGTGTACAAATGCGTTTTCAAAAATTTATTTAAGGAATAAGGATTCAATTAGAAAAATAACTTTACCTTTCATTGAAAGTGATTTGCGGGTAATTCTCTGATTATAGATGCCAATTTGTTGAAAATGCAAATGTTGTTAGAGATACCCTGCTTTTTAACTTTTACTAATCTAGTACTTGGTGTAAATAAATTTTCTTTGTTTCGTAGGTCATATATATATATATATATTCTTTGTTTTTTGTCAGCTTAGCATCATACATTTCAAGTAGCAGTTGTCTATGTACATCGATATTACTGTCATAATTTTGTTATTTTTAAAGTGTTTTCTCACTAATGTGCGTTTCCTTAAGCCCAGCATGATCCTAATTGCCCTTTTTTGAGATCTTAATACTCTTTTTATAACTGCCCCATTACCCCAGACCATGATAACATATTTTATTATTGAATGTACATAAGCAAAATATACTGATTTTATAGCTTATTATATTATTTATTAAAGGTTTCAGTTTTAGAAGTGCATAATTTGCACAGGCAATTTTTTTACACATTTTTTTAATGTCAAGTGCGTGACTGATTGTGTAGTCTATCGTATAGCCCAATAATACATTTTCTTTAATGTCAGCTTCACAGTTCAAACTCTTTCGCGTTTGATAATGTATAATGACAGTTTTGCTATCTTTGAGAATTAAACTGGCAAACTAGAAGCATTGATATTAGGCTCAGCAATATGCGTACATAATTTCACCGAGTTTGAACACTTGGTATATAAAATATGACGAAACTACGTTTGTATGGAAAGTGCTCTGTGCACTCTACTCGTTTACTTCATACAAATATTGAGACAAAAATTGTGTATGGAAACCATTTTATTGTATAATTAATAACTTTTGGGGTCTGTTTCAGAAGGATCGAGTAAGTTCCGGTTATACTACCCAGAACATGGAATAACTGAATGATAAAAATGACAGTTAACATGCAGCGCGTTTCAAGCTTTAACCGATGGATAAGCTAAATCGATGACTATGAAACGCAAAGATAGCGTTTTATTTATGAAATATGTTCTGGGTATTATAACCGGAATGGACTCAAACATTCTGAAACAGGCTCTTAGTATACACAATATTATTTATTCGTCGGTTTGGGAATGTTCATTTGAATGGCTAAATTATCATATGTGTTGCTACTGCTTCCTATAAAGTAGTTCCTAAGCAATTACTAACTTTGTATCTATTTGGCGGACTGCCCGCTGAGTACGTTATGGTACACTGCTGGCCGACAAATATGTCACTTTTGTTGATATTCATTGTTATTGCCCTATGTTATGCGACATCATAAAATTGAGAAAGTAAGGATGGACATAGAAATTAATTTCCATATTGGCAAGTGGATTATAGTGGGTATGGATGTGAAAGAGTTTTTGCTATCTATACAGAGATATTAGAAATATGCTACCAACCTCTTTGACTTCGGTTAGTCTTAACACAAATTTTGATCTCAAAATGTTTAAAAAAAATTATCTCAAAATGTTTGTTAGGACCAGCAGAAGTCAACTAAGAGGTCGTTAGCCAATAACCCTGTATATTGTAGTTTACAAAGAGTATTGGACTGTTTTAATATGTTTATTTTACTCATATGATTAATAAACATAAAGTGGGTCAATAAAGAATAATAGCTCCCGTGTGTGCTAGGCTAGAAATACTGGAAGGTGGGCAGTAGCGCGTTCTGAGGAACTGATATCTTAAAATGAATTCCCCTAGACATCTGCTAAGCGTGGGAATTATGGAAAATCACCACCAACTGTCCCAGAACTACATTACATTACAGCTACATTATGTGGTTTAATAAAATAAAAACAACATCAAGTTAATCTTACAGAAATGCTGAATCGACAATTTCTTTCACTGAATAAGCAGACAAGCTTTTAAGAGAAATGAAATATTCAAATGTATACCGCGCCGTGGCCAGCAGTATTTTCAAAACGCAGAGGTAATATGCTAAAGTAGAGTAATATCGGTAAATATACGAGGGAAATGTATACGGCTGCATACAATTTAATAACGAAATGAAAGCGAAATTGGACTTACGGAACTTGAGCGTTGGTAAAGAGAATTCTTCATAGAATCCGTCTGGAACTTACCTGAAATGAATATAATACAAGGTTTGAAATGCGAAATAAAAGTTTCACAATATATTGCAACATTCGTTTGTGTTTGGATAACCTACGAAAGTTTTGCAACTAGAAACATACGTGGAGAATAATAATGGCAGCAATGTGTTCTTTTTAATTACCACAAGAAGGCATTGTGGTTGTCTTGTACTTACTTGCTATAGGGTTCCATCCTCAAAAGGCAAAACAGAACCTTATTATTCTTTCCTTATCATAGATATTTATAAAATCGAAATTTATTCATAAATGACCGAATTCGGGTGCGTATGATGTTAACGAACAGAATATTTTATTGTATAATATTTTAATATTAAAAAAAACTAATAATGTATTTTAGGAATAAATACTAATATTTGTACGCCTGCTTGCAGGTTGAATGCATTGCTATATATTTTCCTAACATCTGAAATTGTAATGATTGTGTATTCTAACAAATAAATGATTGATTTGAATTTAACGCGATAGGCATTCGCTGCATCTAGATTTTTTTTGTTTATCGGTCTTTCAATCTGTTTGTCTGTCCATTCTTCCGGCCATATGATGTGGGTCTCTGGCTTGTAATCAGAATGACCTGACATTTTGTTATTCCGTGAAAAACGTTAACTCAAAGATAACATGGATATAGAAATAATAAGAAATTGTCTTTAAACTCAATGCAAATATTTTAAGGGGGGCTTCGATACATATGAAGAAAACTATCTTGCACCCAAGCATGTAGGGTGTCATTTTCTAGAACTCATGGGATATTTTTTTATTAATATAATTAAATACATGGTTTGTCATATCCTCTATCAAAATTCCAACCTATACTGAAAACGCCAATTTAGGTGTAATGTGGTTTTAAACCATTAATTAAAAACAAAAATCATATATTTTCCTTTTCGGGCTGTTGCGGCTTGCACATGGACAGCATTTTTATTATTTAAACAGATGGTAAACGAAGAAAAAGACGATTTTTGCCTTTAGCTTTTTGTGCAATATTTGTAGTTTACGAGCTTTTTACTTAATTAGAAATTATGTATCGAATGAAGTTTGAATAACATGTCATTAGTATTAAATAAAAAAATAGATTATAAAATTACAACTAGAGGAAAAAATATAGTCATGTGCAGGATTGGAACCCCCGCCATCTACCTCTATAGCTGGTGTATGCTCTTACCACTAAGCCAACATGACATATGACTCATAACTCTAATTTGTCGTGTCATTCTTTACCATCGTATGGGTATGGAGTTCTTTCGTAGTAATTTTGTAATGTAAATCGGGTAAAAAAAAAGAGACACATAGAATATTAAGATTTGACGATCTCCTGGCATCTAACAGAGTAATACATACACATCTTCTTCAGAAATCTGTTAAGTACGTATAATGGAATGTAAAATGTACTGTTACTCTCCTTCACTAAGCAACAAAAAGCATTAACATCATGTAGAACCAGTATCATTGAAGAATTTTGTAGCTGATAGATATAGACATATACATATAGACCCCCCCAGAGTCTGATTTAATACATCGTATACTCGCATTGTTTTCGTATATAGCCAGTTAAATCAAAAAAAAATATTTAGCTCTTTTAAAGCAGTGATGGGTCAGTGGCATTGTTTATGGACTGCCGCAGCAAGTCCATGGTTCGAATCCCGCCGCGGGCTTGAGCTTCACCGCATGGTGGAAGGGCATTTTGGGCTGGCTGTCGCCAACCACTTAACAGACAGCTGTCATTGAGAGCCAGTAATTCTATGTTAAGCCTGTTAAAACCTTCAACCACAACGTCACTTACCATCAGGTGAGATTGTAGTCAAAGGTTTACCTATAAGAAATAAAAAAAAACCTCTAGTCAGTCATCATATCCCTAAAGTTATCTATGCCTAATTAATTTCATTCAGAGTTATCTTAAACACAATATTATCAAAATTTAAAATAGAATAGTCGCATACTACTCCAATTATTTCTATTACAGACTTGAAATGATTTTAAATAACTTTTTCAACGAAATCATTGATAGGACAGCTGAAAACTTTTTTCATTCCCCTAATTTATAGGGGCCTTTCACTATAAAAAAGAGGGAACAAATGAATCTCATTCTTGGTTTCGTACAAAATTTCCTTAGTGTTAGCTTTGTAAATGTTATATATGCGAGTAAAATGGCCGTTACGTAAAAACCGACGGACTCAATTGCGGCGAAATTTTAAAGGACACTTATTGCTACTCTTTTCCAAAAATTGCTAAAGTATATAAAACAAGCTAAAAAAATTAAAAAACATACTTTTGTATTAGGTATACATGAGGATCGTTCTTTTATATAACAGTTCACACTAATAATCAAATAATATTATAACAGCGAAAGTTTGTGAGTGTGTTTGAAAGATTGTTACTTCTTCGCGTTCAAACGGGTGGACCAATTTTGGTGAAATTTACAATTTGAGTTAGATGAGGCGCTGGTTAAACACTATGTTTTTTTTTTTTTTTATGTAATAGGAGGGCAAACGAGCAGTCGGCTCACCTGGTGGTAAGTGATCACCGTCGCCTACGAACAGAGGTATCGAGGATGCGTTGCCGGCCTTTTATATACTTTTCTTCGTCATCCATCAACACGCGGGTGAAACCAATATTGTGAAAAAGTATAATATTATAAAGCTAGCATAAAAAAGCGTGCTTTAATTATAATAATATAGATGTACGCTATTATGATAATAACCATGCAATCAGACAAGTTAACAACGATTTACCTCGGCACTTGCTTAAATTATGCACTCGCAATCATTGGTTCACTGGCTCGTTGATGGAGTTTATAACTACATAGTTAGTGGTCATTATAGTTTGTAATTTCAGTGTTCAGCAGTTAGTACTCAATTTACATGGAAATTTACGTCACAGCTCTAAATTGCCGCATTAAATCAAACGTCAACATACAACCACTAAAACTTTACTCAAGCGACAAGATTTTGCCAAACCAGCTATTATATATTCATATCGATATAAATACTTAACCGTACCTACGTATACATCTTGGTATTAAAACAAGCAATTGAAGCTTCCATCACAGACTCACCTTAATAACTCAAAGGAAAAAAAATAGCGGTAAATAAAAGCCTTTATATTTTCCATCATCAGCTCAGCAACATGAGATGATGCCAGACGCAAATACTTGAATAGTTTTAGAAAGTATATGATATACATTATGCGTCTCTATACAATTTCAGATCTTCTGGGATTCCATCATCACATCCTTACATGGTGCCAATGGGACCACCTCGCCAACAATCGAAGCGAAGCGACAAGCCAACGGGAACGTACATAAAATAGATCCGAGTCAAAATGTATATTGTTTATTGTTTCACACTGAACGTAATATTGACTAGACTGATGCGCGAATATCGGTAAGTGTACTCACTCATTCATGCACCTTAAACAAAAGGTATTCACATACGTATTATACCACGCCACTAACATTTTCTTATATATTCTGTGCCACTGATCAAAACAAAAACAATTTTTGTTCATTCATCCGATAAATCTGAAGTACTTTATTCAGAGACAACCCTGGTTTCGTAACTTTCTCTATAAAGACCCTTGTGAATTGATCTGTAACACAGAGTGCTTTGTAGCTACTTAAGTCTGTGATTGCTTATGCCTTAGGACCGTTTATTGATTAACTGTGGAAAATTCACCATCTTCCAATCAGTTATATCATATGTAAGTCATGATGATGGGTGCGATTTTTGAATCTCAACTCAGTGAGCAAAGATCATCGAAACGGCCGATAGTCATAGATTTCCATTAAACTCTATTTTTGAATCACACTTGTGACTAAAATTACAATTTAACAATTACGAGCTACCCACTCGTAAATAAAATCACTAGTGAATGTTTTGTTGCAGACGTTTCAGAAACAGTACCCAAGTACCATTTACCACATGTTCGCATTTAAATGTGAGGTAAACTTACAAAATATTCAAAATTATGTGGTTTCCTCTTTTAAGGGATTTTGTGAAAGTCAACGTTGAAAATTGAAACGCTGCCGGCACATAATTCATATGATAACGCTGAGTAATAGGCTTTACAATCACTTAAATAAAGCTCCATTTATTATGTATAAAGGTACACACACTTTATCAAATAGATACATGTATTTATAATTTTAATTAATCTGAGTTATCTCTTAAATCCCTCAAAGTTCAACATAGAACTGCTGTACTCAGATGTCAGTTAACTTTTAACTAGTGTTAAATCGTTCTTTTCATACTGATTTTTTAGGACTTAATGCTAACTCTAATTAGTGTTCAAGGCGACTCTGCATCAAATATTAAGTACAAAAAAACGGAATTTAGCAAAAAAAAAATATTCTGCGTCAAAGGGAATCCAATTACAGGTTTGTCAATTATAACAGTTGTAAATTTTTTACAGGTTGATAGACTGAATGTGACATTAAAAAATGACTTTGAATATTAATAATATTGATGTCATTCCGATGATTTTGTAGTCACAAATTCAAAAATCACACCCCAATACTTACCTGCAATATTGTATTATAATACTCGTATTTAATTGTATTTCCCTAAAACACATATTAAAGGTTTAATAGCTGTGCTTGCCGAATGGAAACAGACTACCGCACAGAAGCTAAATGGTTTGAGTCTCTACTGGGTAGCTTTTAAGTATAGAAAATCTGTCGCCAAGCACATAATGGTTCGTTGCGGCATTTGTCCTTAAAAACTAGTTCCCGATTTAGGTGAAGCCTGTTTACCATCTTCAACCATCACTTACAGGATGAGATTGTGATTACGATTGGCGTATTAAGAGAAGAAATATATATTTAGGTACCGTAATGTTAAGGTGTTTGTTTCGGTTTTAGAGCCAACCGCTTGAAGATGTGTAAAACTGGATGAAGCCGATGCGGAAAACAGATCTATAAATGAAAACTAAACGAAAAAGCACAATATAAATATATTATATGCAAAATACTTTTTTACATCATCACTAAAATAAAACACTATTACATACTACTCAAATTAGTTCTTTTCGAATATCAAATTATAGAAAAACAGCCAGTATTAAATGAGATAGAAAAACAGCCAGTATCAAAAAAAGGTAGAAAAACAGCCAGTATCAAAATAGGTCGGTCGGCAACACTGGACTTACGACTAAATCAACTACATTATGAACAAATTGAATTATGACACTTTGTTGATGAAAAACAGTCGAAATTATTCGTAGTACCAAAATTCACCTCATCCACCGCTCTGAGAAAATAGAAAAATAAAAGGTAAATTTGAACTTATATAAAAATTATTTCAACCAATACTTTGCTTCAATACTAAGTACAATATTTCAATTATTTTGAACAACACATTGCATAACATTTCAAAGACTTAATTTGTATATAAATATTAATTATTAAAAGGCCTTTTATCGTCACCATTAACTCTCCCACAGTATTTTGTGAGGTTGCAATTTTGTGGTCTTCAAACACCTTCTATGAGCCCAAATAACACAAAAATTTACATAATTACAAGACCCCAAGTAACTTAATTAACGGTAACATTTATTTCCTTCATTTTTCATTCCGAAAGTTGTAATTGGGTAGCAGAAAATAATGACAGATTTACTACCCCATAATTACACTGAAATTTCAAGTTAGAAGCACATTGTAATTAATACTAATAAATGTAACTTTCCTATTCTGACTAGAATCTCATTAGTATGTAAATTATATTTCCACGCTAACAAGTAATAATGTTCGTTAGAGCAAAAATCTTTTTGTTGGGGCAGCGTACCCTTTTTTATTATTATTGCTGATATATATATGCCACAATCTCACCTGATGGTAAGTGATGATGTGGTCGAAGATGTTAACAGGCTTAACGTAGAAATACTGGCTCTCAAGGACAGCTGCCGGAACACACCGTTAGGTGCTTGGCGACAGATTTTCTACTTGAGGGTGGTCACTAGCCAGGCCACTCGCAAAATGCCCTTCCACCATGCGGTGAAGCTCAAACCCGCGGCGGGATTTAAACCATGGATTAGCTGAACGGCAGTCCATAGCCAATGCCACTGAGCCATCACAGCTTCAACAACCCAACCCGGCAACACTGGAATGTGCCGACCTCACAAACACATAAAAAAAAATAGTTTAAAATGTTAACGACTAACAGAAGTCAAATCTAAGAGGTTGTTGGCATTTGTCCAATAACCCTGTATAGATTATAGCTTAGAACATCAATTCTAAGAGGCACTGCATTGCGTTCATTATCTAATGTCATGCGATCGCACAATCAAAACCTCTTGAAGGTGAATCACGTGGAAGCCAAACGCGACGAAGACAATTTTGGCTGAGTAACGTGAATGTGAGAATTTTTTTTTAAAACGTTCATTATTAATAATAAGGATGCCGCAAAGTAACGCCTTTATCCATTTCTTGTCAAAAGAAAAACGTGATATATATTTTCCGAAGTTCGATACTGTAGGTAGAATGATTTAAAGTAGTATATGACTGAGGGTTATTTTTGACTTAAATTCCAAATTTTGAATCCATCAAATAATTCCTTCTTAGTTCAAGAGTTCGCTTGCATTCTACGCGTGCGTCGCGTTCGTTAATATATAGTTTTGGCATCAGTATCAGCTACAGAGGCACTTAATTTTTTTTTTTCAAAGTATCTGGTATGTACAGAATTGGATCTATTACAGTTTTAATATAAGTATAGAATAGATGACAATAGTTTAAATTTATTATTATGATATTGAATTAAAGACAAAGAATAGAGACTACGAGAACTCCCAAAACGAATCTTGAACGTATCATCCTATCATACCATAAATTTCAATACTGACTCTGCAATTTTGCTTCTGCACTCGTTCATAAAATATCTCACTATTTTAAATCGTAGTAACAATGTTATAAGGTTCAGTTTAGAACAGCAAAATTGTTTTAAAGATAGAAAATATCTTTGTAGAAGTGCACAATGAAATCCGGATATTCTTTTTTGTACTCTTCAAAGCTGTATCAATATCACGGTGAATTTAAATTTTTCAGTCGATGCATAAATCTTTATTGACAAGGTTTAACCATCGATACATGCAGACGATAGGAATTTCTACTATTTAGTCAGACTTTTTGGCATTTAAAAGTAAATAAAACATTAATGTGTGAAAAGCATAGAAGTAAAAATATTATGTGTTTGTAGCTTCGGCTAAATACAATTATTCTATGAGATCTTCATTACATACAAAAAGTGGAACCCAAAAAATTAATCAGCAGCTATTTAACTTAATATGACATTAAGATTATTAGCGACAAGTACCTACCCACTTCGTTAGTACAAAAAATATGTTCGTATGAAATTTTGTTGACAAAGATTACCTACTTATATAAAAATTAGTATTGATACGAAATATGTATCACATTTAAATCCAGCAACAATCTCATGTCCTGCAACTTCCGCACTTTATAAAGTAGGACAAACTCCACTAAAACATTTATTGAGCAGTAACGATAAACGAAAGTAAAAAGTTTCGCAATTACACACCGTAAATCATCAAACTAAATTCATTTACTTGCACAACACCCGAGCAGAAAAGCAAACTTTTATTTTACTGATTTACCCGTAAACCAGTTAAGGAAAGGTGTTTTTGACATTTCCATGGTTGCATTTAGAAGGAGTTATTTGGGGCTTGCAACCCCACAGTACATAAAGAACATGATAATAATAATTAAAAAAGAAACAAAAGCAATAATTCGGTTTTATTTGTAGACATAATAATTTTTCTCTTCATCCTAGCCCCTACAAATTGGATCCTGCTTACGTCCAGTTTCGTACCTTCGTACATTTACTTATTTTGTGCCTTGACATAAACCCATTCGTTGTTTACGATTCTAGTTGAACGGGAGGAAAACGATAAAAACGTTTGAAAAGGAAAAATAGGAGTTGCAAGAATAAAAAACTTGGATATTACTTAGGGAAGTGTTTCCTGAAGGTCAGGCTTGAACATAAATTGATGGTTGTGAGTGTAACGGAACTTTGAAGATTGCGGGTGCCCATCTACGTGGTACGAGTAAGAAAATACTCATATTTTAGTCACAATGATCGATAAAAACAAGGTAAGTGGTAAAATAAATCTAAGTTAAATAAAATCGAGTCTTCGTTTAGTGACATCAGAAGCGGGGTTAATTGTATAATTTTTTTATGCAGGTTCTGAGCACGAAAAGCTAGATTCAGTTAAATAATGTAATCCATCTGTAATCACCAGCGCTCGTTCATCAAGTAGGAATGTGACGTGCAAGTTAGTTTTAAGTAGGGCTTTCATTCGTCAGGGATTCCCCGGATTTGTCCTAGTTTAAAGTGCGTCCGGAGAACGTCCGGTAGGGGGTTTCATACAGCGTCGTTTGGTAAGACCCGGACACTTTTGTATCAGGGGATTGATTGAAAGGTAAGCAATTAATTGAAACAAATCTGAGTTAAAAATGCATTCTTCTTCTAGGTTAGCCTGAACAACATCTTCGACCACATCATCACTTTCCATCAGGTGAGATAGTGGTCAAAGGCTAAACTATCAAGCAAATAAAAATAAAAAAAACTCGTGAGCTGCATACAATTTAACTCCGGCGCTGCAAAATTTACAACAACAGAACATCCCCCGCGCGCGCCGTATATAGAAGAAATGTAGAAAAGAAAAATTAGAAAATAATAAAAAGAACTGCCGCCGACCCCGATCATTCACTCACAGTGTTGCCGTTTAGCCGCATTTGGCGCTAGATGTAGAACATTTCTAGCGTCTTTAGCGCTTTTTTTCTCATTACCATACGCTAAAAACATCGTGAAATCTGGCGGAAAACATAATAATCTTGATTAATATCAAGATTATTATGTTTTCCGGCAGTCAAAGTTATATTGCAAACGAGAAAAACTCACTAAACATACACACGGTTTCTTCTCTGATCAAAATAAAGTATAATTTAAAGGACCTGAGTTGCTTTGACATACAAATTCTTGTTGGAAAAGAAAGATCACATTATTATTTTTATCATCAGGTTACCTCAGACTACAATTTTTATAGTATTCATTCTTGAAATGTTATGGTATTGTATGAACCAACCTTGTTGATCCTGATTTACGACTAATGTCTACGTAGCTCTTGCATACAAACGTAGTTTCGTTATATTCTAAATACCAAGTGCTCTATCTTGTTGAATTTGTATTTTTGTGTTCATGTCTTTGAGCTTCTCTCCTCTCTTGATCTATGTATCTGATCTTTTCGTTTTCTTATTTATTTAATCTCTAAATGTGAAAATAAGAGTTCTCATTCAAAGCGATTTTTCATATAATTTTGAAAATACACGTTTTTACGGAAAACTAATCAACCAGAAGCATATATTTTAAACACAAGGACACGCTTTCAAAATTTCACCGTGTTTGAACACATGAGTTAAAATAGAATAAAAAAAATCACAATACTACGTTTGTATGGAAAGGGCTATAAAGATCCTAGCCATAAGTTTTGATTTACAGATTGTGAAGGTATTGCGAAGGGTTTTGTAAACTTAGCCATCATAATTCGAGAAATGAGTTCTAGCGGTTGCATATCCTAAAAGTACAGGTTTAATTAGCGAGAGACGATTTATGAAGCATTCCATGGATTTACCGTGTGCTAGGTCCATTCTAGCGTTGCAGTGCAGAATAGAAATTTTGAAGCAATGATAGCCGAGCGGTTATAGCTATGGATTTCAGTGCCGCAGGTCCATGGTTCCATCCCCACCACCGCGGTATGAGCTTCAGCGCATGATGGGAGGGCATTTAGCAAATTATTGCATGGCTAGCTACCACTCTCAAGTAGAAACTCAGTCGCCAAGCACCTAACAGTGAGTTTCATGAGAGGTCCTTAAGAGCCAGAAAAATTACACACGAGACTCAACAACTGTATGTCTCAGGGTGACGGACGATGTGTACTTCTTAAATTGTGACGAACTGCATCTGTTACAGGCCGAGGTTACCGCTTAACACGAAAGCGTCGTGCTTATTCCATCACAATCTCATATAATATAGTCTGAAACTCATAACCCACCACAAGAAATATCAATCTTCTATAAAAATTAAAGCTTATTCTTAAACTTTTCTTTAAAATTTTGTGAACAAAACTCGATTATAACTGTTGAAATTAAGAAGTACAAAAATTTCAATCGGCAGGATGGATTTAAATTGTCTACATCGTGGAATCCTGTAATAAGAATGTGCTAGAGTCGTTATTTGTATCCGCGTGCAAGTTCCGATACTTTTAGCGTTGTGTCGTTGTGACAGTGATAAAGACATATTAAAGAAAACCCAACGGGGGTAGATTTAAATTACTACCGCCGCTCTTCAAGATGTAGACAACCGTGACCTGTTTATTCAGTCTTCACGTGATCACGGTCAATGCAACTTGATCGAAACGTCGAGCTTAGTCAAAATATTATTTTGATGGTAATTCTTGAGCAATTTAATTCTATTCCCGATAAAAAATAACGGTTAAGTGGTCAGAGTGGTGCGCATTGGAACAGTAATCAAAACAGAACTTCAAAAGGTGAAAACTCAGAAGTATTTCAACATTCATAAATTCTTTGAAACAATGATAAGCTCAGAATAAGCGACGGCGTTATTCCTCCAGTAGGTAACTTTAGGTAACTTTTTTCTTCATTTCAAATTGTGGCAATGTCGGTTCAAGTCAGAATACATTTCCTTCCAGAATAATTTACATACGTAAGCTTTAAGAAATCCGTCGACTTTGGCAAGAAATGTTATGCATTGTTTTTCTACGCATATTTTTAGGCTTGCTCGTAGATTATTCAAAATTGGGAAGATAATGTTGGCTCGATGTCTTTGAAGTATTATATTGTTAGAAAAATATGTCTAGTAGTGCCTTTCTACGCCCACCTTTGAACAAATGTTTCCCTTATTAAGCAGCTATCTACACTCTGATCCCCGTGAAACATGAAATTTATCCCTCCCGTTTTTTTTAATGTTATTGTGACGGAACAACCTCGATGCCCATCTGATGCCTATAACAGATGCATTTCGTCACAAGTCATGAATTGCACTGCGCCTGTCATCTTGAGACATTGTTGTTAAGTCTCATGTGCTCACAAGTGCTTGTAATTTCACTGGCTCTCAAGGACTATTGTTGGAACACATCGTTAGGTGCTTGGCGATAGATTTTCTACTTGAGGGTGGTAGCTAGCCAGGGTGGCAATCGCAAAAAACCCTTCCACCATGCGACGAAGCTCAAGCCGGTGGTGGGGATCGAACCATGGTACTGCGGCGCGGCAGTCCACAGCAATTACCGCTCGGCCATCATTGCTCCACAATGTTTTTTTGCCATAATTCTCATGTTTTTTTTATGCTTGATAGGTTAGCCTTTGACCACTATCTCACCTGATGGTAAGTAATGATTTGGTCGAAGATGTTGTTCAGGCTAACCCAGAATTACGTTTCACGGGGATCACAGTGTAAGAGAAGATGAAGGCTGTCCTTCATAAGGCACTGCTGCCAACCTTCTGTTTTTCTTTTTTAACATTATAGATGTAAAGCCAACCCTTATTCTACAAATGTGGGGTCGAAACAACAATATGATTTCTCTAACAACACAGAGAATGACAAAGCAAAGTTTAAATCAAAAAATAAATTGAAAAAAAAATTTTTCCTCAACTATATAATATGTACTACGAATATGGAACGTAATTATGTTTCTACAGCAGTTGTTTTAGTGTAATTAAAAAAAAATTAACTAAACTACTGAGCCGATTTCTATAAAATTTATAAGGGGCCACCTTTACGATACCTACCAATCAAAATATAATTATCAAAATAAGTTCATAACTGGTGGTGAAATCAAAAACAAACATACAAAAGTAGTAGAAAATCATACATTCAAATTGAGAACCTTTTTTGAAGTCGGCAATAATATAAAAATTACCTTTTGGCGCCAGGTATTTACTTATTCATTCAAAACTTAACTTATATATACAACCAGGGTTTCTTTATAACATTTCATAACAGGATTACCATATGAAAATAATATAATTACAAAAAAGTATTATACAAGTATAAATCTGTTCTTTTACTATATTACTCTTTTCTGTACACAATTAAATTGAGGTAAAAATCGTCGCGCAGATAAATAGATGGGAACTGATCATTTTGCTATAATAATATCTTTATTGATAACAGAAATAAATTTAACCCTGAACAATCGGAAAATCCAAAGCATTATCTATACGAAAGCGTCGAAGTCTCCCTAACTTCATTAGCAGTTTGATCCAACGTGACGTAAGGCACACAAACTACGAAATTGAACCTTATTTCCAGACTACAAAGCTTATATAAACACACCCTGTTGAAAACTGAGGTGTACGTGACAGGAATTCGTTTGATCGTTTGCTTTGGGTGTGAAGATTTCGAAAATTCAGAGTGGTTGGCGAATTGTTGTAAATGTTTTATAAGCTTTCACTCTAGGGCTTAAAGAACAGTGTTTTTCTATTAAGATGCCTTCTTACGTAATGTTTTATTAACATTGTAAGCATACACATATAGAAGTACATAAAAAAATTAGGTCAGAGAGCAAATATTATTATAATCCTCATTAGTGTTACTAAACGCTTTTGCTCTATATTACGTATATGTATACATATTTATTATTCCTAATTGAATTGCTTAAAGGTTAACTTTTCACCACTATTTTATCTGATGACAAGTGACAATGCGATCAGAGATCTTATTTAGATTATCTTAAAATTAAAGGCGCTCAAGAACATCTGCCGGAACACACCATTAGTTGCTTGGCGATAGTAGTTGCGTGGAGGCTAGCCACGTGGACATTCCAATACCTTAACACCATGCCATTGTTTTATTTAATTATACATATTATAAAATAATGCTGAAATTTTATCACTATCGGACTGTGTAGCAATGAAAGAGAGGTAGCGATGGTAAAATCACGGTCAGTTGTGATGATGTGAAGTGAAAAATATTAACACAGAACTAGTAACTTACATCGTAAATATAACCTGACTAGTGCCTTCTCATAGAGGTTTGCTATTTAATTGTTATATTTTATACACATACATACATGAATAATTAAGAATTTTTTATAACATATAATTTTCTTACTGCTAGAAGCTAAATAAATTTTGCTAAAATTCTGTTCAAGTTAGCTAGGAGCTATTTAGTACATGTCAGCGACTTATAAAGACGATTGATTCATTGTGTCATGTAACTCTCCACTTGTAATCACACTAAAATACAGCCTTTATATAAACATTTGGCACCATTTTACGAAACGGTAGCTTCAAAGCGTTAACGTGATCAATTATTTATAGTTATTAAAAACAATACTACTCGTTTAAAGTCAAAGAAATCAATTCAAAGAAAACGTTGAAGTATAAAGTTCATAAAAGGAATCTACAAAAGCGTCGCGTCGGTCAATCGAAAATAAAACGAAATCGAAAGAGGCTTAAAACCCCACCTTTGAAAGGTCGGAACCAATTCATCGAAGTCTTATAAATTGGCTTGTAATAAGAAATAATAACATCGCATTTATTAATCCCCTTGGAAGAAATTCATTTCATTTCTGATGCTTTGACAATCGACGATATTGGAAGGTGACTCGTTGTAATCTGATCCATAATTCAGCAAATGGGACGCTTATGTATTATTTATATTGATTTTTAATAGTGCAATTTTGACGAGTACATTTTATATACGTTATGCTACATTCCCGTGCGCTTGTACTATAATGATTTAAATAATAGCAGGTAAAACTACTAGGGGAAAGTTTAAATATTAAACACAAAGTAGAAGTTATTTTAGTACCACGTTTTTATTGTCATTTTCTTGTTTGTCTGTCTGTCATTCGAAACGGGAAGAATCTTGCATATAAAACTTTGAGTACTTTCCAATTAGTTTCATTCTTTGAAAAGCGCATAAAACGTGATTTTAAGAATATATTTAAGTCTACATTACTTTTTTATCGTCTTGCAAAACTGAGGAAAATTATATTGAAAGTATATTTTCATTATTTGTCCAATTTTATGCCGTTTTCAATGGTATTAGCATGGTAACAGTGCAAAATCCTGCTGCATCAAATTAAATCCAGAACAATGCGCTGGAATTAAAAGTGACAGGCTTTAATAACGGTGAATAAAAACATTGTGAAACAGCCACGCAACCGACGTCTGATCACAACAAATTTTGGGGACACATAAATTTGTTTTACTGAAACTTTTTTCAGATTCCAGATTATTCTATATTCAACTTGTTACAATGGTCCATTTAAAGCGTACCTAGACATCTTGTGGTATATACCTCCACACCATCTGTCTGAGAAAAATCCTTGTCCAATCTACCAATAACTTAGTATATAATTATTAATTTCAGTACATTAGACGGCGGGTATAATATATAAGCTTTAAGAATTGTAAGAATGTACCTGAGGGATGCCTTAGGGACAGATTACGTGGGTGAACACGTGGGGGCGTCTTCTATTTTGGTATGCTATCATTTATTCCACTTAAAAGTGAATAGTTATGTTAAGACATTCTATTTATTATTGTTAATTATGTATGACTAACTAGAGAATGACCGTGATAATTCTGTTAAACGTACATTACGTTAGAAGCGTTTGAGATCAGATGTCTTAGAAATCTAAGAACAAAGAATATGGGTAGCCTTTTTCTAGTACCTACAGATTGCAAAAATATCTTCTAGACAAATATGACCAAGCATTCATTCCGCTCACCATGTGAGACTGCAGTGAAAAGCTTGAGTTTAAATAAAAATATTTTTAAGGTTTTAATAATTCATGCCTCCTACGTGTTCCGAAGAGTTCATGATATTTTTTTATTATATAAAATGACTAGGTGAACAAGCCTGTCCATGACATTTACAGAGTCATATATATATTTTTTTTTTTTTATGCCTGATAGGTTAGCCTTTGACCACTATCTCACCTGATGGTAAGTGATGATGTGGTCGAAGATGTTGTTCAGGCTAACCTAGATGTACTGGCTCTCAAGGACAGCTGCCGGAACACACCGTTAGGTGCTTCGCGACAGATTTTATACTTGAGGGTGGTAGCTAGCCAGGCGGGCATTCGCAAAATGCCCTACCACCATGCTATAACGACTGCCATCCTAAGACGACAACCGGGACCGACGGCTTAACGTGCCCTCCGAAGCACGGAAACGCTCAGTAGTAATGTCACTAGCGGTCACCCATCCAACTCTTGACCGCGCGCGACGTTGCTTAACTTTTCTGATCGGTTGAGAACAGCTAAGTAAACTTCGCTACGAGCGCTTCAATATATATAAATATAATGAACAGTTCTTTGAGATATATTGCGCCTATCAATCCGATACCTTAGTTCTTAAATCTAATTCGCCCAGCAATTTCAGTTCTTATAGTGACTTTCTAGGCATTATAGGATCATTCATCATCATCAGCCAGAAGAAATCCACTGTAGAACAAGGGCTTCCCCATACAAAGGCCTCCCCCATAATAGGAGTGTTACTACTGATTCAAAGAGGAATATCTACCACACTGCGGAATTGCTTGCTAAGATACGCCCTTACATATGAGGTTTACCATCTGATGAAAATGGCGAAGCATTGAAATCTGCATATAATTGAAAGGAATAAATAAATCTTACGACAAATTGCTCCTGGATACAAAACCGTTCAGTGCTTAGTATAAGGAGTTTCCTATGCCCCTTTGGTTTTCGTGAAAGACTAAGGAAAATCATGTACTTACTATACTTTTTTTTAATGTTATTGTAATGGAACAAGCACGAGGCCCACCTGATGTTAAGTGGACAGACCTCTGCCTATAACAGATGCATTTCATCACAAGTGTCGAACTGCACTGCGCCCGTCACACTGAGACGTACAGTTGTTAAGTCTCATATTGCCTGTCATTTCACTGGCTCTCAAGGACTGCTGCCGGAACACACTGTTAGGTGCTTGGCGACAGATACTTAGATACTACTTAGATACTTACGGATGAGTAACATATCTTCGACGTGACATTACAAACTATGTTTTGCTTATGCCGTTTACCAGCTATAGATACAGATGAACTCATGACAACGGACAGACAGACAGCATAGGTATAAGAAAAGCTCCGTTTTGTCATTTGGGCAAGGGATCTTAAAAAACTAACACACTTTATTTCATTTTAAAAAATGCAGATAGAAAAAACCCATAATATATCAGTGCTGATGCAATGAATTCGAAATTTAAATTCAAGAAATTTTATATTCATAATACCAATAAAAATTTCAATCCCAACCCCTGGGTATATTTCATTTTATGAGATCCATTTTCTCAATGGTTCCAATTTAGGTGGTCCAATATTCAAGAGCTAATAACAAAAATATGGACGAGACCTCTCGAACCTTTTGTCCTTTTCAAAATATATTGGGTATTTTATTGAACAATCGGTATGGTATTCTCATTGTCATTTTATCTTTTATAACCATTTATTCTACCACTTGTGCTTTGTTTGCTGAAAGTTACTAAAATTTCGCATCAACAGTATTCAAATGCGGACTTGTATAGGTCTTTGTTTGTTTGGATATAGTTTTCTCAGGGTTGACTTGCAAGCAATGCCTGAATAGCTGTGTAGTTATTGGGTTGAAAAAAAAAAACAATTACAAATTGCAGGATGCCGTACAGTCATTATTGGTATATGGCAAATATTCAATCCTTGCAATACTCAAATGAAACTTCACTCAATCACTCTGACATTCAATCGTTCATACTTTCGTTCGCTGTTCGTTTACTCTTGGTGAAAATATATTAATTCATTAAACTACCATCGAACCGAGCACACTGGTTTTTCTTTATCCTGTCCCCATATCCAGCAGGTTATGGGCTAAGGCCGCGTTTTCTACTGCACAAAATAAAGTATATAAAGTCTAGTTCGAGTAATTACCATATTCTCAAGATGGATTCACGGAGCAAAAGAAATATCCAACAGTTTAATGGTGAGAGGTATAGCACGTGGAAGTTTCGAATAAAATCACTGTTAGAAGAACTTCAAGTACTCAGTGTTGTTGAAGATGCCACACCAGAGGACCCTGACGCTGAATGGCAGAAGAAAAACATAATTGCCAAAGGTACGATTGTTGAATATTTGAGCGACTCGTTTTTAAATTTCGCTAAAGATTCCGCTACCGCCAAATCCATTATAGAAAATCTTGACAAAATATACGAGCGATGAAGTCTGGCATCACAATTGACGTTACGAAAACAGTTGTTAAATCTAAAAATTATAGCCCGATGAGATATTACTGCAACTTTTTACGAAGTTTGATAACTTAGTCACAGAACTGATTTCTGCAGGCGCAAAACTAGACGAAATGGATAAAATTGCTCATCTTCTGCTCACGCTACCCATATCTTATAATGGCGTCATAACTGCATTAGAAACGCTCGGTGAAGATCACTTGAATTTAGTTTTCGTGAAAACACGTTTATTAGATCACGAAATAAAGTTAAAGGCTGAAACTACGACGGAACTTAATGCCCTACATACTGGTATCAAACGTTTCAATACCCAAGATTCGCCAGTACCTAATAAGAAAAAAAAAAAGTCTAGCCACAGAATAAAGGAAACGATCAAACTGGAAATTCTACCTACAAGTTTTCAAAAATGTATTGCGACCATTGTGGACGACGAAATCACATTAAAAGAGACTGCCGTTTCTACAAAAATCAACAGCAAGGCGAACAATCATCAAATTACAAGAGGGTAGCCAATAACGTTCAAGCCAGCAATGACGAGGACGGTTTTGCTTTTATGTTCTCAAAATGTAAGTTACCTAATGCCGCTGATAATCGGTTAGCTAACAATTAAATTTGTTTTCTTTTAGATTCCGGGGCGACTGACCACATTGTTAACAATCGGGAGGTTTTTACTACATATATTGAACTACCGACACCTCTAAAGAACGGCGTTGCAAAGAATGGGACCTCCATCCTTGCATTTGGTAAAGGAAGGATTGAGCTAACGACAAACTTGGGTATTCAGGGATCAATTGACGATGTATTATATTCGCCAGAGGCTCGGTATAATTTACATAAAATATTACGGTAAATCGCATACAACAGACAGGTATGTCGGTTATTTTTGGTAATAATGGTGTTCAAGTATATAAAAATAACAAATGTTATATGACCGGTGAAAATACTAACAATCTTTTTAGTATCACTTTTGAAATCGATAGATTGCGGTGTAAATTAAATGTTGTTCATAATCAAAATAGTTGTAAAACCCACCAAGATGTTTACAAATTATGGCACGATCGACTTGGTCACTTAAATAAACAAAAATTTAATTTGCTCAAAAATTTTTATTGACTCTCTGACAGTAAAATCATCGATAATGTTGTATCTACCGACGATTTATGTGAACCTTGTATTCTTGGTAAACAATCACGATTGCCATTTCAAAAATCAAAAGACAAATGCAACAAAAATAACCGACCCCTATTTATTGTTCATTCTGATGTATGCGGCCCGATAAAACCTACAACTATTGATGATAAAAATTATTTTGTTAATTTCATTGACGATTTTACACACTACACGGTTACATATCTAATGAATTCCAAATCTGAAGTATTAAAATGTTTTCAAGATTTTGTAGCTAAAAGTGAAAATCTGTTTAACACAAAAGTGACCAATCTGTACTGCGATAACGGGCGAGAATATTTCATTAACGAATTCAAAGAGTTTTCTGTTTGTAAGGGAATAACCTACCATCTGACGGTACCTTATACGCCTCAACAAAATGGTGTTGCCGAGCGCATGAATCGTACGTTAACCGAAATGGCTAGAACATTGGTTACAAGTGCGAAGTTAGATAAATCTTTTTTGGGTGAAGCTATCTTAACGGCTACGTACTTAACAAATAGACTACCCACAAAAGCACTCGCAAATGATAAAACACCATATGAAATGTGGCATTAAAAAAACCGAAAATAAGCCATTTAAAGGTATTTGGTTCAACGGCTTATGTCCATGATAAAACTAAAAGTTCAAAATTTTACGAAAAATCATTAAAAACCATACTAGTCGGATATGATCAAAATGGTTATAAATTGTTTAACGTAGAAAATAAACAGTTTTTAATCGCTCGAGACATTATTATATATATTATATTTGCCGAGTTAAATTTTGAATTTTCTAGGCCAGTTGAAAATTATAAAAATAATCCCGTCAAAGTTCCCGCCGAAATTAATAAGCTCGATGATAAATTGACAAAATTAATAGGCACCAAACACAAACCTCTTCCTAACGATAACTCAGAAGCTGGACCTTCATCTAGCAAACTGAGGCGTAGTGAAAGAATTCTGAATAAGCCCGCAATGGATAACCAAACAATGAGTGATCCTGATTATTATTTATCACTTATTACATTTCAATCTTTACCAAATTCTTACAATGAAATTTTCAATAGAAGCGATACTAATAAATGGTTAAAAGCCATAGACAGTGAGATTAAGTCACTTCATAGCAATCTAACTTGGAGCCTTGTTAATAAACCTGATAATGTGAATATAGTTTCATCAAAATGGATTTTTACGATTAAAAATAATAAATTAGGTGAGTCTACGCGTTATAAAGCGTGACTAGTCGCACGAGGCTTCACACAACAATACCTACAAGACTACGACGAAACGTTTGTACCAGTTACGCGAATATCAACCTTACGTCTTATCTTAGCGCTAGCGAATCAATATGATCTACACGCACATCATATGGACGTGAAAACGTTTTTTTTGAATGGCGTTCTTAAAGAAGACATATATATGGAAGTACCAGAGGGCGTATCAGCTGAGGCAAATCAAGTTTGTAAATTAAACAAAACACTGTATGCCTTAAAGCAATCGTCTAGATGTTGGTTTGAACGTTTTCGATCGTGCTCTTAAGG
The DNA here is from genome assembly GCA_963890685.1 of Plagodis pulveraria. Lineage (NCBI taxonomy): Eukaryota > Metazoa > Arthropoda > Insecta > Lepidoptera > Geometridae > Plagodis > Plagodis pulveraria. Next base: position 21,280,338 of record OY982956.1, on the reverse strand, counting down.
AAATTGGTTATAAGAACTCACAAGTCGACCCATGTTTATATGTTTTGGACAAAGGTTGTATAGATAAAAATGCATATATAGTGTTATATGTAGATGTTTTAATTGTGTGTGCAAAAGATTTGCAAAAAATGACAATTATATAAAAGTAGATTAATGCAAGAATTTCAAATGACTGATTTAAAAGAGATAAAGTTGTTCCTAGGTATAAAAGTTCAGCGAAGTAAGAGAAAGTTGAGCGAAGGTATATAAAAGGAACAATTAATTTGAAATTGACCTATGAAAAATGTGATTATAAACAACTGATTACTGGCTATGCTGACTCCGACTGGGGAGGAGACTTAGTTCATAGAAAAAGTACAACAGGGCACGTTTTCAAAGTGTTCGATAATTGTACAATTTCGTGGAATACTAGAAAACAAACCACAGTTGCAGCTTCCTCAACAGAGGCAGAATATATGGCTTTATTTGAGGCTGCTAGGGAAGCCATCTGGATAAGATCATTATTATCAAGTATTTCAATTCAAATACAGCAACCAATAATTATTTTTGAAGACAATAACAGTTGTATAAGCATTGCCAATAACAAATCACAAAAGGTCGAAACATATCGATATTAAATACCATTTTACACGAGAACAAATTGCTAATAACGTTATGAAGCTATAGTATGTTTCCATAGGAAATCAACTGGCTGACATATTTACGAAAATGGTAACAACAACAAAGTTCCTGGAATTAAGATCAATATTGAACTTAATATAAGATTATATTGTATTAATATAAGATTGATTTAGTAATTGTAATTACTTGAATAATTCTTGTGTTGCAAACCCCGTTGCTATATTTATATAAGTTTTATGTATACTTGCATATTTGAGGGGGACTATTGGTATATGGCAAATATTCAATCCTTGCAATACTCAAATGAAACTTCACTCAATCACTCTGACATTCAATCGTTCATACTTTCGTTCGCTGTTCGTTTACTCTTGGTGAAAATATATTAATTCATTAAACTACCATCGAACCGAGCACACTGGTTTTTCTTTATCCTGTCCCCATATCCAGCAGTCATGACTTCAGAATGAGACTGTTCCATGTTTGGATTTCGAAAGATCTATCTAAAGAAATAATATGCCGAATAGGCAGCATGCCATTACTCACGTCGTTAATGGGGCACTTTCCCATCCTAATTGGTAGTATAACTTGTACCATTCTGTTAAAGTGACGGGTTACTACCAACGAGAGGAGAGAACCAAGGACAAATCAAGCGTCAGATATCGGCCGAAAAAAGTGAACCCTAATCTTCATACAATATGTCTATATAATACTTCATATAATCATATCCTTATGTATGAGATAAATATGCAATTCTTTAATATGTCATGTGTGTATGTGTAGCGTCTTTTATGTTGTCAGAAGAAAATGTTGTATCGATCCCACATAAAAAGGGACAAGTATAGAAGAACTTATGATGTCTTTGATGACGAATTAAACACTATTGCTTACCCTTAGATGAAACAGTGGTAAAAGCTATCAAAATTATTGATACCCAGTTGGCACCGGTGACAACACTACCGTACTCTAATTTAACCGTACTTTCGTAAGTAACTTTTTGAAGCAGTGATGGCTCAGTGGCATTGGCTATGGACTGCTGCGCAGCAGGTCCATGGTTCGAATCACGCCCAGAGCTTGAGCTTCACCGCATGGTGGAAGGGCATTTTGCGAATGCCCGCCTGGCCAGCGACCACTCTCAAGTAGAAAATCTGTCGCCAAGCACCTACCGGTGTGTTCCGGCAGCAGTCCTTGAGAGCCAGTGAAATAACAGGCAAAATGAGACTTAACAACCATGTCTCAAGGTGATGGGCGCAGTGCAGTTCGTCACTTGTGATGAAATGCATCTGTTATAGGCAGAGGATACCGCTTAACATCAGGTGGGCCTCGCGCTTGTTCCTTCACAATAACATAAAAAAAAAGGGTTTTGGCATTTTTTATAGCCTATTATTTGGCCTATTAGTTGTATAAATTTTCTTAATTTTTATGGTAGGTATTAGCGATATAAAATAGTTTCTCCCGCATGATTGATGGTACTTTATGTCTTCTGTGGTACTATCGATGTAGAATAGTATCACCGGTACCATTGATGGTAAAATGGATACAAAGTAGTGTCAATAATACCATTAGTGGTACAATCTAATGATACCAGAAGTACTTACAAAGTGGAAAAACGCGTCTTGTACGTGAGCGAGTTGTAAACCTAATTATATACAACAAACTTCATACTAAAACTTTGTTTGCTACATCAAAGGGTAATATTGTTTTGAAGTCTTAAAAAAGTTACGATTCCATAATACAATGAAATAAATTTCTATAAAGTAAAGAATTGCATTTTGCATGGTGGAAGGGCATTTTGCGAATGCCTGGCTAGCGACCACCCTTTAAGTAGAGAATCTGTCGCCAAGCACCTACCGGTGTGTTCCGGCAGCAGTCCTTGAGAGCCAGTGAAATTACAGGCACATGAGACTTAAAAACTATGTCTCAAGGTGACGGGCGTAGTGCAATTCGTGACTTGTGACAAAATGCATCTCTTATAGTCAGAGGTTTGTCCGCATAACATCAGGTGAGACTCAAGCTTGTTCCGGCACAATAAAATAAAAAATAAAAAAAATTAATAATTATATTCGAGACGGCTTTTTAATCGAATACGTTGATGCAATGGTACGTTTATAAGGGTTAACATACACTGCTGTCATAAACATGGTAAACGTATCATAAATTCATTGAAATAACACGAGAAACGTGCCTCCATCCGACTGAATTCAATATCCTTCGTAACATAATTCACCGGTTCGTAACCGTGTAAGGCCACCGAGGCGTGAACCCTACACCGCTTAGTTCCAATAGATTTGCTCCCTCTGACGTCTAGGAGTGCACAATGCAGTGTCTGTAAGCCTACTTTATGGGGATTTGTATCCTACCAAACAATACGTGCGCTAAGCGCGGGCTGTGTTAGAAGTTTGAAGCGATTTCCTTTTGCTGGTTGAATAGGAATGTTATACCAATATTGCCAGCTTACTGTTTGACTAAGAGGTAGTCTACTTACAACTTTGAGGACTGCTGAGGAAGGACTGTTTTCTATAAAAGTTCTTATCCTCTGATGGGAACTGGCTCCCCTGTATTCGTCATCATCACATCAACAGCCGTCATATGTCCACCTTTAATCACGGGGTGGGCACTATCGACACTTGGCGGATTGATTGCAGTTCTTCAGAAGGTGCTGCTGCCCACCTTCTGGTATTTCTTTGTACCTGATAATTTATTTTAAACAACTATAAATCAATTATAAAAGTAAATAACCCGACTACAAATAATTTATTTTCGTTAAATATTTTATCTTTCCATTGAAATAAAAATGCAAGATATTTATGGTATCATCTTTTAAAGTCTTTCATTTTGGCACCCCACTCGATGGGTTTGGAAGAAAATAAAATAATTTTATCTCACAATATGATGTCTTAAGACTGGAGAGAAATCTCGAATTTTCATGCAAAAAGGGATAACGTTTCTACCCCCATAAACAATCACCGATTTTTTTGATTTTTTGAAATGTTATAGATGTTATCAATATTCAACTTTATAGATTTGGCTTTATATCATGATATTTAAGGAATTTGAATTAATGGGTATTCAAATACCGACATTTTCTCAAAACTTGTATGTCTTGTTTGTGAATTATTTATAATAAAACGAAAACCTATGAACCTACTTTATTCTGTCAGTTATAAAATAAGACCAAAATTTTTATATTTGATAATGTTTACTATTGGAGATTTTTTTTTTCCCAGAACTCAAATTATGCGCAAATTCTAAGTCAAAACTTGAAGAAGCTGCAATTGTCCTTATCGCATTATTCTGTTCGGGCGTTTAGCGGTGAGGCAGCATAACTTTGTTGAAGTACCTATTTTTCTGTTGGAGCTTCCATTCCCGCTACTTTTAAATGCGCGAGTTTTTTTTATGTATCTATATATCTATTGTAAAATGGCCTCTGGCCAAAAACGAGAGCGTTACCAAGCTTGGGCCAACTCAGTGTCATCTAAGGATTTAAATACCAGCGATCTCAAAAAGGAATATAATTTTGCCTCCAGGTCCTTCAAAAGAGTAATCGCAAGAGCGAAGTCGGAGCATATCGGCAGAATTGGCGAGAGATTAGCCCGCCTTCCTTCAGGAACACGTGCGCTCTGGTCTCTCGCCAGGGCTGTCCAGGGGAATTTTTGTCAGTCATCTCTATCACCCCTGCACAGAGAGAATGACACACTGGCCCACACCGCAAAGGAGAAAGCTGATCTTCTGGGCACTCTCTTTGCGTCAAACTCTACTTTGGATGACCAAGGGAACTCACCACCGACTATACCACGGTGTGATACCTCGATGCCAGATATAAATTTCCGGCAAAGTGCTGTACGTAAAGCACTGTTCTCCTTGGATATTCATAAGTCGAGTGGGCCTGATGGCATCTCTCCGATAGTGCTGCGGAATTGTGCTCCAGAAATGACTCCAGTTCTAACGCGTCTTTTCCGGCTCTGCTACACATCAGGCGTTGTCCCAAAAACATGGAAGACGGCGATCCCTAAAAAAGGTAAACGCTCTGATCCGTCCAACTACCGCCCTATAGCTATAACATCTTTGTTCTCCAAGATAATGGAATCCATTATCAACAACCAGCTCTTGCAGTATCTAGAGGAGCACCAGCTGATTAGCGATCGCCAGTACGGTTTTCGTCGCCGTCGCTCAGCTGGTGATCTTTTAGTATACCTTACGCATCGATGGGCGGAGGTGGTGGATTCCAAGGGTGAGGCGTTGGCGGCTAGTTTGGACATAGCGAAGGCCTTTGATCGGGTGTGGCATAAAGCGCTTCTTTCGAAGCTTCCTTCCTAAGGGCTTTCCGAGAAATTGTGCGAGTGGATCTCCAGTTTTTTGGCAAATCGGAGCATCAAGGTCGTTGTCGTCGGTGCATGCTCCGACTTGAAGCCAATTAACGCTGGCATTCCGCAAGGCTGTGTGCTATCTCCGACTCTATTTCTCTTGCACATCAATGACATGCTGCAGCTCAGCGATATTCATTGTTATGTGGATGTCAGTACCGGAGATGCCTCTTACACCGGCCGTGCTAAAATTTCTCGGGTAAACGTTGTGGAGAGTCGGAACAAACTTGTGGTTGAAGTCGAGACCATGTTGTCCAATGTTTCGAAGTGGGGCCGACTGAACTTAGTTCAATTTAACCCCAAGAAGACACAAGTTTGTGCGTTTACCGCTACATTATCCCCCTTTGTCGTATCCCTCTGTTTTGACGACACTCCCCTTGCCCCATCAACTAGCATCGGAATACTTGGCGTCGACATATCGAGCGTCGTTCAATTTCGCTGTCACTTGGAAGATAAGGCTAAATTAGCCTCGAAAAAGCTTGGTGTGCTTGGAAAGGCGGGGCGGTACTTCACGTCGGCCCATTGCCTGCAACTTTATAAGGCTCAGGTTCGGCCTCACATGGAGTACTGCTCTCATCTCTGGGCGGGAGCTCCCCAATACCAGCTTCTTCCATTTGACCGCATACAACGCAGAGCGACTCCAATCGTTGACGATCAAGTTCTCTCCGACCGGCTCGACCCTTTGGCACTACGTAGAGATGTTGGATCACTCTGCATCTTCTACCGCATCTATCACGGGGAGTGTTCTGAGGAACTGTTCGATTTACTACCTGCAGCTCAATTTTGCCATCGGACTTCCCGACAAAGCATGATGTTTCATAAATTTCATGTCGACGTCTGAAAGTCCACAACTTTGCGATTTTCACGGCATTTTCTACCTCGCACTGCCACAATATGGAACCAGCTGCCAGGTGCAGTATTTCCGAACGGATACGACTTAGGGGCCTTCAAGAAGAGAGCATATTCCCTCCTCAAAGGCCGGTAACGCATCCTCGATACCTCTGGTGTTGCGGATGTTCGTGGGACAGTGATCACTTACCACCAGGTGAGCCGCCTGCTCGTTTGCCTTACTATCCCATAAAAAATGTAGTGTCATTTGCGCTATCAAGATAAAGCTAACGATATCTCATACATAAAAAACGGTTAAGCCGTTTAGAAGTTATGGTGGAATAAAGAAACTCATTTTTTTAAATTAAATTTCATGTTGTGAATATCACATTTTATTTCTATAGTCATACATCACTTAAACGCTAGTGTTTCATTCTCGAAATTATATCGACGGTCTTATAGCAATGAGAATTCAGGTCAGTCTATGGGTGGATTTCTTCCGATAGATTTGCTTGTCTGCTCCACTTGCCAATAAAATTATTGTCGGACGACGGCGGGATATTTGATAGATTACCGGTAATACTGGAATTCGTATTTGGGGCTTGATTTATTTATTGGGCAAGTTATTTTCTCCTTTTTCTTATTGGCTTGTTAAGGTTAATTGGGAAATGTTATTGTGCTTTGTGGGTGAATGATAATGATGACCACCCTGTATCTTTCAGTGTTCAGTATCAGTCAGATCGTAGTACAGCTGAACTTATGAAAGCAGTTTGAACAGAGGTTCGAACCTAGGTAGGACCACATATTTATCTAATTTTTGTGATGTGATAATAATCTATTTCCATAAATAATGACTAAGGGTCTTTTTTCTTTAATTTATCGGTAATGCCTGATAGGTTAGCCTTTGACCACTATCTCACCTGATGGTAAGTGATGATGTGGTCAAAGATGTTGTTCAGGCTAACCTAGAAGTAATGGCCCTCCAGGACAGCTGCCGGAACACACCGTTAGGTTGCTTGGCGACAGATTTTCTACTTGAGGGTGGTAGCTAGCCAGGCGGGCATTCGCAAAATGCCCTACCACCATGCTATAACGACTGCCATCCTAAGACAACAACCGGGACTGACCGCTTAACGTGCCCTCCGAAGCACAGAAGCGCTCAGTAGTAATGTCCCTAGCGGTCACCCATCCAAGTCATGACCGCGGTGGACGTTGCTTAACTTTGGAGATGGATTAAGGACAACTAAGTAAACTTCGCTAAGAGCGCTTCAAACAGTCTAAAAATAAAATTTTATTTACGATATTATTAGTCGAGAAAACGGACGCCTTATATAAGCTGCCGGTATTGCTTCTCGGTGAAGTGGTTTTGAATCCCAAGTAGTCGAGCGTCGAGGCGTTCTCAATTATTGAAATCGGAAGTTAAATCGTATGTTTAATACTGATAAGTATTTCTATTAATATTTATTTATAATTATTTCGTACCAATACGTTTTTACTAAAAGTTTGTCTGAATTCTCGAGGGAACGATTTTTAATCAATTCTCACGTAGGCGAAGCCTCGATTTGGCTTTTACTGCAGCTTCAAACGTGTGGTATGAAGGTTTCTAAAATTGCCGTAAGGAAGCTTTTTTGTGGGTGTATATAATCGAATATTTTGATAAAAAACTGTCGAGTACATGTCAAGCCTCGCTCTTTTTAATGGCCTTATTGCAACAGCCCATAGAGGAAAAAAATATTGTTGGTTTTGATCCTAACTTCAAAACAACATTTTAAATCGGCGTTTCTTGTTGATTAAATAGAAGATATGAAATATATTATTTCGAAATATTAGATTCCTAAATTGACTTCGCAACAAAAATTGATCTCACTACCATCTATTTGTTTATTTTCTTTGATATAAAAGAATACATATTACTAACAAATACTCATTAATAGAGATAACTCAAATACTACACGTCAGTTCTCACTCAAATTAAAATGGAACCACATGACAAGGACCAGCTTTTATATATAAAAAAAATTTAATATCGGTGCACCCTTTAGTTATGTGGTAACACGCACTACAAAATCTTTCATATATTTTTTAAGTGGGTTAAATATAAATATATATATATATATATATATATATATATATATAGTAGTATAGTAATATTACTACATATTATGTAGTAATATTGTTGCTCCGGAAGTGCCCGGGCTAGAATGTCACTCCCCCATCTCATCCCTTTGGTGCCGTAAGGGTCGTCTAAGGGCAAGACACCAGAAGGTAGGCAGCCGCCTGCCAAGCGTAGAGATTATGATAAATCCCTCTTAATGAGTGAACTATGTTCTGCAGTGGACAATCCTGCTGATACGGCTGATACACCGGAGGTTATATAAAATACACATCAAAACTCTAACAAACGGTTATGCTACAAACTATCCAATTTACCCTTAACCATTTTGCTAACGTATAAATTATGTAAGTACGCTCCATATGGACAGGAATACACGTTGTTGCCTTACTCTAGCCAATTTTCTCTACTCCTTAATTATACCAACTATACCGCTCGTTCTGTTTACTTACACAGTGAATTGTTTTATACCTACTCTATTCATACAAACCATTTGCAATTAATAGCTATATTTTATAAAATATTTTACGCAGGCAGTAATAGCCGACTGGAGCTATAGACTGCCGTGCCACAGGTCCATGGTTCGATTCCCACCGCCGGCTTGAGCTTCACCACGTGGTGGTAGGGAATTTTGCGAATGTTTGCCTGGCTAGCTACCACATTCAAGTAGAAAATCTGTCGCCAAGTACCCAACTGTGTGTTCAGGCAGCTGTCCTTGAGAGCCAGTAATTCTAAGTTAGCTAACACCCTCAAGTACGTAATCTCTCACCACCTAATAGTGTATTTCGGCAGTACTTCTTGAGAGTCAGTAATTAGGAAATTAGAGGCACATGAGAATACAGACATATGTCTCAGGGTTATGGGCGCAGTGCAAGTTCGCCTGACGAAAGGCATCTATTATAGGTTACCGCTTAAGATCAGGTAGGACTTGTGCGTATTCCGGCAGCTGTCCTTGTGAGTCAGTAATTCTAGGTAAGGATGAATAACATCTTCGCCCACATCTTCACTTACCATACAGAGACAGTGGTCAATATATAGCCTATTTCTAGCATAGAAAAATCCTCCCCTCCCTCATAATGGGGGAGACATTAGTCCACGGAGAAAAATAATAATGATGGGCGCATGCCAATGAACTTTGTGTGTATACAAAATTATGTATTGAACATTTGAACCGTTGTAAAATGTCACATAAACTAAACCACATCTAGGGATTTTCCAGTACGAAGAGTAAACTAAGCACTAATTTAGTTCCACTTACATCAGCAACCAGAAATTCAAAGTAACATATTAAATACGTTTAAATAATTCAAATCCTCAACATAGATAACGAGTTGAGGTAGTTTTAGTCGTTAGTGAACATTAGCTAAATACTGCTCTAAAGTAAAAGGTGAAAATGTACTTCGATACAAATTTCCACAGACATGTGCACATTATAAAATGTACGATTTTCTAAGCAATGTACTCATTCCTCACAAACCTCCTTTAAAAGTCGTATGGTTTTTAAGATGAAATTTAGTTTTATGTTATTTAACGATATGAAGGCAAACATGGGTCTAAATATGATGATGTATTTATGATGCTATGCAGAACAGAAATAAAAATAATTATGTAAATGTGATATAAATCGCACTAGCCATTTTTTTTGAATATATATCGCATATATCTTTGTACGCTAAGATAGGGCTTACAACTCCTATTCGGTCAGTGTCTCGTAGAAATTATCTTCAACTACACATCCCTAGCCATCGGACAAACTATCGTGAAAACACATTTCTCTTACGCACCATGTCAAACTTCAACTCGCACCACTCCAAATGTACGGACCTATCCACTACGACACATTATACTTTCAAAAATCTTATATCTAATCAGTTCTCTGATAGAATGTCTACTCAAACTCGAAAATTTAATAATAATAAAAATAACACGATTAAAAGAATACCGACTACAAACAAATAAATAATACTTTTTATTAAATATAGTATTTTACTATTGATTCTATTATTACTCGTTTTTATATTTCATATGGCATTGACTTTGAATTTTCTTTTTGAGCTTATTACTGTATTTTTGGTACTATCTACATAATTATATTATATATTGTCATATTGATATAACTTACCTACGAGTGTTACTATTAGCGAAAACTTCTTAAGCTTAGAGTATTAGACTACTGTTCTCATTATTTTGTATTTGATAAGCTGTTTGTTTTCCATGGAAGATAAAATAAAATAAAATATGTAAATATAAAAATTTCTTAAATGAAAACAGATCCGACTTCTGACTGAAATGTAAAAGAAGTTAAAAGAAATACTGATTACTGGTTGTTGACCTGATAAAATACTGATTGCTGAATGCTGATTGAATTACTTTGACCTCGCATTTTCATGGTCCAACTACCACAATTTATCTTTTGATAATTGGCATTAGAAGTCCAATTACTATATCATAGAGGTTTATTGGCAAATACTTTTTCAGTTATTGGAGCGTGACTCAGTACTTTCAGTTATTGAAGCGAAACGACTCAACTAATTTTAATGGGTTCAACTCAGAGATATACTCTATAAAACAAAATAAAATCATCAAAATCAAACATTTAATCAAATGACAGCCTCCTCCTTTTTTGAAGTCGGTTAAAAATAATTCTTTAGACATAAGTATACTATATATATTGATCCAAGCCGCCTGCCAAGCGTGGGGATAATGGCAAACCTCCCCTTAATGGAAGAGACTGCGTTCAGCAGTGGACGATCCTGCTGATACAGTAACATACATATTTAATACATATTATTGAATCCTAATTATATCATACATAGTTTCGAAATAAAGTCCTGCCATATGATGTATTAATTAACTTATTACATTTAAGAATTAGCTTGGTTCGGGTGATTTGTAAATATTGCAATTCTTCGGGAACTATGCCTAATAAGCCATATTATAGTTTACTTATATTATATTTCTATGGGGGGTTGACGTGAAGAATTGCCTAACTCGAAATAGGTAACACACAGACGTATACAGATCGTTTGTGATGTAGTCTGTTTCAAAGTTCAAAAGCAATATTCAACCATTAATATTAATATATGAATAATCCTTTCCTACTTTGCATAACATTATATATTCTAAACTTATTTTCGTGTGTCTTAGCGGCTGTTCACTACGAAATAGCAATGAAGTTTGTACACAGATCCCCTTGGTCCTGGATTGGAAGATTTACCAAATAGAAGCTACTACTCGTGCTTACTAAACTAATTGGACCTCACGGCAAACATCAGCTTTCAAATAAAAAAGAATCATCAAAATCGATTGACCCAGTCAAAAGTTCTGAGGTAACAGATATAAAAATAATACAGACGAATTGAGTACCTCCTCCTTTTTTTTGAAGTCGGTAGAAAAAGGCACCGACTCCAACACTCAAATGTGTGAAATAACTTGTTGAAGTCAGTGCCATTTTTCTTTTGGTAGTTTTTTTTTACTAAGGGTATCAAATAGCCAATCGAGCATTTGCATAATTATGCCCTACCGCCGTGCAGAAAAGATCTTGACTACCACGTATAAAAGATCACGTTTTGGCACTAAACATGAACCGATTTGTAAATATATTACTTATGAATAGTTTGACCTATACATAAAATAGAATTTACACAACTAGCTTACCTAAAAGTATCTAAAAGCTACCGAGCAAAGCAACGCCTCTAACACTCGAATCCAACCCTAAATCCTACGTGACGGTAAAATCTCTCCATCAAATCCAATAAAATATTCGAGCATTCTCATCAGGCAAGACAAAGTTCCTTGTTTGAGAACCATTGGAAATTCCGGATATATACGAACTAGGTAAATAATAAAAGTGGTGGAGTGTCACGGCTTTGGAAAATGCTTTCGGACGTCTATTGAATATAAATTGGTCTAATTTAAGAAATGTGTGAATTTCCTGTCGTTTGTGTACTCATGGAATAAATTATTTGCTTTTGTTAGGATTAGAATGATTTTTCAAGCTTTACTTTAGTAATGTATCTTTAGTCCACAATCTGAATATTTTAATGATGCCCGAAAAGAAGCCTCAGATGCTACTTGAAGGTCATTTAGCGATGATGGTCCAGTGGCAGTCAGAATGGATTGCTGCGCTGGATTCCATGGTTTGAATTCTGCCACGGGGTTAAGCTTTGCCACTGCTTACCATCCTCAAGTAGTAAATCTGTTGCCGATAGTTGTGTTCCGTTGGCTGTTCTTGTGAACCAGTACCCATTCAAGAAGGAACATACTTTTTACATCATCTCTCAACTCACCAATAATCAAGACAGTAGTTGAAAACTGACATATTAGCAATGAAAAGTAGGAGGCAAGAAATATTATAAAATTTGCATAGGAACTAAATTCAAGCCGCTCTCAGAATTTGCAAGTGGATATGGACACTACAACAGAAAACGTAAAGTACCTATGCCCCTATTTGGTGGAATAACGACATCGTGAGAGTCACACAGAGCCTATGGATGCATATATGGTAACAACGACGTAATATAATTTAAGAGCACAGTGTAAGTTTTGGGGTCCTGGCCGCTCATAAATGTTTGAACATCACATGTTATATTTTTTAAATATCAGAAAAATATTCATTGAAGTAATATGTGGGGGGAAGACGTCAATGTCAAAGTTTTTTTTCATCAAAAGTCAAAGTTTGTCTTCGGCGATTTTTTTTTATTTACTGATGTGCTAGCCTTTGACCACTATTTCACCTGATATTAAGTGATGATGTGGTCGTTCAGGCTTACCGAAAATTACTGGCTTTCAAGAACAGCTGCCGGAACACACCGTTAGACGCTTATTGACAGAGTTTCTACTTGAGGGGATTTTTTTTTATTTACTGATGTGCTAGCCTTTGACCACTATTTCACCTGATATTAAGTGATGATGTGGTCGTTCAGGCTTACCGAAAATTACTGGCTTTCAAGAACAGCTGCCGGAACACACCGTTAGACGCTTATTGACAGAGTTTCTACTTGAGGGTGGTAGCTAGCCAGGCGGGCATTCGCAATATGCCCTACCACCATGCTGTATCGACTGCTTTCATAAGACAACCAACAGGGCAGACGGCTTAACGTGCCCTCCGTAGCACTGAGCGCTTCTCAGTAGTTATGTCACTAGCGGTCACCCATCTAAGTCTTGACCGCGGTGGACGTTGCTTAACTTAGCTGATCAGTTAAGAACGGCTAAGCAAATTTCGCTACGAGCAAAGCGTGCATGTTTTTTTATCATTTCAAAAATTCACTGATTCCGCAAGACTGCACTTATCGTTTTCAAAATGATTTTGGGAGGCAAGCCCCTATTTTGAGCACCGTAAGGCATTATATAAAGGTCTCAACGCAATTAAATCTTAGTTTGTTAGAGATTAATGTACGCAGAATATGATCTCTCTTCACGAATTTCAACTGAGGAAAATATACCCATAATATACAATGATATATGATATATACGACGGGATTGAAAACATTTAGGGAATCGTATGAGCTAAATTCAAAAATATTTTTGAAGCAATGATGGCCGAGCGGTAATAGCTATGGACTGCCGTGCCGCAGGTCCCTGGTTCGATCCCCACCGCCGCCGGCTTGAGCTTCACCGTATGGTGGAAGGTACAATCAACAAGAGACAATCAGACAACAATAAGACAGTTTAAAAACTAATAAGACAGTTAATGCTGGTACACCACCATTTTGAAGCACTCGTAGCGAAGTTTACTTAGCTGTTCTCAATCGATCAGCAAAGTTAAGCAACGTCGCCCGCGGTCATGAGTTGGATGGGTGACCGCTAGTGACATTACTATTGAGCGTTTCCGTGCTTCGGAGGGCACGTTAAGCCGTCGGTCTCGGTTGTTGTCTTAGGATGGCAGTCGTTATAGCATGGTGGTAGGGCATTTTGCGAATGCCCGCCTGGCTAGCTACCACCCTCAAGTAGAAAATCTGTCGCCAAGCACCTAACGGTGTGTTCCGGCAGCTGTCCTTGAGAGCCAGAACTTCTAGGTTAGCCTGAACAACATCTTCGACCACATCATCACTTACCATCAGGTGAGATAGTGGTCAAAGGCTAACCTATCAGGCATAAAAAAAAAAAAAAATTTGAACAAGCCGCATCATATTTCACCAATACAATGCTTTGGCGCATACCGGAAATAAGACAAATTAATTTTTTGCTTATGAACAAGTAGAACTCGTGACCCATCTCACATAGTTCAGATCTCGAACCGTGCGATCCATCATTTTCATTTTGACATTTACAAAGCCAAATGAGGCCGTGATATAGGTATTTTAACCGACATGTGAAAAACATGCCCGTGGTACTAATGTTTTCAAAAATGATTCGGACCGTTGAAAAGAGTTTAAAATATAATGGAGAATACTTTGAAAGCCAGTCAATATGTATCATTATAATATATAAAACACAATATAATATATAAAGATGTCTGCGATATTACAAAATTACAAATATTCGAGAGGAAAAATTTAAGTCATGTGCGGGTTTCAAACCCGCGTCCATCCACACTTTCAATACAAATACACAAATTTTAATATTTCAATATTAAAATTTGTAATTGACCTTCATAAGAGCGTCGCAGATGCCTAAATTGAATAAATGATTTTAACTTTGAATACACTCCTCAGACTCCAGGCTCCCTGACTTTTTTTACATGTATTAGTTTACATGCAAATAGGTTTACATATGAGTTTAACAAACCTTTTAGAGTACCCCACGTAACATCAGCTAATTGCATCAATATTTACTCGGCTATCAAGCTGTTTATTGTGACGTTCAAAGGGGGATGTTTAAGAGTGGGCGTCTCCTGTCTTTTGACAATGATGGGAGACTAGACATACTTATTATAATGTATTTTTAAACATCACGTGCATATAGGTATATGAAGATAAAAAATAAATTTATATGTATATATATATATATATTGAAGCAATGATGGCCGAGCGGTAATAGCTATGGACTGCCGTGCCACAGGTCCCTGGTTTGATCCCCTCCGCTCGCCTGGCTAGCTTTTACCCTCAAGTAGAAAATCTGTCACCAAGCACCTAACGGTGTGTTCCGGCAGCAGTCATTCAGAGCCAGTGAAATTACAGGTACATGAGACTTAACAACTTTGTCTCAAGGTGACGGGCGCAGTGCGGTTACATTCGTCACTTGTGATAAAATGCATAATATTATAATATGCATTTCATCACAAGTGACGAATCGCCAAGAACATAATTATATTCTAGGCAGAGGTTAGTCCACTTAACATCAGGTGGGCCTCGAGCTTGTTCCGTCACTATAACATGAAAAAAATTTCAAAGGAGATAAAACATGGTACACCTTAACGGCCACAATTATGAACTTATTGCCATCTACAATCAGGTTAATGTATCCTCGATTGATACCCAGGATAACCTGTGGCCTTGCCGGCTTGAAGTAAATACAAGTGGACATTAATATACGAATACTTTCTGAAATCCTTTTCAATTTCAATCCAATTTATGGGTGAAACTACTAACTCAACTCACATCCATCCATCAATTCTCTCTATTTTCCTACAAAACATATATAGCATCCTAGTAATGAAATTGAATTCCATATTATATTTTATGTGACAGACGCAGTGCGGTTGAAGACCAAGTTAGACTAATATTGAAGACAAAGTTTGTATAAACAAAAATAAACCTTTAGTTATTTTTTCAATACGTTCTTGTGTTGTCATTTGTAATGTAGCTAAAACACAATTTTTTGATAACAAATATTTTACAGCCAAACATGGTGTGGTATTATCATGTATACGCTATGTATATACTTTCGACTCTTCGGCGGATTTCCTCGTTACAGATTTTGTTCGTCAAAGCATGCGAGTAGCTCTCTCCATGGCCCGTTGTTCGACTAAAAGATTTTTAAAAAGGCCACAGTAATTGTTATTGTTTTTAATGTGAATAAAAAAAAAAAACCAACTTCAAACGTAAAATACGCATAATAACTCAAAATACTCATCAGATCTCGCTCAGAATGGAACTTTTTTTTTCATGTTATTGTGACGGAACAAGCTTGAGGTCCACCTGATGTTAAGCGGACTAACCTCTGCCTATAACAGATGCATTTCATTCACGAATTGCACTGCGCCCGTCACCTTGAGACTTAGTTGTTAAGTCTCACGTGCCTGCAACTTCACTGGCTCTCAAGGACTACTACCGGAACACACCGTTAGGTGCTTGGCGACAGATTTTCTACTTGAGGGTGATAGCTAGCCAGGCGGGCAATCGCAAAATGCCCTTCCACCATGCGGTAAAGCTCAAGCCGGCGTTGGGGATCGAACCAGGGTACTGCGGCGCGGCAGTCCATAGCTATAACCGCTCGGCCATCATTGCTTCATAATGGAACTACATTACAAGCACCAGATTGTAAATTTTAAAAAATATTCAAAATAGGTACACCCTGTAAAGAGTTATAAGGTTATATAAGAGTACAAAAAACAGTCGAATTGAGAATCTCCTCCTTTTTGAAGTTGGTTAAAAATTACGAGCGATACAAAGGTTCAACAAGTTAAGATTTGTGATATTTATTATTTTCAAACGAGCAACGAAGCAAATTTTACATCTTACATATTATTTTTCCCTCCAACAGAGACTGGTTTGAGACAGCCTGTATATTACCCGTCTGCGAAACCTACGATTGAGTTATTGAATTCCTACGCGCGTCATGGTACGCAAGAGCTATTTTATTACATTGCGTAAATAAAAAAGACATGGAGGATAAAAGGAAATGTGTATACAATTTCGACGCATTAGAACAATACGTGGCGAGAAAACTTATTACGTGGAAACAATTAGATAGGAAAGGAAGACGTTACAGCAGTGCCTTTCTTCTTATGTAAGGGTTTTATTAAGCTACATATGTGTACAAAAAGATAGCTCAATTAGGGCCATTTTATTATATATACTGTAGAGACGAATAGCATTATTTAGAGGAAGTAGTCTTTAAAATACGTCAGACTGAGGTCGTAGGATGGAGAAACCTTTTTCGAAGCGCTCGTAGCGAAGTTTACTTAGCTGTTCTCAACTGATCAGCAAAGTTAAGCAACGTCGCCCGCGGTCTTGAGTTGGATGGGTGACCGCTGGTGACATTACTACTGAGCGTGTCCGTGCTTCGGAGGGCACGTTAAGCCGTCGGTCCCGGTTGTCGTCTTAGGATGGCAGTCGTTATAGCATGGTGTTAGGGCATTTTGCGAATGTCCGCCTGGCTAGCTACCATCCTCACTTACCATCAGGTGAGATAGTGGTCAAAAGCTAACCTCTCAGGCACAAAAAAAAACCCGTTTTGCATGCTAGTGAGCGTGACAATACTACGAATTAAAAAAATAGCACGAGCGATTTTTTAAGATTGCCAACATTTAACTCGCGTTTAACGCTAACCTATTCCACCTGTTAAGGTTGAACTGGCCGGTCGCTTCTCCATACAAACGCCGTAGGTTGATCACTCCCTAATTTGAGGCTTTAGGTCCAGAATAAAGCATAATACCGATTGATCTCGTCATTATCTAGGCTTGTATGAAGCCGAAATTATAAAAAGATAATTAAGTTGAAAGTTATGAGCCTCGAAAATGTTATATGAAAATGTTTCGAAGCCAATAACTCTCACGTTAATTATCTTATTAAAATTTTGGCATCATACAAGCCTAGGTAATGACGAGATCAATCGGTATTATGCTTTGTTTTGGACCTAAATCCTCAAATAAGGGATTGATCACCCTACGGCGTTTGTATGGAGAACGGCCCGGCCAGTTCACCCTTAAGACAAAATACAAACAAAGCACTTTATTTTACTATGTTGGGGACATCGATATTCATGAAAAGTAATCGTGAATTAGATATATTTTCAGATGGTGTGCAATCAATTAGTCGTAGTTTTGCTTCTGAATTTTTGGTACTCAAACTTAATCTTTCGACACAATTTTCCGATACATATTAACATTTTTCGTTAATAATGTATTTTTTTTCTCCAGACCTGTTATTATCGTAACAATTTGTACCCAAATATGCAACATATTTTAATTTAGATTATTTTGTACTACTTTATATTCTCATACTAAAGATGAAAATTTGTAATTGGCCCAGTTTTCAACTACTAAGATGAATTTCAATTTGCTTGTAATAAAATATAAAATTAGGCTGGCAGTTTTTCTATAAAAATTAAATAATAGTAGAATAAATATTTTTTTTAGTGAACGTTGACATTATGAATTGAGTAAATGGTTTTGACTTTCAACTTTCCTCGAACCCAGGACATCAGGCTTCAGAAGCGGCGCTTCCACACACAGAGATCTACGTACGAGGCAGTCAGTATTTTACACACATGCGAAACAATTCTTGTTATAAAAATACCAATCCACAATTTGCTTTTATTTATACAAGCAGCAAATAAATTTAAACACAACCCTTGCAAATTTACATTACGAGTGTACCCTTATCACGTGGAATTGGCCATTCGGGGGATGTGGCTCTGGTTCGCGCATCTGCACCCAGCCTAATGTAGCGTGCTTTTACAGCGCTATAGAAAACGCTTGTGCGGCACCTTAGTATGTCATGCACGTAGGACGGTCATAATTTTAAGTAGATTATTTATTTGGCGTGGAATGATACTGTCGCCTCATTGGATGTGCTGCGTAGCATTGTGTACAGATTTTGAGGAGCTGAGTTTAGAATCAAAAATAGGGCTGTGCTTTTTTAAAATACGAATTATAGAAAATGATCCTCTGCTTATAGCAGATGCAGTTCATGACAAGTGGGGAATTGCACTTTATTTTAATTTTATTTAAAGCTGATAAGCTAGTCTTTGACCACTATCTCACCTGAAGGTAAGTGATGATATGGTCGAAGATATTGTTCAGGCTAGCCTAGAATTACTGGCTCTCAAGGACAGCTGCCAGAACACACCGTTAGGTGCTTGGCGACAGGTTTTCTACTCGAGGGTGGTAGCTAGCCAGGCGGGCATTTGCAAAATGCCTTACCACCATGCTGTAACGACTACCATCCTAAGACAACAACGGGGACCGACAGAGATTTAAAGTAGTTAAATCTCATGTGCCTGTAATTTCACCGGCACCCATACCCTTCGAACCGAAACACAATAATGTGAACATAAACTGCTTGGCGGTAGAAATAAGTATGGTGTAGGTATTAGTCAGTTTTTATAATTTGTTGTTTAACTGTCGGATAGGAATTATAGTACAATATAAAAGCACAATATACGTGCTTCCATGTATTAGCCTTTTAGAGTTAAGACATAGGGTTTCTCCAATCAGGGCCCTTTATTTTATATTTATTATCATTTAATTTTTCAGGACACTAAATATTTTTACACGTATACCTATTTAAAAAACTAATGGATATATCCTTTATGGGTACGATGAATGGACACTGTGAGCTTATAAATAGGTCCCTTTTTTCGGAACGGAACCCCTAAAATCCATACCTACTCAATGCGGCGATTTATATCAACAAAAATAATCAACAACCGTTCTCTCTTCCTCCTTTCAAGGTTTGGAACGCTTGTAGTAAACCGGGCTGATGCGCCCGTTTTCCTTGCCAAATGCAACGTACGAATGTGAATTTTTAGTAGTGCTTCTATGAGAGATGGCTTTAAGAGATTTGAATTTTTATGATTCAGATTCCTGGTTTAATGATTTATGGGGTCAAATGATGAATGAAGTGGAAAACAGAATTGAATAGACCATATTTTATAAAAACAGTTAGTAAATATTGTTATCTCGAGCAGGAGTCGAACTCGTGTTTGCACCAGCTTTGAACCGAACGTATGTAGATATACCAGGCGCCTTAAGCCTTACATATCGGTACCTTATTAATAACAATATAAATTTATTATTATTTTGTGTAGGTAATTCACCTCCGATTCGCAGCGTTTAAGAAGTAGTGGTCTGTGAAAAATGTTAGACTGTAGGTAGGATAGAGTGACCTCGTTTTACATGCCAGTGAACAAAATATTTCTACACAGAACCACGCTATATTTAAGTAAAGTGTAATATTTTTTTAAATAAATTCAAATGAAAGAGAGTTTCCTAAAAACGCAAAAAAATGTATAGGTACTGTGTGATATAAATAAAACATGCGTTTGGTATTTGATTTGCTATATAAACACAAAAGCTGATAAAGCGAAAATTTAGAGCTGTAATCAAGACTTTTTTTCTATCGAGGGAAATATATGGAATCGTGTTTTTTAGACAGGCATAGTATTTTTCATATCCTTTAGAATATTATGTATTTTAATTATATCTGTAAGTAACACACTCAAAAACATTTATAAAAGCGCGTTTAGTGTTCCAATTCATTGTTTAAACGATCGTAGGGGTTAGATCAAGCGCTATGTTATATGCATATATGCTGGAAACGTTATTAATTAATACATAAACCTATAGTAATTAAACAACTTTAAAAGGTTTAAATCGCGTGTATTTATCATTATTATGTCGCGATGTTTCAAACACTTTGCAGTGATTGTGGTCACGGGGTGACTGCAAAGTGTTTGAAACGTCAGGACAAAAACAGTGATAAATATACGCCATTTAAACCGTAACGACAACATAAACCTATGTTTTAGAAACCAAACCATTTTTAAACAAAGTCAGAACTCTAGTCTTGCATAGCCAAAGAAAATTTTTAAAGCTAAGACTAATCAATCACCACCTCTAGCGATAATAAATATCCTAAGCTTGGTAAGATTATTTTTATATACAAAAAAAACCTATGTTGTAAATCAATTATCTTGTTGAAACAACAATACAAGCAAAGTGTTCTTCACCTTATAAGTCATAAAACTACCAGGAAAATACGTAACCAACGAAGCATGTTTAAATTTCAAAAGTATGACTGTAGTAGGTCCATGGTCTCGGTTATCTGAGAAAAAGCAGATGTTTCCTAATAAAGAAGACTACAATAAGATGGGTAATATTGTTGCGCACGTGGAAGCATAAATATTTGCTCTTATACCTTTAGCGTACTTTACTTACAAAGACTTTTTAAAATGAAGGGTAGGTAGATAATTTGTTTATACTTCCCTAGCCCATCTCGTGAATGTCACCTGATAACAATAATTGTGATCATATTCGTTCACATATACATCCTGTTACCTAATTTTTACACGATTACTCAAAAAAATATTATGGTAATAGGTTTATGTATGTATGTATGAAGGTATGTGAGTTTCTTTATTCTACCATAACTTCTAAACGGCTTAACAGATTTCAATGTATGAGATATCATTAGATTTGTCTTGATAGTGCAAATGACACTAGATACATATTATACAAATAAAAATAAACTGGCGGATTTTAAACGCAATAATGAGAGAAATTATTTTTTTTCTCCCAAACCCATTGAGTGCGGTATCAAAGTGAAGGGCTGTAAACAGCAATTCCACAAATTTATATAATTTGTAGTTTTAATTTGAATCGATAAAACGTTAATTAATTTGTACTTGTGTAATTTGTATATTTTTTTTATATTGTGTTATTACTTAAATTACAGCTCTACATTTTCCCTTCATCAAGTTTTTTGTTTATATAGTTAATCAAATTCCAAATGCAAATTTTATTTATATCAACCACGTGATACATTAGATAAACGATATATCCCGTTTTTTTAAATGTCTCTTTTATTTATATTTAATTGAATTTAATTAAAAATCTCCCTTTTGTTGATATTTTATCTCTAGATGTATAAATAATAATTTTCACACAAAACTTATTTTCCGTATAATTATCACAATACACATTTTTTACGGAAAACTGATATGCAAAATTTAAACGAGTTGGAACACTTGGTATTTAAAATATGATGAAACTACGTTTGTACGGAGTTCTCTATGAAGATACTAGGCCCTAAATCTTTTAGAATAAATACTGAGAATGTAATATTCGTGTTTACTTCAGGATGTTAACATCCGGACCAGGGATTCAGTTCCCTAGGTACCTATACCAACACCTAATGTGATGTGGCGTTTCTATGGAAATTCCTCGTGACCCCATTACAGAGGGGTTTCAGTTCAACAGTTTAAAGCTTCACCACTTGAAATTATGTTAACAAATAATTATATGCAATGAAGAATATACTCGACAGAGTAAAAACATCATTAGATGTAGTTGTCCCTTTGTGTTGTTAGAAAAGACTTATAGCGGTATCAATCTAAAAGGATAGAGAGATAATAAGATTCGGAAACATATATAAATTAAGATTAAGATAGTTGAACAAAACTTTGCTTCTGAAACTGAAATACTGTCAAAAGCATACTGTAATTTCATCAAACAACCAACTTGCCTATCTTAATAAACAAAATGTTACTCTTCTATTGACACAAACTTATTCTCAAGCTCTTTGCTCAACAGGATAAAATATATATGTGCTCCCAAAAACGTGTACAATTTTGTGCTCGCCATATAAAATCCTCTTCACTGGCCGTATATCTCACCGACAGTCGTATGCATACTATTGTCGGAGTGTTCTACATTACCTCCACATTGCTGGGTCTCAAGTGCACTCGAATATTGGCTGGAATTTTTCATGGGAGCTTGAGTACTAGGGTGTTTGTTACGGAACAAAGGACATTGTCGTTTTGTTACAAATGAAAACTTTTATTTGAGACTGACAATAACAGAACAAGTGGTATACACTGGAACTGTTTGGAAAAGAAAATGCGATTGTTCGAAATTGTTCTGGGAAAATAACTTCTGTAATAGTTAATTTAATTTTTTTTTTTTTTTTTTTATGTTATTGTGACGGAACAAGCCCGAGGCCCACCTGATGTTAAGTGGACTAACCTCTGCCTATAACAGATGCATTTCGTCAGCGACGAATTGCACTGTGCCCGTCACACTGAGACGTCCAGTTGTTAGGTCTCATTAGCCTGTAATTTTTCTGGCTCTCAAGGACTGCTGCCGGAACATACTGTTAGGTGCTTGGCGACAGATTTTCTACTTGAGGGTGGTCGCTAGCCAGGCGGGCATTCACAAAATGCCCTTCCACCATGCGGTGAAGCTCAAGCTCTGGGCGGGATTCGAACCATGGACCTGCTGCACGGCAGTCCATAGCCAATGCCACTGAGCCATCACTGCTTCACCAAATGATCCACATTACCTACTTACAATATCGAAATTACTGTAGTTAAAAAAATCATTATCAGGGAAAGATCACATAGTAGCTGGCACACTATTAAATACTCTTTTCTATGATATAACTGAATCTTAAAATGATGGAACAATTCTATTCGTTAAATAAATAAACGAAATTTTAAAAATCTTCGTTTATAATAAATAAATAAGCATCGGCAGATCCTCTTAGATACAAGAAAAACAAACTCATGCCACATGACAGAAAAAAGGAAAAAGCTTTTTCTGCTGGCTATGAATCCCCGAACAAGAGATTAATGTCAAAAGTGAAGGGAAGCCTTGATCAAATATTTAAGTTAAAAGGAAACAACCTAAAGCTTGCTAAGGTAAATGGGGGAGTAGTTGACACATAGGTCGGAATAGTCAACTTTAGAACAGTGTAGGGTGATCAAAATGTTTTAATGTAATAGTGAATTATATATTCTAAAAGAAAGGGTTTTATGTAGATTATTGCATGTTATTCACTTAACTCATAAGAGTAAGCAATAAAAAATTAAAAATACATGAATTTAAAGTATCGCATGCACCCATTGTTGACTTGCTAAAAATTGATTTGCTTGGGTAGTTGACATGGTTGATTCAGTAGTTGACATCAAACAAAGAAAAATTATTAATTTATAATGAATACTTTAATAAGGGCTTATTAATTTAAACCATCAACAAAAGCATATCATTATCATCATAATCATACTTTACTCATAAAAATAGCAGTCTAACTAATCTATGAAAACAGTTTGTTAAGCAATGATGGCCGAGCGGTAATACCTATGGACTGCCGTGCCGCAATACCCTGGTTCGAACCCCACCGCCGGCTATTCGTAGCGAGAGCTGCCGTAACACACCGTTAGGTGCTTGGCGACAGATTTTCTACTTGAGGGTGGTAGCTAGCCAGGCGGGCATTCGCAAAATGTCCTACTACTATGCTATAACGACTGCAATCCTAAGCCAACAACCGATACTGACGGCTTTACGTGTCCTCCGAAGCACGGAAGCGGTCAGTAGTAATGTCACCAGCGGTCACCCATCTAACTCATGACCGTGGCGGATGTTGCTTAACTTTGCTGAACGGTTCAAAGGTTAGGCAAGCTTCAAAATCGAACAGTTTCTCAGAACACTCCCTGTGATAGATACAGTAAAAGATGCAGAGTGATACAACATCTCTACGCAGTGCCAAAGGGTCAAACTGACCGGAGAGATCTTGATCGTCGACGATTCGAATCATTCTGCGTCAAATACGGTAAAATGGAAGAAGCTGGTACTGGGGAGCTCCCGCCCAGAGCTGAGAACAGTACTCCATGTGAGGCCGAACCTGAGCCTTATAAAAATGCAGGCGATCGACAAACGTGAAGTACTGTCTCGCCTTTCCGAGCACACCAAGCTTTTTAGAGGCCAATTCAGCCTAATCCAAGTGACAGCGAAATGAACGAAGCTCGATATGTCGACGCCAAGTACTCCGATGCTAATTGAGGTAGCAAGGGGAGTGTCTTCAAAATGTAGGAATACGACAAATGAGGATAACTTATTGGTAAACGCACAAACTTGTGTCTTCTTAGGGTTAAATTGGACTAAGTTCAGTCTGCCCTACTTCGAAACATTTGACAACATGGTCTCGACTTCAGACACAAATTTGTTCCGACTCGACAACGTTTTCGCGAGAAAGTTTAGCACGGTCGTTGTAAAAGGCATCTTCGGTACTTGTCATCCGCATAGCAATGAATATCGCTTAGCTGCTGAATGTCCTTGATATGCAAACGAAATAGAGTCGGAGATAGCACACAGCCTTGCGGAACGCCAACAATAATCGGCCTATGGCTGTAGGGCGGTAATTGGACGGATCTGAGTGGTCACCTTTTTTAGGGACGCAACGCTTGATGTGTAGCAGAGCTGGAAAAGACGCCAAAACCGGTGTCAACTCTGGAGCACAAGTCCGTAGCACTATCGGAGGGAAGCTATGAGGCCCATTAGACTTATGAATCCAAGGAGAACAGTGCTTTACGTACTGCACTTTGCCGGAAAATTGTATCCGGCATCGAAGTATCACACCGTATGGTCGATGAGTTCCCTTGGTCATCCAAAGTCGAGTAAGACGCAAAGAGTGAGCCCAGAAGATCTGCCTGCTACTTTGCGTTGTGGGCCAGTGTGCCATTCTCTCTGTGCAGGGCAGTAGAGTTGACTGCCAATAAATCCCTTGGACAGCCCTGGCTAGAGTACAGAACGTACGTATACCCGAAGGAAGGCGGGCTAATCTCTCGCCAGTCTTTTGAAGGACTCGCTGCTATTTAAATCCTTTTATGCCACTGAATTACAACACTGAACACGGCACAAGCTTGGTAAAGCTCTCGTTTTTGGCCAGAGGCCATTTTGGAAGAGTGACCAAACCAGGGCTGGGACCTACCACCGATGGGCACGTATATACACGTAGGCGAGGGGACCAGTTGTGTTAGATTATACTCTAAAGCGAAGTCGTGAACAGATCTCCCCGCATGATCAGTGGTGCGCGAACCAAGCCATTCGGCACGGTGGGCATTGAAATCGCCAAGTATCACGATCTCTGCGGTACCGTACTGTTGATATGGGACCTATACAGGCACGCGTAGATTTGCGGATGGTCATCGCAGTGTACGCGCAACCAAATGTCAGATAGGCCCCGTCCTTCAAGGCTGCTGAGACGACGAGCACAGATGACTTGTGACTTAAGCCTTCTGCTTCATTTGCCTCGAGCAGCAGAAATAGGTTTGAGCACGGTTTTTGCCCCCTCCAGAACACGTAGTGCAGCCCGAGCATCCACCTTCAGCTTCAGGTCCTGGATGTGGATGCCTGGAGAGAGATTCTCCAGCGTTTTCGCAGCTGGTACCCTGATTGGGGGCATTGTTTTCCAAATGAACAAAAAAATATCTACATCTGTACTCAGTACTTGACACTGTATGCATGTGTAGTTGTCATCCCTATCAAGTATTGGTTCTAGTGATAGGAACTAGACTCATTATATACAGAAATATTTCTCACCTTATACTGATGAAAAACCTAATGCAAACTTGACTTATACCTAGAAAACTAGTAGTTAACATGGGTGTCAATTACTAGTAAATGTTGAAAAATGCGTAAGTAGTAATTGACACACACAAAATAACGGAACCCGTTGTATCCACCAGGTTAGGGGTGTTATCTGGGTAATGAGCACTAAATTATTAATAACATTCTACATAACGTAAGTGAGTATCTGACAAAGCAATACAAAAATGTGACTTAATGTAAATTCATACACCTCTTCTAATTTTGATAGAAATATTACAAAAATCATTTTTTACCGACACCCACGCAGAAAGACACACGCCATTACTAAAGGGTAGAATCAATGTTGACAAAATGAAAAAAATATTGTGTCTGGATATATTTCCTATCAATACGATGCGTTAATATGGCCTGTTCTTTGAAAAAAACTGTCTTTATATGTCTTCAAAGTTGAAAGTGTCAACTATTACCTCAATGTCAACTATACCCACTGTTACGTTACAACGTTACAGTATGTAAGTATAAGCCTATCAAATTCTAAGAGTAACATACTTTTTTATCTATGACTTATTTTTATCTACAGTCCCATCTAGGCACACCTCTGCTCAATTAACTATTTTTGCCCGTTTGTACGATTTCTTTTCTGAGACCTTTAAAAGTTAATGAATTACAAAAATTACAGTTAATTTAGTTAAAGATGTTTTGTACTTACCAGCCTATCGCATGTTTTTCTTTTCTCTGACCACCTAAATTACTTGTTAAAATTGAATTAGAAGAGCAAGGAGAAACCTACAACACAAGTTAATTCTTAGTGTAGGTTCTGCGGACTGATTAATGTATACCAAACTTGTACTTTACTTAAGAAAACAAAATCTAAATATTGTATTATTTATCTTTAAAATAGGTATTTGATTTATATTTTAACTGTATATTTTTATAAAAAATCCTTAATATTATTTATCATTTAGGTATGCAAAACGGTTTCTGTTATTGTTCTGTTGAAAATGTTGAAATATGCTGCCTTCGACTAAAGTGACTTGGGATGGGTGTACAACGAGGTATTTTGGCGGTATTCTATCTTGCATATATTTAAATAAAACCATAGTTTTCTCTCTCATGACACTATTGTTTATAAAGTACACAATAGTGTCTAAGAATTTATGTTATATTATGTTGTGTTTAACATGAAATGTAAAAATAAATATTTCAATGTGAAATCTTTAATTCTTAACAATCTTGAGTATTGAGAGTGAGCATGAGCTGCCAATTTTAAAATAGGTGGTCTTTCTCAGGGATCTATATCATTTAAATAATAATCACAAATATTTATATATGATAGAAGACATTTAATTACCTAATATTTTTGAAAACATATTTGAAAACAGATTTAAGATACACCTAACAAAAATATTGCTTCAATTTGACATGGTATCAGAAACGCCAGCAGGCTAGCCCAAATAGTCAAATAATTAAAAATGTTTTAAGAAAACATTAAATTAATATTTTTGTATATTTAAAAACAGTTTACTTAGTAACATTTTCGCCTAAATTTACTGCTAAGCCGACGTGACGTCAGACACCGCGTATATATAGCCTAACCAAAATAGGTTTCAAAGAGTTCGCTTCTACACGAAGCATCTTCCATTTGGAATGCCTTGACTCTGCTCACGAACGAGAAATTTTCTCTGGATTTTGGAAAAGATGATAGATACATATAGTAACTTCATCTCTAAAAATAATGTGGCTTCTGACTGAACCAATTACAAACTGTGTTTTTCAAGATCAATTGTATTTTATGAAGATACCTAATATTCATCGTGTACCTAATGGAAACATGAATAATTCTGAGGTTTCAGTCGCCTGGGGTTAAATTGTACAAGTTTGGCACTGAAGCGGCTCCAAGCCGTTGTAGGAACGTTGGGGTGAATCAAAGTTTGAATAATTAGGCATCTAGATAAAGTCGTTCTGGAACAAGCTTCTCAGGAAAGCCTTAAGACCATACATATTTTAAGTCATTTATTATTTACTTTAAGTTTTAAATACTTACCTAGGTACAGGAAAATTCGCAATGATTTTATAACAAATCATCACGGGTTATATCCTGTTTATGATTTCTCAAATACCGTGCTATTATTTTAATCGAGACTAAATATTGTAAATTTAATTGGAATTATTATTTCACTCATGTTTTTTTTAATGTTATTGAACAAGCTCGAGGCCCACCTGATATTAAGTGGACTAACATCAGTCTATAACATATGCACTTTGAGACATAGTTGTTAAGTCTCATGTGCCTGTAATTTCTCTGGTTCTCATGGACTGCTGCCGGAACACACCATTAAGTGCTTGGCGACAGATTTTCTACTTAAGGTTGGTAGCTAGCTAGGTGGTCAATTGCAAAATGCCTTCCACCATGCGGTGAAGATCAAACCGACGGGGGGGATCGAACCAGGGACCAGCGGCAAGGCAGTCCATAGCTATTACCGCTACGCCATCATTGCTTCATAATGGTTTTTAAAATTGTATAAATAAAGTTTAGATTTGCAACCCTACGATGATACATATTTAAAAAAAACCACGCATCGATCACAATCGTACAAAGCACGGTCAATCTATGCTTCTACTAATACATTTATTATAAAGTGGAAAGATTTGTATTTTTATATGTAACAAATGAACTTAAAGACTACTGGACCGATTTGAAGAATTCTTTCACCATTAGAATCCTACATTATCCTTAATGAACATACGTTATAGAATATTTTCAAAACCTTAGGGATCCATATGAAAACTTCGATAATGTAACCCAAAGTGTGAACAAAGTACCAAAAAAATATTATATCGTGTACGCTGCGAAAAACTGTTGTTGTTGACAATAGAGTAGAGTGATGTACTACAATTTTATAGAAGATCTAAATATCTACAAAAAAGACTTGAATATCATATGTCTAACTATTACAATTATGTCACAATAACTACTTTTTAAGTGCTTCAATTTATATTTTTTATTTTTATATTTGTTAAATATCCGTGGAAAGGGCTGCTAGCCGACAAAATTCTCAATCGTGCGTTCTGACTCTACAGACCTCACCTCCTGCCTGATAAAATTGGTTCGTGTCCGGTTAGACTACGTGGCGTTAATGATTTCACTTTGGCTTAGGAGCAAAATTAGACAAAATATACTCTAAGTAGATTTTTTTAATGTTTTTCTAGAATATGAAATACTTTCATCAGTTTCTTTATCTTTGATTTCCGCAAACTAATGCCTAAATCTATGTATTTTTCTTTATGCTTGATAGCCTTTGACCACTATCCCACCTGATGGTAAGAGATGATATGGTCGAAGATGTTGTTCAGGCTAACTTAGAAAAACTGGCTCTCAAGGACAGCTGCCGGAACACACCGTTAGGCGCTTGGCGACATATTTTCTACTCTAGGGTGAGCTAGCCAGGCGGGCATTCGCAAAATGCCCTACCACCATGCTATAATGACTGCCATCCTAAAACAACAACCGGGACCGACGGCTTAACGTGCCTCTGAAGCACGGAAGCGCTCAGTAGTAATGTCACTAGCGGTCACCCATCCTACTCATGACCACGGCGGACTTTGCTGAACTTTTCTGATCGGTTCAGAATGGCTAAGCAACTTCGCCTCGAGCGCTTCAAAATTAGTATTATGTAATTAAGTATATTTCATTGGTACATCTTACTTGTAGCATTAAACGCTGACTCTGCAGTGCTTTCAATAACACAGTTTTCAACATTCAAACACAGTTACTGCAAGGTTCACAAGTATTCACAACCTCGCAGCTTGGTCGGCTTATAATTTAAAGAGTTGCGACGGAATTGAGATAAGCTACAAGTCATCGAGGTAGAAATGTACTTAAAATTTCACTTATTCATCCTACTCTTATTCCACTCATGTCGGTTGATATAACATTTTCTATAACAACACAAAAGATGATACAAGAACATAGTATCAAAAATGTTTGAATTATACTTGTTATGTGAGAGCCCATGTTTACAGGACACTCGGTGCGAATCCGCGTGATGCGGGTTCGATTCCCGCTGGGAACAAGATATATTGTGATCCAGTAATTTGTAAGTTGTGAACATTTGGCTTCTGTTTTATTGACGGTCACCTGTCTAAAGGTAACCTTTCCTGGGTAGTATCCTCGTTGGCTCTTGAGAGTTGAGTATAAGGACGTTAAGATAAGGGCCCCTTTTGTGCGCAAAATATACAGCAACGCTTCACCCATAACAAGTAGAGTTGTGGCATGCTGCTAATTAGATTTTTTTTCTCTTTGTCACCTTTTACGACATCCAACAGGTGGAAATGGAACATTCCTCATGTTCTTAAGCCGGCAACCATATATGCCATATATTCAAGTCATAAAAAACCTGTATCGGCAAATAGCAGAACCTTTTCTCTCGAGTCCTTAGTAAAACGACTTCACCAATAAAAACAAATCGTCGTTTTGGATTATCTTGACACCCAAATAAACATATCGATATATTGTTTCCAAGAACCTTGTGTAAAGTGGCGGGCGACCTCGATAAATCTCCTATTCGATCCTGAAGGAGGTCGACCAAACTATACTGTTTCAAACAGGCCAGGAAAAGGACTTATAGCGACTTGTGTTGAGTAATTACGTACTCTATCTGCCAAATAGTGATGAAGTACTTATAATGTACACGTGTTCAATTAATGTATGTACTTACTTCTACTTTAAATAGATTAAGTACTATAAATATATTTGACTGAATGTAATTTAATTACATTACGATCATCCTAATATGTCTATGTATTAAATAACCGTGAAGAAGTACTTGGTCAACAACTTGCATTTGTATTTATGGTTATTGAAATCAGCTAGAATACAAACAATACTTTCTTGAGCCTCGGTGAAACTTCGTTAGTGGGTCTTGGTAATAAGTTTTGCGATTTGTGTGTTAAGGAATAAGCGTTTTTGGTACTTATTTTTATAACACATATATTTATTTTCTAACATCACGCTATGGAAAAAATGCATCCTATGGTCCTTAAAGCGGGTGCGACCACCCGCTTTGTGTCGATACATCGAATCTCTATACTGCGGTATTAAACGGTTGATTTGGTGCTGAATGCTCGTGGCCCATTGGTGCATATCGATTAAACAGTCATGTGTTAGAAACGAGGCCTTACGCATCTAGCCAAGTAAAAAAAATAACACAGTCAAGCCACGTGCTAGGCTCTTCGGTCATTACCACTTACCTATAAAACCATGGTCTTACTTGCCTATCGATCCCCCACTCAAAAATCGTTTACAGAATTTTCACTGTACAAATTAAATTTATAAAATACAGTCGTCGTGAACATACCATGATCATGATAAAAAGTCCAAATTTAAAAGTAACAGAAAAATATACACACTCACAAACTTTTGAATTTATAAATGAAGTAGTAGCATATGCAATACTCATAGCATAAAAATAATTCTCGCGTAATATAGTTAAAATTTGATTTACCTACAATAATGTTGTACTCGCATCACTCAGCGCTGCGAAGTCAATAGTATTATATCTTTTTTTATCTCTATTTTGAATCCGCTTCCCCTTTCAAAACAATCCAAACTACACAAAGACTATTTTTGTATCGCTCCCTTAGTTATGGTAATGCGAATGACCGGATTCCGCTGAGCGAGCGAATAAATTGTGGCCAGCGATTGTGACTATGAATAAATTTGCTGGCCTTTCAGGTCACCTATATACTTGTAAATACGGGATCGACAAGTGAATGTTCAAATGTGTTTCAAAGTTCACCGTACTATAGCTGAAAACTTGGTTGTAATTATAACCTATCATAAACTTATTCATCATTTAAAATACATAATATTTTAAACGACTTCCAAGACTGAACATACTGGATGACATAATGAATGAATGCCATATCCTTCATGGAAGTCGACACCATACACTATAAAATGATTTCGAGGTTGTTTTTCTTTCTTGTATATGTTTCATATTAGTATGGTTCTGTAAACATTTATCCCTTTCCATTTTGTAAAGTTACCTTTTAAATTAGTGAAATTGGAATCACTCCAATTTCACTAATTTAAAAAAAGGTATCTTAATAGAAATTTGCAGTATTGTTAATAATATATAAAAAGACGATGTTGTTTGATTATTTTAGTTCAAAACTCTATGGGCACTTTGGAGATTTATAGTTGTAAAAGACTAAAACAACCTGGTGAGCTTTTATTGAAAAAAGTTATGTGTTTTAAAAAACATAAAAAATACACACGTAAATGGAACCCATAAAACTTTTTTTATTGACATGCACTGTATTTCGCCAGTGCAATATTTTTATTGGATTTCGCAATGTCAGTTTTGAGTTGTTCAATAAAATACGGAATATGTTTACGTAATTATGCCAAAGTATGTAGATGTAGCAGAAATGGTATTATAGCATTTTTAATACATAATTCAAATGGCTTTGATTCATGAGTAATGCTTTTTAGATAAAGATGCCTGTATAATTTATTTTTGATATGCCGCTGAATATTTCCACAGGAGATATTACGATTATAAGTACTTTACAGGATATAGAAGCGTTGTCGGAAGTCCAAACAAAAATTGTAAGATTAAAAAGAATAATACAAAGAGCTATAAGGTAGGTTTCCTATTATACGTCTGCGATCTTGTATTGATCTTCGTCGAAATGCAATATTTTATTTATCAAGCGCTAAGCAAGCAATCAATCGACCGGTCTGTGAGGGAGCGTCAGACGACAAGAAAATTTATCTCTTCCGGACGGAAATTGAAATTTCGACCTCCGGTACAGATGAGATAACAGTAGATACGTAACCTACGGTATGGTAGAGGTACTTACTCATATTTATTCTGTTGAAACTGAAGCTTGACTTGGAACTTGAGTAGGAATGAAATTGTGTAGGTTGACATACTCAGTTATTTAGCTGTCTATATGATTGTTAGCTTATCATTCCTAATGTACTTTTTGATATTGTATATATATATATATTGCATAAGCTAAATACAGCTTACATCTATAAAAAAATTCCTTAGCTTATTTAGAGATAAATGGCTCGGTGAATTGGGTAGATTTTGAAAGGTCTAATAATGCTTATGAGACCAAATATCCGTCAATATTGATTAAACCTATTCTTTATTTTATAAAAATCTAATGACATAAAAATACTTACCTTAAAAATACTTACAAATATATATGTAATCTAGATAATGTAATCAGTAACTCAAGCACCTAACGGTGTGTTCCGGCAGCAGTCCTTGAGAGCCAGTGAAATTACAGGCAGATGAGACTTAACAACTATGTCTCAAGGTGACGGGCGCAGTGCAATTCGTGACTTGTGACGAAATGCATCTGTAATAGGCAAAGGTTAGTCCGCTTAACATCAGGTGGCCTCGAGCTTGTTCCGTCACAATAACATTTAAAAAAAGATATACCCAAACGACTGCTATCCTAATATAACACATCAAAAACCAAATGCGTGTTCATTAGTTGACAATCCGGCTGATACATTACAGTATATAAAATTCACGATTATTACAATTTACTTATTCTATTTATTAAGTTTGGAGCTATTCTCGAACCGAAAGGTCTGATACGTGACGATGGTAAAAGAAGTGGAAGCTAGGGCGGCCCTTAGTGTGTGACGCTACATGCGTTGACAATTTAGCGCCGTCACATCTTTCTGAAACCAACTTGAGGGCTGGCACCGCGGCTACTTCGCCGTCCTTCCGAAGCACGAGAGCCTTCAGTAAAAACTGCGGCACTTGCGGTCATCCATCCAAGTAATAACCGTAGAGAACAATATTTAACCTAGTGATTGATTAAAACGACTAGCAAGTTTTACGCGTGCGTCTATTTCGGCTTATAGCTCAAAAAAGGTTTCATTTTATTTACCTCAGTAATAAACAAACGCAGTTGACCCTTAACCCACAGCCGTCCTCACCCATCCGCTCCATTATTTTAACCCCATTTACGCCGGACGAGTATTTTAGTAAATAGATGCAGGTCTCCATACATAATTGATACGATCCTGTTATAGCAAATAATCCGAGAACAATTCAATTATTAATGCTGGTCCGAGCACATTTCGGTGTAGTGGCCGATTGTAATAAAATAATTTATTACGTGAACACGCACTTTTATCACTCGGTGTGGCAACCAGCCTCATTGTGGATATTGGATAACAGGAGAGCCGCTCAAAGTGTCAGAGGATGAAACCTAATTACGTAACGTTACTTGGCATTTTAAAAAAAGAATAAGCATTTATCTTTATTGGCTTATTTTGTACCATATCATGAGAATAAACTCAAATCATGTGTTTATTTTTAAATGGCACGAACATAGTTATTTGTTTTAATAATTCATCTGTTACCAATAACAGATATTCATGTTTAAGCAAAATAGTATTTACTGGTAATGCAAATTTCCGGTTTGATTAATAAAAAATACTAAGAGAGATAGTTTGCATTAAGAGCGGCCAACCCGTCTTACTTTTCATATAAGCGCTCGAACGTGATTATGGCGTTGTAACAGATCTTTCTTTAAACTTTTGAGCTAATAGGTATCTTGTGCACTATACCTAGGTTTTTATGTAAACAAAAAAGTAACATTTAGAGAAACAACTGCAATATAAGCCTCAAGCCTTTCGCCAAAAATCTGTTTTTTGCACAAATTTTACCTGAACTTTGGGGGTTCAGAATGTACTCATAAATTGTAATAGTAGAAAACAAATTATGAGAAAAACCTTAAAAATATAATGGAAATTCTAAATGACAAACTTTTATTGTACAAAATTTTAAGGCTTATTGAAAAAATAATTCTTTGATAAAATTTTATGAATCTTTCCTATCGTTCTTTAACGATCGTATTGGTGGCTCCATCCCAATACGATGGTTAAAGAACGATAGGAAAGATTCGAGTTATGACGTCATGTCATGTTAGCTCAATTGGTTAGAGCATACCCCGGCTCAAAGGGTGGATGGATGCGGGTTCGAATCCTGCACATGACTTAAATTTTTCCTATCGTATATTTGTGATTTTGTAATGTAATCCGCATTGCAGGCGTTATTGCAAACCTAACAATATTAAAATTATAAGGTTGCGTCATCATTTACAAGTATAAAACCAATTGCAAAATTGGTCTTGTTTGTAGTACAACGCAAGTGGTACTATAGATGTCGCTCCATCCCAATACGATGGTTAAAGAACGATAGGAAAGATTTGAGTTATGACGTCATGTTATGTTAGCTCAAATTTTATGAAGTTTACGCACACTATTTTTCGTTCAATGTTATCTCGTTCTCACTTTTGTAAGCCAAGTGGCGAAAAGAGGTATGCGGGGTGGAGTGAGACGGAGAGTTGAATGCCAAGCAAGATAAGCTTAAACTTAAGTATTCATTAAATTTAAGAAATTGTGTTGTATGGGAATTCTTATTTTCACATTCAGACATACAATAAAAATAAAATAAAAAACTCGCTACCATGTAAATCTTAAATTTCACCGAATTTGACCTCTTGGTATTTAAAATATGACAAAATTTCGGTTTTATGGAAAGCACTTCCCTTAAAACTTAAAAAAATACAATGCTTCACAATCTAAAAAGAAAAGAAGCCGTTATCAAGAAAATCAGCGCTAGATAAAAATAATACAGCAGAGACATACCAGTAGAAAATCTTAGCACAAATACATAGCTCCAGCTTGAGCATGGTACTATTTTGTCAACAATAGTAAGACTAGGCCTGTGTTGACATTTTCAATTTATAATACAAATACAAATATATTTTTTTTATTGTTCTAATATTGTTTAACAAATAAAATCGCAGTACCTAGGGCCTTAGTTTAGAACTGTAACAAACAGAAGTAATATGATTGCCCCCTATTACATAGAAGTAAACACAAACTTGTCTACACGTGGGTGTTCAGACACCTTTTCCGGTCCCATCGGCTCTGTGATGATATATATTACATGGTTTAGACAAAGAATGATGCATGGATAAGTCGTTGAAGCAATAGTATTGGCTTTTTGTGGGATTGTGCCTGAACAAGCTCAAGCACCCACCTGGTGTTAAATGGTAACCTCTGTCTATAACAGATGCATTTCGTCAAAAGTGACAAACTGCACTATACCGTGATACATAATATATAAAGTTGCTGAAGTTTCATGTGCCTGTCATTTCACCGGTAACCATACTCTTCAAACCGGAACACAGTGATACGAACATTAGATATATGGCGATTGAAATTCTAGCAGTTCTTTCCGCATGAACTCAATCACAAAGAGTTCTTCTGTTACTAGCTATTTATGGTAGAGAAACTCAAAAAAGTTAACGGTCCAATTATTTATTCATAATTCTATTAAAATGCTAAAAGTTCCCTTACTGTGTCCCTACTTTTATAGTAAGCAAATACTCCAAATGATATGCAAATGATCACTGAAGAAGCGCGGGGCGAAGTACCATTTTTCAGCCCGACAAGCAACGGCAAAAGGAATTTAATAGTCACGGATTTAAGTTTTTTCTTTGAATAAAATCATCGTATAGAGACTGGGTGAAATAGAATAATGAATCCAAATGGAGCTTGGGGCGAACAATTTCTAAGACGCTAAAGGATCTCTCTGGTAAGAAAAGTTTTAACATACTTTAATAATATTCTCTTGTATGCATGTAACTGAATCTCAAGAACAAATTTTCACGAACTTCTAATTATTATAATAATAAAGGTCAAGGGTAACCTATCGGGCATAAAAACAATAATGTATCGTCTGTCTTTGATGAAATTCTTTTAACTAGACTGGTCACAAAACGTGTCTTCTCAAGGCCAAGTAGTCCGGTACGTACTTAGTGCTGTAAACATTTCATTATGGGATTATAATTATATGAAACATGAAGTTAAGTTCTCTGAATTAAACTATCTTTTAAAAACGAGGGCTTGAGTATTTTTTTGAAATAATTTTGGGAGTTTATTTCCTATATATCCTTAGGCAACTCGTTAAACATTTTAGCGCCTTCATAAACAAGACTTCTTTTACCGTATTTAGTTCTAGGTGGTAGTGGAACTTTTTTGGATATGTAGCTTTTTAGTAAATATTGTTTAAGTATGAATATCTTTAGTGAAAATTTTACTAATCAAAATGCAAGTCATGTAGGTATTAGTAAGTTTGTTTAAGGTTCATGATTTTAGTTTTCTTATAAATTTTGATAGTAGGTGTTAATAAAATGGAATAATGTTTAAATTAGTTTATTTTGTGGAGTATTTTGTTTTATTGATTTTTGGCCGCCGTTCTCCATATTTCAATCAGATAGCCGATATAATGTTTTACCGAAGAATTATAAATTGTATATCTTACGTGTCTCGGGAGGTATGGGAGATATTATTAGGTCGGAGCTACGGCAATTACTACCTACAAGAAACTAAAGACTGATATGAACATTTCAATTCCAAGCTTTCTAATTGTGAAAACTGAATAGTTGACTATTACATTACATGCTACGAATATTTATTCGTAGATTACATGTAAATTTTTTAATTTATTATAAAAACGAGTGGAGAAGCCGGTGATATTCTACGGTATATTTTAGAGCAAAAATACTGAAATTCTATAAAACATAATCGTAATCAAATGATTTAATAAGAAATCCTGTGATTATTCCACGGAGCTAAATAGTTCGTAACGAACATCAAAATAAAATAAAGTTTGTTAGAGCATAATTTATGCACAAACTACAGGGCTTGTCGTGGCTTGACCCACTTCTGCAACATTGTGAGACACTGTATTGTGTGGTTCAACATCAGCTTGGGCCTTGTGTTTTTGACGGCTTTGTTTTCGAAGCTTTTTGTCGTTTTTCGTAAAAAGAGTTAATTAGAAGCAAAAGATATATGAATACTAACCTGGTAAAACAACACATAAAAGACGTAAGTAAACTTGTTCACAATTTAGCCTCTTCATTCATAGACAACTTGTAAACTACTTACTGTATCAGCCGGATTGTCCACTGCTGAATACAGCCATTAAGGTGGCTTTGCCATAATCCCCACGCTTGGCAGGCGTCTTGGGGATCGCAGTTTAAGATATCAGTTCCTCAGAAGGCGCTGCTGCCCACCTTCCGGTATTTTACCTTTAGTCGCCTCGTACGACACCCGCAGGTAGCAATTGGGTGGGGGATGACATTCTAGCCTTGCACCCCACGGGGCAATAAACTACTTACTACTTAAATACTGAATTATTATTTTCCTCTCTTATTGTGATGACGTATAACAGCGATAGTACATAAAAAAAA
Source organism: Plagodis pulveraria (assembly GCA_963890685.1). Taxonomy (NCBI): domain Eukaryota; kingdom Metazoa; phylum Arthropoda; class Insecta; order Lepidoptera; family Geometridae; genus Plagodis; species Plagodis pulveraria. Next base: position 21,241,898 of record OY982956.1, on the reverse strand, counting down.
CATTTACTAATCAATTTGTATACGTATTTTTATAAGTATTATTTACCATATTAAGACGTAGACGTAAGTCTCTGACCCATTCGACTACTAGGTATATTCGGATCGTGGAAATAACATATATGATGTGAATCAAATACCTAATTTCCACGATCACTGTAAAGTTAGTTTGACTCAAAGGTAACGTGGTTTGTCCTGTAATCTGTTTATTGAGTTGTTGAATTATTATAATTTAATAATAATTAATCTTGAAAATTAGAACTAAGAAATATTAACTAAACTATCTTTTTGCTTTTCTAGAATATGGTGCTAAATTATGCTCTCTGCTTTCCGGGAACATATGTACTTACATTGAATAAGTAATCGCACAATACACACTTGAATTTGTAAATCTCTAGGTGTAACCATAATATTGGTTTGAAGAAGGGAAAACACCAAATTTTTTGAGTTTGTGGATCCAAGCATTATTAGTTGTTTACAGTATTTACGCGGCACTTAAAACATTAAGTACAGAAAATAATAATATCAATTAAAGAAGCTTGATATATAATAGGGGTGTGAAATTGCTGTTTTATTGTTATTGAAAAATTATGGTCATATGCGGATTCAAATCAGCACCATCCACCACTATAGCGGGGATATGCTCTGACCGACAAAGCTAACATGAAATTTTACTCATAATACTTATTTTTTCTATCGTAATATTATAATAATAAATAAATTCATTTATAATATATAATAATAAATATTATAAATAAAATAGTATTTATTATAATAACAATTAAATGCATTTATTTATTATTATAAAACGGGCAACTAGATATAAGGTAAACATTGGAAATATTTTTACATCCAAGAATAATAATAATAAATGTCAAAGATGCAAAATAAAATAAGATAAAATCAAAATTATAAAATAACAATTAAATAAATTTTGCTACATCACACTACAAAGAAAAATTAAAACACATACAAATATTATTAGCGCCTGACCAACGGCATTGCCTGAACATGTCTGTTGCAGCAATGCAGCATGTAGGAGCAGTCCAGCCTGTCAGAGCAATCATCGCCAGAATAGTGTTAGAGCTGGCCCGTACTTTGCGCACCAAGGAGATGCTCCGCCTGCGCATAGTCGTGTGAAAGCAGGCGGTGCGAATATTGTAAAGTAAACCGCGGATCATGCCATATTAAAAAAAAAAAAAAAAAAAACTAGCTTTGACCACCTACATTTAAAGCAGTGATGCCCGAGTGGCAAGAACTATGAACTAATCCATATTTCAAGTCCTTTTGCGGGCTTCAGCTTCAACGCATAGTGGAAGGGCATTTTGCGAATGCACGGTTGGCTAGTAGAAAATCTTTCGTGTTTAGGTCGGTAATTCTATAATGTCGTCTTAATTTTGAAACGCTCGTAGCGAATTTGACTTAGCTGTTCTCAACCGATCAGCAATGGGTGACCGCTAGGGACATTACTACTGAGCGTTTCCTTGCTTCGGAGGGCACGTTAAGCCGTCGGTCCCGGTTGTTGTCATAGGATGGCAGTCGTTATAGCATGGTGGTAGGGCATTTTGCGAATGCCCGCCTGGCTAGCTACCACCCTCAAGTAGAAAATCTGTCGCTAAGCACCTAACGGTGTGTTCCGGCAGCTGTCCTTGAGAGCCAGTACTTCTAGGTTAGCCTGAACAACATTTTCGACCAAATCATCACTTACCATCAGGTGAGATAGTGGTCAAAGGCTAACACTTATCAGGCATAAAAAAATAAATAAAAAAAATAGGTTTTCGTGATTATAACACATAGTAATTGAACAACTTTAAACGGTTTAAATCGCGTATATTTATTTTTGTCACGACGTTACCACTTTGCAGTGATCGTGGTCACGGGGTGAACGTCGGGACAAAAATAATAATAAATATACGCGATTGAAACCGTTTAGAGTTGTTGAATTACTATCGGTAATTCTATGTTAAGCCTGTTCATGTACCATCTTCGACCACAACACGAATTACCAACAAGTGCGATAGGTTTCCATCTAAAGCTTACATATGAGCTATAAAAAAGAAGTAGATAGAAAAAAAACCCTTCAATATTTATCAACGTAAATTAATGATATGCGTCAAAGGTTTGGTAAAAGCCAAACCGATTTATGTTTAGCCTAAAAAAACATTCGTGATTTAATTAAAACATAATCCTATGAAAGACCACCACGGCCCATTGGATAATCCATGTCGGTCATTCCGCGTAAATAAAGATTAAAATAAAAACAACAGATATAAACCAAATAATAATGATATATGTGTCGAAGTTTTTACGTTTAAATATTCACCATTATTTTGATGGATGTGATCTTTTGTTTGCTTGGCATGGAAGGGATTATAAATGAATATATATTACGATAAATAAAAAAGGCAACAATAAAATGATAAGGTGTAATGGCACTTTTTTTGGGTACCTATTCGTTCGTAGTACATATTATTTCAGGATTAACTTTACATACTACAAAATTACAACGCGAGGTAAAATTATAAACATGTGCAGGGTTCGAACCGTCGCCATCCACTCCTATAGAGCTGTGGTCTAACTGGTAAGCCACTGGTAAGCAACATGAAATATGCAGCATGACTCTAATTTGTCCTTTTGTTTTTTACCATCGTATGGAGATGGCCCGTGGGGTGCCGGGTTAGAATGTCACCCCCCCATCTCTTCCCGTGGGTGTCGTAAAAGGCGACTAAGGGAATAAATACCGGAAGGTGGGCAGCAGCGCCTTCTGAGAACTTAACAACTAACTGCGATCCCCAAGACGCCTGCCAAGCGTGGGGATTATGGCAAAACCCTCCACATGACAAGCACAAACACAACTCGGCCCCCAGTCCCCGGCAGCTCTATTATTCCTGGCCCCGGTAGCAGGCCAGGTAACTGTGGAGCAGGGGGTGAGAAGAATCCCCGGCAGATGCACGGTTACCGCACTCACAAACGACGACCCTTGGCCCTGGCAACCCACAATGTTCGTACGCTCAGGGAGGACCACAAGATTGTCGAGCTGGAAGAAGAACTGAACAAGTTACGCTGGGATGTCATGGGATTATCGGAAGTCCGAAGACAGGGACAGGACACCGTTATCCTTGACTCCGGTAACTTGTTATTCTACCGGGAAGGTCACCAAAAATCTCAAGGTGGTGTTGGGTTTCTCGTCCGGAAGTCCCTTGTTAACAACATCGTAAAAGTCGAAAGGGTGTCGAGTAGGGTAGCGTACCTTATACTCAGAATCACCAAACGGTATTCGCTGAAGGTCATACAGGTTTACGCACCGACCTCGACACGCTCAGACGATGAAGTAGAGGCTATGTATGAGGAGATATCTGAAGCCATACATTCCTCCGAAACTTACTTCACCGTTGTTATGGGGGATTTCAACGCCAAGTTGGGCACACGGAATAGCGATGTGTTGAGAGTGGGGCCATTTGGATATGGGCAGCGGAACCAGAGGTTCCAACGGCTGGTCGACTTCATGGAAAAGGAGGGACTCTTTGCGATGAACTCCTTTTTCAAGAAGCGACCATCCAGGAAGTGGACGTGGATAAGCCCTGATGGTTCAACAAAAAATGAGATCGAGTTTATCATGACGACTAAAAAGCAAATATTCAATGATGTCTCTGTGATCCATAAGGTGAAAACCGGTAGCGATCACCGTATCGTTAGAGGCACATTGAATATCAATGTAAAGCTTGAGAGGTCGCGTCTGATAAACTCCACGCTCCATCCTAGCGTTGCCCAAATCCAAAACTCCGAGAGCTTTCAACTCGAACTACATAACCGCTTCCAGTGCCTAGCTGAATGCGAAACAGTGGACGAGATAAGTAATGGGTTGGTGGAAGCTGTCCAAGCGGTGGGGTCCCAGTTCTTTAAGACCCCCCGCCGACAAAAACCGAAGAAACTCTCAGAGGAAACCATCAAGTTGATGGAAGATCGGAATGAGATGAGACTGCAATCTTCAGCTGATATGTCGAACTACGGCAAGCTCAATAGACGAATTTCGAAGGCACTGCGACACGACTTGCGCGCCTTTAATACTAATAGGATAAAGGCCGCAATCGAGCGTAACCAAGGCTCCAAAGTGTTCGCAAAAAATTCGTCTATAGGGCAAAGCCAAATGACCAAGCTGAATATCGACGACGGCAGAATCATCTCATCAAAACCGGAGATTCTGAGGGAGCTTGAGAGGTTTTATGGACAGCTATACACCTCGACACAAAAACCCGTTGTCAGTGCAGCTCAAGACAAGAGAGCTAAACTGACCCGACACTATACCGAAGATATCCCGGACATCAGCCTATACGAGATTAGAATGGCTCTCAAACAGCTTAAGAACAATAGGGCGCCGGGTGATGACGGAATCACGACAGAACTTCTGAGAGCGGGTGGAAAACCGGTACTCTCAGTCCTCCAGAAGTTATTTAATTCCGTCATCCTTGAAGGTAAAACGCCAGAAGCATGGAGCAGAAGTGTAGTGGTACTGTTCTTCAAAAAAGGTGACAAGACCTTGTTGAAGAACTACAGGCCCATTTCACTTCTGAGCCATGTTTATAAGCTGTTTTCGAGAGTCATTACGAATCGTCTTGCTCGTAGGTTTGATGACTTCCAGCCTCCCGAACAAGCCGGGTTCCGAAAAGGCTTTAGCAAAATAGACCACATCCATACGCTCCGCCAGATTATACAGAAGACTGAGGAGTATAATCGGCCATTATGTTTAGCGTTTGTGGACTATGAGAAAGCCTTCGATTCAATCGAAACCTGGGCCGTACTGCAGTCTCTCCAGCGATTCCAAATCGACTATAGGTACGTCAAAGAGCTGAAGAGTTTGTATAGAAACGCCACCATGTCGATTCGACTACAGGACAAGAGCACGGAACCAATCCAACTGCAACGAGGCGTGAGACAGGGAGATGTTATTTCTCCGAATCTGTTCACAAATGCGTTGGAGGACGTTTTTAAGCTCTTGGACTGGAAAGAATTCGGCATCAACATCTATGGCGAATACATCACTCACCTTCGTTTCGCCGATGATATAGTCATTATGAAGAACTCAGTACAATGCTCAGCGACCTCAGTAGAGTTTCCCAACACGTGGGTCTTAAAATGAACATGGACAAGACGAAAATTATGTCTAATGTCCATGTTGCACCCATACCTGTAGTTGTTGGGAACGATACTCTCGAAGTTATTGACCATTATATTTACCTGGGACAGACTGTCCAGTTAGGTAGGTCCAACTTCGACAAAGAGGTCGCCCGAAGAATCCAACTCGGATTGGCAGCGTTCGGGAAGTTACGCGACATCTTCTCGTCGAAGATCCCGCAGAGCCTGAAGACCAAAGTCTTCAATCAGTGTGTGTTGCCAGTGATGACTTATGGCACTGAGACGTGGTCCCTAACTGTGGCCCTTATGGACAAGCTCAAAGTCACTCAACGAGCTATGGAGAGGGCTATGCTCGGAGTTTCTTTGTGCGATAAAATCCGGAACGTGGATATTCGCCATAGAACCAAAGTCACCGACATTATTATCAGAATTAGCAAGTTGAAGTGGCGATGGGCGGGCCACATTGCTTGACGAACTGATAACCGATGGGGAAGAAAGGTTCTCGAGTGGTTACCACACTACACCGGAAGACGTAGAGTTGGTAGGCCCCCCACCAGGTGGACTGACGACATCGTGAAAGTCGCGGGTAGCCAGTGGTTACAAGTGGCTAATAGCCGTTCTTTGTTTTCAACAGTGAACGTCTTCCGGCTGATGATGATGATGATGATGGAGATGGAGCAATATACCTAGTCCATCTTACGTTGTACTACAAACAAGACCAATTTTTGCTTTGATATTCTCGGATTACTTTACAAAGTTACATCTAGAGGAAAAATTTTAGCTATGTGCGCAATTCGAACCCTCGCCATCCACCCTGTCTATGGTACGCCGGGGTATGCACTTACCGTTAAGCCATCATAATTTTGTAATTTTGTGAAATAATCCACGGAGCATGGGTCAGTGCATAAATAATAAATATTGGAATCTAATTTATATACTTTATTTTCAGGCTGGATACCTTTTGTTATGCTAGAGATATTAGTATTATGTTTACTTAATTTAGTAGTAGGACTTTTGACGTTCTCCATTTGGTTCTATTTTTTCAGTAGTACATGCGTTAACCTAATACTGACTAATAATAACAGCCATATAAACAACATTCATGAAAGTGTTATATTTTTTTTTTAATTGATATAAAAACAAAAACAAAGAGCTGCTTTTCTTATAATTAATATATTTAGTTTCCTCAGTCTACCTTCAACTCAAATAAACTTATCGCTCAAGCCGTAACGGCTAACAAGAGAAACACGTATTAATTCATATTAACTTGCGTTCTATACAAAGGTAAGGTAACGTAAAGGTAGGTTAATCAAGGCGTGAGGAAGGGTCCTCGTCCAATCTCACTTGACCTTTGAAGACCATTGAATCGTTATTTACGTAATCAATTTTCGGAAGGTGAGCGGTTCAAGTGAAACTGGTTGCAAGGGGAGGGACAAATATAAAGAATCCAATTAGTTGTGACAGGTGGCTGCACAGAACATAAAAACATGAGCAAAGGGTTAAAAGCTTTGATGTTGAGATTTACGGAGAAAGTTTGGTCAATCGTAGGGTCTACACCTTGCTTGATATAATACGGGTAATTGAGTTAGGTCTAATAAAACCATTTCGTAGCAGAACGACACAAGTTCTTGTCGATGATGAGATAAAGATCTTGGCTTAGATGCCAAGATATGTAAGGCTACTGAAATCAATATTTATAAAAATTATAATATTAAAAACAACTTGTAACATTGAAAACTTTCATTTACTTTAATGACATATTTTTCTAGCTATTTTCATTTGAAAACCAAACAACTCAGCAAATTTTGAAAAAATCTGATGATACTAAACTGAAAATCCTTTGAAATATAATAAAACAGTTTTCCTAAATCAGTTCGTAATTAACGGAATTATGTGATATAAAAGATTTTAAATATAAAACCATATTGCGAGAAACTTTCTCTATTTTGCAGTCTTTTAAAATGTAACAATATTTTAGACTCGATAGTGAGCACATTACTGCTTCAGATCCGTCATGACATTAGTGAAATCACGTAGCCGAACTATTGCTAGAAGACCTCTTCACACTTGGTGCTTGTATAATTTCCTTAAAGAATTAATCCAAAAGTACGCGATTCATTACTTAGTAAGTTATACCTAAGTATAACTTAAACAAATATTATCTAACATTATATAAATTTATTGTAATAATAACCAATATAAAACTAATAATTTGTTTATTTTTCCAAGATTATCGCATAAACTTTTCACTTAATACGGTAAAAAAGATAGTACTCCTTTATCGGCGGATTCAATTAGGAGTAATTTCTTCTGAACACAAAATAAGACAAGAGATCCAGCAACCCAATACCGTAACTCAAACATGCAATTAGCCGTGTATCCGAACAAAAGGAAATCAGCAATACCACGTTTCTGTATGATAGAAGAGAATAGTAGTAGAAATATTGGTGTGCGGTGCAGTGACTAAGGTTTAGCACTGCGAAAAATACCATCACATGAACCAAGAAATCATAATAGATATTATATAATTGGCAGATTTTTTTTCGTTCTCATATACAGGGTTATTGGAAAAATGCTAAAAACCTCTTAGGTTTTTGTTAGTCTTAACAAACATTTTGAGATGAATTTATTTTTGTATTTGTGTCGGAATAGGCACGAGGATAACCTCATGTTAAAGTTCTCTATATAGGCTCTATATTAACTGTATAGGCCAAGAAAGCCACCTGTATTTGACATACCACCACCTGTATTAAAAACTCACATGGTTTGATTTTGCACTCGATCTATCGAATATTTTTACTAACAGTCAACAGGACACATTTGTAGGCATCTTGAATTGAATTTATTTTTGTATTTGTGTCGGAATAGGCACGAGGATAACCTCATGTTAAAGTTCTCTATATAGGCTCTATATTAACTGTATAGGCCAAGAAAGCCACCTGTATTTGACATACCACCACCTGTATTAAAAACTCACATGGTTTGATTTTGCACTCGATCTATCGAATATTTTTACTAACAGTCAACAGGACACATTTGTAGGCATCTTGAAGTCTACTTTAAACTTACCGCAATCCTAGCACTCCGCAAAGTGTTTCTATAACTGATAAATTGAACGAGTAGATGAGATAGTTTGTATCAATTCTGCTCGGAACGTCGCATCGCCCTGTTTGCAGAAGTTCCAACTATGCTAACAATAACCACATTCGGAGTCTGTATCATGAAAAAAGTATTTTGATTTAGTAAAAAATATTTAATACGAGTAATATTTGCTGGGATTACATTGCTACACGTGCTAAGTGAGAAAAAAAAGCAGGTTTTTTTAGCTGCTAGAATAAACGAAACGAAAAAAGATTAATAAAGATGTGGAACAAAGTAAACACAAAATATAAGAAAAAAAAATCTATTCAAGACAAGATATTGGAAGTAACTTCCAATGTATGTGAGTAAGAATGGTCGTATATAGAAGAATGATTGGGAAAAATAAAGATATCCAATGTTATGATGTAGAATGTGAGAAGAAGCAAGTTTTCTGCTAGCCCGGTATTATTTATCGTTTTAAAAAAGTTTTCTAATAGCCAAACAATGGCAAATTTGAATTTGAAAAGAATAACAACAGGTTCAATCTTTTCAATAAATTACGGTAATAAACAGAAACGGGGACTTAATTAATAAATATAATAAAGACATTCTGGAAACAGACATGTTTTGGTACCCTTAACAGATTTCTCACCTCGTGTCTAGTAAAGGTATCAGGAAAGATATGGCATGATAGTTTATAGATGAAAATTAATATAGAGTTATTTGAAATATATGCTAATAATGTTTGCAAAAAAGTAGTCCAAGACTAAAAATTAATGGGTACAAAATAGCACAAATTTTTGATGCTTTAATTTTTATAAACTACAGGTTTAGTTAAACTAGTGACAGATCAACTTTTTACCGTTACAGAAAAAAAGTAACAAAACTACGACTAATAAAAATAACCGGCGGTTTGCTATCAAAATACTATTGTATACAAACTATATATACAACATTAGGAGAGCCTTGCCATAATCCCCAAGCTTGTCAAGCGTCTTGGGGATAGCTGTATGAGATATCAGTTCCTTTGACAGCGCTGCTGCCCTGCAAATTTTACCCATAGTCTCATATTACGACACCCGCATGAAGAGATGGGTAGCTGCCCGGCACCTTACGGGCCTGTTTTATTTAATGCCAACTATAAAAATCTATATTTTTTCCATTATGTTGGCCTTTTTCTGTCACATATTTCATTTAAACTTAAAAGAAAAAAAAAAGAATGTAAAGATTTAGTTAATGTGCTGACGCCGGAAGTACTAACCATTGTGAGGAATTACGCCACGGGCCTGGTAGATTAGGGGTGTACGAATATGGAGTAATTGTTTGTTATCTAGCGTCTTTGTTTTAATGGTACGCTTATATACTGTATTGTATGGGAGGGTATACTTGGACATACTGTACCGGGAGTGTGTTCAGCAGTCGATTGCCAATACAGCCGGATTGTCCACTGCTGAACACAGCCTCCCCTATTACGAGAGGGTTTGCTATAATCCCCACGCTTGGCAGTCGTCTTGGGGATCGCAGTGTGAGATATCAGTTCCTCAGAAAGCGCTGCTGCCCACCCTCTAATGTGTGATCCTTAGTCGCCTCTTACGACACCCACGGGTAGAGATAGGGGAGTTACATCCTAGTCCGGCATCCCACGGGGTCTTGCAATAACATTTACACAATACATAATAATATGGGAAATTTAAAAGCTTTATTTGGTTTCCCACACATTATTCACGTTGGTGTTTTATTCGTTGATGTATTTTACTCAACAAAACAAGCACAACGGTCAATTAATGAGATTGAATATACATTTCAAAGGCTAATTAATTAATTATATTATATAAAACATATTTAAGGTTCATTATAGAAAAGACCTTTAATATGAGACGCTCATAAACACCTCGGTATGGTTTCGGATTGAAATAAATCATTGTGCCTGTGTTCAAGTGTCTGTTCATATTTTAATAAGTTTTATTATCATGCTAAATTATATTCCTACAGAATGTTTGTGGAAGCTTAAAATTTAAATGTCTATCTTTAAAACACGACAAGGCTGATCTTACTTAAGCACTTACAAAATGAGCTAAGCGCTCTGATTTATTTACGTCCGTTACGTTTTAACGTAGGTACTTTACTCATTTAATATTCAGTTTGTATAAAGCTACCTGCGGTTGATATGCTCAGGAGGGACTATTAAGTTAATTTTTGAAGTGATTAAACGTAAATAATGGTCAGTTATGATTGGAAGTGGCACACTGCAAGGTATCAGGATGAGGCTGTCTGTTTCCATTGTTTTGAACCCTTCTTACATTAATTAACCACAATTTTTCCAAAAAATTCTCCGATTTTATTTTTATTGTACCAAAGAACCAAATATAGAAGCTAGATTGAATATTTTGACTTTTTAAATTTCTATGTATTTTTAACAATGGCAGGAGCTTTTGGACTCCCTGTGAGTCTGCTAGGACTTATAGGTTGCTTAAATGCCTTTATTGTAGTAGCTGCAGTGTTGTATATAGTTCGTAGTATTTTGTTAGTAAAGGCTACCATCGGATAAAAAAGTACAATTAAAAGTTTTGAGTAATTACTTTTTTTTTTTTTATTTGACTGATAGGTTAGTCTTTGACCACTATCTCACCTGATGGTAAGTGATGTGGTCGAAGATGTTGTTCAGGCTAACCTAGAAGAACTGGCTCTCAAGGACAGCTGCCGAAACACACCGTAAGGTGCTTGGCGACAGATTTTCTACTTGAGGGTGGTAGCTAACCAGGCAGGCATTCGCAAAATGCCCTACCACCATGCTATAACGACTGCCATCCTAAGACAACAACCGGGACCGACGGCTTAACGTGCCCTCCGAAGCACGGAAACGCTCAGTAGTAATGTCACTAGCGGTCACCCATCCAACTCATGACCACGGGCGACGTTGCTTAACTTTGCTGATCGGTTGAGAACAGCTAAGTAAACTTCGCTACGAGCGCTTCAAAAGAGATTATTATTATTTTGTAAAAATATACTTAAAATTGTAAGATATTAAACCTTAATTGTTTTGAATTTACTTAAAATATTCAGGTCAAGCTGATAAATAAGCATATTACAGTCTAAATATAAGGACAGTTCTATATATATAGTTCTATATAATATATATAAATATATATATGTATATATTCTAGATAAAATCTCGATGTCGTAAGTGATAACTAAGCGGTGATGTATGTTGTTTATGCACATTCAAAGACAACGTTAAAATAATTTATTTTATTTAAGCGGTTATGACATTCTTTTGAAGATCGATTGAAAATCTAACAATACACAGAAATAATTTACTGCCAAGTTCAGAACTGAGGGAGTTAAAGCGAGAAGAATTAGGTGCACAATACGGCTCTTTACAATCTAAAGCCTCTATTATCTTTAAAGTAGCGGGTATACTACCAACGAAAGTATTTCCAAGGAGGGTTGGTGTCAGCCGGCCATAGACCCTAAGCCAAAACTTTTACCAATAATACCAAATTGTAGTACAAAACCAGAGTTGTTAGCAAAAACATTTTTTTATTATGTTCTTGTGCTGTATTCGGTGTTGTTAGAGAAGCAGGCAGGAGGACACATATTACATAACATCCTAACATAAGGGATAAGGGTAAGAAGAGTTGATGATGATAATAAAATATACTGTGTAGGTATATAATTTTAATTGAAAGTTTAAATGGTTCTATTATATTCTGATTACAATGTATCATGTTCCCATAAATGAGACTTTAACCAAATTGGAAGTTCATAATTTCCAGATCCCGAACTTTACTTGTCTCGACACTAAAACGCGACATTGTTTACCTATTTCGAGATCTCTCAAGTAATAAAGTTTTATTGCAAAGACAATAAAGCCACTGCAACATTGTTGAATATAAATTGCTGTTGAAACATCAGGCGTGTTTACAAGTCTTGTCGCTTTCATGTCAAAACTTTGGGTGTTTCAAATCCTACGTTGAAATAAAAATTACGACTTAGTACAGGAATTGTAAATGCTTATTTCTGTTGTTTTAGGTTGTCGCGATTATTGCACATAGTAATTAAACAACTTTAAACCGTTTAAAGTTGTATAATTACTAAAATGCTTATTTCTATTCGGAATCATATGAACTCACCTTTAAATGAGCTCCAAATGTGTTAAGCGTCAGGGTTGTATAGAAATATGATTAATGTTATTTGATATTGCTTACACAAATATTAAATTAATATGCTAATATATTTTAAATGCAAAAAATTGTGTCGAATTGAAAATAACGGGTCTCGATTTTCTATTAGCAGTTCCACAGGATGCGTGAGATAACCATATGTAAAAGTCGCAATGCTAAATGGATAGGTTTTTTTTTTTCAATACTTGATAATAGAGATATTATAATAAGACAGCTGTCTTACTATTAAGAATAAATTGAACAATGATAGCCGATCGATAGTGAAAGGGCATTTAGCGAATTCAAATAGAAAATCTGTCACCAAGCACCTAACAGTGTGTTTCAGCAGCAGTCCTTAAGAGTCAGTCAAATCACAGGTATATGAGACGCAACAACTTTGTCTCAGGATGATGGGTGCAGTGGGTTTGTCACTTGTGACGAAACGCATCTGTTATAGGCAGAGGTTATCGCTTAACCTCAGGTTGGTCTCGTGCTTGTTCAACCACAGTCCCATAAAAAAAAACTGCTTAGCAATTAACGACTCGCTGCCACCTTGTCTTGTATAAAGTGTTAATACAATTTAAGTACTATACGTATATTTCCTAATAGAAACATCTAGAAAGGTTCGCGCAGAAACATTTTTAAATGAAGCCGCGTGGATATCGCAACTGGCAACGTTTCCTTTGCGCAAAGTCGTCGGATATTTTAAAAGTTTGATTTGTTTCTTATACGAGAAGAAAGCGATCCTAGGACTCGACCGGAAGACGAATAGAGAAAATGTTTTATATTTTCAATTTAAGAACAAAGTTGTGGTTTACTATTGGAAAATAACTTCGTGAATTGCTTAGACTGTGCTTTATTCTGAGCTAAGAGTGTGCTTTATTCTGCGTATTAATACGACTATTTAATGTTAACGGTAAATGTAAATCGTTTGTGTGGTTTGGGCATCAGGAGCCTAAGGGTAGATTTATATTAGAGCGGGCCGTGCCCGGGGCGTGCCGTGCACGTGGCCCGTACGGGGCACGGATTTGAAACGTTACATACATTTTGTATGAAGCAATTTATACTAGACCGTGCCTGATCCGTGTCCCGTCCGGGCCCGCCTACTAACGTACGGACGGGCTTCGCCCCGGGCCCGCCCCGTCCACGGCCCGGCCCGGACACGGCCCGGTCTAATATAAATCATCCCTTATAGTGTAACTAGAATGTGTGTAGTGGAGATAAACTAATCTTTACATAACTTTTATATTTTCCTTTGAAAACGACGCTCACACTGGCGTCGAATTTTAAAATAATGACCATTTTCATGCCCATTGGTAATAGCCATTAAGGCACCTGGTTCAAACAGTAAGTAAGAATGAGAATAGAAACCAGAAACCTGGCCAGGAGGCTTAGGGATGTACTCCATAGTTGAACAAGTCTCAGAATCTGTCTGGAGTTTGGTGCTGTACCCGGTAGAGAGCAATATTGACTCTGGCTGCTTCTAGGTTGGGCTGGTACACAATCTTTTACTGCATTTATATCTGTGTTTAAATTACAATTTTTTATTTTTTATTAAGTTAGTGGAATAGATTTTTTTTAAATATTGTTATGTTTGCTATAATGCCTGCTCTGCTGATTACATTAGGAAATTACAAATTTACGAGAGAAAAAATTATGTATAGAAAAAAATATATATCAAATTAATATTTTAATGAAACACTTAAAAAATTATTATTGTTTCCATATAAGTACTAAGTTATTATTTGTCTGTGCGTCATTTAGGCGTTGGCTGAAAATCGGCGCTGTAGGTTTGCCCACAGCATCATGATGAACCAGGTTTTTTGGACTGAAGAAGAACTATAGGACGGCAATGCTCTTAATTTTTTTTGTTTGTTTCTTTTTGTTTAGGTGAAATGTATTGCTATTGAGTTTCCTATGTTAAAAATAAAGTATTTCTTTCATTCTTTTCTTTTTTTCTTATTTGAGATACAGAAAGACTAGAGATAAAAAGAGATAAAAAAAATATAAACTTACTTTCGACTACATTACATAATAAGGATCAAATAATTATTTATATGTGATTGTTAATGCTATAGGGGTTTGAATAAGTAAACATTTTTTATTGAATAAATTAATTATCGTTGGCTTTTGATGCAAGATTTTGATATATATTTTTTGTGTCAAATTTAATCACTCAGCACTCAAAAAAAAAAGGATTAAGTGTTCTGTACCCTATTTTAGTTTTTGGTGTATCTCGTCTCGAAATAAAAAAATAAAGTATGATCTTAATGTAATGTTAACTTTGTTTAGAAGTTATAGAGCTGAGTGACAATGAATATATTCACACACTCTCTCTCTCACACACACACACCCTCACACATTCATAGAAGGTTATTTTTTCCAAAAGAATTTCTATGAAGACAATCGTATATTAACCCATTGGCATCTGCGATAATGATAACAATAGAATTTCATTCATAACTAGGACATAGTGGGCCTGACGATGCCAACTTATATACAATATTACTTACAGATTAGTATGATGAGATTTTTCAAAAAGTTTATGCTGTATGCTTTGAGAGCAGCTTTCAAATGTTGCACCATATCTAAGAATGTATAATTAAAATAATACAACAATATATTATGTTTGTAGCAAAATTCGCAGCCGCCTAATTTTTAAATAATTTAATTCCATTTCTCTTAAACACAATTCAACCATTGAAAATTGAGATGAAATCTTTAACACCAAAATGAGTAAAGTGCAGTGCGTCTTAATGATTACCGCTAAATAAAACTTTAATATTCTATTAGTTGATAGTAGTTATCCTTAGTTAGCTGCGGCTTAATTTTACCTTATTTCAGAAATAAATTCCACGTAGGTTTACGTACGTAGGCTGCGAAGTGGGTTACCCGGAAGAGTCAATTTAGTAAATTTTGTCTCCAATATATATTCAATATATATATAGACTGTATATTATTATGTTCAAAGATTTTCAGTCACATATTTAAGGAAAACGAATGCAAAGCTCTAGCAGATAAGGTACCGCAGGTTGTGTATTCAGCACAACAGATTTCGTCCGTTTACTTGTCTGAATAAGCGCATTCCACTTTGATTAAATGCACTGCAAAAATTAAGGCATTTTGCAAGCGTCTTTGGTTTAGAAGAGAAATTAGGAACATGGCATCTATTAATGGAAGATCTTTCGAGAACAGTGAAAAGAACTTTACGCAACGTCTATGTTTTCCGAGATATTATTTATCAATAATTATTACAGTACATAATGAATAAATATTTTCAGGGCAGGCAAAAATGTTTTAGCAGCAGTTGTACGTATCCGGGTTTACGTTAAGTCAAAATCTATTTTCGAATAACTATTTTCAAGAAACTTCTCGATTATTTTTATTATCAAGAGTATCAGAACCAGAGAGGGTACTCACATACTCTACAAGCTTTTATCTTCTCACTTAAGTAGTCACAAAAAGCTTTACAGATCACAAGGAAAAATAGGGAATAACCTTTATTTTTTTTTCTTTGTTTCCTCAAAAGATAATTTTCCAGCAGTTTAAATCCGCTTTTACGTTAAATGTCCGTGTACGGCCGAGTGATTTTCTTTTTCGTTCGCTTTCGTGTGATCCCAAAAGAAAATTAATTAAGTGCCATTCTCTCCTTTGTGCACGTTTTGTATGTGCGAGTATCTTTTAAATTCGCGGTATTTTTAAATATTTTTAGTTGTAGGTAAAGATCTGACGTTGTATAACCTCACGACTGTATCATGTTTGCTTCAACCTTAAAAGATTCAGTTAATAAATATTTTTTAAAATCTATTCATTTGAGATATCTAAAAGCTACATGGAAATTACAGTAGCACCTTAAACGCTTATTTTATTTATCTTAAAAAACAATTATAATTTAGAGTTCAAAACTATTTCATTCTTTATATGCAGGTCTTAAATACATTTCCCCAAAGTAATTTCATATGACCCATAACGTTGGGACAATATATAGCAACATAAATACTAGTAGACATGGCATAACTAATGTAAGGTTCTTATCTTTGATAGTCTAAATCTGGATGTCATCAATCATAAGTAACAAAATCCGTAATAGACACAATTAACAAGCAATATTTTGCTAATTATATATTATCATATTTGACTCATAAACGTATTTATATTACCAAATAACATATTGATATAATATAAACAAATTAATTTACAACATAAATGTGTTTGAACATAACATTTTGTGCTTGTGATATACTCGTTCTACCAAGTTTTGTATTAAACATTCCTGTTACGACCTTTGCTGCAATGAAAATTAAGATATATTTCATTGACGGTCAGAATTAAAGGAAAAACGTTCCATCCAAAACTTGTGGCTGTATACGTCACGTTATTTTAATAAATTTATTTTTAAAAATATACCAATTGAAAGAGATCGAACGACTGAGTATTAAAATCCCTCTTCTGTCAAAATGGTGGTTACGTACTTTAAGAGCCTAAAACTATGGCCTTGTTCTCGTAATCATAACACGCTCAGTATCCCTGGGTAAAAAAATAGTAGCGAAAGTGTGCGTAAATGACTGTTTTAATAGGCTGTGTATAATTAAAAGTCTCCCGTACGACTTTACGCAGCGATTTCAAAGAAGCCAAATATTGATCACATATCTGTCACTTATTTAGTTAAAACAATTTTCAGTTTAACTTTCCTGCACAAGCAAGATAGTAACGGTATTTTTCTATAAAACTTATATGAACTATTTCTAGCTATCTCCAAAGCACTTAAAACAAGTAGAGTCAAAAATACTTTCATTACATTTTATGAACGTCAAAAGCAGTTACATTATCCTTCTGCCTTATTTTCCCTATAGTAATAATGGCATTGAAAACACATAAAAGTAACCCTCGAGAAGAGGTGATGGTGATTTTAAACCCAGAATGCACAGTAGTTTTGACCCCAGGGTATTACGAGCTAAAAGTCACAGGCGACCGCGTGATATGGTGTAATCGTTATAAGTATTTTTAATTCCAACATACTCGAAAATTATTAATTTTATAAATTTTAAGTATAATTGCTGCATCTTCATGATAAACTAATCAAAAGCGCCGTGTTTTAATATGACATAATTTATAAAAATAATTAATGTAGATTAAAAATGTGATCGTAAAACCACGTTATTATGCGCCCTAAAATTACAAAACTACTTGGGAATTACTCGACATTTGATTTGCAAGATTTTACTCGGAACGACAGACAGGCAGAAAAAATTGCTTAATAATGCATTGTTATTGAGGTCTGAGCTACCCTGAAAGTGTCAGCTAGAAAACTACCGGTTTACAATTTGGGTTGCAAGATTGGAATCACAGACAGACAAACAAGAAAGTGACTTAATAAAAACATGGTAAAATAATATTAATTACTTTACATAAAATGATAGGTTTTTCATCCTACCATAGTAAAATAAGCTACGGAATAGAAAACTTTCCTTTTCATTTAATGAAAATCCTTCTCTCTACTCTCCCTTAGCCAAACTTGCCTAAAAATGTGTAAGTAGAACTAGTACTAAGTTGCCCTCACAACCCCCAATAAATAAAATAAAAACAGTTCAAATATTATATCTGTATCCAAAGGAGGTCAAATTGTTTCAACACAGGCTTATATCCCAGCTTGCAGTGTATTAAAAATATAGCCAGCATTGTTTCATAATTTTTGGGACTATATCATCAGTGTAATTTAAGTACAATTATTTATGTGGGTACCTAGCTTATTTGTTATTAATAATATAATTTAAAAAATCGCTCTCTCTTGTATACTAGACTAGTGTTCTTATAATAGAAGCCCTTCGATCCGACACTAGCAGTTTATAGTATGCCTGGAGTTTATATTCATGGTGGCTTTGAATTTTTTACGGGTTGGTCCCGGTTTCCGTCATGTGGTGATGTGATCAAACTGACGATAAGCGCTTTTTGGTTAACAGAAAATACGAAATAAGGAATAATGATGTTTTGGTAGCAAATGTAACAGTGCTATATGAAAGTTAGGTTTATTATAGTGGTGAATACTTTTCGGATAATTAGGATGCCCGTGGTAAATTCCGAATAAAAAAAGATAGATTGAAACCAAACATCATATCCTCCCATTTCACCAATTTAAAGTTACATTTCGGAATAAACCTTGGGATACTTTTGCCTTTTCTTCGGATTCGAAAAGCTTTGTCTTCCTTTCATATGTCTTTTAGAACTAATTCTCAATAACCGAAAAATTAGGATACTTATAAACCTTCAAAGTTGATAAACTGGGCCTTATCTATATAAATATCAGACATCCAAAACTGAGTTTATCCAATTTGATAGTTAAGAGTATGTATCAACGAATATAGGGTCAAAACCACAAAACTTAATAATTGATGGATTGATTCTTTTGTAAAGCGAAAGAAGCTAAAGATGCTTTTGAAGCGCTCGTAGCGAAGTTGCTTAGCCGTTCTGAATTGAGGGTCATGAGTAAGATGGGTGACCGCTGGTCGTTACAGCATGGCGGTAAGGCACTTTGCGAATGCCCGCCTGACTAGCTACCTAGAATTAAGTAGAAAATCTGTCGCCAAGCACCTAAGGGTGTGTTCCGGCAGATGTCCTTGAGAGCCAGTAATTCTAGGTTAGTCTGTACAATATATTCGACCACATCATCACTTACCATCATGTGAAATAGTGGTCAAAGGCTAACCTATCAGGCATAAAAAATATTAAGCTAAAAGAGCATTTCCATTGATCGAAATTATACCTATTTCAGTTGAAAAAAGTAAGGAATATCTATTGGAAATTGGACTCCTAAAATAATCTTGGGGCTAAAGATTTTTTATACAATATAAAATGATGTTAATACAAAATTTGTTTAACTGTTTTGGAAGTTAGTAGTAAAAAATATACACACTCTCACACTTATAAAGGCGGACTTATGAAAGCGGACTAAAGTATTTATAAAAACAAGTGGAAAAGTGTTAATAATAATAGCCTCAACAGGATATAGCTTTCATTATTTTAATTAAAAGTAAAATCTGCTTGTCACAAACAAAACAATTTCATAAAAAGAAAAAATCTTAAGTCAAATTTATTTAACGAAAACACCAGGGATGCTGGGCTTTTCCTCTTTTATATTTTAATTAAAGACTGTTTACAAACATAACAAGTGTTAAAACAACTTTCAGTTCAGTCGCAAGAGCAAGTGTATTATTCTTCCGCAGAAAGATCCTTGAGGAAGCTATTTCCTCAAAATTGAGGTGTTGCTTTAGAAAACACAATGGTTGAATGGTTGCTGATAGGAGGAAATGGTATAATAATTTTACCGATGAAACCTTTGTTCGTGCCTCTTTTGACGATCAATAGCAGTCTCTTATTATTATTATTCTTTTAAATAGAATGCCAGTCTCAGTTAACATTCTTTTTTGTTTGGAGTGCTTTGTAGTATAACTGTACTCCATCTTTCGCCAGAAAAACTGTTCCTGTAGAGTTCGTGTGCGTAGCAAAACGACGAATTTGATGGTAATGATAGGTGCTTTTGTATTAAATAGTTATAAAATTTTATTTTTTGCGATATATATATGCTATCATACACTTCTGTCCCCTTATATTAGGAATAAACTTAAAATATGAGATCTTTGTCGCTCTTTTTTTGTAGAGTTGGTAAAATATTATTTTTATATTGTATGAAAAAGTAAAAGATAGTAAATGTAAATAAGCTGTTGACTTATATTTTTTTAAGTATAATAATTTTACTGATGAAACCTTTGTTCGTGCCTCTTTTGACGATCAATAGCAGTCTCTTATTATTATTATTATTTATATAGAATGCTGGTCTCAGTTAACGTTCTTTTTTGTTTGGAGTGCTTTGTAGTATAACTGTACTCCATCTTTCGCCAGAAAAACTGTTCCTGTAGAGTTCGTGTGCGTAGCAAAACGACGAATTTGATGGTAATGATAGGTGCTTTTGTATTAAATAGTTATAAAATTTTATTTTTTGCGATATATATATGCTATCATACACTTCTGTCCCCTTATATTAGGAATAAACTTAAAATATGAGATCTTTGTCGCTCTTTTTTTGTAGAGTTGGTAAAATATTATTTTTATATTGTATGAAAAAGTAAAAGATAGTAAATGTAAATAAGCTGTTGACTTATATTTTTTTAAGTATAATAATTTTACTGATGAAACCTTTGTTCGTGCCTCTTTTGACGATCAATAGCAGTCTCTTATTATTATTATTATTTATATAGAATGCTGGTCTCAGTTAACGTTCTTTTTTGTTTGGAGTGCTTTATAGTATAACTGTACTCCATCTTTCGCCAGAAAAACTGTTCCTGTAGCATTCGTGTTCGTAGCAAAACGACAAATTTGATAGTAATGAAAGGTGCTTTTGTATTAAATAGTTAGAAAATTTTATATTTTGCGATACATATATGCTATCATACACTTTAGTCCCGTTATATTAGAAATAAACTGAAATTATGAATCTTTGTGCTCTCTTTTTGTAGAGTTCGTAAAATATTATTTTTATGTTGTATGAAAAAGTAAAAGATAGTACATATAAATAAGCTGTTGACTTATATTTTTTTAATTCATTTAGGTATCTTGTGCCAGATTGCATAATTTAAAATATAATTAAACATAATATTTTGACGTTTGTAATCCATAACGTTACCTATATATAGATATACATCATTATTGGTATGCACCTGTCACTTTCCCACTTCTATAACGGGGAACCTCTTCTAGAAAGAAAGAGATGTAGGCTTAGGTGTGAGCTTAAGATGTTAAGACAACAGATAGGATCACCGATGCAACCGGTCACCTATCCAAGTAGTACCACATAAAGAACATTGCTTTACCGAGCCGATCGCTTAAGAACGCCTAGGCAAACTCTGCTACAAACAATTCAATTATATGTATAGTAACTATCAATTTATAGTTGTGATTTTAAAAACATATATAATATTATAATAATACGTTCACATTATCAGAATCTGCAACGAAATATTTTATATTTTATGCGCGTAGGAGATGCGATAAAGTTTGCCATTCCAAAGTAATTAAGCTTCGTACGAGCTATGAGTCAGCGCTGGTATGTTTCTTTTTACATGAACTCAATTCAACGGCCGCACATTGGAGTTTTATTGCACTTTTTTGTCAGAATGTACTTAATTTGACACTGTTTTATGGTTCGAGTTACGAGTACGTGAACTATGTTTCGAGTTTTTCAGACAGCGTTGAATTTCCTGCACTATAAAGTTTGCGCGAATATTTCACGCTATTTTATGCCTGATATGTTAGCCCTTGAGCAATTTCTCACATGATGGTAAGTGATAATGTGGTACAAGATATTGTTCAGACTAACCTAGAATTACTGGCTTTCAAGGACAGCTGCCGGAACACACCATCAGGTGCTCGGCGAAAGAAATTCTACTTGAGGGTGGTAGCTAGCCAGACTGGGATACGTAAAATGCCCTACCACCATGCAAAACTCTGATAATAGGCGTTCATTTTACTTTATTATTAACGCGAAGTTTGAGTTTAATGACCACTATCACTGAAAGAGTGTTTGAAACGTCAAGATTTAAAAAAAAAACGATATAAACAAATTAATTTCTTTAAATTCGTTTCAATGCCTTACATTTATATTGGTTCACCAATAATTATAAACGATATTAAATTATTTGTCTTATGCGGTATTATTCGATTGCACGTCGCTTGGGTTTCTATTACACTTAACCCCTGTTAAGTTGTTATATTTTATTTTAATTAATTTTAGATTTTGGCCTAGTATTTCTTTTTTATTGTAATTGAAATATGGCTGACCAAAAAAACTTTATTTAAAAACTCAAACCTATCCAGGCAGCTTTTATTCTATGTAGTTTTAAAACATTATTAGTTTTTCTACTAACAGCTAAAGTAATAACACTAAAGAAGGTTCGGCATGCGCTTTTATACTTAATATTATCTTGGTGTGAAAGATATAAGAAATAATACTTTATTTTACACTAAATATAAGGGAAACGTGGACTTAATATTAGCTTAGATATCATATTTTACACTGAGCGGTCTTATCGTTTAGTGGCGATCTCTTCTGGACCACTTTTGTAGAATTCAATTTCAAAATGTTTTTGGATTGGCACGAGCTGTCTTAGCCTCAACTTTCAGGAAGTAGTCCTTATAACATATTTCATTCTAGTAAATGAGGCTCGGATCAAAAACATGGTATTTAGCAAAAAATAATTGATAAGAATAAGGCAGGCTTAAATTGCCCGTAGGGTGCCGTCTAGAATGTCATCCCTCCTATCTCTACCCGTGGGTGTCGTAAGAGGCGACTAAGGGTAACACACCAGAAGGTGGCCAGCAGCGCTTTCTGAGGAACTGAAATCTTAAATTGCAATACCCAAGACGCTTGCCGAGCGTGGGTATTATGGCAAACCCCCATAATGCTGTGTTAGGCAGTGGACAATCCACCTGATACAATGTTGTCAAGAAAATCTGTCCATAAACGCGGTTTAGCTATTGGCAATTGCATTTTTCCTTGGGGATGCTAACTTGCCAGAGCTTGCTTAAGGTATTCAAAATTTTCTAATCGTTTAGATATTACATGAATCTTTAACTTGTGGTAGGATAAAAGCCACGACCATCAATTACCAACCCTAATGTCTGATATGTCAATATCGCTGTTATTTTTTCAAAACATTGCTTGGTCAGAGTTTGTTATGCCTCTCAGGATATCCTTGGATCCCCACTATTGCTGTATTTAATTCTTTTGACATACTAGGAATATAGGGGACTTAATTGTAAAGTTTTGAATTGAGAACCAGAAGTATTTTGAGTCTTCGGGGGCACATTCAGTTTTTCTATAAGAAGATTGGCTTATGGGAAAAACCGAATAAGCTTCTTATTTTATTAAAAATCTAATGCAATTTTCAATATCTTATTTTAATAAAAAATAATGAAGGAGAACACCGCATCACGTGCCTACCGCTAGATGAGAAAAAGGGCAAAAATAAATCTATGAGCAGTAAAAATATCAATATTCGGTCATTAAGTATTGTAAAGAACATTATACAGTCAGTAATAAGTCTTCAGGCCGCACAAGTGTTCTCCTGTGACAAAACGATCAATCATGTCTAAGTATGGAGCTGCTACATAAGATTACAGCAGAACGATGGCCAACAATCACATAAGATTAATTGATTTTCCGTCTTTCATTAATCATGGTAGTCTTAACTGAGCTGTAGATCTCTTTCACGACAAGACGGCGTGGTAATTACGGCCCTTTGTTATAAGTATGGAAGTATTTTTCGTCTATAAGTTTCATATTTTACTTCATAAACCTTTTTACCCGTAAGAGGTTTATCGGTTTGCTATTTTCTTTCTTATATTTTATCACGTTTAAGGTTTTAAGGTGTTCTTGGTAAGCTATTTTTGGAGGATTAAAGGTATAGTTTTTGGAAAGTATTTTTTGTTTTATTTATAATGAGATTAAAAATGATCCCCGTAGTTGTTTTCGTCGAACGCAACGCCAAGAATTCATCTCTAGAAGCATCTTTAGAGATAACTTTCATGTGAATAGAAATGTGGCCATTTTTGCTGCTAGTTTCTAGCTTTATTTTTAGTTCTAACATATTGTTAGGACTGTTGCATATCCTCCTGTCAGATAACGTTAAACCGGTATACTCGAACAAGAGCATGGTAAGACATTTTGCGACTGACTTTACAACCATAGCAACAGAAAGTCCAAAGTAAAAAAATGTATCGGCCCTAACCCGTACCACAGAAAAAAGAAGTTATTTTTTAGGTTACGAATCTTTAGCCATACATTTTTCGAACGATCTATATTATAACATTTATCATGTATTTCATTACTTATGGGTAAATATATTTTATTTTTGGGGTAACTAATCATCTAAATTGATATGAAAATAAAATTTTAACCTAACTCGTGCAATATTGTTTTTAACTCGCAATTACCGTCATTATGTAATCAAAGGCTAGGCTATCGGTAACAAAAAATGAAGAATAAGAGCATTGCAATGAAGCGCTCGTAGCGAAGTTAGCTTAGCCGTTCTTAATCGATCAGCTAAGTTAAGCAACGTCCGCCGCGGTCAGGAGTTGGATGGGTGACCGCTAGTGACAGTACTACTGAGCGCATCCGTGCTTCGGATGGCAAGTTAAGCCGTCGGTCCCGGTTGTTCTCTTACGATGGCAGTCGTTACAGCATGGTGGTAGGGCATTTAGCGAACGCCCGCCTGGCTAGCTACCACCCTCAAGTAGAAAATCTGTCGCCAAGCACCTAACGGTGTATTCCGGCAGTTGTCCTTGAGAGCCAGTACTTCTAGGCTAGCCTGAACAACATCTTCGACCACATCATTACTTACCATCAGATGAGATAGTGGTCATAAGCTATAAAAAAATAATTAAAAATTAATAAAAATAAAATATTGCCATGAGGTCGGTGTTAGAGAGGTGGCCACCCATGAAATTGAAGCAATAACTTTGTACAATATATTTGTATGTATCGTCTTTTGTATTGTAAGAGAAAACATATTTATACGTGCGTTAAAGGTAGGAAAATTATTATAAGGCCTAACCATAACCCATTTATCACACGTGGGTAAGTGAGGCTGGTACGCAAGTCACACAGAGTGGAAAAAGTCCTAAATTGCTTTTTTATCAGATGGATTGAAAATTATATTGAGTATGCTCTGATGAACGATGTTGCCAGTTTCTGTGGTTTACCTTTGAACATAGTTTTTAAGACAGCCCCAGTAAGAATCGATGTGTTCATTTGATGTTTATGTCAAAGGATCACGTGATAAAGCTGTTGTGGCAATTGCGAGAATCTATATATTTATAGTTATTATTACATATTTAAACGGATTAAAATACGTATTGTTATCATTATTGTTTTTGTTGTGACACTCAAACATTAGGTACACATTAAGTTCACATGACTGAACGTTCATGAACAATGCAAATCGTTACTGAAAAAAAGATTTCCATCTGTAATTATTATACGTAATTACTGATGTCAATGATTTGTCTAATTTCTTACCAGTTCCCTCACGCCATCAAAAAAATGGTATCGATAAAAGAACTGATGACCGTCTGAAAAGTCCGTAATAGTATTGAGACAGACAGAAATCACCATCGATTCAAGAACTAAATCGATGGAAACTACCTATTGCTGGCAAAGTTTAGTGAACCACCGTAAGTAAAAATAATTGGTTGTCAATTCTATCAAGGAGGAGACTTATTTTCTTTGAAATTCCAATATTCCTTTTATTTCACATTTATCCAACTGAGTGTGTTAATTAGACGGATTCCAATACTCATTACACAGTTCACTGGCGACACTGACAAGACATAGGCAGAATATCATCCTCGCCACCTTGTAAGCTGCAATGAGAAGAAGAAGAAGATATTATACACTTTTTTTATGGTGCCAATAAAGATCCTGACGAAGGGTACATACTGCTCTAGAAGCTCTGGACTAGAAGCAATCCTTTACCATAAAATTAACTTTTATATTGTTTCAATATAGGGGACCTGATTCGAACATTTATTTTCTGTCTTTCTGTATATCTCTATTATTGTTCAAGTATAACATAGATAATGACAACGTAAAGTCGGGTCTCTACAAAACAAAAGATGGCAACTTTCGTTATCAATCGTGTTGAAGATGCTTTTTTTTTTTTTATTTGGTTTGGACCTCGCTTTACATAATCTTTCACTCTAAATTTGATGATTGTTCTACTAAACCACGCAACTGAAGCAATGTTTTATAATTTAATTTCATAAAATTAATATTTCATATCGTCTCAGTTCAGGATTAGTTTAGACTAAACTGTTAAGATATGAAGAATAACATTCACATTAACTGGCTAAATTAGGATATATTTCTTTCATCCGTTACAGATCTCGCTGAGACAACAAAAACAATTTTGCTTTTGTTCTCTCTATGACCTCTTTGTCTGTAACATCTGTTTTTCCGAAGAATAATACGTCCGTTATATTTTCTTAATCCTTTGTTACTATTATAACGTGCTGATAGAATGAATTGTTTGCGTACTGAAACGTATAAACTGTTTAATATGAGTGTACAAAGTCTACAAAGGCAAGTTTTTTTTTAAAGCCATTCGCGAATGCCTTCAATATTTAATTAGATTAAATTTAGCCTGCGACCAAATTTCACATAAAGTATAGTTTCGAAAATCTGTGATTAAATTCGCTTAACGCCGGCGTTGTGAAAAGTGCCTTGCCCTCCACAACCTAAAATATCGGCTTTTTTATTTTTCAGGCTTGCGAAAAATCCATGCTATGGAAGTCCAAACATATTTTTTTTTACAGTACATACAATGATATTACAAAGGATCTCAAACTAGTGTATAACTCTGTTGAACCAGTGGCTTCATTTTAAAATTCTTAACTGTATACATTTTATCATGTTAAGTAATTTAGTTAAAACCAAAATGAAGAAATATTACATGAAAACTTAAAGAATTAATTAAATTATTACAAACTTGTATGGGGAAATTACGAGACATCTTCTCGTCGAAGATCTTGCAGAGCCTGAAGACCAAAGTCTGCAACCAGTGTGTGTTGCCAGTGATGACTTATGGCACTGAAACGTGGTCCTTAACTGTGTCGCTTATGGACAAGCTCAGAGTCGCTCAACGAGCTATGGAGAGAGCTATGCTCGGAGTTGCTTTGCGCGGTAAAATACAAAACATGGATATTCGCCAAAGCACCAAAAGACATCGACATAGCTTTCAGAATTTGGAAGTTGAAGGGGAAATGGGCGGGCCACAATGCTCGACTAAGTGATAACTAATAGGGAAGAAAGGTTCTCAATTGGTTATCACATTACACCGGTAGACGTAGAGTTAGTAGGCCCCTTACTAGGTGGACTAACGACATCGTGAAATCGCGGGTAGCCAAATGATTCCAAAGTAGCCAAAATCACGAATTTAAACATAGACAACAATAAGTTGGGAATCTTCACTAAAATAGGATAAACTTAGCATAATGTAGCATCATCAGTACCGTGTCCACTGTATTGCAAAGTGCCTGAGACAGTGGACTTGCATCGCAGGCAGAAGAACTGTTAAGGGTCTTTACGTTTCAAAGTTTCTCTTCACAGCTTGAGTTTTCTATATTTAGCACTTTTTTTAAGAAAGCAGCTAGTAGGCACTGTAGTTTTTGACAGGCAACATTTTTTTTCGTTCTTTTTATTTTAGTTAGTTTTACACTACTGCCTAAAAAGAGGAGGGTTATTATTAATATTGTTATGTTTGCAATAACGCCTGCTATGTTGTTAAAGAACGATAGGAAAAAATTAAGTTATGACGTGATGGTCATGTAACCTCAATTGGTTAGAGCATACCCCGGCTAAAGGGGTGGATGGACGCGGGTTTTATTCCCGCACATGACTTAAATTTTTCTTCTCGTATATATGTAATTTTGTAGAGGAGATTTATGTTTTCAGGTTTCAAGTATGTATGTATGTATGTTTGCGAGTTTCTTTATTCCACAATAACTTCTAAACGGCTTAATCGATTGTAATGTATTAGATATAGTTAGGTTCGTCTTAATATTGCAAGTAACACTAGGATAGACCACGTCATTAACTTTAACACATGCAAATAAATTGCAGGTTCGGGATTTTTACTTTTTAAATTAATATTTGAAAGAGAATCAGTTCAATCTATCTATTGTATAAGATTTATTTGAATTTCGATTTCTGGTTATTTTACTCTTCTTATAATATGTGTTCCTTTTTATTGAGTGTTTTATATGTTCATTTTCCACGGTATAGTAATGTCTATAGGTTTTCCACGTATTCATATATGCGTCAACCAAAAACAATATGTATGACTTAGGAGAACGAGTATGTATTGAATTTTCAAACATAGCCATTTACTAAATTGAAAATATTTTATGTTATTTTTTTTGCTCTAGGTTCTTGTTTTTTGCTACTAAAACAGTTTAATCGATGGTCGTGTGATTGCCAAGACTACACACCTTACTCAAATACTTTCGTCTAAGATACTCATCTGAGAATCGTCGTGACATAAGTTAAATAATATATCAACCTGTTCTTTAAAGGTATACTTTGATTTAGTACGCCTGAGCACGGTCAGACGAGTGCACGCTTATGCTCAGGTGAGTAAGCCGCTCATTCGTCTGACCCTGCTCAGGCGTACTAAATCAAAGTATTGGTCGAACGAGCTTTAACATTGAAATAGCTTTTAATATTGTTATGTTTGCAATAACACCTGCTATGCGGATTACAATACAAAATTACAAATATACGGTAGGAAAAATTTAAGTCATGTGCGGGATTAAATTTTTCCTATCGTATATTTGTAATTTTGTATTGAAATAGCTTTGTCAGAGTGCTCAGTAGACGCTTGAATTATCTATTCATGTCCCAATTAAGGTATTCTTCATATAAACTATGCAGTTACACCCTTTTTAGTTCATACACATCAAAAAGTGTTAAACAAGTTTCGCTGTCTCACGAGCAACTCATTTTATTCTGTACAAAAAACGTATAATAGTAAAACGTTTCGAAGCAGTGATGGCTCAAAGGCATTGGCTGTGGAATGCCGCGCAGCAGGTCCATAGTTCGGATCCCGCCGTCAGTAATTGTAGGTTTAGCCTGTTAACACCTTCCACCACATCATCACTAACCATCAAGTGAGATTGTGGTTAAAAGCTTACTCTATCAGCAATTAAAAAAACTCTGAAGTTCCCCGAATTTGACTGTTACGAGAAATTTGTTCAGTCTAGGTGGTTTGCGTTCATTTTTAAGCGCGTCTAAACTAGAAGCGCTCTAAAACAAACATGGTTAATGTACCTAAAACAAACGTTAACCATCCACACTGAGTATCGAGCAAATAGTGAATACCTTTGAGAGCGGACAAAAACCGACAAGGTGCGGGTTTACCTTGAGCGTGCTAGGACTTGCTCACGCGAAGCGCTCTCAAGCGTCTCAATTTGAGCGGTTCAGCCATACAAGTCTCTCATTCGAATTAGCGTGCTCAAGTGGATACGTGGCTTAACGTTTTGGATTTGGAATCTCATTTCGCACATTTAGTTTATAATTTTTCTATTGTTAAAGTAATTTCCATCTTCAACTATTTGCTTTCTCAATCCCAGCCTAACTCTACCGCGCCACCTACCTGTTCTGTGGACTTATAAATTGTTTGTGAAATCGAAATCTTAATTTGGAGCAGTGTTTTGGGAAATATTCCTTATTTTGGGAAATATTCCTTAAGACTTTAGTTTTGGTCACTGTAGTGCCTTTATTAAGAAACCATAGTATCTCTGCTATTGTATTTTAGATTTAATACTTACGTTAATTTGTATTGAATGACAGTCATATAAAGCACGTCGACCACTCTGGTTTAACTTGTTTCGTCTCTAATATAATATCATTTTCTAATAAAGTTGACAGGTAAAAGAAAAACTCAAAAAAAGAATACATCTTATTTTATCGGTTCATAAATAAACGTTACAAAAATATTTTTAAAAATGCATCGTGTTGTAAGTGTCCGCCGAGAGCTTGCAGACGATGATGAGGAGCTGAGATGCTTGAAACCCGGATTAACATATTCGATCCTAATGCGAGTATTATGCCGGTTGTAAAGAAATATTTAAAAATATATCTTAAGGTGTTAATTATAATTTATTTTTAAAGAGCTAGCCTTTACGTTTATATTTATGCTGTATTGTACTGTATCATGCCGATCGTCCACTGCTGAACATAGCCATCCCCATTATGGGGGATTTGCCATAATCCCCACGATTGGCAGGCGTCTTGAGGATTGCAGTGTGAGATATCAGTTCCTCAGTAAGCGCTGCTGCCCATCTGCTGCTGTGTTACCCTTAGTCGCCTCTTACGACACCCATGCACGGGTAGAGATGTGGAGGGGTGACATTCCAGCCCGGCATCCCACGGGCTTATACATTTATTTATACTACCATTTATTATATACTTGTTTTATATTATACATGCCGTCTAGATTACCAACAATGTAGGTTTAATTCATTGAACCGCAAATATCAACTTTTGGGCACAGTAAGTAACGTCTCTGAGACCCCCTTATGTACTCATCAATATGTTCGAAATTCTTTCAACATATTTTTTGTGTCGGATTATTACTCACCTAAGTATTGAACGGCTTTTTGTATTTTGCACAGATATGTGAATATTTTAGTAAAATTAATAACTATTTCTATTCCTGAATTGTTTAATCGCTCCGAATAATTGTTGTAAAAGTGTATTTAATATCTAACAACTACATGAGAGCGTAATCCGGCTCGCGGGACAGTTGGTAGCGGATTCGACTCCCATTTTATGTCTGCTGTGGCTTCGCCTGCAAGAAATCTGATTATATGAGTACATAGTGCCTCCTTAAATCTAATGAGAAAATAATAATATATACATGACTCATCAAAACCAAATATCCACAAATCTATTAAGCCGTTTTGGAGGAAAAATTATAAATATGCTGGCTTTACATTTCAAAAATATAATACTTATGATTATCACTAAGACGACATGTTTTTTTTCAACCCCGCTTTTAAATCTAGATCCCCTTGTTTGATCCTCGGTCCCGAAAGAATTATTGGGTTTTCCAAAAAACTCAAAAGTTGTAGCAGTTTGAATCTGTCGCATATGGCAACTGACGATTTGCTCGCTACCTTAAAACATAACTAGAAAAATAAGGGTATTTCAACAGCCTGCTCATGCTGGGTATACAAACGTGTCATCAAAATTTGATTTAATGGTAAAATAAAAAAGAAACTAAAAATTCATATTAACTACACTTTTCTTTTTTTGGTCCATATTTGACTACCTAATACACCTAAAATTTAGAATACAAAAATGTGTGTATATACAAATAAACAAGCTACGAATGAAATGGCAATTTTATTTGTAGATTGTTATGTTTTGTTTAGAAGCCGTTAAATTTTGACAAACGGTGTATACAAACATAACGTTAAGTTTAACGACATAATTTGCTAAAAACGTTTTTACATTTGTTTGTTTAGGTTTCTCTTGTTGTATGCGACTTTTGTGGATTAAAGTAACTGCATCAATATTAAACCTATTATTTTTTATCTAAATAAAGCATTCGTACAAAATCTCTACAATATCTTCAATGATATTACAAATCGGATTCCGTAAATAAAGCTTATTTAGGTAATAAGACATTATATGAATAAAGTTGTCTTAAGTTTTAAGTTAAGTTTTTAATAAGGTTTTTTTAAGTTACGTATAGTAAATAAATTCACATATGTCTCTCCATAGCAAAAAACAGTATATTTTACGTAACAAAAGCAATCCCACAACGTTTTCTCTTGAAATCAAATACAAATATTATGTGAAATCCTACAATAACATCGATGGAGTCACGTCCCGATGAAACTAACACGTGTAGGTTTAGGCTCCAGTAGTTCAACTAACAACTGTTGAACGACACAAGCCCCACTGCAATTTTTAAACAAATGAAAAAAATAAACACTCACCAGCAATACAGCTTCACGTGAACAAACTGTCCACTAACACTGAACAAACGCACAAAAAGTTAAAATGCGAGTTCTGTTTCAGGAAAATTGTTGAAAGTTTTGAATTCAGTTCGAATTTTGAAAATTTCGGTTACGCCGAAACGTGATTCAGTGAATCGGGGTGTGACAATCGTGTCAAGGTCCCGTTGGATGCGCTACGGCGTAGACGTCCGCTCCGTAACGGGACTCCCGTACGACAGAGCCACGTTGCTACGAGCTACGCGGGGATCGTAGCCCGTAGCCAATCGAAGTGAGGCTGCGCGGAGGAGAGAATGCCCCACCGGATTTTTGAGATAATTTCACGATAGATTGGATTAAGTGGCTTCAGATTTTTTCTTGCCTTCGTCATGAAGATTATCCTGTTTTAAAGTTAGTAGTGATCATTATTTCACTATGAAAGTCCTTACCTTTAGTTTAATATTTGTCTGTTAACAAAAATAACCACCATATTCCTACCATTAACCCTTATTTGCAAGGTCGGTGCAGTGCCTTCTCTAACTCTATCGACACAAAAACATAATTGTAGATAGTTTTCACTTAGAAATCAACCAACCCTACTTGAATATTCTTGTTGGTAGTATACCCGTTAACTTTCAATTGATGAAAGTGTTAAGATGATAAAGAGCTTTATCTGCGCCTAAAATACAGCAATATCCTACTCACGTTGAAGTCTTTAGTATCCTTAATGCTTTTTAAGACATCCTACAGGAAAATATGGAACATTTACATCACATCTGCTATCTCTTTATTGAAACATATAATATTAAGTTACGTAAAAATACTGGTTAATGATCTTTCTTCGTATGAAAATATACGTATTCAAAACGAGCGGAAATTTTAGTCTGACAATTCAATGGCACCACGGTTAGTAGAAAAAAGCACGGTACCTTCAGAGGAGCCATACAATGGTACCACGACAAATGAACGAAAGATCGGAATGACGGACAGACCGATGGCCGAGGATTAGTAAGAAGGTCTCGTTTTCCAGTACAGGACCCTAAAACAGAAATCTCTTTCACTTCCCTACTATTAATTGAACAAACAATACTTACAACAGTTTGGCATTTTTAAGAACAATATAAAACCAAAAGAGTAACAAATACTACTTGTCTGGTTTTACTATGGTTTTACAATCCAATATTAATACTGTGATTTGATTTGAATAACGATTATGATGACTGATAAATGAAACTACATAATCGTCCGCATCGTATTGTTTTGTGGCACCCCTTTACTTTGTCCCCTGACTGAGCTGGTTCAATCCGGATGAAAAAGACGAAAAGCCAGTCGGCTACCAACTTGTACCTTAAAGCTGGTCGTGTAGAAGTGAAGTTTTCCTTCGGTACGGTTCTTTATTCATGTGCCGCAGCTCTACTCTTGCGCCATTCAGTACGAACAGTTGCGCGGAGTCTTCGCCGCGATTTAGACTTATGAACTCATCTGATGAAGGGTATCGGATATGCCCGAAACCTTGGTCTACAATCTCGACCAATACGCGTGAGTAAAGCTGGTTATTGACAACATTAATATAACTCACGGGAACTTCCAAGACACACATTTCTAAAACTTATTATTTTTTTATGTACCGTAGGATATCAAAAGATAAAAAAAGTGAGACAACAACATTATCTCGTTGTTTTTTATCAGAGCAGAAAATGCAATAAACTTTAGACTGAAATACGTCATAAAAAGAAGGCCAACGGTATAGGGCAAAGTTTCATCGTGAAATTTTCAAAGTGAATTATGTTTTATTTTACTAATTGACTTAACTTCGCTTTTCAGGTAATTCATTTCGGTCTAAATTCGGACATGTTAATTATGTTAAAACTAATTTTCATAAGCGGAAGCTTTAATGCAAATAGGGGGGATGTTGTTTTTCAGGAGTGTTTTATGCAAGCTCAAGTCATTTTAATAATGTTTGACTTTTCGTAGAACAGACAGGTCTATTTTAAGTTTTAATTTAATGCCTGGTTATTGATTCAAACCTGAAAAAACCACTTGTAAAATATCAAACATTTTAGTCAGAATATTCTTGCTTTAAATTTCTTGGTTTAATTACTTAAAGGATAAAAAATAACTTGTATTCATAGAAAAAAAAATCTCCATTCAGTTTCGTTAGAATGTTACAATGATTAATGTTGCAATGTATTGTTTTAAGGTGACAGTCATAACCTTATTAACAGATTCATATATTTTTATTTAACTCCAATTAACAAAAACTCCATGTCATCATCTGAGTCACCAGTTGCAGCTCATAAGTATCGACTACTTTTACTTCGGCCGGAGACCATTTGTGCCTTTTCTTCCATACAAATAAGAGCTCCATATTTACATGAAATAACGACGCAAGTATTGAGAGCTCTTGGGGATGTTGGAATTGATACTGCAAGACATTGGCAACGCTACATGGTGAAGGGGTAAATGGCCCCTATACCGAACTAAATCTATCATTCTGCCAAAACATAGAAACACCAAAAAGAGCAGCAATAACTGGACTCTGGTTCACACATCCTATGCCAACAAGATTCTGTTCCACATAATTAACTCTAGAATCAGACACTATTTAGATTGGCAGAGCCCATACAAGAAGGCGGGTCTTATCAACCGTAGGTGTACGTGCGAGCAAATTTTGAATGTTGTAAAGCCTGCAAATTTAATGTGCCTTTCATGATTTGTCTTATCGAATACAGTCTTTTGATTTCTTGGACTTAAAGCGTTTGTGAGCAGTTCTTCAGAAGACAGGACTTCTTTAACACATATCAGATTACTTCAAAGCTTTCATCTAAATAGCCAAGCAACATTGAGAATCGATAAGACAACTTCAAAACTCTTTTCGTTTGGCGAGGGTAACAAAGAAACTGACTGAAATTCTGGCATTCAGCTAAGCTGGTAAACAACAAATCGATGCGACGACATGCACGTAGTTTTCACATAAGTTATACACGGCCCATTACTTTCCACCCTCTATATACGTAAAATTTTCACAAATACAGAGAGAGATAATCAAAATACATTTGCCACCCCTACGGCAGCGCACAGAAATGACTCATCACAAAACCACCCCAAAACGTAAACTGACAGCCTGCAACTGAAAACATCTATTCATTCTCCGCGTGCAAAGCTTATTAGTGCACTGACAACTGACAGCCCCTTTTGGTTTGAAGATGGAATTAGAGGGTACGTCGCTGACATATCAGGTTTTTGCGGTACGCTTCTTTTATGTTGTCAAGGATTCGGTTTCAACATGCTGAATACCCAAAAGCCCCTGAGTAGTTCATACCTTTAGAGTGAAACATCTACAATTTTTACATATATCATTACTTGTGAGAGATGAGGGAATAACACACCCTGTACACTCTCAGAGAACAAAAAAAAAACGTGATGAATAATTTCGAACCCGTCCAAATATTATTATGTTTCTACACTTAGTGCACTATTATCTATTTAATCCAATTTTACCTAATTTTTTTGCAAAGTAACGTTTAACTTACCGATTTAAGTTTAACTTATTAATCTGGTTCGTTAGTTAAAATACTAAAATAGTAAATATAATCGTATGTTTCTAAAAAATGATACATAAAACATAATTGAGAGTGCGAACGTTAACCACAAACTCCGCCTGCGGCTTGTTTCACACATTCATCTGTATCTACGGTGGCATGGCATTAAAGGTGGCGATCAGTTCTGTTTACATATATTTTTCTACCGACTTCAAAAAAAGGAGGAGGTACTCAATTGGACTGTATGTTTTTTATTTTCTTTTGTAACCTCAGAACTTTTGACTGGATATACCGATTTAAATGATTCTTTTTATTTGAAAGCTGGTGCTTGCCGTGTAATCCCAATTAAATTTTATCAAAATCGGTTTAGCCGTTTTTGAGTTACACTCCACTAACTGAAAACTGAAAAGTTGATTGTCCACTGACTGGAAAAAATTGCATTTACACACATAATAGTGAATGACAATCGATCCCATAAGTAGCAAGGGTCACTAAAATAGGTGAACAATTTTTTTTTACTAAGAAATGGCACCGACTTCAACACTCAAATGTATGAAGTCGGTACCATGCGCACAATATTGTGATAATAGGTATCTTTGAACCATCATGATACCGACTTCAAAAAGGTTTTTTAACCATTTAAGTGTCGAAGACGGTACCATTTATTAGTAATAAAAATTTTACATGTGTATACTGTATACTGTACCGTATCAGCCGGATCGTCCACTGCTGAACTCAGCCTCCCCTATTAAGGGGGTATTTGCCATAATCCGCACAATTGGCATGCGGCTTGGGGATCGCAGTGTAAGATGGCAGTTCCTTAGAAGGTGCTGTTGCCCACCTTCCAGTATAATTCCCTTAGTCGCCTCTTACGACACCCACGGGGTGATATGGGGAGGTGCAATTCTAACCTAGCACCGCACGGGGTCATGTATATAACTATAACACAAATTACTGAACATTCCCTGATTCACCATTCTGATGCCAGGTCCATCGCATTGAAGAGGAACAGGATTCAGTCACTGATGCCTGGGAAATGCAACCAAGGCAGATGGATTATCGTGCCCTCCACTGCTTGAGCCTCCTCCCCTGCCGAACCAAACTTAAGGTATGCTCAAATAAAGCGCGTATTATTAAGATACGCTCTACAAACCACAATATGTAATGAAAAATAACTGATCAGCACCTTATACTCCACCGCAGTTGCAGCTGAACGCTTTGGTTTAGTCACTCAGCCGAACAAATAAAATATGGTAAAGAAATCGCAATATATATTTTTAAATAAACTTAAATTTTCACACGTACAACTGATATCAAGGCAAGGCAGGACATACTAACTAGATATAGATGGACTAGGCCTGTTTGAGAAATGAGGCCATCACCTCATTGTTGGATGGACGACATCAGGCTACTTGAAGATGGCGACTGCATACAATAGGCACTTAGAAAAACTTTGGTTTCTGACTCGAATTTTATGAATACTATTTACGCCCCGCGGTTTCACCAGCGTGGTGATGGATGATAATGATGATGAATTTTGTTCCATGTGTTAAATCAGCGTCTCGTCTACCTCTACCTCAAATTTATTTAAAATTGGTCCAGCCGTTTGAGCGTGAAGAAGTAACAAACATACAAAGACAAACACTTTTTCTTAAATATTAGTATTATATCACTACAACTTATTTTCACTTACATTTGTAGGCGCAATTTCACTGAGAGATTCAAGTTAAAATGCTTTAAGGAGCAGCACCCTCCTTATTGACCCGAATAACGATATCCATATTCATATTCATATTCTTTATTGGTAAAGATTCGCTTCACAAGTCAATAGGTTACATAATATATACATTTTTATTATTTTACGAGTTTCATTATTATTATAGTATAATGTGATGAGTATAACAATAACGTAAAGAAAAATATATATATAGGTGAGTACTTACCAGATTGTAAGTACTGAAATAATTGTCCAATAATAATTATAAATTAAAATATTTGTACGAAGTACATTACATAATAATATTTTTGTCGTCATAGAACTCTTTGACAGAGTAAAATACTTTGTCAACTAGTATTCTCTTTAGTTTATTTTAAATATACTGACGGAAGCCACATCAAATGGTTGTATATCGATGCGCCTTTTACGTAAACTGACTTTTTTGCTTTCACAAGTTTGCAGTATGGGGTTCTGAGTTTATCCCTGTTCCGAGTATTGTACTCGTGAGAGTATCTTTTGGAAGGTATCTGGCCGTAGATAGAAGCCGTTTCAGAGCATAAAGACACTACCTAACTACCGAGCACACTATATATATCTAACCATAACTTTTATATTTATCTGACATTTGTTTTGTATTATATGAAGCAATGATGGCTCAGTGGCATTGGCTATGGACTGTCGCGCAGCAGGTCCATAGTTTGAATCCCGCCACGGGCTTGAGCTTCACCGCATCGTGGAAAGCTTTTTGCGAATGCCCGCCTGGCTAGCGACCACCCTCAGGTAGAAAACCTGTCGCCAAGCACCTAACGGTTTGTTCCAGAAGCAGTCCTTGAGAGCCAGTGTAATTACAGGCACATGAGACTTAACAAATATGTCTCACGGTGGCGGGCGCAGTGCGATTCGTGACTTGTAATGAAATGCATCTGTTATTGGTAGAGGTTAGTCCGCTTAACATCAGGTGGGCCCTGAGCTTGTTCCGTCAAATAACATTAAAAAAAAATTGGCAGTTTAAGTACAAATATTACTGATTTTATTTTATAATTAAAAAGCTCTTTGTTTGCACAAATTATACTCCCTACAGCCAAATATTTTCAACCTGAGCACGTAAAGAATACACTACTATGTCTGGAACTAGCCTGATAAAATATTTGCTTAATTACGTCTCGTCTAATACACTTTCACAATTTCATGTTGAATGAAATGCTTTAAGATCCATTAGATATCAAAAGCATTCTAACAAGTGGGCAGTAAGTTCTTTTTTATAGTAGTCTCTAGAAAAAACAAAATCCTAAAGTTAATAACCGTCGACCTAAGATTAGCTTGAACAATAAGACCATATTAATACTAGACGTAGAGTACGCCAACACTGTTTATGTATTCTACTATGTTATATATTATGTCAAAATACTGACAAGCTCTTTTATTCATGAGTCCTTTTAAATCTTCGGTATTTATGCAATCTACGTCATAGGCACATTAACATCCACGCACTACACATGCTTTGAATATTAATACACCATTTCGTGAATTAAAAGAACAATACATTTTCAAAGTAGAAACGGAATGTAATCAAATCAACTCGCTTTTGTGCTCTCCAACTCTACCACTTTAACCAACCTTTTGAATCGTACAATAACAGGCTTTGTTCACTTTGAAATAAGGGTTAGGTACGTTGTTGAATAATATTTGTATATGTGAATTGTGGAACAATAGGCCACTCAAGCTGGAACACAATGTTAATGCTAATATGAGGAGAGGTTTCGTTTGTGGGTACAACTATTGAATTTAAATGCTAGCTTTCCAGTCTGATGACTTTTCACAGAAGCTTTTAAATAAGCTCAGACTTGCATAAACACAACAGATTTTTCATTTGTCGTGCATTTGGGACGCAGAATATCTTTGTATGGGTGTACTTATGACCAATATCGTCATGAAACAAATAAATAGCGGACATACACCAGTTAGCTTGGTTGATGTGAACATACACCAGCATAGAGTATGCAAATATTTTAAAAATATTTTAAGAATAAAATAAATTAATATTTTAATAAAACACTTAAAACCTTAAAAAAATATATCTAGTGACAATTCTGCCTTGGTTGGTGGTTATGTTTTTTGCCTATGGTGGTTTGGTTTTTTGCAAATTCTCGCCTGGGTGACTGTACGCCACACTAAAGTGAAACAAACGATCTGTTGTGACAAGACAGAACTGGCCATAGAGCTGTGAAAGGAACCTAGAGGACCAACTGTCTTAACCTAGGGCATGTTAAAACCCTTTTACAACCATCGACCACTCGCCACATAACTAACGGGATATTTACCGTGTTTTTGATTGGTTTTGAGCTA
The DNA here is from genome assembly GCA_963890685.1 of Plagodis pulveraria. NCBI lineage: Eukaryota > Metazoa > Arthropoda > Insecta > Lepidoptera > Geometridae > Plagodis > Plagodis pulveraria. Next base: position 21,202,368 of record OY982956.1, on the reverse strand, counting down.
TCGATATTTCGGCACTGTTGCAAGCGCCATGATCACGAAATATATCCCGTTAGTTATAATAATTATAGTGTTAATGACCGTGACAGTTTAAAAACTCATATATTTTTCAAAGTTGACATATAAGATATTATGAAAATAATGTACATATAATCTCTTGAAATTAAAGGCAAAGCAGATAATAAGTCATGTGGTATATACAGTACGGTTATGATATAAGCGCAACGTTTGCAAAAAGATACATCATCCAGTTTATGGAGGATTACCTAGATAAATACTTGCCAGTAAGATGGATTGGATAGACTGCTGGTTAACGCTGAATAATGAGTGAAGATAGGTTACCAGAAAAGTCTTACGTCTAGAAACTATGCCTAGTATAAGAGTTTGTATACGTGGATGCATAAAACTGGAGTTTGTTGATGCTTTTATAACGTTCAAGAACTAAAGAGTTAAAGTTTGAAACAAGTTAGAAGTTTCTCTTGCTGGAAAATTAAAAACCAGGAAGTGTTCAAGACAAGAATAAGTTTGAAACCTTGTTTCTTGTGTTTGTATTTAATAATACTACGTGTTTTTTAGTCTTTCATGCATATATACTGAGCTTTGTGCTGAGTGACGTACTAATAGGAAACAAACTACAAGATTCTACACACCGTTGCATCTTGATATATTTTAGGTTAAGTTCTACATATAATTGTAAAATCAACAGTAAAAGTAGTTTTTTTGAAAATTTAGACCTAAGGGGTAAGATAACAGTCACAGTTATAACAAAAAGTCGTGTAGGTATGTACAGGCATCTCTAGGTTTGTTTTTTTTTTATGTTATTGAGTCAGAACAAGCCCGAGGCCCACCTGATGTTAAGCAGACTAATCTCTGCCTATAACAGATGCATTTCATAACAAGTCACGAATTACCCTGCGCCCGTCACCTTGAGACATAGTTGTTAAGTCTCATGTGCCTGTAATTTTACTGGCTCTCAAGGACTACTGCCGGAACACATCGTTTGGTGCTTGGTGACAGATTTTCTAACTTGAGGGTGGATAGGTGGTAGCCAGGCGGGCAATCGCAAAATGCCCTTCCACCATGCGATGAAGCTCAAGCCGGCGGTGGGGATCGAACCAGGGTACTGCGGCGCAGTCCATAGATAAAATAAATGTTATTTATCACTTGTTATAAAACAAATTCGACCCTATTGGTAGATGCATATTTACAAGACTTTCCATAATGAATTATAAATAACGTGTAGGATCAATTTTTCATCAAAATAAGGAAAGCTTTACTAGCTTCGGATAAAAGTAGTGTTACAGTAGTGGTCATTCAATTAATCTGCAAAGCTATTAAAATGAGTCCTTTATGCCTTATCTTGGTACAGCATTTGATGATGGATTGTAATATTTGATTTTTATTGTTTCTTGTTTTTTTTTATTTATCCTTTTTAAATAATTCACAGTCTAGGGTCTGATAATGTGGTCCGAAGCGTTATAATTGAAACATAAAAAAATGAAATGTGTACGAAGCTAGGAGCCGAATAAAACTCACAAGCCAAAACATTAACAATAATTGCTTATTTCGGCCAAGAGTAAGATATGCAATTTTTTGATTTCAGAATAACAATGTAAAGTGTAATTATCTATATCATAGATAACAGAATGCTAACTTGTAGTTTGAATGCATCAAAAGCTAAAGCTTAAACCGTCAACTGGAACTATGCGGGTGGGTAGACATTGTTTCGCCCAATATAGTCAGCAAATTATGGATATATACTTGCAAACGTTTTCTATATTTAATTACTACATAAATTATACACTTTTAGGGCAATAAATCTTTAAAATAATTCTATTTCGCATACAGATTACGTCTCAAGTGATACGATATATAACTTGCTATCATTTTATAGCATCTTCATTCATCGAAACGAATTAAAGAGATATGCGTAATAGCTCTACTTTTGTTATGCATGTTTTAAGCAGCAGGCGTATATCCAACATGTGAAGGAAAGAGATTTATGTCTTACAATCTTACCATTTTAATATCTCATCGTTTAGGACTATTTTACGTATATTATTTTGAAGAGTCTTTATATTATATCATATTTTTTTCAGCAAGTCTTATGTGCCTGTAATTTCACTGGCTCTCAAGGACTGCTGCCGAACACACCGTTCGGTGCTTGGCGACAGATTTTCTACTTGAGGGTAACTATCCTAGCTAACTAGCTAGTTGGTAGCTAGCCAGGCGGGCAATCGCAAAATGCCCTTCCACCTTGTGGTGAAGCTCAAGCCGGCGGTGAGGATCGAACCAGGGACCTGTGGCACGGCAGTCCATAGCTATTACCGCTAGGCCATCATTGAAAATATATATAATAAAGGTTTAGTGTGAATAAAAGTAGAACTAGGTGGACTGAAGATATCGCCAAAGTCGTGGGTAGCCAATAGTTACAAGCGGCTAATAGCCGTTCTTTGTGGCGTTCTATGGGGAAGGCTTTGTTCAACAGTGCACTTCTTCCGGTTTTTGATGATGATGATGTTTGCGAAAAGTCGACGACAAGTTGTCTTAAAAATAAATAAAAACAGTAAGAATGTTTGATATCCAAATAAACTTTTACTAAATCATTTTATTTGTTATTTTCCAGAATGTTTGAGTGCGACAGACCGGTCCCGGCGGCGATCCGGCTCGGTCTGCAGCGTACCCGTAGCAGCTGACATCAAGTGAGACGTCGACTTCGACTGCTCTGAAGATTTCGGCTACTATCCTCACCCTACCGACAGCACCGCGACTGGCGCTCTTGGCTCGAAGTTGGCATTGTCTTTTACTACGAGATACTGAACTTAAAATTGTCAGACAGTACTAGAAAAACTCATTGTTAAGTACTTTTGAACTATCATGGTACCGACTTTAACAAGTTATTTCACACTTTTCAGTGTTGAAGTCGCTTCCATTTTTAGGTAAAAAATATTTTTACAGTTCTATACTCGTAAAAAGGGATTAAAGAAATAAGTAAAGGAATGTGTTACACAACCACAACTTATTTATCCAGTTTTTAGAATATAAGTATGCATTTTACTTTAAATTGTAGAACGGAATAAGAAGTCAGGTGATGTAGACAATGCCTACTCCGAGCCAAGAGCGCCAGTCGCGGCAACACTGGACCGCGCCGCGCTCCCTTTGAATAGAGTTTTGTATATTTACATCGGGCTAAGTAATAGTATAAATTATTAAATGTTAAATTACAGGCACAAGAGACTTTTAACATAAGGTAGTCCTCGTGCTTATCCCGTTAAATAAACATAAACAAACAAAACAAACATCTCAAAATGTTTGTTAGGACTAGCAGAAGTCAACCCTAACAGGCTGTTAGCATTTTACCAATAACCCTGTATAAATAGCCAACAGAAATTTAATAACATAGGTAAATATAATTATAAATGTAATTAAAATCATATTCCTACTAATATTAATTCGTATCTTTAAAGTTTACAACACACATCTGAGTACTTTGTTACGCAATCAATAAGTATCCCGTACAACACTTCCAAAGTTTCACTACAGAGATTAGCCTGGAAGCCGCAATAAAGGAAAAGGAATCTAAACAGAAAACCAAACATGGGCATTATACTATGTAATGTGCTGATTTCACAATTCGTAATTACTGACATTAAAGCCGTATTTTTAAAATAAAATCCAGATTTATTGAACAGCTTCTAAATAAGAGAAAAATGACAACTAATACGGTTATTATGCTTGCAGACGATGTACGCCGATTTAGTTTTACGGTTTGCTAAATTAAGAATTGTGTATTTTTTCGATAAGATCTCGTGTAAAATATCTAGTATATTTTGAAGATTATTAGGATTCTTTTCAATGTCATGCGCAGAAATTTATTATTTTTCTTGTTATGACTCAGAGAGAAGCAAAAGTGATTTTATACAAAATGCGAGTGTGGTACCATTGAGTAAAATTTGGCATACGTATAGTCATGTCTTCTGTACCTGATCACTTACATAGTGGAGGACCTGAAGAAATCATGTGACAGGGCTGTAAAGGAGACCATCTATTGTACAAAATATTAGTTATATATATTTTGTACATAGATCCTCAACGTGAGTGTTTTTGCCGGTTTAATTTATTATATTTAAATGTTTGTGAAACTTACGAGAATTTCATTTCAAAAATAACTATATACTTTTTTTTTTTTTTTTATGCCTGATAGGTTAGCCCTTGACCACTATCTCACCTGATGGTAAGTGATGATGTGGACGAAGATGTTGTTCAGGCTAACCTAGAAGTACTGGCTCTCAAGGACAGCTGCCGGAACACACCGTTAGGTGCTTGGCGACAGATTTTCTACTTGAGGGTGGTAGCTAGCCAGGCGGGCATTCGCAAAATGCCCTACCACCATGCTATAACGACTGCCATCCTAAGACAACAACCGGGACCGACGGCTTAACGTGCCCTCCGAAGCACGGAAACGCTCAGTAGTAATGTCACTAGCGGTCACCCATCCAACTCATGACCGCGCGCGACGTTGCTTAACTTTGCTGATCGGTTGAGGACAGCTAACTAAACTTCGCTACGAGCGCTTCAGAACTACATTGAAATCATTTAGACAACCTATAACCCATTGCAGACTCACAGGTAGCGCAAATGCTCCAGCTCACTAACAGTTGGCAGCGTGCCTAGCATGCTGGCAATAATAGTAAATTATCCCAAAATGATTTATAAATATTGAATTATTGATACAAAAGCAGGGCAATAAAAGTTCAATTACCACAGCTTTTTTTATAAGAATTATGTTATATAATATATAATTTTCTTATTTTGTTCAAAATATATTGCTCTTCCAGCATCTTTAGCCCTTTAAAAACTTTTAAGGGGTTGTATGTAATTAAAATTCAGTTGGGTTGTGGCTGTGTTGGCGGCATATAAATCAGTACCAAGATCCCTTCGTGATTTTCCTCGTATTACTTGAAGGGTTACATAATTCTAAAGGCTGATATTATAAAAATATACAATACCGTAAACCCTAGATGCTTTGATACTTTTACCAAGTGTAAAAAATGTAATTGGAAAAGATATAGAAACATAATAACTAAAAGTAACTAATATCATAAGGATGTTACACAAATTGACAGTAAAATCAGTATGAAGCAGTACATAGTTAAGATTGTTTAGGAGTATAGTTTAGTTAACGATTGTTTAATATAATAGTTTAATTAACAATTGTTTAAGATAATAGTTTCTTTAACGATTGATTTCGAGGGCCGATACAAAGTACTTGTATTTTTAATCAAAAATAAAAGTTATAAGGGTATACCTAACTTAGCACAGGTAACAAATGAAGACCAGGGCTGATGCTTATATCGGTCAGATAATAATATAACAAGAATGTAATGTACTAATCACTAGTTTTTGAACATCGTCCGTCCGTCAGTGCACTTTTTTTTTATTTCTGATAGGTTATCCTTTGACCACTATCTCACCTGATGGTAAGTGACGATGTTGGCGAAGATGTTGTTCAGGCTAACCTAGAAGTACTGGCTCTCAATGACAGCTGCCAGTACACACCGTTAGGTGCTTGGCAACAGATTTTCTACTTGACGGTGGTAGCTGGTATGTCTAGCTACCATGCTATAACGACTTACATCCTTAGGCAACAACCGGGACGGACGGCTTAACGTGCTCTCCGAAGCATGGAAGCGCTCAGTAGTAATGTCACCCATCCAACTCATGACCGCGGGCAACGTTGCTTAACTTTGCTGATCGATTAAGAACACCTAATATAACTTCGCTACGAGCGCTTCAAAATGCAGTAGGCACGTGTCTTACTGCGGCCGATAAGCGATAAGCAATTAAAGCTAGAAACTAAAAACGAGTTAGCTAGAAGCGAAAAAAGGAGTAGTTCTAATAGTTTTGTCGCTGTATACGTAATAGTAACGCGGGGGGCGGCCCGCTAGCATGCATAATAGAGCATCTCACGGGAGAAAAAGAGTAGCTATCGACTATTTCGATAGTGACCAGTATTACGAGTATTACCTCGCAATTACCTCACACAACAAGCAGCAAACAACACTGGAAAGATAGTCATGTTTTTAAACGATACTGACATTAAGTACTGTAAAATACGATATAATTTGATGAAATCAGTACCATGAATCATCATGGTACTGAGATCAGTGAATCATCACTGATCTCACATTTACATTGTGTGACTTATAAAAAATATTTCATACGTTATTTAATTAACGTTTTAAAAAACATGTCTATCATTTCAGTGATGCTTACTGCTTATTGTGTCACTAACCCACATGACTTCACCATTCATTCACCATTGGTGGTGACCAAGTCGTCATTGGTTCTGTCCTATTTTTCTGTAGTGGATTGGACATAGTGGCGTTTCTATACAAAAACTTCAGCATTTCGATGTACCTATATAGTTGATTTGGAGGGTTGGCGCTTGGGTGGGTTTAGGGGATTTTCGCATTTGTATATTCTTTCTGCTTTAGTGACTGGATACGGGGAGCTAAGGAATATATACTTGCGTATATTTCCCTCAGCACATACGCGACATCCATCGGGTTCCGGTGCGTGAATAACTCTTGACTAATGATTGTAACCAAGTTCCGGCGAGTGTACCTTAGCTCGAAGAGATCTTCTCTGTCCTTGAAAGGTAATATTGACTTACATCTCCGATGAGGACAAGTTCGCCATCTCGTAACTGTAGCTCTTTTTCTTCTTAAAACCATTTACGAGGACCGAAGCAATGGTGCCCAGCTTGGTCTTTGCCAGGTCACCGATTCGGTGCGCAAGCTTTTCCCTCAGGCCTTTGGCTGCCTCTTTTGTTGTTGTAATGATAACCATATATTTATAATATTATAAAAATATTTTTACCATATTCAACTAGATTTAAACTGAAAGAATACGTTGCATTAGGTCTTAATAAATTGTACAGATACTTGCCGAAGCAGCCATGCCCCGAAGGTACCTGTACAAGCCGGAAGGTAAGTGACCCATGTGTCCTATCCACCCAGTCCTGCAATACAGGGCGAATTGCCTCAACTGTCCAGCTACCAGCTCTAGGTTGGGCCAGTCACTCCCTCCATTTCTCCAGCATGGACCGTCGGGCGTGGAACTTCCACACTTCAACCGCCATAGGCGAGGGGTACTCACCTCGGAGGCGAAGCCCCAAACGCCAATGGTACATCGACGAATAGAACTCCGCCTCTAGATCCCACGGAGGGGAACCCGCAAGCAAGCACGCCGCTTCAAAGAAAATGGTGCGGTAGCCACGGATCACCCCGATCTACGATCTACTCATCGCAGCAGTGGGGGACGACGTGTCGCTTCCAGCTTTGGTGAAAGCCATGCTGGAAAGTGAGACATCTGGGAATGCGGGCATCACCTTCTGTGAAGAAGTGATGTCACTGAAGGAGGTGGCGGAAAGGGAGCGGGAGATTACATCAAACCTCTCAATCCGCCAACGAAGAACAGGGCAGCGGAGGAGACTCAATGCCCTCCTCCAACCCCCATAACCGAGGTCTGGCGGTAGTCCAAGGGGTGACTGCCGCCACAACAATGACCTCGAGGAGGCGCGCGCAGTGTTTCCGCGTGCCCCTCAATGGCGATGAGGGCGAAGCAGCTCCAGCTTCGCCTCAACATGGAATTGGGACCCCAATGTGGGCCAACGCTGCATGGGCCACGGTAGAGTTCTCAAGCGTTCCCGTTGCCCAAGCATTAAGGCGTTCTTTAGGAACACCGTGTGGTTTTTAGTCGGTAGGGGCACCAGCTGCTGTGGTAGTAGTTGGTGCCGAGCCCGACATACCCCGCCCACCACCCCTTTGGTGGACGGAAATGCGTAAAGGCATTTTCCACACGTACAAAAAAAAAAAAAGGTCTTAATAAATTACAAAAAAATGTAGTGTAATTATTTACTATTTCTATTTACTGGTTTGTTTACAAATTACATAAAGAAACGAATATATTCGAAAATTTATTAACTTGTTAGTTTGGATATACCTGCCGTGTCAATAACATAGTTTACTGCTTTTTTGTTTTTGTTGATTACTAAATTAACATGGTGTTCATACTTTTTGACCATTTTCTTGTGGTCCGAAATATTTCTCGTAGAGATCCCTGAACTTCGCATATGTATCGTCAATGTTTATTGGCTGCTCCTGGTCATGTGAGTTATATCTATGCCCACAGTAGCAAACATGGTCCTTCCCGCAAAATGCCGGCTTCCCAACCTTCATGCAAGTTCTAATGCACTTTCTAGCATCTTCAAGATTTGGACAAAAATGAGCAATATGATGACGTAATGTTGGTCGCTCGGTTAGTACTTCTTCTGGTATGTTATCTTCATCTGTTGTTCGTAGTAATGGATCTAAAATGGTAGTGTTAATATAAAAATGCGTTAGTACTGATATTAAGGTGCAATACAATTTTGTAGGAAAAAAATATCCGTAATATATTTACGACATTTTATCGTCATCCTACTCTTTCGTACTAATGTCGGGTTAGTATTAGATGTTTTTTTTTTATAAAGCAATCATATATTTTAAGAGTTAAAGGTATGTTAAAACGTTAAGGAAGAATAGTCATAAGGCCAACTTTCTTCCTTATCTTTAATGGGAATTCTGGTTGGTAATATGTATACTACCACTACTTGTCGGTAGATAACGTTGCAAAAGATGGGAACCCTGTCGTGTTTCTAATAACCACTATTAATCATAATTTGAGGCATGAAAGTCAAACAAGAAGAAGAAGCATTTTATTCCCTGTCAGTTTTACGAACATTTTCAGAAATGTAGGCTTGTTTATTAATTGGTAAAGTTGAGATTTTCAAAAGTGACTATTACCCCGTGGGTTGCCGGGTTAGAAAGTCATCCACTATTTCTATCTGTGAGTGTCGTAAGAGGCGACTAAAGGTAAAATACCGGAAGGTGGGCTGCAGCGCCTTCTAAGGAACTGATATCTTAAACTGCGTTCGCCAAGACGCCTGGCAAGTGTGGAGATTATGGCGAAACCCCCTAAATGGGGGAGGCTGTGTTTAGCAGTGCACAATCCAGCTGATACAGTCAGTAACTATGATGCAGATAGACAACTATGATATTGGACATCTTAATGTTCTGAAAGATTTGCAGTTGTTTTTGTCAGGATAAGTCTTAACTTCTTTCTTATTGTTCTTTCTACCATCACTGTAAAGTTATGGATAGTATAGTATCCTTTAAATATAATTTAAAAAACTTACATTCATCGTCCACTGCATAAGATTCTATAATTTTCTGATTTACGTAAGTCCCTAGAAGTTTTTCAATATCGTCCCAGGACGCTTCTATGATATCTGTAAGTATAATATTTTAAGCTATATTATATGCGCTATAACTTGAAGCAAAGTGATAAAACATAAGTAAGGAAAATATATGTTTCTATAAAATACCAAAAAAGTGTTTGCGGGGTGCTGGGTTAGAATTATAACCATCTATCTTCTTGCGGGAGCCGTAAAAGGTGACGTAGGGAAAAATAGCAGAAGGTGGGCAACATCACCTTCTGAAGAACTGCCATCAGACAATGCTATCCGCAAGACATCTGCCAAGTTTGGATATAATGATATTTTTTTTTTATGTTATTGTGACGGAACAAGCTCAAAGCCCACCTGATGTTAAGCGGCCTAACCTCTGCCTATAACAGATGCATTTCATCACAAGTCACGAATTGCACTGTGCCCGTCACCTTGAGACATAGTTGTTAAGTCTCATGTGCCTGTAATTTCACTAGCTCTCAAGGACTGCTGCCGGAATGCTTAGGTGGTCGCTAGCCAGGCGGGCATTCGCAAAATGCCCTTCCACCATGCGGTGAAGCTCAAGCCCGCATCGGGATTCGAACCATGGACCTGCTGCGCGGCAGTCAATAGCCAATGGCACTGAGCCATCACTGCTTTAAGTCTTTGAAATGTGGGAGGAGTATGTTCAACGTTGCCCTTTATGGCTATTGAAGTGACTATAAAATATAAATACAACATCATAGCTCATGTGGAAATAAGTGGCTATTGCAATAGGCTGTGGTTCCGTTATTTCCTACCCTGATAAGGATATTGAGCTTCACTGCATAGTGGCATAGGCATTTCGCGAATGCTCGCCCACCTACTACCCTGACAAAAAAAGTCTGTCTCCAAGCACCTATCGGTGTGTTTCGATACCTATCCTTGAAATAACTAATTTCCAACCTCGGTTAAAGTTATTGCCATCCTGGACTAATTGATCATTTAGCAACAGACACACAAAGTATATATGTTAATTTTCAATATGTACCTTTGTTAAATTTTCACAAACATTTTCGTGCTGCAGTCACATTTTGTTTTTTTTTTGTATTATTGTGACGGAACCAGCCGGAGGCCCACCTAATGTTAAGTGGACTCTCTGCCTATAACAGATGCATTTCGTCAACTACGAATGCACTGTGCCCGTCACACTGAGACGTACAGTTGTTAGGTCTCATGAGCCTGAAATTTTACTGGCTCTCAAGGACTGCTGCCGGAACACACTGTTAGGTGCTTGGCGACAGAGAGACAGACTTACTTAAAGGGAGCCGTTTCTTTTCAGTGCAGTAACAAGTTCCTTCAATACAATCAAAATCAGAGCCACATTTGTCGTAACAGATAATTTGAAGAGTTTCATCTGCGCACGTTAGCTTCACAGATCTTAATGATTGTCCCCAAAAATAATCCATGGCAATATCCTCAGCACTAGCCGATATTTGATTTGGTTTGTATACTGGAAATAAAAATAAATAAAGCAATGCATTTGGAAATCTTTTATTCAGGTATTTTAATAATTTAATTATAACAGTATATATATCACAAAAGCTAGCAGCATTGTTCCATTTACATAATAACATTGATATGTACTTAAAGCATCTTCTATTAATTATAATTATTAGAAAAAAAAGGACTAGAATTATTAGCAAAGGTGTATCTAGAAACAATTTTGAGAAGCAACGGTTCTGGTATAGAGTACACGTCATTATTATGGCATATATTAAAGTATTATGGTATTTTAGTTAAAATTAGTAAGGAAGGACATAACAGTGCCGCAGCAAGAAGTTTATGTAATTATGTATTTAGAATCTATACATACATATTATACTTGTACGTGTATCTAATAAAAGCATGATAAAAAAATAAATATTTTATAGATTAGTATTTATAAAAAAAAAATATACCTTCAATAACACACATCAATAATACATATTTCAAAAGATTTAAATTCAGTTTTTCCGAATGTGACATCTTGTTTCAAAAGACTCTATAAAAATGCAATTAAATTGACTGCTGTTAATTAAACACAATTTCACATGATTGGATTTAATTGAATTAATCATGTATTTATGATTGGAAATTAACTTGATACTTGTAACAAGAGATAGGAAACTAATTGTGGAATCAATTTATAATCTCACAATCAAATGTAGGCGCTCAAAATGCGGAATACATAAGAGCTACGATAAATAGTTAATAACTACCAATTTAATATACCATTCGCGTTTTAATTATTACTATAACATATTGCTGCAAGTATTATTTTTTCTATTTACTTCCATTGGCAACCAACTGCAAAATAAATGTATACAAGTATAAATTGATTAAAGAAAGATTAAAGAATTAATTCAAGAAGAAGTAAAAAACCCGAATTAGAATTATTTAATTTTGTTAAACGTTTTATAATTCCATTAAACATAAAACTGCAAGTTATATATATTTATGGAATCGTGTTTTAAAGTCCTTTATTTTGATACCCAACTCGATAGGTTTGGAAAAAAAAACAGTTTTACCTAACAATATGGCGACTAAACTCCTCTAATTTTAATTTATTTATTTGTTTTTAAGTACCTGGTGACACTTGCGCTGTCAATACAAATGGAATGATATATCATAGTACATTCAAATCAGTTAAACCGTTTAGAAGTAATGGTGCAATAAAGTAACTCACAAACATATTTACATGAACACTTAAAACATAACTCTCCTTTTTTTGGACAGTCGTGTAGAAACAGTTTAAAAAGTCCCAATTCAACAATACTCTAAAAAGTTTACCCCAACGATTTAAAATAAATAAAACCTCATTAGACCAAAGCTATTTAGAACTCGAATAAATCAGTAGCAAGAAAACTGTCCCATCGCGCGGCCGTTGCATAAATGGCATCAAACAATGCCAAGTCGAGTTCAATTACTGGCAAGTCTAAACGACTCCCGAGTGGATGAAACTTCATTTCCTTACTTATAGAAAGTGAAGTATTCCTTCTTTGTTTTTAACGCGGTGTAAATGGAAGAGGAGAGCGACAACTTGTTATATTGGTTGACCATGTTTGGCTATATAATGCACATTTCAGGGTTCCGTACCTCAATAGGAAAATACCGAACCCTCATAGGCTCATTTTGTTGTCCACCTGTCTGTCTGTAAAATACTTTTTTCTGAAGAATGCGTGGAGGTATCAAGCTGAAATTCATATCAAATACGTAAGTATACTGTCCCTTGAAGTCGTGAAAAATCAACGCAATCAAAAGATACAACCGTTTATTGCGCAAATTTTTGACAAACGCAAAGTAATCAAAACCTACAGGGTACTTCCCGTGAACTCAGAATCTTAAAATTTGGTACGAAGCAACGTCTTATAGCACAGAGAAACGAAACATGGCGAAAAGCACAAATTTTTAGTTACATCATATATTATAGTAAACATATTTATATAATCTCATTCGGTAATATTCTAATTATGAATTGAAATACAGACTTTTATGGGCATATTTTATTTACATACTTCTATAAGAAAATTAAAAAGTTAAATTAAAACATTATTCTCCTAACAAAATTGTTTTATTAGGAGAATAATTTAGAGCTTTAAACCAATTTTGTGGAAACTCGCCTGCGGCTCGGTTCAAAAAACTACACTCATGTTTTAATACCCTCTATTATATGACAGTTGCATAAACTACTATTTTAAGCATTTTAAAATGTTAATGATTTCATTTAGCAATCAAAATACCATAACTGTTACTTATATACCTACAGGTTTGTTCAGAACCCTCGGTGCGCAAGTCCGACTCGCACATAGCCGGTTTTTTATTACCAGTTTTCCTAATTTTTTATCAGTTTAATGTCACAACTAAAAAAGTACAGACTTTTTAAATTCTCTACTCTTGCATAAATAACAACAAAACAAACAATGTTTGCATCAATTTGATACTCTATACAGCATCGAAAACTATTTACTGAAATCTGAGGCACTTAAACGTTAATTGCAGTAACTGCACTAAGGATTTGAAAGTGTACGACATCGACTTCAATTAATTATTATCGAACGCTTATTAGAGTGGAATGATTCTTTATGTCTTATTTTATTTATTAACTCTATACTTTTTCCTCCGATTTCTACCGCCCCGTGGGGTACCGGGTTAGAATGTCACTTCCCATTTCTTTTTGTGTGTGTCGTAAGATAGAATGAACAGAAACGTAAGATGATGTGACTAAAGGTTCAGTACCGGAAGGTGGGCAGCAGCGCATTCTCAGGAGTGATATCCTAAACTGCGATCCCCGAGGTGCCTGCCAAGCGTGGGTATTATGGCAAACCCTCCTAGATGGGGGAGGCTGTGTTCAGCAGTGGACAATCCGGCTGATAAGGTAACTCTTTACTTATTAACCTTACTACCTTTTCATATTTTTCTAGTTTCTCGGTTATTGTTTTTGGATGACAGACGGCATAGCAATATCGTAGGACATTTTTAAATAGCTTCCACCATGAAATAGAAATCTGTCGCCAGGCACCTAACAGTGTGTTCCCACAGTTGTCTTTGTGTGCCAGTTAGTCTAGTTTGACTAACCTAACTACCCTTAACATCTTGGACCGCGTCTTTACCTACCATTAGGAGAGATGGTTGACAAAAACATCCCTATGAAGTATACATGTATATAAAAGTCTTAGTGTACGCCATAACTGAAGTGAATTGAATACGTTTTGCTCTAGAATTTTTCTGCAGCATTACACTTCTCATTAGGTCGAGATAGAAAAATATGACTCTAGAGTATGTATCGTAGTTGTATAATTGCGGTCCCCTATTCGCTGCAAGACCAATCGCTGCGTCTGGCGCTGTTTCTTACAGCAATCTTACACGCCGTATAGAGCCGCCTAAAACTTACTACATGCGTTTATCTCCAGTACGGCGAATAAATCGTAACAAGTCCTCAGAAATTTTGCACCAAAATATACAAATAAAATAACTAACGTGTCGCTTACCTTGTTTGGGTACTATTTAAAATAACTAATTTAATCCCTTGTAAAATGTCGTAGTTACAACAAGTTTGTAACTTTTACGTGTACCATACGTTAAAGTAGGATGGTTCTTAATGAACTCCTCGTGTAAACCGTTCCAAACTTCACAACTAGTCCACGAGCTCAGCATTAACATACTTTAATTTTAAACTTATTTTTTGGCCAGCGATAGAGTAAGGGATTTTGTGCGATGAAAAGGTTTTATTACTGTTTAACTTTACAGAAAATATTTTCAGTGAACTGAGGATAATAAGCCAACTATATTTATATAACATTATGTTATAAATCTTCTAAATATCATATTGTTAATAATTCTTATTCGTAGACACCCTTAAAATGTAGTACAACAAAATTCTTTAAGAAAATGGAGTACTCTTTTATTTGTTCGTAACGAAACGTTCACAAATAATTTATTTCTAAATATAAAATATATACATTTATTGTTTCTTACTTCACACACAGACCAAGTGTGGCTTGATTCTTTACATCTTCACATCTATATGGATCAACAGACTCAATACATAATTTAAATATTAAGTAAAGATTTTAGGAAATGTCCGCCTATTGAGGGTAATATGACATACACGCTGTAAACATTATGACATAATGTAAATATCATATCAATTTATTAATTTTTTGCAAAGCTAGAAAGTAAAAGACTTTGTTTCCTGCGTTAAATATGCACATGATGGATGAGTCCATTTTCCATAAATAAAGCATTTAACCCAGGCATAACCCAAATCATTGTGGCCTATACCTGAAGTGAGAGTCATTGCAGTAGATATTTGTGGTCTCAGCATTATCATTTCACTAGGATGAATAGGCCAGAGACCTGGTTTTTTATCGTTGTTATTTTCGCATTAACTCTGCCAAGGGAATAAGCTGAACAAATCACGAAGAAAAAAAAGCAGTACGAACAGTAGGATGGATGAACTAAATTTTTTTCCTGTGTTGTGTTTTGTATGTATGCTTAAGGTGATTTCAAGGCATATTGATTGTATCAGTAATCGTTTGTAATACCATTTTAGAACTTTTTGAGCTTGAAATCAAATAAAGAATAATACCCAAAGAGTTTTCATATACGAACAAATCTCTGAACTTCATTAACATACACATTTGCCATAAACTGACAGCTGTACAACTAAAGAAATGTTAGTATTGACTTAATTTTACGACAAAACAAAAACTGAAGAAATCAAGACAACATCTTCCTATTATTTACGTCGTATGGTCGTACGCGTTGCACTGAGAATATCATAGCCTGCAAAGTTTTATTAAGTGGTTTTCTTGCGATTGTTTGAAAAGCTAACCCATCAGTGGGTTCCAAGAAAGTCTCGGTATGTCATTTTGTTCTTTATGCTCTTTTGTACGATTTTCTTAAATACCTTTATATATCAACACTAGCTGACCCGGCAAACGTTGTTCTGCCATATAAGTAATTTAAAAAATAAGGGTTGATCGTAGAAGGGTGAAAATTGAGGATTGTATGTATTTTTGTATGTTGTATCATAAAAAAATAGAAAATAAAAATTTTGTCTAAAAAATAAAATAAAAAATTTAGAGGTCACATTTAGGGGGATGAAAAATAGATGTTGGCCGATTCTCATAGATACCGCATAAGCACAAAAATTTCATCAAAATCGGTCAAGCCGTTTCGGAGGAGTATGGCAACGAAAACTGTGACACGAGAATTTTATATATAAGAATGAAAAATAGATGTTGGCCGATTCTCATAGATACCGCATAAGCACAAAAATTTCATCAAAATCGGTCAAGCCGTTTCGGAGGAGTATGGCAACGAAAACTGTGACACGAGAATTTTATATATAAGATATATATTTTTATCCCTAACATGTAAAGTTTTAGTAGGTTTTTGTTTTACATAATTTTTTCTATCGTCGTCTTTTAATCAGTTACCTCATATTATGTAAGCATAACATTGACATTAAACTGGTCCCAACACACGTGTAGGTAACACGGAGAACACAGATATGGCGGAAAATACAAAATTATATAATGATTTTGTTTCGTTGCTACGTTTTTTAAATATTGTACTTGATCTTATAATACACGAGTTTTAAAAATTACTTATTTTGAAACGGGTTAACGTAATTTTTGACTGTTTTTGGTCTTTTTAGGGTTCCGGACCCAAAGGGTAAAAACGGGACCCTATTACTTTGAGACTTCGCTGTCCGTCCGTCCGTCTGTCTCCAGGCTGTATCTCAAGAACGGTGATAGCTAGACAGTTGAAATTTTCACAGATGATGTATTTCTATTGCCGCTATAACAACAAATACTAAAAATAAAACAAAATAAATACTTAAGGGCTCTCACACAACAAGCTTGAATTTTTTACCGTTTCTTGCTCGATACCTACTAATAACGGTGACAGGTAGACGCTTTAACTATTCACAGAATATTTAGCTACGGAACCCTTCGTACACGAGGCCCACTCGCAGTTGGCCGGTTATTTATATTTTAATTTATGGAATCAAGTGTGTTTGATAACTGCAAAATAACACGAGCAATGTATATATTTATCTTGTTGTAATTTTATACATAACTCGATCATGTAGGATGGTTTAACATTAAGGGTCAGAATTGTAGAGAAAGATGTTAGATTTTGTCTCCACTTCTCCGCGCGTTTTTAATTCGCGGGGTACATGGCGCCACGTTCGCAATTCAGTGGCGATATTTTATTTAAATAGAAATTTGTTTGGAGCGCCATCTAGTAAAAATAGTAGAAACTATCTTGTCACACACCACCACGTTCACAATTCAGTGGCGATATTTTATTTAATTAGAAATTTGTTTGGAGTGCCATCTAGTATAAATAGTAGAAACTATCTTGTCTCACTCATCTTCAATTTTGTAACAGTAATTTCGAGCAACTTAATGATATTTAAAGTGCAAAAAGATTTACGCTCACTGGGATTTGAACTCGGCAGTTCTTCTTGTGAAACTATGTAACGTGCAACCAAGCCAAACTCGCTACAGGTTAACCCGAAACAAGTCATATGATTCTAATAAGTAGTGCTTAATGTCTTTTTGTTGAATAATATGGCAAAGAGTTTATGGTATGAGTTACACATTTGAGCCGTTTGGTGTGGAGACGTTGGGTCCGTGGGGACCGAATGTGCACTCAACGGAATGTGCCGCTATGAATCCTCTAAAACCAATAACTTTGCATGGTGGTAGGGCATTTTGCGAATATCCGCCTGGCTAGCTACCTCCCTCAAGTGAAATATCTGTCTATAAACACTTAACGGTGTGTGCCGCTATGAGTCCTCCAGAACCAGTAATTTTGCATGGTGGTAGGGCATTTTGCGATTACCCACCTGGCAAGCTACCACCCTCAAATATAAAATCTGTCATCAAGCACTTAACGGTATGTGCCGCTATGAGTCCTCTAAAACCAGTAATTTGGCATGGTGGTAGGGCATTTTGCGAATACCCGCCTGGCATCAGTAAATTTGCATGGTGGTAGGACTTTTTGCGATTACCCGCCGGGCTAGCTACTACCCTCAAGTAGAAAATCTGTCGCCAAGCACTTAACGGAATGTGCCGCTATGAATCCTCTAGAACCAATAACTTTGCATGGTGGTAGGGCATTTTGCGAATATCCGCCTGGCTAGCTACCTCCCTCAAGTGAAAAATCTGTCGCTAAGCATTTAACGGTATGTGCCGCTATGATCCGCCTGGCTAGCTACCTCCCTCAAGTAAAAAATCTGTCGCTAAGCATTAAACGGTATGTGCCGCTATGAGTCCTCTAGAACCAGTAATTTGGCATGGTGGTAGGGCATTTTGAGAAAACCCGCCTGGCTAGCTTCCTCCCTCAAGTAAAAAATCTGTCGCCAAGCGCTTAACGGTATGTGCTGCTATGAGTCCTCCAGAATCAGTAAATTTGATTGGGCCCCTAAGGCATTTTGCGAATACCCGCCTGGCTAGCTACTACCTTCTAGTAGAAAAACTGTCGCCAAGCACTTAACGGTATGTGCCGCTATGAATCCTCTAGAACTAATAATTTTGAATGGTGGTAGGGCATTTTGCGAATACCCGCCTGGCTTGATATTTTTATATTGCATTTAGCATCGCTTGACAAGAACATGGGTAAGTGTACCTTAATTAGATTAAGTAGTAAGTACTTACATTATTCACGTACATTAGATATACCAAACTCTCAAAATATGATATGAACACAAAGAAACCCAAGGTACCTAATAAATTTGCAAGCATTACCCATTTTATTCTGTGCCATTTCAATAATAAATTGAATACGCGTCAGCAAACTGAATTATACGAAGAAAATACAATACTTATCAAGTACATGGCAATATAAATTAAAAAGTACCCAAAATGCATCACGGTTTTGTGAGATTCGAACCACGGTAGTCGTATTTCTAAATACAACTTCAGTTTTCATACGCTATACGAACATTACATGCAGTGTCGAAAATTACAGACATAACCTTTGTCCCTTACTGTCAGAAACTTAGCATAATATTATTTCATATTTTACAAATTCCCGCTCGGCGTATTAAATTTCGTGCTCCAATAATTTGTAAAATACTATTTTCGTATAGCACGCGATAGAGCTTGTAATAATATTTAGGTACCTATAATATTATTGATTATTTTTATGGTGCACGTAATTATTATATAATATTATAATTATGAGGAAAGAATAAAATTGACCAAAAAGAATCACAATGACAGATCATGAGCTTCGAGCCACGGGATTCGGCCTTCCGAACCGATATGATTTATATGGCAACGTAAAAAGTAAAGAGTTGCCAACGTAGGTTAACTACGAAATCAAGGTAAAAATGTACAAGATTTACATTAAAGAATTGAAAAGTCGTTAGATAACTAAATTATATGTAAATACGTATAAAAATTGAATAAAAAAAAATGGTACACAAAAAATGAATGCGTCAGATTCGAACTCCGCTCTTCTAAGAATGCGCCATTTAGACATTGCGATTGAAGTCGAAAATAACAGATATTTACAGACTTTTGTGCCTTACTGTCAGAAGAATTTGTAAATTTATGTAAAAGTTCATATTATGAAAAATTCAGAATACCGCTCATAATGACTTTAGGTAGCTCAAGTAGTTCCTACGTCTTATAAAATCTTGCATGTTTATTTTGTTGTGATAGTGTCACAGTAATATGATTAATTAATTAAAATTAGAAAATTACATTCATGACAGTAAACATAAATGGAGGAGAAAGTATAGATGCCTGTCTTATTATGTCCAAGATGCGTTTTTGGTGATTTGGATACATATTTTTTGTACCTGCAAAGCGTCTATTTGTAATTTTACCCATATTTTTATTTAATCGAGATCGCTGTGAAAAGCGACACAGGTCGAATGCTCAACGCGGCTGGCCGCGGATTGAACGATAATGATAGCGCTATACGTGGATCGCTGGAGAAAATAGTGCGGCATGATGTTGACGCTTCTCGGAATGAAAGGGCGTATGCGACAATTTAGAAACTAATTACACATTAACTATGCTTTTTTTGTAAAAAATAAAACAGCAAATTTTATTGCACTTAAAAATTCAATATTTTAGAACATAAATCATATCTTAATACATTAAAATCTAGCGGAAAAAGTAGAAAACCTTTATTTTCAGAGGTGTTTTTGTAATTTTTTTGTATCGAGCCAATTATTAGAAAAAATGTTTTGAGATCTTTTAGCACATTACTTATATCATTGAGTATCGTGTATATAAACTGCAGTACCATGCGGTATCCAGTTTATGAGATTTTCTACATATTGTTAGCATATTTCTTATATTGTGGGCCTTAAGTATAGCTACAAGCGCGAAAAAACAACAATTGTTAAATTTCCCGCCACAGACGTGAGAAACTACCTTAAGGATATAATAATCTGGTATTTGATTTTGTATTTTATGAAATAGCTTTCGCCCGATGCGTGGCAATTGGTTTGTTATATCGCACTTCCTCGGAAAGTACTCAGTAAATCAAAACGAAAATGTTTTGTGTATATGTCACCGGATAATTGTACGATACTTTAGTTTATAAAAAATCTAGTGAGATTATAAACTGTCGATAGATTGTGAACGAACATTAAAATTTACAATCTAACGCTTACATTTTCGTCAGATTATAAACTGACAATGTCTAGCCGGCAGTTTATAATCTAACGATCTAAAATCGCCCGCGAAATTGTAAACCGTCCTCTGATTGGTCAATGTTATAGGTGCCATGAGTTCATTTCATAGAGTTAAGAACAAAAAGAATAGTCAGACGCAAAAAAACATATTCA
Source organism: Plagodis pulveraria (assembly GCA_963890685.1). Classification (NCBI taxonomy): domain Eukaryota; kingdom Metazoa; phylum Arthropoda; class Insecta; order Lepidoptera; family Geometridae; genus Plagodis; species Plagodis pulveraria. Next base: position 21,181,756 of record OY982956.1, on the reverse strand, counting down.
TTTCGAGTTTGTACATTAGAAAAAACTAAGGGATTTAAAATAATGACCACTATGAAATGCTATGATACCCTTAGTTCTCTTACCAAAAAATTTTATCGGACACCAAATGTAGTAAATGATCACTATATTATAGCGAGGGGTTAAATATCATGTAGTCTAAGGCAAAGTCATATTTAGGTGCGACAACGAGCGAAGCGAGGAGGAGCGTTAGGTTACTTGTGACTACAACAAAGCGCGAGCCGAGCGAGCAAAGCGAGCGTGCCGCGGCAGCGGCCGGCGATGCGCCACAAGAATTTAATATCATATACTACTTTTGGTGATCATTTACTACTTTTGGGTTAACAATGATTTATTTTGAGTAATTTTGCTAAATAGGATAGCGAGATGTTAAAACTTTGGTTATATAAGATTACAATAAAATGCGGGTTTAATTTTGGTGATTATTTACTATTTTTGTCTGTTATAATATGTTACTCTACCATATCTGGTGGTAAGTTAAACTTTAGCCAAAAAATAATACATTAAAAACCTGTACCTACGTATTTTGCTTATGGCCACTGTAATACTTTCGTAGATCTATGGTAAATTGTTGTTGATCCACATAATTACAATTTGACGGCTGGACATGGTCAGTTTATAATCTCACGAAAATTTAAACGTTAGATTGTAAATTTTTGTTTCCGTTCACAATCTATCGACAGTTTATAATCTAACTAGATTTATTATAAACTAAAGGTTAGTACAATAAAACGGTGACATATACAAGATCTAATAATTAAACGAGTAGGTACGTACCAAGTTTTATCAAATTCAGATTTGCTGTTTCACAGGTAATTGGCAACAAGCACATTATAATATATCTTATAAGATACGAACATATTTTTTAAGCAAATTCTATTTATTATAATCATAGGTTTTTCATTATCAACGTGTAATCTAATATATTTTTTATTTATTTATTGCTGATAGGCTAGCCTTTGACCACTATCTCATCTAATCGTAAGTGATGATGTGGTCTAAGATGTTGTTCAGGCTAACCTAGAGTTACTGGCTCTGAAGGGCAGTTGCCGGAACACACCGTTAGGTGTTTGGCGACAGATTTTCTACTTGAGGGTGTTAACTAGCTAGGCGGGCATTCGCAAAATGCCCTACCACCATGCTGTAACGACTACCATCCTAAGGCAACAACCGGGAACGACGGCTTAACCTGCCCTCCGAAGCACGGAAGGGCTCAGCAGTAATGTCTCTAGCGGTTACCATTCAAGGCAGGACCGCGACGGACGTTGCTTAACTTAGCTGATCTGTTTAGAACGTCTGAGCAAACTACGCTACGAGCGCTACAAAAAATATTAAGACATCTTCCGTGTAATTGACTCATACACAGCGTTCACATTGAATTGCTAACACGTTATGAATTCAGCTTTCCGTCAATGTACAGAATCATGATCGTATTAATAACACAACTTTTACTAATTATAACTGAGACGAAACTTTCACTAATCATATACTAAAAAAATCTGTATAATATTCCCAATTTTCTTGCAGTGCGAACGTAATAACCTACGAATAAATATTTATTCGTAGGTAATAACCAATAAAATAACTTCTAAGATTTGTATCATATGAAAGTTTTGAAACATATATAAAATACATACGTGTATGTTCTCGGGTGTTACCAGATGTGTAGATACCAATGTTGTTTTTTTTTATGTTCTTGTGACAGATCAAACTCTAGGCCCACCTGATGTTAAGCGGACTAACCTCTGCCTATAACAGATACATTTCGTCACAAATCACGACTGGCACTGCGCCCATCACCTTGAGACAAAGTTGTTAATTCTCATGTGCCTGTAATTTCACTGGCTCTCAAGGAATACTGCCGGAACATACCCTTAGGTGCTGGGCGACAGATTTTCTACTTGAGGGTGGTCGCTAGCCAGGCGGGCATTTGTAAAATTCCCTTCCACCATGTGGTGAAGCTCAAGCCCACGGCGGGATTCGAACCATGGACCAGCTGCGCGGCAGTCCATAGCCTATGCCGCTGAGTGAATTTCTCTTTCCGTCAGTGTACCAAACCGTGATCGCATTAATATCATATCTTGTTGAGACGAAACTTTGACTAATTACATACTACAAATCAGCGCAACAAATGTTCGCAGTTTTCTAGAACGCAATAACCAATAAAACAACTTGTAAGGTTTTTATCATATGAAATATTTTGAAACATATTTATGGTACATATGTTTTCAGCTGCTACCAATTAGGTTGGTGATTCCAATATTGGGGAAACTCACCATCAGCATTAAATTAGGAACCTAAATCGGATGAAAAAATCCACAGTTGCAACAATATATTAATAATAATAATAATGGTATTAAAATTCTAAAAACGTAATTGAAAAAAAATTGTGACAGCAAAAAAACAAATGACTTCCTGCCTAACAAAAAATCCCAGAAAACTTTTCTCACAAAACCGCCGTAGATTTAGTTTGGCTTCGACATAAAAAGAGCTGCTTTACTCCCGTTTTATGAAAACAATTTCTCCGTGAGATGACTGTTTTAATAAGCTCCCTGTTAAGGAGACGCGGCTCAATTTGTTATCTTAGGTATTCTCGGAGTTGCTAAAGCCGCTCCTTTCTCTTGGTTATTGAGTTTCAGATAAACACAAAGGCTAAGGAAAAGAAGATAAAAAATGTCCTTGGAGATTTTGATTACAAAAGGGATAGAGCGGCAGTTTAAGTATTATTTAAATTTAATTATATATATATTTAATTTATGTAATTGTGGCGAAACAAACTCGAGACCCACCTCATGTTAAGCGGACTAACCTCTGCCTATAACAGATGCATTTCGTCACAAGTCACGAATTGCACTGCGCCCGTCACCTTGAGACATAGTTATTAAGTTTCATGTGTCTGTAATTTCACTGGGTCTCAAGGACTGCTGCCGGAACACACCGTTAGGTGCTTGGCGACAGATTTTCTACTTGAGGGTGGTCGCTAGACAGGCGGGCATTCGCAAAATGCCCTTCCACCATGCGAGGAAGCTCAAGCCCGCGGCGGGATTCGAACCATGGACCTGCTGCGCGGCAGTCCATAGCCAATGCCGACGAGCCATCACTGCTTCTTGCTTTTACTTGCTTTATATAAATTTGTATTAATAGCGTTGTATCTAAAGCTATTAAAACTCATTTCTATTATAAGGTATATTATACAAATAAGGCCTGTCTTATTTCAAATTGATTTATATACTTGTTACGTGTAAATAATTATCTCATTAGCATTACGACTGCAAGTGTTGATTCTTACAAATTTAAACTCACTTTTAAATAATTACATGTCGTTTTGCACCGTATCTTTTATTATTATTTAAACAAAATAATGCAGTGCACCCCCCAAGCCATCTCCCCCCCAAGCCCCGATCCCCAAGCCGCCTGCCAAGCGTGGGGATTATGGCACATCCCCCTAAATAGGGGAGGCTGTGTTCAGCAGTGGACGATCCGGCTGATACAGTACAGTAAACAAAATAATGAATTGCGTAGTCTAACTAAGCCTGGATTGTTATTTAAGGCTTGAGCTTTTTGGAAAACTATGATAACATTATAAACAATATACAAGTGCATTAATGTAAATACTCAACAATTTATACATAGTTAGGTATATTATAAGATACTTATATCACATTTGAAATAATTAACTTGTGTAACAAAATTTACTTTTAAGATAGAACAGGCTTTATTTTACGAAGCACGTAGGCCTTATAAACATCAGTTTTAAAATGTTTAATATTATAAAAAATAATAAAGATACAGTTTTAGGTGAATTGTTCAAAGTTTTTGAATTGAATTTTCATTCATTATGTCCTCTTTAATACCCAAAGCATTGACGCTATGGTAAGTCCATTGTTTTTGCTAGAGACCTTATGTCATAGGCCTTATTTGTATCACATACCTTATAATCATATTTTGATTTTGTGTTGAGTATTAACTCATGTTAGGGGCTTACCCTTAAGGCATGACCTTTATTAAAATAAGGTGGTCTTCGTAGGAAGCAATATTTCAGCCTCACGCTGAGATTATCAACAGGTGTGCCAACAAAAGGGAGTTGGTCGAGATTAGTATATTTTGCAGTTTTGCTCAAGATATATTAAGGTATGAACAACCTAGCACTACTTACTAAAATGAGAAAATAAGTAGAGTATAAGAAGAATTTTGCTTTTCTATAACGAGGAAGCAGTCATGGCTCAGTGTCACTGTCTATGGACTGCCGCGCAGCAGGACCATGGTTCGACTCCCACCAAGCTTGAGCTTCTCCGCATGGTGGAAGGGCATTTTGCGAATGACAGCCTGACTATCACCTTCAAGTAGAAAATCTGTCGCGAAGCAGATTACGGTGTGTTCCGTCAGCTGTCCTTGAGAGCCGGTAATTCTATGTTAAACCTGTTAACCTTTGACCACATCATCACTTACCATTCCGGAAGAGAAGGTCTGTCAACACAAATTTGTTGTGCTTGGTGGAGTACATTTCCAAAAGTATGGACAGTGGCCTCCAGGTTGACGTTTTATACTTTGATTTCCGGAAGGCGTTTGATAGGGTCAATAATGACATTCTGCTGGCCAAGCTAGAGTCAGTTGGTTTTGCACCAGGTCTCCTCCGACTACTTGCGGATTATCTTCGAGACCGCCAGCAGTTTGTTAGACTTGGAATATATGAATCCCAGCCCTATCACACGCGTTCCGGAGTCAGTCAGGGCTCTATCTTGGGGCCTTTACTTTTCTTGCTGATGGTCAATGACTTGCCGGGCGTCGTCGGCCATGGAAAGTGCCTACTTTATGCAGACGATCTAAAATTATACTCTGAGATTAGGTCTTCATCAGATTGTCAGCTCTTACAGAGAGATGTGGATGCAATATTTAGGTGGAGCGCCATAAACAAGATGGAGTTTAATCCTTCTAAGTGCAACGTGCTGACTTTCGGTCGAATGAGGCGCCCTCTAATTTTCCCATACAAAATTAACGGTGAGGAAATAGTCAGGGTTAATACGATAAAGGATTTGGGGGTCACTTTTGATCGGAAGCTCACGTTTCATGATCATGTTTGTGCGCTTGTGAAGGAGTCGTTCAGGAGACTAGGTTTCGTCCTTAGAAATGCACGTGATTTCAAAAACAACAATGTCGTCAAACTGTTGTTCAGTACGCTTGTCAGGTCGAAGCTGGAGTCCAGTGCCTGCATCTGGAACCCATATGAACTTACATACCACAAAGCTCTGGAGAAGGTCCAGAAAGCATACCTGAGGTTTCTTTACAAGCGCCAGTATGGATACTATCCTTATATGTACCCTACAAATTTTATTATGGGTTGTTTAGGGTATCACTCGTTACAGGTACGCCGCCTTAACGATCAGATTGTCACTGCCCTTAAGATTCTTCGGGGTACTATTGACTGTCCAGAGTTGGTCCAGGAATTGTGTAGGTTTCATGTTCCCGATAAATATACAAGAGGCCGACATCACGTGCTGTTCGCAGAGCCTAGTCACCTCACAGTGGCACGTGCTAATTCTCCACTGCCACGTATCCTAGCCGCGTTCAACGCTATCCTGGATCAAAATCCTAATTGTGACTTCTTTGTAGATGGATGGATGGAATTGTTGACTGTATTTTTAAGTTATTGTGAACGTTCCGAGTATGTAGCGTCTACTATTGCAAATTAACCGTGTGTAAATTATATAATTTTAATACCAAATGATAATTGACAAATGTTGTATTATGTTTATTTAATATTGTTTATAATCTATTTACTGAATGACTATTAATGTATATTTTGTGACCATGTATGTTTGATTATGATTAATTATTGTAAATGGTATGTCCGTTATAATTAATAAATAAATAAAATAAAATAAAATTAGGTGAGATTGTGGTTAAAGGATTACCTCACAGCCATGAAATAAAAGAGGGCCTACCCGCACTAGGTGGACTGATGACATCATAAAAGTCACGGGTAGCCAATGTTTACAAGCAGCTAGTAGTCATTATTTATGGCGCTCTTTGGGGGAGACCGTTGTTTAACAGTGGAGGTCTTCCAGCTGATGATGATAAGCAGGAATGCTTAGTTCAAAAGAGATAGTTCTGTAAATGTAATATCGCCAACTGTATCGCCAACTGAAGAATAATATCACTTATATGAATGCCCCGATGTTTGCAAATCATGCTAAATTTACTCATTATATCAGCAATCAGCAAATCTTTCTAGTATTAATATTTTTGCAATAACGCATGCTCCGAGGATTATATCACAAAACAACAAGAGGATAAATTTTTAACACTTTTAGCCGGGGTATGCTCTGACCGCTAAGCCAACATGACATATGATTAATAACTCTAATATGTCCTCTCATATGGGAATGGAGAGACATCTTACACCAAACACACCTACCAGCGACAGCCAAGCGTGGGGATTTTGGCAACGCCCCCCCCCTCCCCCCTTTTAAGGCTGTGTTCAGCAGTGGACTGTCCGGCTGATACAGTACAGGACAGTCATAATAGGTAATGTCACATTGTAAGCTACAAAAAACAAACCAAACGCTTTGAGCAAAAAACAACATTTAGACATACTTACTTACTATTTTGTTTTTAGTTGTTTATTATTAAGAGAGTGGCATATAGGTGTGGTATAGGTTAGTTATAGAACTTTAGAAAAGACCAACGCTCACCTGGATATAAACGGTGTTTTTTTACATTTCCTTTTGAGATTAAAACCCAAACGTAAAAGTATGCACTAGTGCGGTAATGTAATAAACCCACAAGTATTTTATATGCTGCATTATGAACCTTAATACTGAGCTTTTAAGATTTCCGTTTAACTTTACGAACAAGTGCTCTGAAAGTACATATTCACGCATTTAATATGTTTGTATGTAAATTATGTTTGCCTTAGCTACCTACATATAACTTTAGAAGAGAAAGGAGCATCTAAATTAGTTTTGTTTTATTTACTTCTCAAAGGTGTATTTCTTTGATTCTCTATGTACGAGTAGATATTAGCAAAGTTTTATGAGCTTATCCCCGTATACCAATGCCCGCTATGCCACTTTCGCATAAATACCTACTAAAAGCTATGATAAGACCTACGAATATATAAAAATAAGACTAATTTTCTTCGACAGTCGTTGGCAAAATTAAATGGAATGTTTGGTTTTTAGCATGACTTATGCCCATAAAAATATTTATGAGTCTGTTTAGGGTTCTGTACCGAAAGTATAAAACAGAGTCCTGTTTATGAGACTTCCCTGTCTGTAGCTCTGTTCGTCCGTCCGTCTGTATGTCACTGGTCTCTAGGTCGCAAACGGAATGAGTTACAAACCTGACATTTAGATATTTGATGCAAAACGTTGACCTTTAGACTGCTATTGGAGTAGAAAAAAAAATTGTTTATTTCAAACAAGGGCTTCAATACATGAGAAGGTAGCCGAAAGAGAATCTTCTCCGCACCCCAGCATAAGGGGTGTCATCAACGAGAGCTAATTGAGTAGCGTCCCATTATATTTTTTACTTTATGAAATAAATATATGGGAATCGTCAAACTGTCAATTTTAGACCACTTTTGTCACGAGGTCTATCATCTAACAAAACTATTAAAAAATTACAAATATGGGTAAATTATGTACCTTAACAACTTTTCAACAAAAAAATACTGTAAATTACGAGTTATAATAAAGTGCTGAAGTTGTGATTAAAACCAACAAGTTGTAGATTGTTTACCAAGGGAGCAAACAACCATTTCAAAGGCGAGAGAGCTTGAATCCAGAGCGGAACGAAGGATTCTAGAGTAGAATCACGCGTAGCTAGGGATTCCAAAGTAGAATCTTGAGTGCAGCGAATGTTTCAAAGTAACTCGAGCTTAAAATAGTTGTGGGCTCTCGAGGACACTCTACTTTTTATTAGCCTCTATGAGAAAAGAAGTAAGTGTAACTTATGTATATAAATAAGACATAACATAGAAATAGTTAGAGGCCAATGGTTATATTTGAACAATTATGGAAGTGCATCGTTACAATTTCACTCAATACTACCCGTTAAAGTTGTCGATTTATTTACATCTTGAGAGTTAGAAATAGTCGCAGGAAAGTTGTTTGTAAAAACCTCTATTATTATTTTAATAAAATATTAAAAAACATATGTTTCTTTTAAAAAAAAACGTAACATACTAAGGAAACAGCCTGCAACTTGTTCGTGCAATGTTTGTGATTGATCTGTGATCTCTTTCGTGATTGGACCTTTTACTAAAAGTACCCACATTCTATATTCAAATCACTTTTTATCCTTCAGAGATTGAAAAGCTACTTTAGTACCTGTTCACGAGGAATAAACTACCTCTTTTCGAATAGATGTGATATTAAACTTTTTGTTATAACACTAATTATCTTGCTTTATACTATTTGTACATTTCAGCTATTTTAAACTACTGTAGACATCACTGATCTGCTTCACTAACCACTAATTTTAACGGTCTTTAATTCCTTACATCATAGACGATTTATCAAATATTTATAATCTGTAATATCTCTATAATCAACTTGATATTAGAACTTCACTGGAATTCGAATACATTTCTAATTTTGTACTAGTTAAACCTTATACAGGTTTTTAAGATGGAGTTAATTAAAGACAGTAAAAATTCGTGGTTTTCATAGACGAATCTCAGATACTTTAGAAGAAATATAATGTAATCGTAATAAACTTATTACACATATTTTTTTGGAACAAGTTAACAAACTTGTTTCCAAAAAAATAATGATTTACCGGCATCGAGGGTCGAGGACTGCTTATTGGTATTTCTTGCGCCTTTGACTCCAATTTTCAAATGAATAAGTTATACTAATAAATGTATTTAATAAAGTGATGAGTCACAACTGATAACTCACTGAAAAGCAAAATTCCTCACTCTCCTCTTCATCGGGAAAAACATCTTACTTGAATAGGATAATATTACTTGTTTTCCGAAGGTCTTACCTAACTACTACCGCTTGGACTCAAATCATAGTCATCGTAGAAATGTTATTTTGAAACTTAATAATACACGCTAACGTATACTTCATTCATTCATTTCGTATCAATGGTTAATTGAGTCTTAAATAGTTTGCTCAATGGGAGGCCACCTCCACGGCCCTGTAATATGCATATTTGAGGTCATCTTGTGTGCAGGTGGTCGGGCACTGGGGACAAGACAGTATGCCACATTTTGCTCAGGGGCACCACACTCACACTTCACATCTAACTTGTCCTTCATTCCCCATTTTGCCAGGTTGCTTTTGCAACGATCAACTTGACCAGTTGTATGAAATCAAAAATAATAAATTGCTTTTATTCTTATCAATCCAATTCTTTTTTGTTGACGGTCTGTTGGCTTGTTTTTATTTTTAATTATCAAGATCTTATTGCAAAACGATGATTTTTAGGGTTCCGTACGCAAAGGGTAAAAACGGGACCCTATTACTGAGACTTCGCTGTCCGTCCGTCCGTCTGTCACCAGGCTATATCTCAAGAACGATGATAGCTAGACAGTTTCAATTTTCACAGATGACGTATTTCTATTGCCGCTATAACAACAAATACTAAAAATAAAATAAAATAAATATTTAAGGGATATGGTAGCCTTGATTTTTTTACCGTTTCTTGCTCGATACTAATAACGGTGACAGGTAGATCTTTTACCTATTCACAGAACATTTAGTTTTATGTTCTCTTTAATTATAATTAATTAAAATAAAATAAATGATTATGGGGGTCACAATAAAAAAGGTTTTCGCCGTACTTACCCAGCTCAATTGGACACTGCGAAAAGTGTCTGTAACTTGCAAGATTAGGTTACAGATAATGTTACGGAACCCTTCGTGCGCGAGTCCCACTCGCAAATGGCGGGTTTTTGTATTAGTTTTCTACTATTGCTGTTATTGTATATGCTGTTGTTGACGTATGGGTTTGATTCTTAGGTCGGATATGTGATAGAGTTTTTGTGACAAAAATGAACTATACTGTAGCACAGTCTAGGCTTTGGGACTATACCCAGTAGATGACAATATACTCGCCCTTTTTCACAAGACATATTTTAGTAAACTTATGTACCCTACTTACTATGGTACTACTACTTACTTATTATGGTATACTTACTATATTTTTTGGATTTGGTTTTGTCATCCCTCAGATACTTATTTAATGAGGATTCAACATAATATAATTTCAATAAGTATACCCTCACTAGAAATTTGTAGTTGTTGAATTGATAAACGAAATTGTAACAAATAGCTCAATTGGCAAGAAAAAGGAAAAGACAAAGCAAAACTTGTGAAATATAAACAGCAGAAGCGCTACTTTATACCTTTACATTTCACAGCTATTTTATATGATACCAGTTAAGAGGAGGCGCACGCGTCGTAGTCATTCATACATGCGAGTGGGTCAGCGTGGAAAGGAGCGTGTCCTAGAACTGGATAATTGCAGCGCGTGTCGGTGCTCGTTCACCAAAGGTTATGAAGGTGGAATGAAGAAACTTACTAGTACATACATACGAGTAGGTACATGAGTAGTGTAAAATTGGTGAACCTGGATCAACTCCATTCACATAGAGTACTTCGTACTCTATGTGAATAGAGTTGATCCAGGTTCTCCAATTTTAACATGAGACATATTATCAATACACACAGAGTACTTTCCTCATACTCTATGTGAATACAGTACTTCGTACTCTATGTGAATAGAGTCACTCTAGGTTCACCAATTTTAACATGAGACCTGTTATCAATACATACAGAGTACTTTCCTCATACTCTATGTGAATACAGTACTTCATACTGTATGTGAATAGAGTCACTCTAGGTTCACCAATTTTAACATGAGACCTGTTATCAATACACACAGAGTACTTTCCTCATATTCTATGTGAATACAGTACTTCGTACTGTATGTGAATAGAGTCACTCTAGGTTCACGAATTATAACATGAAACTTTATGGAATCAGTTCAAAATTATTTATTAATGTAATGATAAACAATTTCCTTTACATTCTATTTGAAACGACTGTACAAACCTTCCTATTCTTATAACATGAACCTTATTAGGTATATATACACAAAGATATTCTCGTACTCTATGTGAATAGAGTCGTACCAGGGTCACAAATTATAACATGAAAGTTTTATGTACCTACTTAAAAATGTATAAATAATTTTTATAAAAGAAATAAGTAATAGACACATCGAATATTCTATTAAAATAGACACCCTTTTTTAATAGATTACTCTTTTCAAAAGCAAATCAACTCTATTCCAAGCGAGTATGATCGAGCAGTAAGGTATACATACCTGCCTACTACTTCTAACCTAGAGTCCTTCGCTTTTCTTAAATGGAAAATCTTTGAAATATATTAGTAAGGGCTACAGTCTAGGAAATGAGCAATCACTAAAAATAATGTAATGTACTCACATTAATATTATTCGGCCCATTTGCGATATCGATATCTGGATACCTTTGCAGCAGCACGACGTAAATTCGCATACTCCTTAACGCGGCTTGAAAGCCAGCACGGGCGGCTCATGTAATTGAAGGAAATCTTCAACGCGAGTATCCTACCGACTGCGGCAAATACGTATGAATCACAATCTGCGTAACTGACCGGCACTTGGCAATGTCCCGAGAATCATAGTATTTCACAATCACCGATCACCTGGTGGCAGAGTTCCCGGTAGCACTCTGAGTAGGTTGCGAAGCTGGGCGTTTCTCAGTAATACTACTGAGAAACGATATATGAACCGTTCATGAGAACCGGGAGATACGATTGCTTAACATAATATCACAATCATTTTATGATATTATAGAGAGTGCTTTAGAGCTACTTAATAAGGTTCATAATAGGTCAACAACCTTAAGTATTAGCTAACTGATTTATTAGGTATTACTAACGTCAACAATTTGTATAAAAAATAGTTGACGTTGTTTTTTTCTGAACACGTGGATTATTGCAGCATATGTAAATAGTACATATGATTTTGTGGTATTTAAAACGATGGGCAGCACATCCAGGAACAACACTTCTCTCGAGGAACCAACGGTGACATAACCTTCCGAACTCAATAAGAAATTATAAGCTGATAAAATGTAAGTACTCACATCTTTATCATATCATCCATTTCAACAGTGTCTCTATTCAAATCGTTCGACTATTTAATTAAACGATATATTCAAACTGTTTGTCTATATAAAATTATGCATCTATTCAACTTGTTTCTCTATTAAAATAACTTGTTAAACAATATTTTACTTGTCTATATAAATTGTTCATCTATTCCAATTGTTATCGATTCAAATTGTTCATATATTCCAATAGTTTACCTATTCAAATTATTCATCTATTCCAATTGTTGTCAATTTAAATTGTTCATATATTCCAATAGTTTGTCTATTCAAATTGTTCATATATTCCAATTGTTTCTCTATTTAAATCACTTGTTAATTAATTTATCAGTGTGTTTAAATTGTTCATCTATTCCAATTGTTGTCAATTTAAATTGTTCATATATTTCAATTATTTCTTTATTTAAATCACTTGGTGTTTAATTAATCAGTATGTTTAAATTGGTTCTCTATTTAAATTGTTCATCTATTTCCATCATTTGTTTATTCAAAATTAATAATAATATTGAATTTGTTTATTCTAATAGTCTGTTATATTTAAATAGATTGTTCTTTAAAGCGTAGTAGTCAAGTAGGTATATTTAATTATGATGTTAGCAAATTAACGTAATGGTTTTCTATTCCAGGTCAAAACATATGCAAGAAAAGGCGGACCGTCTCTTCCCTTCAGAAGGAGACGAGTCTAGTGAAGAAATTGAAAATATCGAGAAGAAATCGTCCAAGAAGCGAGCCAAGCTTCCAACGTTGCCCGGTCATCCAGCGTCAAAGAAAGCTAAAACTATTAACATCAATCCCATCAGGCCTACGATGAAGTCCACAGCTAAAGACTTGTTTGGCTCAGACAGTGACGATGATGAAGCGATACCATCAACTTCGGGTAAAAAACCATATATATATTCTTACATAACTAGACGCCTGGCGAACGGACATGCTCGTCAGGAAAATCCAACAAAAAAGGGCTCTCATTATGTAGAAATAAAAGTTTTCAAGTGTGATGAAATTGAAAATGTACTTCCGATTAACCGATGGCGCCAGGCTGTCATCACAGTCAAAAATAAGACTGATGATGATACAGAGGCCTGGCAGCACCTAGTGAAGTACATTTCAGCAACACGTTCTGAATTTAAAAATTGTCCTCAGACGTTTGTTAGCTCTTACTTTTAAATAAGGGTATTCCCTTACCTATCGTTTGCATCCCCGGTCATCCAGCATCGAAGAAAGCTAAAACTATTAACATCAATCCCATCAGTCCTACAATGAAGCCCACAGCTAAAGACTTGTTTGGCTCAGACAGTGACGATGAAGAAGTGATTCCATCAACTTCGGGTAAAAAACCATTTATATTCTTACATAACTAGACGCCTGGCGAACGGGCAAGCTCGTCAGGAAAATGCAACAAAAAGGGCTCTCGTAAATTACGTAGAAATAAAAGTTTACAAGTGTGATGAAATTTAAAATCTACTTCCATATAAAAATAATGTGGATTTCATTCTTTTCCAGTTGAATTACCTTGTCATCAAATCATGAGATCAGAAGAATTGACTAAATATTGTGACAAATGCAAAGTTTTACTTCCTGAACATAAGTATAGATATCATGTGAGAACAAATTTACATAAATCAAATTGTTTACTAGAATCTGAATTTGAAAACATCTATGTTATTGGCTGTGCATTCAAAAACCGAATCATTACATATCGTTTGAATCCGCCCCCTGGAGTCAAGTATCTCACTCCAGAGGCATTCTTAAGTGATAATCAAAATGACGTTCTCAAATTGATCAATATGTCATTAGTGAAACACACTTGTCTTAAACTGAATTTTGAACTGTTTGCGTATTTTGTCTTACCGCACACGAGTGAACAACAGCTTAAATCATTTAATTCAAAATTTCAAACGATATGTAATAACACTGATATGAACTCCGTTCGATCGAATATTTTACATATTTTCAATCAAAAGCTATCCGAATTTAATCATTGTAAATCGGGCTGGTCTTTTCAATCCATGAGTCATTTAGAAATCAACATAAATAAATATAATCCTATGCGCGGTGGTACCTATATTCCACTGCCTCCGAGAATAGCCAATACTAAAAGTTGTTTGAATATTAAGAACGATGACAACAAATGTTTTTTATGGTGTATTATGGCGTCATTATTCCCGTCACAAAACAATGTATGCCGAACAAGTTCCTATCCACATTATGCCAACGTTCTGAATACAAAGAATATGACATTTCCACCGTCTCTTTGCGATATAAAAACATTTGAAAAGAATAATTCAAACATTAGTATAAATATATATGGATTAGATAAAAAATATCATGTCACAGGACCTCTATACTTAACGAATGCAAAACAACAAAATCATGTGAATTTAATATATGTTGAGAAAAATAGTATTGGTCATTATTGTTTAATTTAAGATCTCAAACGCTTAGTCCGACACCAATTTACTCAACATAAAGGTAAACTCTATTTTTGTGATTCTTGTTTACAATTTTTTACAACTGAGATAAAAAATAAATCACACTATTGTTCGAAAGTTTTACTATCATTACCTGAAAAAGGTAGTAAAATACATTTCAAGCACTACGAACGACAGCATAAAATTAATTTTGTTATATATGCTGATTTCGAAAGCTTACTTACAAATTGTTCTAAAGATTTTTCAGAGAATACACGGATTTACAAATTGCATGAGCCTTCATGTTTTGCATATTACATTTGCTGTGCCCATGATTCAAGTTTAAATCAATATGTTTCATACAGAGGGCCTGATTGTGTTAAAGTTTTTGTAGATTACTTAATAGAAGATGTAAAAGATATTAGTCGTGTACTCAATAATAAAAAACCGTTAACACCTCTTACTAAACAGCAAGAAAATGAACATCAAAATGCTACCAGATGTTATATCTGTAAACATTTTTTGTTCGGTGATAAAGTTGCTGACCATGATCACATTACATCTGAGTATAGGGGTGCAGCGCACTCCCACTGCAATTTGCTGTATCAATCATGTCCTTTCGTACCAATAATTTTTCATAACTTTTGTAACTACGATTGTCATTTATTTATTCAAGAGTTAGCAAAACATGAGGGTGACATAAGAATCATACCTAAAACTAAAGAAAAATACTTATCAGTCACAAAAATCATTAAAGTCCCGAAACCTCATCGCGCTATTCAAATAAAATTCATTGATTCATTTCAATTTCTTAGCTCTAGTTTGGATCAGTTAAGCAAAAGTTTAGATGAAAAAGAATTTGTTTATCTGTCTCAAGAATTTAATGACAAAGAACAATTTAAATTATTAAGAAATAAAGGACCTTATCCGTATGATTATATGGATTCTTGGTCAAAGTATGATGAGACCGTGCTCCCCATAAAATCTGAATTTTATAACAGTCTTAAATTCGAACACGTCTCTGACGATGAATACGCCCGAGCACACAAAATATGGCAAGTTTTCAACATTCAATCGCTTGGTGATTACACGGATTTGTATTTGAAATGTGATGTATTACTGCTATGCGACATATTTGAAAATTTTAGAAATAGTAGTCTGAAATATTATAATCTTGATCCCGCTTATTATGTTTCCTCACCAGGCTTAAGCTGGGATGCTATGCTCTTATGCACTGGAGTTCAATTAAATATTATTGACGACTTAGATATGTATCAAATGCTTGAAAAAGGAATACGTGGAGGCTTAGCTCAATGTTCTCTTCGTCATGCGAAAGCAAATAACAAGTACCTTCCAGAGTACGACGATTCAAAACCAGACTCTTATCTCATTTATCTGGATTGTAATAATCTCTATGGTTATGCAATGCTGCAAAAATAACCAATGTCTGATTTCCGTTTCCTAACAACCGACGAACTGACTAATTTTGATATACTAAATATGCCTGATGATGGTCACTATGGTTACATCTTAGAAGTCGATTTGTTTTATCCAGATACCTTACACGATGCTCATAATGAGTTGCCTTTTGCAGTAGAAAAATGTATTCCTCCGGGTGGAAAAACACAAAAACTAATAGCAAATGTTTATGATAAATACTTCTATGTGATTCATTTTGTTCATCTCAAAGAATGTATAAAGCAGGGTTTATTGTTGAAAAAAATTCATCGTATTCTTTGTTATAGACAAGAAAGGTATTTAAAGAAGTATATTGATTTGAATACTAAACTGAGACAAGCCTCTACTTCTAGCTTCCAAAAGGACTTTTTTAAACTTTTAAATAACGCTATTTTTGGTAAAACCATAGAAAACAAAAGGAAACAGGTTGATGTCAAACTTGTTACCAAATGGATTGATGCTAAAAATACAACCAATAAAATTAATGGCGCTGAAAAAATTATAAATAGACCAAATTTAAAAAGTATATCTATATTTTCTGATAGTTTTGTAGCCATTCAGTTAAGTCCTGAGAAGATCGTATTAGACAAACCAATATACGTCGGGTTTACAGTTTTAGAGTTGGCTCAAAATCATTTGTACAAATTTCATTACGATCACATAAAAAATAAATATGGAGATAAAGCAACACTGTGTTATACAGATACTGACAGTTTGTTGTATCTGATTGAAACTGAAAACTTTTATGATGATATGAAAGGCGATGATTTTAATTTTGATACCAGCAATTATAGTGAAACTAATCCTTACGAAATTCCTTTAGGTAACGCTAAAATTCCTGGTCTCTTTAAAGATGAGCTTGGAGGCGATGTTATATCCGAATTCGTTGGACTTCGAGCAAAACTTTATTGTATTCGAAGCTTGAAAGTACAAATAACTAAAGCAAAAGGTGTCTCAAAATGTATTTCAAAACAACTAAAGTTATCAGATTATATCGATTCGCTTAAGCTCGATAAAAGTTTAAAATGTAAAATGAATTTGATTAAATCTATAAAACATACATTATATTCTCAAGAAGTCAATAAATTGGTATTAAACAGAAAGGATGACAAGAGACAAATTCTAAAAAAAACAAATCAAATCAATACATTGCCATGGGGTCATTACAGAACAATGTTTTAATGAAAATGTTTTTTTATGTCTATAATTTTAGTTTTAAGTTTTCTAATTAACACTATTACATGTGTTTAATACATGTACACAGATGTATAATAATCGATTACTTCACTGTATCTATATAAGACAGGTATATTTTTAAGCTTTAGATTACGAACCATGCATTTTGTATCTATGTATTGAATAAATTATAATAACTAATAACCTAACCAGTGTTTTTATTTATTTAGTCTAAGCATCCCTTTCCTGTAAGTTATGAAGTTACGGCTGATAAATACGAGTAAATAGATTAAATATTTTGCAATAATTTTCTCGTAATTATTAATCAATCTATATGAATAGATTCTTATTAAAAAGTTGATTAAAACAAACTTTGAGGTATAAAACATTTATTTAAAATTTTAAACTTAAATACAGTATATATTGTTACTATTCTAATAATTCACTAAACCTAACTTTTTTAATATCTTACTTATTATTTTTTCAGTATCATCCATAACATCATCATAACTATCTTTAACTAGGTACTGAACTTTCACTTTTGTATCGTCCATGCTCGTTTCACTTAAATCTTGAATACTTATTTTGATTAAATGATGGGCTTTTCCCGTTTCTTTGCGAATGACATATGAAGATGTAGGTGTAGAAGCTATTGATTTGGAGATGGTCCTTTTCAACCATAATTATGATTTCCTTTTTGTGTTTTTAGTTGATTTATCAAGCGTCTTATCAATTTTTTCATTGTTTGTAGATTCAGTTTCTTGTAACTCTTTGTCTCGTTGTACATCGTTTTGAATAATATTCTGGTACTCTGCTTTGTAAAAAGCATCCATGTTTTGAGCGTAATAAAACGGATTCGTTGTCGGATTCGAGTCATCTTCAAATGTAAGACTGCTCATTTTCTGTAATAAGTTAAGAAAAAGTTAAGAACTTATTCAACATCGTGTAATAATAATAATAATAATAATAATGTAAATCGCATACTTTATATTTAAATGTGTAAGTACTTACCGAGTTAATATCACCAAGTCGACGTCTGCACCGTAGAAAATTTAGAAGACGTATATCTTATTAATATAATTAGTCAATTTATTGGTTTTAAAAATTGCTTACGTTAGAAACACCTGGTGAAAAAAAGAGCTTACACAGGTCATAAACGTGTTCTGACATGTATACCGTATGATAATATACAAATAATTAACAATAAGTTATTGCAACATAGTTGCTATAGTAGGTGTATTGTGTAACATTGCAGTGTTATTTAAAGTACTTATGAAATATGCAAGTATTAACTTAGTCTGAGAAAAATCTATATGACGTTAATACTTCTATTTTTTTCAGTTCAGCCTTATATCAACATTTTTTTGAAAGTTGAAGCCTGTAATCATATATAAAGCGGTAATCGAGAAGTAATAATGATCATTTGACAATAATGAAGCTTAAAAAGCACACGCTAAGCTTAGACATTAGTCCAATTGATATTGAAGCGAAATCACACTTCATAAAACATAGTGCATTATTACCTAATAGCATTCGTTGTTTGATTTGTGGACCATCTAATTGTGGTAAAACGAATGTAATGATTACTCTATTGTTACATAAAAATGGTCTTAAATTTAGGAATTTGTATCTATACACCAAAACCCCATTTCAAAGTAAATATTGTTTTCTTAAAGAAGTGCTATTCAATATACCTGAAATCAAATACCATGTATTGAGTGACGATAATAAAGTTATACATCCAAATGACGCATTACCAAACACAGTTATAATCTTTGATGATGTGGTTTGCGAAAATCAGATTAACATTCGTAACTATTTTGCCATGGGCAGACACAGTCAAATTGATTGCTTTTATCTCTCACAAACATATTCAAAGGTGCCAAAACAGTTGATTCGTGATAACGCAAATTTATTATTGCTCTTCAAACAAGATGAAATCAACCTGAAGCATGTTTACAATGAGCATGTAAATTCAGATATGTCATGGAATAAGTTTAAAGATATTTGCTATAATGTTTGGCAGAAAAGGCACAATTTTTTAACTATAGATAAAGACTCTGAATTGAATAAAGGTAGATATAGAAAGAATTTAGACACATTTATATACTTATCCTAAATACAATTTTATCATTTGCTTTAGAGAATTGAGAGCGTATAGACGAAAATGAGTCTTAATATTCAAGAACAGATAATTACATCATCAGATGTCATAAAAAACAAACTTAGACAGTTAAGAGATATAGAAGATCAAAACAACTATGAACTCAATAAAATATTCAAACCTGTAACTGAACCTTTAACACAGATGTTGGAATCGAATCAAAATAAGGTGAAATGTGACTTTAACGTGAACGCTATAAAAGTGCCACTTAAATTAGATGACTCCTTAACCTCCACACCATCAGATGCTGATTCAGAAATTTCTGAATATTATACTGATACGGATTGCAAAGACCAATCTATAACAAAAAAATATTTGAATAGCTTTTATGATATAAATATCCCATTTGGAGTTCGGAAAGTAGGTGATCAGTTAATGATGGGTAATTTTGTGGTTAATATACTTTCTTCACTTGATGGTGAACAGGAATTATGTCGAATGAAGATTGCTAATGATGAATACCAATTGACTCCAGGACTAAAAGAAGTATTATTACATAGAAAACCGAAACTAGAATTAGTTACTGAAAGTGATAAAAATGTGTATAAAAAGATTTTGTTAACAACAAACGCTCATAAGCGGGATTATGATGATAATGGTCAGTTAAAGGGAGATAAAGGTGAAAAATACCGACAAATTATTAAACCTATGTTTGTTGCATCAGCATTTGACAATAATAAAAAACTTGGTGGTAACTTGAACGTTTTAAAAAGATATAAAAAAAATACCGACTTTATCTATTGGGATGATCCTAATGAGCTAGTCGAAAGACTAAAACTTGTTATTGCTTCTAAACAAGCCGGAAACACTAATCAAGACAATGAAATTATTTCAATCATAGAAGAACTAAAAGAGGCAGGTATAATAAAATCATAAATGACATAATCATTATGAAGATTTGTTAGTCGTTAAAAAGCTGTTAAAGAATAAAGAACCAGAAAATGAGTAAAGAAGATGTGGTGAATGAAATACACAAAAATGCAAGAAAAAATTTCCCCCGCAGATGCGTTTTACTCAAAGACATAGATGATCTTTGGCAAGCTGATCTGATTGATATGCAAAAAATATCACATATTAATTCAAATCAAACATTTATACTAATCGTGATTGATTGTTTTTCGAAATATGTTTGGGTCAGACCGCTTAACAATAAAACTAAAGATTCTGTAACAAAAACATTTCAATCAATTTTGTTCTATGGAAGAGTCCCCAAAAACTTGCAAACAGATTGGGGTAAGGAATTCTACAATAAAAGTTTTAAAAAAGTGATGCAAGATCATTCAATAAACCATTACTCGACATACTCTACAAAAAAAGCTTCAATAGTCGAACGAGTAATACGTACTATAAAGGGTAAACTTTATAAAACGTTTAGTTTGAAAGGTAACTTCAAATGGGTAGATGGAACCATAGAAAAAGTTGTCTATAATTACAATCATACTAAACATAGAACTATTCAAATGTGTCCAGCTAAAGTGAATAAACATACAAAAAATATTGTCATACAAAGATACAATAATCTTTACATACCAAAAGTTAAAAGAAACTCTTTTGCTGTGGGTGATATAGTACGATTAAGTAAGCATAAAGCTTTTTTTGACAAAGGATACACTCCAAATTGGTCAACTGAGTTATTTCAAGTAATCGTTGTTCAGAATACTGATCCAGTAACTTATTTGCTAGAAGACTCAAGAAAAAATAGAATTCTAGGATCATTTTATGCTCAAGAGCTTCAGAAAACTAAAAATCCTGACGTGTATTTAGTTGAAAAAGTTCTTAAAAGAAAAGGGAATAAAGTTTTTGTTAAGTGGCTAGGATTGTCATCGCAGGAAAATAGTTGGATAAGCAACACTAATATATTATAAATTGCGAGCATATTTTTGTCATTCTTCTCTTGTATATGGAGGGGAAAGGTGTTGTGAAT
Organism: Plagodis pulveraria; assembly: GCA_963890685.1. Classification (NCBI taxonomy): domain Eukaryota; kingdom Metazoa; phylum Arthropoda; class Insecta; order Lepidoptera; family Geometridae; genus Plagodis; species Plagodis pulveraria. The sequence goes on along the minus strand of OY982956.1, from coordinate 21,160,439 downwards.
AGTATTATCAATCACCTACCGTTTGAGTTACATATCCCCGGCTATAACTACTGCGGGCCAGGAACAAGATTACGCGAGAGACTTATTAGAGGTGACAAGGGTGTAAATGAACTTGATGAGTATTGTAAACAACACGATATTGCATATATGAAAACAGAAAACTTACAATCCAGGCGTACAGCAGATAAGATCTTGATGAAAATGGCAAAGAAAAGAGCGTCATCATCCCAAGCGAGTACAAGTGAAAAGCTTGCGGCAAATATTGTTAACAAAGCAATGTTGATGAAACTTTCAAATGGAGCGGGTCTTAAAAACAGTTTTAAAAATGTAGTTTCTTATGCGAGAAAACATATTCGTAAAGCAAAACCGAAATGTAAAAAATTGGCTATTGATTTAGCTTTTGCTGCTATTAAAGATATAGCATCTGATTTAACGGTTAAAATTCCACGTGTGATACCGTTACCAAAAACAGGAGGGTTCTTGCCATTAATACCGATTATTACGGGGTTGTCTGCTGCTGGTGCTCTTGTTAATAAAACATCTGTTATAGCACGAATGTTAAAAACGTTTCAGAATGCGCAAAAAACGTGGAATGAGATGAAAACACTCAACCAGAATTTTAAGTCAGTGTGTCTAGGGAGAGGACTACATCTCAAACAGTATAAGGGTGGTCTAGGCATTTTCACTTCGACAAAAAACTGAACAAGTGGCTACCTAAACGTCCTCTTACCAACATTGATATACTGAAATATTCAGTGAATATCCCATATTTTCGAGGAGTGTTTATGAGAGATCAATTACCTAAACACCCTCGCAAAATCGAATGTGGTATAATTAATTTGGATAGCTCTGAAAATCAAGGTACGCATTGGGTAGCTTATGTTAAGAAAAATGACTATATTGAATACTTTGATAGTTATGGTGATCTAAAACCACCAAAAGAATTTATTAAATATGTAGGGGACAGCATTCAGTATAACTATAACAATTATCAGGGTTGTCATCTGTACAACTGTGGTCATTTATGTCTTAAATTTCTTGAAAATTGTATGCTTTAGATCTAATTTAAAATAAATTGTACGCTTGTACCGTAATGGATATCAGTATTAGTTTATACTTCGAGTATATAAGCGGTATTTTTGTTTATCTCGAAGTAGTTCTTTAAAAAAAATGATTGATTTCAATATTAAAAAAAGTAAGAAAAGTTGTGGTAAGCTGACGAAAACAAATAGTTCAAATCATAACTTCATTAAACACACACGTGCTGTATCAGCTCTCAGTGAGATAAATAAAGAGTTTTTAAGAAATTTGGGATTTAAACTATGAGTATCTTGCAAATTAATGTCGCACCATATTTTGACAACTCTATTGAGGGTTATGAGGTGCATTCCTATACTCCATACACCAATAGCTTCAAAGAAAACGATGAAATACGAATACCGATTAATCAACAAGACATTTATCTACTACCCGCGGCCAGTTCCATTTACATTGAAGGATGTATAGAAGTATTTACAAAGGATTTACATTTACATTTTTTTAACATGTACATGTTTTTAACTTATATTGTTATAAGTATTATATGTGTGAATTATTGTTTATCTCATTATCTCAACTATGTAGAACTATTTGACAAAGAATGTAAATGACTTATAATTTTTGCAATTATTAATAAAATGTTTATCTGTTTATCTGTTTATTCTACAGGAAAAAATGTAAAGAAAGAGTGTCGTTTCAACAATAACCCTATACCGTTTATTTTTCATGACATAAGATATGAGATAAACGGAATTGAAATTGATCGTATAAGAAATGTCGGGATTACTTCTACAATCAAATCTTACGCTTCAATGAATGCGGGAGAAAGTAAAAGAGCTGCTCTGTGGGGATTTAACTTAAATGGAACAAAATCAAAAAATGGTATTTTTAATGTAATATTGCCACTTAGTAAATTATTGGGATTTGCTGAAGACTACAACAAAATCGTATTAAACTGCAAGCATGAACTAATTTTAACGAGATGTAAATCTAATATTGATGCTCTTCTACATGATAAGGATGATCATGTGTCGGTTAATATTGAGAGAATTCAATGGCGTGTACCTCACATTAAAGTGTCCGATCGAGAAAGGTTACTACTTCTAAAACAACTAGAAAAAGATAAAGCAACACAAATAGCATTTCGAAACTGGGACACATATGAATATCCACTTTTACCTAAGACTAAAAAACATTCATGGTCGATCAAGACAGCCTCCCAACTTGAGAAACCTAGATATGTAATATTTTGTCTTCAAACAGCAAAGAAAAATTTAAAGGATACAAATTTGTCACTGTTTGATCATTGTAATTTAACTAACGTAACATTATTTTTGAATTCACAAACATACCCATATGATGCACTTAAACTCAATTTTGATGATGATAAGTATCATATATTATATGAAATGTACATCAGATTTCGTCAGTCGTACTACAACGCCCCAGTTGACCCGTTGCTTGATATTACAGACTTTAAAGAGAAGGCACCTTTATGTATTATCGATTGTTCAAGACAAAATGAAACATTAAAAACTGGGCCAGTCGATGTCAGACTAGAAATAGAAAGTGATAAAGATTTTCCTGACCAAACGAGAGCCTATTGTCTCATTATCAACGATCGCATTATAGAATATAAGCCTCTCAGCAGTACAGTTCGCAAGATATCATGAAGTTAATAGTGGATGTTCAAGGTTTTAAAACTGAATCAAATCAGTTTATACCTAAAGAAATAGCCTTGATAGAAGATAACAGAATAAAGACTTTTTTAATACGACAACCATATCCGTTTTACGATTTAACTAAGAAAGAAATGAAGCAAGTTGACTGGATTGAGAGAAATAGAAATATTTATTGGAAGGAAGGTTACATTTCTTATGCAAATTATAAGAATCTGATTTCACCTCTACTTAAGAATAAGCGTATTTATGTAAAAGGCGAAGAAAAAACAAAATGGGTTAAAGAAATGTTTATTAATAATAACGTGGTAAACTTGGAAAACTTTAAGTGTTCTGTAATTTGTATGATCTTTACAGCGAATGTAATGATGTCTACACATGTATATATCATAAGAATATTTGTGCTTTAAAAAATGTAATTTGTTTGAATAAGTGGTGTACTGATAATAAAATTCCATGTTAAATGAATAGTATACGTTTTATTTATATATATTACCTTCCATAGATCAAGTACTTAAGATAGCTTTATTATTTAACATTATGACCTAATAGAAAAAAAAACCTACAACTGCTCATTTCCCAGGCCTTATCTACCTACTCAAAACCATCTCCTTCTATTCATTTCACAACTGGGGAAATGTAGGGAGGTAGATTAGTCCATGTCTCATCCATAGTCCGAACTGAATGTAGGTATTAGACGGTTTGAATAGATTAAGCTGAATTGATTGAAACATTTTAATATACAGGCTAGAATCGTGAATACAAGAACTTTGTTTCATTCATTTGAACAGATAAGTCAATGATTTGATGTTGATCCGATCAACTAAACTGAATGTATTGAATTAAACGGTTTGAATAGATCAAAACTGAACTGTTATGAACGGTGAACCTGAAGCGACTCTATTCACATAGAGTACGAGGAAGTTATTCTGTGTGTATAGATAATAAGTTTCATGTTATAAGAATAAGAAGGTTTGTACAGTCGTTTCAAATAGAATGTAAAGGAAATTGTTTATCATTACATTAATAAATAATTTTGAACTGATTCCATAAAGTTTCATGTTATAATTCGTGAACCTAGAGTGACCCTATTCACATACAGTACGAAGTAGTGTATTCACATAGAGTATGAGGAAAGTACTCTGTGTGTATTGATAACAGGTCTCATGTTAAAATTGGTGAACCTAGAGTGAGTCTATTCACATAGAGTACGAAGTACTGTATTCATATAGAGTATGAGGAAAGTACTCTGTGTGTATTGATGGTCTCATGTTAAAATTGGAGAACCTGGATCAAGTCTATTCACATAGAGTACGAAGTACTCTATGTGAATGGAGTTGATCCAGGTTCACCAATTTTACACTACTTACATGTACCCTTAAAACATTACACACCTGCACCTAGCAGACGTGTAAAAAGGTTTTTTTGCTTATGGTCAGCTATCTCTATGATGGCCATCTCCTTGAGAATACTCTCGTTGACAGTAAACCTACTATTACAGCTATAATGACCGCCGTCGAACAAAGACCTCCTTATTAGAGGTACGCTTGGCATGCGTCTTGGAGATCACTGTGAAAAATGGCAGTTTTTCAGAAGGCGCTGCTGCCGGTTTTATATTTTTCTTTTCGGCGACCCTTACGACTCCCACAGTAAGACATAGGAGCTACGATTCTATCCCAGCACCTTAAAGTGGATATGTATACCTACTTCGTAAAACAGTTTTTGCCCATTTCATTTAATTAGGCCTTTAAAATAATAGGGAGCCCTGATGTGCGCCCAATATGCTACAACATCTAACTCACATCGACATGAGTCGTGGCATGATGCTCAATAGAAGCATATTTACCCTTAGTTCGGTACCGGATAGGACATCCAACAGAACAGGCTATATAATTAAACCGGGGACTATATGATAGACAAATAATTATAGGTATGTATTGTAATATATATCATACAATAAAATATCATAAAGTTGTATAATGTATGTGTATTTGTTAATATAATTTAGGTAATTTCTTTTTGTTTTACGATAATTTCAGAAGAAAAAAAAGTGTTTGTAATGTAAGTTAACATAATCTGTTCAATCTGACTATTCTTATTAATTTAAATACAAACGAGTCTTATAAATCCTTTATTTCCTCTCCATTGAAAGGTTGCCTGGAAGAGACCGCTTTTAGTGATAAGGCCACCCATTATAACACTTGATTGTATATATTCGTAGTTAATATGTTTTAATTAGCTGGAGTGTTCAATAAAGAATTATCTATATAATATCATACAGATATTATATAGGTCATTCTGTATTCTGTAGTTCCATATATTCTGTATGGCTTATAAAACTATTCATTGCCTTTAATTAATTAATAGGTTTTCAGAATAACCAATATCCTCAATTAATGCAGATAATCGACGCGTTACTGCAAGTAATTTATGTCAAAATACATTTTGCTACTCTCGAATAGCTTCAATTCAATAATATGTTGTGAAGTACCACGATAAGGCTTATCAAGTCAATTTAAAAAGTAAATCAATGCACCTGGTCATAACAAGTAAATATTATTGAATAAAGAACATAACATAACTAAGATAAAAATATATAAATATGTTAACAAGGGTAAACAGTCAATGTTTGATAAAACTGTTTGATATATATCATTTAATTAATAATTGGTCAATGGAAAAAACTTTTTGCATCAGACTCAAATATTGTCTATTTCTATTTTCAAAATCTCGTCATCATCAGCCGGAAGATGTCCACCATTGAACAAATGCCTCCCTTAAACGCCACAATGAACGGTTATTAGTTATTTTTATTCATCGACTCCCCACGACTATTGCGATGTCGTCAGTCCACCTTGTGAGAGGCCTACCAATTCTACGTCTTCCGGTGCAAGTAACACTCTAGAATATTTCTTCATCGTCGGTTTTAGGTTCGTCACTCAATGTAACCTGCCCATTGCCACTTTTATTTACAAATTCCGAAAGCAATGTATGTTAGCTACTTTGGTTCTTCGGAGAACTTCCTCGTTCGCTCAAAATCTCTGAGCGTGGCCCTCTCCACAGCACTTTGAGCGGCTCCGTGGTTTGTTGAGCAACTCCAAACTTGTCCACAAAGGCCACAGCTAAGAATTTCAGTGACATAAATCATCACTGGCAACACACATGGTTAAAGACGTTGGTAAAGATGGGTACATGGGTAAAGATCTTCTGGATCTACAGAATGTAAGACTATATATACTATATTTATAAAGATTTTTCTCAAAAATGGTATGTAATGTTGGCATAACAGAGATGTTATGCCAACATTACATACCATTACAAACGTATCCAGATAGTGAACTCTACCGGAGACTTATTCACAACGGTCCAGTAATAAGCGTGATTTTAAATTCGGTATCTCCTACTGTCCAGTAAGTAAGTATATAAATTCAACGTTCCTTTGCCGTGGTACCATTAGATAGTTCCTTTGATGGTACCACGGCAAATTTAATTTGCCGTGGTACCATTGACTCAACGGTACTACGAAAATGCTGATTTCTATTAACCGTGGTACCATTGAATCGTAAGACTAAAAAATACCCTTGGCCTTGCTTAATTCAATGGTTTTTTTTTAATATAGAACTATTTTTATGTTAATATTTTTTATTATTACAGTAACAATAATGTGACAGCTTTCAAATGTGACAGTTGTCAAAATTACACTTGATGTCATATTTCCCGATTATTCTTTCATGATTTGGTTCTTCTGGAATCTTAAAAAATATATGCAAATAGGTATTAGATGTGTCAGATGTCAAAGTGACACCTGATGTCATAAGCCCAATTTCACATTTTGGTTAAAAAGTTTTCTAAAAATGGCTAGGATAAAGGTTTAAGATGTGACAGCTGTCAAAGTGGCAGTTTATGTGAAATAGACAGGTTTGATTTGTGACAGGTGTCAGTTGGTGTCGTACCTTGGTACTCTATTACTTTTCGTTTTCATGACATCTGTCAAACTTTTATAGATCTCATAGAGATCTTCAATTCAGATGACAGCTGTCAAATTAAAATAGGGTTTATCTCGGAAACTATTGACCCTAGACTACTAGTTTCTTCACAGATATGGTAGATCTCATAGAGATCTTCATTTCAGATGACAGCTGTCAAATTAAAATAGGGTTTATCTCGGAAACTATTGACCCTAGACTACTAGTTTCTTCACAGATATGGTAGATCTCATAGAGATCTTCATATCAGATGACAGCTGTCAAATTAAAATAGTGTTTATCTCGGAAACTATTGACCCTAGACTACCAGTTTCTTCACCTGTACGGTACGGTAGACACCTGTACTGGAACCTGTACGGTAGAGGAGCTTACTGCCAAAGGCGACTACAAATCGTATAAGTTAGGTGTGCCATCTGCTTACTATGACACATGTTTTTCGATCGATGTTTGGCCCATTAACGCTAGAATCAAAGCTTGGGTGAACTATTATAGAGGACCACAAAAACAAACAAGCACTAGCTCTAACGTCGAACCATCCACTAGCCCTCGGCCCTTTCGGGAGTTGCCCTCCAAAAGGGCAACAAAACGACAATGCGAAGATTAACATTTTTTACCAGAATGTTAGGGGCTTGAAGACGAAGTTGTTGCGCTGGTATGCCAGCATGTTGGTCTCCGACCACTTGCTCGTCGTCGCGACGGAGACGTTTCTCGATGATTCAGTGGAGGACGCAGAGGTGGCGCCAAACGAATGGACGCTGCTACGACGTGATCGAGCTTCTCCGTGTGGGGGTTCTCTGCTAGCTGCAAGACCTGGTGTAACCGTACGACGTCGATTGGACCTTGAATCTCAACTCGGAGAGGATCTGTGGACCTCGGTCACATACCGCGGCGTTTCCTTTGTTGTTTGTGTTGTGTATATCAAGCCTAAGGCAAGCGATTCTGTATATATGAATGTTTTTTGTGCAATTGAATCTTTTGTGGCTAATTCAAATAGTATTTTTTTCATCTTTGGCGACTTGAATATTAACAGTTCATCTGATAATATTAAGAATTATTACTGTTATTTTTTGACATATTGCAATTTAACTGACCATAATAACGTAATCAATACTCATGGAGGCAAACTTGACGTAGTGTTGGCGCGGGAGTGCAATGAGTCACTGCCAAGGCAGGTTTGCGTAAGTGAGGCTAGTGCAGGATTTGTTCCCCCCGACACGCTGTACCACCCCCCGCTCGAGATAACGACGAGTCTCCGATTGTATAGCAACAGGTGTGACCGCATGGAACCTAGCAATGTTGACGCGTCGCGGGATTGGAATTTTAATAAAATAGACTTAGTTTTTTTTCAATCTCTGCTCGCTGAAACCTCTTGGGAGTCAGTCCTAGAATCGTGTGACGTCTCTGTTGCCACAGATGCCTTTTATAATATAATTTATAAATTATTCGATTTGTCTGTACCGAAAAAGAAAAGGTATGCATCGAAATGCAGTAGATATCCCGTATGGTTTGACGCAGCAATTATTAAAGATATTAAGTGTAAAGCTCGACTGCATAAGGCCTGGTTAGCATCAAGTAGCGTTACTTCGTACAATTTGTTTTCTAGCCTCCGTGCTAGTTTAAAGACACGCATCTCTCGAGCGTATAAATTGTATTGGCTCGCATTGAAGAAAACCTGCAACTGCGTCCACAACATTTTTGGAAACATGTGCATAGACTTAGATGCAAGGGTGGTTTTGAACCCTGTGTCTCACACAAAGGTATATCCTGTACAGGTGTCGAAGCTGCCGAAGCATTTGCAAACTTTTTTTCTAGCGTCTTTTTAGACGAACTGCCATTGCTCAATACAAGTACTTGTCGGGATCAGGCTCTGCAGGGTGGTTACGTCAGTGTCGCTAGTCTGTCACCACATGATATTGAGTACGGTCTCAAAAAATTGAAGTTAAGTAGCTCTTCTGGACCCGACAATGTGCCTAGCTTTGTTTTAAAGGCATTTAAAAAAGAATTTATTCTTCCACTTTACCACATCTTGAATCTGTGTCTGTCAAATGGCAAGTACCCTGCCCAGTGGAAGCTTTCCAGGGTGACTCCGATCCCCAAAAGCAACAACAGGGCACAAGTAGAAGAATACCGCCCCATTGCTATATTATGTGCACCTGCGAAGATATTTGAGTACATCCTTCATAATGAAATATATAGGCAGATTAAACAGTTATTAGGGGATGAGCAACATGGTTTTAGACCCGCACGCTCTGTAAATACGAATCTTTTATGCCTTGTTGACTATATATCCAATGCCATGGAGCGCGGGCTGCAGGTGGACGTAATCTACTTCGATTTTCAAAAGGCATTCGACAAAATTGATAATGACCTGTTGTTACACAAACTTTCAGACATAGGATTTACTTCCGGACTTCTAGAATTTTTCTCTGATTATATGCGGGACCGGCTTCAATATGTAAGGCATGGTACATACGAATCTAGACCATATCACACAAGATCCGGTGTCCAAGGCTCAGTCCTAGGCCCACTTCTTTTTCTTATTATGATCCGTGACTTACCAAAAGTTTTGACTGCCGCAAGGTGTCTTCTATATGCTGACGATCTTAAGCTTTTCATGGAAATAAAATCTCCTAGTGACTGCCTTAGCTTACAAAATGACATTGACCTAATTTATAAATGGAGTTTGACTAATAAAATGAAATTCAATATGAGTAAATGTAATATTATGACTTTTTATCGCAAAAACAAACCAATTTATTTTAATTATTATTTGCAAGGCTTATGTATTAACAGAATGAATTGCATGAAGGACTTGGGAGTAACTTTTGATCGCACCTTAACCTTTCATGATCACATAGCTAGTCTGGCCAAAGAGACTTACCGTCGTTTAGGTTTTGTCCTACGAAACGCAAAGGACTTTCAAAATCCGCAAATTATAACAACATTATACAATGCTTTAGTCAGAAGCAAGCTGGAACACAGTGCATGCGTCTGGAACCCGCATCATGTTACCTATACAAGGATGCTTGAAAAGGTCCAAAAAACCTTCTTAAGATTTCTTTACAAAAAAGTATACGGATATTATCCATTTATGTATCCAACCAAGTTTTTACTGGGGCATTTGGGCTTCAACTCGCTCGAGGTGAGAAGGATGGTAGACCAGCTCACCACTTGCCTCAAAGTGCTGAGGGGCGCAGTTGATTGTTTAAATTTACACAATCTACTGTGTGTGATATTCATCCCAAATGAATGCGAGATCCCGGTAAATAGGCGCGGTCACTGTAGGCAACACAACCTTTTCCATCCTGACACAGGTCACACAACGGCGCGAGCGATGTCCCCTCTAGTTCGACCCTTACTCCATCTCAACGCACTCCGGGACGCCAACACTGAATTTGACATTTCTTTTGACAAGTGGCCTACCATAGTTTCTGCAGTACTAACGTGTTGTGAAAGCATGAGAGACCAATGGGTCAATACGGGTAATCCCGCAAATAGCGACGATGAATGATTATTTTACCTATATGTAATTTGACTTGACATTACCTAATACCATGTTTTTATAATTTTATTATACTAAATACATTATTATAATTTGTCATTTATTTCTATTTTATCTATTTTTACGTATTCTCTTATTGTATTAATTTGTTTGCTGCATGTACTGTATTGATTTTGATTTGATTTTATTTGTATGTCTATGTGTAATTCTAATCTGTGTGGTAGATGTAATTGATTCTATGTCGTTTCTATTCACAATAAACAAATTTAATAAATTTAATTTAATTATTAATTCACAGATATGATAGATCTCATAGAGATCTTCACTTCAGATGACAGCTGTCAAATTAAAATATTGTTTATCTCCGAAACTATTGACACTAGACTACTAGTTTCTTCACAGATGTGGTAGATCTCATAGAAGATCTTCATTTCAGATGGCAGTTGTCAAATTAAAAATTAATATATACTTAACAATTTTAAAACTTAATCTCGAAACAATGAGGAAATTATTAACAGGTATAAGTTTATTTATTAAGAGTTTCATCAATGGCTTAGGAAACCTATAAACTCAATTGATCAGATATCATATCCCGGCTAAAGGGGTGGTTGGACGTGGGTTCGAATCCCGCACATAACTTAAAATTTTTCTTGTCGTAAATTTATAGTTTTGTAATAACCTCTATGAGATCTACCATATCTATGAAGAAATTTTTTGTCTAGGGTTAATAGTTTCCGAGATAAACCCTATTTTAATTTGACAGCTGTCATCTGAAATGAAGATCTCTATGAGATCTACCATATCTGTGAAGAAACTAGTAGTCTAGGGTCAATAGTTTCCGAGATAAACCCTATTTTAATTTGACAGCTGTCATCTGAAATGAAGATCTCTATGAGATCTGACACATCTAATACCTATTTGCATATATTTTTTAAGATTATTTTCAACCAAATCATGAAAGAATAATCGGGAAATATGACATCAAGTGTCATTTTGACAACTGTCACATTTGAAAGCTGTCACATTATTGTTACTGTAATAAAAAATATTAACATAAAAATAGTTCTATATAATAATTTTTTCCATTGAATTAAGCAAGTCCAGGTATTTTTAGTCTAACGATTCAATGGTACCACGGTTAATAGAAATCAGCATTTTCGTAATACCATTGAGTTCATGGTACCACGGCAAATTAAATTTGCCGTAGTACCATCAAAGGAACTATATAATGGTACCACGGCAAAGGAACGAAATTCAATACTGGACAGTTTTTTATTTTTGCGAGGCCCACCTGATGTTAAGCGGTATCCTCTGCCTATAACAGATGCATTTCATCAAGTGACGAACTGCACTGCGCCCATCACCTTGAGACATACCTGTTAAGTCTCAAAAAATACTGGACAGTTAGGTCATCTTCTTTAGATCTGCTTAGAAAAAAAACGTAGTACCAGACACAAATTAGTTTTTAGCCATTATGACTTGGTTATAGGAGGGAAGCTCCAAATATATCTCCAAAATATATCTCTCTTTTTGGGATGACATTTTATGAGATAGATATATTTTTGGAACCATTAGCAGCCATTTTATAGTCTGTGACACTTAACGCGACGCAAAAAAAGTATGCATGTTGCGTTTTGTACTCAATAATGTTATAGAAGTATAGTGTGTGATTTTATGTTTGTATTAAGTAATGTCAGTTTATAAATCATGTTGGATTAAAACTTTACATTCTAATTCAAATTAACATTTTTTTTTACTTAAATATTCATGTTATGTAAAAATAGAACAATGTTCAAAACAAAACGGAATTTTTTTAGTAAAAAAAAAACTGGCGGGATTTAACATTAAATTGCGATAATTGTGTATGTGTTATATTTAAAAGTATATGTTTGTAGTTAAAGTTTCTCTCATTTTTGATAAAAGTATTATACAAGCCTCAACCAGTAAGAAGGCCATCCTGGTCTCGTATATAACAGGACCTCACCTGCGGTTCGGTCCTGTCAACTCATACTTGGCCAGGAAGGCTTATTTGCTGGATTCTGCAGTAATGTACTATAACTGGAGCCTTCGAAGCAACGATATCTGAGCGGTAAGAGCTATGTACTGCCGCACCGCATGTCCATGGTTCAAACCCCACCGCTGTTGAGCTTCACCGCATGGTGGAAGGGCATTTTGCGAATGCTCGTCTGGCTAGCTACTATCCTTAAATAGAGAATCTGTCGCACCTAAACGTGTGTTCCGGCAGCAGTCCTTGAGAGCCAGTAAAATTACAGGCACAAAAGACTTACCAACTATGACTCAGGGTGACACTTGTGACGAATTGCATCTGTTAAAGGCAGATGTTAACGCTTTACATTTGGTGGGCCTCGTGCTTGTTCCGGCACAATCGAATAAAAAAGTCTTAAATTGTGGAGCGTTCAGGTAACAAATTATAAGAGATATATCTGCAAATTAGACGCATACCAGGGCACAAGGTGGACGACAATAATTATTCATATAACATTTATAGCATTTCAAAGCAGTTCTAATATATTACTGTCTTTATTTTACAGAGAAAACATATTGTACCCACCCTACAATACGTGGAACAAGGAATTTGATTATACAAATACAAATACAAAACATTATTGATGACACCAATGTCATAAGTCAAACGGTATACAATAAGAGAAAGTATGCAATAAACATACGTTCATAATATGTCCAGTTTTATTTTTAATTCATGATACAGGACCTCTTTAACAGAAAATTTAAAAAAGTGTATTCTATATGTATGCGGTGCTTTATTCTAGTGTTTGTGGTTCAAGACAATGATCTTATATTTTTAAACTAGCTGCGTACCGTAGTTTTACCCGCCTGAAACCAAAAACCTGATTCCCGCCCCATAAAGGCAAGAAAACAAGTCCGATCCACCGGAAAAACTGTGTTTTTCAAAATTTATTGTCATCCCAATGCCTCAGCGAATGGAGTTTTTTTTGAGGTTGTTACCTGGACAGGCTAAAGTTTTGGTAGCATCTTGTATACAATCGATTATTACATTTCCTAAAGAATGGTCTACGAGGTTTGAAAAAATGGTATGAATTGAGGATAGAAACGCCGGGAAAAATCATTGGGCATTTTGCAAATACCTAATCAGAAGGATATCCCAAAATGTTTTTTTGTGTGCTAAAAATTTCAAAGTCATTCAATATGCTATGTAAATTACCAGGTGTTTATATTGCACGGCCATTTTATTCGTTTTTACCTCACAGTTAAATAATACAAAAAATATTATTGAATTTAATTAGAAAATTATATTTGTAAGTACTCCTGTTCACAAATGTCGAAGGGATGGAGATTTGAGAACTTTGATGATCAAAATAATAAAGCACTTATTTGGTTCAACGAAAAAGCATTGCAATTGAAAGGGGCAATAATGCTGTCACTGGTAGTAGGTTGGAGCATTCGGACTCCATGTAAGTCTGCAATAACCTGCAGGTTGTCTAAATGATGTAGTAGCTGTAGTGTTTTATATAGTTCTTAAGATTTTGTTAATAAAAACCGTCGGTATAAAAAAACAGGACTTTGATAAGTAATTTAAATAAGAGCAAATGTGGAATACACAAAGAATGTAGGCGATGCGTAAATTATTGGTATGAGGAATTGCAAAGTTAAATGGGAATACTTCTAAAAATTATTTGATATGTAGATAAACTTAGAAAATCCGCAAAGTTTACACAGTTCGTCAGTTGCTGATATTAAACATGCACTCTTCATTCTTGGTAACACGGTAGTTTTGTCAGAAACTGAGATATATTTGCTGCTTCCAGCAACATCACTGGTCCGGATTGACTTTTTAAGGTGCATTACGCACATAAAAAGTTATATTTTTCTTTTACAAAAAATGGAACCGACTTCTGACGTTTTGAAAGGTATGGAATAACTTGTTAATGTCGGCCCATGCTGATTCAAAACACTCTCAGATCAAATTTTTTCATGGTTCAATAAGTTACTTCATACTTTTCAGTGTTAGAAGTCGGTCCCATTTTCTTTTAAATCACCCCTTTTTGTGATAATGGTTAAACAATCGATATTCACTCACCTACAATACTGGTCACCATCTTCAATACATAGAACTACAAAGTCATCTAGGTTTTTATTTTTTTATTTTTTTATGTTATTGTCACGGTACAAGCTCGAGGCCCACCTGATGTTAAGCGTACCTCTGCCTATAACAGATGCATTTCACCACAAGTCATGAATTGCCCTGCGCCCGTCTCTTTGAGACATAGTTAATAAGCCTCATGTGCCTGTAATTTCACTGGCTCTCAAGGACAGCTGCCGGAACACACTGTTAAGTGCTTGGCGGCAGATTTTCTACTTGAGGGTGGTCGCTAGCCAGGCGGGCATTCGCAAAATGCCCTTCCACCATGCGGTGAAGCTCAAGCCCGCGGCGGGATTCGAACCATGAACCTGCTGCGTGGCAGTCCATAGCCAATGCCACTGAGCCATCACTGCTTCAGATGTCAAGCATTTTTCAGTTAGTTAATTGTAATTTATAAACTACCTAACTTATTTTGATGAAATTTATATGGGACCACCTCAGAGGTATATATACCCTTTTCAATAAAAAAATATCTAAATCAGACTGCGTTGTAAAAAGTAATGCGTGGCCCACCACCAAGACATAAAGTGGTTAAGTTCCAAGTGCCTGTGATTTCATCCATCGTCACTTACATATAATGAGATTACCGTTTCGAACCGACCATTTCTAATAGCTCCTATCTTAGGTCTTATCTCATTTTTGCTCCCTTTTTTTTTGCTGACCCAGAAATAATGAATGTATCAACTTGCTATCTCTATGGATCGCTTACATTTTCCTCGACGGCCATATTGAAAATATGTGCTACTAAAACATAAACGTTTTACTAACAAGGTGTGACTACTACTCCTTCTTACAGATACTCTTACGCGTTTTGTTGTCTTATGGTGTAACATAAACACCTCATGTAAAAGAGACTGTTTTAAATAAATTCTATATAATTAGAAACTAATGTGATTTAATTACAAAACCACAAATTTACGATTGGAAAAATTTAAGTCATGTGCGGGATTCGAACCCGCGTCCATCCATCTCTTGACCCGGGGTATGCTCTAACCAATTGAGCTAACATGACATGACGTCATAACTCTAATCTTTCCTATCGTTTAGGTATTAGAAAGAAGTTGATTGCTGTGGATACTGGACCGCACAAACATTTCCAAGGATTCGCATGAAACGATTTCTAACCAGAGACAAGCTTTGAAAAAATATTTTTGATGAAAGTACACAAATGTGCAACGTATTAGGCGCAGAATGTCTTAATGGAGTTGCCTGCACAGCGAAGAAAAGTTTCATGGGTAGTTGGTTTTTGCAATTCTGGAGAGAAAATGGACTCATGCTAAGGTCTCCATCAGACTGGGAGGCGTACAGTATCTTGCTATCAGATCAAAGCTAATTTCACAACATCCACGTGTGAGCAGAATATATAATTACGTTAATCTGTTTAATCATAAACACAAAAAATCATAAATATTTATTAGGAGTTAACTTGCGTGAACACTTATTTGTAAACATTAACATTTAATTACATTAATATCTATACGGTTATCTTTGTAGTATACAATTAATGCATCTAAATCTTTTTGAAGTTTAAAACAATCATTAAAATTGTTTACTTTGAAATAAATTTTAGTGTCATCTGCATTAAAAAAAAGCATTGTTTTATATAGTAAATATATGCTGCGTATAGGAAAGATCCTAATATCGATCCTTGAGGCACCCCGGATGTGACACCAGCAAAGTCAGATCTATAGTCACCAACAACAACCGCCTGGCTACGATTTCTCAGGTAAGAAGTAACCCACCGAAGCAGATTCTCGTGTATTCGAGCTCATGTAGTTTACGCAATAGGTTTTTTTTTTTTTTTTTATTTTTTTTTAATTATGATAAGCAAGCATTTGACCGCAGTCTCACCTGATGGAAAGTGACGACGCGGTCGACGGTGGAGCATGCTTGCCTAGCAAATACCTGTTTACTCTGTACTTGAAGACTGCCAGATTATATATATCGGGAAATAGAGACGCTGGTAGGGTGTTCCATAATTCGGCCGTACGCATTATAAAGCTAGATTTAAAACGCTTTGTGCGTATTTTCGGGATATCGACCATGTATGGATGCCGTGTTCCTGTGCGTCTTGTTGTCCGATGAAAAAAAGGAGAGGAGGGAATAAGGTTGTGTAAATCGATCGCACATTCTCCGAAGTGTAGCCTGTAAAAAACCGATAAACTAGCAACTTTGCGTCTATGCTCGAGGCTTTGGAGTCTAGCCTCCACCAACGCATCGTCACCAATGAGCTTCTTAGCTCGGTTATCTATCGAGTCCAAGGCTTCGAGCTGGTGCTTTGCCGAACCGTCCCAGAGATGGCTGCAGTATTCCATACAAGACCGGACTTGAGCTTGATATAGGTTTAGAAGCTGTCCCGATGTGAAATACCGCCGCACTTTCCAGAGAACACCCAGCTTTTTCGCAGCTAATTTAGTCCTGGACTCAATGTATGACCCGAAATTGAGTTTTGGTGTAAGAGTTACACCTAGTAGCTCGAGTTGGTTCGTTATCGGCACAGGCACACCTCGGAAGAGAGGAGTGAGAGAGAAAAGACTCTGCTTAGCACTAAAGAGACACGCCTGGGTCTTTGTAGCATTGAATTTGACTAAATTAGCGTCACCCCATTCGCAGACTGCCTCTAGGGCCAAATTCATTCGCTCGACCATCGCCTCTCTATGAGACTGGATTTGTACATCGCCGGCCCGCGCATCGGATATATACCTCTCTACAACTGTGCTGTCATCTGCATACCCAACGATACCGGGTTTAAGCAGATCATTTATGTGCAGCAAGAAGAGAGTAGCAGAGAGAACCGACCCTTGAGGTACCCCGGCATTTATTGCCAATTGATCGGACGAACATCCATCAAGGACAACTCGTAACGATCTTTCCCTCAAGAAGGCGGAAATCCAAGAGCACAGGCCAGCGGGTAAGCCATACGATGGAAGCTTTTTCACAAGACTGTCGTGCCAGACCCTGTCGAAGGCCTTTGAAATGTCTAGAGAGACGGCGAGCGCTTCTCCATGCATATCAATGGCCTCGCTCCAGACATGAGTGACATACGCAAGAAGGTCCCCAGTTGATCGGTTTCGGCGAAACCCGTACTGTCGATCACTGAAGATATCATTTGCTTCCAGGTATGCCAGGAGCCTGTTATTCAATACACGTTCCATACTTTTACAAAGTATGGAAGTGATTGAAATGGGTCTGTAGTTAGCAGGGTCTGCACGACTGCCCTTCTTGGGCACTGGCTGCACATTTGCGAGCTTCCAAGATTTCGGCACTTTACCAGTCTGTAGGGAGAGGCGAAAGAGACGTGTCAAAACAGGAGTCAATTCAGGTGCACACGATTTTAGGACTATGGCGGGAATTCCGTGCGGACCACTAGCCTTGTTCACGTTTAGATTGCGAAGCGTCTTACGCACTTCGGTCTGACGAATGCGAATTTCCGGCATTGATGCCTCGCATCGAGGTAGACATGGTGGTGTTTTGCCCGCTGCATCCAAACGTGAAGACTCCGCAAACAGAGAAGCGAACAAGTTCGCTTTCTCTTCGGCAGTGTGAGCCAATGATCCGTCAGGCCTTAATAGTGGAGGTAGATTAGGGCGGCTGAAATTGGATTCGATCGACTTCGCCAGGGACCAGAATGCTTTGCTACCCGCAGGGTGAGAAGCTAATTTGGACCCAACACGGCTTATGTGATCGAATCGTGCCCTTTTTACAGCCTTTTTGCATGCCTTGGCAGCCTTGTTAAAGGCTCTCTTCTTGTTACGAATATCCTTAGTTTTGCGGGTTCGAGCATCGACCCAGGCTAAGTACGCTTCATGTTTCAGCGCTTCAGCGCGTCCGCAATCAACACTAAACCAAGGAATTGCTTTGCTGGTCTGCGGTGCATCACAAAATGGAATAAAATACTCCATTGCTTGGCGCAGCACATCAGTCACAGCATCCGCGCAAGTAGAAGGATCACAAGAAGAGAAGCAAAGAGACTGCCAAGGATAGGATGCAAAAAACGACCGCATCCCATCCCAATCTGCTGACTTGTATCTCCATATCCGCCGACTGCCTTTCTGGCAGCGGTCGGGCGGAGAGTATAGAGATACAGATTTCACCAGACAGTGGTCAGAGCTACCTAACGGTGAAGAAACTGACACAGAGTAGCGATCTGGATCTGTGGTCATCAGAAGGTCGAGGCAGTAGGCTGTATGCTCAGCAACGTCAGGTACCCTTGTAGCCCCATTGACAAGCTGGGTGAGGTTTAAGGTCAGGGCTAACTTATGCGCCTCTTTCCCAGCGTGATTGGTGTCCTGGTATGGGAATAGCCATTCGTGATGGTGAGCATTAAAGTCCCCCAGTAACACAAGTTGAGCAGAAGGGTACCGTTGTTGAGCTATATCCGCCGTCACACTTAGATAGTCCATAAAATCGGTAATCTCCTGGTTACAGGTGTGCGATCGATATACTCCAGCGTAAAGAATTTTCTCTACACCGGTTTCTACGAATATCCACAGAACAGAGAATCTGGAATCTTCAAGATTACGGAGACGCCGAAAACAGATGTCATCACGAATAAATACGCACGCCCCGGCACGTGGGTTAAAACAATGCTCCAGGACGTAGCCAGGGTATGTCAAATATGACGTGTCATCCGGACATCTGATCTGCGTCTCCGTTAAAAACAAGAGGTGCGGTTTCGCAGTCTCGAGGTGATGATGGACTGGGCTGAGATTTGAGTGCAGGCCTCGGATGTTAGAGAGATGCACTTTTAGTGAGAGGACGTGCATCCGCTGTGAAACCGTTTTCTTGATTCTTGCTTTCATACATTTAAGAGTGAGGTATAGAAGGGCGGCAGTGAAACGAGGCATCACCTACCAACTCAGACACACACACGCAAGATGCTGCATCAAGGGATAGCTAGCTCGGAGACCGCGGGGACGCCCGAGCCCCCCCAAGAATGTCCATCGGGTCCTCTCTTCCGGTCGCCAACCGGCACGATGGCGCATTCCCGGGATTTTTCGCAAGATGGCGGGGCAGCCTTTCGTGTGTGGCTAGCACATTACTTGGGCCCCCTACTATCTGCGGTCGGCCAGCGGAGAACCGTGCCTCGGATCCCGCTGCTCTCCGGAACTAGCCATCGGGATGCTACAAACATGCTGTGTGTGTAAATTCAGTCGTTTTCGATGACGCAACTGTTTCGACCCGCCCTTCGGTGTGGCTTCATCAGACATCATGCCGGAACACGACTAGGCCGTTTGGCGACATGGCTCCGTCTGATGGGTGGTGACAAGCCGCGGCCGAAGCCTACCACCAGAATTTTTTGCCCATTTAGCACCACCCAGGGATCACGTGTAGGGTCTCGAGGGTAAACCTACGGACGCGGGCGAAATGATCAAGTGATCCACACTGTAGAATGCTTTTTCGAAGTCCGTGATATATTTTTGAATCATTAACATAGTTCTTAGAATTTGCAAATTGAAGTCCAGATGTGGTCTGTTACTCGATCGACTTATCAAAGAACCATGGGAAATAAAAGTGGAGACAACGATCCACTACACGTAGTGCTGAAGAGCTTCTAGCCTAGGTAGACCGACGACACCGCGAAGGCGTGTCATAATCAGTAATTTTATTCATATAACAAAAACACGTCAAAAAACAATACATGTGCGTGTAAAGGGGGAGACCTACGTTTATCAGGGAAATCTTTAGGCTAATGAATATGATAGTAAGTAAACAACTTTAAACGGTTTAAATCGCGTTTATTTATAATTATTTTTGTCCCGACGTTTCAAATACTTTGCAGTGATCGTGGTCACGGGGTGACCCGTTAAAGTTGTTTAATTACTATGTGTAATAATCGCGAAAACCTAAGACAACATAATGAATATGATGCTTACAAAACATTGATCGCTCATTTCTCAATACAATATTTAACACTCCGTTACACATTCGTTTTGAAGCAATGATGGCCGAGCGGTTATAGCTAAGGACTGCCGCGCCGCAGTACCCTGGTTCCCCACCGCCGGCTTGAGCTTCACCGCATGGTGGAAGGGCATTTTGCGATTGCCCGCCTGGCTAGCTACCACCCTCAAGTAGAAAATCTGTCGCCAAGCACCTAACGGTGTATTCCGGCAGTAGTTCTTGAGAGCCAGTGAAATTACAGGCACATGAGACTTAACAACTATGTCTCAAGGTGACGGGCGCAGTGCAATTCGTGAAGGAAATGCATCTGTTATAGGCAGAGGTTATTCCGCTTAACATCAGGGGGGCCAGACTTAACAACTATGTCTCAAGGTGACGGGCGCAGTGCAATTCGTGAAGGAAATGCATCTGTTATAAGCAGAGGTTATTCTGCTTAACATCAGGTGGGCCTCGAGCTTGTTCCGTCACAATTACAATAAAAAAAAAAACACGCGGTCTTATTTATCACGTCATTAAACGCGCGGGGCAGCACTGTGCCCCTTTTTTTAAATGAGGATTACTTATATAATAGAATATAAATGTAATATATTATTAATGTTTTCAAAATCAGTGTTTATTAGTGCTTAGAACAGTAACAAAGAAAGTTACTTTTTTGTCGCAAAATATATAAAAAATACAACAATGCATTCCCCCCACACATTCACTTGTAGTGTTGTTTTGGTTGACTGATCGCTTTTCCTATTCAAACGGTAGGAAATAAGGAACTCTAGTATGACTAATGTGTTGATAAAAAATAAACCCGTGCACTGTCGTTGTTACCGAGTCACTAACAAATACATCAGGGTATAGGGGACAGTTATTTAAGAAGGCATTTTGGGTCTATTTATTTTGAAATAACAAGCAAATAATTATACCTGGGGCACACTTGTGCGCCGCGCGTGTAACGGAGTGTTAAACATACACTTAGATATATACAATACGCGACTACTACTCGTAAAATCTTGATACATACACAATAGGTGACGAAAAAAGATACCAACTTAGACGATGAAGTTTGTAGATATGCTTCTTCTTCCAATACCAACATGTCTTCCTGCAGAAGTCGAAAGGTGGGTAACAGCGCCTTCTGAAGAACTACCATCTTACACTGCAATCCCTAAGACGCCTGCCCAGTCGGTAGATTACAGAAACCCTTCAACCCTTAAAATCTCCACCTTTTCGCATTGCTCAACTGATTACGTTTTCTGGATGTTGAGGATGATAATATGTATATATATTAATCTCATGCACTCTGCACCCAAATAATCGATCAATATATCCAAGTTAGATTTAATCTTACAATCATATTGCATTATCTAGATATCCCCCATCCCTATATTAGTGACTGTTGATCATCGCAACACTTCGCAAAAGTCTGGATTTAGAACCTTACATTAAAATAACCATGTAATAATTTTGTTTTAATGAATTTGTTCTATGGAAAACACCACTATTTTTTTAAGCCTCTGGTGGAAATCGAACCCGCGTCCTCCGATTTCGCGCCGGATGCCTAAACCGCTCGGCCACCTGGGCACGCTATGTAAAGCCGAAATTTCGTGTTCCAATTGTATTACTTTAACCGTCATAGGGGACGGTGCGCAGCCATCAACTAGACTACTAGACTTCATCTGTTTGAATGAACTGCATTTTCAAACACTTAACCCTCGGAAAGATGTTTGAGCTTATTCCGGCATCGCGATTCTATCATCGTTCCTCGCGTCACCGGTTAAAAGCTCATCCACACATAATCGAGTCCGGGAAGTCTCACACAGCTCGATTTATGCGCTCCTTCTTACCGCATACTTGCAAAATGTGGAATGATCTTCCATCCAGCGTTTTTCCGCAGGGCTACAGTATGGATTTCTTCAAAAAGGGTATTAAAAGAGTTTTATAGGGTCGGCAACGCATTAGTAACGCCCCTGGTGTTGCAAATGTCCATAGGCGACGGTAACCACTTACCATCAGGTGGGCCGTCTGCTTGTTTGCAAACCCATTACATAAAAAAAAAAACAAAAAAAAAGATGTCACTACCCTTCTATATTTCTAACTATGATTATAAGCACTATCGCGTGCTAAGCGAAAATCATATTTTACAAATTATTGGAGCAATAAATTGTATGCCCCGGGCGAATCGAACCCCCGGCCCCCTGGGCACGCTATTTAATGCTGATTTTTTTTTCCACTTCATTATTTAAATAATACGAGTCCTAACTTCCTTAGTTTCACGTTTATTACGGGTTATTTCATTAATGTTATTGTGTCGGATCAAGCACGAGTTCCACCTAGTGTTAAGCGGACTAACCTCTGCCTATAACAGATGCATTTCGTCACTAGTCACGAATTGCACTGCGCCCGTCACCTTGAGACATAGTTGTTAAGTCTCATGTGCCTGTAATTTCACAAGCTCTCAAGGACTGCTGCCGGAACACACCGTTAGGTGCTTGGCGACATTTTTACTACTTGAGGGTGGTCGCTAACCAGGCGCACTGAGAAAAACGACTTAAGGGCTTAAATCAAATTTGACCTTTTACCGTTGAATTGTAACTACGTAAGATGAATTCACAACTCTTAAGATGATTTTCACCAATCAGTAAAAATGTACCATGTTTTATAATAAACACAACCGTCAAAAACGCCTTCCGTAAAGTATTTTCAGAATTGAACTTGTTATACGATACTAATTGCAGTATTGACCATAAAATATACCTTACTTTTACGGCGGTTTATATACGGTGATTATCACTATAACGTACGACTTAATCAACCTCATCGAAAAGTCAATATTTAAGTAAGACCACAAAATACACCTTAAATGAAGACGAAAAGAAACATTCGCCTTCACTGACCTCATTTAACGCCTTCTAGTTGGAAGGTGTTTTGTACGTATTTACGTTTGGTCGGTTTTTCGCCTTATACCATATAAATTGGCCGTCATTAGGGCGCTTTTGACTTTAGATTTTTCTCAGTGCGGGCATTCGCAAAATGCCCTTCCACCATGCGGTGAAGCTCAAGCCCGCGGCGGGATTCGAACCATGGACCTGCGGCACGGCAGTCCATAGGCAATGCCAGTGAGCCATCACTGCTTCAAAATTCTATTTTATTCTGAATATGGGTTCAACGCGTGCTCCGGTAGTGATAAACACACTACTTGAGCGTGCTCAACCCAAGAAAAGGTATAAATCTAGATAGATAAACTATTCCACGTGAGGTACGTCTTTATCAACTGATGACATTGAAATCAAAAAAGCAAACTTACTTAACTATGTGTAACAAACAAAGATAAGAAAGAAAAAAAAAGATAACACGACTTGAAAGTCATAGTAATGCATTTAAAATTAAAATAATGATTAATTTAATGACTCTTACTTCAATAACAATAAAACTCACGTTAAAAGTATATTTACTTGACATTGAAAAGGTATGTCCTTTACACTCGATAGCAACATTGTTTTTAATTTTTGCCCTCTCAATTTCACCAATACATCTTTGATCTCTAGATGTTAGGGTCAAACAGATAAATTTTAGTATAAATACAGAGAAATATGCCAGAACATCTCACATTGCGAACCGACGACTTGAGATCTACCAAAATGGCACCTGTTTATAAATTCAAGTACTTCAACTACATGGGGCTGGTTGAGCCCATTAGGTACTTCTTTGCGTACGGAAATATTCAATATGAAAACGTAGTCATCTCTGATGCTGAATGGATCAAGATGCAGAAAGGTGAGTCAAATTATGGACTTATATCTTTTTGTTAAAATTAAGTTGATTTAAATCTACTTCCAAGAAATTAGTATTTCAAGTACACAAATATACTTTTAATATTGTCGTTAAAAATAAATGTAATCACATGCAGTACTTTGTAATGAATGTTTTTATATAGATTTTTTTATTTTTTGAGGCTATATTATGGGTTGAAGATATATTTTAAGTATATCATCAAAATCATCGTCGTTCACAAATTTATTTATGTCCTTAGGCACATAAGCAAATTTGTGAACGACGACTCTTTTTATTACTGATAGGCTAGCCTAGTTTCACTACTATGTTTCCTGATGGTATGTGAAGATGCAACCAAAGATATTGTTTAAGCGAACCTAAAATTACTGGCTCTCGTTGACAGCTGCCAGACCTTCCGTACCTGTAAGTGCTTTGCGACGTGAAAGATAAATATGTATGTACTAGTAAATGCACCAAAATTGAACGATACAAAATTATGTTTTGCTGAATTACGTTCTGTATAATTTTGTGTCGGTATAGCTAAGCAGAGTCCTGAATCTCATAATCACTTTACATACAATAAAGGTCGCCACACAGCAATCACAAACTTGTCAACATTAATCCAAACTTTTTGTCTATAGTGGTGCCATTCGGCCAACTCCCGGTCCTGGAGGTAGACAGCAAGATACTCTTTAACTCCTTTGCTATCAGCCAGTACCTCGGGAAGCTGGTGGGACTTTGGTCGTCGGATGAATTCGAGGTCGCCGAACATAACGCCATCGCAGAGACCATCTTTGAATTGGGATACAGTAAGTATTTAGCAAAATTTAAGCTTCAACAAGAAGTCAAAACCTAAAACGACAATTTGCAAATTTTTTTGTATACACGAAACCAATGTTTTGCTGATATCGGTGCTTTATAGGCTAACCTTTGATTACTATCTCACCTGTTTGGTAATTATGATGTCGTCGAAGACGTTAGTAGGCTATATCTAGAATGAGTATACCTGCTGGATCAATTCGAAAACTACTGGAACAGGTGTTGTTAGGTGCTTTGCAACAGATTTTCTACTTGAATTTAATTGTTAGCCAAAAAGGGTATTCACAAAAAAGGTCAAGTACACAACTATGCTGTGAAGCTCTAACCTAGGGCACGAATTGCCTTTGGAGCTATCTGTTGAAACGAAAATATAAAATAAATATCTTCATAATATAATTCAATGTTTAATAATTTACTGTGTTTTTATTGAGATGTCTAAGAGCAAAATACCTAGGCAGTAAACCGCATTGGTTTAATGCCTAGGTATTTTGCTAAACTACCTAAACGCTATCCACCTGGCGTTTTAAACACCTAAAAAGCTAACCGTGTTAGAAGCAATACGTCTAAACGGAATAACATCTATGGTGTGAAATAACTTGTATATCCTCGGAAATGTATTCTCCGGCCTGCCGGATTTACCCTGTGTGTCCCAACCGGCCTGCCGGTGAGCGGTCATAGTCGTGATTACATATTCACCATAAAATCTGGGTAAGTTCGATTTTCATAATTCAAACGGTTTTAGTGAGGATGGATCCTTGGCTCTACGAGAAAAAATCCACAATATTCTGATATAACAGAAAGTATGTTTAAAATTGATATGAAATCTGAAACCAGCTCAAATTACATTTTGGCGCCAAAATATTTATTATATTTATGTCATTTAAAAATAATCTCGTCACTACTTCTAAAGTAATTAACCTAGAAAGCTGTAATTTTGCATTTGTATAGGCAACAAGTCAATAACGATGTTAAAAGAAATTAAAAGGATAAGGATTGATAACTTTTTTTTTTATATATTTTTTTATTTGACCCCCGTTTTTGTTCCGGCCGGAATTCCGGTGGTCTAAAAAAAAGGTTTAGTGTGAAGCTTGTATTTATCCGATCGTTATTATTCAAACGTTGTTAGTAAGCTACTATCATTGGCTATACAACAAAAAAAACCGCATTACTCTATGGTAACGAGAAGTTACTCAAATCATGAAATGAAAAAAAATAACTTTCACTCGATGCATTTTGCCGCGCAAACACTCACCGATCGAAATTTACGTAATAAATAATCTCGTAACTACTTTTAAACCTATAAACCTAAACATCTGAAATAATTCAGGTGTATAGATTACATCTAAATAATCATATCAAAAGAAAAACCAAATTTGTAGGTGATATACTTTTTGAGAAAAAAAATAAAATGCGCTTATGTACAGTTTTCCCGCCAAAATTCTTTAAAAAAAATCGCGTTGTTTTAATCTCGTTACTACTTATTAAATATTTATCCTTACAATGTGGTATTATTCATGGGTACAGAACCATAATAAATACACACATTAAAAAAAAAAACAAAGTTGTAGGTGGCATAGTTTCGGAAAAAAATAATTAAAAAAATATATAAAAAATGCCGTTTCCCGCCATTTTCGTCGTCTGTTCAAACCCATTTTCCTGTAAAATTTTCCATGAAAAGGTCTATTTTCATTTCTTTTCCCGTAAAGAGAATATGATGAGGATTGCATTGGTACCAAGAAGTTTATATGTTGATTGGAGACTGCCACAAATAAACTCGATTAAAAAACAAAATACCTCAAAATCTGGAAAAATATATTTTTATTCGCTGTTTGATCCACTCAAACTAAATGTATGAAAATGTTATTTTTTGTATGGTATAGGTAATATATTGGGGTATGGGGATGTTAGGGTGACATGTTTAGGTAATGGAAAACTACTTAGTACTACAAAAAAACGTTACGGGGCGTCGCGGGATAAAAAAACGTGAGCAGTTTGGACGATTTCGTCATAGGAGGTGGACAGATTGGACGCACGAGGGGATATGCTAACCGCCAATTGCCGATACGATATAAGTAATATGACCATAATCCTTAACAGAATTTAATAATAACAAATATTTTTAAAATATTTTAAGAAAACATCAAATTAATATTTTAATAAAACACTTAAAAAATATATCTAGTGATAATTCCGCCTAATTTTCCTGTTAAGCCGACGTGACGTCACAAACGCCACGCGGCCAAACCGGAAGAATATTCGACGTGTTTCGCTTCTACACGAAGCATCCTCAGGAGGTCTTGACTCTACGAGCGCACGATCGAGAAATTGTCACTAGATATATTTTTATATTTTTAAGTGTTTTATTAAAATATTAATTTGATATTTTTTCTTAAAATATTATAAAAATATTTGTTATTATTAAATATGGATTTCCGCAAAGTAACGCCTGAATCTATTCATTATCTTAACAGAATTCCTGAAGTGGCACCTTGAAACCCAAGAGGAGTTCAAGACCTTCATGTGGCAAGAGTTGGAAGAAGTCTACATTCCCAAATACTTTGCAGACTTTGAAGTTTTCCTCAAGAAGAAGGGAAGCTTCTTCGGTGGAAAGGTAAAAGAAACTTCTATTGCTAGTAGTTTCATAAACATTTTATCAAATTTCTACATTTCTTACCTGCCCAGAGCTGTTTTAGAATTAAGTTGTGAAAATCTTCATATAAAATCATAATAATTTTGTAACAGAACCGTCTTTAACACAATACATACACACATATAGTGTATGTACCTACTGCCCCATTTTAAACATTATCCCCATTACTTATAAAAACATCGCTATGTAGTTGCTAAGTAATGGATAACTAAACAGTGTTTAAGTAATGCTTAAATATTTCTTACTTATAAACGCTACATAGCACCTGTTTAGCTAAGCAATGGATAATGAGGTCGAACGTATTTTAAACTGACAACATTGTACTAAAAAGTATTATGAATGACCTAAATGGCCAAATAGCATGTATCTAGTGCTAAATATCTTGAAATAAAAAAGAAATATAATACTTTTCTTTGTATAGTACCACCAACTTAACTGTGCAGTTTTCGAGGGCGCTACTGGTCAAGGAAATCAACTACGAACTGTCACAATTTGAAGGAATGTTGTAGTTCTTTTTTCTGCCACCTGAACAGATAAGTTGGTGGGTCTGTATCTAAATCAGCTGATCAGAAATATGGGCGCCATCTTGTTACTTAAAATTTAAACAAGGGTGGGACGGTGTTTAAATTGACAGCTGATTTAAGCAGTACTTAGGTACTGGATAAAGTTATGTAGCGTTTATGAGTAAGAAATTTTTTCTAATCAGCGGCTAATAATGTTTAAAATTTAAGTAGCGTTTATAAGTAAGGCTGTTAGTTTTTACTCAAAACAGGGGGGCGGCAAGCAGCCCTATGTCACTGATTGGATTTTACAACTTGACTGAATATTCTTTTCATTTCCAGAAAATGTCCTGGGTCGACTTCTACTTTGTTGGCATTATGGAGTTCATTGAACTGGTAATGAACAAGAGCCTGCTCCAGAAACAGTATCCGGCACTCTACCAAATGTACTTGGAAATCCGCAGTGTGCCATCGATCAAGGCATACATCAGCAAGAGGCCTGTATACAAGTACTAGAAGATATCCCAATGGTGTTCGTGAAATAAAATATACTTATTTATTTATAAAATAAATACATATGTGTTATTTTAATTGTTTGATTTGTATCTATAGTTAAAAAAAAACATACGTCAAAATAACTTAAAAGTTAATAACGAGTATGTAGAATACACGTTGATTAAAAATGTAATCATTAAAATCGTGTTTTCATGCGTCTTAAAATTAAAAAATAAAGTGAGAAAGAAGGGCTCGAAATTTGAGTTCCAAAATTCTATTTGGAACGACAGAGAGACAAACAAAAAAGTAATTTAATAAAACCTCGGTAATCCTAAAGCTTTGTTTACATACCCAATATCATAGTCTTCTATACCGTATATGTATCAATTACAGTAAAACGCATACGTAACTGTTAAGTGGTTGGTCTTTCTATTCAGTGATAACATAATATTGTTTTTGTGAAGCATAAATAGAATTTTATTATCTAATATATAAAATTCTCGTCTTATATATAAAATTCTCGTGTCACAGTTTTCGTTGCCATACTCCTCCGAAACGGCTTGACCGATTTTGATGAAATTTTTTGTGCTTATCCGGTATCTATGAGAATCGGCCAACATCTATTTTTCATCCCCCTAAATGTTAGGGGTAGTCCACCCCTAAATTTTATTTTTTATTTTTTAGACAAAATATTTATTTTCTATTTTTTTATGATACAACATACAAAAATACATACAATCCTCAATTTTCACCCTTCTACGATCAACCCTTATTTTTTAATAGCCAAAATTATTTATATGGCAAAGTAACGTTTGCCGGGTCAGCTAGTATATATATTTCTCTATATCAGAATATTGTACCTAATTTTTGGGGTTCCGGACAAGAGAATTGGACCCAGCTGACTTATTATAATTTCAAGCGATACGCTGCACGTTCGTCTGTCCTACCTCTACAGGAACCATAAAACGTAGCTAGTTGACATGAAAGAGTATTGTCTTAACACGAAAGGGGGGACCTTAGACAGTAAACATTACATTTAAACATAATAACAGTGTGTTAAACTTGGTGTAATAATGTTAAAAATTCGGCCAAGTGCCGATTTTGTTTTATACTTAATAAAAACTATCGTTCTAAAAAATATATATACAACCAAAATATGAGTCGGAACCGAATAAGAAGTAATAATTTGTAGTCAATAAAAACAACAAAATATCACTACGCCTACTATAGCATGCATAATAGAGGCCATATTCGACATTATTTAAAATGGCAATAGGATCGCTTCGTATTACATGTTACCAAATGTTATCTGTTGGAACGTGAGGGCTCAGTAACCTCTACCTACACTTTCGGAGAATACACGCATCGAGATACACACTACACGCGGTACTGTACTGTACTGTACTGTACTGTAACAGCCGACTTGTCCACTGCTGAACACAGCCTCCCCTATTAAGGGGGTATTTGCCATAATCCCCACGCTTGGCAGGCGGCTTGGGGATCACAGTGTAAGATGGCAGTTCTTTAGAAGGTGCTGCTGCCCACCTACCAGTATTTTTCCCTTAGTCGCCTCATACGACACCCACGGGATGATATGGGGAGGTGCAATTCTAACCCGGCACCCCATGGGGGAGTAGAAAGTGTTCTATTCCCCTTGACTTCTACAGCGACGATTTGCTTCTTCTACCGCTTGTAGTGACAAGCGGTAGAAGAAGCAAATTGAGCCCACGACTCTAAGTACGCTAAGTGGGTCTAAATGATTGTTGAGCCTGGAATCGTCGCTGTAGAAGTCAAGGGGCTAAACTGGTATGCTGGGGCTCCATCCCAGTGGTGGGATCAACACTCGACTTGGGTCCGCACCTGCACTTAGTAAAGCACAAGTCGACCCAGCGTGAAACGTTGATTTTCTCTGTTACGCACTCTGAGCTTCTTGAAAGCTAGTTCATTTAAAGGCCTCCAAGAAACTCCGAAACTGGATCTGATTAAAAATGAGACTCAAGACTCATGTCGAAAGAGCTGACACCTATGCTCGCCTATTTCTGTCGCAGCCAGGAAAAATCACCCACGGGCCAGCAATTTGTTACACAGCGGCTGGAAGCTTCCGCCATTCCTTATGCAGTATCCGAAATACACTCTAGCTAGGGGTAACATACATATAGTACTACGTGGGTTCTGGGTTGTAAAATTTATTATAAATAACGGCTTTGCCAGCGTTAATTTAAACATATTTTTAGTCTTTCTGAATTGAGCAGTTTTAGATTACACGCTGAACAAATCAGTATTTCAAGACATTGTTGTATTCCAAATTAATTTCCTTACATATCCAAATTTAATAGTCGTCTAGATCTGCATCTTTCACATTCTGCACTCCCAATCGACTTCTTTTGTATAGGTATGTTAAAATCTTCATATATCATGATTTTATTATTATAATAGTATTCCTTATAACTCGTGAACTAAATTCGTGTATAAAAGACACGTTTGTGTCTATTATTCGAGACAAGGCAAAAATGCAATATAATTTTAATTTTTAAATAAATCTGAAAGTATCGTTTAAGCATAAATCTTATGACTAATCCTGGTGATTTCTTACTTTGTGATTGTTGCCTTGCTAATGTTGAAAATAATTTCTTGGCAATAGGTTTACAGGATAAAAACGGTCAAGCGCGTGTCGAGCCACGTGCAAAGTAGGGTTCCGTAGTAGCCCGTTATCATAATATAGAACGATTCCGTTGTTCTTTTTATCTCTTCCACATTCTTCCTGTTAAAGCTAAAATATAAGAGTACGATTGCTGCCAAGGTACTATTTCAATTGTAATTTGAAAATTTGTTTGTGAATTCTATAAGTACTCGAATGAAAACTTAAAGATAGCGCGATTCAGAATCCGTTGGTACATGCCCATCTTGCGGCAGCTTTGTGAAAAATAATATTAAATTTTATATATTTTTTTAGGGATCAACAAACAGAGTCACAATATTTTCTTAATGTAAAAGTATTCTTAAATAATAATAATTGTGAGACCAACATTGTTGAGCACAAAGTAAGTAAAACATTTTTGTTACCTAGATATAGGTAAAAAGTACAAAATGTATTTAACCGTTGAAATAGTTGACATATATGAAGGAAATTTAAAAAGTATACACCGATATATGCAAGTAAGCTTATAAAAGGGCTATCACAGCAGTAATTAGCATCAAAGCAATGAATTAGCAGTAAAACATATTATTTTGCATCCAGTCTTAGTATTTACTTATAGGTTAGCCTGTGCAAGATCTTCGACCACATCTTCACTTACCATCAGGTGAGATAGTGGTCAAAGGCTAACCTATAAGGCATAAAAAAAAAAAAACTCATCCACCCGTGAAATGTCTATACAATTAAATCGAGTACCAGTATTATAGGATTCTGTCATACGACACAGTGCAGATCGATGACCAGCCTTGGTACGACAGGTGGGAACAGCAAACACTTCTTGTGTACGGCAAGGATGAGGTCTAAAAGTACCTTATACCGAGGCTCATCGACCAATTCTTAACAGTTACATCTAATATGATATGTCATATTAGATATGATGTTATGCTTCTGTATGACCCCAGAGGGTCACCTATGGGTCATACAGAAGCATAACATCTAATTGTTGTCTTCTGGAGTTTAATTCCAATATATATTTGCTTGGCAACTCTTCATATGGTTTAATTATATGAAAAAAATTGTAATACATAGCGTAAGAATTTCTTTTGAATTGTGCAAAGTGGGTTCCTACTGAGATCGGAAAAAAAACAACGTTTTTATTGTTATATAAGTCACTGGGACTTATATAGCAATAAATACGTTATTTTTTTTCACCGGCGGTATGCCTTTATTAACAAAATACTACAAACTATATACAACACTACTGCTACTACAATAAAAGCATTTATACAAACTATAGGTCATTGCAGAAAGTAAATAGGTACGTTACTTCGTTGTTAAAGTTGCAAGAGGAACTTATGACAAAATTAAACATTTTAAAAGAACGTGCTATTATGTGCTATTATACTTCAAAGCAGTGATGGCTATTGACTGCTCAGTAGCAATGGCTATGGACTGCTGCGCAGCAGGTTCATGGTTCGAATCCCGCCGCAGGCTTGAGGCTCACCGCACGGTGGAAGGGCATTTTGCGAATGCCCGCCTGGCAAGCAGAAAATCTGTTGCCAAGCACCTTACGGTGTGTTCCGGCAGCACTCCTTGAGAGCTACTGAAATTACAGGCATATGAGACTTAACAATTATGTCTCAAGGTGACGGGTGCAGTGCAATTCGTGACTTGTGACGAAATGCATCTGTTATAGGCAGAGGTTAGTCCGCTTAACATCAGGCGTACCTCGAGCTTGTTCCGTCACAATAACATAAAAAAAAATATTACATCAACGATTAATTAAATATCTAATATTAGTCCTAAATCCTTTAAAGGCTTGGAATTTGTCAAGGTTAGAATCACATAAGACATAATGTAAAATTACTTATGTTTGTGTTACGATTAAAAATAATAGATTTACATTTGATTATATTTAACATTGTTATTATTAACACAATACACTTAAAATCTGTCAAGATTCTGTAGGGATTTCATGTAGTATTTATAAAAAAAGTGACAAGTATTTATAGATTGATATATTTTCAGGTCATCGGCATATAATATCAATTTTCAAAACTTAAAAGATTTTTCAATATCATTGATAGAGATAAAAAGTAACGGGTCTAATATTGACCCTTTGGGGACCCTAGAACTAATTGGAACCACATCTGATTCAAAGCCATTGATCATTACTTTCTGGCAACGGTTAGTGATATATTTGAACCAGCGCCATAAATTACCACGAATACCGTCATAAGTTCTTTTATTTTATGATTTTTTTTTTATAATCCTACGATACACTCTATCGAATGTTTTTCGAAAATTGGTATCGGGTGTTGGCGGGGGTGACAATGCGCACACACACATCCTAGGCTAGTGAGCTCTTCAAAGCCACGACGCATGCGCCTCCGAGCCGTCGTTGAATTTGTTGTTCTTTAAACACAAGATTTTTTAATTTATATTAAGATTTCAATGCAAATCTTTACCCATTTTAAACAAGCAACTTCTTCATTTTAGTCACTGTAAGAATTTTGTATTTGGTGCAAAACTATCCAACACCCAAATTCAAAAATTCCCAAATTCAACAACTATTACTGCTAAAGTAATAAAGTTATCTGCACGGCTATAATTTTTTTGAAAGTTCATGTTCTGCACTATCCTCATAAGTTTTTTTTCGATTTGTCTAGGCAACAGTTAACCTTTTAGAGGGGGGTACGCCCTACTGGAACAAACCCTTTTGGCCAGCCTATGTAGACCCACAACACCGTGAGGCTCACGCAAAGCCTGAGGCTATAACAACTAACTGTTCATTTTGGTATATGGGGAGATCTATGTTTATGAAAGAAATCTTCATTCTGGTGAATATGATAATGACAAATCATTGGTCGTTTCATAGCGCCTTGTTTATAAATACGCTTACATATATACAATATATTTTTCCCCATGGGGTGCCGGGCTAGAATGTCACCCTCCCATCTCTACCCGTGGGTGTCGTAAGAGGCGACTAAGGGTAACACACCAGAATGTGCAGGGCTTTCTGAGGATATGATATCTCACACTGGGGTCCCCAAGACGCCTGCCACGCGTGGGGATTATGGCAACCCCCATAATGGGGGAGGCTGTGTTCAGCAGTGGACAATCCGGCTGATACAGTACAGTACAGTGCTCGTAAGGTCTTGACGAAGGTCTTGTCTTGACGTTTATATGTATAAAAATAAATGGTAGATCATTTTTGTTTCTATTTATAATTACTCAATAAGAAGATATATGCTACTTCTATTTCCAGTCTTTAAAAGTTATAGGTGCCAGTACGGTGTCGGGGCAAAAATTACAGCCCCCTCACTTCCAATACTACCATGTCTTCCTACAGAAGTTGAAAGGTGGGCAGCAGCGCCTTCTAAAGAACTGCCATCTTACACTGCAATCCCCAAAACGCCTGCCAATTGGATGGATTATGGCATTAGTATGGGGACCCTTAAAATCTACCCCTTATCGCGTTATTCAACGAATCACGTCCTCTGGATGTTGATGATGATGTTATGTGTATGTTCTATTTATACCTACTCACGCACCCAAATAACTTTATTAATTATCGTTTAAATTATCAGGATTAAATTTTATCTATCAATCATATTGCATTAGGTAATATATAATTATATATATATTAGATGGTTGTGTTGATCATCTCCTAATTTAGCAAAAGTGTGGATTTAGAATCTTACATCAAAAACAATCATGTTATTTGGATTTTAATTGAAATGGTTCATTCGAAAAATACACTTCATTATTTTAAAAATACGACGCACTACTTCCTTAGTTCTGTGTTTATTTCGGTTTCTATTTTCATTCTGAGTATAGGAGCTTCAGAAGTGATAAAAACACCACTTGAACTTGAGAAAAGGTATGAACTTCAATGGATAAAACAGTGTACGTTAGAAACCTTTTATTTCAGGTTCTATTTTTATTTTGAGTAAAAGTGCTCCAGGAGTCAGAAACACACCACTTGAGCGTGTATAACCTAAGAAAAGGTATAAACTTAGATGGATAAACAAGTGCACGTGAGATACCTCATTATCAACTAGTGACATTGAAGTGCACACTTCTTAACCGTGTGTTCACAAACAAAAATATAAGACAGAAAAATAACACGCCTTGAAAATAGTTATTAATTGAAAATGAAAATAGTAATTAATTAAATGACTCTTACTTTAATCAAAATAAGGCTCACGTTAAAAGTAATAGATACTTTTCTTAAAATTGAACTTGACATTGAAAAGATATGTCCATTCCACTCGCTAGCAATATTGTTTTTATTTTGGGTTCTCTTAATTTCGCCGATACATCATTAATCTCTTTATCTTAGGGTCAAATAAATAAATTTTAGTATAAATACAGAGGAATATGACAGAACATCTCACATTGCGAACAGACGACTTGTGGATTACCAAAATGGCACCTGTTTATAAATTCAAGTACTTCGACTACATGGGTCTGGTTGAGCCCATTAGGTACTTCTTTGCGTACGGAAATATTCAGTATGAAAACGTTGTCATATCTGATGCTGAATGGATCAAGGCGCAGAAAGGTGAGTTTAAATTATATATAATTTAACTTAATTATTGACCTCTAAGTTAAAATTTTGACGCTCTAAACCTATTTCCAAAGAAGTTAAGCTTACAAGTACACAAATTTTAATTTTAAACTTATGAATAAATTTATTCACATGCATTACTTTGTACCGGGTCTTTCTATATTGATTATTTAGGTTTTTTGAGTATATCTTCAAAATCATTGTTCTTCACTTATTTGCTTACATTTTTTTTTTTAATGTTATTGTGATGGATCAAGCTCTAGGCCCATCTGATGTTAAGTGGACTAACCTCTGCCTATAACAGTTGCAATTCATCACAAGTCACGAATTGCACTGCGCCCGTCACATTGAGACATAGTTGTTAAGTCTCATTGTGCCTGTAATTTCACTGGCTCTCAAGGACTACTGCCGGAACACACCTTTCGGTGCTTGGCGACAGACTTTCTACTTGAGGGTGGTAGCTAGCCAGGCGGGCAATCGCAAAATGCCCTTCCACAATGCGGTGAAGCTCAAGCCGGCGGTGGGGATCGAACCAGGGTACTGCAAAACATATATCTTTTTTTGTTGCTGATAGTCTAGTTATACCACTACCATTCCTAATGATAAGTGATGATGCAGCCAAAGATATTGTTTAGCCGTACCTACAATTACTGACTTTCGGTGACAGTTACCAGGCCATACCGGTAGGTGTTTTGCAACGAGATTTTGATAAATATGGTATGAACTAGTAAATCGACCAAAACCGAACGCATCGAAAATAATTGTAACTGAGTTACGTTCTGACTCCGATTTCGTGTCGGTATAGCTAAGCAGGACATTCCTGAATCTGAAAATCACTTTTCTCCTTCAAAAGGCCGCCACATAGCACTAAAAATTGTGTCAACATTAATACATAATTATTTTTTCTGTAGTGGTGCCATTCGGCCAACTGCCAGTCCTGGAGGTAGACAGCAAGATGCTCTTTAACTCTTTTGCTATCAGCCAGTACCTCGGGAAGCTGGTGGGCCTCTGGTCGTCGGATGAATTTGAGGTCGCCGAACAGAACGCCATTGCAGAGACCATCTATGAGTTGGGATACAGTAAGTATTTACCAAAGTATAAGCTTCAACAACAAGTTAAAACCTAAATACTCGCAATTTGCCTACTTTTTTGTATATACGAAACTAAACTTTTTGCTGCTTTCTAGGCTAAGCTTTGATTACTATCGCACCTGTTAGGAAGTGATGATGCCGTCGAAGACGTTAGCAGGCTAGACGTAGAATTAGTATACCTGCTGGCTTAATAGGAAAACTGGTACAACACGCTGTTAGGTGTTTTGCAACAGCTTTTCTACTTGAATTTGTTATGTAGCCAGGAGGGTACTCACAGAAAAGATTTACATTACGACCATGATGAACTATGATACGATTTAAACCGTTGAAAGTTGTTTAATTACTATGGATAATAATCGCGAAAACCTAAGACAACATTATGATGTGAAGTTCTAACCTAGGGCAACAATTGCCTATGGATCCATCTGCTGGAACACAAAAATAAAATAGATATATTCAATTCATAATTTAAAGTTACTGGTTTGTTCCGCGATAACTAAAACGCAAAATACCTTTGTATTAAAACACCTAAACACTTAAAGCCAGGCGTGTTAAACAACTAAAAATATTTTTTCCAACTATGGAACCGACTTCAACACTTAAATGTGTGAAATAGCTTGTTGAAGTCGGTACCATGATGGTTTAAAAGTACCTATTATCACAATATTGTGCACATGGTAACGACTTTGACAAGTTATTTCACACATGAGTGTTTAAGTCGGTTCCTTTTTATGGTAAAACATTATTTTTCATCCTTTTTAGTGACCCTTGCTACTTAAGGGATCGATTGTCATTCACTGCCAATGCCTATATCATCAAGATAGAAAAATACTTTTCAGTTATTGGTGTGTACCTCAAAAACGGCTCACACGGCACACACACGGCAAGCATCAGCTTTCAAATAAAAAAGTATCTAGAAATTCGGTTTACCCAGTCAAAAGATGTGAGATAAAAAACATAAAAAACCGACGATTTGAGTTCCTTTTTCTGAAGTCGCTAAAAAGCTAACCGTGTTAGAAGTAATACATCTAAACGGAATAAAATCTATGGTTTTAAATAACTTGTACATGCAAGCAACCACTTATCTATACGATATTTGTAATCTTTGACAGAATTCCTGAAGTGGCACCTTGAAACAGATGAGGAGTTCAAGACCTTCATGTGGCAAGAATTGGAAGAAGTCTACATTCCCAGATACTTTTCAGACTTTGAAGTTTTCCTCAAGAGGAAGGGAAGCTTCTTTGGTGGAAGGGTAAGGAGAACTTCAATTGCTAGTAGTTTCATAAACATTACACAGCATGTCATCAGAATACTAACATCAGGTACTAACTTTACAGTGATTTTACAGTGATGGTTCAGTGGCATTGGCTATGGACTGCCGTGCAGCAGGTCCATGGTTCGAGTCCCGCCGCGGGCTTGAGCTTCACCGCATGGTGGAAGGGCATTTTGTGAATGCCCGCCTGGCTAGCAACCACCTTCAAGTAGAAAATCTGTCGCCAAGCCTAACAGTGTGTTCCGGCAGCAGTCCTTGAGAGCCAGAAAAATTACAGGCTAAATGAGACCTAACAACTGGACGTCTCAGTGTGACGCACACAGTGCAATTCGTCGTTGACGAAATGCGTCTGTTATAGGCAGAGGTTAGTCCACTTAACATCAGGTGGGCCTCGGGCTGGTTCCGTCACAAAAACATTAAAAAAAAACACAGTGCTGTTTTAATCATAATAAGAAGTGATGGCTCAGTGGCATTGGCTATGGACTGCCGCGCAGCAGGTCCATGGTTCGAATCCCGCCCAGAGCTTGAGCTTCACCGCATGGTGGAAGGGCATTTTGCGAATGCCCGCCTGGCTAGCGACCACCCTCAAGTAGAAAATCTGTCGCCAAGCTCCTAACGGTGTGTTCCGGCAGCAGTCCTTGAGAGCCAGTGAAATAACAGGCAAAATGAGACTTAACAGGTATGTCTCAAGGTGATATGCGCAGTGCAGTTCGTCACTTGTGATGAAATGCATCTGTTATAGGCAGAGGATACCACTTAACATCAGGTGGGCCTCACGCTTGTTCCTTCACAATAACATTAAAACATTATACCTACAGCCTATTTTAGAGATTATAGCAGCAGTACAATGTAGAATATTTCAATACTAAAATTTGTAATTGACCTTCATAAGAGCGTCGTAGACGCCTAAATTGAATAAATGATTTTGACTTTGACTTTGATGTAGATACTTACTTAAAACAGGGGTGCGGCAGGCAGTCTTATATATCACTTATTGGGTTTTACCCCTTGACTGAATATTCTTTAAATTTTCAGAAAATGTCCTGGGTCGACTTCTACTTCGTTGGCATCATGGAGTTCATTGAACTGGTATTGAACAAGAGCCTGCTCCAGAAACAGTATCCGGCACTCTACCAAATGTACTTGGAGATCCGCAGTGTGCCAGCGATCAAAACATACATCAGCAAGAGGCCTGTATACAAGTACTAGAAGATGTCCCAATGGTGTTCGTGAAATAAAATATACTTATTTATTTATCAAATATAAACATATGTTCTATTCTTATTGTTTGATTTGTAGATAAACAAAAATCATATAGCAGAGTGACTTAAAAGTTATTTATTAACAATAATTCACATTGATTAAAAAAGTTATCCAAAAACAGCGTTTTTATGCGTCTTAAAAATAATAAAATTCACTGGGAAGTGCTTGAAATTTGAGTTGAAAAATTCTACTTGGAACGACAAAAAGATAGACAATCAAAACAGTATAATAAATCTTGGTAATCCTAAAACTTTGCTTACATGCCCACTATCAAAGTCCCAGTTATGTATCAATAACAGTCAAACGCATAACTTTAAAGTGTTTGTAT
The DNA here is from genome assembly GCA_963890685.1 of Plagodis pulveraria. Lineage (NCBI taxonomy): Eukaryota > Metazoa > Arthropoda > Insecta > Lepidoptera > Geometridae > Plagodis > Plagodis pulveraria. The sequence continues at coordinate 21,120,800 of OY982956.1, read as the reverse complement.
TCTATTCTCACACATTTATTTATTATAACAAACACTGTGATATTAAAAATTCTATTTTAACGTTGTCTTAGGTTTTCGCGATTATTACACATAGTAATTAAACATCATTAAACGGTTTAGATCGTGGTCTCCCCGAGGCCACGATCACTGCAAAGTGTTTGAAACGTCGGGACAAAAATAATGATAAATATCGCGTATATTTCTCATTATTTTTGTCCCGACGTGATTTAACCCGTTTAAAGTTGTTTATTGTTTAATTACTATAAATTCTACTCTATTTATGTGACAAAATAAAGTCAAAGAATGGGTCATGAAGATTTCGTACAAAGAAGGCGAGGGTCTTATTTAAACTGCATCTGGCTTATTCTACACAATGTCAGGTCAGACTACACACTGATTCATATATCTCGCCTTTCGTCTTACAAACAGTTCCTCTTAAACAAACCTCCAATTACATTCTGCAATACACACACTGACACATAGCTACACACCCTAATACATACACATACCACGAAACATGCATCACGAAACATGCACAGTCATGCACTCACATAACCTAATACACAGACAAAAATACTTTAGAGCAATCACTTTTTACAATTTTGTTTAATCCATGCGCATCATAGTTAATGAGAACAATAGAATTTTGTTAATAAATAGACCCTTATTGTCTTGCGGATGTCAAAACATGCTAGCCAATTCCATGTACGCACACTCTCGTACCATATCACAATAAATATGTTTATTCATAGATTCATACAAACGGTCACACTTCAGATAAGGTGTTGTTTTATATTTTCTTGATTTGTTTCCTCTAAATATATGTAAACTCTGAATGCTTCGATGTACGTTGTTCACTCAATTACCTACTTTTTTCATTAGTAGTAATACCTATTTATTTATGAATTATATTTGTGTGTTTACTCTGGTTGCATAAATATACAAAAATCTTACCAAATATACTCAGTTGTCGACTATTCAACACAATGGTAATATAATTTAAAGCTTCATTTACATGCTCTGTCATTTAGCAATTGGAGTATAAACTCATAAACCGTTGAATGAGTAACACTTATTTTTCAGTGGATAAAACACTATATTATTATTGGTCCAAATAAATCTAACAAAGCAATTGTTAGATTTATTTCCATAAAAACTGTATAATTGACGCTAAATGTTGAACATTGACATTTAGAAAACACAAAATAACTATTTTTAGCTTTAAAACCATGTCAGTTTTGAAGCTTTAGCCTCTGTATCATGAGACATATTATAACACACACTTAAGTAGACAATCTGTGAGCACCTAACAGTGTGTTCCAGCAACAGTTCTTGAGACCCAGTAAAATTACAGGCACATGGACTTAACAACTGTATGTCTCAGAGTGACGGACACAGTGCAGTACGTCTCTTATGTAAAGTGTACTTTAAAAAAATGTTTTTGTGATAGTAATGCTAATAAGGCAATTAATTTTAATACTTATATACAGGTATTGCTCTTTCATAGATACTCTGAGATCTATTCATACTAGCCAGCCTACACTTAAAATATTAGACAAAATTCAGAAAATGAATGGAATGTGGACAGTTCATCCATTATTCACAGAGACCAGGGTCAGGGCAACAAAGCAATAAGTATTTACTAAGGGAATTATAGTTAAGTAATGTAAAAAAAGTAGCATAGTGGATTTTACTACCTATTGCCATTTGAAGAAAAGATTCTGCTTGGACACGTAGTTCATGTTTTACTGGTATGGAAAATATTCTCACAAAATTAGTTAGTATGAGATATTATGAGCTAAAGGAGCTCATACACAGTTACACGTGTCATGACACGTGTTACACGTGTCATGACACGTGTAACAAGTTCAGTTATTCCTCCAGCTCGATAATCTTGTAGTCCTCCCTAGGCGTACATATGTAATGTGTTGCCAGGGCCAAGGCCATCGTCGTTTTTAGGGTGATAGTTGGAATCTTCCGGGTCTTGGAGATCGCAGTTATAGGTGTAAATTTCTTAAAAGGCGCTGCTGCCCACCTTCCGGTATTTATGGGGTATATTTTACTTTAGCTCCCTCATACAACACCTACGAGAAATTGAGGGAGGGTAATTTTCTAGCTCAGGACTTCACGGTTTATCCCTGTATCAATGAGTTTTTTTTTTTATATGAAGAAGCCCGAGTTTATCTAAGAGAGTGTTGGCATCAATTTTGAGTGTTAAAAAATGTGTTACCATTACTTTCGAATTCAAGAAATAGTGTCCCGGAAAGATAATGAAAAACTTGTCAATATAAATATAACATTTTAACTAACGATTAAAAGAAAATAGAAGAAATTCCTAACTCAACACGATTCCGGTATATTGGTTCCGGAATTTCTTGGCTAAAGCTTCCCTACGTGTAAAATTTGTTGTCTTGTTTGCAAGCAATGTAACGACTCCTTAGCAAATACTGCTTACGTTGGAGCTGCATCTTATTGTTGTAACTGTCGCATAGTTCCTGCTCTGAATCTTTGCAACTACAAAAATCCCCATTTTTAAACCTTTTACACCAGTGTGAACCCCCAATCAAAGTTTATTGAAGCTTGCTATTAGTTTAATCTAGCTATTTTCATTTTATCATTCTTCTCTAAAATTTAATATTAAGTCTTGTATATCTTCAATACAATAAGTTTACTGCTGCATTATTTACAAAACTACGTGGCAGTAAAATAAAATGTATAAATAAGTGTAGGCACGTATTTATAAGTACATATAGGCTCAATATACTCGTAATAGTGTCTGTTTCTGTGTACACTCTAGTAAATTTTATGTATGTAACTAGATACTAATTTACTGATTTAATATATTTGACATTTCATTACATTACTACTGTTTCGGAGGTTTTGTTTTCAAACTAACACATCAACACAACAAATTTTTTCATATACATGTATCGCATGGCATGGCCGTGACTAGTGGCATGCTGTCCGATCGGTATATTATTTCTAGTTCAGAATGGCAGATGTTTTAATCAATAATCACCCATTACTAAGTTGCTTTCAGTTTTAAACATTTTTAATGTATGTTTTAACTCGTTTCGGGATTATGTCACACAGTGATAAAATCAATTTCCTGTTTAAACTCCGAAAAGGTATCAAAGCACCCCACAATAGGGGCTTTGGACGCCCCGGGGGCAAAATCACTTTCATCAGAAGCGATCAAATATGCACCCTAAGCTTTTCTATCTGACGCCATCTATACCTCTGGTAATACGATATGTACCAGTTGCTGTAATTTCAAAGATATTGCTCATAAAATTATACATCGCCGCTTCTCTTCATTGTTTCTGTACATTGAGGTACGTTATATCCGCAATGGATGTGGACATTTAATACTCTCAGTTTTTTCGTACATGGAAGTTAAAACTCATGTTGCTTATGTATGCACAATGATGTTATCGGTAGTCTTTGTCTCTGCAAGTAGTTGCCATGACAGAACATCAGTGAATGGCGATGCTGATGATAATAAACTGTTGTAGAGAACAATGAGACAACCTTCTGGAAAAGAAGGTACGCATTAAGATCAGTCAGTTTATACGATGGATGGATACCAGCGTGAAATCTTCAGGCAGAAGTAATTAGGCATACTTATACTTCGTATGTAAAATGCGAGTTTGAAACATAAGGTGAAGAAAAGTGAGATAATATAGCAATGATTATAGTGATGAATAGCGTAAGACTTGAAAGGTACGCTGGGACGGTTTGGCCATGTAGATTAGATGGACGAAAGGAGATTGACAATTGGAATTGGAATTGAACGTAACTATATGCTGCTAGTGCGAATGGAACAGTCGGAAGAGGGAGACCTTGACATTGTATTTTGACAAAGGTATTTAAAAACCCTCAGCAATAATAGGGGATGCAGGCAAACCGAGGCAGACAAAGGTTTTCTATCTTTAATGGTTATAAATTTTTTGGTACCTTCAACAAAAAAATATATTTAGGGAACAAATGATTTAAATTGAAGAGTCTTATAGTGCTAGCACATTCGAAGTATTTACATCGAAAACAATACCTATATTACTATGATGTCTTTATCTAAGCTAAACAGAAGGGCAAACATTAAAACATATACCCAAACCGTCTACAAATCAACGATACAACATGGCGACAAATGACAAAGGTCTAACTTTACCTCTCTCAAAACCCTAATTCTTAATTAATTAAGATTTACACTCGGTATTAAAACAAAGCAGATTATAGTCCATTTCAAATACTGAACTTGTTTAAATGAATCCAGTCGCTGGCAGCCTGTAAGTTTTTATCACTAAAGTTGGGATTGTTTTCGTTGTAGGTAACTAAGAATTGAATTCTTATACAATAGTAAATAACAAATTTAATAAAATTTTACGTTACAACACTCGTAATTACCGTGATCAATGCTAAAATGAAATTCTTATACGAATCAGAATGATACATTTTATCTGCTCTATTTCAGTAAAAAATAATGAATAGATTCAGGCGTTACTTTGCGGAAATCCATATTTAATAATAACAAATATTTTTAAGATATTTTAAGAAAACATCAAATAAATATTATAATAAAACACTTAAAAAATATAAAATATATATAGTGACAATTCCGCCTAATTTTCCTGCTAAGCCGACGTGACGTCAAAAACGCCACGCAGCCAAACCGGAAGAATTTTCGACGCGTTTCGCTTCTACACGAAGCATCCTCAGGAGGTCTTGACACTACGAGAAATCGAGAAATTTCGATCGTGCGCTCGTAGAGTCAAAACCAGATTAAAAGGTCTGGATTATATTATCTCACGCAATTCTCCGGTACCATCAATATAATTAATTTAATATATGCGCCTTCGTTGTTTGTTCATATCACACATCCCGCTGATTTTAAATCGTGACATTCCAGTAAGTTGTCCAGCGGCTGGATCAATGACGACATATTTTACAGCCATGTAGCAGAGGCACGGTCCAAAAGTGCGGTTTTCTGCCCACACCAGCTGTTTTGCGGTGGCTCGTTGACGTTGCCAAATTACACCCTTTTATTGTAATGCTCTACTTTAAATGACCCGATATTTGTGATAAGATTATGGTTTACTGACCTAATAAAGTATCTACATATGATGTTTTTTGTTTCAAAATTCTCTTGACAGATTTTTGTTATGTTTTTTTCACTGGCGATCTGGTTTGGCCGTCCACAATTCGATACTTTAAAATGAATACAAATATATGCCATTAGTTTATTTATTAATATTACATTGCATTTGTGGAGATTTTGCATCAATAGTACTCCTTCCTTATTTACCTAAGAAAGTGGCATGAGTTTATGGTCGATATTCCAGAATCAGCCACAAATAAGTTTGGTCCACGTTCAACGGCCTACCAGTGTCTGTTACCCAATAGACATTATCTGGGAGTCTATAAACATAGAGTGAAAAAACTAAATTTCTACATGTTTGTCGCTTTCCAGCATGTGAAGTTATCGTCAAATAATTATAAATTATAAGTATTAAATTAAAAATATATCTTCTGACGTGCAAGGTTTAACAAGATAGCCTCAATTTAACCCAAAATCAGGCTACATTTTACCAGGCCATAATTTAAACAAACCTGATTTCAGACGAAAATTTATTGAATCGTGGTTCAGTACGGTACTAGCGCATTGAAAAACTAAGCTTCGGGATAAGTGTACATTTCAGCGCAGCAAGTACTAAAATGGGAGTGATGGTGTAGTATTCCAACTTTAGTGATAAGAACTTAGTGTTTTATAATATCATTGGCTCAAGATTACTTCAACTTTTTTAGGAGGTATTAACTAAACTCAATTTCATTCATTTTCAAATAATAACGAACTTATTTTAAACAAACTGAACAAAATATAATACCTACATACTTCTTATCCATTAAAACTGGAAATATGAAAATATTAAAACTATTTTTTATAAATCGACATGATCAAAGAATATTTTGATTATCAAAGACTACACGGTTGTTGTATCAATTATTTTGAGGCGAAATAGATAGGTTAGATTATGTTTGATAACACTCCTTTGGGTAGACAAATATGAACAGGTTTGACCAAATTTAAAATATATAGTTTCTCAGGGAAAATTTGTAGAAAGTACTTCGTCAATTTTCAAAACTACAGATAAGAATAATGGACAATCAGCAAATAGATGCCAAACTGACCTTTTGTCTGCACATAAATTTTAAATTCTTGTCACGTACCTTAACCCTTACATGTGGAGTGCTGGGCTAGAATGTCACCCCCCCCATCACTACCCATAGGTGTCGTAAGAGGCGAGTAAGAGTAACACACCAAAGGTGGGCAGCAGCGTTTTCTTAGGAACTGATATCTCACACTGTGATCCTCAAGACGCTTGCCAAGCTTGGAGACTATGGCAAACCCCCTTAGAGGCTGTGTTCAGCGCAGTGAGGAATCTGGCTCTCTGGCTGATACAGTACAGTACATACAGTACCTTAGCCCTTATATTATCGGTATCTTATTCATAACAGTAGAAATGTATTGTACTCTTGTATATATTCACCGCCGATCCTCAGCGATTAAGTAGGATAATGAGACGTTTTTCACAAGAAAAATATCGTAGTATTCGGTATCCATTCAATTTGCACGTATATTCAAGAAGCCATAAAGTAATCTTCTCAAGCTAATTCTCAGCACCAGTACATTGTCTTTGGCCAGGGTTATAATGATGTTGAAGTTTCACTGGCAACCCTAAAATACTCGCCTCATGGGGTCGGAGGTTACCTCCGACCGTATGACCAGAGGCATGTGCCAGAGACGTAATTAATAAGAAAGTTAGAATTCACAAAACACATAGCTATTCTTGGATCAGTTATTCAACTTTCAACTATCTTCTAAAACCAAACGTCAAGATCATGCAATCCAGAACCCCTAATCTACGCAATCTCTCACTCTGGTAGCACTTCATCCCTGAACAAAATTTGTTTAGGTTTAAAGAACTTTATTTCTCATACGAACTAATTTGTTTACCTACAATGTTATTCACTTTATAAATGGGTCATCCGGCTTGGTAGGCTTTACGAGCTATTTAACACAGTGTTTAAGTTTTCGCCAATATGCGTTAATAATATCACATTATTTTACTACATTTGTTAACTGGTTGTATAGCTTTGCTTCTTTCGAGTAATAACGTTGCTCTCCCATAGTCTCCCGCGCTATCAATTGTAATTTATGTTTCGTGTGAACTAAATGTTTAAGTATTTAGGACCTTCAATATCATAACCCAAATGCGCTCGTCGCTATTAGAAACGTCTTATTCAAAGTTTAGCAAAGTCAGACCTGTAGCCCAAGCACGAATAACTTGCGAAATCGTAACCGTTTCGTAAACGTATCGAAATGTCACCATTTTGTATAGGATTTGATCAGCGCCTCTACAGTGCGTAAAAGGAACTAAATTTTGACAGAAAAAAAGGTTTTGACAACTAACGTGTCGAGATTTTAACGTGAATGTTTTGTCACGTAAAAAGTTTTGTATGAAATCGCGAGCACGAACCTAATTCTAACGTAAGCTCGAAGGCTGGCTATCGAGGATCTGTCAAAAATCTACGAATGTCATGTCACTGAGAAATTTTCAGTCAGATGGCTGACGTAACGTATTCAATTGTGGTAAAACTTCGAAAATTCATGTTATTATTGTGTTTGTTCATTCATAATTTACCTATGAAAAGAGTTACAAACATGGCAGCAAGATTAGAAGTAGTATTGTACCATGTCGTTTACCAGGCGCAAAGTAGGTATTTATTAATTTATGGCACTGGAGGGAAGTGATGCAAATGTACGATGAACCCAATTCAGGACATTTTCCAAAACTCTGCATCAAACAGCGTCCATATTCCACCGTTCCAGCCCACATTTACACCAATTTCGCTCGTTGGATATGTCTTGCGGCGCAATAATGTTGCTATGAAATTCTTCATTGTGCATGGTCAAATTGAAAACAATAAGGCTCAAAGAAGATCACCTATGCATTCAAGATTTCAAGATCAACCAAAGCTGTCAACAAATGCACCAGAAGAACACAGGCAGCGACACGAAAGGAATACCAACGGATTGTCAGACTAACTACCTACGAACTCTGAGGTGATGACCATGCTCACGCCAACATTCTAACCACTACGAAGAAGAAGATTTTAATGTGAAACGTAGAAGCTGTATTATTGGACTTTTGGTTCTTAATAAAAATAAACGAAGTGCAATTGTGCGTTTCATTTATTGGTACCTATATACCGAACAGTTCGTGGGTTAGGGATAATAGGATATCTCGTTGGATGTTGTGAAACGCGACTAAGACAAAATTCGTGGCAGCATGCCACTACTAAGGTCGGTGTGAGTGGGATGTTGCCACGCATTGAGCATACAACAGTGATGATGAGATGGACCAGTGTGTGCTTCTATTGGTGGCGCATAAAAGACTATTGGGTGGCGAACTCATAGCAGGGCCGTGAGAAGCATTTTTCTTCCCCCTCTGATCTTATAGGCTAGGTAAGTTCGATAACATGCTCGTTTGCCACACTATTCCTTAAAAATAAAGGAAAGTAGATGAATAAAAAGACTAAACTACACCAACAGTTAAGTAATTTCTTTATTTTTGGTAATGTAAAAACAGACACAATCATAATCCAAAAAAAAAAACCAACCATAAGCTGACTAATACAAAATAAACGCTTTAATTATCCTAAAATTAATATGAACTTAAAACAACACTAAGCCTAGATGGTTACAAGTCACAGCACTCTCGATTTGTAGTAACGGCGCATTCATGAAATGCTACGTGGTTTGTCTTTGCAAAACTGTTAGGTAGGTACATTACTACGCACTCCAGGTTTTCACAGCATTCTTCTTTCCCAGAACAGACGGTAAAATACCGCTGCTGGAGACGAAAGTTCTGTCGGGAATCACCTTTAGTGAACAATTAGAACTTATAGAATGCACTGCTTGAACTCAATAGCCTATTTTTCTGCTGAAACACCATAAAATTTAGCGCAAAATACACTTCACGCCGGCTGGCGGCCCTTCAGGGTTTCTTGAAACTCCTCCCTCTGTTTAAAGGTGTAATAGTAGCTGTTTGTAATTCATATAGTAAATTATCAGTGGCGTAGATTCTTGGCTTGAGAATTTATAGCTCATAATTTATATATAATGTTTTATTTTAATACCTCTAATGATGTTACAATAAAATTTGGTTCACTGAGCAAGTAACGCATAGAGAAAAGTAACATACCGGAAAAAAATATGTTTGGTTTTCACCAAATAAAAAGCTAAATTTGACGAATATCAATCATAGAGGAACCAGTCCAGCGTCACCAACCTTAAAATAAGGTAAAGTATTGCAGGTGTACCGATTTCTGTCCAAAATTACCAAATACGATACGAGTCATTGTCACCTTGACAACTCAACTGGACTGTCATGGCTATAGACTAATCATATTGTTCCCGGTATATTACATTTCTCTATGTCATAATGTATGTCATGGCACTTAGTAAATATATCACCTCAAATACATTTTATTCAAAAATTTTAATATTTCATAGTGAACATCAATACAATACGGAAATCGCAAAGAAAACGCGAAGTCTGTGGTATCGAAACACAAATAAAAATGTTTAAACAATAGATTTCCATGAGATCCAGAACCGGTGAGTTGATGAAAATATGTCATTGAAATTACATTATTGTTTCAGAGCGTAATGATCGCTTGGTTTTTATTGTAATTTAAGTAGGTATGTGTTATCATGCGAATTGCTGTATTGCTGTACTTACATATATTTGTATATAAATTACAAATATTTACGTAACGTAAAATAAGTTTAGTGTTGCTCAAGGAAAGTATCGATACCTTTGTTGTATCGATTTTTTATAATGTCAGTGGTATGGGTACAGATACTTTTTCACAGTGTCAATAAGTTAGGAAATATCATATTCGAAGCTGGTGATCATAAACCATCACGCTGAATGTTTTATTATGCCACGAAACTTAACATGTGTTTTAGGGACTGTTATTTACATCTTTAGCTCAAAAGCATTTTGAAACACCATTTATTATCAATTTTTCTCTACATGACTGGCACAGTACTTGCTAACTGAACGGCTAGAGCAATATTTATTATCTAACATGAAAATCGACCTAAATATTATACAATTAATAATAAATAGCGTAAATAACGTCATATCTATGCTTGTGATAATAATCTGAGTTGTTTTTTTTCAGTTCATTTAAACAAAACTCCGTCGCTTATATACTTTCAAAGTAAATGCTGAATCGATAGAGCTATGGCATGGAATTAAAGGTACTATGTCACCTCAATACTATATAAAAATCAACACGTGTATCAACATACAATCCCAATTATTTAAATACTTATAATACTATACATTGTTTGATTTTAAAATTAACCAACTTTCGAGTGCAGTTAAATAAACTATTTTTGTAATTTCAGATATGCATATGTTACGCAGAAAAATATTAATTGAATCGATAAATAAAACAAATCAGTGCAGAGGAAGCTTCTTGCAATACAAATGAAATAGATCAGCTGCAAGATTAAATTAAATATCTCAATAATTCAACTACCTACACCAAAAAAGTTTTTAAAAGTCAACAGTCTATATATAATTAAAAAAGGTGCGTCAGAAATACTACATTTTATGATTGAACCACAAATAATAATAATTGTTAACAGTTGATGACAAGTTTACTAGTGCAACTTACGTGCAGTATTTTTTACTTTTACATATACGACAGTTAGAAAATAAGTATTATATATTGAAAACTGTTATGTACAATGAAAAATATGTATGGTAAAGATGTTCTGGTACACAAATTACTTTGGAACTATGTATACATACCCCAATAATACGGTTTTCGATACTAGCGAAGATATATCGCACGATAAAATATTATGATGATTTTGAATAAATTAATAAATCTCTGTGAAATATTTGTTTTAATTTATATTTCCTTAACATATATTTTATAAACCTAACCTTCTTACCATTTTTTCCTATATCGATTATAATGGAATCGATTTCATTGTAACTAATCGATTTTACGGAATCAGTAGTACAACACTCACAAATGTCACTATTATTGTGTTGGAAATATAGTTTTCATTTGTAATGGTTGGTATAAAATAACTTCAAATCTGAGTTTCAAAGCAACAAGGTCCGTGCCAACTCTTAATATTACTTGCTCAGTGAGAGGAACTTTTATAGGCAAAATAAGACTTAAAACCTCTTTTCGAATGAGTTGTTAGGTCTTAGAAAAAAGGTATGATTGTTGTGATTTACGCTGGATGACGTCACTTTTGTAATCCTATCGAGTTCACGTTAGCCAGCAAACGATGCGGCGTACTGTCAACCATTGCCTCCTGCGTAAACGGGCGGTGAACTCGATACGATAACGTTACGGACTATCGAAATGTTTGTGCTTGGGCTACTGTGCCTGCAGTCTCGACATAGATAGCGATCGTTTTGCGACAAAAATCGGTCGCTACGTCTTAACGATCCGATTATAACGATTTTCGGTAGTCTCGACTGCCAAAGCTACCGACTGTCATCGCAAACTTATCGAATATTTTCGCTGAGATATCGATTTATCGTAAAGTTATCGAATTTACTTGCGACCATTTTTGACAGCCCGATAAGTGTTCGCTATGTTCAATAACTTTGGATTTGAGGCTACAAAAACAATAAACAAATAATAATTAGAGAATTATGGCTGTAGAGTATTTAGCGTGGGATTTGGTCGTGCTTGAACACAGACGTGACATGTTAATGTCGTGACAAATTCACGAAACGGACGTGAAAATAAAAATCCTTTGGATTTAGAGGATGGCCAATTGCTGTACTTATACAGAATAAACAAGTACATTTTCCATGAGCTCGTTGATGAACTGCGCCCATCTATTCAAAGACAACGGTCTTACGGACTTTCTGTGGAGTTGCAGGTGATTCGAGTATCTTTGGATTAGGTACAGTACATTAATAAAATTTATATATATTATGTCTAGTATCTAAGATTCCTACTTTAAATTTTCTTCTTATTAGATACTGACGGAACTCCGATTTTACGCAAGTGGGTGCTACCAACTACCTGTTAGCTTGCAGTGGTTGCAGCATGAGCCAAAAGTCAGTAAGCCGAGTAATACATACGCATACGAAGAAGACTCATTAACACTAGTTTTACGTAATTTTATATTCTTATTTTATTGACTTTGTGCGATTTAAATAAAAAACATATAAATTTATTGACTTATTTTTATATTAAAATTTTGTAAAAGCGTCAGCTATATTAGTTGCAGCCTGCGCAAAGAGCAGTGGCGCCTCGGCTTGTGTCTTGGCTGTCTCAGCCTGCATCTTGGCAGCGTCTGCTTGTACTTGAGTTGCAGCTGCCAGCATCTGTAATAAAGTTAGATGTACTAAGTATTGTTTCTTAATGGTCTCTAGAGTACCAGAGATTCAAATAATAAAATCTCTCTCTGGCATAGCGTCGGGGCAGTTGGTGCCAAATGTGTAATCTACACCAACTATGGACGTTACATGTCTCTACACCTCAGTCAAAGGAGCTGTGTGACCCCTCGGTTGCCAGTGTGCACGACGCTTTAGTGCAGGTGCGGCTTTTTAAGTCCCTCCAAACCTATAAGTAGGATAATTTATTCAAGTAAATATAAATAAAACTGACACGGTATGAACTTACTATTAAAAACCAACTGAATCTTTGATTGAGAGTTACCGTCATCCACTGCTCTGGCGACTTGATGGATCCGTTGGGGTGTTTGTTGAGCTCATCGGCAACCTCCTTCCAGCCCGTTTCAAAATTTTCCCGTCTGAATGTAAATTTTCGTGTGTGTAGGTATGGGCGGGCTTTTAACTCGCCAAAAGCGCATCAACCTGCCCCGACGTTACACGTGGCGTACGCTTACGCCTGAAACATTTAAGATATTTATTATGTTAACACAATATACGTAGCACATACGCAAAGTATTAATTTTATCAAAAAAAGGAATCGAAAATAGTCGTTGTAGGTTGTACTTACATGACGCTTACGTTGCTGTTGCTGGCACTCTGGCTCGGGCCTGCGCCTGTCTCACTGTCCCCCACCATCGAAATAACCATTTTTTTATTAGTTTTTTAACCCGAGATCAAAAATGTATTAAATTATTTGACTTTGTGTACAAAACAAACTTGACATGAGAGTTTGTCAAGTTCAACGTCTGTGTTGCAAGGAAGCGAAATCTTATTTTCCTTGTTTTAGGTGTTTTCTTGAAAACAATACATGCTACTAACAAGTTCCGATGCAAAAAAGTGTTAATATAATAAGGTTTACCTATGTTTTGTACAATTTTCAAAGAAAAATAATTATTTGAGAATATCTTGTCCACCAAATTTCCCTAAAACAGAAGTTTTTATTTTAACTGCCAACATTTTACCATAAAATCACCGCGCTATGAATACGGTTTTCGTTAACATATCGACGTCGCAAAGTCAAGTTAGCGAGCGATTTTGCTCGCTATCTCTGTTGTCGAGACTTGCATTTATCGTTATCGTCGTTACGGCAAGCGATGTTTTTCGTTAATATTTAACGATCGGTAGTTTGCGATCGCATCGCTATCTATGTCGAGACTGCAGGCCCTGATGGTAAGTGATGATGTGTAGGTGTTAACAGGCCTAACAGTCTCGACATAGATAGCGATCGTTTTGCGACAAAAATCGGTCGCTACGTCCTAACGATCCGATTATAACGATTTTCGGTAGTCTCGACTTCCAAAGCTACCGACTGTCATCGCAAACTTATCGAATATTTTCGCTGAGATATCGATTTATCGTAAAGTTATCGAATTTACTTGCGACCATTTTTGACAGCCCGATAAGTGTTCGCTATGTTCAATAACTTTGGATTTGAGGCTACAAAAACAATAAACAAATAATAATTAGAGAATTATGGCTGTAGAATATTTAGCGTGGGATTTGGTCGTGCTTGAACACAGACGTGACATGTTAATGCGGCGACAAATTCACGAAACGGACGTGAAAATAAAAATCCTTTGGATTTAGAGGATGGCCAATTGCTATACTTATACAGAATAAACAAGTACATTTTCCACGAGCTCGTTGATGAACTGCGCCCATCTATTCAAAGACAACGGTCTTACGGACTTTCTGTGGAGTCGCATATAGGTATATTATGTCTAGTATCTAAGATTCCTACCTTAAGTTTTCTTCTTATTAGATACTGACGGAACTCCGATTTTACGCAAGTGGGTGCTACCAACTACCTATTAGCTTGCAGTGGTTGCAGCATGAGCCAAAAGTCAGTAAGCCGAGCAATACATACGCATACGAAGAAGACTCATAAACACTAGTTTTACGTAATTTTATATTCTTATTTTATTGACTCTGTGCGATTTCAATAAAAAACATATAAATTTATTGACTTATTTTTATTTAAAAAAAATGTAAAAGCGTCAGGTATATTAGTTGCAGCCAGCGCAAAGAGCAGTGGCGCCTCGGCTTGTGTCTTGGCTGCCTCAGCCTGCATCTTGGCATCGTCTGCTTGTACTTGAGTTGCAGCTGCCAGCATCTGTAATAAAGTTAGATGACCAGTGATTCAAATAATAAAATCTCTCTCTGGCATAGCGTCGGGGCAGTTGGTGCCAAATGTGTACACACACACAAATCTCTACACCTCAGTCAAAGGAGCTGTGTTGACCCCTCGGTTGCCAGTGTGCACGACGCTTTAGTGCAGGTGCAGCTTTTTAAGTCCCTCCAAACCTATAAGTAGGATAATTTATTCAAGTAAATATAAATAAAACTGACACGGTATGAACTTACTATTAAAAACCAACTGAATCTTTGATTGAGACTTACTGTCATCCACTGCTCTGGCGACTTGATGGATCCGTTGGGGTGTTTGTTGAGCTCCTCGGCAACCTCCTTCCAACCCGTTTCAAAAATTTCCCCCGTGAATGTAAATTTTCGTGTGTGTAGGTATGGGCGGGCTTCTAACTCGCCAAAAGCGCATCAACCTGCCCCGACGTTACACGTAAGCGTACGTTACGCCTGAAAAATTT
Source organism: Plagodis pulveraria (assembly GCA_963890685.1). NCBI lineage: Eukaryota > Metazoa > Arthropoda > Insecta > Lepidoptera > Geometridae > Plagodis > Plagodis pulveraria. Next base: position 21,105,685 of record OY982956.1, on the reverse strand, counting down.
AAGATATTCATTATGTTAACACAAAATACTTCGCACATACGCAAAGTATTAATTTTATCAAAAATAGGAATCGAAAATAGTCGTTGTAGGTTGTACTTACATGACACTTACGTTGCTGTTGCTGGCACTCTAGCTCGGGCCTGCGCCTGTCTCACTGTCCCCCACCATCGAAATAACCATTATTTTATCAGTTTTTTCAATCCGAGATCAAAAATGTATTATTATTTTACTTTGTGTACAAAACAAACTTGACATTGAGAGTTTGTCAAGTTCAACGTCTGTGTTGCAAGGAAGCGAACTCTTATTTTCCTTGTTTTAGGTGTTTTCTTAAAAACAATACTTGCTACTTACAAGTTCCGATGCAAAAAAGTGTTAATATAATAAGGTTTACCTATGTTTTGTAAAATTTTCAAAGAAAAATAATTATTTGAGAATATCTTGTACACCAAATTTCCCTAAAACAGAAGATTTTTTTTTAACTGCCAATTTTTTGCTATAAAATCACCGCGCTATGAATACGGTTTTCGTTAACGTATCGACGTCGCAAAGTCAAGTTCGCTAGCGATTATGCTCGCTATCTCGGTTGTCGAGACTTGCATTTATCGCTATCGTCGTTACGGCAAGTGATTTTTTTCGTTAATATTTAACGATCGGTAGTTTGCGATCGCATCGCTATTTATGTCGAGACTGCAGGCCCTGGCCTTTTAGACTAGTCTGAAATGTTAATCCCTGTAAAGTTACTGAATCTTTAAAATACACGGCAGTATTAAACGTTTCAAATTTATGAGATATTAAGATTAAAATACGAATTTATGCTCATCTCGAATGAAAAAAAATCCCCGTGAAGTTTGTTACATTAATTTTTTATTGATTATACTAGTATAATTTTTGTGTCTTCAATCATTTTAAGTAAAACATATTTTATATTTTACTGCTTGCTATGGTTAATTTGAATTAATAAAAAAAAACTACCCATTATGAGAAATTACCGAATTCAAGTAAAACTCGTTTCCTTGCCCTTCTTAACCGTTCAGCTAAGATAAGCAATGTCCGCCGCGGTCATGACTTGGGTGGGCGATCGCTAGTGACATTACCACTGAGCGCTTCCGTGAGCTTCCTAAACGTTCGGAGGACATGTTAAGACGAGGGCTAATTATATATATATATTGCGCATGGTACCGACTTCGACAAGTTATTTCACAAATTTGAGTTTTGAAGTAATTTCCTATTTTTTGTAATAATTACTTTTTACCCTTTATTTGTGACCTTTGCTGGTTATAGGATCGATTGTCATTCATTGTCAGTGACTATATCAGAGTGTAACTCAAAAACAGTTTGACCGATTTTAATGAAATTTAAATAGGACCACACGGCAAGCATCAGCAAATAAAAGAGAATCATCAAAATCGGTTCACCCAGCCGAAATTTCTGAAATAATAAAAAAATTACAGACGTATTGAGTACCTCCTACATTTTTTTAGTGTCGGTAAAAACAGCGTATGGCTTACCGGTCTGAATAAATTTTATATTATTTAAGATGATCTGACAAATATTATGCCTAATCCAAAAACATGATTACATATATTTCTCTTGATAAAAAAAATCTTCAATACAGCTTTAAAATGTGTCAATATCGTATCGATTTTGACAAATTTTATTTCTAATTATTATGAAGCAACCATGCAGCAATATCAAAACTGTACTGAAACAATATTATTTAGTTTAATAAATTGGATCATCCCATGTAACGCTTACGCACACACAATTTTTTGTCGTTGTATGTGCGTACGCGCAACGTCAGATAACACTCACACTCTGTTAAAGCTTGTGAAAAAATTATGTACATGGGGACCTCATTGTAAATTTAGAAATATTTTCTTTTCCAAGAATTCTGTTACTTTATCTGTTGACCTTTATCAAGCCCAATGTTTGGTTCTTCTTAAGTAAATTATCAGCAATGAACAACAAGTCATGAAAACTTAGGCTCTTTTGAACTCAACGAGCCATAGAAGGATATATGTTTCTTTGTGTGATAAAATTCTGGTTAGCCTGAACAACATCTTCGACCAAATCATCACTTACCATCAGGTGAGATAATGGTCAAAGGCTAACCTATCAAGGAATAAAAAAAAACCGAGGTAAAATCGCAGAAAGCTCATTGTATAAAATATAGCAGAACGCAATGCATATAGCAGAACGCAATGCATGCATGCATAAGCATAACGAAATAACAATGAAGGCAATAATGCTGACTAACCAATAACCGATGGGAAATAGGTTACCTGGTGGCTACCCAAAACCAGACTGAAAGCAGTATCAGAAGGCATCCCACTATATGGACTGACGACTCAGTGAGAGTCATGCGCAGTCAGTGCAATTGACAATTTTCAGTTCATTGTGAAATTTAGGTAATCGGGTGAACCTTTGGTTACGCTGGAGGTGTTCAGGCTGATAAATATCAAGATGATGATGACGATGACGGCATATTGATTGCTTGGTGCATACAAAAAGTACCTAAATAAGACTTTAAGAAGGTCGGTATACAGGGTTATTGGTAAAATGGTAAAGTCCTAACAAACATTTTGTTGGGTATGTGTATTTGACGGAATAACTCGTGTGCATGTAATTTATGATTTCATATTAATATAATAATTTACAGGCACAAAAGACTTTAAACATCAGGTAGTCCTCGTGCTTATTCCGTCAAATACATATAAAAAACAGATAAAAAGAAAAAAAAAATCTCAAAATGTTTGTTAGGACTAGCAGAAGTGAAACCTAAGAGTTTGTTAGCAATTTACCAATAACCCTGTATAGCTACATATAAGCTTATTTATTTGTATTGTTACTTTTTATTTATGTTATTGTGACGGAACAAGCCCGAGGCCCACCTGATGTTAAGTGGACTAACCTCTGCCTATAACATTCATTATCATTTAAAAATTTAATTTTATCTATCACTCAGTTAAAATTGTAACACTATTGACAGGCTTTTTCGAGTATATCTTCAACTTATCGTCAATAATAAATTCATAGACCTCCTCCGCTCAACTTACTTGTTAAAAATGGAGAATTTTGAATATTACAGCATTATCTAGGTGGTTGTATTTACTGTATCAGCCGGTTCGTCCACTGCTGAACACAGCCTCCCCTATTATAAGGGGGCATTTGCCATAATCCCCACGCTTGGCAGGCGGCTTGGGGATCGCAGTGTAAAATAGCAGTTCTTTAGAAGGCGCTGCTGCCCACCTTCCAGTATTTGTCCCTTAGTCGCCTCATACGACACCCACAGGATGATATAGGGAGGTGCAATTCTAACCCGGCACCCCACGGGGGGTTGTATTTAATCATCTTAAAACTGCGTAATTTTTATATTGCTTGATTTAGAAACCTACACAGAAAATAGCCGTTGAAAGTAAGGTTTGATATTGGAATAGCTTTATGTACCGTAAACTTTAAAAAATAACTTTTATCTTCAAAAATATTATAAGTCTAAAGATAATAAATAGATTCAGGCGTTACTTTGCGGAAATCCATATTTAATAATAACAAATATTTTTTAAATATTTTATGACAACATCAAATTAATATAATTTATAAAACACTTAAAAAATACAAAAATATATCTAGTGACAATTCCGCCTAATTTTCCTGTTAAGCCGACATAATCTCGATCGATTCCGAGAATCGATCTCGATCGTGCGCTCGTAGAGTCAAGACCTCCTGAGGATGCTTCGTGTGGAAGCGAAACGCGTCGAAAATTCTTCCGGTTTGGCTGCGTGGCGTTTGTGACGTCACGTCGGCTTAACAGGAAAATTAGGCGCAATTGTCATAGATATATTTTTTGTATTTTTTAAGTGTTTTATAAAAATACCAATTAGATGTTTTCATAAAATATTTAAAAAGTATTTGTTATTATTATAAGTCTAATATATCATTATAAGTTTAAATTCATAACCATTTATTTTATCATCATATACCTAGTTCTATTTTTACTCTGTTATGGTAAACATGCTACTTGAAAAAAAACGTACCTGATACGAGTATATAACCTACACGTAACTATTTATCAATAAATGACATTGAAACAATATACTTTTGCATACTGAACTCAGTGTTTAACAAATATAAAAGAAAATAAAGATAACACAGCTAGAAAGCCATAGTACTCGATGTATAAATTTGTAATTATATTGAGAATTCTGACGTAGATTTAACGAAAAAGTACCTATCCTCGACATTGCGAAGGCATATCCTGTCCACTCATGATAGCAACATTGTATTAATTTTTTGTTTTTCTAAATTGACAAACACATCTTTAAACTCTAGGTCTTAGGGTCAAAAAGATAAATTTTGGTATAAATACGAATAATATTGCTTGAACAACTCACATTGCGAACCGACGACTTGTGGACTACCAAAATGGCACCAGTTTACAAATTCAAGTACTTCAACTACATGGGTCTGGTTGAGCCCATTAGGTACTTCTTTGCGTACGGAAATATACAATATGAAAACGTAGTTGTCTCTGATGCTGAATGGATTAAGATGCAGAAAAGTAAGTTAATATTATATTTATTGAGCTCTTCTCTATTTAAGTTGAAGCGCTCGTAGCGAAGTTTACTAAGCTGTTCTCAACCGATCAGCAAAGTTGAGCAACGTCGCGCGCGGTCATGAGTTGGATGGGTGACCGCTAGTGACATTACTACTGAGCGTTTCCGTGCTTCGGAGGGCACGTGAAGCCGTCAGTCCCGGTTGTTGTCTTAGGATGGCAGTCGTTATAGCATGGTGGTAGGGAATTTTGCGAATGCCCGCCTGGCTAGCTACCACCCTCAAGTAGAAAATCTGTCGCCAAGCACCTAACGGTGTGTTCCGGCAGCTGTCCTTGAGAGCCAGTACTTCTAGGTTAGCCTGAACAACATCTTTGACCACATCATCACTTACCATCAGGTGAGATAGTGGTCGAAGGCTAACCAGTCAAGCATAAAAAAAAAAAAGTTAATTTTAACAATTTTTAAAGGGGAGGAATTTTTTTTGAAGTGTTTCTTTATCTAACGTTCATGGCCATCATTCCGTTAATTATCTTATAAGGACATGTGCACTAATTACATAAGCTACCAGGAAAACGGTATGATATCACACCGTTTGCACATTTCGTTATAAATCAATTGCCAAATATATACTATTTTTTATCAGATGTAATATAAAGAAAATTACAATTTGTTCTATTAAATAGCCTAGCTAACTGAAATAAAAATTTACCCCTTTATGGGTTGTGGTGGAACACTTACAATACCGACGTGATGTTAAGCGACTTAAGGTTGAACCGGCCGGTTGCTTTTCCATACAAACGCCGTAGGGTGATCACTCCCTTATTTCAGATTTTAGGTCCAGAAATAAGCATAATACCGATTGATCTCGTCATTATCTAGGCTTGTATGATGCCGAAATTTTAAAAAGATAATTAAGTTGAAAGTTATGAGCCTCGAAAATGTTATATGAAAATGTTTCGAAGCGCATAACTCTCAAGTTAATTAACTTATTAAAATTTCGACATCATACAAGCCTAGATAATGATGAGATCAATCGGTATTATGCTTTGTTTTGGACCTAAATCCTCAAATAAGGGAGTGATCACCCTACCACGTTTGTATGGAGAACGGGCCGGCCAGTTGACCCTTAAGCGGTAACCTCTGCCTACAACAGATGCATTTCGTCCTAAGTGCCGAACTGCACTGCCCGCTTTACCTAACCGTGTGTTGATTGCCCAAAAAAAGGAGTGTTATGTTTTCAGGGTTCATGTAAATATGTATGTATATTTGTGAGTTTCTTTATTTCCCCATAACTTCTGAAAGGCTTAACCAAATTTAATGTATGAGATATCGTTACATTCGTCTTGATAAAACAAGTGACACTAGGTACATATAAAAACTCGAGAATTTTAGACGCCATATTGTGAGGAAAATATTTTTAGTATTCCAAACCCATCGATTGGGGTATCAAAATGAAGGTCTATAAAAAATATTCCCTAAATATATACAAATTGCAGTTTTAAATGCAATTGAATGATAAAACAGTCGTGTTTTTTCTTTTTGTTTGATTTACACTTGTTACTTGAAGGTCAATCTTTCGCAACAGTACTGTTTCTTTTGATGACTACATAGTAATATGGCCAAATATATCTAACGAGATTGATCACATCGCGATCAAAACAATCACAGTACTTCTACTTAAGACAAAGATTTTATTTTTGTTAGGTATTAATCAGAACTTGTTTTTCTATAGTGGTGCCATTCGGCCATCTGCCGGTCCTGGAGGTAGACAGCAAGATGCTCTTTAACTCTTTTGCTATCAGCCAGTACCTCGGGAAGCTGGTGGGACTCTGGTCGTCAGATGACTTTGAGGTCGCCGAACAGAACGCAGTCGCGGAGACCATCCATGAATTGGGCTACAGTAAGTATTTGCTTCTGAACATTCGTTAAGCTTAAACAAGTTCATAACGATTTGAAACCTTGCAATTTTCCTATTTACTTAATGCCAGATTTTTTTTTGGTGAGATTTTGACACGATAGCACTTACCACCAGGTGCTCACCGTTGCCCACATCTGCAATCAAAACCAAACCAGAGGTCTAAAGGATGCGTTGCCGGCCTTTGTAGATAATATATTATATTCTTGTGGCAATATTGTGCTGCAGGTATTCAACCGAACAGTTCCTCCAGTAATTCGGTAAAAGATGCAGAGAGATCCAAAATCTCTACGCAGTGCCGAATCAAACCGGTCGATTCGAGCTGCTCTGCGTTGAGTGTGGTCAAATGGAAAAAGCTGGTACTGGGGAGCCCCTACCCAAAGATTAGAGCAGTTCTTAAAAAGATCGCATCCCGTCCCAATCTGCAGGCCTGTAGTGAGTGCCACACGCGATGTGAGCCTACGCAACAAGGTCGAGTTAGGCGTGTAACTGGCACTGAACTTTGGATTAGGCAATGGTCCAATGATCCGAGAGGAGCGTTAACGGACACTGAGTATATAAGGTCAGACGAAGGTCCAACAGTGAAGGTGTTGGTCATCCACATGTACGGTTCGCGCAGACGAGGTGACGATTTGTGTGAGATCATACTCCAAAGCAAAGTTGTGAAAAGACTTCCCGTATGATCGGCGGTGCGTGAACTAACCCAATCACAATGGTGGGCGTTGATTTCGCCGAGTATCGCGATTTCTGCGATGGGTATCTGCTTAAGCACGGAATACGGAATCTGTAGCCCCCACAAATTGGTCTATTTCGGTATTACCGCTACTTTAATGACACATGTAGATTCACGCATGGTAATCACAGTCTAAGCGCAGCCAAATGTTAGATAGTCTCCGTCTTTCAAAGCTGATGAGACGACCAGCACAGATATTATCTCTGATGTAAAAACACTCCCCCCGACCGCGTCAAAACGGGATGCTACAGTTTGTACCCTGGATAAGTGAGAAAGTAGTTATCTGTCGGAGAGATTATCTGTGTTTGGGTCAAAAGTAGCAAGACCTATTTGGGAGTCTCCAGCTTGATCTCTGCATTTAATTACGAACTTTAAACTTTTTGCTTTTACTCGTGCTGATAAGCAAGCCTTTGACAAATATCTCATCTTTTTTGATAAATTATGGTGTCATCGAAAATGTTAGCAGCTTAACCCTAGAAAGCAGACTGCCGAAACAAGCCAATATGTGCTTATAGATTTTCTACAAGAGTGTTGTTGTTAGTGCATTCACAAAAATGATTGACTTTACGACCATGCAGTGCAGCTCCAACTTGGCTCAGAATTGGGCACAGGGATATCTTTAATGCAAACATTTTTTTTTACAATATGACATAAATCTTTGACAGAGATCCTGAAGTGGCATCTTGAGACCCAAGAAGATTTGAAGCCCTTCATGTGGCAAGAGTTAGAAGAAGTCTATATACCCAAATACTTTGCCGACTTTGAAATGATCCTCAAGAAAAAGGGAAGCTTTTTCGGTGGAAAGGTAACGTCTACATTCTTATTTTGCTAATCATTTCTTATGATGTGACTTTTTTTGTCCCCAATATTTTTTTATTTTAACTTGCTGGTAAGTGACATGGTCAAACATGATAACAGGCTAAATCTAGAATAAGTAGACAGCTGCCGAAACACATCGTTAGCTGCTCGGTGACAGATTTTCTGCTTGAGGGTTGTAGCCAGCGAGGTGGCTAATCTCAAAACACCCCACTTCTCTGCGATGAAGCTCAAAGCAGAGCGGGATTCAAACCGTGGTTTGAATCTGCTGAAAACTGCTTATACTATGGACTGTCGCGCAGGCCATATATGAATGGTATAGTCATTGCCACTGGGCCATTACAGCTTCAAAAATAATATGTGGTACTATTAGATAATTACTCCTTGGTAGTAGGTTCAAACATTATTATTATACCAAGGAGTTATGAAGTATTATTTTCAATAAGACTTTGAATGTCGCAATACAGTATAAACTTAATCGTAATAGGTATACTTGTGGTACTGTGTCTTTAAAGGTCTGTACTTTTTTAGGGCAAGGAACAGCCATTTTAATGTGTCACCTATTAGTTTTACCATTAGACTGAGTGTTCTTTTAATTTCCAGAAAATGTCTTGGGTTGACTTCTACTTTGTGGGCATCATGGAGTTCATTGAACTAGTATTGAACAAGAGCCTGCTTCAGAAGCAGTATCCTACACTCTACCAGATGTACTTGGAAATTCGCAGCGTACCAGCGATCAAGGCATACATCAGCAAGAGGCCTGCATACCATTACTAGATAATGTATACTAGTAGTGATGTTTTCGAAATAAAAAATAACTCAAATATTTATTTATCATATTTTATTTTATTACAAATTCACAATGAAGTATACGAAAAAATTACCCAGTTTTCAATGAAAAAAACAACAACATTTGAATTTAAGCTTCGTCATTCCTAGGTCACACGATTGTTACATAGCACTGCTGTGAACTTTCTTGCTAGTATTTATATTTGAATGCAATTTAGTGAATTTATAAAACAAGGTAAGTACACCACATAGGGAAAAATTAAGCTAGGTAGGTATTTAAAAATGTGCAACTTATTAAAATTTCAATAATAGATGATAATATTTTAAACTCCACTACATATTGACCCATTTATGTTTCAAAATACTATACTATCAGCCGGATCGACTGCTGAACCCAGCCTCCCCAATTAAAGGGATTTACCATTTTCCCCACGCTTGGCTGGCGTCTAGGGGATCGCAGTTTGATAGCATTTCTTCAGAAGAGGCTCCTGCCCACCTTCCGTTATTTTATCCTTAGTCAACTCTTACGACCCACAGGAAGAGGTAGGCAACCACCTATACCCACTATTCTAGTGAGGCAACCCACCAGCCCCGGAAACCTTTGGGAAGGTTTTAAAATACTTTACAGATATTTGCATAGCCTTGTAGTATGAAACAAGATTACTAAACTAGCTATTCTACAGTAATAAATTAATAATCTTCACCTGGTAGTAAAAGCGACATCATTTATCAGTTATTTAAGAGGAATCCTGAAACTGTGCCCGGTAAATAGCAATAGACTCGCCCCGTATTACATGGGAGTAAAACTCGATTGGCGAAACGTGGGTGTTTACACACCTCTGCTAACCCCTTCGGAGAATACAGGCGTTATTATATGTATCTATATCGACCAGACCAAGAAACTGTTTTAAAGATTTTAATGTTTTGTTTTTGTGATAATAAGGCAATCTTAGGCGACTATATAAGTCTATAGCCCAATTTTACTACACTATATAAGTTTGTCACCAAATTTGGTTATTTGTCATAATCAGAAAAACACAGTTTATGTTCTAATATAAATGAAAATCTACATCGCTTTTCCATAGACATCCTGATACATGTTTACTAGCCAGCCTACTCGTTGCACAGTAGACTAAATACAGGGAATAAATAGAATGGGACCGTTCATCCATTATTCACAGGTGCCAGGGTCAGGGCATTACAGCAATAATTACTTACAAAGGGAATTAATTGCCCTACAAAATAGGATAGTGGATCCTTCTGCTGCCACTTGAAGAAAAGATTCTGCGTGGTCACGTAGAACGCGTTTTGTTATATTCGGTAAAATATATTGCATGGTGCAAGTGCGCCTGGTTAGCGACCACCCTCAAGTAGAAAATCTGTCGCCAAGCACCTAAAGGTGTGTTCCGGCAGCTGTCCTTAAAAGCGAGTTACTTCCTTCGATCACATCATCACTTACCATAAGGTGAGATTGTGCTCAAAGGCCTACGAATAAGCAATATAAAAATCAAAAATATCTCAATCTCAATATTAATGGCATTTACATGTACGCGGCCGACCACTTCCAACCAAAACATTTATTCGAGTAATTCAAGAAACATATACAAATTCATTAGAAAAAGAATTTGGTGGTTGCCAAAGATATTGCTGAAACTCCAAACGGAAATTTGCAAGTCACGAGTTTCGAATTGAAGAAATATTGTTTCAGTTTTATTTTCCCCATGTACGTGAATGACAAATTTCTGACAAACTAAAGAACCTTATTTTTCATTTAAGGTTGACTCCCAACTCAACACTTTTGTTTATTTATTTTTAATTGCTTATAGGCTAGCCTTTGACTACTATCTCACCTGATGGTAAGTGATGATTTGGTCGAAGATGTTATTCAGGCTAACCTAGAATTACTGGCTCTCACGGACAGCAGCCGGAACACACCGTTAGGTGCTTGGCGACAGATTTTCTACTTGAAGTAGCCAGTCGGACATTTGCAAAATGAATGCCCTACCACCATGTTCTGTAACGACTGCCATCCTAAGACAACAATCGGAAACGATGGCTTAACGTGCCCTCCGAAGCACGGAGGAGCTCAGTAGTAATGCCACTAGTGATCACCCATCCAAGTCATGATCGCAGCGGACGTTGCTTATCTTAGCTGATCGGTTAAGGACTCCTAAGACAACTTCGCCACTAGTGCTTCAAGTTGACAAGGTTTTGTTGCTTTCAAGTTTCTGCTGTATACTAGCCTAAGGTTTTATTCCAAACGACGCTGGCAATGCATGCTGCAAGTGCCGTGGCTGCATGCAGTCGGTCGCAGTGGCACTAATAGTTTGTAAGTAATTCTTTGAAACAACTTCCGAACGCCACCGCGGCCGTTGTTAGTACAACAGCGGGTGCATAGTGCAGGTGCGTAAGTTACTTATAGCTAGCAGCTGCAGGTGGCAACGTCGTTTGGAATAGAACCTTTAAAAAGTTTGATGACATGTTTACTAAAAGCATAACATATGAAATTTTCACGACTTGCATGCTTATGCCGCTAACGTTGTAGCCGCGCCTTATCGTTGAAACGGTATCATAGTCTGCTCTAAATCTTTGCGACGACAACGAAACCCTTGTTATTTACGGGTGTAAGCGGTGTGGTACTTTTATTCATTCTGAGCCCTGAGCAATGTTTACTTTAGCTTGCTTGCAGCTTTGTCTAGCTATTTTTATTTCTATAGTTGTTATATAATTCATGTATAAAGATCTTCATTACGATTAGTTTAATGTTGCGTTATTAACAAAACAGTAATGAAATAACTAGGATCTTATTTTTAATCGCACTTACGTAAAGTAATTTAATTTATTTGGTACAACTATGTACTAAAAGAAATATGATATGTGCAGAATGCTGCACGGGAGTATTGATACCGATGTTACTTTATAACTACTTACTTTTTAAACCGAAACATCTATGTTCGGGTACTGTAAGATGTATTAATAAGTAATGAATTCATTATTATTTAAGTTAACAAAACAGTAACGAAGTAACTAGGATCTTATTTTTCAATCGCACATATGTAAAGTAATTTTATTTATTTAGTACCTATCTATATATAAAATAAGTATGATATGTACATAAAGCGACACGGGAGTATCGGTTCCCGTGTTACTTTATAACAACTTACTTTTTAACCCGATACTTTTATGTTTCAGGTACTGTAAGATGTATAAATAAGTAATGAATTCATTATTATTTGAGTACCAAAAGGATATCGTAGTTATAAATGGTATCTAAGATCCCATAGAATATACATACAAATATATTATGGTTTTGTAATGTGCTATTTCTACTTCATTTGGCAATAATTTTAATAATAAAGAGCGTATATAGTTGTTAGGAATCAATACAATATTTCAACATACATATTATATACAATGATTAACATTGAATGGAATTACAAACAAACGGAATAGTTAACTATGCAACAGATTTTATTATGAAAGCAATATAAAACATTGGGCGATGGAGTGAGAATACGGCATCTGTCAATTTCTGTCTCATCAGAAGGCATTTTGGCAGGTGACGACTCGCAACCCACTTACGGGCCCCCCATTAAATCCGCCAGCATCGGCGACGAAAGGGACAACCTTGGTGTTGGTGTCTGAAGGGTGTAGAAAGGTGTGCTGCACTTTCACTATGAGCTACTCCCGGCGGCCCTTAAACAATTCCTCCCTTGGAGCTAGGTATTCGCTCTTGCGTCTTCACCTTCAGAAGGTCAATTAAGGCAAGCTAGGGGTCAAGGGTCTCGTTTAACTCCAAGGAGAATCGGGGACCGCGATCTCTTCACTCACTGTCGCATCGGTCCGCCATCCACCGACCCTGCGGGATCATTAATATTATTAGTATAGATTTGTCCATATTTGAATGTGTACAAGGTTGGCTTTGATATTTTAAATCATCCACCCCATATAGTGTAGTGACTTGGTTCAAAACTTGCTCCGAGTGGTTACCTCTTTCCAAATATGAAAAATAGTTTCGTGAAAATAAATTTTCCATCAATGAAGTTGAAGAAGCAGTTTCCTCGTATTTTTCCATCAAGAAGAAAACATTTTCTTTTGGAGGGATAAATAAACTTATCGAAAGGTCTCAAAATGTATTCCTCTTGCAGGAGAAGATAAATAAAAAAAAAAATAGTTTTGTATTTCTATTTTCCCACCGAATTTTTTAGTTAAAAACGCCCCCTTGCAGGTTCTCAGAGAAAGTTAATTATTCCATTATGTTTCAAAAAAATAATAGCCAATAGCAGAACAGAAACAGTACTGACGTTTGTTGACTCCCCATCTAAATTCGTTTTTTTTTACTTCGAACTTCGCTCAAAACTTTCGAACTAATAAGATAGTAAGACCTTTTTGCACACGCAGAATACCAAGACATTTGGTACCTACTTAATTTTCACTTGTGTCTGAATTTGAACTCAATAATTCCTGAAGTAATTGCCTCGAGCAAAGCCTTCGAATCGGCAAGCTGTAGGTATATAACCAGGGTTTATTTACCTACAAATTGATGAGTAGGTACCCTAAAACACTCGTGTCGTGGGGTATAGCCACCACTGGTAAGTGGTACAATCTGATCATAGTAGGTATACTATGATCAGACTGTACCCGATACGTTATTACTAAGAAAATGAGTAGGAGGATGTATATCCTATCTAGCTTGGTAGGTATCTACCAACTCGTTTATTTTTATAAGTTTTATTTAACACCAATCTAGCATAAAACAAGCGACAAATAACGATCTCCAGAATCTCCAAATCCAGTAATCTCTGACTCCTATAGCACATCTCCCCAATAGAAAATGCATAAATATATCGTTCAAATGTTTCCTGATTTGCATATTACACAAAAAAGAAAATTAGATAACGCAACCGTATCCCGAATATCTGCGAAATAACAAGGCAGAGACGAAAGTAGGATAACATTTTAATAGATTATTGAGACGGAAATATTCTTTCCTAAATAACTTGCCTCTATGATAACTACTCTCATACCAAACAAAATAAGGTTATAATAAAATAATATAAGAAAAAACTTTTTTTTTTACTAATACGATACATTCATCGAGAAACTAACCCCAATTCAGAAAACGAAAAAGTTTATGTAATCAAGGTGTTTCCTTTGTTTCTTTTTCTAATGGAATACATATGCGGATAACTTTATTGCTATAGCATAACAAAAAAGTTTTCATACAAATTTTTACTTGTTTGTGCCAGCGCCTTTTAGCGCAACCCGGAGATGTGCTGGGGTTTGGCGCCATTCAAACGTTTTAAAGTACTGAATTTATTTTATTTTGTAGGTTCGATCCCAATTTATGAAAATTATTTGTAGAAGTATTCGCACATAACTTGGTATTCAAATCTAAAATACGCGTGTGATACTATTAAAACACTCGCTTTCAGTTTTTAAACACACTTGCGTCTTAATAACCCTCATTGAGTTTCACAAACCACTATTTAATAATTATTAAAATGGTATCAGTTTCCTGAATTGATTATAGGGAATAACGCGACGAAATCTATTAAAACTTAATCACCGTTGCGTTGTTGGTTCATATTAGTTATTAGCAGGTTTATCCAAGTTTTACCATTCTCACCAACGCTGTGGTAGGTTAACAGAGAATTGCTATAACTTACCAATAGGTAGGTGATCATGAATTCATATTAACCTGCCCCCAATACAAACTTCTGATTACGTCCACATACCAACGGCATGCAAAAACGCCTGGAACGTTCCCCCGCGGTAGATTTATAGCAAATTGCTTGTACCCACCTCCAGGCGTTGTTTTACGGAATATGTGGGAATAAGTTTTCATAATAAGTGTCTACTGAACGTAATGAGAATTGCTGATTGTGCTTGAGAAAGAATTGTTGAAATTATGCTACAGAATAAAGCTAGGTTTTTAGTTAGTTTATCTAAAGATCTACAAATTTTAATGTAGTTTTTGAAAACCTAAGTACCTATTATCCCAACATTTTATCACTCTGATATTTTTATTTGATGATTGAAAACCCAGGCTTTAGTGAGAAAGTTATAGTTTCGCATATATAGTATTGTATAGTAAAACATGTTATTATAATAAGTTTACATAATTATTACGAAAGATGAAAGGAACCACAGATCGAATCCTCCAAAGGCATGCTGTCAAAATCAAACTTATTTATTATACATACATTTCATTAAAACGGGCACCCTTTTGGCTATTTTTTAAAAATATTAATATTTTTAATATGTAGTATTAGATTAATCTAAACACAACTAGATTAATACAAACCTGTTTAATGAAATGTATGTATAATAAATAAGTTTGATTTTGACAGCATGCCTTGGGAGGATTCGATCTGTGGTTCCTTTCATCTTTCGTAATAATTTTGTAAGCTTATTATAATAACATGTTTTACTACACAATACTATATATGCGAAACTACAACTTCGGTGAGGGGTTTTCAATCATCAAATAAAAATATCTTATCTTAGTTGATTAGAAATTTCTTATTACCTATGAAATTTTAGTTTTTAACACTATAATCTTGGAGTAGTTAGGTGTTTCAGTCAACGTAAACAGAGAACCGTGTTAAAATGGACTTTGTTATGGGTATAATGAAATTAAGACTACGAGTATTTTTATGGTATTTATAGAGTGGTTCTGTGGAGGTGGTTGGCCAGATCGTAGTCGCCATTTTAGGAGGCCCCAGACGTGCTCAATGGGGTTGAGGTCGGAGCTCCGCGCTAGCCAATCGAAATTACGAATACCGACCTCTTGCATTTAAGCATCTACGTCGCCAGAACGGTGGGCCCGAGCATTATCGTCGATGTAAATGACATCTTCACCAATTACAATTAGTGCGGGTTGTGCACGTTAATAAAGAATTTCTATTATGAAACTCTGCGCATTTAGTGAGCCATTTTCAATGACTCGGTACGATCGCTGGAAGTTACGCCCGCCCAAAACATAACGGACTCTCCGCCATAAGCGGTGATTTATTCAGTATACACGCCAGCATAGCGTTCCCCTGGTCTTCGTAACACTCACCGACGTTGGTGCTCACTATGCAGACAAATTTGAGCATCATCGGGGAGGAGTACGCTACTACAGTTACCACGTGTCCAAGATTAGCAATTTCTAGTGAACCTCAATTGAGAAATCCGGTGTTCACGGAGTAATTAAGGGGCCCGAGCTGGTCGTCGACTGCGTGTATCAGCCGCTAAAAACCTCTTCCTCACAGTCCATAGGCTACCTTGTACTCCTCGTACCTCTTCAAGTTTTCTTTTGAGGTCTATGTAACTGCATTTGCGGTTCCTCAGCGCCTGAGTCACTAAAAAGCGGTCGTCTCGTGGTTGTGTGCAACGTTTTCTCCCATAACCTTGCTTTTTCTAAACGGACCCTGTCTGTTGGTATCAAGTCCAAGTTCTTTGGACGGTTGAACGACTCACGTTTAACCGCTGTGATGCGTATGACGTAACATTAGCTACACCCCTCTTGCAGCACTCAGCAGCGTTATAATTTTACTCACTCTTCCTGCTTTTTTTACCATTTCAATACACACAAAAATATCTATTTTAGGTCAAATGCCTTACCACCATGTTATTACGACTGCCATCCTAAGACAACAACCGGGACCGACGGCTTAACGTGACCTCCGAAGCATGGACGTGCTCAATAGTAATGTCACTAGCAGTCACTCATCTAAATCATGACCGTGGCGGACGTTGCTTAACTTGGCTGATCAGTTAAGAATAGCCAAGCAAACTTCGCTACGAGCGCTACTAATGACAAGGTAAGGTGCCTGATGACATTTTAACCGCAAATCCGCCAAAAGTAACTAAGAAGTCACAAACACTGAGCAAGTGTAACAAACTGAAATAGGGATTATTATTTTTAATAAACGGTCAAGCGCATGTCGGGCCACGCACAAAGTAGGGTTCCGTAGTAGCCCGATATCACAATATAGAATTTATCATATTATAGAATTTATCTGTTGTTCTATTTATCTCTTTCACTTTCTTCCTGTTACAGCTAAAAAATAGGAGTTCGATTGCTGCCAAGTAATTTTTTTTATTCTATAGGTACTCGAATCAAAACGTAACTACTTATAACGCGATTAGAATCCGTTAGTACATAGCAATCTAGCGGCAGCTTTGTGAAACACATATATACATATATAAGCTTCGATTAGGCTACATCTTTCTTTAATTCTTCATTATGTACAGTACTAAGCGGTCAATTTTCCAAACAAGAAGATAGTAGAACGAACACCTTCTTGAAGGCATAGGTTGAATATATTGTGGACAGGACATAACAAAATGGTGTCAGCGGTGTATTTAAGGACAAATGGTGAAACATTATTAACTCCAGTGCCCTTAGTTGGATAGAGCCTTCGTAGTTTCATGACATTTGCGATGTAAGACCAAAAATATTAGATGTTGTACTTAACAGTTTTTTAACTTCCATAATAAAACTTTTATTTTTATTTTACCTATTTCTGAATGAATTTCAAGTCTGATGACATATATTTTCCATTTTGTCCATGCTTTCCTCGTATTGTTAAATATGTACTTTTGGGATGAATTGAACCAAATAGGAAAACTGCAATTTGTTATGATATTTGGATATCATTCTTGGATATGATGCTGTAGATAGTTTCATAAAATGTATTAACAGCACACTCAGCTGTATTATTTTCAAGAAGGATGGCACAGTCAAAACCTATTTTCAGTCCTATTTCATCATTTATTACTTGACAAATTTAATATTTTTATTATCCGCTTATGTTGCATATGCCTACTGTCACGTTCAGTTGGTACTGTTACCTTGAAAAGTGGTTGATATCCATCTATTCGCACTAACGACACTGGAGTTTGTACCATATCTCTATTGGTTTTATTAGGAATAAATAAGGTGAATATCCTACCATTCTTGTTTCTAATCTTTAACTGATTAGTGATTACTGTTAGATAATGTCAAAAAAACTATTAAAATAATAATAATCGAGAAGGGGTGCGGGAGGATTGCTGGAGAGGGGGGCATTGGGTATTGTCACCCCGTGACGCCCGTCCCGGGTTTTGTCTAAGGATGGCAGTCGTTATAGCATGGTGGTAGGGCATTTTGCGAATGTCCGCCTGGCTAGCTACCACCCTCAAGTAGATAATCTGTCGCCAAGCACCTAACGGTGTGTTCCGGCAGCTGTCCTTGAGAGCCAGTACTTGGTATGGTAAGTGATGATGCTGTCGAAGATGTTCTTCAGGCTAAACTAGGCCTGAAGAACATCTTCGACAACATCATCACTTACCATCAGGTGAGATAGCGGTCAAAAGCTAACCTATCAGGAATACAAAAAAAAGATTATTTATCTATAATAAGAAAAATCTTGTTTATTTTAATTTATTTACTATTTTTATTTTTTTAATTTACGCAATAGTAATCTAATGTGAGTCTTTGCCAATTATAAACAAGCAACTACTTCATCTTAGTCACTTTGAACGAATTATTCTATTTATTTGGTACAAACTTATCCAACACCCAAGTTCAACGACTACTACTAATAAAGTTATCTTTACGGCTATAATTTTCCTTCAAAGTCTAAAACTGCACTATCATCAAAAAATTATCCAGATTTTTCAAACCAGCAGTTTAGCTTTTAGAGGGGGGGACGCCCTACGGGAACAAAAATTGGCACTTTAAAGTTTAATATTGCGTAAAAGGGGCATTAAATCGAAAAATAGTGTTAGCAACTCTTAAATAATTTTAAAAGACCTATTCAACGATACCAGACACGACAAAAAAATCTCTTGTATGGGAGCTAACCTAAAAAAAAATTTTAGAAAATTTTATTTTACCACTTTGTCGGCATCATTAGTATACATACCCCTACCAAATTACAGCTTTCTAGTGCTAATGGTCTCTTAGCAAAACCTTAGACAGACGGACAGACAGACCGACATGACGAAACTATAAGGGTTCCTTGTCAGGACTACGGAACCCTAAAAACAGAAGATTCTAATTTGGAATTAACTTTTTTCATACCCAGTATGGGTATGAAAAAAGTTAATTCCAAATTAGTTTATTTTAAGAGGCATTTTACATTTTTATGCGGTATACGAAGATTTTAAGCGCTTAATTTACTATCATAGGAAGTATCTACAAGTTGTTTAATAAATGATAAAAATAGAATAATCTGTTCTCTTTTCAGTTAATGTACCAGATTTACAAACATAACATTAATTATTTTGTAGTGACCAATCTCCCGCACCTTGTTTTACGAATTAAAGTACACATAGCCAACTTCAGAGTTCTATCTCTTGTATAAAGATTCATCAAATTAACTAAAAAAAAAAATTGTGCATTGGGCATATAATCCTGTTGACACATAGTGTACTAGAATATCGATAATTAATCGTCATTGTAGAAAAAAAAATAAAGATCTTGCGCCAATTTCCACGAATTATATCAGCAGTTTACCACGATATATTGCGTTTAATAAAGTGTAATTCCAAACAGATATTATATGAAAAGAAAGTTCATTCTTTAATTAATCTGATCTTTAATAAATTGTGATATTAACTCTGTTTTGTTAGACAAGAAAAAATATTTAACATAACTCGAAATGCTCATAAATTGAAATGTACAAGCGCGAGGCGATCAGTACCGCGCAAGCGCCCATCGAGATAGGACCTGTGTTCGTTTTGCCTTGCTCTGACGTCTCGTACGCGGAACGCTTAGACGCAAGTTTATAGTGCGACCACAGAATTTTGATCGTGTCTTTATTTTTTTAAGTAACAAACTGTACTTTATTTTTGTTGTCCATAATATAAGTATTGTTGTCTTGTTAAGTAACTACATCTTTAGTTTCTGTTCATTCATTGTGTTAAAAAAAGGAAACGTTACAATTATGCAGCCTTATACAGCGTTATTGGAAAAATGCTAACAACCTCAGAGGGTTGACTTCTTCTTTTTGGTTTGCTACTTTTTATATTATTCTAGTTAAAATAGTAACTCACTATAACTTTTGTTTTAGAAGGATAAGATGACAGGCGAATAATTGATTTCCAATATTTTTGGATTCAGTTAATGTCTATAAGTGAACACAGCGATAACTTCAGCAGGAAATTAAACTACCATCCTAATTTGTACAAAACGGCCTCACGGCTTTTCCATCATTTGTACAAACCGGGATACTAGTTAGCGGTCGATAGTCGTATTTACAAATTTACCATAAAATCTGCGTAAGTGTTTTCTGCGTAAGTTTAAGTTTTGAAGCAATAATTAAAGCCGTATAATTATTTAATTATTTAAGTTTATTGTTACAATAAATGATTCAAACATATCTATTTTTTATTCATCAAGAATGAAATGTAAATATACGATTCACGATGTAGGTTGACTATTTAATGTACATGCCTACTTTTTTTCCATAACATTAGCAAGTAATCGACAAGAAATTGATTATTTACTCATGCCAATCACACAATTTTTAAATTCGCAACTTACATTTCTTATGAGTGCTAGTATCAAAATATGTTACTCACAGTCACGCTATTCCGTCGTCATTTCTTTCGCTTGTGTATGCGATGCCCTGGCATTTACCTAAACTTCAGTAGCGTGATTTTGTGAAATGGCTCTTAATAAGTGCCAGTAACATAGTTTGGCTATACAAACTTCTTTAGGAATAAATGACTCAATAATGTAGAAAAATCAAAACCGCCCCCTTTTTGCAAAGGAGTTAATTTAGGCGCCTACGATGCTCCTACGAAGGTCAATCACCAATTTTGATATTGAAGTATTCAACATCTTACGGCCAGTGTTCAGTAAAGAAGTGTTATAAGGCCACTGACAGAAGAAAGACAAAGAAAGTAATGACCATTTTTTTTTTAATCTTATCAATGTGTTACAAATTATAATCTTAAAATATTCTATAATATTTGATTAAGTGACATGTTGTAGTTTAGATGAGGTAAGATTTTCTAACCATTTTTGTCGTTTAAAAATGGTAAAGGCAATAATTAGACTTTCTTTATCAAAATGTTTTTCACGTGCTACTTGAATTTTCCTTCCGTAAGCATTGGAATATATTTGGAAACTAATTATATCGCACACGATTACCAAGAATCACTTTAAATTTGTCTTTGCTAACCTGCAGCCTTGTACCGCAATTTTTCTTTATTCTTTGTATTGTAATAGTTATTGTCACAGTTAAATTTGAAATTACTCAAATTTTAACGAGCACTCATAATATTTTCAAGCATATACTTACAAACTTGGTAAATTTCTAAAAACTCTGCCTCTGGCAGAAAACATCCAGCACGTGTATTTGTAGGTTTATGAGCGAATTTTTTATCTTGTTTAAATTCAACTCAGTTGAAAAGCAACAAAAAGAAATCTTAGCAACAGAAACGGTAATTTAGAATTTATACTGCTGCTGCTCACCTTGTGATAGATTTTTCTTTCTGCGCATCATGAGACGCCCACAGAAAGATATTCACTACTGATTCCTTCCGTACTTCAGAGGGCACGTGAAGCCGTTGGTCCCGATTGTTGTCTTAGGATGGCAATCGTTATAACATGTTGGTAGGGCATTTTTCAAATGCCCGCCTGGCTAGCTACCACCCTTAAGTGAAAAAACTGTCGACAAGCACCTGATGGTGTATTCTGGCAGCTGTCCTGGAGAGCAAGTAATTCTAGGTAAGCCTGAACAACATCTTCGACCACATCAGTTACCATCAGGTGAGAAAGTGATCCTGGCTAGCATATCAGCTTGATTAAAAAATAAACTAGACGCACCTGTGCTAAGCGAGACGTCAACACGGGCATCCCAAACTCTCCTTGAACAAGACCACCGAATGTGGTTGAAACTATAGTCGGAGCTATCTGACTTAATCACGTGTGTTATCCCGTATTATTTACTAAAATGAGTGAAAATCACGTTAGTTTTTATAATAAATAAGACTAGATATATTTTAACACTAATAAGTCTAAGCACTAAGTAACTAATAAGTACTAAGTAAGATAGCTGTAGTTTCACACTAGTGCGAAGGGAGACATAATCGTGGACGAAGATGACAGAATACTTAAGAATACTTAATACTGTTAGTCGCGGAAGTCCCTAGTTCTTTAAACACACTATCGGGTTTGTTCGAAACTAACTACTTACTACAATTATCACGTTACTTTCCAAGAAAACTTTAATCTTAAGATATGTCTACTTCTTGTTCATTTAATGGTAATTTCAAGGAAAGAGCCTCAATTACATTCAACAAAAATAAGTATAGAACTTGAACTTTGTGTTCTGCCCCCAATCGAGGTCAATGGGCGACGCCGCCGGTGCCATGGGATAGGTAATTTGACATAAATCTGTGAGGGCCATCGACACACCCGCTTCTTCAAACGTATTGCCTCTATCGGCAGGAATTACCCCAGGATTTATGACCCCACCTTTGTTAGGGTAACTGGGGTGCGGGTGTAAATTTTAGTTGCATTTGGTGTTGTAAATAGGGCCGGGGAATTGCCTTGATAACGCTTTCTTTGGCCTATAAGAAATTAGAAATGTTACTCCCTTACTTTGATCAGTGTTTGGTTTGAAGTGTTTATAACTTACTTTAAATATCTTCTTACAGTACATGTTATATATTTTTTTTTTTTATACCTGATGGGCCAGCTTTTGATTTGATCACTATCTTACATGATGGTAAGTGATGATGTGGTCGAAGGTAATGTTCAGGCTAACCTAGAATTACTGGCTCTCAAAGACATCTGCCGGAACACACCGTTAGGTTCTTGGCGACATATTTTCTACTTGAGGTTGGTAGCTAGCCAGACGGGAATTCGCATAATGCCCTACCACCATGCTATAACGACTGCCATCCTTAGATAACAACCGGGACCGACAGCTTAACGTGCCCTCCGAAGCACGGAAGCGCTCAGTAGTAATGTCACTAGCGGTCACCCATCCAACTCATGACCGCGGCGGACGTTGCTTAACTTTGCTGATCGGTTAAGAACAGCTTAGTAAACTTCGCTACGAATGCTTCAAATTACCTGATAGTGAGAGATGTTGTAAGGGGGGTAAACAGGCTTAATCTAGAAGGTATTGGCTCCCAGTCAGCTGCTAGAATATACAGTTCGGGGGCTTGGTATGTAATTTTCAAAAAAGTTATATGATTGCGATACTAGGTAATACTCGTAACGTTATCGCAAAAAACATGTCTCATCAAAGACGTGACGGCGAGCGCGAAAACAGCCCAGAAGCGTACAGTAAGAATATATCAATGATTTTTTAAAACTTTTATAATAGGTAATGCATTCATAGACAGTTGTGTGACAAAATAAAATTACAACTTCGAAGCGCTCGTAGCGAAGTTTGCTTAGCTGTTCTCAACCGATCAGCAAAGTTAAGCAACGTCGCGCGCGGTCAGGAGTTGGATGGGTGATCGCTAGTGACATTACTACTGAGCGTTTCCGTGCTTCGGAGGGCACGTTAAGCCGTCGGTCCCGGTTGTTGTCTTAGGATGGCAGTCGTTATAGCATGGTGGTAGGGCATTTTACAAATGCCCGCCTGGCTAGCTACCATCCTCAAGTAGAAAATCTGTCGCTAAGCACCTAACGGTGTGTTCCGGCAGCTGTCCTTGAGAGCCAGTACTTCTAGGTTAGCCTGAGCAACATCTTCGACCACATCATCACTTACCATCAGGTGAGATAGTGGTCAAAAGCTAACCTATCAGGCAAAAAAAAAAAAAACAACTTTTAATTATAGTGATAGGCAGATATTGTCTCTATGCCATCAGGTAATGAATTATTCCGTGTTTCCAAATGTAGTAGGTTTAGCTTGATAACATATTACCAACAGGTGAGACAGTGGTCAAAGGTTAATCTATTAATTATTAAAAATAACTAAACAGAACCGTTAAGCGCTGCAGCAGCGGTGGGTTCCACAACTTACGAGAGATGTCCCACACGCTATAATTATTGGCTCATCACCATTTAGGAAATGAATACTTATCGGTATAAAATAATGAACAATACAGTATACCACAGAATAGTAGACACCACACCTCGTGGTAGAAATAAGTACATAGTTATTTTTATTTGTTATAGTTTTTTTTTATTATTGTTATAGTTTTTTTTATTATTTGCACGATTTTATTGTATATTTCAATTTATTAAAGTTTTTTTTGTAGCAGTAGAACTCTTTAGTAGTAGAACTGCCACCATATCAAGTTTACCACTAAGCAGTAATGTACATAAATGTGTTCCGATTTGAAGGGTATCGGTGCAGGTGAAATAACAGGCATGTGAAATAACAGGCACTTAACAACTTTATGCACCAGGGTGACAAGCGCAGTGTAGTTCGCCACTTGTGACGAACTGCATCTGTTACATGCAGAAGTTACTGCTTCACACAAGGTAGGCCTCGTGCTTTTTCCATCACGATAGCATAAAACATATATTAATGTCAAAATCAGAGTATTTTAGAGTCATAGACCAATGTCCAGTTTAAAAAAATAAGATGTTTCACCTATACCTACACCAATAAAAATGTTTTCCTACATTACCTGTACTTTGTTTAAATAGCTTTTACCTGCGATTTTTCATATTAATATAAATATATTAATGTAAAAAGTCATAAAAGCTAGTTCATTCTTTAATTTATTTCCTTGATACTTTCTTGTTCTGGTAGTTGATATGACAAAGGCGATGGTCACTCCCTAGGCCTTTAAATCGGTATATGAAAATAACAAAATGGAATATTCTTACAAAGGTTTGCCACTTTGTCGTTGGTGATTAAACAGCTGATACTATTTCCTGCAAAAGTGGAAAGAGTTGAGTTCACACAAGAACACTTTTAGCGCGATTTCCTGTGATATATACCTGACCTAGCGCGGATAACATATCATATTATAAGGAGATAAGACGTATACCTGATTTATTGAAGCAGTGATGGCTCAGTGGCATTGGCTATGGACTGCCGTGCAGCAGGTCCATGGTTCGAATCCCGCCCAGAGCTTGAGCTTCACCGCATGGTGGAAGGGCATTTTGTGAATGCCCGCCTGGCTAGCGACCACCCTCAAGTAGAAAATCTGTCGCCAAGCACCTAACAGAGTGTTCCGGCAGCAGTCCTTGAGAGCCAGAAAAATTACAGGCTAATGAGACCTTACAACTGGACATCTCAGTGTGACTGGCACAGTGCAATTCGTCGTTGACGAAATGCGTCTGTTATAGGCAGAGGTTAGTCCACTTAACATCAGGTGGGCCTCGGGCTTGTTCCGTCACAATAACATTAAAAAAAAAAATATATATATATATATATACCTTCAGATGATGGACCTTAAGGTTAGATATAATAAACCTACAAACATTATC
Source organism: Plagodis pulveraria (assembly GCA_963890685.1). NCBI lineage: Eukaryota > Metazoa > Arthropoda > Insecta > Lepidoptera > Geometridae > Plagodis > Plagodis pulveraria. The sequence continues at coordinate 21,080,492 of OY982956.1, read as the reverse complement.
ATTTTAGCAAACAATTGGATATTATTAAAACATTTTCGAAGAGTTTATGATATAATGATCAAAATGTTTTTATTTTTTATTAAATAATGAAATTGTTAATATAAGAAATGAGTATGACGCAGCTTGGCCTAAGTTTCGTTTTAAAATTTTAGTGCCGGAGTGATGTGGCGGAAAAATAATTATAATATGCGCTTATTATTTTTCAATTAATTAGAATTCTGACATGTTAATAATATTTTCATCGATTAATGTATGTAAAACTGACGTATGCCCTAAAAAGGCATATATACTGGGCTATTGGTAAAATGCTAACAACCTCTTAGGGTTGACTTTTGCTAGTCCTAACAAACATTTCCAAAAGATTGAATATGCCCGAGGGCCACCTGATGTTAAGTCTCTTGTGCCTGTAATTTATTACTTCATATTTTTTTATTACTTTGCTCGATGTAAATATTCAAAACTCTAATTAATAAGAGTTAAAATAAAAAAGGTAAAAATTAAAAATAATATATCTCAAAATGTATGTTAGGACTAGCAGAAGTCAACCCTAAGAGGTTGTTAGCATTTTACCAATAACCCTGTATAATATCAGTAGTTACAAATACACTGGTTGGGTTATTTTTAAATCTCTTAAAGCATAACAATGTCAAACTTGACCAAGCCGATTACTGCTTGGTTCTGTGAAAAACCAATGAAAAACCTCAAGAGTGAGAAATAACTTAGGTAAGATTGTTTCATCCGTTCATAAAACTTCTTCTGTATATTTTATCAAAAGTTGTTTATTCGAATATTATCACACATACATGTTACTCATAATTCTCATAAAGGATATAATATCATAAACGAAAAGCACTCAAAAGTCTCTATTCAAAAAGTTTAATCTAAAGTTATGCAAAGTATGACCTATCCGTCGGTCCACGTTGACTGAAGTTGTAAAATTTCCAATTTTCGAGACAGTTTTCAGTATGGCACATTAACTTGTCGACTGTTGCTATAGATATCACAGAAACTTGAAGTTAAACGAGAGTTTTAATGACATTTTTAGACTAGTCTGGAATGTTTATCTCTGTTACTGGAAGCTTGAAATATCTAGGTAGTATCAAACGTTTAAAATTATGAAAAGTAAAGAATATTTATAATCACACACAAATGAACACTGCTTTATCAGCTTTAGATAAACATATTTTAGTGCTAGCCTTATTTCAGGTATTTATTACATGAACCAAAATGTCAGGGTGTCCAATGAGGTGCCGCTAGAATATCATGGCGATAGGGCATTTCGCGAATGCCCGCCTGGCTAGCTATCACCCACATGTATAAAATCTGTCGCCAAGCACATAATGGTTTGTCCGGCAGCCGTCCTTGACGGGCAGCATTTCTAGGTTAGCTTAGATAGCCTATCAGCTATATAAAACCCTTAATGGGGGAGGCTGTGTTGATACAGTACAGTACCCAAATGGTACAACGGAGACGAAACTATTTGTATCTGCTCTCTGTTTGTCCCGTTAGTCAATGAGAAATTGAATTACATTAGTCTGTTACAGATCTGTAGCTCGTAAACGGACTAGTAACAAACTTGAAACCTGTAATGTACCGAAAAATACATTTTTTATTCTTAAGCTTGTGCGACGTCATCGTCTATATCTTATTAGTAACAGAAATAGATTGTAAATAAATATATGTATTTTTATTTCGAGAATATAGGGTTTTTATATTAAAATTTACAGAGCACTCTTGGGGAGACACGGGAGAGACTTTTTTACGAGAGTCTTTTTATTCAGTACAACTACTTTAAATATATTTCTTTGGTAATCTATTGCTGCATTAAAAACATATTATTTATGATCAACAAAACAAATATTCGCGGGAAGTTGCGATGCCAAACTTTATAAGAGCAAGGCCTGGCTACACTTGACTGGTTTTTAGGATTCCTTACTAAACCGACAAAATGGAGCCCTATCAATAAGACTGCACTGTCTGTCCGTCCGTATATCACGGGATTCAACGTTACTTACATGAAATTTTAATCATTTTGTGAAAAATGCTGACACAATACCAAATAAGAGATTGCAATTATGATAATGAAATTAATATGGGCTTTGTACGTGTTGACTAATTTTCCAGCATGGGTCCATAATATGAGATAGTGACTGACAAAAATAAAGCATGCTCGCATATGGAGTATCGTTGTAGCCCATTGAGTAGATACAAATATTACATTTATATTTTTTTAATCTAATTAATGGAAGCTTCTATTTAAAACTCAACTAGTTAGAAATTTAAAAGTTTTGTATATATATTTCTATTTTTTATATTAAGAGAATACAAGATTAAATATTAAATAATCGACAAATGAGACTGTAATGCTGATTCCAAACTTAGTTTTGAAGTTTTAATCAACAATTTTAAAAACATACATATTTTTGGATGATTTAAACACATCAAATTGCTTAGGGATCAAGTATGTTTTCGAGTATTGTCGCAATATAGGATTATAATTTTTGAATTTTATTTAAATTGTAATTTAGTCTTTTTGTAGTTCTAGGCATTATTAACTACTCTTAGCAAATTTTAGTTTTGGTTTAATATTAAAGTGCCATTGCATCTCAAGAAACAAATTAATAATCTAAACTATAATACAATATTATAAAGAAGACAGATTTGATTTTTGTTTGCATTGAACAGGCTCTGAAACTACAGGACCGATTTAAAAATTTATTCACCATTAGGATCCTACATTATTCTTGATGAACAAAGGCAATAAATCATTTTAAAAAAATGTTTGTTTTTGTTATTTTTTTTGTGAAATACCCGTGCGAAGTTGGGGCGGCCCGCTAGTAAAAGTAAAGGTTTCATATTGCTTTGTGACAATTATAACTGCGCGCTCTCATTACGCTTTGCCGCCAAAATGCGTAACGGCAGGAAATTGCGTATAACATTGTCATTACTAACTTTAAATTAATTAATTTATGAAGCTGTACATATCTCCGGTAGTAGTTGAGATTCCGTATTATTCTGTTTATATTTAGATGTTCAAAAACTGTAAATTTTCTATGTTACATACAAAACACAAACTATTATCAAGCGCTAATAAATTGTTATTAAAACAACAGCTGGTGGAGTACAAAATCTCGCGTAACAATTTCTCATTTAACTAAAGGACGTGTGTGTCAGACTTTGAGCAGGTGTCTGTGGTTTGAGGTTTAAACCAGCCATAGGACGTCACCAACTTAACCTTGCTCTCTCCATGACCTTTAGCCGTGTGAAATACAGTTCAAATCATAGTACCACAACTGAATAAAACATTTTAGATGCCAACAAAAACTTTCAACTGAAACTAAGAGCGTACGTGATCATTATATTAGTTGATGGCATAAAGTTGCATTTTGCTTGTCCATTGACACGCTCATTGTAATATTGGCACAACTAGCAGAGTTGTCGATAGCTATTAATTATTACCTCATTTCCTTTACTGTTAAATTTTATTAATACATATATTACCTACTATGGATATAATAATGTAAAGCCTCAGATATACTTCTAGCTAGATCTATCTGAGTGTAGAGAAAATATTTTTTTCAGGACTATTTCATGCTTATGGTTTTATATATGTTAATGTTGTTTCATATACAAATTCATACACTACCGCATGCTTATCAAATTACAAATATCATAGCACAACATTTTTATCTCGATGGACAAGTTAAGGGTGATTAGATTTATTATTTATTAACATTATCCCGCACATGACTTAAATATTAACAGGTTAATAAAATTAAGACATTTTTCTTTCAATTACATTATGAAGACTATCATGCTTCTTCGGACTAACACCGTCCGAGCATGTTACCAATATACATTGCCCTACGAATAAAGGAACTTCGTTTAGAAACAGAAATATACAAACAAACTCCCATTCCTTCCATCTAAGCTCAAAACACATTGTATGGGATTGAATATGCTATCTTGTTATCTAGTACATTATTTAAAGATGTATAGCGGAGTTATAACACAGCTATGTTCATGAGTGAGTAATCACTGTTTTTCCTGAGCCAAACACTTTTTTTAAATATATATACATATATATATATATACACATTCAGTTCTTTTACGTAGTTTTCCTCCTTTTATGGAAATCTGCGATAGTGTGAAGTTTTCATTTCAATTGAAAATATTTTAACAAATATATTCAAAAATTAAACGTGTTAATCATACTCTTATAAAATTGACATAAATAATTGTATTTATAATTAAATGTATGTTAAATACGACTTAAAAGTTTGTCGATGTGCAAGAACAGGAATAATTAATATTTTATAGAACTAAACTTGACAACAGGTTCCGCCACAGTCACATAAAAATAAAAAACACACAAGTTACAGGTACTTGAGGGAGCATTCATAAAATGCGTTACCATCATACGAATTATTTTGTGGGTGACAATTTTCGGAACTAACTAGGCCATTTTTGTAAATTTGTTAAAATCCGTTTAACCGGTTACGAATGTGAGTAGTTATGTACACACAAACGTTTGTAAATAACAATAGGTAGTATAAGCAGGATACATTTCACCACATACCCAACTTAAAGGAAATTCATGCTATGGCTAATCTCTATTATCAAACCATGCCAAGCGACGACGTTACAAATTCATTAAATTGTTCACAAACCATGCGAGACCGTGTCTAATATGTATTAAATTCCGTTCATTTTCTGACATACGTGACTTCTGTGATTTTACACGGGTCGTTATAATAGGAGGAAAATATGCCATGTACGACGAATTTGAGAGAGATTTAAAACCTTGACACAATTAATTTGTAAATGCATGGCCCTTCACACGGTAACAAGTTTATTTAATTACCTATTCGTACCTACCCAGCTAACAATTTGACGTCGAATCGAAGACTTTTCACAGTTATTCTCGACGTGTCTGGCGTCATAAATGATGTGAATACGACGTACGAAAATACTTCCTAATGTCTTGGTCATACGACGTAAGTAAAAAACGTCCATTCGACGTATTTTTAAGATGTTAATTTGGCATCTAAAGGCGTGGGAAAGGCTTAAATTGAAATATTTGCGTTAAATTTTAATGCCAAAATTATTTTATAACAAATTTATTACGACACTAACCGACGAAGTTGTGCCATATATTTCGTGGGACATGAATTATATATTATTATACATTACACATGACTTCTCCCTAGATTGAATAGCGCTTTATCGGAATCCCGGTGGCTATATGAAGACAATTCTCAAATTGACGAAATATTTGGCGTATGAAAAGATTTTCGGCTGCTATGGTCACAAACACTGCGACTTGGTGTGTAAGTCGGTGATATACACACTGCGCCACGAATTAATTAGTCAACTGAGAGAAAAAAATAACACGCGTAGTACCCATAATGGATGTCTTTACGTCGTCGTTGATAGACGAATAAAGTGCCAACCTATCCACGACCAATAACAGACGTCTGGAAGACGTCATTATGGTGTAGGCGAATAGAGTACCGATGTTTTTTATATACCCATATATTTGAACCAGGAATGGCTTCGTGGATTTTTTTTCTATAAAAAGCAGGCCAGTCGCGCGTTCTTTTTCATAGGTCATATTCCTTATGAATGGTAAAGAAGATAAATGTCAATTTGACTGTTTCTCTTGAAAACAAGGCAAGTTCTCTAATGTCAAAATGAAGGTTATTTTCACTACCATTCTAATTACACAATAAGGCCTCTTGTCTGTCGCAACCAGGAGCCTGATAAGATGTAAAATCTCTTATTTTGACTCTTTTATAAGTGAAATGGCTCTTAGCGTCATTAGATGCATGGAACTGTACTTAATATTTAAAAAATGGGCTTTCAAACATGACAAACAATATATTAAATAATTATTAAACAACACTATATTATAACTAATCATTTATTTTAAAATCATGATTTTAAAATATAAAATAAGAGAAATGAATCTATAAACTAACCTCTGTTTTCGTAGTTACAGCCTATTTTCTCCAAAACCATTGCCACAAAATGTTTTTTTGAGGTTCGAATATGTACCCGATCAGTCACGTCGAACCTACAGGTCAGACACAAACTATCGACTTTATCGATACTTGTGACATCAGAACTTTGTCAAGCCCTATCGTAAACAAATGTTTTTACAGTTTTTCGTAAAATACCAACCAATTCTTCATTTAGCAATGTAACTTGATGATAAGTATGAAGATAAACCTATTATCTAATACAAAATGACGAAATAATGATTATCAAAAAAGCAGTACAAATAAACATAAATTACCTGTGAAACGTATATATATTCGGGTTACTGCGTCTTGTAACCTCACATTCACTCACTGAACAAGACATTATGCTTGCAGAATACATATTTTATATTATAATCGTTCATAATATTTGAGCAAATATACAAAATTCGCGCCGACTTGGAAGTGGCCGGGACGCAATGGCCTCTTACTCGCGTAAAAAATGACATACCGTCTTCTTGTTTCACTATCTCTTTTTCTCTCGTGACAGTTTGTAGCAGCTTAGGACCTTTCACTCCCACACTTCGTAGGTCTTTTGAGCGTAGCGAAAAAATCCTAGGTCTATGGTTCAATTTCGCTTGAAAATCGCATTAATTTATTTAAAATCCACTATTAAATGGTGGTTCTGTTAAAGTTACATTTCGTAAAATTCGTGATATTTTCGGTCAAAATCGATTTGGTAGTTTAACGATATGTGTGTATACACGGAGAGACATTAATTAAAAAATTATATTCTTCAGAACGTTTAAGTCTCTTTGTCAATGGCCATATTTTTTTAAATAGTAGTAGTAATTTAATAGTAGTAGTCCATGATTATATATTTTGGTTTCTACTTCATTATTATAAGTTTAAATTCCAAAATAAACGACAATGCTCACACACGAAAAATTCAAATTGCACGTAAAAGACATTTTGTATTAAAAAACATAGTATACAGTTTACTGAGACAAAATGCTTGGATAATTTCGGCTTTGCAAAACCACCTGCCACTTATGTAATTACTAAATATATATAATTTTTTTATGCCTGATATGTTAGCCTTTGACCAGTATCTCACCTGATTGTAAGTGATGATGTGGTCGAAGATGTTATTCAGGCTAACTAAGAATTACATTTACTGGCTCTCAAGGACCGCTGCCGGAACATAGCGTTAGGTGCTTGGCTACAGATTTTCTACTTGAGGGTGGAAGCTAGCTAGGCGGGCATTCGCAAAATGCCCTACCGCCATGCAAATACAAATACGTGCATTAATATATAATATTATTGTAACACATGGCTGAAAGACAATAATTCATTACATTTTTAACTGACCCTTATGGACTTATATACTTTTGCTCTCATACGGCCCGTATGAGAGTAATGTTGCCATTTCATCATTTCATACAATTCTCATTTTTCGTTCGTGCGCGATAGGTGCCTGTATTTAGTACCAAATACTTGCTAGGTGGAGTACCTATCTGGGGGCCAAGTCTGCTAATTACATGTTCATATTCAGCATAGATTCATTCAATATTCATACAAGATAGATTTGGCAGTCTGCTGATCCCTTATTAATATATGAATCTATGATGAATCTAGGCTAGTTTGACGATATAGCCTACAAAAAAGAAAAAGAAAAGAGTAAGACAATTTAGAAAACAATTTCGTTATTATTTATTATTATTTTATTATTTCGTTTCGTTTTCATATGAAACCAAGATTGAATCAATATTGACTCAATATGAATGATATGAAGTTAGCAGACTACCATAGATTCATATTGATAAGTAGACTTGACGCTCTGAAGCCAGTGCCCATGTAGAACCGGTACCCAGGCGCCCAAATGGCAAGAATCGCCATATACCGATAAAAAATATGTACCTTGCGTACAGGTTCCGTATCACCTCTTGAATATGGTTTACTTTTTATGTTTCATCCAATGTGACTCAATAATCAGAAGTAATAAATAATTAATCATTATCACATTACTAACGCAATTATCAAGTTCACTGTTTCATGTAATTAAAAATCCATTAGTCTTAATACTTTTTGTGGCACTTTCGTATATTTATTGCATGCACGCACGCAATTACTGATGAGCGTACTGAAAATTACGCTTGATCTGTCTTAATAAAATGATTCGATTTTATCAGGAAAATTGATTTAAATTATAAATAATCGTTACACGACATACTCGATTAGATTTCATTATAAAACGTTCCAGTACACAATGTTGTATTTCATCGGAAAATTATTTATAGTCATATTTCTAAATATGATAACAAACACTATCGCGTTCTAAACGAAAATCACAATATTATAAAAGTATTTTTGCAGACCAGAATCGAACCCGCCGAAAGGAATAGGCATCCGGCGTGTAATTGTGCTCCAATCGTTTGTAATGTGATTTTTATTCAGTTCGTGATACTTCTTTCCAGGGGAATTTGCATTGTATACAACCAGCTACAGATAGGACACGAATGGGCGCACGGACGGACAGAGTAGGCTTAGTAATAGGCTAACGTTCCTTGAAAATAACGTTAACATCCTTGAAAAACACTTAAATATTATAAAATAACATCTATTGACAATTCCGCCTAATATTCCTGTTAAACCAACGTGATCACAAACGCCACCCAGCTAAACCGGAATTTATTTTGATGCGTTTCGCTTCTACGCTAAGCATTCTCAAGAGATTTCAACTCTTCGGGCGCTCGATCTGATTTCCACAAAGTAACGCCTGAATCTATTCATTACTATAAATGATTTTTTCATATCAGGAACAACGTCCATGGTTGAACAAATGGCTCCCAATTAAGGGATTTGACATAATCCCCACGCTTGAGAGGCGTCTTGGAGACCGCAGCGTAAGACGGTACATCTTCAAAAAGCGCTAGTTTACATTCTGGTATCCATTCTTCCTTTAGTCACTATAGTGACGAGTTATAAATAAATACATTTCATCGCAAGTCGAGGTTTAGTTTTTGCTTACCGTGCGGTGCCTTAGGCACTTTTTTTATACCTGATGAGCTAGCCTTTGACCACTATCTCACCTGATGTTTTGTGATGAAGTGGTCGAAGATGTTGTTCAGGCTAACCTAGAATTACTGGCTTTCACAAAATACCCAACCACCATGCTAACAACTGCCATCATAAGACAACAATCGGGACCGACGGCTTAACATGCTCTCCGAAGCACAGAAGCGCTTTGTAGTAATGCCACTAGCGGTCACCCATCCAACTCTAGACCGCAGCGGATGTTGCTTAACTTATCTGATCGGTTAATAACGGCTAAGCAAACTTCGCTATGAGAGCTTCGCAATCGCTTCAATCTCCAAGGTTAAGGGGTAAACTTTTGTTGCCTTGTCCAAAGCCCGGTGGAGTTGTATTATCGCAGCAGTAAACAACATCCAGCTAAAATTTTTGTTTAGATCTGACTAAGTTTGAATTAGATAACATCGTTTTATTTGGCGCTATCGTAGTGAGACTAGTGACGCGAGATTCTTACATAGCTACGTCTCAGAATACAGAGTAATAAAATATAGCAAACTAACCCCTACGTGTCCTATTAATCTAAAATTAAAATGTTAAAATTTGGCAACTGCCACTTGATAGTTGTGCCGTATTTCCCCTATTGATTTTAATAGTTCATTTGTGTCTTTCTATCTTGACGTAAATCAATCGATGACAGATATAATGTCCCGTACAAATCATCTTAACATATACAGGGTAATTGGAAAAATGCTAACAACCTCTTAGGGTTGACTTCTGCTAGTTTTAACAAATATTTTGAGATGTCTTTTTTATACGATGTAAATCGATAAATCATCTATATTATTAAATCTCACCTGTATTATATGCAAGTTAAAATGTTAGGGTGAGCGCGGTGTTTGATGCTAATCATGTTCAAAATGGCTTTAGGTATACATATTATCTCGCTAGGCCCTATATTAGGACATAGGGTACTTTTATCCCAATCCACTGAGCAGTTCCTTAAACAGTGAAAATGACTAAAATCAAATTAATACCAAATTACAAAAGTCTAAAGTAATAAACCGATTTTTATGCAACGTATTTATGTTGTACGAACGTGCAAAATTTTCTGTACAGAGTCGTAAAAAATATTGGATATTAAATAAATAATGTAATTAATAACAAATATTTTAAATAAAAAACTTTACAATAAAAATATATCTAGTGACAAATCCGCCTACTTTTCCTGTTAAGCCGACGTAACGTCATAAACACCACTTAACGAAACCGAAAGAATTTTCGAGGCGTTTCGCTTCCGCAGATATCATCCTCATTATAATAAGACTATTTTACATACCTTGTAATAAAATAGTAGACTATTTAATATACCTTGTAATAAACTAGTTATTTAGTAACGAGATTTTTTTTTGATGAGAAAGCAATTCCATTTCAGAAACTCCAAAAAGCAACAAAATACCGGTCTAAGCATAAATCTTAAGTTGATAAGAACGCTATTTATAAAATCTAAACTTTATTTTTACCTAAAATTTTAAAGCATTATAACCATTGTTAGTAAACTACCAACACGAAAATTCCAACAAAATATTCCATAGTCCCTAGACAGATCCACTGCAGCTAAACTCTAAGTTTATTTTGTACAATACCCCAGAGAATTCTAAATGAGACGACATTCTTTTACGCGTCCCCTTTTGTTCTGTTTAAGTTAAACAAAAATAAGTGAGAATAACCCAGTTACAGTTTATATGTAGGTATATGTATACTGTGAACTTTACAAGTTTGAAATAATAAAACCTATTTGAATAATGAACGAAATACTATTGGTTAAAAAACTATATGTGTACTGGATACACCTTACTATGCTGGTGTGCCGAGGAGGGTGTTGCTTGAGAGAAACAAGTATTGAGAGCTTCTTGTTATTTATTCTTCGGAGTTGTTTTCTTGAGGAGAGGTGAGCACTGAATGACTTTCACAGCAAAATGGGCCTGTTTATAAGCCGCCTATTCTCTACAGTCTAGTCGTGCGCAGCGAGAGTGCGCGAGGCGCGCTCGGCCAATGGGAGAGGCGTATGTTGCCTCTCGCTCAGGCGCATGCTCCCTTTCACTCGCACCTATCGCTACTCCGTTGGTTGGAGCCTTACCCTATGGAGAGCACCTATTCTATTATTATTTATTTACACTTACAAATATGGTACGATACAATTTTAACTATATTACAACTATCTATAACTTATGAACTATTCTTGAAGGCGTCGTCCTGCACATCTCTCCCGCCGTGTGACCTCGTCGCATCTGCTGCCGGTGTTGGAGAGACGTCTTCAATAGGCAGGATCACCATCTTCCTTACTGGACGCCGCAGGATGCCTCCTTTAGTCTTCACGTCGACGGTGCGCACGACTGTGTCAGGCCCTGGATACGTGGCGATAACTTTTCCACGAACCCATACGTTGCGTGGCAGATTGGGGTCGATGATCTGGACTAGATCCCCGATCTGTACTGTGGGTCCTCTTCCGTGTGGCTCCCGCCGGTTTTGAAGTTCTGGGAGATACTCTCGTAGCCATCTGCCCCAGAACATGTCGGCCAGTCTCTGTGCTGCGCGCCAGCTGTCCTTCGTCAGGGTATCTCGTTCGTTGAAGGTTCCAGGTGTCGGTACTCGTCCGGGTCCTCCCAGCAATAGGTGATTCGGTGTTAAGGCTTCCGGGTCGTCCGCGCTGACGGATACGTGGGTCAGCGGGCGACTGTTCACCGTGTATTCGGCTTCTGCCAGAAGGGTGGAGAGGACTTCTTCTGTTGGTCTTCTCTCGTGGAGTGTTGCTGTGAGTGCTGTCTTCACAGATCGCACCATGCGTTCCCATGCCCCTCCCATGAACGGAGCTCCGGGAGGTATGAAACGCCAGGAGATCGTGCGTTTTGCGGCCTCTTCTGCTGTCGCGGTATCGATGGCTTGCCGTAGTTCTTTGTTGGCTCCCGTCAGGTTCGTCCCATTGTCCGACCAGATCTCTGTTGGGCAACCTCGTCGGGCGATCATTCTTCTAAGTGCCATGACTGCTGAAGATGTACTGAGTGAGTTCGCCAGTTCTAGGTGAATAGCGCGGCTCGTTAGGCAAGTGAAGATGGCGACGTATCGCTTCTGATGCGTGCGCCCCACGGTAACTGTCAGTGGGCCGAAGTAGTCGAGTCCTGTGAAGGTGAAGGGTCTTCTGTGGTGTGCCAGGCGACATGACGGCAAGTTTCCTGTTCTCGGGTACGGCGGTGTTTGAGTTTTCATTCTGCAGTGAAGGCATCTTCTTACTATGGTTCGAGCTGTAGGTCGAAGGCGCAGAACCCAATATTGTTGGCGACATTCGTTCACTGTCGCTTCGACGCCAGCGTGATGCAGCTGGGCGTGTACACTCTTGATCCATAGCTTGACTGTAGGATGATCTCCGTCTATGATCATCGGGCTTTTGACGCTTTCTGTGATTTGCGTGGTGGCGTCTATGCGGCTTCTAAGCGTCAATCTTCCATCGTTGTATACGACACTTAATTGACGTAGACGGCTTTCTTTGTCGATGGGCTTCTCTTTTGCAATGTTCTCTATGTCTTCCGTGAAGGACTCTTGTTGCGAAGAGCGCATGAGGAGTTCTTCTGCCCTTATCAGCTGTTCTGCAGTGACGGGATGGAAGTTTATTTTTTCTGTCCTTATTTTCTGTAGTGGCTGTTTATTCTTCTGATCTGTGGTTTTCTTGTTGACTTTGTTCCACGCGGGATCTTTCTCTTGGTTCCTTTTCGTTCGCCTGTAGTTGACCTTTTCTATCTTCGTCCTGCAGAGTTGTATGAACTGCAGGACTCTCGCGGTGCTGTAGCGAAGTCTCTCCCAGTTAGAGAAGCGAGAGACATCGGGTAGCCCTTCTGCGAGCCTCTGTGTCTTGCTGTTGGCTATGTGGTTGACTCTTTCATCTTCCGTTGATGTTGGGGTCGGAGGTGACGTGTCCTTGGGCCAGTTTTCCTCGATCTCGTACAAGAATTCCGGTCCTCTGAACCATCTGTGGTTTGCGTCAAAGGATGGTGGAGCATCTCTGGTAGCGTCGTCTGCTACGTTGAGTTTTGTTGGTACCCAACGCCATTCATTGACTGTGGAGCTTTCCTCTATAGCTGCGAGACGGTGAGCCACATACGGTTTGTAGGATCGCGAGCCCGTCTTGATCCAGGCTAAAACTGTCTTGCTGTCAGTCCAGAAAACCTTAGAGTCTGGTTTCCTCTCATGCTCCTTCATGACGGCTTCGGCGATGCGCGCGCCCATTACTGCGGCTTGCAGTTCTAGTCTCGGTATCGATGTGAGCTTGAGAGGCGCGACTCTTGCCTTCGCTATGACGAGTGACACGTTGACTTCGCCGTTTGGAGCTTCTGTTCGCCAGAAGAGGGCTGTGGAGTAGGCCACCTCACTGGCGTCTGTGAAGATATGAAGTTGAAGGTTGGTGGCGTCGCTGTAACCGAGGTAGCACCTCGGGATGGCCACGTCGCGGAGGTTCTTCAGGTGGATGATCCATGTCTGCCAATCGAAGGACAGATCTTCATCTATTTCGTCATCCCAGGCTGTGCCTCTGCGCCATATCTCTTGCAGGATCTGTTTCGCTCTGGCTGTTACTGGAGAAGCGTATCCAAGCGGGTCGAAGAGAGACATCACAACCTTTAAAGCTTCTCTCTTAGTGGGCCTTTTCCCTTCTATGATCTGTGGTGGTACTCTGTTCAGGTTGAGATTGAACGTGAGTTTATCTTCTTCCGGTTTCCATACTAGCCCCAGAACTCTTTCTGTCTTCTGTTCGGTTTCGTAGAGTTCTGCATCTTCTGAAGCGTTCTGTTCACCGAGGGCTTCAAGAAGTCTTGTTGAGTTAGACTTCCACTGCTTGAGGATGAAGTGGGCCTTCAGGTGTACGTCTCGTACTCCCTTAGATATTCGAATCGCATCTTCTATGGTTCTGAAGCTGTCGAGATAATCGTCAACATAGTGCTTTTCTTTTATGGCGATTGCTGCTTCGGGATGCGTCTGTTGGTTTGCTTCGGCGTTTAAATTCTTCACGAAGATGGCCGTCCATGGAGAACTGGAGGCTCCGAAGATGAGCGACGTCATCCTGTACTCTTCTGGTGGTCTGTCGTCCCGTCGATCCCGACGCCATAGATATCTGAGCGCGTCTCTGTCTTCTTTCCGAAGTTTCACCTGCATGAACATTTCCCCAATATCGGCTGTCACTGCAATCTTGTGCTGTCTGAATCGCATCATGACGCCTGGCAGTGACTGTAGGAGATCAGGGCCTTTAAGTAATGCATCGTTGAGGGCCACTCCCTTTGTCTTGGCTGCGGCGTCGTGCACAACTCGTAGCTTGTCAGGCTTCATTGGGTTTATTACCGCAAAGTGTGGGAGGTACCAGGTTTTGCCTGGAGTCTTCTCTTTCGGTGCAGGTTCTGCGTACTTCTTGGTGATGAGCGCTTCCATCTGTTCTGTGTATTTCTCTTTAAGTTTCGGGTCACGGTCGAGCTTCTTCTCTATGCCATAGAGTCGTTTCAGCGTGTTCTCGTAATTGTCGGGAAATGTGAAGTCTTCTTTCTTCCAGAGCAGAGAAGTTTCGTATCTTCCTTCTTCTGTGTGGACTGTATTCTGTATAAGGATACGCCGGGCTGTCTCTTCTGGATCTGTCGATGGTTTCTTCGCGTTGAGGCAGAGTGCGTCTGTAGCGAAGTATTGCTTCATCATTTCCTCCAAGTTATCTTCTTCTCGGGCTTCTGTGATGTGTGAGACGAAGTCTATGCTGCGGCCGAGAGAACGTGTGTGGTTCCCGTGCAGTACCCAACCCAGTGGCGTGAGTGATGCCACTGGTTGGTTTTTGTCGCCTCTTCTTATCTTCGATGTCAGGAGCAGGTGCCAGTTATCTTGGCCTATCAGGACGCGTGGCTTCGCATTTTCATAAGTGAGGAAGCGGCTGAGGTCTCGCAGGTGTTCGCATTTCTCTATTTGTTCTTTCGGAATTTCCTGCGTTGAGACTTGTAGATTCATAACTGTTCTCGCTTGAATCGGTTCCTCATGGTTATTGAGACCCTTAATCACGAAGCTCACTCTTCTAGATTGAGTCTCTGCTGTCTTCATCTTGTTGATTGCTTCAATGCGTAGCGGGTCTATGGGCCCAGTTGCCCCGATCTTGTCGCTGATGTTGCTGTCGATGAGCGTGACTGTGGATCCGTCGTCAAGCAGCGCGTAAGTGTCAATTGTTGCTGTAGGCCCCTTCACTTGGATTGGTATAATCTTGAGGTAAGATTGCTTCTGTGTGGCGGTCCAAGTAGTGGTGACGGCCTCTGTTGTTTCCTTTTCTTTAGCAGGTTCTGTCTTCTTAACGAAGTGTAGCAATTTGTGGTGATAGTACTTGCAGCCGTTGGTGTCGCAGGTACGTCGCTTGCAGCTGTGGTTTCTTGCTCTGTAGCGTAGGCATCGAAAACAAAGATGCTTGTTCTTGGCGATGTCCCATCTTGTGTTGCTGTCTGCGTTTTTGAACTTTTCGCAGTCTGTTGTAGTGTGTCCGGTATTGTCACATACCGCGCACTTCGCTGTGGTTTGTTGTTCTTCTGTGACTGTGTGCACTTTGTATGTGCGCTTGTTCTGTGAGGTGGGCTGTGCTTGAGTGCCCACTGGTTCGGGTTGTGCGTAAGGTGCGCACAGGTCGGCTTCTGTCTTCATAAACTTCTCCATCTTCAGTAGGTCTGGATTTTCTCTTGGTTGTTTGGCGGCGAATTCGTAGAACTTGTGACGAAGGGTAGGCGTGAGCTTATCCAGCAGTATCTTGCTGTTCTCTGGATTAAACAGGAAATGTGCGCAGCCCAGAGCTTGAAGTATGCACACAGCGTTGGTGATCTTGCTTGAAACTGTGCATGTGTCTTGCGGGTTTTCTGTGAGTCGTGGCAGCGCCTTCAGCGTATTAAGTTCCGCTATGGCGATGGCTTCCGGCTTTCCGAATCTGGATTCGAGTGTGCGCATGACGTCTGCAGGATCGCTGTTGCTGATGAGTAGCCCTTCAACGGCTTCGCTGGCTTTTCCTTTCAGGTTTCTTCGTAATCTGTTGATGTTCTCGAACTTCGTAAATAATGTTGCCGTCTCATTGTAGGCGGAGCGGAACATCAGCCATTCTTGATGATTCCCACTGAAGACAGGTAGTTCGATGTATCTTGGATGACTGGCGGCCTTGACTGCCATGGTGATCGCTGAAGACAGTTGGGCGAGCTCTTGACTATGAAACGCTCCCGCCGATGTCGATGGTACTTGACGCGGGTCTTGATGACGCGGCGCAGGTACTTGCTGTGCTGTTGCAGGAACTTGCTGTACTGTGGGTATCTGTTGATGCGCAGGTTCTCGCTGTGCTGCGGGCATCTGTCGATCCGCAGGTTGTTGCTGTGCTGCGGGCGTTGCAGGTTCTTGCTGTGTTAACCACGTGTCCACACGTGATTCGACGTCTTCCTTGGAGTATACGGAGACATCATCGTCGTCATCCGAATCTTCAATATCTATTGCGGCTACGCGCGCTTCCATAAGCATTACTTGGTAGCGCGCGAGTTCTGCCTTCGCTTGAGCGAGCTTCTGTGCTTTGGCCCGTGACTTCGATTTGACGGACCCAGTAGTCTTCATTGTTGGGCGAACGGGCGGCAGCTTGTCTACGGCTCTGAGACGAGCTTGCCATTCTTCTGTCGGAGGGTCGCCCTGCCCGGCGGCTGGCGGGGCGACTGATTCGGTTTTCGACCTCTTGTCTGGCCTCACTGTGGTGACGGTGACCTCCGTCGCGCTAGAAGGGTGCGCAACGGAGGCTTGTGCCGCAGCGGATGCGTCCGCCTGCGACTCCGATGAAGCTTCTGTTGTCGTGGTGTGTGACGTCTCGAGGCTCATGACGGTATGAGCCGTGGTCTCCGTCCACGCGCTTTGATTCGTCGCGGTAGTACCGGACGAAGACGAAAGGGGGTCTTCGGCGGCGAGGCGCCCCTTTCCTGTAGAGCGTGTGACCGGCATATCGACCGACCAGTTTCTTCTTGTTTCGAACGGCGTTCCTCGACGATCCGGCTCGAAGGACCAAAAGATGTACTGGATACACCTTACTATGCTGGTGTGCCGAGGAGGGTGTTGCTTGAGAGAAACAAGTATTGAGAGCTTCTTGTTATTTATTCTTCGGAGTTGTTTTCTTGAGGAGAGGTGAGCACTGAATGACTTTCACACAAAATACAAAATCGTCTTCTTCTTCGCGCGGCAACTAGTGCCGGCACGGACGCGCCTTCGGGCACGGTTGGCCCCTTTGCGCGGCAATCCTTCGCCAGCAGTGCATCACTGCTGGGTCGCGGGGTGTGTGCCATGTGGGTGGCACCTTCGTCTTGTCCGGGGTATGTGGTCAGTCCAGTGAATCTTCTGTCTCCCTACTCGCCCTCAGCCCACCGGGTGAATCCCTCTGGTGGGAAGCCCAGTGAGCGAGTCGCTCGGGAGACAAGATGTTGGCGCGTCCAGGCCGGCCCTTCGGGGCCTGGGCGTCGCGGCAGCGTCGGGGGTCCAGAATGGTGCTTCCTAGCGGAAGGAAAGGAGCTTGCCCACCCCCGCTAGTACTAGCGGGATGGGGTCGGCTCCCTCCCTAAGCGCCTGGAGCACGTCCTGGAGGATGCATAGGGCGGACTCGATGATTTCGAGTTCCGCCGCCGTCTTTGTCGTCTTCTGATAGGCTGTCTCGCTCTCGCGTGGGAGCGAGACAGTGGCAGTCGGCCTTCTTGGTCGCGCGAGGGGTGCGCGTGGCGCGCCCTCCGCGTGCTTTGTTTGGATGGGTTCGACTTGGGCTGGGGGTTGAACAATGCCCTGTCGTGCACCCTTCTTCTTGTTTTTCTTCTTCTTCTTTTTCTTTTTCTTCTTTGTTCCCTCAGGGCCGGCGCCGCGGACTGGCGGGTCGTTTGCGGCGGCCATGAGGGACTCATTGGCTGTCTTCAGTCCGGTGGCCTTTGGTAAGCGCACGGGTGCGCGCTTACTTGGGGTTGTCGTCGTCATCGTGGTGGTGGTTATAGCCGTGGTGCCCGCGTGCTTGTTCCGCGCCTCCTCGCGGAACACAGCGCAGCGGGGGTTGTTGGCGGTGTGCGCTCCGCCACAGTTGGCACACGTCGCCGGCTCGTCGAGGGGTCTGGGGCAGTCGCGCGCAAAGTGCTCGCCCCCGCACCTTACGCACGCCTGCCGTCGGAAACAGTTGTGGGAGGAGTGCCTGAATGCCTGGCATCTGTGGCATTGAGCTGGGCCCCTCCTCCCACGCCAGTGTTCTAGTTTTACCCCGGGCATGCACAGAAGTTCGTCCACTTCGTATATGCCCGGGGTCAGGTTGTCCGTCCTCTTCATCTGCGCGAAGAAGATGCAGCCTGGTCTGCCTCTTCTTGCGGCGATCTTTTTTACATGTTCGGCTTCATAGCCGAGCTCCTTTAGGTCTTCTTTGATTTCTTCCGGCTTGGTATCAACCGGAAGTCCTCGTATGGCTATCTTTAGGCTTCTCTCTTTGGGCAGGGAATACGAGAACCATGTCAGTTTGTCCCCCTCGGCCAGGTTAGAGAGGTAGGACTGAATGGCACGGTACTCGTCTCCATCGGTTGGCGTGAAACGTACGCCCTTATTATAAGGGCGGACGGACGGTGGTCTGCCGAGCTTCACTTTCAGCGCGCGGAGGTGCCTGCTGCTGTTGGTGAAGCTCTCGATAATGATAGGTGGGTATCGTTCCTTCTTCTTTGTCTCGTCCGGTAGGTTGATGGCAGTGGTGGCCATCACTGGGGTGGCAGTCGGTGTATTGTCCGCCCACTCGTTTGATGCCTGAGCGGGTGGGCGGGGGTTTGTAGCCGTTGTAGTCATCGGTGCCGCGGCCGGGACACGGACGTATGCAGCCGTGGTTACGGCGGCATAAGTCGGTTGCGTCCGGCCTGCGATGTCAGACGTAGGCGGGGCCGCGTCGCGGCGGGGGTCGCGGGGATGGGGCGTGGGCCGCTCGGAGCCGAGGGCACGAGCGCACGCTCTCTTCTGGTCGTCATCGGTGGCCTCGTCACCGCGCTTGCGGCGCAGGCCAGGGGGTGGGTCTTCCATGGTAGGTGGCACTGAAGGCGGGGATGGTGATTCTGAGGAGATGAGTGAAATGAGCGAGCTCACTGAAACGTTTTCGTCCAGCGGCTCAACTCGCCACTTTTGAATTTCCTGTCGGGCGGCTTCGGCGGTGCTTTGCACCGAGAGCCGGAACTGGCGGAAATTTTCCGCGTCCTTTTCGGCCGTGTCGATGGGGACCCTCCGTTTTGACAGGGATCTGTCTCGAGCGGAGGGTTTGGATGACCGAGGCTTCCGGGGGGCGTCAGGACAGTTGCTGCTGGAAGCAGCGTGCTCTTGACGCTTTCCGGAGCTCATCTTCGGGGGTGCTGTGCGTCGCGTGTACCCAAAAACTAGCGCGGCTAGTTTGGCTGTCGTCGAGGGCTAAGGCAGTCTCCTCCCTCTACATCGAGGGGTGGAGTTCGGAGGGCGTTTTCTATAAAACACCCCCGAGTTCCGCAGTTAACTTTTTGTTGGGGTTCCGAACGCGAGTAAAAAGCTCTAGCGCAGAGCACGACTTTCCAAAAAATAAAAATATATAGGCGGCTTATAAACAGGCCCATTTTGACTTTCACAGCAAAATGGGCCTGTTTATAAGCCGCCTATTCTCTACAGTCTAGTCGTGCGCAGCGAGAGTGCGCGAGGCGCGCTCGGCCAATGGGAGAGGCGTATGTTGCCTCTCGCCGTCACCGTCATTTTCTCATCAGCCTTCTTCTCGGCTGGTTGAGGCATCGAGCCATGGCTCATGGCCTCTGCATATTCTCGTGGGGCTACTACCCCACGGTAACTAGTCACTGCGCAGGCTACTACAAGTTTATTGCCGCTCTGCGCAGTGTATGTAGGCACTATAAATTTTTTTTTTTTTTTTTTTTTTTTTTTTTTTTTTTAATAGTGCTTTCTTTTATTCTTTTATTTTCTTAAGGTATGTAGTATCTGTTCTCCCGGTACTGCTAATGCTTCCCTGGGTCTTATGTGTATTCTTCTTCTTCTTCGATGTTTTTGCTCTTCTTCTTCTTGTTCGTGAAGAAGAAGAAGAGCTAGCTTACCATCTTTTGGTGATTTTATGCTATCGCCTTAGTCGGCTTCTGGGGCGTCCCCCCCACCCGGTACTAGTAATTCCCTGGGTAGGGGTCGCCACTTACACCTCACTTCCGGCGGTCTGGCGTGCAACGGCGCTATACCGTGCAAGTGCCGGTGAGGGCCGTTGTCCGCTGTGTTGAACATCTTCTTGGTGATGCGTATGATGAACTCCTCAACTGTTTCTAGCTTCAGACTTCTAATGATTGTGTCGTTGCGGACATAGCGACCTGCTCCTGTTATCACACGGAGGGCTATGTTCTGCTGGGCCTGTAGTCTCTTTTTATTAGTAGCAGAACAGAGGTTGTACCAAGCTGGGCTTGCGTATGTTAGCCTGCTTCTTATATACGTTTTGTATATGCCCAGCTTGGTTCCAAGTGGTAGCTTGGAATAGAGTACAGGCCTCAGCATGGCCCTGGCCGCCCTCGCGTGCTTAACTGCGTGGTCCGCCTGCTTGTTCATAGTGAGCTGTCGATCAATAGTGACCCCCAAGTACTTGGTACTATGTTGCCACTCTATTGTTTGGTTTTGCAACCTTAGGTTGTTTGGTGGTGTAGTTCTTTTCCTGCTTACACAGATGGCGGCTGTCTTCCCGACATTTACAGAGATCCTCCATTTATTTAGCCAATCTGGTAAGAGGTCCAGTTGCTGTTGCATCGTTTTGATGGCTTGTTTGGTGTTGGTGGACGCTGCCAAAAATGCACTATCGTCCGCAAACAAAGCCAACTTCACTCTGTGTTGTCCCTCCCAGCTGTCCTTCAGTAGGGGTATATCGTTGGTGAATAAGCCATACAGGCCGGGTGATAAACAGCTCCCTTGGGGTACCCCGGCCTGTATGCTTCGATGGTCTGAGTCCTTATTTTCTACTGTCACGTAGAATTTCCTTTCTTTAAGGAACTCAGCCACTATTTTGATGTACTGCCTCGGTATTTCAGTTGACGCCATCTTGTAGAGAAGGCCCTCGTGCCACACTCTATCGAAGGCCTTCTCTACGTCTAGGAACACGCAGACAGTGTTTTTGTTTCTGTTTAGGTTTGCGGCCAACTCGTACAGTACTCTGGTAAGCTGTAGTGTCGTGGAGTGCTGGCCGCGAAACCCAAACTGCTCTTCTCTTGGTTGAAGATGTGGTCTCAGTCTTCTCAATAGAATTCTCTCAAAGAGTTTAGCTAAATGAGGAAGCAGGGAGATCGGCCTATAGGACTGGGCCAACCGCCTGTCCTTCCCTGGTTTGGGGATCATGATGACCTTTGCCAATTTCCACGTTTCGGGGAAGTGGCCTGTTCTTAAGATCCCATTGAAGAGCATAGTGATAGCTACTATGCCCTTCTTTGGGAGTTGGTGGATCGTTGCTATGGGCAGGTCATCATGACCCGCTGCTTTCTTCCGAGGTAATCTTCGTATCGCCTTCCATGTTTCAGCCGGGGAGATGTACTCATCCCCGCCCAATGGTTCTGCTTCTTCGCTGAGTACTTTCTTCACCTCTTGAGCGACCATTTCATGGTGTGTGTGTACTTCTCTACCCGCCTCTGGACGGACTGGATGTAGGGTAAACTGGCTCTCCAGGTGTGCTGCGAGTATATCAGCTCGTGCTCTGGGTGCGTATTTCCTCTCTCCGTTCTCCCAGAGGGGGTAGATCGGCTGTGGTGCTCTTGTGAGCGCCCTGTTTAGGTGGTGGAGGTTTGACGTGTGTTCTGTCGCCTGGTCTATCACCCTGTCCCAGGAGTCACCCCGCCATCCCTCCACTGCTAATGAGATCTTAGCAGATAATGTATTGAGCTCCTTTTTAAGCTTTGGGCATCGTGTTCCAGCCCACTGCTTTCTCAGCTCTCTCTTTTTGCTTATCTCCTTTTGCAGGTGGATTGGCAGTTCAGTTCTTTTGGTAGGCTCTGGACACATGGTTGTTGCCTTACTCTTGGCTTCACTCATGCGCTCCGTTATCGCCTGTGTAGCCTTCTCTACGTCTTCTGCCGTACTTACTGGTCCTATTGACAAATCTTCCAGTGTCTGTGCATATAGGTTCCAGTTCGTGCGTTGCCTTGGGTATTTGTTGAGCGGAGACGTATGTACCGTCATCGTTATTAGTATGGGGAGGTGCTGTTCGTCTAGGTTGTACAGCACCTCCACGTTGATACTTCCTTTAATACCCTGATGTGCTACCACATCTAACACATCGGGTCTGTGGTCTGTGTTGGTGGGTATGTTAGTGGGCTCGTCCGGTCCTATAATCTCGAACTCGCTTCTTTCGGCTTCATCATAGAGTGCCTTCCCCACTGGATTGGTGAGTCGGGATCCCCACGCAGTGTGTTTCGCGTTGAAGTCACCGATCAGTAGAGTGGGGGCTTTCCCATCTAATATTGTTCTGAAGTCCTTCGTTACTATGGAACTTTGGGGTGGCCTGTACCCCGCGTATATGCGAAGTTCCCCTTGGCTGGTGTTTGTTATAACCCCGTTAGCCACCAATTGTGTTACTGATGGTAGCGGGAGTTCGTCATGTATGACGTCTCGTCTGACCAGCACGGCTGTTCCTCTAAAGGCCGTGCCTCTGTCTGATATACAGTCTTTCCTATATGTGTAGTAATTAGGCAGCTTCAGGTCAGTATTGGGCTTCAATTTGGTCTCGCCCAGGAGAATGATGTGGACATTCTGCGACTGGGCGAGTGTCCTCAGGTCCCTCTTCTTATCCCTGATGCCACCTGAGTTCCAGTACAGCAGTCTGAGGCCTCTATCCATACTGGATTCTTGCGAGGATCGTGAGGCCTCTCCTAGCCGCCTCTTGGATATCAGTTCCGGCGGCTATGGAGGCGAGCAGTTCCGTTAGGACCCCCAAGATGATGGTCAGGGGGTTCCCACCGCTGCTCGCTGGTGTATCTTGTGTATTCTGGGGGGCTGGTCCCCTTCTTTGTGCTTGCATTGGGTATTGGTACATGGGTCCCATCGGTACCGGCATGCCGGTTTGGTATCCCCATTGTTGGATTGGCTGATGTTGAAGTTGAGGTGGGCCTCTCCACCTTGGGTCGGTTTGCCCTTGCTGTTGGCCTCTAGGGTCAACATAAAAAGGGGGGGGTGGCTGCGCTCTTGGGGGGGCGGGTTGTGGCCCCCTTGAGATTGGCCTCGGTTGGTTTGCTACTGGCCCCCTTGATTGGGGTCGCGGTTGGTGTGTTGTTGGCCCTCTTGATTGTGGTCTTGAAGGCGGGGCCCCTGTGCCCCTTGACTGGGGGCGCGGGGGTCTCTGTTGCATCTGCGTGGCTTCCCAACGTCTAGGTTCTGCTCCTGCTGCCCGCCTTTCCACTTGTGGGGGTACAAATGGTGGTGGCGGAGGCCTAGGTGCAGCTGCCTGTTGAGGCGCTTGTGTTGTGGCTGTTGCTGGTGCTGCCGCTCGTGGTGTGGAGGCTGCAGCAGGTGGCTGCATGACCTCCTCCGGTTTTGCGCGGCTGCGCCTTCGGCTGCTTTTCTTATTTTTCCTCTTTTTAGGGAGGGGGGCACCCCTTGGGGTCGGTAGATTAGCTTCTACCGGTTGCTCCAAATATGTTGGTGCCGTGGGGTAGTACGGCGCAGCGTATTGTTGTTGAGGCATTACCTCTTCTTGTTGTTGTTGGCCTCTTTGTTGTCTAGGGTATGGGGGAGGGATTAATACCCCCCTTCTTCTTGCTTCGCGCAGATAGTGCGGGCACCTTCTATTGCAGGCCACATGCGGCCCCTTGCAATTTACGCACTTAAACTGCCCCGTGTGTTCGCAGTCTGCTGCAAGATGTTCCCCCGCGCACTTAACACAGCGCGGGGGTCTGTGGCAACCTCCGGATGCGTGCCCAAATGCTTGGCAGCGATGACACTGGGGCACGGAACCTTTACTGGGGATCCACCCTTCGATGGTAATTTTGGGTATGTTTAATAATTCAGTAATTGCGTACAACTGTTTAAGATTGTCGGCTGTTTGCCGCTCCAATACCACATAGTACGTAGGTCCCCCCCTTACCCCTTTCCTGGGTGGGATCTCCTTTACGTACTTAGCTATGTAGTTCCTAGCTTTGAACGCATGTATGATGTCAGCGGGGCTTATATCGAAGGGCAGCCCTTTGATCGCTACCTTGGTCGGTAGCTCTTCCGGCGTCGCGTAGCAATGCCATGCTACGCGCGCATCTTTAGCTGCTGCTTCGGTGAGGCTCTTCTGCACGAGCCTGAACTCCTCCACTGTGCTGCAGTTGAATCTGAACCCTTTCCCGAAGGGAAAAAAGGGCCTCTCGCTCAGGCGCATGCTCCCTTTCACTCGCACCTATCGCTACTCCGTTGGTTGGAGCCTTACCCTATGGAGAGCACCTATTCTATTATTATTTATTTACACTTACAAATATGGTACGATACAATTTTAACTATATTACAACTATCTATAACTTATGAACTATACTTGAAGGCGTCGTCCTGCACAATATGTATAGTTACCCTTTGAAGGTGCCTTAATAAACCCAACAAGAAATATGTGCTGCGATATTGTATAAGTGCGGCTTTTCTTGCATTTTTATGGTAAACTAGCTGAAATACCACAGCAGAAAAAAGTATATACATGAAGATAGTATTGTACTTTTTGACTTTTTGTTGTGTTTTTTTTAAACGTCGGCCTTTGTTCATAATACTTTAGAAACTATATATATACAATACTACAACGAAAACATCTAGAAGCGAAGTTTGCTTAGCTGTTCTTAACCGATCAGCAAAGTTAAGCAACGACCGCCGCGGTCATGAGTTGGATCGGTGACTGCTAGTGACATTACTACTGAGCGCTTCTGTGCTTCGGAGGGTGCGTTAAGCCGTCGGTCCCGGTTGTCGTCTTAGGATGGCAGTCGTTATAGCATGGTGTTCGGGCATTTTGCGAATGCCCGCCTGGCTAGCTACCACCCTCAAGTAGAAAATCTGTCGCCAAGCACCTAACAGTGTGTTCCGGCAGCTGTCCTTGAGAACCAGTAATTCTAGATTAACCTGAACAACAGCTCCGACCAGATCATCACTTACCATCAGGTGAGATAGTGGTCAAAGGCAAACCTATCAGGCTAAAAATATAAAAAATGGACGTCTAATTTTTTATTTTTTTAGCCTGAGGTTAGCAAAGATATTAAGTAAAGGTCTTTACAGGTCTCGAGAGAGAGAAATAGATCGACCCACTCCGCTTCATGTTGCTATACTCTATCAGGGTCATTATGTACCATTCCACCTAATTTTGGTGTGTCTATATATCTTATATAGCAAGTAATCTACATTTGTATGTATTAGGTACATACAAATGTAATTACATGCTATATGATTGCAATAAATTATTGAGTATTGAGCATTGAGTAGAGGCCTACAGGCACTACAAATGCTCTGGCCCACTACCAGTTGGCAGCGTGCCAGGATGTTTGGAACATTGTCCGTTTTGCACTGCGCTTAGGATCCCACTTTTGGGGTCCAAAGCGAAAGTCTGCGTCACACTTTGACCGGGTCTCCTTACGTTGTCGTTTTACGTTACAGCTAGCAATATAATCACACAAAGTATGACGCTTTTGACGATATATTTTTACGTGTTATTCTACATTCTTATTACGCGCTTATTAGTAGTGTTTTGGAGTATTCTACCACATCCCTAATCTCCATATTATTCATTACTAAATCATCAAACGCTTCATATAAAATTTGAATATTAGTCACATCACAGTATAGTGACAACCCTAGGCGTTGTGGCCAGCATCTTACGGCGTCAGCTTTAACGCGAACATCAAATACGTTTCACCACTGTATGTTTCCTTACACTGTGGTTATACTATGCATAAAAGTGTATGCCGAGTTTACATAAGTAACACAGTCACAATATTCTTCATAGAACGCGTCACGTCGCATTATAATCCACTTTTTTCTCCTTATCATACCACCGTAGTTATCTCCGACACTTGTTATGCAAATGAAGCATACACTGGAGGTACGCGACTGAATAAATTTCGTCTAATTGTAAATGTGTATGGATATTTAGACGATTATGCGAGTGGAGTCACAGGCTTATCTCTAAGCTAAAGATAAGCTAGTAATTTGCAGAGGAATTTAAACGTTTATTCAAATGTAGGATCTAGCTGTACTTTTGTGGATTCTACTTAGTCTAGCGGCGTACTCAAAAGATTAATAAGATAAAACGGTATTGTAATATGTTTGGAGACATTTGAAGGGCGTTCGTTCTATTACAGTCAATGTCACCTCCGATTGATGCAAATAAAACTAACTAATAATTGTGACAGTTTCGCCCACTATAGGACACAGATCGCCCCTAAAGTGGTAAAAGATGAAGTAGCTCAAATTAATTAAGCTTTTTGAAGAGCTAGCTCTCATCGAATACGAGCTATATGCTGTGAACACGCAGTAATATCAAATTATTTAGCTGAGAGTGAGTTCAAATTGAAGTGCTTGGAGCGGAGCTTTCCTAACTAACTTTGGTCTAACTTGGATGGGTTACCGCTAGTGGCATTTACTACTAAGTGCTTCCGTGCTTCGAGTGGTCTCAAGATGGCAGCTATGGTGGGGCATTTTGAAACTACTTCAACTGAGTTCAACTGAGTAGAACAACTCCACGTATTATCCAAATTGAAAGTATTACTTGTGGCCAGAGTAGCGTGTTCACGACTGAAGAGGCTCTGGACGAAGATTTGATTGAACTTTTCTGTGGTATTAACATGATAAACAAGGCCAACAAGCATGCATGGGGAAATATTTTAAAATAAAGTCATTACCGACATCAGTGATTATTAAAAATTATTTAACAAAGGAATTAAGATCTCTACCAATGCCACGCTGCCGCCGCCGCCCAGAACCGTGGTGGATCATCATAAGGACTATATCACAGATTACACTATACTCTTGTTTAATATATACTGTATATTGTTTTTCTGTAGCTAAACGAAACGTTACTTGTTTAATAATTCACAAAAAAGAACTACCAGGGACCTTGTGGGTTATCGATGAACACGATGAACATCGGGTGTCTTAACTATATACTTGTAATTTGCGTAAATAAAACTAAATGAATACGAAATCTTATATTTCGAATAGCATACTAGCTAGATATAGATAGATAGATAGATAACTCTTTATTGTACACACCACTACATTACAATAAAACAAAATACGAAGGATTACAGTCAAGTGTTACAATGGGCGGCCTTATCACTAACAGCGATCTCTTCCAGGCAACCTTTGAATGGAGAGGAAATAGAGGAGTAATAAAGACGAGGGTGTATTAAATTAATATTAACAGTCCAACTGAACAGACTGAACTGATATATGTAATTAAAAAAAAGTTGGACTATTTTGTAATAGTTCACCATAGCTATATATTAAGGTATTGTATTTCTTTTTCGTATTGTGACGAAACGAGCATGAGGCGTACCTAATATTAGCGATAGGTACTCTCTGTCTATAACAGATGCATTTCGACACTAGTGACGGACTGAACTACGCCTGTGACCTGAGACATATAGTAGTTAAGTCTCACGTGCCTGTAATTTTACAGGAAAATAATGTTAGGTGCTTGGAGACTGATTTTTCTACTTGATGGTTGTAGCTACAACCCTCAAGTAGAAAAATCAGTCTCCAGGCGAGCATTCGCATGAAGCTCAAGCCGGGCGGTGGGGTACAATCCATGGACCTGCAGAACGGCAATCCGCAGCTTTAATCACTGCCTCAAATAGTCAAAACTCCTTTGCAAAAAAAATAGTTCGCTAGGAATTGTCTATCTTCAACACTAGGTAATTGGAGAAGCGTACTCTTCTCCGATGAGGGTCGAGCTAGTCTCGCCAACCAGCGTCGGCGAGTGTTACGAAGACCAGGGAAATGCTATACCGACGTGTGTTTTGAAGAAATCGCCCCTTATGGTGAAGGGTCTGTAATGTTTTAGGTGGTAATAAATTCGAGCGCTTGTACCGTGATAAAAATCATATATCATCTCAAAAGGATGCTCTATTTTGATAACATAAGCTTTTTACAACGTTTCCAAACATGTAATAAATTATTACATTTCACTTTAAGATAATAATCGAAGCGATATTTTATCTCAAATCAAGTACCAGAATATTATAGGGTTATAATTTATAAAAGTAACTCGTAAGTCTGATTATCTTAATGAAAATCTAAATTAATTACGGAAGTTGTTCCAAATGATTTACTGCAAGCTA
Organism: Plagodis pulveraria; assembly: GCA_963890685.1. Lineage (NCBI taxonomy): Eukaryota > Metazoa > Arthropoda > Insecta > Lepidoptera > Geometridae > Plagodis > Plagodis pulveraria. The sequence continues at coordinate 21,052,126 of OY982956.1, read as the reverse complement.
TATTACGTATAAGGAACGTAATCAGCTAGTGAAAAGTTTTAATCAAGAAAAGACCTGTGATTTTCGTTCAAGTGCGTGTCGGACTCGCATGGAGGAGCGTTCCATAGTGCCAAAGTCATTTACTCAATTTAAGCGTCTACGACGCTCTTATGAAGTTCAATTACAAATTTATGTATTTAAAAATGGAACTTTGTATTGCCACGTTTAGCAAAAGAAATTGTATAGAGCCACTGCGAGAAGAAGAAACTGGGGCGGGGCCATTCTTTTAAAACTTCTTTCAACAATGTGCCGCACACTCATAGCTTACAGAATAATTAAAATGAAACAGTTTGTAAAAAAGATTAACCAAAAATAAGTAAAGATATACCTAGGTAAAAGATTAGCAAAAAAATATAAAAGGTCCTTCTTAGGGAATTGTGTGCGGATTTATAATAAAGTTCCAAATAGTAACTGTGTAATATACTTTGTAATATTACACAATTACGAGTTGACAGTTGATAGCTTGCCAGAGTTGGAATTGTCCACGCATTTTTTCGTTTATTTATTCACAACATTTTTCTTGATAGGTTTTCTTAATTTAAAGGTTTTTCACGTGTAACTTGAATTTTCTTTCTGTGAGCGTTGTTAAAATATTTTGGAACTTTATTATAAATCCGCACACAATTCCCTAAGAAGGACCTTTTATATTTTTTTGCTAATCTTTTACCTAGGTATATCTTTAGTTATTTTTGGTTAATCTTTTTTTCAAACTGTTTCATTTTAATTATTCTGTAAGCTATGAGTGTGCGGTGTTTTACGAAATGTTAGGCTTTGTAGTTTTTGAGATATAGTTTTGCGTTAAATGAAATAATAATGTTTGAATTTATAAATAATGATAAGTATTTATTAAATTGTCACCCTCGTTAAAAGTACTTTTTTCATTTATTTCACAAAATTGTTTTTGAAAATAATTTGTTTCATTACATTTTCTTCCGTTGTTGGATCACCTGACTATAAATATCTGCCGAATTCCTACACAATGAGTAGGTAATTACTAATACTCGAGTTTCAACTTTTTCGGTCCAGGGGCCCAAGAGCATCTCTTAATACAACAGGGAGCATCTCTTAATAACTATTATTGAAAACAAACTTCATTATTTCAAGCTTTATAATGTTAATACCTAGATTCATACCAAGGCTGGCATAAAACAATAATGTGCATGTAGCTATCTCCGTGCAAATGACTTGATCCAATGCGGGTATCCCGTTGTCGTGCTGTAGTTAACTAAATTACTTATATAAGTTTAACATGTTATTTGGTAGCGAAATCATATTTCAAGTGTCAGGTTAAAATAAGACCGAATTAAGAGCTCGTAGTTCCCAGTACATTTAAATTGGGTGACAGATGTATACTGACAGACACCCAAGTGGCCAAGTGGCCTTACAGAGGTTTCAATTTTCATCGGATGTACAGAACCTTAATAAAATAGAGTAACTAAACGAGTAGCCGAACCAGCTATAACCAATAATAACTACTACATTATAATTTACAAGACATAATCATAACATAACGTTAGTGCTGTGCAGCGCGTCTTATAACGTGTTTATCAAATTGAATGCTGCGACCTCGTGCATCAGTTTAATCACAAGTCAAAACTCAAAGAACATTCTAACTACATCGTCATCACCTTCCTTATCTCATTCCACGCAAATGACTTTATAACAACACACAGGACTTTTAAAAACATACAACATACCTTCAGAAATTTTTAGCTTCAGTTTTGGGACCTGCACCTACCTGCCGATCTTCGCGACTTCGTTCGCGATTGCCTTACATGCAGACTAATTATCACATTTGGGCACATTTTATCTCAAATTAAGCAACGCTGAGGTCTGCGGTCAAGCACTCTTAGTAAAGCATAGCTCTGAAAGGAGCTTTTTACTTTGGATTTCAAAACTACCGGGATGTATTTTCCAGATGACAGTAGTTAAGTAACTCAGAGAGTTCCTTTGCGGTTCGCACAAATGTTGCAGCAAAGTACCTATTTTGTGCGTTTCTTTGGAATTTCAATTTTAAAACGGCGTCCTTTTTCTAAAGTACAGGAAGGAAGTTCTCCTTGTTTGGCGGTAGAACGAAAATATATAAGATTGTGCACTTCCATTGCGCACTCCAAAATGTATCCGGCAAAAGATAGATTGTCAAAAAACCTGATTGTGGCGAATGTTCCAGATTTTAGAGTTTTATCTTAGCAAGCTTGCAAAACTAAATAAGGGTGCCAGGTGCCCGTGGAGTCTCGTCACTATTCTAACAAAAAAGAATAATTGAAATCAGACTGTGCGTTAATAAATTACAACTAAGTGTACATTTGGACTTTCATCCCCTTTCCCGAGGGAACCAAGCTGAATTTCAGGATAAAAATTATACAATAACCTTCTTCGTAGTATGAACTTACATCGTGTTAAGTTTCATTGAATTCCATTCAGTATTTTTGGAGTGATGCGCGAGATACAGACAGACATACAGACAAAAATAAAAAAATACAGTTTTGGCATCAGTGTCAGCAACAGAGGTCTCTATCAATTTTTTTTTTCAAATTATCTGCCCTGTACAGAATTTGAATCTGTTACAGTTTTATTATAAGTATAGATATAGATAATATGTACACTATACATTATAGAGACGGCATTTCTTGTACCTACTGCTAATATGCAGCAACACCTACCTATTAATGTCGATTTTTAAGTGGGAAACAATGGAATTGATTTTGTTGACGAATCCATTGTTCTTTAAACACGGTAAAAAATTTAAATGAGCTACTCCAGTATCCGTCGCTAGCAACTGTACTGTTTATTATTCTTGTTTACTAATTTTGGTATCAAAAAATCGCTGTTATGAGATCAAAGGAAAATTGTCGCGAAAACGAATAATAAAAACATGTGAAACATAATAAGAAAACAAATTGTTACCATATTTAATATTTGTATTGCTATTCTTGCACATTGTTTCCATTTCATGGCATCTATAGGAAATGTAGGTATTAATTTTTTAAATTTTTGTGTATATTGGACAATAAAATTGATGTCATCGCCACATTGCAATTAACGCGCGCTGATATGAATCTTAGTTCAACAGTAGTTTGTTAGGTATAGGTATATTGCTTGCAGTAGAACAAATGCCCCCATTAGCCGAACCAATGCTTTATATTGGTGATACCACCGACAACAAAAGTCCCGTGGTCCACCCAGGTGAACTAAGTCGGTGGAACACGACCGAATCCCGACTTAGTTTTGAAAGTTTTATTGTTTAGTCTTGGCTGAAATAATTTGTATGTCTGATAGTATGTATTACCTATGCAAGTACATTTATATCATACTTTTAAATATTATGTGAATATGGCTTTAATGTTAATATTGTCAGTTTTTTAGTCCAATTGTCAGTATAAAAATTTCCTTGCAGCTAAACTGCAGTAATATTCGCCAAAGAACCAAAGTCACCGACATTGCTTATAGAAATTGCCACATTGCTCGACGAACTGATAACCGATGGGGAAGAAATGTTCTCGAGTGGTTACCACATTACACCGGAAGACGTAGAGTTGGTAGGAGTTCCTATATATTATAGATGAACTGACGATATCGTTAAAGTTGCGGGTAGCCAAGAGCCGTTCAACCAATAGGTTACAAGCGGCAAATAGCTGTTTTTGGTGGCGTTTTATGTGGGTTCAACAGTGGACGTCTACTGGTTGATAATGATGATGACCTCAAATAAAAAATTATTGAATGTTAATTTATTTTTCTACAACTTTTGTAAACGTTCTAATTTCAAAAGTATATACTTACGTCAGCGGATAAAAAGCACGCAGATTTTGAATTATAACGGGTCTTTCATTAAGCGTGTCCTATCTTTAAATTTAAATAAAACAAAGTGTGTGTGAGATATAATCAACATTATTTATTTATTTGAAAGATGTAGTGATGCCATTATGTGTGGAATATGACATCATTCAAATGTCCGCCACGGCTTCTCTGGGTGGAGCGCATGCGAGATATCCAATTTTCCATAACTTTTGCGCATAAATAAGGCTGAATTTGTGAAAACACACACCAAACTGTAACTTTTTCGGGATGATCACATGTGGATTGGTATCGTCCCAAATTCGCCAATTTTGTTTGTTTACGTACCCATTCATCCAGTTGAATCCAGAACCGGTGTTCATCGATGAGGCATTTACCGAACCAGTGGACTCAAATTTATCCACCAAACGACGAATAGTCCTCTCGGTAGGACGATTATGGCGACCGTAAAATGGGCGAAGCGCGCGGTGCGTTGCCCGAACAGAACACTCATTTTGATAAAATAATTTTATCATTTGCACGTGTTGTTGAATGCTATAGCTATCCATGATTATTTGGCAAAATAGAATGAATAAATTACAACCAATTTGACAGATGTAGCTTCAACATGATGGCCGCTACCAACTGTCAAAGTTCGGACGTGCCTCTTGGAAGACCCTTCTCCGAGCTTGTGAAGTGAAAAGATTATTTTTTTCCTCACATGTATTATTGCGATGCGGAAACCATAAAAGAGCGAGGCCTGTTTCTACTAGGCCGATATTTGACTGCAAAGTCAAGTATAACGCACAATAATACTTATTTACATATTAACACTACTAACAGCTGTCTTACGATATTACGCAGACACAAAACAACAACATTATAATACCTGAGACTGCAATTACTGTGAGAAAATCAACAAAACTCTCCTCAAAAAAGTATATTTTCAGCTTATGGGAATTAACTCCATTGCCAGTCTAAAAAACATCTTTTTCGTTTTGTGCCGTCAGCGCTGACAGTGGTCGGTGAAATTTTAATTAGGAAAGTTATTTGTTTTTTTCTTACATTCCAAGGTTGGTTTTTCTTTTAATTTAAACCTTAATTGCAGATGTTTCGGCTTAATTTCATTCGGTTAGATAAATCTACATCTAGCATATAAAACCAAAATTTAGAAGATAATTACACCACTTAGTAGACAGGATTTGGTAAATAGTTTATACAAAAGCAGGAATATTGTGACTTTCAGCTTGAGGCATAATTTTACTTTGGAAAACAGAATTATGCCTCAAGCAAATAATTTAACATATAAGTTATATTTTACAAATATTTTAAAAGTATTCTAAGAAAAAACTAAATCAATACTTTAATTAAACAATTATAAATATATAAATTATATATCTAGTGACAATTCCGCCAAATTTTCATGTTAAGGCAACGTGACGTCACAAACGCCACGCAATCAAACTGGAAGAATTTTCGACGCGTTGAGCTTCTACACGAAGCATCCACGGGAGCATCTCCTGTGGATACTTTGTTACTTTATAAACAAACTGAATAACAGCACCAATCAGAGAACTGCACATATATTTAATTCTATTTGCAACACCCTTACTCGTAAAGTGAGCTTTATTATATCGTTCTTAGGGCTATAAAACGAACTATAACACCCTCGTGCATAGTAATATTATATGTAAACTTGTGCGTAATAGAATTATCCCTACAAAGTTAAGTTAGTACCTAACTGCAAACTATATGCGAGTAAACAGAGCATTTTCAATTTAACCGGGTAATACAATTTGTAACATCAAAGAGGTTTATATGTAATCAACCAACATACATTTGCCGCGAGCAAAAAAAAAGCTTGCGCGCTATTTTCCATAATTTTCGTATGTTGTTTGTATCGCATAATTTGTGCAATACCAATTTTGTTTTTTCCTCGCATGGGTGTTGAAAAAGTGCGTATGAAACTCGTGAGCAACTTGCTTGTTAAACCAATGCTGTGATTAATTCACATTAAGTCTAAGGATTACAAGTACAATTCACTGTGATTCCTATTTCCATTTTTAAACTTTTTCAGGGAAACGGTTAAAAACATAAAACAAATGTATTTAAAAAATTATTCTGAGGACATAAATTACCTGCTCGGGTTTTACCCATTGGATTTAAGTCCACGCCTTAAAAATTTGATATCTCAGCTGTGCATACACAAAACAAAACCTAATAAAACATATTGCTACCTCTATATCTATTTAATTGGATAATGTAACGAGTAAAAAAAGTCGCTGAGGACAGGATTCGAACCTGCGCGGGTAAAACCCATTGGATTTCAAGTCCAACTCCTTAACCACTCGGACACCTCAGCTATACAAACTCATGCCAAAACCGACTATACTTAATAGTAACTTTTTAACTACCTAAATGGTTTATGTAAATTTGAACAAAAATTTCGCTGAGGACAGGATTCGAACCTGCGCGGGTATAACCCATTGGATTTCAAGTCCAACTCCTTAACCACTCGGACACCTCAGCTATGCATAATCAAGGCAAAATCGACAAAAGATAGTAGAGTATTTTTCTAACTAATAATAAATGGTATATGTTATTTTTTGCAAAAATTTCGCTGAGGACAGGATTCGAACCTGCGCGGGTATAACCCATTGGATTTCAAGTCCAACTCCTTAACCACTCGGACACCTCAGCTGTTCACACTTAAGACAAAACAAAGCACTCTATTGAATTTAATAAAAGAGTATGTCACACAATGGTAACGATAGAAGACAAAAACTAGCGTATTTTATTTACACAATTGGCGCTCATTGAATAAAGTAAACAGTTTGAAAATGTTTTTTGTACTCACGAATTCCTTTTCTTAGACTAACACGGGGTTTTAGGATACGAAATGTAGTATGTAAGTAGTATACCCCTTTGTTCTCTGTATGCTTGAAACATTATAAGTCTACGTCGCCTTTTGAAATTACTATTGGTGTACTAACTCATCAGTCATTTAGATAATTATAGTATAACAAAATTCCACCAAATATAAAAAAAATACCATCTACCTGAGTAATGGATTAGTGATAGGTTAAATAAAAAAAAAGTATGTAATGTTGCCATAACATCTCTAAAAAGTATCCAGAAAGTGAACTCTACCTTATATTCTCTTCTCTACCTACTTATTCACAACATAAGAAGCGAAATTTTAAATTTGGAATCTCACCCTCTTTAGATCTAATTAGAAAAAAATCATAGTACCAGACACAGATTAGAGTCTAGCTATTATAACATGGTTATAGGAGGGAGGCTCAAAATATACAAGGTGTCCCAAGAAGTAGCGATATACTGAAGTAGGAGGTAGAGGACCTAGAGGGCTATCTGAATGATTTTTCGTATTTACGGAGTTATGACTTTTTTGAATTTTTCACCTATTGCTGAGTACGATGAGATTTTATTTATGGTGACGTGAATTATTGCGGTAGATTTTTTTTTGTGTGCTAAGCTGATATATAGGCTAATTCAGTATAACATTTACTATCGTTAGATCTAAGAATGGCATAAAAAAAAATAACTGCTAAGAAAGATAAAAATTACCCAGTAAGTTCACAACATCAAGGGCCCTTAAAAAAATAAAATCACATGAATAAAATACCGTTTGGCTTTGCTCTATCTATCAGGTAGCTACCCTGAAAATTTCATTTTATTATTCATAAGGCATCAATCAAAAAATTGAAATCAAAATGTGGTAAGTGCAAAATTTTAATTTACATGATGATTAATGCAAGCAAAGTAAAACCAATGACAAGGTGTTTAATTACAATAAATTTTCAAAATGGCCCCCCTGTTGCTCAATGCAAGTGAGACATCGCCGGAAAAAGTTGTGTTTTAAACGTCTGAATGCACTTCTATTATTTTTAATGGTTTCTTCTGCTACTCTCAATTTCTGGGTTAACTCGTCCAAATTGCGGCATTCTCTCGAGTAGACGAGGTCTTTGTAGTATCCCCATACAAAAAATTAATGGGGTTTAGGTCGGGGGACCATGGAGGCCAGGCTATAAGGCAGGCGTCACCCCGGCCGCAACGACCAAACCATCTTTCAGACAACTTTTTCCGGCGATGTCGCACTTGCATTGAACAGGGGGGCCATTTTGAAAATTTATTGTAATTAAACACCTTGTAATTGGTTTTACTTTGATTGCATTAATCATCATGTAAATTTAATTTTTGCACTTACCACATTTAGATTTAAACTTTTTGATTAAAGCCTTATGAACAATAAAATGAATCTGTCGTGCCGTTTTTGAGTTACACTCCAATAACTGAAAAGTGTTTTCCTATCTCGTTGATATAATCATTGACAGTGAATGACAATAGATCCAGCCAGTAGGGTCATTAAAAATTTTAAAGTATAAAATGGATAGCTCAACACTCAAAAGTGTGAAATAACCCGTCGAAGTCGGTACCATGAAATCAATATTCTGATGATAGATACTTTTGAACTATCATGGTACCGACTTCAACAAGTTATTTCACACTTTTGAGTGATGAAGTCGGTTCCATTTTTAGGTAAAAAAAAAAATTATGACAGTAAATAAGATTGATTGTTACGCAGTGGTTTCACTTATGAAACGGTCCTATACATAAATACGCAGAACCGAAAACCAACAGAAATATCAGGCGAGAAGGTAGTGTTTATGTCTCAACCTAGCCCTTCGAGGACTTAGTAGCCAAGATGATAAGATAATGTAAAAAATGACGGTAGTCCTTTTTAGGGTTCCGTACCCTAAGCAAACCGGAACCAAATTTACGACTTTGCTGTCTGTCCGTCCGTCCGTATATGTATAGAGTCTCTAGCTTGTTAAAATGGTCATAAACTTATTTTTTTATATTTGGTGTGGTTCAATAAAATTATTTTTAGAGGCATACATGAAAGTTAAGTAGAAAGTTTTTTTACATCCTAGTATTTGGTGACTTCAGTAGTGCAAATTGAGTAAATACAAACATACATACATGTCATAGTTTCACTCTGCAAAAGAAATAGGGTAATGTAAATATATTAAATTTTTAACCATTTTTGATATGAGGTCTATCTACAAACTAAACATTAGTTCCCTAACTAAGGTTCTTATATTTCGATATATGTATTGCATGTAACATACTCTGTATTTAATAAACAGACACCGATTCACAATGTGATTTTGGAGATGTCATAAAAACCAACAAATTTTTTTTCGTTTACGGGCTGTTTCAACGACCCCCGAAAAAGCAAAGCCTGGTTCACATTGGTTCTTGCTTTTTCAAGACCAGAGCTCACCAGTATTTTAATCAAATTTTGAGGCCTTTTTTAAGTAGCAATACTATTTTTTTTATTGCTTAACTGTCTTTCGACTAATAATAATTACGGGGTTTACTAAATTGACGCATAAGTAAAAAAAATTGCATAAGATAAGTACGGTAAAAAGTTTTTGTAATTGAACCCATTCACAGATAAGTAGGTAAGATGATTGAAAAAAGTAGCATTTTATTTTGTTTTTGTGATATTTGCTTCAGTTTATTCTTACAATAAAGCAATTTTGTTTATATTGCATGTGTGTGAAGGGTATCCTGTGGTTAGTAATTTTACTTCACGGGCCGGGCGTAACCATCACATAGCTTAAAATCGTTAGCATTTGTTCTTAACAACATCTATGCGGTTTTAGTTTTCAATAGAATTGGGTTTTACCACCTGTAAGCATTTTCGAAGAATTCTGTTCAAAAATTTATGGTAAATTAGCTTCTCACTAACATTTCCAATTATTCAAAATATTTATGCTAAAATTACTACTTTGTCGCGAAATAGACATACATATTTATTATACTTTGTGCATGTTATATGATATATTTGTATATGAACAAAACCAAAATTAGAATGAAGAAAGTACATAATGTATGAACAAGAAGATTTGTAACCTCATTTCCCAAAAGTTCCAATTTAGAGCTCTAGAATTATCAATCAAATTGAAGATAAAATTGCTGCCAAGATATAAATTTTGTCTTAGTAAAACCCGAGTTATGACTGAGTTCAGATCAGTACCATTTAATGACTATCGTCAATGGCTTCTTGGGAATGGACCCCAGGTTCATTGCAGAATAATTATAAAATCTTGTTGACTTAATTATAAACGAACGCAGTCACGGAGCCATTAAAATGTGCGTAGGGTTCAACAAAGGTTTAGTTAGACTGAATAAACAAAATAAAAATCATTTTTAATATTTTTATTATTGTAATAACGCTTGCTCTCCGGATAACGTTACAAATTTACAAGAGAAAAAATTATATCCCGCACATGACTATTTTTTTCTGTAGTAAATTTATAATTTTGTAATATTTTTGTAAGATTTGTAGCGCTCGTAGCGAGGTTTACTTAGCTTTTCTTAACCGATCAGCAAAGTTAAGCAACGTCACCCTCAGTCATGAGTTGGATGCGTGACCGCTAGTGACATTACTACTGAGCGCTTCCGTGCTTCGGAGGGCACATTAAGCTGTCGGTCCCGGTTGTTGTCTAAGGATGGCAGTCGTTATAGCATGGTGGTAGGGCATTTTGCGAATGCCCGCCTGGCTAGCTACCACCCTCAAGTAGAAAACCTGTCGCCAAGCACCTAACGGTGTGTTCCGGCAGCTGTCCTTGAGAACCAGTACTTCTAGGTTAGCCTGAACCACATCTTCGACCACATCATCACTTACCATCAGGTGAGATAGGGGTCAAAGGCTAAACTATCAAGAATAAAAAAAAAACTACAATCACTTTGTGCTGGTGTGCACAGGAGTATTTTTAGTATCGTCGGTTTTACTTGCTATGACGAAAATAAGAAAGTGTGAAATACAATTTTCAAATTATTACACAGCCCTGCTATTTCTATTATTTCTGCCCTATTTTCTTCAACAGCGGTTTGCCCTATTGTAAAATACACCATAAACTTTAATAATACTTCAGCTAATGCACCAAAAGCATATAAGTCACTTAACCTTGCCTGTTGCTTAGCACAATTCAGCTTATACGAGTACGCTACTACGAGTTGGCAGCGAGCCAAGCACGCTGGCAGCATTGTCCCAGTGGATTGCAATGCTAGTTTCGTGGAGCCAAATCAATACCAGCACTTTGGTACGCATTATAGTGACCAGTCACTGTGAAATGTTTATGAAATGCTGCATTCCAGACCTCACCTTTGATAAGACTTCTCTTATTAGGCATTCATCAACAATATAGGTCTGAAACTAGGTAAATTTGACTATTCCATCAAGAAATTATGGAAATGGCTTCAGAAACTCACTTATAAGGCATCCAAATGCATATTATAGCAGACATTCTGCAGCCCCGTAATTGCATTACGTACGTCATTGCCTAAGCTACTGGGAAAGCATAGAAGTTTGCGGCTTGCTCCATTCACCTACATTATATAAAGACCTGATTGTTTTCTTCTACATTAAACTTGTTTAGTATCATCGAATGTATCATCACTTACCAACCGACGAATATACCATACCCAACGGTATTTATGTACTAATAATCATAAGTACCGTTGGGTACCTAATTACACTAAGGGCCTGTTGCAGAATGTTCGAGTAAGTTACGGTTATACTACCCAGAACATATTTAATAAATAAAACACTATATTTGCGTTTCACAGTCTTCAATTTAGCCTATCCATCGTTTAAAGCTTGAAACGCGCTGCATGTTAACTGTCATTTTTATTATTCAGTTATTGTATGTTCTGGGTAGTATAACCGGAACTTACTCGAACATTCTGAAACAGGCCCTAAACATTTTTGTTATTTATCGGTCGACTTAGACATACTTTCATATGATTGTTAAAAAATTATTGAGAATGTAATGTTTTTTTTTATGGAAATTGTAAAAGTAATATTAAATAAAATAATATTTTTATTATAAATTCATAAATTCGAACGTATATGGGGTTTAGAATGGGTCTCAAGTTTTAGGGCGGGATGAGGTTGTCAAGAATTTTAATTTTTAATAATGGGGTGTTATATTCTTCGGGTCTTGAGGTTTGTTTCCTGTGATTTTTTTACCGTGACGTGAAGAGCCGGACTTCGCTTGCCTGATGATAAGCGTCACGCCCAGGTCCACTATAGTGCAGTGTCCTCGTGATTGACACTGCACTATAGTAGACTAGCGGCCCGCCCCGGCTTCGCACTGGTATTTAACAAAAAATATTTAATTACAAATTTAACACACACACTCCCTTCTTTTTGTGTCGGGAGGTGCTATTTTTTTATATATTTTTTTAAATTATATCTACAAGACAGCCAATAAATTTATTAGGTCAGAGCTTTCCTGTAAACGATATTGGATGTTGTTTTTGTAGCAGCAAAATAAATTTATTTTCAGGAGCTTCGATCCGCTATAGTCAACATAGTGTTGGGCATAAGTAAAATATTCTTTTCGTAGGCCAATCCCTACTAATTTGAAGTAGGCCTTGGCATTGGGACTTGTTAATAGTTAGCGCGCAATATGTTTTTACCGGCTATTTAAGGTTTTTAAATGGGATTAGTATTTTTTTTTTATTTTTTTTTTATGTTATTGTGAAGGAACAAGCGCCAGGCCCACCTGATGTTAAGCGGTATCCTCTGCCTATAACAGATGCATTTCATCACACTTGACGAACCGCACTGCACCCATCACCTTGAGACATACTTGTTAAGTCTCGTTTTTGCCTGTTATTTCACTGGCTCTCAAGGACTGCTGCCGGAACACACCGTTAGGTGCTTGGCGACAGATTTTCTACTTGAGGGTGGTCGCTAGCCAGGCGGGCATTCGCAAAATGCCCTTCCACCATGCGGTGAAGCTCAAGCTCTGGGCGGGATTCGAACCATGGACCTGCTGCGCGGCAGTCCATAGCTAATGCCACTGAGCCATCACTGCTTCAAAATGATTAGTTTTGGATCATCGGTATCGGCTCATAGTTATGAAGTATATAGTTGACCAGCTGCTGGGCCATTAGAGCCATATAGTATTGCGGACTTTTTTGTAGATAATGATTTACTCTATAAAATTGTAATACATCACTCTGCCTTATTGTCAATAATTTCCGCAACGTACGCGATATGACGTCTTTTTGGTACTTTTTTCACACGTTGTTGGGTTACATTATCGAAGTTTTCATACGGATCCGTAACTTTTTTTTTAATATTCTATCGCCTATGATTATCAAAGATAATGTTAAGATAATTTGAAGCGCTCGTAGCGAAGTTTACTTAGCTGTTCTCAACCGATCAGCAAAGTTAAGCAAGGTCGCGCGCGGTCAGGAGTTGGATGGGTGACCGCTAGTTACATTACTACTGAGCGCTTCCGTGCTTCGGAGGGCACGTTAGGCCGTAGGTCCCGGTTGTTGTCTTAGGATTGCAGTCGTTATAGCATGGTGGTAGGGCATTTAGCGAATGCCCGCCTGGCTAGCTACCACCCTCAAGTAGAAAATCTGTCGCCAAGCACCTAACGGTGTGTTCCAGCAGCTGTCCTTGAGAGCCAGTACTTCTAGGTTAGCCTGATCAACATCTTCGACCACATCATCACTTACCATCAGGTGAGATAGTGGTCAAATGCTAAAATTTCAAGCATAAAAAAAAATATGTAAAATTCTAATAGTTAAAGAATTAATTGGTTACAGAAATTAAAATTCGAATGGTCAAATCAGTCCAGTAGTTTCAGAGCCTATTCAATGCAAACAAACAATCAAATCTTTCCTCTTTATAATTTTATGTACTTATAATAATAGTTTAGACTACTATAAAACGTCACTGACTGAACTGAATTTTAATATGACATAACCTCACAGAATCCCCGAAGGCGTGGGCAGAAGCGTCCTAACCACTCACGTTTTATGAGAATGTTTTGGTCTGACGTAACGAACCTGCTGATCACAACCTCTTAACCCAGCATGTGGTTTTTTATTTTATAATTCCTTATAGGTTAGCCTATGACCACCATTTCACCTGATGGTAAGTGATGATGTGCTCGAAGGTGTTGTTCAGGCTAACCTAGACTTACTGGCTCTTAAGGATAGCTGCCAGTACACACCGTTAGGTGCATGGTGATAGATTTTCTGCTGAAGGGTGGTAGCAAGCCAGGCGGGCATTCGCAAAAGGCTTTACCACCATGCACAAAATGCCCTACCACCATGCCACCATGGTTATAGCAAATAACGCTGAACTATTTACAATAACTCGCTGGGGACGCCACTCGAGGATCGCAGTGTAAGATATCAGTTCTTCAGAAGGCACTGCTGACCACCTTCAGGTATTTTTCCTTTTACTAACTCTAAGGACTTTCTCAGGATAATAACGAGGGGTGCAATATTAGCTCCGCACCCCACGGGTATTTCCATATCGAGAGCTCAAAACTCCAAAGAGACATTTTTCCCACCCCACTCAACAAACAGTGAAAACCCGTTCTGCCACAAAAAATAATTCTATTGAAAGCTTTTCTGTAACTAGAATGTAATGCTTATCAAGTTTGGATTCACTGTCAATGATGGCAAATTAGTTTCTTGCAAAACTGATTAAACTAGACTAAAACTTAGGTTCTAATGCTGTCAAAACAATCTTCCAGTTCGGGAAATGACGAATGAAACTAAATAATAGTTTGACACAACTAAGGTCGTTTTAGTTATACTGAACTTAATTTAGGACTAGATCTACTATTATGCTTTGGAAATCTTACGTCATTATCAAAACAGATACCTAAACGTATTTTTTTTACTGAATTTAGTACAAATTTGTTTTCATTAATCGAATAGGATGTACTGAAACAAAAAATGTTGAAATAATTAGCGATTAGGCAAAAAGGTACTTAATTCAAATATTAAAAATTAACCGTTAATAAAATTATGGTGTTTGTGAGGTCACGTTGGCTTAGCAGGAAAATTAAATGGAATTGTCATTAGTTGCATTTTTAATTTATTAAGGTGTTAACAAATTATCACCTTAATATAGTATATTATAGTATATATAATATACTATATTAAGGTGCTACTTAATATAGTATGGATACAATATTTATTCAGGACTGGATCGAACCCAAAAAATAAATTTCTCCAATTATTATTAAATGTGATTTTTGCAAAGCACGCAACGTTGCTTATTATCATAATTAGAAATAATTAAGGTTATTTTTCACAACGATTACTTTCAGAACGATTTTATTGAATCAATTACTTTGTTTCCGAAAAGAACCAGTCCTGGAAAAGTAAAATTAAGTATTGTGAAACGTTGAAATAATATTGTTTCGCCACTGAATATTAGGTGCAGGGAAGGTGTAGGTACAAAAAAAGTTATACCTGTTTGAGCGGAATCAATGAAAATGAAAATTTGCACTACTAGTTAATTTAGAAAATAAAACTTACGAATGAAAGGCCAGTACGAAAAACAAATCAATCTTCTTTGAAATAAAGCTCATATCAGCGTACGCTGCAACTAGACAGTACGGAAATCGTCCCATTCGAAATCCAAGAAATTAATACTTTTCACATGACGCCGTTCTTCAATTTCAAAATCATACTTATGTACACATTAAATATATTAAGTTTACCTATGAACTGACGTGTTTAAGAAAATCGGCAATATCGTTTTTTAAAGAGATACTAACTTTGTTCCTTAACATAACGAGTTGTAGTTTTATAAACAGATTTTTAACAGGGAAAGAAATTTTGGCGTTACAGACAAAGTATACGTTCAAAATGTAGCCAAAGATCTGACGATTCGATGTACATCTGTTAAATAAGAATGCTTTCAAAGTCAAGTCTGATTCAAATATCGCTCTTGCCTTAAACATTATGTTAAGATTCCAGATTGCCCAGGCAGGGATTGTTCAGTGGAAGGCGCCATCCACCTGGACAATCTGTTTTGAATGCTTAACTCCGGCGATACACCGGGAAGGCTGAAAAGAAAGGCTGAAAAGGACAAGTAAAATACAAGAAAAATGTATGGTACAAATGGTACCTACAGAATGATGCAGGGTTTTCTCCGCTCCGTCGTTGATCCCCCTAGCCTATCGTACCCTAGGGAAACTTATCTGGCCAGACCGTCTCTACTTCTAGGGTACTTACGACCATCCAGTCCTTTGAGGCTCCAAAGTCACGACGGCACCGTCTTAATTGCACAACACAAAATCACAATCACAAATTGACAATTTTATTGACAAATCGTAAAGTAACAATCAATCAAAACAAGGCTAAAACCAAAAAATATTACAATTAATGAGCAAGCAAAAACTGAAATTATTTTCACGTACAATTCCATAGATCACAAATAGACGACTACCAAAGCGGCGTGTTCCAATTGCCCGCGAAATTGATCGGTCCGAACACATTATTAGTGTGAAAAGATGTGACATGATGCGGTCAAGTCACTTCTTGAAACGATAATAAATCATTCATTCAATTAGTCGAAACAGACACAGACGCGTCACTTTAATGCACGAACACCTTTCTTAATCAATCAAGATTTATTAATATTAATAAGCCAGACTTAAATATGTTAATTCTAACCATCTCAATATCTGTGATGAATATGTTTATATATAGATACGTTGAATGTTAATACATATATAATCAAAGGCTTACCAGTAGCTTTGCATTTTCGTGCATTAAAATGGTAATACACCAATGTTGTTAATTTTTATTAGTCGTAACGAATAAAACAAAGGAATACAAATACGTTTTTTATATATATTGTAAGATATACAGGGTTCTTAGAAAAATGCTAACAACCTCGTAGGGTTGACTTCTGCTAGTCCTAACAAACTATTTTTTTATTTTATTTTTTGTGTTTTTGACGGAATAAGCAATAAGTTTTTACTGTCTGACACTTTTAAGTTCTGCGTGTTGTAGTAAAAGACAACCTACTACACCGAGCTAAGAGTCAAGAGCCCGCCGACGCCTATGCTTATCCATAAAAAAAAAAATTGTTTGGACTACCAAAAGTCATCCCTAAGAGGTTGTTAGCATTTTTCCAGTAACCCTGTATAAGATAACATATCACATAAGTCATATCTACATATATTAAGACATAATCATCATCTCTCATTAAGCTTCACGATTCTAAACTTCGTGCTTTTCGAAAAGCTCGTAGTGCCTTACAACTTACTTTACAGCTTGCGTTCTTCCGATCTACGAGTTAAGTTGCGATACGATTCACTGATTTTGGTCACTTTTTGGTTCAACCTTACCTGCTCCTCTTCAGAGAATCATTGTTAGATTCAGTAAAAATATTTAGTATGTAACGGACATTTTGCTAATAAACCTGTGCTATAGATTGTTTTCATAACTGCTTGATTAAAACGTAAAAACACACAGAGAGCAGAAACCACAGATTTCTACTTGCTACGATCCTTATAAATCTCTTTCGCTTCATCTACACTCATCAATCCTTTCATACCTATAAGCGTCGGGTTAGGTTACTACTGACCTGTCCTTTTTTCCGAACATCTGATTTCGGAACGTTCGCCTAAGTCTCCCCCTACTAACACTTCCGTTCACTTGTCCCACGTATATTTGTTTAGTCAATCTCATTTCAATAATTCTCTCCAAACCATTTCTAACTTACCTTTCTCGATTTTTGTCACTATATACTTATTCACACCACATCGTTCCCTTATCACACTATTGCTTATCCTGTCACTACGTTTGACTCCAATCATGTTTCTCAATGCTCCCAATATTCGATTACCAGGCGTTAATGCAAAAATTTAAATCTTAGAACTAACAACATATTAGATACCAATGTATCGTGTATCGTATTGATGACGCACTGTGATTGATTATTCTAATTAGTAATTCAACGATTTATACTAATTACAATGATACTGAACAATAAAAACCTACAATTTCCATTTCACTGCCATTCCCGGAGAAAAGCGAAAAAACAACGGCATTTGAATCGCTTCATTGACTATGCTAATGGTACAATTTTATTGAATTCACAATCACAAACATTTACATAGGCCAACATGATAATTCCTTTATTAACGCCGGTCGCCGTTTTATAGCTTTGCGTTTATAGAAATATATTCGAAGTCACGTACCTAATTACCTATTTATACATTTAACCTGATTTCATGAGACACATCAGATAATCAGATAACAATATATTCGTCAGAAAAAAAAGTTATACAAAATACAAGTATTAAGTACTCCGTAGCCGAAACTGTAAAATACTTACAGGGTCAGCAACGCAATTGTCCATAGGTGACGGTAACCGCTTACTATCAGGTGGGCCGTCTGCTTGTTAGTAATTCCATTACATAAAAAAAATTACATACGCATAGGTTTTTTTTTCTTTTTTATGTTACACACACACCTGATGGTTAGTGATCATGTGATCGAAAATGTTGTTCAGGCTAACATAGAATTAATGACTCTCAAGGACAGCTACAGGACCACACAGTTAGTTGCTTGGCAACAGATTTTCTACGTAAGGATGGTAGCTAGCCAGGCGGGTATTTGGCAAAATGTCCTACCACCACGCTATAACGTACTGCTATCCTGATACAACAACCGGGACTGACGGCTTAATGTACTGATGTGAAGCACAAAAGCGCTCAGTAATAATGTCATTATCGGTACTAGTAGGTTTACGCATTAGGTACATTAGATAGGCCGACTATGATTTTCCTTCTGGACGCCAACTAGAGACTCCTAGAGACGTTCTTCTTGGTGGTAGTAGAAGTAGGTAGACCTTTTAGCTAGCGAGGGCGCTTTTGTGTGTGCTCTATAGTTGGCAGTCTAAAAGCAACGCTGACTTGGTGGCAATGGCTATAGACTGCTACCCACGAGTTCCATGATCATACTCCTGTCGCAGGGTTGCGTTTTATCGCACGGTAGGACATTTTACGATAATTGACCTGACCTGCTACCACCCTCAAGTAGACAATTAAGGTCCTATCCCGTGTTAGTAGTGTTCTGATAGTTTTTCTTCAGAGCTAGTTCCAATTCTAAGGTAAGCATGAATAAAATCTTCGATAGCATTATCACTGAGCAACAGCACAGCCAGCAGGTGAGATTGTGATCGGCGTATTCTTTAACGCCGAACATGGCACATTCCATAGATAGTTACGGAAAGTTGAAGAACGAAGGCTGAAGGACAGGCATGCACAATTTCAACGAGTTTAAAAACTAGGTATTTAAACCATTTATGACGAAACTAAATGTTTGTATGAATACACCTTAATATAGGAACTGTTTTGTAAGTATATCTCAAAGCAAACCTAACTGTATATTCCAGTTGATTTATTCCTCTAGCCTAAGTAGAACCTAACCTACGTCTTTCTGTCCCTGTTTATACTGTTATTTAGAAACTGCTCACTGTTTAACCAACTGATAGAAAGCCAAATCTATTTGAAAGCCATCAATGTCACAAGCTCCGTTGTGAGTGAAATCACGAAAGTTCAGTACAAAGATCGATGAGTCGCGATGAGGTTGCAGATGCAGCATCATCGTTATTAAAATGACAATCGACGCCAACGGACTTATGAGTATGCAGATAATGTGGTAAGGTTTAATACATATTGGTGTGTTTTAAATTATCTAAGTTACAATACGTAATGAGTTTATTCGACCTAAGTGATAAAACAGCTATGTTTTCTTCATTGATTGAATGGTTCGCCATGTATAATTTTGAAACAAGACCTTATGATAAAACCACACCTATAAAAAAGATCCACTTTTCAATAGGTGAGGTTTTATCCAACAACATACAATGTAAATTAAGTACATGATTAAAGAATATTTTAAGAATTAATATAGATTATGGTTTGGGAGTTAGGTATACAGAATGTCCGGTAATTTTACGCTGAATTGAAGAATTGCGTGCACAAAGAAACTTTTTAGTAGGGATTTTGTGTCGAGCATAACGGGACTAGTGCAAACGGGGACTAACAGTTAGGAGTAAACCTTGCAAGTGCGCTGTACCAGCCGGAAAAATAGGATACATTGAAATATGTCCATGCTCTGAAAACGCATGTCTTTTTAATGCCACATTTATGGTGTAGTAAAATTTTGAAGAACGGCCAACTATTTTATCTCGAGACCTATTTTTTAAATAGTACTGAATTCAATATGTTCATGGAACGAAGTTATTACAATTACGTTATTACTAGATTATGTATGGAAAGTCCTGAACCAAGTATAAAGGATAAAATGTTGTTTTATATTTCATAAAATGACGATTATAATAATTAAACTAAGCCTACAGTTTCTAATTATTATTCCAAGAACTATCGCATACCTACCAAACATGTAATTTAAAAATTGTAAAGCACAATATTCACGCATGCTCAGTCAGTCTCGATGGCCGAGTAAGCGATCAGCTTTTGAAGGTTTGTAAATGTACAAAATTTACATACCCAAAGCCGGAGCCACCTTCGATGTTAGCTTAATTGTAACAAAACGATTTGCATCCCCTTTGTTTTTGCTGTTGCTGTCAGGTACCTATTGACAATAGCGTCAAGTAAGTGGGTAGGTGGTTGTGTAGAAATGTTTTAACAGTAGATTATAATACAAGTAAACTAAGTTGCTCATTACACACGAGGCTGTGTGTTGCAGCCCGAGCCGTAGGCGAGGGCGTAAATCAGCCGAGTGTATAATGAGCAAGTTGTTCACGAGTTTCATACGCACTTTTTCAACAACCTTGCGAAGAAAAAAGAATATATTGCACAAATGGGATACAAACAACATACAAAAATTATGAAATATAGCGCGCAAGTTTTTTTTTTTTGCGCGCGGCAAATGTATGATTGTTGATTACATATAAACCTCTTTGATGTTATAAATCTGTATTACCCGGTTAAATTGACAATGCTCTGTTTACTCGCATATAATTTGCAGTTAGTTACTAACTTAACTTGGTAGGGATAAATTACCTGATTAAATTGAAAATGCTCTGTTTACTCGCATATAATTTGCAGTTTGGTACTAACTTAACTTTGTAGGGATAATTCTATTAGGCACTAGTGTATAATATTATTATGCACGAGGGTGTTATAGTTCGGTTTATGGCCCTAAGAACGATATAATAAAGCTCACTTTACGAGCAAGGGTGTTGAAAATAAACATACTATATTTGACCCTAGTTATCGTCGCTAGAATTTTTCAACAACATTTTGTGACAAACAATTAATAAACGGCTTCAGTCTAAATGCACGCTAAGTTTAAGTCTATGTTAAATCAAATTAACGTTCATAGAAAACTCTCACAAGCTCGGGTTGCAGTCACTACGTAAGTTATGTTTTCTTCTCATTAGAATTATTTTGAATATTGTATATTAACGCAAATACAATTTACATAACACGAAAGCCAAAGCCCTTCACTTTTGTTTTTAAAAATGTATGAATTCGTAAATCAGAATAAAAGAAAATAAAAGGTATTTTCTCTCTGAATTACTGGTAAATATAATGTTGCGAGAAGCTATCACGTTCATTTATCAATCACAATAATATTTGATATCAAAGCATTGAATATATTGTCGACATTATAACTTTAATGATTATAACATTGAACACTTACATTTTAATAGCCACTTCCCAGTAAGGCTATACTGCGTATCTTCGAGAAAAACTATTAATTAATATTATTATATACGCCTGCCAAGCCAAAAAAAAAACAAAACCAAAAAAGGTTACATTTTCCCTGTCATTACGATTTTGATTTAGTTTTTTCGTATCCTTCATAGCATCGAGTACATTTCTTCTGTGTCTAAAAATATGAAGATCAAAAGATCGAACAAAAATGAAGATTTCCATGCCTAGATTCTCAACTTGGTGTTTCACTTAGATCAGTCAACTTAATACCCAGCCATAGTGTTCGCTGTTTAAATTCACGAACCCTAACATTAAATGTCAATTCATATAAATTCTACTTCTATATAAATGAACTTACTATTAACCCAACTTAAAACGGAAGTTCCGTATTCAGCAACATTTCTGCAAAGTCAACGAAAACTCCGCCAAAAACCTTGGAATCCGAAAATTGCTAACACATCCAAGGATACAAATAGCCCTCGCTTAGTATAAATGGCTGTGCCTACTGAGCCTAAAAGAATGGTCGTTTACTTCGTCCGTACCACGGGTTACGCAATCTCGAGTCGTTCAACTTCTGGACGTCCGTTCTCGCCTCGACCGACACTCAAAACGAATAGGGTTATCAAAGTGACAAAAAGTGCTTACTGATAATCTAGTGTCTAATATTTACTTTTTTTTTTTTTTAAACTATGATATTAAATTTAACCAGAAATTAATTAACACAACTGTGTTGTGAGATGCTTGTCGTTTTCTAAGTCATGTTTTTATGCCAACTGAATTATTATTAACAGTACCAATTATAAATAGTAACTAACTTAGTCTTAGCGCTAAACTATCACCCATCAAACTCTATTATTTAGACCTAAATATATAAACGGTATAAAAAAACTATCAAATCAAATGTTTAATATTGTCAAAAATTTGGAATAGAAATACTATGACTTTCGATAATTGTATCTGTGCTGTGACCACGTTTACAAATGGCAACAACTAGATAATATTCTATACTAAAATATTTTATGACAAGAGAGCAACAGCCCTACTAAGATCTCTATTGCTCCCGTTCACGAAACCATCTCGATCGCGTTTTGCATATGCCATCGCGTGAGCTCACATTGTTCCGACACGAGCGATTAGTTGCAATTAAAGTCTAATTGCAACCTGACGGGAAAAGTGGAAACAATGTGTTTTTTTTTCGCAAGAGAGCTATAGATAACTTGTTAGTAATAATTTGTTTGTCTCCTACCTGTGGCAACAAATCTTCTTTATCTATTGCAACATAAATCATAAGTGAGTTTGTGAGGTAGATGTCTTCTACAAATGTATCTACATTCTAAGCAGCTCTATTAATTCCTTTGACTTTATTTTGAATTTATACTGCAGCAGATATCGGTGTATTCCGGTCTGATCCCACAAACGGATCCCACACTATTTATTTGTAAAATAAAATTCCTTTCTGATCCCATCCTTATTTTTCGTTCCGTTCTGATCCCACACATTGTTTTATGGCCCTGATTTAATAATAGTTAACGTGCTTAAGTACGTTAGCAAAAAAGGAAGACATTTATTTTAAGTTTTCGTAACACCACAGCACCCAATGGCATAAATACCAATGTATGAATTCTCAAACTACAAGGATAGCAGAAGTTCATGGGAGTTTCATACTTCAGCTATCTTTGAATGAGAGTTTTGAATGTTGTATGATTTATTTATTTAATAAACTCAAAGTACCAGAAAAACAGAAGTTCATAGGAGTTTTATATTGTAGATCTCGTAATAGAAAAACTAGATTTACAAAATGAATTATACATATGGGCTAAAATGAAAATGAAAAATGCACATACCTTAAGTTTTCCATTGAGCTTAATTAAGCAAACCAACCTTATCTCCTATTTTTTTTTGAGTAATTTTTATTTTTAAATATTTATCCTAAAAATAAAATAATCTTATAATCTACTTCAAGCCCAAGTCACTCTTTATTTTACACATTAAACTAAGGTATTGAAACTATTGAAAGAAATTAAGTATAAAAAAAGGAAGAGCACATATATGCATGTTTAACGTGAATAAAAAAAATATCTTAGATGCGAAATACATTACTAGGAGTGGGATACGAACTCACTACTACAGGTACCTATAGTTACGGGCATGTGTCTTACTAGTAACCAATTATATTTTCTTCTCTCTAATCAAATATGTAAGCATTACTGTATAAAAATTCATGATCACAAGTCATACAGTTTTATAAAATGTAGTCGAGTTAGAAGTAATACATCATGTTACACTATTAACTATAATTTAAAAAATTTAAAGGCTTACGCGATATCGTTTAAGTTAATAAATAAACATTTATAATAATATTTGCCATCAAATACATAAAGAATTATATATAAATATATATAATATATATATATATATATATTATAATAATCCGTTCTTCTCGCAGTGGCTCTATACAATTTATTTGCTGAACGTGGCAGTACAATGTAGAATATTTCAATACTAAAATTTGTAGTTGACCTTCAGAAGAGCGTCGTAGACTCCTAAATTGAATAAATGATTTTGACTTTGACTTTGACTATAAATAAAAACATAGTATATCGATAAAAAAATACAAAGTCAACAATAAGTAAAAAAATAATTAAAATTTACCAAGTAATAATTCAAGATCTCAAAAAGCTTATAGAGTGAAAGAGATAGAGTTACAAACCAAACGACTATTAAGTTTAACAAAAAGTAATGACAATCATTATAATATACAAAACTTAACAATAAAATGTAAAATAACGTAAAAAACCCGTAAGTTAAATCGGCTAAAAATGTCCTTTAGTAAATGTAAACTATCTTAACATTTCCAAAAAATAACCTACTGTAATTTCCAGTTGATGTGTAACATGGCAAATCCATTTATTTCTGAAAAATGATTTTGAAACCTTACGCTTCAGTAATTGTGGACTAAGTTACATTAGTTATTACGCAATAAGTTTAAGTTTGCATCTCTTCTAAATAATGAGCAGTAGTAATGGCAATAAAGCTGACAGTACAACATGCCTCCATGTGTCTTTCTCTTTTGTTAAATTAAGTGACATTTCTTTCTTCCACACACTCTGAGAGAAATTGAAGTAACATCCTTTTACTTGAACTGATGTAAAACCTTGGATATAACATTCATAGCTGCTATTTCAAAGTCTGATTACATATTTTTCTGGCTGCCATTCTGGTACATTTGCTTTCAACATTTGATTTTTTTATAGGTTTGTTAGCTAAGTAACTGGTTAAGAACCATGAGAACAAGCTTTATTATAAATTTGTTTTCTAGCATATATATACAGTAGTATATATGACTTCTTAAAACTTCTGCCCTCCTGGTACTTTGAAAATTAGTTACGAAATATGATGTATTGTGAAATTGTAAATTTATCTTGCAAACCGTACTTGATTAAGTGCCTAAATATATTAAGGAGTAGGTGGGATCAGAACGGAATAGTAAAATAATTAAAAATAAACGGATCCCACTCTAAATTATAAGTGGGATCAGAACGGAATAAAAACTTAATAGAAAATAAAACTGATACCATGTGGTATCTCTTCGTGGGATCGGAACGGAATACACCCAGATATCTACCACAACAGTCAAACATATGTGTTAAAGACCTCATTTATGTCTTAATTTTTCGATTAAATTATATAAAGTGCTTGTGAATATTTTATCATTACATAAATGAGTACAAAACACAAAAGGGAGATACAAAATTTTACGCATCCTAAGATATTTTGTAGTGACAGGCCTACAGCATACTTTTTATGGCAGAGACAGAATAATGTATACCTACCTGGTATTTCGATTAACTCGAGAAAATACATGAAATCATTTATACTCCTGTGTACAAGTAACATATCATTCGTTCGAGATTGCATAGTAGGAGAGTTGCTTTACACTGACATTATTCTGTGTATAGCAATTAGTACGTCAAGTGAGCCAGATAATGCAGTCATTTACATACACAGTTACATATTTCAAATAGAACTATTCTCAATCATTAGTGTGCATTTACACCAAAGCTGTGCGTGGAAGCACACAGGTGAGCAAGGAAAATATCTCGACTAGGATCACCATACGGAAGCAACATTTATTTAGAAAATAAAAAGGAGCAATCCGGTGAAAGATGCTTATAGACCCTAATGGGTTAAATTAGGAAACTGAACCTTTTTTCTACGGTTACGCTGTCGCCGGTTTGTCCGTCAAATAATATATAACGTGTTATGATAGCAAAGTTGCTTTCAAATAAAACAGATACAGAAATAAACTAGTGGCTCTCCGAGCTGTAGACCTAACGAGTCTGCCCTTGCATTGGTTCACTGCGCACGCCGATGGGCGAATGGGTCAAAAAATCCAAAAATCTAGATATGTAATGTAAATAATAAACGATTTTTTTTTGGAGTTTTGACACGTGGGCCCCAGCGAAAGCTAGCTGTGTCAAAAATAGGTAGGTAAGTAATAAATATGCATTAATTGTACATACTTGGTAAAATATACATAATTTTGTTGTTTGTGATTTAATTTTCTCCAGTATTTATCTCGAATCAATATACTGGCTACAGAAACATGGAAATAAATAGTTGATTATACGAGAGAGAGAGACTATCACTTATAGGCAAATGACGTGCGTAACAAGGACATTGCTATTAAATTAAGCGCAGGCGTCCATACTTTCAACACCATATAATGTTTATCTGTCATTTTTAAAAATTTCCAATAACTGAATCTACAATAAAATTTTATGGACTTATCAAACTTGCTCCCAAAATTTTGTACAACTTTAACTTACTTTTTTTAGAACAACCGGATATACGAAAGCATTTTTGTGTGAGTGAAAGCAGAGACGCTTCGCTCGAACTGAGTTCTCGCTCGGTCAGTAAACAATAGACTGCTGTTTTTTTTATACATGTTTTTTCAATGTTATTTTTTTTTTATCGTAATGCATGCGGGTCTAACTTAACTAAATACTATACAGTACAAACGATAAAGTTAGTTAACTAGGTAGTAAAGCAAAGAAACCAGCAGTGCTTGTAGTAGGTACTCGTGATAATAAACTGAATTTTATGTATGAAACACATTTTAGTTACTAGTCTCTGAACTGTCTGTCTGTCCGTCCGTATTTCATGGGCTTGTAAATGGAATGAATTACAAACCTGAAATATAGATATCTTGTGTAGATTGTTGATCCAAAACTGAATATTGCATTATAAAATAATTTCTACAAAATCGCGTTTTAAATGAGGTCATAATAATTTCCTCTTGTAAGGTTTCAAGTGATTTTACTGTTGATATTTCACTAGTTTTGGAAACTAATTTTATTTATGAAAATAACGTTTCCTCTGGGATTTTTTGCAGAGTAGATGGCAATAGACATAGTAATTATAAACAAGTGAGCGCAACGTAAGCAACACACAAGGGCAATGTAAAAAATTTACCGTCTCTATGGAACCAATGGATTTATAAACTAAATTAGCTAAATATAATTATTTCATCATTGTTTCCCCTGTTTGTCCTCAACCTTGTTTGTATCAACTAAGTCCACAACATCTGCGTAGAGGTTGTTTTAAAAATTATATACTTTCAATTATTTTTAACTATTTTCCATTCCTAAACATTGTTCTCTTTTCTTTACAACAATCTTTAGCAAAGCTTTACTCCTACATCAGTTATCCTTTTCAAGTGTTTTTTATTCCCAAACTCCTTCAAAAATAAACCTCAATCACCTTTCCTTATCATTTTACTCCAAGTTCCATAATTAATCTATGTAACAGTAGATTTCTTTGTGGAGAGTTCATCCGACACGACACCTACTTCTACCACCAAACAGTAATGTTCGCATTACTGTTTTCCGGTTTAAATTGTATGGGAGCCGGTAAAATTTCAGGAACATTAGACTTACCAACTTTATATTTCTAAGTATGATCAAAAATCACGTGCTAAGCAAAAATCCCGCCCGTAGGGTGCAGGCCTAGAATTCCACTTCCCCCATTTCTACCTGTGAGTGTCGTAAGAGGCGGTTAAAGGTAAAATTCCGAAAAGTGGGCAGCAGCGCCTTCAGAGGAACTGATTTCTTAAACTGCGATTCCCAAGACGCCTGCCAATCATGGGGATTACGGCAAACCCCCCTAAACGGGAGGCTGTGTTCAGCACTGGACAATCCGGCTGATACAGAAGCGAAAATTACATATAAAAGAACCCACGTAATTTTACGCACCGAGTGTCTTAAATACTGTTGTACTCTGAAACTTCGTAAATGTTACCAATTTTATGTCTCAGGGCGATGATGGGCGAACAGTAACGAACTCGTCATTTGTGATGAAATGCATCTGTTATAGGCAGAGGCTACCGCTTAGATGGGCCTCGTGCATGTTCTATATTTTTTAAACATCTATCAACAACTCTATTTTGAAATTCTTATACATGCTCATCATAATATAGTGTGCCAATTCCAGTTATTTTCCATAGTTCCATTAGAAGTCCCATTGACGGGACGATGGAAAAAATCATTTAACCGTGGACCCATTGGCCAATGGCACCACGGAAAAGAAATTTTAGAGTTATTAATTAATTTAATCTAATTATTGTTTAATCTGATGAGCCTTGTAATCTTAAACTGCTCTCTTTTTCTTTACTGGTATGAAAATAATCAGTTCGCGTTACAGATTTACCGGGATATTAAAATATTTTGATTATTGCAATAACGCATGCTCTGCAGATAACATAAATTTTGTAATGTAATCCGCAGAGCATGTACTAGTACAATAAAAAAAATGTTAAAATTTTAGGGTTTGCCCATCTTGCAAAATTAGTCTTGTTTGGTTTTGTAGTACAACGTAAGTGGAACTTTAGGTGTCGCTCCATCCCAAAACGATGGTTAAATAAAGAACGAGAGGAAAACTTAGAGTAACGAGTCATAGTCATGTTAGCTCAGTCGGTCAAAGCATACCCATTCCCCATATGACGCGGGGTCGACTCCCGTTTACCGCTTTTGTTTGTAAATGCTCTGCACTTACAAACAAAAGCGTTAAGCGTTTAAGATTGTTAACTATGATGAAGTCAAAAATATACTGTACATAAAAAAGGAATAGTATGAATAGTAAAACCCAACATTCAAAGTTATACTTATATAATAACGAAACATTTTCAAACCGAAGAGTTATAGTACTACCCAAATAATAATTTCTGTGATCCAAACTTGCATTTACATGGTTAATGTCCACAAACATCGTTTAGGTATCTTATAGGACAAAAAGTCGTTATTTTGTTCAAGCCTTTATATCTATAGCAAAAACGTCCTAACGACGAGTAACTATGCCATTATCTACGGTTACAGAACAATTCAAATGTAGCAAAAACAGTTCAAATGGCATCAAAGATTCACGTGTATTAACACTTTACTATCTAACATGAATATTAAACAATGAAAACAAGTTCACATGGTGTACTTCCCTAGTTCATGGTAAATAGTTCAATGTTTACGTAAGAAGTGTGCGACGCGATTTCAGCGTACAGTTTGTAATTTATACATACTATATTTCTTCTGTATTTTTTAAACGGAATCGACTACTTAGACTGATTTAAGAGATATGTGAAACATGTGAACGAAAAAATTAGAACTTCTTTTTTTTAAACTCAAGGTTTTGTATGACATAAAAAAATACATATCAGAGAAGATAAGAATTTTATTATGTGATCTAATAGTACTATCACCATTCAACTACTGCAGTGCAGTTTTGGTCCAGAATTTCCGCAGTGACTGAACAAGCTATCCAGAGAGTCCAAAATGCATGCGCACGTTTCTGTTTTACGATACCTAGAAGAGAACATGTCACTCCCTATCTAGTAGAAAAAGGAATTTTGAATATGAAGTTACGAAGGGAACTATATTTGGCATGCTTTACTCAAAAGGTTTTGTGGAACAAGAGACCTGAGTACCTTTTTGAAAAGCTTACATGGTCTAAAAACACTCAACGAACGATCTCCCACCTCCTTTAAGGGCAAAGACAAGCTGCAATTTTTCCAAATTAAACTAAAACGAATTCTTTTAGACCGTTAAAATCATAATTTTAAAGCAACTTTTATAACACACAGAAATGTCAAACACAACGTAAAAAATCCCTCTCACATAAACATGACCTCTTAGACACACATACCGCCGCAAACACAAACACACACACACACACACACACACACACACACCATCATCCACACACTATATAAAGATCTTCAACTAGCAACTTATTTAGGTATTTTGTAATGTAATGTTTTTCACACCTTTCTGTAAACTCTATTTGATTATTTTTTTTATTACGCTACTACTGTAAGCTGTTTCCTTATGTTTATTTTATTTGTGATCCGCTTTACTATCTATGTCTCTCGGCAAACATCCATCCGAGTAGTTATATGCTGAAAAACAGCGCAGCGCACGTTAGTACTTAACGTATGCGCTGCACAATGCTGAGCATACTCCTTTTGCCTTTTGTTTTATTTACTTTTAATTGTTTGTCAATTCTCTTATGTTTGTAATTTTATTTTTCTGTGTATGAAGGCACTAAATGGCTATTTTATTTTATTTATTATATTTTTATTTTTATGTTTTTTTCAAAGATCGGTTGCTTTCATTGTTTAATATTCATGTTAGATAGTAAAGTGCTAATACACGTGGATCTTTGTGACTAAAAATTATACGTTACATTCGAATGTGATTTTAAGGCGTCCCTTTTTTCATCAGTAATATTTAGTTAGGAGTGGGACGCATTAATTTTATTGTTTTTATTTTTACGTTTCTCAGAGGTAAAGATGGTGAGGTATTGTGTGGCTATAAAATGGATATATTTTATTTAAAATGTTCAGTAGTAAAGAGTAAAAATAAATAATTTTGTCTAGGAAATTATTCCTAGATATGTGTAGAGTGTTATCAAGTATAAATTTCTTATAAAAATCTTCATTCACGAGATTTTGAACTCCCATACTACAAAGGCGCCTTTGCTTTTTAGACAATTTTGAGTTTCCGCAAATTAACGGTTATTAAATATAATTCTTAATGTTACCAATTTATTTGTCATCATTTCTGGAGCAGCAGGGCTAGCCTTTTACCTCTATCTCACCTGATGGTAAGTGATGATGTGGGCTAAAATGTTGTTCAGGTATAGAATTGCTGGATCTCAAGGATGGTTGCCGGAACACCCTTAGGTGCCTAGTGCCTACCGGCTGATTTTATTCTTAGAGTAGCCTAGCTGGCTATCGGCTAGCTAGGCGCGAAAGGCCTTCCGCCAAACGTTTATTGTAATATCATGATAAAAATAAGTATAAATATAATAAAAAGTAAATTTGAAATTATTAAGCACATCGGCATTTCTACCTAATAAGTCAATCTAATCAATCTTATATAAAATAATCATCATTTTCTCCTATTTCGAAGCTTCATTTACTAAGCATTTTCCAAACTGTGCTAGTGCTTACACTTTCGAATCGACTAGATAGCTAAGTTACTTTCTCTTATTTACCGGCGCATATTACCAATAACATTTCTATAGATTCTCTGAAGCTTCTTCGCAATTTTTTAATTCCATTTACTGTGACGTCGCCTCTACGTTGTACAGTTGTACTGCTTCGATGGACAGTCATTTGCGTTCGTACATGGTGCTAGCTCGCCCGTGTCAGTACTGTTAAAACATAAATGCGCGCGAACGCGTCTATAGTAAACGTTGTTTGGTGTAAAAATACCGCTGCGTTTTGTTCCGGCGTAGAAGTTAACGCGCAAGTTTGAGTTTTGATGATAAGGGATTTGTTTTTATACTCGTTTGTGACTGTGAGAGGAATTTCTGGCGGTTAGAGAAAATGGAGTGTCATTAGCGTAAAAGGTAAGTTAAGATGCTTTTTGTTTCTTATTAATGGATGTTTTTGTTTTGTGTTCAAAAAGTGTTGTAGAGGCCGTGCTTGGTAATCAATCTGAGGAGTTTTAGAATTGAATAATGAGGTGGATTTATTTTGGTCCTTATTTTCGAAAATTTTGAAGTTGTTTGTTGAACAGGCTTAAGGTCTTTCCTTGTTTGTTTCCCTATCCAATATTCTATCCTAATTTAAATCCTCGCGCCACCTACACACAACCGACGAAAGCGACGAAACCCGGCACGCGGCGGCAAGAGGAACTATTCTGTATCGTCCATCTTCAAAACTAAACGTGTCCCGCGGGCACAAATTATGCAAATTAAATAAAAACTCCATAAAAAGGTGACGAAGTGATGTGTGTAAGGAACTGTTGAAACGACTAATATAAGCTGTGAGTACCTACCTATTGTTATTCCTTAAATCTATCCAGACTTTAGCCTTTTACTAAAACTTTCATCTTATCAAATCCTCGTTTTCAATTTAAACGTAAACATAAATTGTGGTCCTATTCGAGCGCGAATGCCTATGGTAATAACACTAATTGTCTATTTTCAGTTGATTTATTGGTATAAAAACTTTTAATTACCAATTATTATCAATTTTATTGTAAAAGTATAATCCGACTAAATATCGTGGGTTACTTTATGGTATTATACTGGGTCATACTATACGGATTCATTGGTCATCTTAAATCAGTAGTATTATACCAGCGAAATAGATTTAGCCTTCATATAAAGTCGATCTTAGCTGGATTATTAACTGTTTATGGCAATATAACATATATTATAAGTCTTTAAGAAATTCTTTACCACACATTTCACGGTTACATTTTATTAACCTTACTATCTTTATCTGTTACCAAGTTACATCTACCCTCAGGTTATATATATCTTATTATATTTAGCTATCCACGTAAATTGTTTTCGTCTATCTATTCAAACTCATTGTTCAGATATTAAAACAAACAATGGAAGAAAGTAAACTCAAAATACTTCGATCGCGACGCGAATATGTTTTCCGTGCTATGCAAATCCTTTACGATCTTGCCAAGGAGATGGTTCAAGATCGCTCAAAGGTGTCGGCGTTCAAGTCGAGGTACACGCGATTACATTCAATTCGTGATGAGTTTGTTCAATTGTGTGACGATATACAATCATTGGAGCTAGCCATAAAACCCAATCAACAGATCGATCAAAATTTGATCAGTTCTTTTGACGAGTTGTACTACGAGGTTATTAGTGCGGCCGATGCTTTAGCTATAACATGCGATTTGAGCATGAACCGCAACGCACAATTAGATGTCGAATCGTCGGCGCGGCCGCCAGCAGCTACGTCATTAAATGCGCGCTTACCCAAAGCCAAAATTTGACGGCAATATACAAAATTGGCAAACCTTTTATGATACCTACACAACTTTGATACACGATAATAAAATAATCACGGATATTGAAAAATTTCATTATCTTGTTTCATGTTTACACGGACACGCATTGTCTATTGCGACCCTTCGCAATAGACAATGCGTGTCAGTGACAGTCCCAATGACTGCAAGTAATTACAAGGTTGTTTTCGATACTTTAGTCGAACGTTATCAAAATAAGCGTATCTTGGCCTTGACGTACTTAGACAAATGTTTTAATCAACCTGCCGTAAAATCTGGTAGCTTCCAGGAATTGCAAGCGTTAACCAATTTATTACATGAGTCGTTTTACGCACTCCAATCTCTAAATATTCCAAACCTAGGGGAGTTTATTTTGTTTCATTTAGCTTCGCGGACACTCGATGCAGACACTCGTAAACGTTTTGAGTCACAAAACAGTTCACAGTTACCTACACTAGCTGAACTATTAAAGTTTCTTCAAGACTACGTAAAGATCTTAGAAACTAGCCTATTGTCCTCCGGTAATCCTAATGCTAACCGTACCTTTAACGAAAAAAATCCTTCGCCGGCAAATAATAGGCAAACTTATAGCAGATCAAAACGTACATCTTATCTAGCGAAATCTACTAACCCAACAACAGCGTCAACAACCGTAGCATGTTCCTGTTGTGGTGAAGCGCACTTTATCTATAAGTGCCCCGTATTTCAATCTTTAGACTCGCAAGGTAGACTCGCATTAGTAAACAAAAAGAACATGTGCATGAATTGTTTACGTACAAACCACATCATAGATTCATGTTTCTCTAAAGTATCTTGCACATCATGCGGATTGCGTCATCATACATTGTTACACGTTGAACAATTGCAACCAACTAGCACTCCTATCAGACAGGCGAGTTCTGTAGCTCATGTCGGGAATAGCCGTGGTATAGTACTACTAGGCACTTGTCAATTGCGCGTGTGCAATATCGCGTCCGGTGCACAGCACACCGTGCGCGCATTGATTGACAGTGGCGCACAGGACTGTTTCATTACTGCTGCTTGCGCACGGACACTCGGTTTAAACCTCCGCCGTTGCAATCTTACAGTAGCCGGTTTAGGACAGAACACCGTGTTTCACGTAAAGGGCACGACGGAATGTAATATAAGACCGCTGGACGGTGACAATCCACAATATCATATTAAACCGATTGTTTTGGATAATATCACTGCACAGATGCCTAGCATCATCGTACCGTCAGTCGTTCGAGATCATTGCAAACATTTAATCTTAGCTGACCCCGATTATGACATTCCCGCAAAAATTGACCTTTTGATAGGGGCCGAACTATTTCATGAAATCTATGATGGACAACGTATTAAGCTGGGGCCCGGCCTACCAGCCGCTCTGCATAGCGTTTTCGGTTGGATACTCAGTGGTGCGGTCAATACCGATGCATTAGTACCTCCTTCCACTGCTTCCTCATTACTAGCTTCCACATACTCGCTAGATGAGCAGATAAAGCGGTTCTGGGAAGTCGAGGAACCACCGCGTATACCTATTACCGTACCAGAGGATGACCTGTGTGAACGTTTGTACACAGATATGACTTATAGAAAACCTAACGGTCGTTATGTAGTGCCTATTCTATTAAAAGACGATAACTGTACCTTAGGTGATTCATACAATAGTTCATTATCACGACTAACTAACCTTGAAAGAAAATTTAGTCGACAAGACCAACTTAAGCACGATTACGTAAACTTTATGCGCGAGTATGAGAGTATGGGTCACATGTATCCTGTATCTAATCCTTTTTCACACACGAAAAAACCTCATCTTATTCCACATCATTGCGTCATTCGTCCAGAAAGCACGACAACTAAATTACGCGTTGTGTTTGACGCAAGCTGCAAGACAACAAACGGTAAATCTCTAAATGACCTTGTGTTCACTGGACCTAAGCTCCAAGTTGATATTATAGACATAATAACGGGGTTTAGACTACATGCGATAGTGTTCACGTGTGACATATCAAAAATGTATCGTCAGATTTTAATAAGACCTGACGATCGTTGCTATCAGCATGTGCTATGGCGAGAGTCTTCAAGTGACCCAGTCAAAGAATATGAACTCGCTACTGTCAGTTTCGGTGTGAGTAGTTCACCTTATCTCGCTATACGTACTTTGCATAAATTAGCTGAAGATCACGGTGCTGAGTACCCACGCGCTGCTGAGGCACTTCTTCATGAGACCTTCATGGACGATATCACGACTGGAGCGCCCACTGTGAGTGAAGCTATCGCACTAAGAGAACAACTCGTAAAGTTGTTAAGTTGCGCACAGTTTGAACTCCGTAAGTGGAGTAGTAATTCTAACGCGTTCCTTGAAACTCTGCCAATGGACCATTGCCAATCTCCGAAACCTTTCTCAGAAGAAGGTAACAAATCTACTATGAAAATCTTAGGAGTTCAGTATGACCCTTCAGCTGATGCATTCACTTATTCTCACTCTTGTATCGAGGATGAAGAGTTCACTAAGCGTTCCATTTTGTCCCACGTGGCTCGCGTATTTGATCCACTGGGGTGGCTGGCACCGTTCATTCTGAAGGCAAAAATACTTCTACAAGATTTATGGCGTCTTAACCTTACTTGGGACGAACCCGTACCCAGGGACATAGCTAAAGACTGGCGGGATTTTACCTTCGATCTACCAAACTTAAACCTTATTGAAGTACCCCGGCAAATCATACCCCATCAATCAGCACATCCCACAGAAGTGGAACTGATCGGATTCTGTGACGGATCAACCAAAGCGTACGGTTGTTGTATTTATCTCCGCGTGGTCACTTTAGACAAGGTTAAAACGCATCTATTAATCGCTAAAACTAAGGTAGCACCACTCAAAATTCTCACCGTAAATCGATTGGAACTTTGTGGAGCGGTGTTGCTATCTAAAGTAGTAACTCGTATCTTTACCTTTCTTAATAAAAGGCTCAATGTGAAAAATATCGTGTTGTTCACAGACAGCTCGACCGTATTGTCATGGTTGAACACATAGCCGCATAAACTTAAAACTTTTGTAGCACATCGGGTGGTACAAATTAGAGAAACTACATTTACAGCGGTGTGGCGACATGTTTCCACCCATGACAACCCAGCGGATATCTGTAGTCGAGGTCTCTCGTGCTTAGAATTAGCTACTTGCGAAAGTTGGTGGTCAGGACCAAAATGGCTGACTAATGATCCTATCGACTGGCCTGTATCAGCAGTTGAAAGGCATGAAAACGTTCCAGAGTTAAAGTTATTGTCACACTTGTGTCATGCCAGTTACATGACACAAGATGCTGACGTGCTAGAAGACCAACTGGAACGTTCCTCCAAACTTTCACGTCTACAACGAGTAGTAGCTTGGATCTATCGATTTATACATAACTCTAAACTAAAACGCGTTGAACGGAACTTGTCACCGTTTCTAACTTCCATAGAATTAGATAATTCTTTGGAAAGGATAGTTAAACATGTTCAACGTAAAGACTTTAGTGATGTTATAACAAAACTCAACTCGAACAAAACGCTACCTCGATATCTTTTGAAACTAGCTCCTTTTTTAGACTCTAGTCAAGTCCTGCGAGTTAGGGGAAGAATCACAAATACAAACTTACCTGACTACGTCAAACATCCTTACCTCTTACCCAAAACATCTCGGCTGAGCAATCTCCTGATCGATTATTATCACGCAACTTACCTTCACTGCGGACCTCGCTTGCTTCACTCTTTACTTCAGCGTCGATTTTGGGTGCTTGGCGTTCGAAATCTTATTCGATCTCGCTTATCTAAATGCGTCACTTGCTTTAAGGTAAAGCCAAGGCCTCTTCAACCAATTATGGGTGATCTTCCGTCTTCCCGACTGAAACCAGGTCAATGCTTCCAGACAGTAGGTATTGACTTCGGGGGTCCATTCATGATTAAAGAAAGCAGGCGCAGGAACGCTAAAATATACAAAGCATATTTGTGTCTGATGGTTTGTCACGCCGTCAAGAGCATACACCTTGAACTAGTCACGGAGATGACCACCGAAGCTTTCATAGCAGCGCTAGACCGCTTCGTATCCCGGAGAGGTCTATGTCAATACATAGTCACTGACGGTGGTACCAACTTTGTGGGAGCCAAACGCTACTTATCCGAAGTTTCTGAATTGCTTAAAAGAGATAAGGACAACATCTCGTGCCAGCTCGCATCTCGCGGTATTTCGATGAAATTCAATCCCGCATCCGGTCCTCATTTCGGTGCCATCTTTGAAAGCGGTATCAAATCTACCAAATATCATCTAAAACGTATTGTAGGAACCCAGGTTCTAACCTATGAGGAATTCTATACCGTTTTGACAAAGATTGAAGCAATGTTAAACTCCAGACCTTTAGTGGAGCTCTCGTCTGATCCCGGTGAGGTTGACGCTCTTACAGCTGGGCACTTCTTAGTGGGTCGACCTCTAGTCTCCCTTCCGGAGCCGGTACATGCCGAAAACGTACCTCTGCGTACTCGGTGGCAACTGGTACAGAGACTATCTCAAAGTTTCTGGCGAACCTGGCAAAGAGATTATTTACATACCCTACAGCAAAGGAGTAAATGGTTAAAGGACGGGGGGAGACAGCCTAAGTTGAGCGATCTTGTCATTATCCACGAACCTAACTTGCCAGCAAATGAATGGCGATTAGGTCGTGTGGTAAAACTACATCCTGGCAGGGACAACATTATTCGTGTCGTGACCGTCAAAACCTCCAAAGGTCTACTTGTGAGACCTGCGGTTAAAATCTGTCCGTTACCTATAGATGAAAGCAATTAGACTTATATCCCTTCCTACCATATTTTATATATAATACCTAACTCTTACACAATATATACTTACTATATATATTATACACCTTAGAAATTTAATAAATAAGCTATAATTTTATAAAATAATCTACTATGTACATAACCTCCTACTAGTACCTAATGCATATAATCTATAATAATAATAATTAGAAAAAAACACACTATGCCAACCGAACTATGTATTCGTAAAGTATGACTGTAGAATCCGAGTCAAGAACTCATTTATCTTATGAAATCCCTGGTTGATTTCAAGTGGGGGGATATGAACAGGCTTAAGGTCTTTCCTTGTTTGTTTCCCTATCCAATATTCTATCCTAATTTAAATCCTCGCGCCACCTACACACAACCGACGAAAGCGACGAAACCCGGCACGCGGCGGCAAGAGGAACTATTCTGTATCGTCCATCTTCAAAACTAAACGTGTCCCGCGGGCACAAATTATGCAAATTAAATAAAAACTCCATAAAAAGGTGACGAAGTGATGTGTGTAAGGAACTGTTGAAACGACTAATATAAGCTGTGAGTACCTACCTATTGTTATTCCTTAAATCTATTCAGACTTTAGCCTTTTACTAAAACTTTCATCTTATCAAATCCTCGTTTTCAATTTAAACGTAAACATTTGTGAATGTAAAATTCTTAGCTTTATCTATCGCTGTTATGTTCTCACATATAAATTTAACTTATTTTATACCATAATTAGCTACCTAAAGGTTTTTATTTTGTTTAAATTAGATATGAGTTTGGTGTACAGTAGGATTTTCTGTTAGTCCTGATTAGTTTTTATAGCAATCAAAGTACATGGACAATTAATGTGTGTCCGTAAATAATTATTAACATCATAGGTAGGTTCAAATAATCATCATGACTGGTGGATGGCATGTGAAAGGGATATTATCTTTTTAAATAATTATTAAAATATGTTAAAAAGTAATAAGTATTTACTTAGGTGATTTTACTTATTAGTTTATGTCCTCGTTCAAGCATATGGCTTCTTAGATATTGAAATTAAAGCTAAGCGCTCAAAATATGTTGGTACATTTTTACACTTGTAATACTTCCATAGAAAGTAATCAGACATTATCCGTTTTTATCAACTGTCCCAGATTGCAAGTGTAAAAAACTGTTTCACTTTTAAGTTCAAGTTTCACTGATTTAGCCAATACGGGTTTAAACCTACCGGGCTCTGTGATACCCATATCATGTCAACAGAGTAATGTTGATATGAGGAGTTAAATTTAGGTTAACAGTATTTTTTCGCTAAATTTGAGGTTACTAAGTTTATTTAATATATTACATACTCATTTACATTCGAAACATATGTTACCTACATGTTACCATAAAAAGGACGGTGGACCAAACCTCTTAATGGGTAATTAAGATTATTATCTTAATTTTGTAATATCTATCGATTGCATTTACACGGAATTAAGTCTTTAAAATACCGATAAGCCAGCAACTTTGTGCGTTAATGTTCGAGATTTCGGGATATAGCCTCCACTAACGCATCGTCGCTAGTGAGACTCTTTACTCGATTATCAGTGGAACTCAAAGCTTCAAGCTGGTATTTACACACTGGACACGACTGGACTATAGCTTTGTAGGTACAGGTTAAGAAGCTGTTGTAATACGTCCGCACTTTCCAAATTACTCCTACACTTGCAACTAATTTAGCTCTGACTGAAATAACCCAAATTTCAGTTTGGTATTACTTCCAGCAGCTCGAGGTTGCTAATCGGAGTAGGCACAATGAAGGGTAAGAGTAGGATTGAAAGGAAAAATAGAATACGAAATACATACAAAAGAAGCGACCATGGTATGGATTGTCAGACGAACTATACCGTTTAGGACAATTAGTATTGATCTTTCCTTCAAAAAGTTAGACGGCCAAAAAACAAGCCAAGAACACAGGCCAGCGGGAGAGCCGTACTAAATAAGCTTTTGAGCAAGACTGTAGACACTATTTAAAAATTACAACAGGGAAACTAAAATAGCAACGCTCCAGATAATTAGTGTATCCATCCAATGGGGTAGCTCAATAGTTTTATTCCGAAATATTTCAGGAAGAACATGGCCCATTCGTTGATATAGGTACCTATTCTATATTGCCGAACAATTTAGAGCGGTTGGGCTTCATTGAAATAAAAGTCTAATTTACATTTTGATTCGCTAAGCATAACGGTTTTAATAAATCTTCGGGCAAATATTAGGTAATATATTTATTACGTAATTTAATGTCATGCATGACGTAGGTAAGTATTAAGGTGAATGCTGATCTAATACTTACATATTTGGCCATGGCTGTAAAATTACTTTGAATGTATGTAAGTAAATGATTTTTTATCTAGATTTACGTCTCGAAAATGCTGACATGCTCGATAGAGCTTTACGGTAGGTGTCAGTTAACTTCTTCCCCTCAAAAAAAACGGTATAAATTAACTTAGTATAGAAAATTATTTGAGAGGTTCGACCTAGAATATGTCCGAAGACTAGGACGAAAATGAGGGTTTATTTCCACCGGTATGTGAGTTTTACCACGGCTGTTAAATTTCTTAGAATTTATGTAAGTAAGTGATTTTTAAGTCTAGATTCACGTCTTGAAAATAATATGTTTGATAGAGCTTTAAGTTAGGTGGAAATCAACTTAGTCTTGAAAATTATTAGAGATGTTCTACCTAGGATACCCGAAAATTAGGGTTTATTTCCACGATTAAGTCAGTTATTCTCTTTAAATATTATTATCGTGACAGTTTGAGTATTGTTACTAAATATATTATTAATTTCAAGCACTATTGCATATTTAGCAAAATATATCACATCTACATATGGCTGTGCTCGAACATTGTAACCGTATTATGTATTGTTACTCGGTAGGTTTTGGCCTTACAGCTAACCACTTTACAAACATCGAACCTCACGCGATGTTTTTTCACTATATTTTTTTCTCCCATTTATGTAACCGCTCATTAACTATTTACACATAAGTTGTTTTTGAATTGTCTTGACAAGTAATTATTTGAAGTAAATTCTTTAATGGGATTATAGCCTGCTGGAAAACGTGATGGAAATATTAATTTGATTAGTGTAGAGCTGTTACAACGTTTTTGTAGAAAAATACCATAAGTAGGCACATACCAACTCTTGTTTACATCACGTCAATAACTTTTTTCATACCTATATAAGCTAAATTTGAGTCCTTTAAAGGTCCTTACTAGGAAATAGTGTTGTTGGTTTTACAAAAATGTATATCAAAAATGTAAAGTACCTATTTTAGCCCTGGAAACAAAAAGCGTTGCACTAGGTTGTAAAAAAATCAACGTAGGTCTTGACTGCCAATTTATTTGCCTTTTGCACTCTATTATATATGTAGTGAACCTACAAGTTGCAACAATATTTTGTTCATGTTGAATTCTATGTAGTCCCCAAACACATGCAAGTGCAACGATGATGGAGCACAATGTAAGGATGTCAATGAACTGACACTACAAAGTTATAGCTGAATTGCAAATTATTATTTTATATTTTTGGTTTTATTATAAGATTTTCAACTCAATTTAAGTCGGTTATTGAGTTTTTTATTATTATTTTGTTCTAAGCGTTAACATTTATATTTTAGGTAGCACATAGTAATAGTTTAGTATACAGCCGTAGCCATATAATCTAATTTCATCTAGCACTTACGAAGTATAAATACCTAGGTATCGATAATTGTATGTACCTATTTCATTATGTAATATTTAGCTTTATCACTTTAATACGCAAACAGTTTTCAAATAAACGGTGTCCATCCGCGTGAATAAATTGCTTAACCACGATAGACGTGATTGTCTGTTTATCTTTTTATACCATTACATAATATGTATTCTACTATTATTTAATCTGATCTATTATCATCGCTTTGGTCACTCACGTATTTAGCAAAGCATCTGTCACATTCTATTTTAGCTTGGAAATGTATCCGTGTCAGTTCCATGATTTAATAACTATCGACCTTCTTGATTTAGGGTGCATGAGTATTTTCATATAACTTTAATGTTGCTAGTTCACTTAGATTATATAACAATCACAACTTAATATTGCGCATATACATGCGTAAATAAATAAAATTGTATTTAAACTTTTATCTCATTCAAAAACTAAAACTACTTTCACACCATATGGTATTTTTGTTATATCAAACTTTCGGTCTAAATGTATTGAGCTAGCAGAGTCTAGCCTGCAGTCCTCATTACTTTCCTACTAGCACAATCTTAACATCACGTTCATCGCACAAAGATTGGTCACAATCCGATTGGATTTTCGAAATGCGGTTACTTGGTCTTACAGATGGTATACCGGCGAACCGTTATTATGACGAGTGCATTTAGGGCAATTACAAACGTGCTACTTTCCGTCGCAGGCGCCGCCGCCGCACGTCACCGCCGCCCGTCGCCACCGCTCGCTCATTCATTGGTCTCGATGTATTTATCTCTATGCTTCGCAGCAACTGAAAGTGAGACGCGACTTTTTAAGATTGATCATTAATGAATGGTATTGTTTAGGTTATCTAGGTGATTGTTTTATACCGTTTTTATTTTACTTTCCAATTATTCACGTCTACCGTTGAACAAAGGGTCCTCTATCTAGGGTTTGCCATAGGCGTCTTGGGGAT
Source organism: Plagodis pulveraria (assembly GCA_963890685.1). Lineage (NCBI taxonomy): Eukaryota > Metazoa > Arthropoda > Insecta > Lepidoptera > Geometridae > Plagodis > Plagodis pulveraria. Next base: position 21,009,929 of record OY982956.1, on the reverse strand, counting down.
CGCAGTGTAAGATGGTACTTCTTCAGATGGTGCGGCTGTCTATCTTCTGATATTTTTCACTTCGTTACCTCTTACATCTCCAACAGTTCTAAGTCAGCACTCTACGGGGATTTGATTCTCTTATTATTATCCAATATATAATTGCAATACCTACTTCACATAAATACGCTTTGAAATTAATAAAACATTTTGTTACACTTTCTAAGTCGCTATAAGTTGCTGACTTGGTTGTTTAGCCATAGCCAATGCAGATCAATAAAATACCGTTTGAGATGGCTATAGGTTAACTAGCTGTTAGTGTTAGCTGTTAGTGTTAGCTGTTAGATATAATATGTGTGCAATGCCTACTAATATTGTAAACGTGCCAGTGTGTTTGTGTGTTAGTTTGTTAGCAGTCACCTCAGAAAACAACAAGATAAATAGTTTGAAAGTTCCCGTGAGTATGAGACATATTAATGTTTTCAATAACCGGCTGTACTCACGCGTATTGGTCGAGATTGTCGACCTAGGTTTCGGGCATGTCCGATGCCCTTCATCAGGTGAGTTCACGCGTCTAAATCGCGGCGACCAATACGCGTGAGTACAGCCGGTTATTGAAAACATTAAGATAAATAGTGATCAAATTTACGATCCGAAATCAGATTGAAGATGTTCTTAAAAAAGGACAGGTCAGGAGTACCCTAAACCGACGCTTATGTATGAAAGGATTGATGAGTGTAGATGAAGCGAAAGAGATATGTAAGGATCGTAGCAAGTAGTAGCGTAGGAAATTTGTGGTCTATGCCTGCTCCTACGGGAAAGAGGCGTGAGTATTTATGTATAAAATTTACAACAAAATATAATTTTATTTGGTATTAACACAGAATATAATTTATAACTCAATATAGGTAATAAATAGTCCTGATGAGAGCGTGATGCAATCACATTTACGGGAGTAGATGGTTAGGATATAATAAACTAAAGAAACCATAAAATAACATTAAGTTAATCTTTAGATAAAGTACTCATATTGTGGACAAAAAGTTGCTAATGCCACTCTAAAAACATGATGAAAAAATTGACTTTTCTGTATCACAAAAGTCACTAACTGCAATCGATGCGACCGTTGCCATGGCACCTGCATTTAGGGTGATTGCAGACGTGCTACTTTCCGTCATCGTAGCGAGATGCTAAACGCTTCAATGCATCAGAAAGTGAGAGAGGTACGGGTATGAATTTGGTTACCAAGTTACTATCAACGACAATATTTTATTGCGTTTCGTTTTTTGTATTGTTAGCAATCTTTTTCGCGACCACAGACATAGATCGAAATATAGGTCTTTGATTGCAACGCAACACAGCACGACTAAATTACGGGTAGGTGCCGGTGACACCTGCATACCCTAGTAACTGCTAATAACCTAGGGAACGACTTGATGAAATTAAATGATTTGGTATACTTAACTTCCTTAGGCCCTGAATAAAATACTTTTAATGTTCAAATTCAAGGAAACGTGTACTTATGAATAGTTAGGTAACTAACCTAACAAAATACAACACGGTGAAAGCAGCAGGTGAAAGGTACTTATTAAAAAAACTTATTTAATTAAATTTAAACAATATTATTTTAACATTTATATGAAAATTTTTACCCTACTTTAGAGATAGGGCAAGGGTTTCAAGTAGACAACTTATTACCTACTATTTAGACTTCTTAACAAACATACTTAAGCCATTTTAGCTGATTATTGTTGTTGTAGTATTCAGCCATAAAAATAAACATAAATTATTTAACCTTATTTATTTCTAACTCTTCTTAGACCTTTGAACAATATCTCACCAGATAATATCACCGCTTATAATGTGATCGAAGATAGCCGGGCCATACCAAGAATGGTAACTTTCCGTCAAGAACAACTTTTAGAAACGGTGTTATGTGCTTGGTTAACGGGGTTATTTTTATATATGAAGGTGGTAATTGCAACGGTAGCAAAAAGCTCAAACTAAACAATTTTAGCTCATTTTGCAAAAATATTCCTAATAATATACCTACTAGGTTTAAGTAAAGATTGCCTTTAAGGCTGAACTGGCCGGTCGCTTCTCCATACAAACGCGGTAGAGTGATCACTCCCTTATTTCAGATTTTAGGTCCGGAAATAAGCATGATACCGATTGATCTCGTCATTATCTAGGCTTGTATGATGCCGAAATTTTAAAAACATAATTAAGTTGAAAGTTATGAGCCTCGAAAATGTTATATGAAAATGTTTCGAAGCGCATAACTCTCAAGTTAATTAACTTATTAAAATTTCGGCATCATACAAGCCTAGATAATGACGAGATCAATCGGTATTATGCTTTGTTTTGGACCTAAATCCTCAAATAAGGGAGTGATCACCCTACCACGTTTGTATGGAGAACGGGCCGGCCAGTTCACCCTTAAAGACGTCCATCCAATTCTCTGAGTATGTACTGAGATAATTTTTGAACAACCTCCCTTGGTTGTTCAAAAATTATTATATAGTTGTAAATTACCATACTTAATAATAAGAATGACAATAACCATTAATGTAAAAAATACTACGGCTATAAAACTGTGAATATAATGGTGGTTTGACGTGCAAAACTTTTGAAATAAATTTACAATAAGCGTTCTTGGAACCTGTTAATATCTAAGTGTGAAAGTAAGTAGACTAGTTAAAAACATGTTTACCTTACTACCGATAAGGGTTTCTCTATAATATTCACTTTTTACAGGCGTTTAATATTAGGTTATTTGTGTGCTGTCTTGATCAAATCATCAGTGATCAAGTAAAGGACAAACGCTCACCTAAAAGACATCTTAGGCTCTTTTTCATTACTTGGTGAAAAGCTTTTTTTAAAGAATTTATGAGTAAACACAGTAAATATCTCGGGCAGACGCCAGCCTTCTGAAAAATAGATACACGAATATATTTCTATTAGGATCATTTAAGTTTTATACAGGTGCTTTTCCCGGTTATCTCAAATATATAAAGATCAGGCGCTCAAGTCAAAGATATTTTGGGATCTCTTCATCAGTTGTTTGAAATATAGTCTTATAAAAAAAAACACAATTAATTTATCTCTATGCCAGCAGTCTTATGGCAGGAATTGAAACTATGACATTTAATCAACTTTATAGCATTGGTCAGAACAATCCCCATTCTGTCTTTTTAGAGTAGTAATGATGCACAATGCCCGTGGGGTGCCGGGGTAGAATGTCATCCCCCCATTGCTACCTGTAGGTGTCATAAGTGGCGACTAAAGGTAAAATACCGGAAGGTGGGCAGCAAGACGCCTGCCAAACGTGGGGATTTTTGCAAATCCCCCTAAATGGGGGACGCTGTGTTCAGCAGTGGACAATCCGGCTGAAACAGTAATATTAGCTTATGGCACGAGCAAAGCTGCGGGCCGGGTATAGTTGCCTTTTATTTTGATCGCTATGTGAGCAGTTCATTGTCAGCCAGTATGAAAATCACAAACGGTGAAACAATCGGTAATCTCTCCGTCCGAAAAACGAGAAAAAAATTCATTTTCACATGGCGCCATTGTTCTATTTCAAAATAGCCGTTTGTATATATTAACCGTTTGTAGTTTTGGAGTATATGTTATTTAGAGAGATATATATGTATATCAGAAACAAATTGAAACTAAAGGTGTATAGAAACTTATACCTACTTGAAGGTTCTTGATACAATTTTACATATATATTAGTAACCTTATGTAAAAGTAGATCAGATAGACAACTATGTTCATCTAAATCTAAAAACTAAATAGAAAATGCTTACTAACTAAGTAGTGTAAAACGTCATAGATAAGTTGATTAGGTATACCATTGTTAAATATAAACATTTACCTCTTCAATGTTTATACTTGTAAATACAATGAGTCAGATACAAACGTGAAATCAATTACAGACCCACGAACTTATCTGTTCAGGTGGCAGAAAAAAGAACTAAAACTTTCCCTCAAATTGTGACAGTCTGTAGTTGATTTCCATGACCAGTAGCGCCCTCGAAAACTGCACAGTTAAGTTGGTGGTACTATACTTGGTTGATATGACTTTTCGTTCTAGTTGTTTTTTTTTTGCCTGATAGGTTAGCCTTTAACCACTATCTCACCTGATGGTAAGTGATGATGTGGTCGAAGATGTTGTTCAGGCTAATCGAGAAGTACTGGCTTTCAAGGACAGCTGCCGGAACACACCATTAGGTGCTTGGCGACAGATTTTCTACTTGAGGGTGGTAGCTAGCCAGGCGGGCATTCGCAACATGCCCTACCACCATGCTATAACCACTGCCATCCTAAGACAACAACTGGGACCGACGGCTTAACGTGCCCTCCGACGCACGGAAACGCTCAGTAGTAATGTAACTAGCGGTCACCCATCCAACTCATAACCGCGCGCGACGTTGCTTAACTTTGTTGATCGGTTGAGAACAGCTAAGTAAACTTCGCTACGAGCGCTTCTAAATTTAAGAGACAATAAAAGCGGCATATTTTTAAAATAGGTAATCCTGAAAAACCTCAATTCCCTACAGTACATCCATATAGGTTGATGTATTCCATTGTTCCAAAGATTGATTGATTGAACTGAAGTTACTGTTATATAATCTGTAATCTGTATAAGACATGAAATCAATCACAAGAAGACACGAAACACAAACACATTCAGCATACATCCAAAGGTCATCATGGTCATAAAATAAACATATTTTATTTTTTGCTATTCAATTCTAAAAAAGGTGTTTGATGATAAAATACTCTATAAAATAAATATGTTTGCCACTATCTCATGTCATGGTACATAAGTGATGATGTTTTTGAAGATATGCGGGCTAAGCATAGTTGCTGGAGCCTAGCCTAATATTTTTTTCTTTTATTTTATGTTGTTGTGACCTAACAATCACGAGGCTCATCTGACGTTAAATGATAACTTCTGTCTATAACAGATACGTTTCGTCACAAGTGACGAACTGCACTCCGTCCGTCACCCTAAAACATTTGTTTAGTCTGATTTGCATGTAATTTTACTAGCTCTCAACGACTACAGCCGGAACACACTGTTAGGTGCTTGGCGATAGATTTTCTAATTGAAGGTGGTACCTTTCCAGGCGAGCTTTTGCAAAATGGCCTTCCACCATGTGGTGAAACTCTAGCCGACGGTGGGGATCGAACCATGGACCTGCTGCACGGCAGTTATAGCTTATAATATATCATCTCATCCATAGCTTTTAACGCTCGGCCATCATTGCATCCAATTAATTCCCCAATTATACCAATATCGAAACTAGTTCTCAAAGAGAGCTGCCAGAACACACTCCCAGGCACTTGGCGATAGATTGTCTTGAGTAGCCAGGCGAGCGTTCGCAAAATGTTCTATCATCAGGTAATCATGCATTTGTACCATAGAGCCCCTGCGTGGCGGTTCATTGTCATTGTTCCTCTATGAATTGTCAGAAGTATTGACGCATCTTTCAGCCAACGCCAAGTGCAACATTCAGCCGGTTTTATCCCTGAACGCTCTGTCCTACTTTTGCATCTACTCTATGCTCAAGTACTCTATGTTGTCCCTTAGCATACGTCAATCTTTTTAGAAATAATATCACCGCTTATGTATGTCTCACACATTACGATGGCTATATTTTATATGCAACGTTAATGACTTTTATTTCTTCTTTTTGTCTTGCTTTGTAACATCGTTAACTAATAAGTATATATCATTGCTTTATTGTGACATAATTTCGGAATTATTATTGCTGCATATATTTTCTAAATTAAATAGGAACGTATAGTTTACGTTATAACTTTAAGGTATTCTGTGGTATACATATTATTTATTTTCTCCCAAATCGAAGTAGACTGATCACTCGCTCGCTGCGCTTTGGATTCTACTATAGAATCCTTCGCCCTGCTCTAAATTCAAAATAGCGCCGTAAAAATATTATTTTACTCCCTCATTGTACAATCTACTACAGGAAGTGGGCAGCAACGCTTTCTGTGGAACTGATATCTCACACATGCAATCCCTGATCAACCCCCCCCCCCCCCCATAATGGGGGAGGCTGTGTTCAGGAGTGGAAAATCCTGCTGATACAGTAAATGTCGCCATCGAATGTCGCGACAGAGCATGATTTTCTATCAATTTCATGCGAACGTTTGGAAATCCCAGCATTTTCTACCTCTCTCTACCACCGTGTGAACTAGATGCCATGTGAAGTATTTCCGAATCGCTTTGACCTAGGAGCCTTAAAGAAGAGAGCATGTCCCCTCCTCAAAGGCCGGTAACGCATACTCGAGACTTCTGCTATTGAGCATATCCGTGACGGTGATCACTTACCACCAGGTGAGCCGCCTGCTAGTTTAACATACTTACCTACAAAAAAAAACGACTATTTCAATAACACAATTTTATGAATACTTGTATTAGTCTTAGATTATAAAGGTATATAAGGTATACAAAAGTTTACCGATGTTAATTTAAAAGTTTGTCGTAGTTCTTAAAATAAAAGAATGACAGGTCTCACATCAACTAACAATTCGTCAACTCGATCTCAACTCGATGAAGTTAATTACCGTACCTGCCCTTGTTCTTACTTTTGCTAAGAAGTTTTAGTAAACTTGACAAAGTTGTCTAATAAAATTGTCTGTGATAAGTCGGATTTATTTTGTTCTTTATTTGTCTTGTAAAGTGCATTTTTTTGTATAGTAGATTGTACAACGAGTGCATAAAACAAATCATTTCAGCTGATACGTGTAACTCTTGCTAAAATGGGTTTTATGCACTTCAATAGCGAGGAAATTAAACAGTTATATTGTTTGTAATACATATATTCTTGAAACTGGAGCAGATACTTGAACTATGTTACATTTTGAGTGCCATTGTTTCGAAAAAAAACCTGCGTATAAAGTAAGTAGGTACTATTAAAGACCGAACTCCTTATACCAAATTTAAAAAAAAACAATATTTTTGTGCTCTTGTGCTTAAAAAACAAGATTTTGTGCATTAGAGCATAAAAAACATTTCAGTCTACTTAAAACGGGCATAAACAAGAACTTTACGAGCAAGAGAAGTAAAACGGTTTTTTCCCTGTCAACCTGCTGGCTGTAAGGCTGCTGCCTTGCCTACTGTCTATAACTGTTAGTAAGTGATGATGTGGTTAAGGGTGGGAAACAAGCCACCTAGCATTATTCCTATAGAAATGTTCCTTCTGCCTTCGAGCACCTACCTTTATTTATATATTAGATAGTTTCAATTATAAGAAATAACAGATCCAACCAAGTGTAGTCAACTCAGTACACAGAGTTAATCCTTAATTAAAAATAAACATTTGGGTAAGACCTTGTCATTCAGTATATGTATTATGTTAGGGAATATTATGCTTGGGAATATAGAAATTTGTGTTTAGTTTTAGTAAGAACAGTTTTTCTTATACTTGGCCAAATTTTGTATTATATATAATATCGTGACATATCATGTCTAGTGCCTCGTTTCTCGAGTGTCATATCTGCGTCTCGTATTTTAAAGTAAAGTATTTTATTTTAATAATATTGTGACAAATTTGACGCTTTTGTATAAATGATATTGTTGAAGAAGGGTTTTCTCTTAATCTTTGTTTTTTTATAATACTTTATTTTACCCTGTCATTCCTACTATGTCAATATGAATGTTTCAAACATGTAATACGTTTTATTATTTTCGATCCGTAAAATTCCTCTCAACATGGTAGCAGAGCGTTTAATTATATTGGAAACGATTGACTAACGTATCAAGTAAGGTTTAAATAAATAATTTGCAAAAATAGTTACCACATTTTTCAACAAAAATCTAACGAAGGCCTATCAAAATGTCGACTTCGTCTACGAGTTGCAAAATTGATATCGGTCGTTTAGAAGGTGAAGAAAATTGGTCTACATGGCGCTGCAAGGTACTGTTGCTTTTAAGGGGTACTCCCGGCGGGTTGGATGCTATAAATGGAAATCTTATAGAACCTATAAAACCAGCTACTACAGCAAGTGCAGACATTAAAGCAAATTATGAAAAAACCTTAGAAGCATATCATAAGATAGATAGTACGGCGATGCTTATTTTGATGGCTAATATGTCTGATGCCACTTTACAAAAGGTCATGAGATTCTCAACAGCCAAACAGGTTTGGGATGAATTGCACACTTTGTTCAATGGAATATCTGAAGACAAAAGCTATTCACTATGCTACAGTTTCTTTGGCTATAAAAAAGATCCCTCACATGACATGTCAATGCATATATCCAAACTAAAAAATATATGGCATGAATTGAAAATGGAACTTCAAAAAGGTGAAACCAAATATGATCTTCCAGAGTTATTACTAATCTGCAAGATTTTGGAAACTTTACCCGACGAGAAGTACTTCTCCTTCAAGTCTAGTTGGATGCTAATGTCAAGAAAAGATCGAAATATAGACAATCTGACAGCACAAGTATGTGCTTACGAACGTTCACTTTTGACCAAAGAAGGTACTACTGAAGCACAAGCGCTAGTTGTGCAAAACAAGTTTATGCATAAGAAAAAGTGTGGATATTGCGGACTATATGGACACAAAGTTAAAAAATGTCGTAAGTGGTTATCAGACGGGAAACCTCCTAAAACACCTGGCCCACCGACAAGTCAAGCTGAAAATACAAATCTGACCCTCTCATTAATGGAAGTTGTTACAAATGAAGTCGTTAATATTATTGAAGAAGATCTTGACAGTTGGTTTGTTGACAATGGTGCTACAAGTCATGTCACCAGTCGAAACGACATATTTTCCAGCTTTCAACATTTCAGCAATAATCAAACAGTAACAACTGCAAATGGCTCCACAATTCAAGCTATTGGCAAAGGTACAGTTGATTTGATAGCAGACGTTCGCGATCAGACACACAACATTAGACTGTGTGACGTATGGTATGTTCCAGAAATAAAGAAAAACTTATTTTCCGTACTTGCTGCGCAAGATAAACTTGAGAAGAGTGTCTTTACATCTGAAAGAGAAATTTGTCAATTGATAGTTGATGGAAAAATTAATTTAATTGGCACAAGAGTCAAGAATGGAGGCCTATATAAACTAAAGGTAAAGACAATTATAAATTCAACTCCTGAATTGAACTCACTGTCAACGAAAAATATTTTACAACTCTATCATGAAAGATTTGCTCACCAGCATAAAAGACATGTGAAGCAATTGATTGAAAAGGAACTTGGTATAAAAGTCAAACTCGATTCTGAATTATGTACAGGATGTGTTTATGGTAAAACACATAGATATAAATTTGGAACCAGAGATCGAGCTAAAGCACCAGGAGAAATCATTCACACTGATGTATGTGGTCCGTTCCCTAATTCATTTCAAAAGTTTCGTTATTTTGTTTTATTTAAAGACGATTTCAGTAAGTATCGTCATGTTTATTTCATCAAACACAAGTCTGAAGTGAAGGATAAACTTGTGGAAATGATAAACGAAACAAAGACTACTGGTCATATTATAAAGACAATTCTCAGCGATAATGGAGGAGAATTCCAAAATGATGCTGTAAAGAAGATCTTAAGTAATCATGGCATCCAACACCGTTTGACAATGCCGTATACGCTGGAACAGAACGGGTGTAGTGAGAGAGACAACAGAACTTTGGTAGAAGCTGCTCGTACTATGATGCACGCTCACGAAGAACTTCCACTCTCCTGTTGGTCTGAGCTTGTCAACACGGCTGCTTATGTTCTGAATAGAACTGGACCGACTTCTATAGAAGGAAAATCGCCATTTGAGTTATGGTTTTCAAAGAAACCATCAATCAAACATTTGAGAATCATTGGTAGTGAATGTTATGCTCATGTTCCAAAAGTAAAGAGAACGAAAATGTCCAGAAAAGCTCAAAAATGTATTCTCATTGGTTATGATGGTGATGACGGTTATCGGTTACTAAGCATAAACAATAAATCGGATCCAACACTGATAAGGTCAAGAGACGTAATATTCAACGAGTCAGTCATCAAATCTATTGGATTGGAGTCAGATGTCTCTGAAACAGAAAAACAAAGTCCAATGGTTGACATGGAGGTTCTTTTTCCTAAAACTACAGAAAATCATCCAATGTTAGATGCAAGGGAGGATATTTTACAAGACGCAACTATTTCAGATATGCCTCAAACATTGAATGATGGTGCGAGTTTTGAAGAAACAATTCCCAATTTGCCTACAATATCGGATGAACTTAGTCGAAATGAAGAAGATTCTAATGAGTCCTATATTACGCCTGAATTATCAGAAGTTGATTCAGATGAAGACGATGAACAAGGAAATTCTACGATAAATCTAAGAGATAGATCGACATTGCGACCACCACAACGATTTGAAGATTTTATTATGTCTACTATTGTTAGTGATTTTGATGAACCCAAATCATATAAAGAAGCGATAAAAAGTCCTCAGAAAGCGGAATGGTCAAAAGCAATGGAAAGCGAACTAAAATCTCTACGAGAGAATAAAACTTGGATTTTGGTGGATAAACCAAAAGACAGAAAACTGATTTCTTGTAAGTGGGTTTTCAAAGTTAAAACCCATGCTGATGGAAGTCTTGACAAACATAAGGCGAGATTAGTAGTAAGAGGTTATACACAAAAGAAAGGAGTTGATTATAGTGATACATTTAGCCCTGTTGCTAGAATGGCCACAATAAGATCGATTCTTAGCATCGCTGCAAATGAAGGGTTAACCCTCAGACAGTTTGATGTAGCAACTGCATTTTTGAATGGTTCATTAGATGAAGATATCTACATGAATCAGCCAGAAGGATACAGTGATGGTACGACTAAAGTATGTAAGTTGAAGAGAAGTTTATATGGTCTCAAACAAGCTCCAAGATGTTGGAACAAATGTATTGTTGATTATTTGAAAGTTTTAGGATTCAAACAATGTGACACAGATCCATGTTTGTTCATTAGAAACCGACTTAACAACAAGATAATTCTTGGACTCTATGTTGATGACGGGTTAATTGCTTCAACGAACCCAAAGGAATCTGAAACGTTTTTGGCAGAATTGAAACGGAAGTTCAAGATAACCACAAAACCAGCTTCTTACTTTCTGGGTTTGGAAATCTTCAACAACAACAACGATGGTTCCATCAAAGTCTCTCAAAAACATTATGCTAAAAGACTACTGAAACGCTTTGGTATGAGTGATTGTAAACCCGTTAGTACTCCAATCATCAAAGAAGCACAACCATGCTCAGTAAAAGAGGATGATGTTAAATTTCCCTACCGTGAAGCCGTTGGTGCGCTAGCTTATTTAATGACAGGTACTAGACCGGACATATCATACGCTATTAGTGTCGTATCCAGGAAACTTACAAATCCCTCTTTAGAAGATGTTAACAAGGTTAAACGCTTACTTCGTTACATTCAGGGAACCCTAGATACAGCAATTGTATACAAAAAAGGATACAAAACTGGAATCTTGGAATGTTTTAGTGATTCTGATCATGGTGGAGATTTCGATACAGGACGCTCTACTTCTGGAATCTTATGCGTGTATGCAGGAGGAGTAATCTCTTGGGCAAGTCGTAAACAGACTTCTGTAGCTATCTCAAGCACCGAAGCAGAACTTGTTGCAGCTAGTGAAGCAGCTCGTGAGATTGTTTGGCTGAAGAGACTTTTCAATGAAATTACTACTTTGATAGAAGTCCCTACTTTACAAGTTGATAATGATGCTGCTATAAAGCTTGCACAAAACCCAGAGTTACATCGTCGCACAAAGCACATTTCTATAAGGCATTTTTATGTAAGGGAATTAGTTACTGAAAAAGAACTTCAGGTTAAGTATGTTCCCACAGAATACCAGTGTGCTGATATTTTGACTAAGCCTGTGCATAAACCCAGACTGGATCTAATTTCAGGAATGGTGGGACTTATACGATAAAGATTATCGAAAAAGGGAGGATGTTGAAGAAGGGTTTTCTCTTAATCTTTGTTTTTTATAATACTTTATTTTACCCTGTCATTCCTACTATGTCAATATGAATGTTTCAAACATGTAATACGTTTTATTATTTTCGATCCATAAAATTCCTCTCAACAGATATACATTATTAGAACTTTGCTCGGTCAATATAAAATATATACATAGGTATATCTAAGTACTTGCAATTGAACTCGTGCCCACGGTCACGGAAATGTAGTTTAACAGGTGAAATGGACGTATTTATTCCATAAAAAAATAGAATAGTAGGTAATATACAATCAAATATAATAGTAATTACTCAAGTGATTCTTTTTGACTGAGTTACCAAGGGAACGATTACGTGGGTTATTTGATAATTAATTTTAATATTTCGTGAGAACATTTTTACTGACTGCATTTAATAAATAATAGAAGTGTACTATTTCGTAATTTTTTTGTATAATATATATTTCGTATATTCTCTCTATTATTATATTCTATTATTATATATTACATATATAGGCGATCTCTATTTCGTAAAATTGTATTTCGTTTAAGTAATAAGTATGTTATTTCGGTACATACCTTGTATTGTTTGAAATAAAAGCTAACCACTGAATTAAATAAGCAATAATTTCATAACCGAGGTGGTTGTATAATGGGTGATCAAAGGACGCTTAAGAGTATCACCTCTGACTACCCCGGCGATTAGAAGATCACAATATTAATTATCTGTTCTATCAGAGCAGACCTGAAAATTCTGAACGGAAGAATGTAATCTTACTAATAAAGGAATTAGTGTGTTCAGTGTTATTGCCTATGGAAATTAGGCAAAAACACTGAACACATTGCTTGCTATTGTAATATTTGCTTTTACTTGAGCACGTTCACGTACACTTCAACTCGCTAAATTTATACGTAAGAAGAAACATATTTTAGGAAATAAAATAGCAAATCAAAGATGTCTCAAAGCATTAGCTTTTCTCACCAAACCCAAGAATACTAAATCTTTAATTATGCTAGTAAGAGGAAACACTAAGTAATAATCATCTTTTGCTAAATGTACACAGAAATATTTCCAATGATATCTATTACCTCAGAAATTAAGAGACTAACTTTTTAAGAAACTGAAACCAATTCACTAACCATTAGCTAAAAAGTAATCACATTGCATTGCAAAGTTATTTCAAATCCAATATTAAATATACTCAGCAAAAAATATACAGCATCTAAGACTCCAACTTTAGTATTGCAGAGAATTCGTGACTCAAATATAATAAATATTGGAAATCAATGTGATTTCGTAGAGTTCGGCTCTCAAGGGTGACATAACAATACAATAATAATAAATTTTTATCGGCCTTTCTCGTTCTAATACTGTTTTATTTTCGGGATATGAAATGAAAGTGCAAAACACGCAAATGTTTCTATTGTTTTCAGGTTGAAATGTTAGGAGTTTGGAGAAAATGTTTTTATGTTACTGATATAGGTAAAAGATGGTAAAAAGAACTAATGAATTGTTATGGTTATTGGCTTCCCACACGTCATAATAAATGTGGCTACCTGTAAATTAAATAAATATTTGAATACACTCCTTTTCACCGTTAAGAAGAAGAAGTGTTCTCTAAATCACTTCAAGATAATGTAGATTGTAGTCTACAGAACTTCTTATATCTTTACAGAACACAAAATCAACTAATATTATATGATGCCAGAGTAAAAAATGCTGTACATTTTAATACATACTAATTACACTACATTAATTTTAGTAGACACATGGGATGGTATGTCTAGGTAACCACCCTAATATTATATAATGGAGTATTCCCAGAAAAGGTATCTCAAAAGAATTGTGTTTTGTCAGTTAAGATTTATATTACTCGTAAATCGTAACATATTGGGCATCATTTCTGTGTGATTAAGCTTAACTTCAACTAGTGATGATAACACGTTCTGGTCGAAAAATCGAGGTATTAGTTATTGTTATAAGGCCCTAACTGAACCTGAATTAGCAGTTCGATTCCAGCTAATAAGAAAATCGAACAAACCAACTTTAAATTAAGGCTCAAATCAGCGCACGCTGCAACGTGACAGTTAAGATAACCGATCCGTCTGATTTGAAAAAAAAAATTAGATAACAGTTAAATATGGACATCGTATATATTTAGTTTTAGAAAATCGCCAATATCATTAACGAGGACATACGACTTTTAACCGTAACTTTAATAACTGACTAACATTAATAAAACTTATTTTACAAACAAATGTTTCAGTTAAGTTTTTATGTTATGAGATAAGATGCGAATTTTATGCTCTAATTATTTTGCTTTACCATCATATGGAACGATGTACCCATCTTGCCCGCGCTTTTTCAGTTCAGAATCGCACTCCCAAAGATGCCGGCTTTTTGTCTTGTTTCTTATACATAACTGTTATTAACCTAATATATGTTTACCCGTAATTAATTTTCAAAGGAAAATTATTCTGTAATTTTTATAACACAATTTTGGATGCCAAATTATGGCTAGGGTTGAAAATGATTGAATCGGCGTAGTTTCGTGATTACCCAACAATATATTTGTTTAATTATTACAGATGAACGTAAAATTGCAAAAGTGTTCGTTCAGTTTTTTCACGCAAGTTACACATAAGTAAGAGTAGTATAAGACACGATTTGATGTTATTATCCGCCATAATTGCAACGGTTACAGTTAAAGCAATACATGATATGAATTATAGTGATTGGATCGTTTAAAAAAACCAGTAAAATTACAAATATTTATGTATAGTCAATTTAACACGAGTAGAAGCCAATATAGCGATAATAAGTAACTTTAATGACACATAGTTATACCTACCTACTCGTACAAGGCCGTTATAATCAACATAACTGAATTAAGAAAGGAATCCTATTGCTCTCTAGCGGGTAACTCCAAATTGTTTCCAAGACCAACTATGGAATAGAACCCGAAAACCTAGTTACATAACTTGGTTCTTTTCTCACTGAAAGTTTAGATTTGGGGCCCTTATTGTCTAACTAGAACAGTAACGAAAATGAACTCGATTTTGACATTTGAACTCCAACATGTGCTTTATTTTCAAAGGCAAGCTTGTTTCTAATGTTAATAAAGTAATAAGATAAGTAGGTGCCAAGCTACATTAATATAGTCAAAATCTATTGTAACTTAGGTTTATTATCAAGGTCGTAATACACCTCGCGGGTCCAGATATTATAGAATACGTGGCCAGTCCTAATGTCGGAGTATTCAGAGCGCATCTGACTTAGCCTAAGGACTGCCATCTAAGACAACAACCTTCAAAGGGACTCTTCAAATGACCGCGGTTTCCTTAGTATAACGCTCAATTATTATTGTTACTTGCAGTCATCCATCAACGTATAGTAACCGCAGAGACTAGCTACTAGCACTGCCATAAGTATACTAAATCTTATACCTATCTATTCCAGCATTTCCCATTACACCACTAGTTATCTACGTGTAAAGGTAATTTTTTGTAATGTGTCACAGGTTTGAAGACCTCATAGCGTAGTTTGCTTAGTCGTTCTTAATCGATCAGCTAAGTTAAGCAAAGTCCGCTGCGGTCATGAGTTGGATGGATGACCGCTAAAGGCATTATTTTATCACAAAGCGCTTCCGTGCTTCGAAGGGCACGTTAACTTGGGATGGCAGTGGTTATAGCATGTGGTATGGCATTTTGCGAATGCCAGCCTGGCTAGCTACCATCCTCAAATAAAAAATCTGTCACCAAGCACCTGATGGTATGTTCGGCAGCTATACTTGAGAGCCATTAATTCTACCTTCAACAATACATCATCTTCGACCACAACATCACTTACCGTCAAAGGCTAGCCTATCAGCTACATAAAAAGAGGTTCATAATATTAGTTTAAAATTATCTTATAAACAAGAATCCAAGTGTGATAAATGATATCATGTTTTAATAATATTTTCTTTTCTTAGCGTCATTTTAACCTTAGCCAGTAATGATTTCGTTCTGCAAGATTTGTTACGATATTCACCAACTAAGGCGCAGTTAAAATTGATTTCATAAATTTACTTTCGTTTTAAAAACAGATGTTTACCTAATACTTGAGTAACTTCGTTTATCGCTATATAATACTTATCTGAACCACTCAAGAAAACGATAAGTAAACTGCATACCTACATAGGTACTTTAGTTGTTTGTATTAATCGAAATAAGTTTCTCGTTTCCATCTCTGTTTGTCCATGATAAATTGATGATACTTGCGAGCCATCTACATAGTTAATATGTAGGTTGGTACCTATTATAAACTAGTTTTTGTTATGTGGATCCCCTCTCATCCGTTCTCCCGTGGGAATAATGCAGTACAGTTATATTGATTAGAACGCAGACCCATAACAAGTTTTACGACCTCCTAACGTCATTAAAATAGTCTTGCCTTCGATATGTCGTTAAGTTTTCGTACTAGGTAGTAGGAATCCTGATGAGAATTAAGTCAGGATGGTACCCATCAATCGAAAAAGGTGGTCTTTTTCACTTAATCAACAGCCAAAGAATGATAGCTGAGCTATGGACTACCATGCCGCAGGTCCATGGTTCAATCTCCGCCGCCGGCTTGAGCTTACAATTAGAACAATTAGACTTTACATTTGTGTAAGTACAACGTATGTCTCAGTCTTGAGCGCAGTGCAGTTCGTCATTTGTGACGAAATGCATATGTTATAGGCAGAAGTTACCGCTTGACATCAATGGGCTTGTGCGGATACCTTCATAACCCAATAAAAAACAGCACTGCTGTTCTTGTCTACATACAAACTTAGTAACTGTTGAAATTACAGGTAATATGCGTAATACTAATTGAATAGGGATTTTGGGTTGCGAAAGCAATACAGGAGGGAAGGTGGGCCAATGAATACTTTTTGAAAACAAAAACATTTGTACGTTAGTACTCATCACTATCCAGATTTGATGTAAGATTTTTTACTACTCTATAAAACAACACTGAAAAAAATTCTCAGACCATATGTTTATGTCAAATCAACATCACAGATATCAACTTATTTCCACAACATTGTCAAAATTTGTTGAACAACGTTTTTATTAAATTTGTAAGTATTACATATTTCCCTCATACAAAAAGAAGATGGAAATTCAACTATTAGTCTAAATGCCACTCATTCTTATACTCATACGTTCCGGTATTATTGGACATCTATACATGTACCTTGTATTACTATATAGATAGGTACTGTATTATTACACTTATAATTTTTAAATATTTTCTATAATTGAAACAAATAAAAACATAACATTGACCAACGAATATGGGCATTGATTAATTATTAACCCATGCGCATCGTAGATACTTATAACAATAGAAATGTACGACGTCCACTGCAGATGTTAAGAGGTCACTAATGACAAATGTAAAATGTTCTTGTAACCCAATGATTTACTACCTATACTTACATGTCATATTAGCTCAACGTCGAAAACCCAAGAGTCCAATTAAGGGTGAACTGGCCGGCCTGTTTTCCATACAAAGTACAAACGTCGTAGGGTAATCACTTCCTTATTTGAGGATTTAGGTCCAAAATAAAGTATAATACCGATTGATCTCGTCATTATCTTTGCTTGTATGGTGCCGAAATTTTAATAAAATAATTAATTTGAGAATTATGTGCCTCGAAACATTTTCATATAAAGTTTTCGAGGCGCATAACTTACAACTTAATTATATTTTTAAAATGTTGGCATCATACAAGCCTCGATAATGACGATATCAATCGGTATTATGTTTAAGTCTGGACTTAAAATCTAAAGGAGTGAAATAGTAGAAAAGAAGAAGAAGTAAAATAAGGGAGTGATCACTCTACGATGTTTGTATGGAGAAGTGACTGGCCAGTTCAACCTGTAATTAAAATCTTTAAATAACGATTTAGTTGTAACTTTTACCATTACAGCATAAGTAACCATATATACTAAGCGCGTGACCCGACACAGGCATGAATTCTTTTATAAAACGAGTACCATGTATCTACACGACTTGCATTAGGAATTATTCTATACACTTTTTATCTACAACCTCCCAGTAAGCCACAAGTCGGAGCCTCACTCACCATGACCTTGAAAGCCTTACACTGAGAACCGGTTCAGCATCGCATTGTTTGCTTATTAATAGCACACCATTGTAACTTCTCCAGTTTAATTTCCTATTTCAAAGAACTCTTTTGAATTACCATAATAGGTACCTGCTAACTTCGGCCTCCTTTTCGTGATATTGAAATCATTCTATAGAGATATCACGCCTGTATTATCTGAAACTTGGTAAGCTGACAATAGGGTAGAATTTTGAATGGTAAGGGTAATAAATAAAATGAGATCAAAAGGTCGATATCACGTTTCGAGTGTCGACGATCATTGATCAAGCGTTCAGTTGTTTACTGTTTTGCTTGTTATTCCATAGTACTCGTATTACTTACGCCTACTTTATGGTTAGTGCAAATTAATCTATCGGGCACCGTATCAAAATCGCTAAAAGTCACGCTGTTCAATAATAACAAACATTTTTAAAATATTTTAAGAAAACATTCAATGAATATTTTAATAAAACATTTAAAAAATATATCTAGTGACAATTCCGCCCAATTTACCTGTTAAGCCGACGTGGCGTCACAAACGCCACGCAGCCAAACCGGAACAATTTTCGACGCATGTCGCTTCTACACGAAGCATACTCAGGAGGTCTTGACTCTACGAGCGCACGATAGAGAAATCAAGCTGTTCAGTTTAGTCTTCCTTATATGGAACTTCATACTACCTACAACAAAATCATGCCTTGGGTTATGCTCCCAATTGGTCGTAGGTATGAATGATGCGAGGAGACATGCTATTCCACAGTAGCTTACTCAACTCAAGGCGCGTTACTAGGTAACTGTTCGCTTTTAAGTGTTTGTCGTTGACAGAACCAGATTAATGCCCTTTTAGATTTCGAAATTTTAAGTTACTTACCTAAATGCTTGAATGAATGAATATTTTATATTGCTAGAAAAGCTAACTTTCGTTTAACTGCTACACTGGTATTTGAACACGGTAAACAGATACAACCTATAATGGGAACTGTCTCCCAAAGACAGAAGGAACGTGCCTTTAGGTGATTGGTGGCAGCTACTACAATAAAAGCATTTAGATACCCATAAGTCATTGCAGACTAAATTAAAAAAAACTAAACTAAAACAACTTAACATTCGCACTAACGTATTGACAATATTGCTGTTGATATTACATCACGTGACCAACTTACGCAAAAATGTAATATTTAAATTATGCCTGTGACCAAATATCACTGTGATCAAAATACCCTTATGTGCGCCGTTGGGCTTCAGTTGGGACGTTAGACTGATGTCATTGATTTTTATCTGGACTGATTCACTTATCGCTTTCTACGCCTACGATAACTTCTATGAAGTGATGGCCTCATTTTATCGAAGACAATGTTTTTACTGGTACATTAGATGTGGTTGAGTAAAAATTGTGTTATGGTGGCCTGTAAACTTTATTTTGTACTATATGTGCCTTATTCCTGGTCACTTCATAACTTTATGATAGTGTATCTTAGGTACCTACTTACGTTTATCAAATGTAATTATTACGGCTCAAAGTAAAAACCTTCTGCGCAGATTCATCAACTTCTAGTATTACCGTCGTCAATACTAATGGTATACACCAGCTCGTCGAAGTAAATTACCCAGCCTAGATGAATAAATACACTAGATCACGGAACACTGACCGATTGATGGCCTCAGCTCACGTTACGGACGTTACGGTACAGCATGTAACTTGTCCGAAAGCTCAGCCTACTTGAGCGATATGGAAAGAAATAATGCTGGCATGAAGTTCTAAAAAAATCGACCAAGTGCTTGTTGGACTCGCTTACCGATGGTTCAGACGGACCAGCTTAGATTTTTTTAAATAGAGTTCGAGGTCTTTGTCGACATTCCGACCCGAAATTGTCAATTTGTTAGATTTGTTCGTATACATTAAATATTAGACTATATGATCATGCGAGGTTTGAATATAAACCTCTACAAAAATCGTAAGAAAACAATGATATCATTTTTTCTCCATCTCCACAATGGACTTATAGTGATTAAATTGTCATGGCGTCACCGATCGCACGGATCCAGCATGATTTGAGAAAATATTAATAACACTATCTATTACAGATTTTTGGAAAAAAATGTTATTCTTTTTGCCCACATGCTACTTGCCCAGGTTTCCCCTAAGTTATATTAAGATAACAGCCTTATTGAATTAGAGTGACGAAACGCATGTCTATATTAAAACAAATGCCAAATGTAGGGGGTGGCGAACGTTACAGGTTCATTCTTGTAATATAATCTAGGAAAAGGCTAAACTGTGTGAAATATGACATGTATTCACATTGCAAGACAATAGGAAGAGAAAATATTAAATTAGAGAATAATATACCATAAAAGACTGAATAATATCAATGTTTTAATGACAGTATAATTAAAAAGATCGTGTAGGCAAGTAAGTATTATATTGTTACTCAAACGTCGTCATTTTGTCATCACCTTTCATACAATACAACGTTGGTCGACTTACCGGACAAATTGCTTACCTTAGTAAATACTTCGTAATGTCCGGGCTTTCTTAATACTTTATATTATAAGTTTTTTTTATTTTTGTTGGAAGGTATATACTAGATACAAATAGGTATAACATGCTTGCATATTATTAAGATTTCTTAAATACGTACGTAATGTACATACGTATTTAAGAATTAAATATTTACATAATACGTGCCCGTGGGGTGCCGGGCTAGAAAGTCACCCGATCTCTACCCGTGGGGTGCCGGGCTAGAGAGTCACCCGATCTCTACCTGTGGGTATAGTAAGAGGCGACTAAAGCTAAACACTGTATTTGAAATTGCATGACAAGTTTGTAGACAGTATTTAAATAAATGTTTTGTTTAGTCAGTAGTACTTCTGTAACGCGAATCTTGAAGCGGTCATATCAACGTCACACTTGTATTTCAGAAAAGGGTGCTTAGCTATACGTGTGTACACTGCAATACATACCTTATATACAGTAAATACCGTACGAAATGTTCCGGAAGCTGACTTTGAGACACAGCTTCTACTGTGTACTAGATGCCTATTACCAAATACATCTTAGGCCACAATAATTCATTACCAGGAGAAATAGCGGTAGTTACCACTATAGGACCTGAGTGCCATACCTATATTATGTTATAATGGGGTTGTAGCAAAATTTACCCTAAGTCAAAGTGTCTGATAGGTCAAAATGCAATAAAATCTTACGCATAAGAAGTTAGGGCACCAGAACGCATCAATCTACTATCTAGCTCTACAATACCTACATAAATTCATATCTACGAGTGCATTCCTCTTTATATTCATTTTAGAATCTAGGGTACGCATACGTAGGCTATGTATATTATGATTCTAACAAATTACAAGACCGCAAAATTGTGAAAATCGAAATTGCTACTCATTCCTGCACAAATCAGTACCAACTACTTAATAATAATAATCTAGCTAATGATGTTGTTTGAATGTCTAACTTTACCTCTTTTGCTTGAATTTTATTTTTTTGTATTTTAAGCTATTTTTCAATTATATACCTGTACTGTATCAGCCGTGTTGTCCACTACTGAACACTGCTTCCCCCAATTGGGTTTTGCCATCCCCACGCTTGGCAGGCGTCTTGGGGATCGCAGTTTCAGATATTAGTTCCACAGAAAGCGCTGCTGCCCACCTTCTGATGTGTTACCCTTATTCATCTTTTACAACACCCACGGGAAGAGATTAGGGGGTGACTTTCTAGCCCAGCACCCCACGGGCAATTATACCTACTTTTGTTAAATGATGATATACAATCACTATAAAAAATATAACTATCCTACGTTAATACGCTGGTAAGAATATTATGATCATGAATGTTTCAGTCTTCCTGAAACCCTGTTTAGTTGCTTGTTTTTCAACAAACTCAGATAACTAGGGGAGCTGAAGGTTTGGATGGAATCTGTGAAGATGACAGGAGTTTGAAAGGTGTACTGAGATGACAGGTACTAGAACTCATTGGGAATAAAAATGTGTTGTGTTAACTCCAATTAGCGTGGAATAAGACCAGTAAGAAGAGTATGATACACCATGGCTAGTACCAAGCTTCATTATAACATTACTCCCTAGCATAAATAAAGAGTAGTACAGTATGACTTCTTAAAACCTCTGCCCTCCTAATATTTTGCAAACTAGTGACTTAATATAAACTCGTGTGAAATGTTACATATTATTTTATCTTGCAAACCGTTCTCAAGTACCTGAATGTGTTAAAAAGTACTTGAGTTCAGGCCGGAATACTGATATGAATATAAACGGATCCCACTATAAATAATAAGTGGGATCAGCACGAAATAAAAATTAATTTTAAATATAACTGATACCATGAGTTATCTCTTTATAGTATCAGACCGGAATACACCCATATTTTGAGCAGTGTGTATTAAACTTGTCAAGGGCACCGATTGATTACCTAAAAATCTTAACTGCATAACGTATATACATAAGTTCTTTATTTGTCCTTCCGGTATATCAAAGTACTTATCTCATACTTAAACAATTTTTCTTTGCAATAGTCTACATAGGAATCAGGAAGTAACTGTGCTGTCTACTCATTTATTGAGTAACATGATTCATATCGTGTTACGTCTCAACAAATTAATGAATACAATTATGTAAACAATCAAACTGGTCCATTAAACATTCATTCACATTAATATGCCGAATGTTAATCTTACTTTTTACAAAGTTCTTTAGCCTCACGCGATTTGTTAACATAATTTTAATCGGATAGTATACTTTATAATGTTTGGATTAAGGCGTTAGTTTTTGTAGTCAGGGTTTTCATGAAAATCCGTAGAAAAAGGTATTGTTAATTTTTTAAATGATAATTAAGTTGTAAGTTATGAGCCTCGAAAACTTTATATGAAAATGTTTCGAGGCTAATAAATCTCAAGTTAATTATTTTATTAATATTTCGGCATCATACAAGCCTAGATAACGACGAGATCAATCGGTATTATGGTTTATTTTGGACCTAAATCCTCAAATAAGGGAGTGATCATCCTACGTCGTTTGTATGGAAAACGGGCCGGCCCCATTATATATTTTATTTGGCCATAGCAGATTACAAATAATCAAAAAGTAATTAAATAAAATAAATTCAACACACTATACGTATATTTTCTTTATATATGTTGGTTTATTGTTATGGGTTATATTATGGTATTTATTATGGCTATCACGACTTTATTCATATTTTGTCGTGTAAGTTGCATGGTTTCAGCATTGAAAACTGCGAGATAAGATAATGTTAGTTATGTAAAATTAAATATGCTCAGCATTTAAGAAGGCTTCTTCTAATTTAATTTAATCGTTTCAAAAAAGCAAAAAGGTTCTCATGTCCACGCTTATTTTGTGTTTATGTATGACCGTTTAACTCTTTTTCTGTATATTTATTACCACAAACAAGTTATGGAGGGTTTAATCATACATGATCATGCTACCCTCATGGATCATATCACATCTGAAGCTCTACGCTTCCGGACATATTCCACCAAAATATGACATACAGCCTCAACATTATTACATTTAGCACATTAAGAATTCTTTAAAGTAATTTGGATCATTTTTAATATTTTTTCTACCTATCGTTGATATACGCTCTGTAGCGGTCCTAATTATCACTACATAGTATAAAACAAAGTCGCTTTCTCTGTCCCTATATCCCTTTGTATGCTTAAATCTTTTAAACTACGCAACGGATTTTGATGCGATTTTTTTAATAGATAGAGTGACTAAAGAGGAAGGTTTATATGTAAAATAACATCCATTAAATGGTGGAGAAATACTTTTATTTTTGAGGTTTCTAATATGATGTCGTAAATAATTACATATTTTCCGCTTACATTGCAAACGCAGACGCACCCTACGAGATTTATCAAAATAATGTACTAAGTATTGTACACATTGAAAAGGTATACAGAAAACTCCGCTATGATATATGTCTATCTCTTATGGATATCCCACAATAAAAAAAAAATTATTTATTTTTACGACAAATAATGGCTAATTTTCGAAGCGATTTTAACCAATACAGCATTAATCCTTATCTAATTAAATACTTTAAATACATTGTTGATTTAATTTAGATCTATGTGGCCCTTTACGGCATATGATTTAAATGAATGTATTCGAAGATACTACAAATTTAAAAATTGCGGGACGTAGCGTTTGCGGCGGTTCCGGCCGGCCCGGGCGTCGTCGGGAGCGTGTAGTAGTGTAAAAATTTAAAAAGTAAATAATTAAAAATGTACTGTATGAATTTAGATATTCCAAAGATAGCAGGAAATTTTCATGGTTTAGGGAAAGAAGAATTGTTTTACTCTAAATTTAACGCGTGCGGGCCACGGGCAGTAATGAATAAATCAAAGCTACTGGATCGATTTTAATCATTTTTTCAGTGAATGACATAGGCTATATATATTTTATACCCGTGCGAAGCCGGAGCGGGCCGCTAGTGAATTACTAAATAAATAAATGTCTCAGGCTGACAAGCGCAGTACATCCGTGACTTGTGATGAAATCCATCTGTTATAGGTAGAGGTTAGTCCGCTTCACAGCAGGTGGCCCTAGTGCTTGTTGGAACAATAATATATAAAAATAAATAAAAAATAAAATATCAGTGTTAGAAGTTGAATCCGTATTTCAGAAAAAATAAATGATACATTTTTAACCTTTAATCGTTTAGCAAAACATCAAAATGTTTGAGCTGTGGAATATTATTGTATTCTTTCTTTTGTTTGCCCTTATTGGTATTATGTCTAAATGGGTTTCTTTTTCTTCCGAGTGGCTCTCATCAGCAGCCAACTCATTAGGTACCCACGCTATTATGCATCATTATTCGTAGACAATATAATTAATTATTTCTGGTCATTTTCCCAACCATGTTTTGATAAAGCTGTATTTGTTAATGTAGTATCAATTTCAGTACGTGTATTATGGAAGCATTAATGAATTGGATTAATATTTTAAACCAATTACCGTGGATTGGATCGGGCAGGTTGATTAATTAATACTGAGCAGTAATCTGACATAATTGGCTTTAAGACGATTTAAGACGACGTATAAACACAATCAGGTTTCACCACTCAACACGTGCTATGTTTGTCGTTGCTATGCTTGTTAAGACGGGAAGGAAGTCTCGAATTTTCATACAAAAACAGAAAACGTTTCCCTCCCCCTAAAACATCGCCGATTTTGATGATTTTTGGAAATGTTATAGATGTTATCAAAATCTAGGTTTATAGATTTTGATTTTTATCATTTTATTAATGGAGTTTGAATTAATGGGTATTTAAATTCCGATCTTTTCTCAAAACTTGTTTCTCTAGTTGGTGAATTGTTTATATGAAAACTAATGATAAATAAAGAAAAAAGAAAACCTATAAACCTAGGTTTTCTGTCAGTTATAAAATAAGACCAAAATGTTTAGATTTGATAAATATTTACTATAAGAGAAACGTTTTCTTCCAGAACGCAAATTATGCGGAAATTCTAAGTCAAAACTTGAAGAAGCTGCAATTGTCCTTATCGCACAATTCTGTTCGGGGGGCAGGGTAAGTGCATAGAATAAATAATAGTAGTATAGTAGAGGTATTTACATTAGTGATGTCAATATGCCTTTTCGATATGTTGGATGGTGAGTGATGGGAAAAAATCGATGCTGTAGATATTTTTATTCTACCAATATGAATGTTTTTCTGAATAATACATTTGAATTATCGAAATTAAGAAATATATTATAGACGTACAAACCCCGATATAAAAAAGTAAAAACATGTTCACAGATCAGTTCTTAGCTATAAATAAATTTCATATTTTTACCTATCCTGCTAAGTATACCTATGTCGTGAAATATTAGTTTCTGTTCTAAAGCCTACATTATGACGATATTCTCAATTGAGCCGATTTTCTAGATATATAATGTAAATAAAATGTCACAACAGTTTTTGTAGCAAATCTAGTAGTCTCTAAAGTAAGTAGGAATAAGATATTTGTTCTTCGTGACACATAAAACATGTTATTTTTTTAAAATAACATCATCGCCTAATACAAAAAACAAACAAACTGAAACCGACTTCTAACACCCAAAAGTCTAATATAACTTGTTGAAGTCGGTACCACGACAGTTTGAAAGCATGATCTCAAGACTGTGGTCATGGTGTCTTCGACAACTTATTTTGCACTTTTAGTTCCCATCATTATGTTGAATAAAAACCCAGTAAGTCATGTGCGGGATTCGAACCCGCGAAAACGAAAAAGAACGATAGGAAAGATTTCAATTATGACGTCATATCATGTTAGCTCAATTGGTTAGAGCATAGATAGATAGATAGATTAACTCTTTATTGAACACCTTAAACTAAAACAAAATTAAAAATATTAAGATTATAACAGTGAACAATAGGCGGCCTCGCTCAAAGCGATCTCTTCCAGACAACCTTTGAATGGAGAGGAGTAAGTTTTGACAAGGGATGGCGGTGTACAATATACTTATTAGTAGGTATTGATATTTATATCTATCTACAATACAATATACAATATAAATAATAAATATGGTCTTACATAATACATATATACATACATACAAAAATACATATACACATACACATAAAAATACAAATACAATATATAAATATGATATTTACATGCATGGAATTTATGCTAGCATGACAGGTAGAGAGCTTTAACTTGGTTTTTAAAAACATTTAAGGAGGGAGCTCGCTTGGTATCAAGTGGCAATGCATTCCAGAGTCTGACTGCCTCAACCGAAAACGATCGGTCATAAAACGAGGTACTGTGTGGAGGGAGTTTAAGCATAAGATTCTCTGATGACCGTAAGCAAAGAGAATTAGAGACGTTAAAATATACAAAACGCTCTTTAAGGTACTGGGGTGAAGAATGGTTGAACAAAATATTGTAGAGAAGAGATAGGATGTGAGCATTCCGGCGATATCGTATAGGAAGCCACTTGAGCTTGGTGCGAAATTCTGAAACGTGGTCGTATTTGCGCAAGCCAAATATGAACCTTATTGAAAAGTTTTGAAGACGCTCAAGTCTGTTAAGCTGGTCCTCCGTAAGGTCTAAATAGCAGGCGTCTGCGTAATCGAGAATTGGTAACAAAAGAGACTGTGCAAGCGCAACTTTAGTGGCTGTTGGCAAAAAGTTTCTCAGTCTTCTGAGTGAACCTGCGGCAGCAAACGTTTTACGACTAACGTTTTCCAATTGTGGGATCCAGGTAAGGCATTCATCAAAAACAATCCCAAGATTTTTCACTGTTTTGCTGTACGGAATTTTCACACCCTCAAATAAAACATTTGGTAAAGTGTCCCAATCAATTTTACAGATAATCCGTGAACTGCCTATAATGATTACTTGGGTTTTGAGTGGATTTACTCTTAGACCGTATGATTTGCTCCAGTTCGAAATGTTACATAGGTCATTATTTACAATATTTACCGCTTCATCTAAACGGTTTAGTAGGGCTTGGGAGTAAATTTGGAGATCGTCTGCATAGAGGTGGTAGGAAGAAGTAAGACATTGGGATATAGTGTTTATAAAAATTGCGAAGAGAAGAGGAGGTAATACGCCACCTTGAGTCACACCTGCAGGGATATCACACCAAGAGGAGACAGACTCATCAAGGCGAACCCGCTGTCGGCGGCCAGACAGATAACTGTGAAACCAGTCAATCCCCGTTGGAGATATGTTAATGGAGCGAAGTAAAGCGAGAAGGACATCAAAGTCAACGGTGTTGAATGCGTTGCTGAAGTCCAGCAAAGCCAGCAAAGTTAACTCTCTGTTTTCCATTCCAAAACGAATGTCCTCAGTAATTTTTACTAGAGCCGTCGTTGTACTATGTCCAGGTCGAAATCCAGATTGGAAGGGATTAAGGAGTTGGTGATGAATAAGGAATGAATTTAATTGTTTGTAAACTAGACGCTCAAGGACTTTAGACAGAAAAGGAAGTATAATATATAGGACGGTATTCAGAAAAGGATATTATAAGTTCTTCATAATATAACACCAGCCTTCCCTGATGCGATCTTTTCCAAGGTACAAGGTCTTTTACGCTTCAATTAAGTATTACTGACAAGCACTTCGTATACTCTAGTAGCTTGTTAAACGTAATAATTACAGCACAATTATAAAAAGCCAATGAGCACCTTCGTCTTGTTTTATTTTTATAAGGACAAAGGAACAGTTTCACAATATTTTCTTAAAGTAAAAGTATTATTATTTATAATAATAATTTTGAGACCAACATCGATCGGTTTGATGGTTCGATTGTTCGGTTTGGATTATTCACTTGATAAACTACGCAGATTTATACTACCTTGAAATGAGTATACTAAATATAATACATATTTTTACTCAAGTCGACGAGAAGTAAGCGGCGCGACGTTGCGCGACAGCGGCGGGGGGCGTTGTGGCGCGGCTACAGTAAAATAATTGTGATCGTGTGACTCGACTGCACGTCTCTCTGTAGTACCTATACATATATATGTTTATAGGATTTGACGGAGGTGCGGGGCGCGGAGCGCGAGCGCGGAGCCGGCGTGTAGCGGCGAGACAGCATCACTTTGTTGAAATACGTATTTCTCTGTGGGTGCTTCTGTTCCTTGTCCTCTTAATACTTAATAACCCAAGTAATATATATTGCCAAATTACTATACTATTGCAAGACATTTGCCAGGAATCATCCCACAGAACCATCTCTTAAGCTGAAACGATTGGTGGATGTTGCCTATCATTAAAAAAAATATTTTGATTTATCTTGGATTATTTGCTCGGAACAGGAAGTTGACCTAAGCTTATTTTGTTCAATATGGTAACTCAAACTTAAGTGGAAGTAAATAACTTAAGCTGGACTAGGCGTAGGACATTCGGGTAGGTGAGAAGGTAGGCCAGAGTAGGTAGGTCTATTATATCGTAGGTAGTGACTTGGCTGCTGTGAGGTCCTTATAGGAGTTATTTCCTGGCAAACACAATTCGGGCATTTACTCATTATTAGCGATTAGTTCATTCTTTTATAAGTACCGATATGAATTACAAATTTTAGAAGCACGACGGACCGTCTGGTCCTTTGAATGTAGTCAGAATTATTTTGCTAAATGTTCTATGCAAAACAATTCAGAAATTAGTCTCGTTTGAATTCTTTGCTAAATGCTTATTTTGACGATCAGACATGCTTTTCTGACAGTCACATTTGCTTTTTAAAAAATACGGTTATAAATAATGGCAGTGAGATGCAAATTAAGAAAATACTTACTTAAAATTGCAAGCAAATTTTCTCAAATCAATGGCAACCAATTAAATGTTATTAATGCGAATTATATGCCTTTTAAATTAAGTGTTTGATTGACAATTATGGTCGTTTGCTGTGACTCTATTAAGAAACATACAGATACAAAGTTGTAAAAAAAGCTACGTGTGATATGATATACCATTTTTGTTACAGGTACCATCTTAAAACTAGTTAACTTCTCAAATGTCGGTATTTAATGTACCTACATATGTACCATATTATAACTGAAAACGCTGACTGTTTACTTAATGTGTTTATTTAGGCTGATATCAAAACCAAGAACATTTTTACGGGCTGTTGTAATTTTGTGTGTAATGTACCCTAGCGAAGCCCGGCTCCCACTTTTTAGTCTTTTTTCTTGCGTCGTTTCCTCATAAGTCTCTATATTCTCGTGAATCTTGACAATGTACCTACTGACAACAGGCGGAAAGTTAAACTAGACATTCAATTATCCTCAGATAAGAGAAAACTACATTATTCACAAAACAAAGGACAATGAAATATGCACCGAAACTCGGATAATTGATGTGTCGAGGGTAGTTATAAACATGCGCCGGAATGGCGGACGCCCACTATGTGATCCTATTAAATATGGGTATATGGTATTTAAAGTTTATAAAACAGTAAGGGCTTAATACAATAGACTACTTTGTTATGAAGTAGTCGTATAAGTTTGCGAAGAAATTTTCATGGGTAAGTAGGATATCTTTGTCAAAATAGGATACTACAGGCCATTGCCGTGTGGATATTGACCATATTTCGACAATTATTACCAAGGTTTTGAAGCGCTCGTAGCGAAGTTTGCTTAGCTGTTCTTAACCGAACAGCTAAGTTAAGCAACGTTCGCCGCGGTCATGAGTTGGATGGGTGACCGCTAGTGACATTACTACTGAGTGCTTCCGTGCTTCGGTAGGCACGTTAAGCTGTCGGTTCCGGTTGTTGTCTTAGGATGGCAGTCGTTATAGCATGGTGGTATGGCATTTTGGGAATGCCCGCCTGGCTTGCTACCACCCTTAAGTAGAAAAATCTGTCGCCAAGCACCTAACGGCAGCTGTCCTTGAGAGCCAGTACTTCTAGGTTAGCCTGAACAACATCTTCGACCACATCATCACTTACCATCAGGTGAGATAGTGGTCAAAGGCTAACCTATCAGGCATTAAAAAAAAATATATAGCTGAAACGCTAGTCTTTAATCACTAAGTTTATAACTGACTAACTTGTTTGTGATGATGAGGTGCAGGATATTAATTAGATTTGCCTAGATTTTCAGTCAGGAAATAATTTATTTATTTTTTAACTTTTTAGCCGCATAAGTTACAACGATGTACATTACGATTACAACGATGTATTTAACATGAACATGAATAAATGATTATTATTATTATAAGAATTACTGTCTCTCATGGACGGCTGCCGAAACACTGTTAGGTGTATGGCAACAGACTTTCTACAAAACTAATTTTGTGCCTATATTAGCTTTAATAACCATCGGAAAATAACTCGCAACCTATCTTCTCGTCCGATACTTACATCCTAAAGTCTTCACCCAGTATAAATTGCCAATAACTACTTACCGGAATTAGACGTGGTCCTTCTTAACTCAGACTTCAGAGTTTCGCAAGTAGATGTGGGGAAAATAGGTACTAGTAATTTTATTGCGTATAAAACATACTGTATCACCAAGCCGCCAACCAAGCGTGAGGATTATGGAAAACCCTCCTATTCAAGGTTATGTTTAGCAGTGGACAATCCGGCTGATACACTAAGTTTTATCACGCAATGAAATTACAAGCACAGTATCATCTAGCTAGAATGATAATACTTGAAACAAGGAAATTCGCCTGGCTAGAATCACAACAGTAAAATGTAGTATCTTTGTTACTTCGTAATGTCGTGTAAACCGCAATCGTAGCACCGCTCTTTTAACAAAGTATACATTGCTAGGCTTACATACTGCGATATTCCCACGTTCAATATTGTGGAAAAAGGACGTCGATCTAAAATTGTGAAGAAAACTGTTTGAAATAAAATCATTTATTTTTATGTCCATTGATGACAGACAGGCTAGCCTTTGACCACTATCTCACCTGATAGTAAGTGATGATGTGGTCGAAGATGTTCAGGCTAACCTTGAATTACTGGCTGTCAAGAACAGCTGCCGGAATACACCGTTAGGTGCTTGGCGACTGATTTTCTTTTTAAGGGTGGTAGATAGCCAGGCGGACATTCGCAAAATGCCCTACCACTATGCTATAACGACTGCCATCCTTAGACAACAACCGGGACCGACGGCTTAACGTGCCCTTCCGAATCACGGAAGCGCTCAGTAGTAATGTCACTAGCGGTCACCCATCCAACTCATGACCGCGGGCGACGTTGCTTAGCTTTGCTGATCGGTTAAAAACAGCTAAGTTAACTTCGCTACGAGCGCTTCAGTCTAATTTTGTGAAGAAAAAATGTTTGAATTAAAATCAAATTGTGAAACAATGGAATTGCCTATGTTCTAACTTAAAAGTACATCCTGCCACTTTATCTTCTTCATTATAATTTTTCGCATAATTAGCGTTGCTGGGATGACAATGAGATTGCAACGGCTTCTATTTAATAACCTTTTCCTGTTAATATCACAATATTTTGATCCTAATTTTCCTACTGACAGAATACCTCTTTCACTATCAAAACCGACAAACTGACTATTACGAATACACTGATCAATGATGAATGAGACAAAAAAAGCCCTATAGATACACTTACCTCGATCACAGATGATAGACCACCATTTTTTTTTTTTACCGGCGATATGTCTTTTTGAACAAAATACTACGAACTATTATTATAGTTGAATAACACTACAGCTACTAGGTACAATAAAACTATTTAGACAACCTACAAATCATTGTAGAGTCACAGGCACTCCAAATGCTCCAGCTCACTACCAGTTGACAGCGTGCCCAGTATGCTGGCAGCATTGCCCCGTTGAATTGGAATGCTTATTCGTTAAGCCAAATATTGATCATCATCATCATTTTTATATATAGTTCGTAGTATATTAATAATTAATTAATACCGCAGGTTAGAGAAACAAAAAACAATACTATCTTGTATATTGAGATGATCGACAAAAAATACTAACGACACAATTTGAATATACGATTTTTGATTATTATATTTACATCATATTATTGAACAACCCTACAAGAATGGATACTTATATTATGCGTGTGTATTGTTTTTCAAATCCTCAATTCAACGGAATCCATCCAAAAGTGATAAGATAAAACCTTGTGTCCTGTAAATCCTCTTATCATCAAAACTAAACCATGCCACATAATACCGAGACCCGTTTAGGCTAGCCAGCCTTACATCAGGTAAACCGACACGACGCGTTCGTGCGTGACAAATTATTCTAGTGCCAACATAAGCACTTAATCTAGACTGGACCGGACCAGACTACCCATTAGAGTTACGTAGACTCAGTGGAGTGTTAAGATTTGTACCGTACCCACGGGTACTGTTACATAAGAGTAATATACATGTAATTACAACTCACACGTAAGTATACCTACTTACTTTATTTAGAAAAAACATGTAGGTAAATAATCCATCAGAACCTGCAAGTTTTTACAATGCTCGCAAGTAACGGATAATATGAAGAGCTGGAACCGAAGCTTGACTGGTCTTTCTGAAAAGACAAAAATGTTCAATAAAGCCACAGCACATCATATTCATGGTGAATAGAACTTAACCTTGAATTATCCTTCAAAAGACTCATCGACTTTGAAAAGACTTAAATGTCAAAAGTTGTATGACGTATGGGATGATTGGAGATAGTACCTAAAACTTATTTGTTAGTATCATTTCCAGCAATATTGCAACTGCAATTGAGAACGACATACATAATGAAACATATTTACAAAAAAGAAATTAAGCAATAATCTCGACATGGAATGGAACTTTTACGTACCAGCTCTACGTACCTTGCACCATATGGCATTTTTTAACCGTCGTCACCGTCGTATTCTTTAGATCGTCATTAGAAAACTTCCTTTAATGGTACTACGGGTACAAATTGGGTAGATGTTTGTTTACAGTTGTACAATGAAAAATAATATTATGACTCTTATTAAGGACTAGGCAAAGTCTGTTTCTGCAGCCTATCCACAACAAGTGGCATAAGTAAAAGTCTTACCACATCCACCATTACATCGTAAATCTTCCGTTTATTGGCAATAAACAATTTTCTAATCCGCTTATTTGCATCTCGCACAAACATAAGGTCTTTACAGCTGCCGTGTAATTGTCAATATTCATACAAAAGCAACAAAGACCACATACAATACACAACTATTATGATATATTTTATGCTTATGACACAACGGAACAACCCACAACGATAAATAAAAGGCATCTTGCTGGCGAATTTCTAAATAAACTTCGCTAAGGTTGTGTGATAACCACACAGTTATGGAATTTTATCGCTGTTTTTTACGCCACTTTGCGGACGCTTATGGCTGTTAGTCGAAAGTAACTGGCCTACAAAATAATCCAGCAGTGTTGCTTCACATAATTTGTGATATAATTACAGTATAGAATTATCTAGCATCTGATATAAAATACATTGTGTATCTTGAGAGATTGAGCAAGACTGAAAGTTTGCATGTGATCATAGTGGGTTACCGCGCAACCTCTCTCTTGGTAAAGAAAAGCGGCAGAACTTTCATAATACGTAAATTATGGGCTTTGTAGTATATCGCGCTGGATAATTTAACAGTAATAATAACTTTAGTACATTCTTTCGGGAGGCCTTGTATTTAGTAAGTTACGAATCTTTTCTCTATCCTAAATTAACGTTTCACGTCCACCACGAGTTCTTTATTATTACTGAAGTCAAGATTTGTAAGGTACCTATGTTATATTTTCTTATGTTTATGTAGGTCCCCCGTGGGGTGCCGGGTTAGAATTGCACCATCCCGTGGGTGTCGTAAGAGGCGACTAAGGGACATATACTGGAAGGTGGGCAGCAGTGCCTTCTAAAGAACTGACATCTTACACTGCGATCCCCAAGCCGCCAGCCAAGCGTGGGGATTATGGCAAATGCCCCCTTAATAGGGGAGATTGTGTTTAGCAGTAGATGATACGGCGGATACAGTACAGTTACAGTACAGTACAGTTATGTAGGTACTGTCCAAATTATACTTTCCACTGTCTTTCTACCACTGTCCCAATCATGTGGGGTTATTACAATATATCTAACAAGAATAGAAGAACATATTGTGAAATGATTTGATTGTGAAATTTAGCTTTAGATTTATAGCCTTCGTGACACCAAACCGCCATGCTCTCAATGGTATACCTACTTACTTTACAGTTAATATGTGTGTTAAGATGGTTTGAATATCCTTGCTGAGGGCCTTATGTACAGTTACCTACACTCTGTTCATATTGACGAGATAAGTGGCTTGATGCTCTTATGCTGCGCTCTCCCTCTAAGAACATCTGCTCCCGCTGGTACCTACTATCTATACCCACTAACTACGCTTCGATTAATAAGAGTGAAAAGATGATTTGAAGAGCCTTGCTGACAGCCTCATGCACAGTTACACCCTGTTCATACTAATGAGAGTAGTGGCATGATGCTAATATGGTGCACTCTCCCTCTTTGGTTGTGTATTACGACCATCTAGAGAAAATAGGTCGAGGTCGATCCCCTACTCGCTGGATTGATCTTATTACCAGAACTACTAAAGCTACCGCCTCCAATGGAGGAACATCGTTAGACGTGCGGCTGCCTTGGAAGCGAGCGGCGACGACGAGACGCAACCCTATCCATCGACAGCCACGACCACTCTGTCAAGAGTGCCCGACTAAGAAGAAGAGAAAATAGAATAGTGCTTAGGTCGGCCTCTAGCAAGGGTCTGTCTTGGTGGATACATCCAATATGTCAGCTTTTATGCCTCGAACCAGTAAGAAGTAGTGTGTAAGTGAAGAGCAATGTAGCGAGTTAAATTACTGGGCAAACAAGACATAAGAAATAACGTCTCCGAGGTACGAGCGCAGTGCAGTGTCATGCAGAACGAGGACGGTGACACTGTAACTGTAATGGACAGATATTATGCTTAGTATCAGGCGGGCAACATGTTCGTCACGTCACTTTTCATATAAAAAAAGTGTTAACTGGGTACCGAAAAATACTACTTTAATTTCAAATATTTTACGATTTACATTATGGGGTACATATAGGAAACGTTTTACGTCTCAAATAAAATCCTTGCTATTGCTTCTGCCTTGACGATGAAAGATTAGGTTCTTGGAAGATTATATAGTACAACAAATAAAATTATATAAAATTTCCGTAGGTACGGAACACAGAAATCTTTTAACAACCGCGCTGATATGAAAGATTGATAATCACTACTTTAGAAATTACTATCATCAGTCAGTACTCTTCGCCACGTGCGGAAAGGTGTTGCGTGCGTAACAAAAATATTTACATAAAAATAAAACTTAAATCTAACTAAATTTCTAACTTAAATTCGTGCTGATGTTTTGGTCTTTGCGTAAACGCGGAAGCAGTGCGTAAATATTCCTAAAAATAGTGAAAGTATTTGCATAATTCTAAAAATGTGCGCATATTTAAATGTTGCGAGGTGGTTGTGTAAAAATCTGCGTTTATTTTGTCAGGTGTTTAACATATTTTAATTTTAATGAGGTAGTGTGTGCGATTACGTTTCCGTGACCGACAAAGCGGATGTTTTCCTTGAAGATATAAAACACTGGGCCCTTTTGTAAGGCAAAAGTCTTGGACAGTTGAAGGTTTTTATGACATTACACTCGATTGTAAATTATGTACATACATCTATATATATATACATTCCTATATATACTCAAACATTATATTCTATTATATATATATAAGAATCAAAGTCCTGACTCACTGTCTGACAGACAACGCACAACCTAAACCGCTGGTCGCAGAGATTTGGAGGGTGTATTCATCTTGATGCGTAGAAGTGTACTAAGAAAGGATTATCTGAAATTCAGCCCCTATGAGGGTACTAAAATAGATGAAAATTCTTGTACTTCTATAGATACTTTATATCAAGGTATTGTTTTAATAACTAGGTACCTATACTTACTTGTTGAGCAGATACTTTTTAGTTTGGGTAACGTACGAAAAATGTACTGCCATTTCCTGCAATTATTGGTATCAATAGTAGAGTGGTAATTAAAAATCGATAACGACTGAGCCTATTAACCAATCAAAATTTAAATTTCCATAAAGCCATTTTTTTAAAATACAGTATGTTTTACATTACAATTTTTGTATAAAAATTAGGTCATGTGAGCTTCTCATATTACATGTGATATATGTAAGAACTTATTGCCCGAAAAGATCATTCATCAGTGACATTATCAGTTATGGTTTGAAGTGTCTTAAAATGACATAGAAAACAACAAAAGTAACCGTATCGCGCTTGATAAATTTGTCTTTATATCTCTAACTGTATCTCGTATTTGGCCTTCGAAGTGACGGTACAAGGTAGCTCAACACAACGAAACATTTTGATGAGAGAATGTATCAATTTACCTGCCTACTAGTTTAGGTAACATAGAATATCATGGAAGAGATCAATTTAATTCCATGAACTACCGGTATAATTAAAAGGAGATAAATTCAACGACATATTCATGTATATAATTTTTAACATTCTTTGAACTATGAACACTTAAATAACAGTCTATTCTACTAATAGAAAAGCGTACCTGCCTTTTGCACGGTGGTAGGGCATTTTGCCAATGCTTAACTCGTAAACACCCTCAAAAATTAGCAATTCTGTCGCCAAAAACCCAATGTGTATTTATTGATAGGCAACTCCAATTATGGGAGCACAGGTTATGCCTGCTTTACCACATTCAACCACTTACTTACTACTTTCAGGTAAGGTTGTGGTTAAAGGATAGTAATAATACACTGAGAAAAATCTAAAGTCAAAAGCGCCCTAATGACGGCCAATTTATATGGTATAAGGCGAAATCCGACCAAACGTAAATACGTACAAAAACGCCTTCCAACTAGAAGGCGTTAAACGAGGTCAGTGAAGGCGAATGTTACTTTTCGTCTTCATTTAAGGTGTATTTTGTGGTCTTTCTTAAATATTGACTTTTCGATAAGGCTGATTAAGTCGTACGTTATAGTGATAATCACCGTATATAAACCGCCGTAAAAGTAAGGTATATTTTATGGTCAATACTGCAATTATTATCGTATAACAAGTTCAATTCTGAAAATACTTTACGGAAGGCGTTTTTGACGGTTGTGTTTATTATAAAACATGGTACATTTTTATTGATTGGTGAAAATCATCTTAAGAGTTGTGAGTTCATCTTACGTATTTACAATTCAACGGTAAAAGGTCAAATTCGATTTAAGCCTTTAAGTCGTTTTTCTCAGTGTAAAAATACATTATTTACTGAAAACATCTCCTTTGAACCAATATTATTAAAGGGCATTATTAAGCCTGATTCGTTATCAGTATAACGAGCAGATGAGGTACGATAAAGTTGGTTACTATTAATAATAAGTAAATTTTTATGGAAAGGTCCATAGTACTTGATTATTTTATCATCATAGGCTCGGTCATAGCCCTCTTTAACGCTATATTCTTTTGTTAGTAAACTGAGGTGTGACTGGAATGTGTTAATGAATAACAATTTATCTTATCGCCACGCTAACAACCCAGTGTTATCAGATCATGTTCGCTCTAATACGGAAAATAATAAACTAGTACCTATCTACCTGACTTTAGTTTGTGTTTATTCGATTTTTGAGTTTTGGGTTAACAGAAATATGACTTGACTTCGCAGTGTTAAATTTGGGTCTAAAATAGGGAACTTGCATAAAAATATAGAAAAATCTTGTTTAAAAATCACGCTACGCATTATAAAAGATTTATTAAAAATATATTATCTAACTTTTACGAAATATCTCGATTGTGAATAACGTAGAAACTTTATCTGGCGGCGATCCATCGAACTTCTTTTAAATATACCTCCACCATAGAGAAATTATAAAGTATTAATTTATCTATGCCTCTACAGATCAACTTTGCTACTAGTAGTCGCTATACTTTGTCCGTTTTCAACGAATTTGGGCCATCATGCATATTTTCCGGAATGGCCGGTTGAGTACGAACGCTCAAGTCAAAACCTCTTTCTTGATGAGGTTTCGTGTAGAGTTACGCGTTGATAAGTCTTACGTACGTTCACGCTTCGCAAGAAAATTAGGCGGAATTGTCACTTTATATATTTTTAGATGTTTTTCTAAACAATTAATTTAATATTTTAGTAAATACCTATTTATTATTAATAACTATGGATTTCCGCAATGTAACGCCTGCACTATTAATAATTATACCTATTAGTTAATTATATCCTCTAAACACATGTAGCGATATAATTATAAGAATACGTATCTTTTATCGTTCCTATCAAAGAAGAATACACTATCGGATGGAGTCCAAATTGTTTATACTCGTTGACGTTCTAAATATAAAAATATCGAATTCATAAACAATTCTTCTTCAAAAATGTCTTTCCATGGCGATCCAAATATTTGGAAATCAAAGACACTTTTTTTATTTTTACAACGTTTATGAATCCTTTCTTCATAATTGGGAAAACTTTTTTGAATTAGACATGTAGGTAACCCTTATTTCACCGCTATAGGGGTAGTATTTCCTTAAACCATATAAAGGAACAACACTTTACCTACATATCCACCTTAGACAAAAAACGAAAGTGGTTGAATATTTTTACTCAATAAAAAAAAAACTCCCGACTCAGTTTAAAGTTAATAATCAAGAACGTTTGGTTAAAACTACCTGTAGCAAGTATGAGTATATAAGAATATAGGGGCAAAAATAAAGTGGTGTTCTGAAAGCTAATAATTATTCTAGTAATTAATGCACATATTAAATATATTGATTACTTACTTACCTACTACCCATTAATGTTTACTATCATGTACTTACTAAGATTGTGATATGCTACTAATACATACCGCATATTTTTCAAACGTCGTCATATTATGGTTCCCAAAAGGATGTACACATAAGTACCTACCTGTATATATATTTATAAATACACGGTTATCTAATATTGATATAATAAGTGTACGCAGCGCAAGTACTTAGAAACCTTCTATCGATAGTGTTTAATTAAAATTAAGTAGATATACCTTTTTCACCGACTTCACAAAAAGGAGGAGGTAGTCAATTCGTCTGTATTTTTTTATGTTTGTTACCTCCGAACTTTTGACTGCGTGAACCGATTTTAATGATTCTTTTTTATTTGAAAGCTGAAGCTTGCTGTGTAGTCCCATTTAAATTTCATCAAAGTTATTTTTGAGTTACACTCCTATAACTGAAAATGTTTTCCTATCTTGATGATATAGTCATTGACAGTGAATGACAATCGATCCCATAAGTAGCAAGGGTCACTAAAAAGGTTAAAAAAAAATATTTTACCAAAAAATTGAACCTTAGCTATCATAGATAGTGTTTAATTACAATTTTGTAGATTATAATTACTTAGTTGAGTTTGGAATCCTGTCTATTTATATATATCTAATGTGTTTAGTTTAGATAATCTAAACTAAAGACATTGATGATTCTTGGGATTCCAAACTCAACTAAGCAGATGCTTTTGGTACTCAAAAGTAGCGATATCTTTCAAGAGATTTAAGGTTTAGGTACAGGGGTAGAGGAATATGTAACAAGGAATGGATGGACTGTATAAATAAGGATGTGTACTGTGAAAAATGCTAGTACTGAAGTGGCGGCTGATAGAGCGGAATAGAAAAGTACACGTCATGTTGTGATGACCCTATGTAGCGTGAGATAAGGATAAAAAAAGGACTATCTCCCTCAAGCCCATTTCAATCAACAGCTAGTTATTATCTGTTATATAAAATGTAACCTTAAGAAATTCAAAATAATCTAGAGTCGTTTATTATACAGCCATTATATACCTAAGTAGACATTTTATTTTGATTACATTAAGATATTCTTGAAATAAATTATTATCGTTAAATTGACTTGATTGAACTTAGAAGAAACACTGTAATACCTCTTTTCAATCTTATAGGGTTGTAATTGAAAAAAGGTGAATTATAATAATTATGGTTGTAATTTTTTAGCTAATAATAGTTCCAATAGGATTTTCTTTACCAGATAAAGACAAAAGTGCAATTTAGACCATGGATTTCGTACTAACACGCGCTTGTACTATCAGTTATTCTGTGCCAACGCAACATATTTGTTGATTAAAATCGTAACATAATCAACACGTTCAAGATTCTCAGACACGAACTAGGACGCTTGTGGTTTTTATTATTTACCGTTGAAGTCTGTTTTATTATTGTTTTACTCTACAAGAGTTTGTACTACGACCACATTAAACTTGATGCTTGTACTTATTTTTTTTTACGATAGCGCAAGAAGAGTTATGAGGACATATTTCCTTCTTATTTATGCCGAAAGACGTCTATCATTGAATAAAAAGTTCCTCTATTGGCATCCATAATCCCCACGCTTGACAGCGTCTTCGGGATTGCTGCCTATCTTCTAGCATTTTACCATTCGTCTCCCGCGGGAGGTTCACTTCAGGATAGTGTTCAGTACCTAAAAGGCAAAACGGAGCCTTATAAACGAGACATAACTCTCTGTTGGCCGTTCGACGTCCGTCTGTGCGTCACGGGCCTCTAGTTCCTAACGGAATGAGTTACAAACCTGGATTTTTTTTATTTTATTTTAAACGTTGACCAACCCAAAGATGAATATAAGATAGGGAATAAATAATTGTTTGAAGGATTCCCATACATGAAAACGTACCCGAAAAAAGAACTTATTAGCACCCTAGCATATGGATGTCATTGTTTAGAGCTTATTGATTAGACAAATAAGGTTTCTATATAATAGGAGGCCGTCAGTGTTGACACTTTTAGAACATTTTTGTTACGAGGTCTATCTCAGAAGCTAAATTAAGTACCTATAGTTTAAAATTTGAAATTTAAAATAACATACGGTTTACTATATGGTTATTATTTTTAACATGAATTTACAATAATTAACTACAGAGTTTTTTGTAGTAAACATAGTGCTATGAA
The DNA here is from genome assembly GCA_963890685.1 of Plagodis pulveraria. Lineage (NCBI taxonomy): Eukaryota > Metazoa > Arthropoda > Insecta > Lepidoptera > Geometridae > Plagodis > Plagodis pulveraria. The sequence continues at coordinate 20,968,319 of OY982956.1, read as the reverse complement.
GCGTTGTTAAGTCAGGCCTGGTTCACTCCGCACTTAAGGTACAAAACTACAGGTACATCGTCGTATCCGTCCGGACGGGATTATTCTACGCGTGGCTCGTCAGAAGAGATCAGAGCTTTGCAATAGTAAGAGACGCCTTGTAGGTGAATATAAATATTAGGAACTCCGTGCTTTGCAAGCTGAAGTGCACTTTATTGCTTCATAACTAGAGTCAATTATTTATTGGAATAGGTTTGCAGAGTGAACCTTCTGTCCTTTTTATTGTGCGGCTACGTATTTATTTATAATATTTAGTTGTGTGCATTATATATAATGTATGATATTTACCAACAAATACTAAAAACAACTATTTATAATGTACATTTGAAGCTGTGATCAAGCCAACAAAGTTTTTTCTTTTTCTTCGGGCTGTCGCAATCCAGAACCCTTAAAGAGCATTAGAAATTAAACATTCCTAACCTTAAATGGGAACTGGCACTCATTGACAGCTGCTGGAGCATACCATTAGAAGCTTGGCGACTGTTTTCTACTTGAGGGTGGTAGCTAGACTAGCTAGCCAGGACGGAAGGAGAAACTGAGGAAGTAATTCTCTAAATATACCTACTTTGGATGTGGTACAAAGCAGCGGCGGGATTCGGTTCAAGTACCTTCAGCGCGGCAGTCTATATCTATAGGTATAAGAAAGTCTTTCCATAGGGCCATCGAAAGAGTTTTCCGTCGCCCGTAAACTTTACCTCTACTAAGTAGGAACCTCGTTGTCATGCGATATGCAAGACGATATGCGATTTTATTTCTGCCATAACATTTCAGCCACTGTATTTACTTTGGGTACAAGTGTAGGTACTCAGATTTGAGCACGTACATATCACAAGTCCTACAGAAATCCTAATTTAGGGTCCTTTTTATTATGTGATTTAGGATCGAATGTTTCGTTAATAGGGAACTTATTGAGAAAAGTTACATTAGTAAACTCTGTATTAAAATGAAAATTAAAAAAGTCTCTACATACGATGTAGGTTTTCTCTATTGCATTGCCCTAAGAAACATTTGAGTTCTAATCTAAAGCTGAATTCATATTCGTCAAGACCAGGTGTTAGGTACAAATCTGTATATCTTGGAACGGCTGATCAGATTTTCATCCATGGTTAAGAACCACAGCATTATGCAATTGACATTAGTCAACAAACCGCCGCGATTTGGCCTTTCTTAAATTTTCAGGTAGTTTGTCGTTAGCAACAAATTTGTTTCGATTTTAAAGTTAATTAAAAACTTTAATAAAACTATCTGTTTGACTGCAAATTACATAGATGCGACGCATGATTTTAGAATAACATCACTCCACAAATTTAATTCTATCGAAAAAAGTATCAAGAAAAATACGTTCCTACCAGAAAGTATCAATATCATATTATACCTAGTGTTTGTACAGTCATTGAAAATGTAGATAAGCTTGCCTTTTCAGCGGAACATGTACGAAGAAGTATGTCCGATGCTGTCATCATTGACTTGAGATAAACCATATTATCTCTGAGTCATTGAAAAGCCGATTTACTTTTTATCATACAATTGTAGGCTACATAGTCAGAGAATATAACAACCATAATACGTTTGCGGCCCGCAAAGTATACTTTACTCAGAGTGGCCAAGGAGAAATTTATGAAAGTTTCAAAGCATAGGGTTCCGCCACATGAAGATATAACTTTGTCAAATCATACACAGTTTGCACTGCGATAAGATAAGGCGTTATTTACAGAGACCGTTAATAAAAACGAATAGTTGGGTGGTTACCTTGTTTTAGGTTGGTTTTTATTTAGTAAGCAATTTGTATACAATACCTGATATAAGGGAGCGTTTTGTTTTGCCAACTTATCGGTTTTTGATAAGGATTCTAAATGCCGTAAGTATTTGCATAATTTATTAGTTCAACTTATCATAATAACTGATTACCCTAAAATTTTATAACAAATCATAAAGCATATTTGTAATTTCCGTTGCAGTTTCTTTCAGTTACCAGGCTGTTAAGTACTAGTTGATAGTAGATATATATTGGAAACATATTAATAAGATGAAAAGTAACATATAAGGCTAGAATGCTCATTGCGCTTTATATACACTCGAGAGCAATGAATCCGGGTCACTTAAAGAATGTTAAAAATCTCGGAAACTAAAAATGATAGGTTAATGCAATAAATTGTATTTAATAGACAATGTAATACTCCTTAAATGAAAGTAAAAAAAATATGAGTCACCATACATTTTATTAACACAAAATTACATAAAGAAAAAAACTGCTGATCTCTCCTTAAAACAAAAATAGGAAACATGAAATTTTTGAACTTTATTACGATTTTCTTGAATTTTAATACTTCGTATTGCCTCCTCGTGCTTCCATTACTGCGTTTACGCGGTTTGGCATGCTGTACACCAAGTTCCTTATACGATTTTGGGGAATATTCTCCCATTCCTCTGTGAGAGCAATTTTGAGCTCACGAAGCGTGATTGGGGGAGGGTTTCGTTGTTTTACGCATCTGCCTAGCTCGTCCCAAGCATGCTCGATCGGGTTGATATCCGGGCTGCGCGCTGGCCACTCCATACGAGTAATGTTCATCTCTTGAAGGTAGTCATTCACAATCCTACCTGTATGAGGTCGGGCATTGTCATGCATAAATATAGCATCCTCACCTAAATTGACCATAAATGGACCAACGTGATCATTGAGGATTTCTTCCACATATCTTACGCTAGTTAAAGAGCCGTTTTCTATGATCACCAGCTCTGTGCGACTTTCAGAAGAAATTCCGGCCCACACAAGTACAGACCCACCACCGTAGGCTACTTTTTCTTCGATGCATGCTTGCTTGAATCTTTCCCCTGGTCTTCGATACACTCTGTGTCTTCCATCGTGCTTGTAGAGCATAAATTTTGATTCGTCGGAGAACATAACTTTTGACCAATCTTCAATACTCCAATTTACGTGGCTCTGGGCATATCTTAGTCTCGAAATACGATGCCCACGCTCCAGTTTAGGGCCGTTTGCAGGTCTAAGGGGTTTTAAGTTAGATTCAGCAAGCCGACGTCTTACTGTCCATGCACTTGGGTTACTTCCTCCGAGGCGTCGAAACTGATTGGTGAGTTCAGTTCCTGTGAGAAAGCGATTTCGAAGCATGGTGTTCACCAAGTATCGGTCTTCTCGTGCTGTGGTACACCTGGTTCTGCCCGTTCCTGGTCTGCGTAGGTTAGAACCAGTTTCTTCGTAACGTCGGAGAACTCTTTGTACTGTTGACAGCGACACACCGACAGTCCTGGCTGTATCGCGCTGACTCCGGCCGGTTTCCAGCATTGTAAGTATTCTGGTGCATTCTTCAGGCGTAAGCGACATAATTTCAGCTTGAATAATGAATATAGAGCACTATCAACATGGTTTATGTACCCACATAAATGACAGATTACAAACAAAAGCAAAACCAAATGCTGTAATTTTGTAGTTCCATCTTCGAAAGTGGCCCTTTTTCAAATTTGATTTTTTTATGATATAACTTTACAATAACTAAGAAGTTTTAATACCTTCATTTAAGGAGTATTACATTGTCTATTAAATACAATTTATTGCATTAACCTAGCATTTTTAGTTTCCGAGATTTTTAGGATTCTTTAAGTGACCCGGATTCATTGCTCTCGAGTGTACAAACGCAGTTTCGTCATATTTTAAATACTAAGTATTCAAACTCGGTGAAACTTTGCACGTATATCCTTGAGCCTAGCTCTATCTACGCTTATAGTTTGCCAGATTTTCGAAAAATTTAGTATTTTCAAAAATAATTCGAGTAATCGTTTCATCTGGGAATTATTTTCTTGACATTTAGGAATAAAATAAACAAAATCAAACAAACCAAAAGCTCAGGAATATGCATACAAAATTTCACCGAGTTTGAATACTTGGAATTTAAAATAAGACGAAACTACGTTTGTATGGAAAGCGCTCCGTGCACTCAATATACTCTTAAGTATTTCAATATAAATACTACAGTGAATAGATCTTAATTTTTCGAAGTTATTTGAAAACTGTTATACTTATCTAACGTATAATAATTACAAGTATAAATAACACGGCATTGTCACTGCATCAAAAAATATAAACATTAGGAAATTTAGAAATCAAGTCCATAACCTACAATTATATTTAAAATTCGAATGTCTACGCTCGTTTGTGGTCTTGGCCCACAGAACACATTATGGTACCACTCTATTCTCTACTAAAAAGCAAAGTTAATTTTGATTATGTATGTATTTACTATGCAGATACTTGAGTTCATGAAAAAAAAAAACAATGAGATTGTCATGTGAGGGGGACCTAGGATATATTATTGGTAGGTATATCCTAGCCGTAATGGTACTTAATATGGTACATCACCCACACCACATTATTGGAAATTACCTGTATTTAGTATATAAATAAACTAGTTTTTTTTGTTGTATTCAACGGCTAAGAATGAAAATGTATTATTGCATGAAAACTTCAGTAGATAAAATCTGTTAGCGCGGCCACCAAGCTATATGGCAGAGCACGCCGAACTGCGGGCGCGGGTTGAAAGGACACTGGTAAATCGAAAGAATGCGGAACAAGGTGATGAAAAGTGGACTGTATAGGAAAAGGAGCGAAAAACGAGCGACTAACCTGGATATCCTCGGGCGGACGAGCACAGCTGCGGCACTCCAAGGCGTCCTGCTGGTGTCCAGATGTAGTGGCTCTTCGAATTATTTCACGCTGTTGTAGAATCGCGGCGCGAGCGCGGGAAGCTGTTAGTACACAGGTCCAAAGAGACGATCGCGGATATCCCAGTGCGATGGGGCACACACGAAAGCAGCGCGAGCGCGGTTAGTAACAAAATGGCGGTTTCCTTGGCTTCGAGGGAGCTCACAGGAACAGACGCATCCGCCGTCAACAAGGGTCGACCGCAGACTACTTGCAATGACAAGTAGGTCACTCATCAGCCACGAAATGTCAACCGTAGATAGTCGTCGTTTTCGTGGGAAAATGAGGGTAGGAAAAGGTAAGAGGTCGAAAGAAAGAAAGTGCCAATAGATGGCGCGAACAAAATCTAAACACCTCATTGTCAGTACGAACGAATTTAAGTTAATACGTATAAGTATCAAAATACAATATTAACACTGTTTGCGTCATCTCCGGAAGTTAGATAGTTAAATATTATGCGTGAGACGATGATGACACCAGTTAATTTCTAGCTAGCGCTAAATATCTCTTAACTTTTTTACCCAGTATTGGAAGTATAGCCTAGCTTTTGTAAAATCTCACCTGTTGATAAAGGTTATACGATTAAAGATGTCAGCTAGGCATACAATGGGAACATCTAGCGGAAACCATATTTAGGTAATTGGCGACAGATTTTCTATTTGAGTGTGGTGCTAACAACTAAAACATACAAAATGCTTTACCTAACTTCATAGCACGGTGATAGGAAGTACACAGTGCTAAAGTAAAGGACTTGGTAGGACTTACAGCATAGTGAAAATATAGGACAGCTGAAGCCCATAGTGTAGCATAGGACTCAGTACGTACTCTACCAAATTGCTATACGAGCAAAATGGACAAGCGGAACGTACCATTACTATACATATATTGAGATGGACATAGTACCTACCTATATTTACTTAAGAAGAACGATGTATAGGTAAGTACTGTGATTTTATCATGATGCAATTGTTGCTACTGATTTCTTCTTATCAAAGACGAAGCTATGACAAACCTTGGAAGCTAGTGTCGACTATCGATATCACCTACGTATACAAAGACCAAAACATTATCATATTTATACATTGACTTCTCATTGAACAAGCAGATGACTTTTAACCACTCCAAATATTCATTGCTTTTTACGTTAGGACTGAATGGCTAGAGCCGACAAATTAATTATTTTTATGAGACCTTAGTACACCTTCAAAAATACAGAGCTTTTCATGCTTTCACGTGTTAACGCAACAACGTCTACTATTACGATTTTGCTTTATTTTTCACAACACGTTGAGATTTATTTTCATAATATTAATATCGAATTAACTAACTAGATAATCTGTTCACAAAATAAGTACTCAAACGACTCTTAAACTAATGGAGTTATTCACCCACAGTCAACTCCTGCTTCTATCATCACACCACAACAAGTAAGGGGTTGTCTTGTACACCACGATACCCACACGAGTCTTTACAATTGCGTTAGCATTTTTGCTGTTGCAACATATTATTCAGGTACGATATTTAGAAATACAAAGTACCTAAGTTGTTGTGTTTTCTTGCAATGTTAGTAAGTTTACAAGAGCTTGTAAACAAGTCATCTGCTTATTAAAATCTTTTTGCATATTATACCATAAGTGCAGTAATTACGACCGACCGTAAGTTAGTGTATGGAATAAAGATAATGGCGACTGGAAACTAAATACAATGTCGGATAGTATTGAAGAATTGGCGAGACGTTACGTCGAAGATGTTCATGCTGATCAACACCCGCGAAGCATTGGTTTGTATTGTTTTAAGGGCCGATTCATCCAAGAATCTCTTAACCCAGACAAATCTTTTAACGAGGCATGCACAGATAAGTAATTTTCTGCTGTTAAAAGAGTTATATGCTTACCAGTCGTATATTTGATAATTCTGGATAACTTTTGGTTCTCAATAACTGAACTGTAATTGAAATTGTGTGGGAATACTCCCAAAAGAAAAAAATATATGCAATATTGGTGGATTTATATTGGGTTAAGAAATTCTTGAATGAATCATGTATTTCTATTTTTTGCTAGGTACTTTCCTTTTACTAGCCCGTGGGGTGCCGGGCTAGAATTCTACCTCACCATATCTCTACCTCTGCCCTGGGTGTCATAATAGGCGACTAAGGGTAACACACCAGAAGGTGAGCAGCTGCGCTTTCTGAGGAATTGATATTTCACACTGCAATCCCCAAGACAAGTGATGAAGCAGTGATGGCTCAGTGGCATTGGCTATGGACTGCCGCGCAGCAGGTCCATGGTTCGAATCCCGCCCAGAGCTTGAGCTTCACCGCATGGTGGAAGGGCATTTTGCGAATGCCCGCCTGGCTAGCGACCACCCTCAAGTAGAAAGTCTGTCGCCAAGCACCGAAAGGTGTGTTCCGGCAGTAGTCCTTGAGAGCCAGTGAAATTACAGGCACAATGAGACTTAACAACTATGTCTCAATGTGACGGGCGCAGTGCAATTCGTGAGTTGTCATGAATTGCAACTGTTATAGGCAGAGGTTTGTCTACTCAACAGCAGGTAGGCCTCGAGCTAGTTCCGTCACAATAACAAAAAAAAAAAAAAAAGACGCCTGCCAAGCGTGAGAATTATGGTAACCCCAATAATGGGGGAGGCTGTGTTCAGCAGTGGACAATACAGTACAGTATACTTTTCTCTTAAAATTATTGAAACGAAAAATAGCAGTGTAGATTGTACCTACTCATACTGTGTTATTTATGATATAAATTAGTATCATAACACCAGAATATCATCATATTTTCAAATTTCAATCAAAGAATTGGAAACAGTGCCGCAAGGGACCCTTGCACTGCTTCCAATTCTTTGATTGAAATTTGAAAATATGATCCTTACGGGATTTGAAATATGATAATACTACGTTTGTATGGAAAGCGCTATGAAATGAATACATTTCCTATATCACAGTTACATTACTAAACCTGGCTAAAAAAGCAAAAAGACTGTTAATATTTTACTGTTCAAAACGCTGCACTTGTTTAACTTTGAAAGCCGGCCAATATCAGCTCAAGAGTATTACAATCAGCATGGCACAGACATGCTGATTGTAATACTCTTGAGCTCATATACAAAACACTAAGTAATTTGAACATCATTAACTTGATGACGCCTTAAACTTAAAACATCTTAATCAAAACATCCATTCACAATCACTACTCCTGCTACCTATGAGTAGACATACATGGGTAATCGTAGATAAAGAAAGTATTCAAAATAAATTTGACATCAATTAATTTTCATATCAATTGAATAAAGATATCGCTGAAATTCCAGATAACGCAATGTTTTGGATCTGAAACGACCTTGTCTATCGCATAATAACAAAACAAGGCCGGCCACAATTAAATTTATTTCATTAAAATGTTTACGAAAAATCTTAAAATTTGCGTGTTTTGTGCAGTTTTGTAAAAAGATGCGATATGATGACATCTTACATTTCATTTTACTTAAGAAATGAATGTATATTTAAGTAAACAAATACGAGATACACGTTTTAAACATATGGCATGAATGGCGATATCTCGCCTATTTTCTAAAATTTTTAAATACAGTACCCTAGATATACTTAAGAAAGAATTGAATTGAAAAGAAAATTGCGCCGCTAAACCTCTCACTCGCTCACTATAGATAGCAATTGTGTGCGAGTGAGAGATCAAGCGCGGCACTATTTCCACTTCGATTCTTTACTTTATTAAACCGGGTCAAATATTTTTATATACGGTTACAGCTATGGACTGCGGTGCCGCAGGTCCATGGTTCGATCCCCACCGCCGGCTTGAACTTCATCGCATGGTGGGAGGGCATTTTGCAGGCATTCGGTAGAATGCCTAATATTTTCTACTTGAGGGTGGTAGCTAGACCAAGTAGACAATCTGTCGCCTAGTCTAACCTAACAGTGGGTTCCGGCAGCAGTCCTTGAGAGCCAGCAAAATTACAGGCACATGAAATTTAACAATTGTTATGTCTCGAAGTGACGGGCATAGCGCAGTTCGTCACTTGACAAAATGCATTTGTATAGGCAGAAGTTACCGATTAACATCAGGTGGACCTCGTGCTTGTTCCATGACAATCAGATAAAAAAAAACTCATTAAAATCATACGTATCATTCAAGATTTGCTACGACTGGGTAACTAACTAATTCATAATTTTACATTAACAAAGTAATTTATACCAGTTCCGTTTTTATTCCAGGGTTGTTCCCTATCCCTGAATATCCTGAGCTGGAGGCGGAGCGCGGTATGTGGTCAGCGGCGTTGGACGCAATCTTGACAACTCTGCGGTACCTGGCGCCTGCTACACTGCTAACTCTCTTCTGGGGGCAGCAGAGCTTCTTGTTTACGTTGCTGAAGTACATCGATAACGCTTTTCGAGCTAGTAAGTATGGATAAGAAATTTCAGTTAATATCCCAATATGGTCAGTGGCGTTCGACGCAATCCTGACTACTTGTGGTACCTGGCACCTGCGACTCTGTTAACTCTCTTATGGAGGCAGAAGAGCTTCTGGTTTAGGTTGCTGAAGTGCATCGATAACGCTTTTTGAGCAAGTAAGTTTTAATAAGTAATTTCACCAGAATATCCCAATACGGTTAGCGGCGTTAGAGGCGATCCTGACAACACTGCGGTACCTAAGTACCTATCTAGCACATGCGATGCTTCTCTCTCCTGGGGACAGAATAGCTTCTGGTTTACGTTATTGACTACAACAACGTAAGTCAAATAACTTACTTTACTAACGTACTTACATAGGCATACGCTTTTAAAGTTACTAAGTAGGAGTTAAAAAAATTATCCGATATCCCAAAGTGGGCTGCGGCATGAGACAAAATTCTATAAATTTTTCAGTATATGACGCCAAGGACGCTCCTCTGTTCTGGTTGCAGCAGATCTTGTTACTGAAGTAATACATAGACAATGCTTTTTAAGCTAGTTAGTAGCAGCAGATTTTTTGCCCTACACTCCAAAGCGACTGACTACAAGTTGACGTGAGTAGCGTCTAACGCTACTGACCGAGGTGGTAAGTAGGGTTACACCCAATCGTGTTAACTCAGCTTTATATGGCACCTGTGGCGCGGCTTTCTTCCAGAGGCAGCAGATTTTCTTGTTTTCGATGTATATAGTATATCGTCTTTTGCGAGGTAGTAAGTACTTATAATAGCCTCCAATTAGGGATAATATAGCTTATTAACCCTAACTGGAGGCGGAGCGCGGCATATAATATAATAATTGGTCATGGACGTTGGATACGCTCTCCTAACTCTATTTTGAGGGCAGCATTTACGTTATGGAATGGCAATTGCATACCGAGTACACCTTTGGAGACAATTATATAGATATGATAGGGAGAAGAGTGGGGCTACTAACTGATCTATTTATCCCTTGTCCAGCTAGAGTTGCGTGCAAAATAAAGGTCTATACTTCAAGTTGTCCTTGGGTGAATGATTCAAATATATCTAACGCGGTTCGCAGCCTATAACTTATGGGAAAATGCAAAATACCAAACAAAGCCAAAAACTGCATTAATGGTGATAGCATTCAGTCACAAAAAAGAACATTGTGTCGTATTCTGACCTCTAAAGTAGATCACAGAATCAAGGCTTAGCTACAATGAAGAACATCTTGATAAGAATGTGCAAATAAGATTGCCGCTTATGTACCTAAAGTCTATTGTATGCACACAAAATCTCCGAATCAACAATAACCCATTGTTATCATCGAACAATTATTTTTCGTGTGAGTTACCTACTTACGTCGTTTCTATTATATTTTGTTATGTTCCATAAAACCCAAAAAAATCTCACCCTATTACCACTACGGTTTGAGGTGACTATCGTTTGAATGTGGACATAAAAAAGTAGGTAAACCAAACCGTTTGGGAGCGCTCGTACAGTATAGCTTACTTAGTCGTTCTTACCCGATCAATTAAGTTAAGCAACGTCCGCTGCGGTCATGATTTGAATGGGTGACCGCTAGTGGCATTACCTACTACTGAGCACTTCCGTGATTCGGAGGGCACGTTAAACCATCGGTTCGGAATGTTGTCTTAGGAAGAAGTTATGGCATTTTGCGAATGCCCAACTGGCTAGCTGCCACCCTCAAGTGGAGAATCTGTCGCCAGACACCTAATAGCGTGTTCCGACAGCTGTCCTTGAGGGCCAGTAATTGTATATTAGCCTGAACAACATCTTCAACCATATCATCGCTGGTACAGATGGTGGTCAAAGACTGACCTATCAGATATAAATAAAAATATATAAAAAACTTCTTTAAAAGGATTTTTATAAAAACTTTATTTTATAAAATGGATCTATTCTAAATCGAGAAAGCCTATCAAATGACAGGTCCGATGATCCATTCCGAGAATATATCAACATCTCCTGACGATGCTTGGTGGGTGGATTGTTGACTGGAACGCATTGAAATTTGTTCGGCTGGGCTACATGCCTTTTCTGATGTCACGTCGGTGTACCCACAACAAAAACTCTCGCGTCTATGACGCTCTTAGGAAGGCCAACTACAAAATTTCTACAGAAAGAGGGTTATATGTTTCTAAAAGACAAGTGCGAGAAGTCTGTAAGTTGGAAATGTTACCCGTCAAGCTTTTGTATTGCAATTAGCGGAGCAATTAGCAACCGGCCGTAATAGTCATTTAAATCTTAGATCGGTAGCATCCGAGTAGCGGTACTTTTTTTTAATGTTTTTGGGACGGAACAAGCTCGAGGCCCACCTGATGTAAAGCGGACTAACCTCTGCCTATAACAGATGCATTTCGTCACAAGTCACGAATTGCACTGCGCCCGTCACCTTGAGACATAGTTCTTGAGTCTCATGTGCCTGTAATTTCATTGGCTCTCAAAGACTGCTGCCGGAACACACCGTTAGGTGCTTGGCGACAGATTTTCTACTTGAGGGTGGTCGCTAGCCAGGCGGGCATTCGCAAAATGCCCTTCCACCATGCGGTGAAGCGCAAGCCCCCGGCCGGATTCTGAAATACCTCCTTTAATTTCGTTGGTTGCGTACTTTCCAGCGAAATTGAAGCGGGTTCCCAAAATCTATAAAAACACATTACTAACAAAATAATTATCTAGTAGCTGTAGGCATTTATATTTTTTTTTAATGTGCCTGTTGCTTTCAAGTGGTAGGAATGTTAACCCTTTACTTGGCAGCGTATCTAGAAATGCACACGTAATTAAGAAAATAAATGTGGCAAAGTAAAGATACATTTCACGTTAGTCGTGGTGGTTTTGAATTACTAGTGTAATGTATTTAATACCAAAAAAATCACGAATGTGCTTTGGCTATAATAGGCATCAGTAGATTGCAAGATAGCGGAACGTGCGCAAGCGCCCACGATGTCGAAGGTAAGAATCCATTTTTATCTTAAAAGATATAAGAATTCCTAAATAACGATACTGTATTTTTGTAGCTAAATATACATTTCTCCGAATGTGCAATTGATATTATGTGCATGTAAGCGATTTGTTACAAAAAATCTTAGGCCTTTCATGATGTATCTAATAATGCACATTGCCAGGTGATCTACATTATACAATTTCTGGATGATGTGCACTGAAGGATACATTGCCAGTTTTTTCTATCATAAGCATTATAAATTTATATACAATATGATGAGTATTTTAAGTTATTACTACTTTTTATATATATATTATGTGAGTTTTATTCATATATAATTATTTAAGCATTTTTTTTATTTCAGCCTCTCACGTGAGCTCATCGAAAAATAGGATTAGTATCCAAACCTGCAGCTTGTTCCGATAACAGCGCTTGTTCAGGAGATGAACTACATTGCTTACATGACCAAGATGATTATAATTCGGACAGCTCAATTTCAACAACCCTACCACCAGCATTAAAAGATATATAAATATCATCAGAAAGTAAAAAATAATTCAAAGAAATTGACAATTCCACACTATCATACGACCAAACATCATCAGTGCTTTACAGTCACTATGGACAATGAAACCCTCTCTCTTTGATTCCTCTGATTCTCTCTCTTTGCTGCAAGGACTTTTCTATCAGATTAGTTTTGATACCTTCCTCAAGCTCACATAATTTAGACACCTCTTCCTTGAATAGTTCAATTGTAGAAATACCTTCTCCTTTACCCTCACACTCTTCTATATCATTACCTTCTACTGCTACCAGATCAAAAAGAGGGCCATTAACAGTAGCAATAGAGACAGTAGTGAAGATTTGAAAATTGGAGGTATAACGAAAACCTTTTGAAGTCAAAGCTGACATTCAAGGCAAACAGTTTGACAAGTCATTAGACAGTATTTATATTGTTATTTTTTTTCTTTTATAATTTGTATGACTTGATAGCTCACGAATCTAATGTATACCACATGCGAGTAAAAATAACACTATTAAACCTCACGATCGACTGTATAAAGGATTTTGTAGCGATTACAATTTTGATGGGAGTAATGTCAACGCCGACATATACATGTTATTGGTCGAATGCTTTGAGATACGATAAGTTGAGAATATTCTGACGTAGAAACAGTCTAAAAAAGTCAGAAGGATTATGCATTTCTCTGATCTGCCTAGTAACCTAACAAAAAATGTGGAAAGAGAATGCCTCTAGACCCTCAAAGTTTACTACGCCTACATATCGATGTGATAGCCGTTATGACCAAGTGGGTCATCTGCCATCTTTCAAGACTAAGGGTTGTTGTATAAATAGCACAAAGTATTTGTGTGACAAATTTAATGTACGCTTTTGAATGCAATTATGTTTACAAGTATCACACACAAATTATAAAAATAATTACTTTTGTTTTATTCGCTAACGGGAATATTTGATCTCATTGAATATTTCATTATTTGATGTAAAATAATAAAATGTTACTTAAAAAATATTATTTTCTTGTCGTTATCATTGTTATATAATAAAACATTTTTATTTTTTTATGAATTTTGTAGTATATTTTAAAACCTGCTTAGTTGGCAATGTATCTTTCTAGATACATGTTTATTCATATTAATTTTTTAGTGTTCTTGGCAATGTGCATTTTAAGATACATGCTATAAATCCAATAAAAATGAGTAAATATTTTTTATATTATTTTTTGTAAGGTCTATTACCATTATATAACTAATTGGAATGAAAAAAGTAAGGAAAACTAGAATTGCAAATCCCTGCCAAGTAAAGGGTTAACCGTGGATTTCTTGATCTTGCTTCTCGACAATTTAAATATTTATTCATTCGCCGTCAAGCGATTTATTTGTATTATAGCAGCATATCGAATTAAAGGACGGTAGCCAGCGAAATCACAGCTAAGCTATCATGATTCTATGGCTATATTTAACTTCTTATTCAAATCTATCTGCCTCGATATATTGACATAGTATTTATGGTGGAATACCCATGAAAGTGTATGCAATATCTTTTCACGCGTAACAATGAAAAAAATATGCTACATTGCCATACCTGTGATCGCAGAACAAGATAGCCCACAAGATTCCCATCTTCTGGTATTTTACCCTTACGACTTCCACAGAAGTTATGAGGTGTGCAATTTATTCAATGAGCCACCAAGAAAAACGAACATTCGAAGCTATTCCATTTCTCAAAATAATTTTCACAACTTGTAACTAATAATAACTATATTACTATTAATTGTATATATGCAGTTATTTACAATAAACTGGATATATCCAATAATGTTTTAAAAATCGTTCATACGTACCATTTTCTTGTTTCAGTCGTGTTCTCAAGCGAGGAACAAAAGCAAGCGGTACTGAAATGGCTCTGCGAGACAGGTCCCGTACGCATAGAGCACTTGGACACTGTGTGGCAACACGGCTGGATACTATGCAGCGTACTGGATGGGTCTTTGCCGGGCGCGTGCGCAGGGCATCCTCCCACCAAGCTGTCCTTGAAGCACGCGCAAGCTATAGCAGACCATTATCTTGGTGTTGAGCCTGTGAGTATCCCCTTCCATAATGCGATTACAATAATATTAGAGCCATGACATATTTAAGTTCATTGCCAGCTAATTCACAAAATTAAACAAACTTTACGTTTATATCGCAGCGCGCTGCAATGTGCTTAAGACAATCGCCCTGTCTGAAATGCACGGTTAAACTTTTCACATGATTTAATTTTTCAATTTGTCATCAACTCCACTAATACACAGAGTACTTTTGTATTGACAAACAATTGACAGGAAATCGTTCATGTCGTTTGGGAGATGCAAATTTTTACACAATACATTTTTATCTTAGATACTTTTAAGTCGATAAGTTCAAAGTACACGAACATTATATTTTTGTATGTAGTTTTGTTGGACATTCCTCGTGGCTACAGCTAAATATTTTGTTGGACAGAATTACCTATCTCCTACTCCTCCTACGACGGCAACGAGTTTTTACATATATATAACCTTAAACTAGGTAGCGCGTAATGTGCGTTATTAAGAATTATTCAATTTTACTAAGAAAGTGTTCATTTTAATATATGACGGGATTAACTCACTTGTAGACGTTGGAACATTATAACTATAGTTTAGAACTCGTGCTCTTTACGAGGCGGGACGTGAGTGCGACCGTCCAAGATCATACTGAATTTTGAAGATGAATGATGGCCGAGTGGTAATAGCTATGGACTGCCGTGCCGCAGTACCCTGGTTCGATCCCCACCGCCGGCTTGAGCTTCACCGCATGGTGGAAGGGCATTTGGCGATTGCCCGCCTGGCTAGCTACCACACTCAAGTAGACAGTCTGTCGCCAAGCACCGAAAGGTGTGTTCCGGCAGTAGTCCTTGAGAGCCAGTGAAATTACAGGCACAATGATACTTAACAAATATGTCTCAATGTGACGGGCGCAGTGCAATTCGTGACTTGTGATGAATTGCAGCTGTTATAGGCAGAGGTTAGTCCACTTAACATCAGGTGGGCCTCGAGCTTGTTCCATCACAATCACATAAAAAAAAAAAAAAAAAAAAAAAAACTTGAAAAAGTGTATATACATACTTGTACCTTCATGTATACTTCATATGTTGATACTTGTTCATTTGTCCCAAGCCTTCGAACGCAGTAGGCATTTTGAAGGTTTATTCTTGTGTGTCAAATAAATAACTAAATTCTGTCGTATTTTTCCAGGTCTTCTCCCGCCAGGAGCTGGAGTCGAACGACTCACTAAGCAGACACCAAGAATGGAAGCTAGCCACATACTTAGACCGCATACGTGAAGCTCTCTCAAAAATAACGCCTCCAGTTTCAAAACCAACGTCTCAAAGAACTTCTCCGGAAACCACTCAATTCATCATTGATTATGTCGCGAAAGGATCAGGCCTAACAGCTGCCCAAGTCAAACATAAGATGTCATTTAAAATTTACCCAACCGCACAACAAGCTCTGGATCCAGGGGCCATTACTATATTGATAAGAGGTCCAAAAGACATTTATGGCATGACTGTCCTTTCTCCAATATTGGGCAAAGCGCAAAAGATCAGACAAAAGTTGCTCGGTTTACAATCAAAACAAACATTCACAGAAAATGCCTTGCCAATAACTCAGGGAGCGACGTACTTAAGAAGTTATGGAAAAAACGACATGAACAAAACATATTTTATTCCAAAAACAGTCTATGACATTGAAATAGAATCGCTGAAACGTGAAGATCATACAAAAATATTTTACACAGTACCATTGGAAGGAAAATATGAAGTGTCTATTACAAGCAGAGGGCAGAATATAGTTGGATCACCTTTTATGATAACAGCATCTTACAACATAATAGATATCTTAGAAAAAGAGAACTTCTGTTTAGAGGATGGTGAAGAAATTGATATAGTTGACGTAAAAACAGACAGAAAAGTGGTTCTAAGAATAGTCGACTTTGTTACGGAAAAAATGTTGCTCAGAGAAAATGGGGCTTTAGAGAAAATCAGTGAAGATGAAGCAAAGCAACTTTTGATGAGTACAGACTTAGAAAACGAACGTTCTACTTCTGTTACAGAAGTTATAGATTATATCTCCATGAAAGAAAGCAAAATGAAACCTCGAAAATTCAACCAAGTGGCGCAAGGAATCATAAAAATGAATCGTGTCTGTAAAATATTTCTCGAAATCAGTAAAAATAGCAAAAAATGCACTAATATATCACAAGCAGTGATCAAAGAAAACACTTTCATATCCACTAGAAATCAAACAGACATTCCCGACGTTGTTAATTCAACATTTAGCGATATAAACTTGAATCCATTTATTTTGGGTGAGAATCGTGACAAATACATAGTCCCGGAAAGCATATCAGTATCAATAAGGACAGAAAAGGCAAACTCATGTTTTGAAGTTGATAATCCAGTAACCAAAGTTGTGCATGGAGCTATAAATCAATATGATCATTCTATTCGTTCATGCACCCCTGATAGCTTAGAAAAAATACCAGAAGAAGAGCAGACTGAAATCGATAACATTTCTGTAGACAGGATGACTCCTCTGAGCAGCAACAATCCATTTTTGGCTGACGTTAATGAAGATTTCATCGTTGAGAAGAAATTGGGTACTTTCGTAAAAACTGAATTTCAGAGGAACAATTCACAAAATGAAGAAACTAGAGATAGTTCGATAAAGATTATTGTGGATGAAAACGATACACCACCAGCCTCAATTACTAATCCATTTTTTGAAGATGATATCAGACATTTGGAAAGACCAAAGA
This sequence comes from Plagodis pulveraria, assembly GCA_963890685.1. Taxonomy (NCBI): domain Eukaryota; kingdom Metazoa; phylum Arthropoda; class Insecta; order Lepidoptera; family Geometridae; genus Plagodis; species Plagodis pulveraria. The sequence goes on along the minus strand of OY982956.1, from coordinate 20,950,827 downwards.
CACCTGTTTATAAAATAATAACTGGTACTGTCGCAAATCGTGTTGACTCTCCCTATTTAGATCCTAAAAACGAACTTATTATTGAAGAAACATTGCGTAATGAGTTTGTCAATCCATTTTTTGTACATCAGCTGCAATCAACACATTATGATCAACCCCCAATGACTGATTTTATAATAGGAGCACCGGTGTCTTTGCCACCTTTAGTAAAAGCTTCATCTCCTGAACCAGCAATGGAAATAAGGGACGAACGAAAACACAATGATGAATCTAATTCGAAAATTGAAGAAACGTCGAAAGATTGTTTACCCTCAGTTTTTTCAACGCCTTTACATACTATTTTACCTAAATCAACAGATCAAATGATTACCTCCTCAACGTTCCACAGTTTAGATTCAAGCCTCACTGACCCAATTGACAATTCTAATGCTTCAACTAGTAGTGACAATCAATATGAGCCCTACAGAATGGAAACATCTCATGCTAACCGCGACTTTTCACCTCGAAAAGACATATGGGACTCTGCATATGTAAGTATAGATGATAACAACAGCTCCCCAGATGCAAATAATAATGAAAACGCAACCAATACAGAGACTTTTGGTAAACACTTTACTCCTAGTGGTAATAAAAATGAACCAGAGCTATGCAATATGGGACCAGCTGAAAGAGAACTGTGGCAAACTTGTGGCGAGTTGAATGATACACATAAAGTTCAGGAAGAGGCTAAATCATACAGGTGGGATGTAAAACGACCAATTTTTACGCCAATCATCGAAGAAAGTGACCGCAGTATATTTTCAGGCATGAGGGATACATCTCTGAAACACAACGAAACTGATCCTGTAACAGTGGCATTTGCTGAACTTAACGATGTCTACAAAGAATACTTTCCTAATTCAGAAAATAGTTCCGATATTACTCTCGAAGAAAATAAACTTCAAATTATCGAAATTAAACATACAGTGGAAGATAGTGGTGTCGAATCAGCATCTGACAAGTTATCAGATGTGACGAGACACATGCCAGAACATGAAGGAAAGATTTCTGAGGTTCAGACAAATGTCACTGAATCAGTATCAGTAAGTCCAATCCTTCACGCCAATACAAACGAACAATATCTGAAATATCATAGCAAAAATAAAGACGAAACACAGTTTGGAGATAAGAGTAGCAACATAGTTCTAGAGAAAAAAATGTATTGGGATGAGAAAATACGACAAATAGAGGCTACGACAGAAGAATCCACCAAACATAACAAGAAACGGCGTATATCCGCTAAGCAATTGAAACAAGATTCTCTTAGCAAACGAAAGGGTAAGCAAATAGTCAAAAACTTTCTAAGCGCAGGCAATGGCCAGCAAGCCCAACTTATCAAACAAATTGGAATAAGCAAATCTGAAATTATAATTCAGGAACCCGTAAAGGATGAAGATACGGGAAAAAATAACGAGAAATTGGTAAAGAAATGGAAAAAGTATTGGGACGAAAAACTGGAATCAGAAACTGAAGATCTTGAGCATGATCTTAGGTCCAGGTCATCTAGAAGTGCATCAAAATCACCACAACGTAATAACATATTCCCAGTGCCTAATACTATCGGAAGGGATGTTAAATCAAAATTAACCACGCCTGTCAAACAAGAACTACCTGAAGAAGTTTTTAAAGCTTTTGAAACAAGTCCAAAACGATTCTTTGGAACGTCACGAAAACATATTTTAAACAAAATAGACACATTTACGGGTAAACCGAGCAACATTGTAGAAAACTTCCCACCGGAAATAATTGAAGTAAGCACTGACAGCGGTTTAGTTTCCAGTCGCATATCTTTGTTCCATAACATGTCTAATACAGAACCGTTACCGTGGATGCAGAGAAAGAGTCAATCGATGCATAATATTTATCAAAGAAAAGAGAGTGAGAAAGGCATCACATTTACGGAAGAGTCAAACACAAATAACAATACACCAGAAAATGTAGCGAGCAAGGTCATATTGGAAATAACTCAAGATAAAGTACCAATAGAAAAGAAAAGATCTAGGATGTCACAGTCAAGTTTTAACAAAAGCTTTGATGAAACTGAAGTCAAGAAACTTGATGAAAGGAAAGACGTGACTATTCGGAAGATATCAAATAAAAATAATAAACCATCACATATTGACAAGTATAAAAAAGAAAAAATATTACGTAAGACATCTATGAGTAAGTCTGAAATGGATATTTTCAGTAAAATACCAAATGAATCGGACGACGGGCTAGACAAACACAAATCTTATGATGAATTACCTAAAATAAACGTAAAAAGCTTTATATCATTGTACGAGAATGTGACAAAAACTTCTGTGGAACCAAAACTAGTCAAGCGGATATATAGGCCGAGTTCTGAAGACTCCCACAGTCGGCACTCCATCAGTTCAGGTACTGTGAAAGTTGATTTATATGTAAAGTAATCAAGGTACTATACTAAGAATATGCAGATGCGAATAATAAATGAACGTTTTCTGTTGCAGGAGCTGAGCAAAATCTAGACACGCCAAACCACATAAGACTTGACAGCAGCAGCACATCTACACCAGAAGTCACACCAAGACCATGCCATAGAACCAGCAAAGTATCCGAATCGACTAGTATTGAGAGTGTAGATGTTAATACAGACAACGAGTCTATAGATATAGGTATTACTACAAGAGATTCTAAAAAGAAAAAAACCACCTATATTAGCCTATCTGACATCGAATTAGAAATTGTAGAAAGCAGTCCTGATAAATCTAGTGAATCTTCCCCTATAAGAACTGCAAAACCACATATAGATTACAAAAATCGTTTCAAAGAAGCTAAACAATTCTTCCAATCTTTGGAAGAATTAAGAGAGGATAAGAAGCCGCGTAAATTAAATGAATGTGAAATGTTACTTCTGAACAAATCATCAGAATCTCTTGAAAATGAAAAGCCACCGAAAAGGCTTAAGAAAAAAAAGAAGTCACATTCAATGCCATCTTCAGAGTTGGCTAAGTATTGGACTCAAATGCAAGAAGGTCAAAAAGAAGAACAAAAGGAGTCATCAAAACTAGTTAAGATATCAGAAAAATTCCATGTCGATGACCTTTTCAGTGATGTTATGGAGGGTAGATTAAGTAGACAAGGAAGTTTGAGAGGCATACCACATAAGAAAGCTGTTCTCGAGGCTTTTCGATCCATGGAAAACATTTCTGATGGCAAAATAAGTCCATACGAAATAGGCACGTCGCAGCTAAGCGATTTTTCCGACGAAATTAAAACAAGAAGTGCTCAGTCATATCTTAAGGAATATCCTTACTTGCCTACGACCGACCCGTCCAAGTTTCATTCGCGACTAGATGCTAAAGCTTCTGGACTTATAACGTTGAAAGAACTACTTGAGAAGAAAGTAAGGAGAAATAGCGTGCCAGATTTAAGATTGAATACTAAATTCTCGGCTGATCTTTAATTTTGACTGTAAAAATGACAGTATTTTACTAGTACCTTAAAATTAGTTAATACTCAAGGGTTTAAAATATAGGTGGTATGATTGTTTTTTATTTAAAAGCTAAACTTTTTGTGAATGGGTCAAATGAACTCTGGAGTACACTAACAAAATAATAATTTAATACCAAACGAGGCGTTTTTTATATCCATTTTATAAAATACAATTATAGTATCAATAAGGCACAGAATACGGTATTTTTTTTGTTAATTCTTTAGTGCAACTGCAGGCACTAAAGCATTTTTTAAGATTGGCATATCTCGTACCGCTACGATTGAATTGCCTCTTAACAGATTTGGAAGTGGCACTTCGAAAGTTTCAATGAGTTATATGAATGATGATAGTATTATAAAATTTGAACAAAAATAATTTGCCCATAATGACATACTTCCTTGCTTCCTACTATTATTAATTATTGGTGGTTAAGAATCGAACATATAATATTTTCCGAAACATAATAATTTTAAGCATAGTTATATATTGTTGTACAATTTTGTACAGATTTTGAATCTTATTTTTAAGTTATAAGCTTCTATTGTAACTATTTATTCCTGAAATAAATTCTATTGATATATCAAGAACTTTTACTACTCATAATTTGCTTGCACCCGTGAGCAGACTAAATGAACTAACGAGAATTTCAAATAGGGGTTATTGTCAGCAAGGTGGCCAGCCATATATAAGCCAAAGCCAAAACTATTACAAAATGCTTGTAATTACCATTTTTACCATAGACCAAATAATTTTTTTTTTAAATACATGTTTCTTGTTTAATAATAACAAATATATTAAAAAATAATATTTTTTTAGTTTTCTATTAAAATATTAATTTGATGTTTTCTAAAAATATTTATAATATATTTGTTATTATTAAATATGGATTTCCGCAAAGTAACGCCTGAATCTATTCATTATGTTTCTTGTTATTTTATTATTATTATTTGTTAGCCAATCCGCCGTACTAACACATATTCTGGGAAAAGCCGCGCCGCAAGATGCTTGGCCACAACACCTAGGGTTGTCACTTTTTTGTGTTGGACTAATACAATTTTAATATGAAGTGTTTGATGTTTTACTAATAATAATGTTTTAGACCAATATATTATAGAAAATCTGTCTGCCATCTTAGATTTAAAACAGATGTAATTTTTGTAATCAGCACCCCAAAAACCTCTGGTGTAATATCAGTTATTTTGTTGTGCGAAACGACGACTTGTAGACTCGTACGGCACATGGGATAAATGTAATTATTTTTTTATTGCAACAAATAAGCGTTAGCCCTATACGATGTGTCCCCGACTATAAACAAAATACGGCGACCAAGGTGTAGGAAATTAGGGACGGCGCTTTCGCATCTCGTCCCTCACACCCCGCACGATTGCCCTGTCTAGATGCCTTCGTTTAACGACTGTATTAATATTTAGGCTACGGTAATAGATCTCGTTTTCTAGTACAGAACCCTAGGACACAACTACGAACAAACATGCTTTGTTCTTAGGCTTGTATCATAATGTACTTATATATCATGATCCTATACATGATAATGTGAGATATAGATTTGAGCACTGAGTAAGTAGGTAATACTACGTTTTAGCATAGAGTAAGTACTATTAAGAGTAGCAATCGCAACGTACGCCGGAATAAGCTCAAATCTTGTATTATATCCAGATGGCGCTGACACGTAGCCTGAAAATTTTGGCTTCGACACTTAAAGCCGATAAATTTGAATTTCATCGATGGTAAACGGGCCCAAAAGATGTCTTGTTTTTTTTTGAATACGAAATATTTTGAAGCGCTCGTAGCGAAGTTTACTTAGCTGTTCTTAACCGATCAGCAAAGTTAAGCAACGTCGCCCGCGGTCATGAGTTGGATGGGTGACCGCTAGTGACATTACTACTGAGCGTTTCCGTGCTTCGGAGGGCACGTTAAGCCGTCGGTCCCGGTTGTCGGCACCTAACGGTGTGTTCCGGCAGCTGTCCTTGAGAGCCAGTACTTCTAGGTTAGCCTGAACAACATCTTCGACCACATCATCACTTACCATCAGGTGAGATAGTGGTTAAAGGCTAACCTATCATGCATAAAAAAAATTAAAAAAAAATATTGTGTTAAAAATACTGCGCCAATAAATTAGTTTTTTATGGATAATTTACCACGATTCATTAGTTTATGGATAGATGGCGCTGCACCGCATGTAAAATATATGGCAAATAAAGCCATCTAGCCATTTTTTTCGTTCCAACACGATTGCGAGTAGCCTTAGTGAGGTTTAGGACGGCCATTAAAATGTAATTTCGTTATTTTATGTGATTTGATACATTTAGCGACATCTTTCGCCGAAGCTGGTATTTAGTTATCGGTGTACGCTGTCATGTATGGTCTTTGTCACTCTTAAGAGCCATTTCACAAAATCACGCTACTGAAGTTTAGGTAAATGCCAGCGCATCGCTTAAACAAGCGAAAGAAGTGACGACGGAATAGCGTGACTGTGAGTAACATATTTTGATACTAGCACTCATTAATAAAGAAATGTAAGTTGCAAATTTAAAAATTGTGTGATTGGCATAAGTAAATAATCAATTTCTTGTCGATTACTTGTTAATGTTATAGAAAAGAAGTAGGCATGTACATTAAATAGTCAACCTACATCGTAAATCGTATATTTACATTTAATCCTTGATGCATAAAAAATAGATATGTTTGAATCATTTATTGTAACAAACTTAAATAATAAAAAAATTATACGGCTTAAAATTACATAATTATTTGACATAACGGCATTGATTAAAAACTGCGGACTAAAAGCTCTTTCTTTTAAATTTTCCAAAAATTGCTATTTTCCTCGTTCACACTCTTCAGTATCTATATCCAGTCGATAACACTGTCTGCCGTAATGACCATGCATAGGATTGAGGTTTATTTTTCTGTGCATCCGGAAAACTACTTAGTACCAACCAAAAACGTCCCATGACGTTTTTGGTTTTCCATTACTTAAACATGTCACCCTCATATTCCCATACCACAATATATCACCTATACCATTAAAAAAATAACATTTTCATCCATTTAGTTTGAGTAGACCAAACAGCGAAATGTAAATATTTATTTACAGATTAGGAGGTTTTTTTGTTTTTAAATCGAATATCTTTGATGTAATCTATAATCATCATATATACTTCTTGGTACCAATGCAATCCTTACTATATACTCTAATGCTCACTATTTCCTCTATGGAAAATAAATGATTATACACCTTTTTATAGAAAAAAGTACTGGAAATGGGGTTCGAACACACGACAAATATGGTGGGAAATAGTAATTTAATTGCTATTTTTATTTTTTCGTAACTAACTCACCTAGAACTTCGATTCTTCTTTTAATATGATGATTTACTATTGTTCTTTAGCCATGAATTGTTACAGATTTTTACGCCAAATATTTTAAAGTAACAAGATTAAAACAACCCAATTGTTTTAAGAACTTTGGCGGGAAAACTGTATTGGAGAGCAATATTTTTTTCTGAAAAACTATACCACCTACGGCTTTGGTCCTTCTTTGATATTATTATTTACATGTAATTTATACACCAGTATTATTTCAGATTTTTTGGTTTAGAAGTTTAAAATTAGTTACGAGATTATTTAATACGCAAATTTGCATCGGTAAGTGTTTGCGTTGCAAAATGTATCGAGTGAAAAATGACTTAAACATATGCGAAATTGCTGTTTTCTAGGTTCATATTAATCTCGTAACTAGGTCAAAAGTTATACTGTTGACGTAGTTACGAGATTAATATGAAATGACGTAATATTTTGGGGCCAAAATGTAATTTGGGCTGGTTTCAGATTTCATCAAAATATTCAAAATACTTCCAATAAGAAATATGGATTTTTACTTGTATGGGCAAGGATGCATCCTTTTGAAAACCATTTGGATTATGAAAGTCGGACTTACGCAGATCTTATGGTAAATTTGTAAATACGACTATCGACCGCTAACTGGTATCCCGGTTTGTACAAATGATGGAAAAGCTGGGAGGCCGGTTTGTACAAATTAGGGAGGTAGTTTAATTTCCAGCTGAAGTTATTGCTGTGTTCACTTACAGACATTAACTGAATCCAAAAATATTGGAAATCAATTATTCGCTTGTCATCTTATCCTCCTAAAACAAAAGTTATAGTGAGTTACTAATTTAAACTAGAATAATATAAACACTAGCAGACCATAAAGAAGAAGTCAACCCTCTGAGGTTGTTAGCATTTTTCCAATAACGCTGTATAAGGCTGCATAATTGTGACGTTTCCTTTTTTTAACACAATGGATGAACAGAAACTAAAGATGTAGTTACTTAACAAGACAACAATACTTATATTATGGACAACAAAAATAAGGTATAGTTTGTTACTTAAAAAAATAAAGACATGATCAAAACTCTGTGGTCGCACTATAAACTTGAGTCTAAGCGTTCCGCGTACGAGACGTCAGAGCTAGGCAAAACGAACACAGGTCCTACCTCGATGAGCGCTCGCGCGGTACTGATCGCCTCGCGCTTGTACATTTCATTTTATGAGCATTTCGAGTTATGTTAAATATTTTTTCTTGTCTAACTTTTAATTTTTTTTTATCTCAATTTAATTAAGATCAGATTAATTAAAGAATGAACTTTCTTTTCATATAATATCTGTTTGGAATTACACCTTATTAAACGCAATATATCGTGGTAAACTGCTGATATAATTCGTGGAAATAGCGCAATATCTTTATTTTTTTTTCTACAATGACGATTAATTATCGATATTCTAGTACACTATGTGTCAACAGGATTATATACCTGATGCACAGTTTTTTTTTTTAGGTTAATTTGACGAATCTTTATACAAGAGATAGAACTCTGAAGTTGGCTATGTGTACTTTAATTCGTAAAACAAGGTGCGGGAGATTGGTCACTACAAAATAATTAATGTTATGTTTGTAAATCTGGTACATTAACTAAAAAGAGCACAGATTATTCTATTTTTATCAATTATTAAACAACTTGTAGATATTTCCTATGATAGTAAATTAAGCGCTTAAAATCTTCGTATACCGCATTAAAATGTAAAACGCCTCTTAATAGTACTTTCTCTATGGTTTTAGATATGACCACATATGACGCAGTTTGTCTGGTCATACAACCAACTAGATATTGTGTTATTCTGTGTATGAATATGATCATATACTAAAAGATGTACTGACCTAACTTTATGCACGTGATATTAGGGGTCTTTTTTTTATGGCTGATGGATAAGCCTTTGACCACAATCTGACCTGATGGTAAGTGATGATGTGGTCGAAGTAGTTAACACGCTTAACCTAGAATTACTGGCTCTCAAGGACACCTGCCGGAACACACCGTTAGGTGCTAGGCGACAGATTTTCTACTTGAGGGTTGTCGCTAGCCAGACGGGCATTAGCAAAATGCCTTTCCTCTATTCAGTGAAGCTAAAGCCCGCGGCGAGATTCAAACCATGCAGTTGCTTTCCTGGAGTCCCTTTCCTCAGTCGCATTGGCAGACCAAAGCCGATACCACTGAGTCATCACTGCTTCAAATTAGTCTATATTTAAAAGATGATAATTATTCCCAGGACTTTAAAAACACAAAAATACCCCAACTTAAGTATTTACAATTTATTAATCTGGTATTTTCAATTCACTTATATTTTCTTCTAATATTATCTATACTATTATTTCTAACAAAAAAAACAAAGTCATCACAGTTTTTAGGTCGTGTTTAAGAGTTGAAGCTATTTATTGTAAAAACAAGAGTCTCAACCCTTTTTGCAAAATTATCAACTTACAAGTGAAGCATAATCTTGCCATACAATTCTTGTTCTAATACTATACCACGTTACTCTTTCAATCTCATTCAGCAATTGTTTTGCAAAATTGAGTCATATATCTTCACTATAAGTTTCATTTTATATGAATTTGCACATAGGACGATGCTGAGTTGGCGCGCCTCCATTTCAACCACTCGGCGACCTGCGGGTCGTTTCTGTCGCCTCTCGCCTCTAATTGTTGGTAATAAGCTTCTCTGATTATACGGAAAGCGTCGACGCTTCTGTATGGCAGTTTTGTTACTGGGTCTATGTAGCGTGCTGGCCTCCTGAAAACGGAAGAAAAGTTCAGTTTTTCGCAGCTGATATGTTAGATATACCGCCATCTTACTTTTTGACAAGCGATGATGTGTACGAGGATGATAAATATGCTTATTTTAGAAAGTACGACTATCAAGGACAGTTGCTGAGACACACCGTTAAGTGCTTGGCGACATATTTTCTACTTAAGTGTCTTTTTTAACAGCAGATAGATTGCCACTTTAATTTCTGTTAAGTTAGTAAGTTATGATGTGGTCGAGTTAAGTAAACAGGCTTAAATTTGTAGGGACTGGCTCTTAAGGGCAGCTGCCAAACTCACTAAGTGCTTGGCGACATATTTTCAAATTTTTAAATGTGCTTCCTAGCCTGGCTTATACTCGCAAAATCCCTACCACCATGCGGTGAAGCTTAAGCCTACGGCAGTATCCGTACCATTGAACAGCAGTCTATGACTATTGCCACTGGGCCATCACTGTTTCAAAGATTTCATTACAGTTTTTGCTGTTTAGAATGCTACAGTCAAATAGATCGCGATGCGCGACTATGCGTCATCGCGACAGCGCGAATATGCGTCATCGCGATGTAGTACAAATAATCGCGTAGAATTCGGTAATTTGAACGAAGACGAAGACTTATCTCTTCACTGTCGATAAGATCTATTTGGTGTAGTGACTTAGACTATGTTGTTGTGTGACTATGGACCTGGAATAGGTCACCTATCCACGGGTAATGTGTGTATAAAACCCCTAAGAAACTGAGGAACAAGATACCAAGTTTTCCTTTTAGATATAAATGTATTACTCATTAGACTGGATATCAATTAAAGAGGTAAAGCTTCGTAACTTTACTTAGCTCATATATTTACGAAAAAGTAGTTTCGTTTCGTTTGTTTGTTCCCCGTGGGGTGCCGGGTGAGAATTGCACCTCCCCATATCATCCCGTGGGTGTCGTAAGAGGCGACTAAGGGAACAATACTGGAAGGTGGGCAGCAGCGCCTTCTAAAGAACTGCCATCTTACAATGCAATACCCAAGCCGCCTGCCAAGCGTGGGGATTATGGCAAATATCCCCTTTATAGGGGAGGCTGTGTTCAGCAGTGGACGATCCGGCTATACAGTAGAGTTTCATTATCGTAACGACTCAACGTCGCCTGTACTTCACAGCTATCTCTCTTAAATATATAAAGTGGCCTTTATATATTAAACGAAATACCAAATATTACTCAATACTTACAACGTTCGGAATTTAGAGCCCGCGCCTAACGAAGTCTAAACGGTTTATGATTAAGTTAATTAATACGCACGTCTATTGCTGGAAATTAAATTATTATAATTAAAATCATAGTTCATCAAAACGAATCGTCGTGATGCGCGATCTACAGCTTGCTTATATTATATTACCATAACTAAGATTCGGAAGGAATGAGCCAAGCACAGGAAAGGTGTAAACACTAGGACATACTTTGTAACAGCACACAGCATTTCTCTTCTTCTCTTCGGCTTGGATTGCGGGAAGCAGGTGTTGAAGGCCTTGTCGTCCAAATCGTTCTCAAATGATAATAATGTTCTCTCGTAGAAATTCGAGTTTTGTGGTCTATGCTTCTTCTTAGGTTTGTCTTCTATGCTGAAAACATGTTATAAAGAATTAATATTTTAAATATATTTCCACGTAAGAGTATTGTGGCGAATACACTACAAGTAGTCTATCATTAAAACATATCTTCCGAAGGGGAAAGCAGAGCTGTCTAAACGCTAAGGCAGAATCTAAACCGAAGTAGCAGTGGCCGTATCTTGTCAAACCATTTTCGAATTTGTCTCTATCACTATAATGCACAATATCGCTTGAAAGTCTTGCCTAGGCCGCGCGGCCTATCACCGTTAATTCTTTATAAATATATATATCCTATACTATACACTATAGTGATAGATACAAAATCGAAAATGGTTTGACAATAAAACTGCCAGTTGAGTCTGCCAGAAAACTCCAATAACCATCGTCGACCCAGTGATGGAACCTAGATGTCCATCTGGACATCCAGCTGAATCCAGAGCTGCAGATATTTTTATATGCTTGATAGGTTAGCCTTGGACCACTATCTCACCTGATGGTATATAAGTGATGATGTGGTCGAAGAAGTTGTTCAGGCTTTCCTAGAATTACTGGCTCTCAAGGACAGCTGCCGGAACACACCGTTAGGTGTTTGGCGACAGATTTTCTTAGCTAGCCAAGCAGGCATTCGGAATATGCCCTACCACCATGCTATAAAGACTGCCATCCTAAGACAACAACAGGAACCGACAGCTTAACGTGCCCTCCGAAGCACGGAAACGCTCAGTAGTAATGCCACTAACGGTCACCCATCCAACTCATGACCGCGGCGGACGTTGCTTAACTTTGCTGATCGGTTAAGAACAGCTAAGCAAACTTCGCTACCGGCGCTTCAAAGGTTGAAAGATCAACAATAAATACAAAGGAATTCTGAGTTTGAATATTTTCTATTATATGCTGGCTTTTGACCACTACGTCACCTGTTGCTGTTGATAAGTGATGGTATGGGCGAAGAAGTTCACAAGCTAATGAATGGGAACTGGCTTCCACGTACTGCGGCCGGAACAATACTAGTGCCGATTTTCAAAGGGGTACTAGAGATTACTCACACAGTGGATTCCGCAACCGGTATTTCATCATCAACGTCAATGATGTCGAGACCCACTCTGAAGTCTGGTTGTAACTGGGGAATGTCATCTTTTTTTTCATCAGTTGTTTCCGCTTTTGGTTCTGTCATCTCCACGTCGCTAGGGGGCTCGGCTGCTGCTAACGCTGAAATGACACAACATAGTAGTTAACTTCTTTGGTGCCCTCTGAGATGTCAGGGTCTACCCCTGGGGTGCCGGATTAAAAATGCACACCCCATATTTCCGTGGGTATCGTAGCAAGCTGTTACTGTATCAGCCGGATCGTCCACTGCTGAACACAGCCTCCCCTATAAAGGGGGTATTTGCCAAAATCCCCACGCTTGGCAGGCGGCTTGGGAATCGCAGTGTAAGATGGCAGTTCATTAGAAGGCGCTGCAGCCACCAGTATTTTTCCCTTAGTCGCTTTTTACGACACCCACGGGATGATACACGGAGCTGCAATTCTTACCCGGCACCCCACGGGGCTATTAATAGAAAAATATTGAAAGGACGCTATTATTATTATTATTTAGTAACCGGCTAGGACTCGCGTTATATTTACCGGATATTGCTCCGACCAGTTTCGAACTTATTTTAAGTTCTTCGTCTGGGAGTCACGATTGTGCACAGCGGCGAGCGCGGGCCTCAGCACGTAACTGGCGTTGAGACGGTTGCGCCGCAGCTGTCAAAGTCAGAATTCCTCCGTCCGAACTGTCACTTCGGTCACTATCACTGTGACTGTCACCGTCGTTTTGACAGGTATAAGATGGTTGACACACTACACTAGTACTGTCCTCTTCGCGGTTCCACAACTCTGATGCCGTATCATAAACATTAAGGACTGGTATCCAGGACGGCGGAATGTTCCACCCACGATCCCGGTTAAAATTAGGGTGGCGTCTAATTTCGATGGCCTCTCGTACTTTGCGCGGAACGAAAAACTTCTCTCGCGCTAGTACGGCCGCCCTATCGAAGCGGATATAGTGTGCGCCTGGGATTTGGGAATGCTCTGCTACCGCCGACCTCACGGTATCCAAGTTTTTGATACTCCTGATATGCTCAGTCACTCTGGTGGAAACATTGCGTCGAGTCTCGCCTATATACGATTTGCCGCAATCGCATGGGATCTTGTACACTCCAGGGCAATTCAGGGTACCCTTGTCCGCCAGACGCCACCCTAATTTTAACCGGGATCGTGGGTGGAACATTCCGCCGTCCTGGATACCAGTCCTCAATGTTTATGATACGGCATCTGAGTTGTGGAACCGCGAAGAGGACAGTACTAGTGTAGTGTGTCAACCATCTTATACCTGTCAAAACGACGGTGACAGTCACAGTGATAGTGACCGAAGTGACAGTTCGGACGGAGGAATTCTGACTTTCACAGCTGCGGCGCAACCGTCTCAACGCCAGTTACGTGCTGAGGCCCGCGCTCGCCGCTGTGCACAATCGTGACTCCCAGACGAAGAACTTCAAATAAGTTCGAAACTGGTCGGAGCAATATCCGGTAAATATAACGCGAGTCCTAGCCGGTTACTAAATAATAATTATGGACAAAACTCGCGAAAGTTTTTTAGCTCAGGACGCTATTAATGGAAAAATATTGAAAGGTGCGCAGCAGCGCCTTCTAATTAACTGCCATCTTACAGTGCGTTTACCAAGCCACCTGCCGTGGAAATTATGGCATGTACTCCTTAATAGTGGAGGCTGTTTTCGGTAATTGACGCTCCGGCTGAAACTGTAACTTATTTTATTGTGTATCTTTTAGCAAAACTTTTAATGCCTCGGTGAAGTGGCGATAGTTCCGTGGCGGTAACAACCGAGGTACAAAATTTAATTTACGTGTATAAAATATAACAGGAAAATAGCAAAGCCTTATCAAGTGGGACAAGTTTATTCAGTTTCTAAAGTTATTAGTTCTAATATTGTTATGTTTGCAATAACGCCTGCTCGGCGGATATCATTACAATTACAAATTTACGAGACAAAAAAATAAAGTCATGAGCGGGATTCGAACCCGCGTCCATGCACCTCTATAGCCGTGGTATGCTCTGACCGCTTGAGCTACCTTATAATTTTAATATTGTTACGTTTGAAAACATAACAATTTAAAATTATTTGGTTGTGTCATCATTTAAAAGTTTAAAACGAATTGCAAAATTGGTCTTGTTTGTAGTTTGTAGAACTATAGGTGTCGCTCCAACCCAATACGATGGTTAAATAAAGAACGAGAGGAAAAATTGGAGGAAAAGTTATTTTCACGTTATTAGTTTTATTTTAATATTTTTGCTATGACGCATACTCCGCGGTCATTACAAAATTACATCGAGAGGAAAAATTATAGTCATGTGCGGAAGTGGAACCCGCACCATGCACCCCCATAGCTAAGGTATGCTCCGACCGCTAAGCCAACAGGACATATGACTCATAACTCTAATTTGTCCTATTGTTCTTAACCATTGTATGGGGATGGAGCTTCATCTCGGGTTCAAGTAGTACAAGTACAACGTAAGTTACTATTATTTTTCTAATAGGTAAGACTTTAACCACAATCTCATCTGATGGTAAGTGATGATGTGGTCGAAGGTGTTACAGGCTTTACCTAGAATTACTGGCTCACAAAGACAGCTGCCGGAACACACCGTTAAGTGCTTGGCGACAGATTTTCTACTGAGGGTGGTCGCTAGCCAGGCGGGCATTGGCAAAATGCCCTACCACCACGCGGTGAAGCTCAAGCCCGCGGCGGGATTCGAACCATGGACCTGCTGCGGGGCAGTCCATAGCCAATGCCAATGAGCCATCACTGCTTCAAAAGTTTTATGTTAATAAGCTTTCTTTCGTTCATCACCTAAACTGATCACAAATTGACCACTCATATGCAGTTTGACATTTATGGAATTTCAGCAGTTGAAGTATCAATATCGCGATAACTACTACAAAAATTAAAATAAACACATTCAAATGTTCTTTACCTTCTTCTTCACTTTTAATTAGATCACTTAAATTAAGTTCCGGAAGAGGTGATATACTCTCTTTTTCATCGCCTTGTTCTTGCGACTCTTTTGGTTCAAGTGGAACGGCAAATGAGTGATATCTGAAATTTACACAGAAGTTTATCTAGTCTGGGAAACAAACATACCTAAGGACCACACGATAAAAACAAACAAATATTATGACCTAACAAATGAATTAACCAAAAACGGTTATGTGGTTAATTTTATATGCCGTAGGAGTTGGAACAAGGGGTATACCAGCGAAATCCATGTATAACCTACTTAAAGACCTTGTGCTGTCAAGAACAACCGTAACTGCCTTCCTGGAACGTGTACCTAGAGCGGCATTAGTAGCATCTTACCAAATTTGGCTAGGCCGGGGAGAGGCTCGAGCGGTGAAGGGGAGCATTAATGTCATCATAAAGGGGCCTAACCCTACTCCTTAGGTCGCAAGTCCCAGGCCCCTCTGGCCTGCAACGGTATGGACCCGGCACCGGCACGGTGAATCCATGGAATGCTAAGTAATTCGGCTCTAATAGTATTACAATATAATATGACAATCGCAATTTCCATGGATTATGAGTAAACGGATAGTTTGCCAATTTTGTCCATTTATCTTTGATAGGGTGACGTTATCAATGTAAGTTTGTAACGGCTGGTTTCTCGCCGGTGCCTTACAGACTTCCCGACTGCTCTATATTATTGAGGACACAAACTATTGTGGTCTAAAAAAAAAAAAACATAATATTGAATTATCTAATTTCAGTGTCAACAGTCGTATGACAACTGATTGGTTTTTGTCGATGGACGAAAAATTCGTCATCGGCGATGAGTTGGCTGATTTTTCTGAAGAGGGGGAACCGCGAGAGCGACTCCATTTTGCTACGACGAGGTCGAGGAGTACACGACCGCTATCACAGAAGGAAATTGATACCTAATTTCGGCGAGTGAGGCAGCATCGTCAACTAGAACCGACACCTACAATTTCTGAGCGTGTACTTTACGCCACCTGAAAAGTCGATTCCCATCGTAAGAAGCGTTCCTCACTGCGTCTGTGTCGGCATTCTGCCGGTATCCTGTTCAACCGGCTCTTTTTCCTATAACCAAGGAACCCCAAATCGGGTGAGTGATGAAGTACAATTAGATTTTGGTACATCCATATTGTCAATTTACATGGAAACTAAGTCTGTTTTTTGTCTTTGCCAGGGTTTCTTAGTTTACCCCTGAAACTCATTGCGGTGGTCTTCTACCCTTCCGGGGACTACCTACCGCGTGCACCGACTCGCCTTCGTCTGAACCCATGGTCAAGGCAGGGTGCTGCCGCTTGATATCCAGTGGGCTGTGGCGGTACGGCTGATCTGAGCAAGCTATTTGGTATTGGTGGCTAGAGAGATTCACCTCTCTACCCACCCCTCCTTTCTTTTTAGTCCGTCCTTACTAAACAATTAAATCTAAGAAATCACAAAATAACTGGTCGCAAGTAGTGATTATGTAGGTAAAAACTCACCCCTGAGATCTCTAGTGTTCTAATGTGAAAATTAACTAGTAAGTTCTAGCCGTGGCTTTTATGCTTCAACCGGGGAAGATATCCATTTACTAGCTGAGGCGCCCTAACTTCTATTAAACTAACCTTTACATTAAAATTTGAAGCTAGTGAATGGTGTTCTCTCCCTGTACTGTTACCCTAGTAGTTCTTAGTCTGAATACTCTGTAATACTGTATCTGTATCACTGTGTGATAAAGGTAATAAAGAATATTAATATTATTAAACACTTAAAATTTCCACCGAACCTAATTGTTTTAATAAGCCACTCCCATACAAAAAGAATAGGTTACAGTGGCGCCCAACGTGGGGCGATCACAGAAACTTGCGACCTGAGTGAGATAGTCATATTGCATTTTTGTAGCTAGTACACTAACCTTAATTAATAACATTGAAAAAGAAATTTGTTGTGTTTTATTACATATTTCCCCCATGTTTGTATTTTAACAACATAGTTGTACATAAATTGACATTTACACAGTATCCTGGTTGTAATTGTTTGTATAAATTGATATTGTACCATATTTTGGAATGTGTTTTACCTGATACTTAGTCATACTTTCAGTTATTTTGTATAAATTACCTTTATTGTGAACTATTGTGCGACCAGACACTACAAATCAATAGAAGTTTACAAAGCAAACTTACTGAGCAATAATAACTTATTAATTGGTAAACAGTACCCAATGACATTTATTTTTGTGAAGATATAGTAGGTACTTGTGGGTTCAGATAACTTCAGCATTAGCTTCACTTTATCTACTATTTAGTACTTTCTTACATAGTAGTGGAAGAAAGTATCTTTAGTACCTGGTTGAGGTTAGAACTGCATTTCCATACCAATCTATCAAACTTATTATTGAAATATTCAGTCACTATTACCATATACAGTTTACAAATCAATGATTGATTCAATTAGGCATTAGTACCTTTAGCTTGGAATAAGATAGCTTTTTAACTCGTATGCTAACTATGGTATTCTGTTACACAATACTAAGACAATTCCATTAGAAAAGTGTACTCAGTTGTTATTACTAACTCAGTTGTTATACCCAAAAATTGAATTTACCTCTGCTCTATCTAACATAAATTCAGCACCATGCCTACAGAAGTTAATGTGTACATGCTAAAAAAGGATGAGTTAGAATATGAGGCTAAGATTAGAAAAGAAATTCCAGCCCCCAATGTACGGTTGCTTAGAGCACAGATATGGCAATTACAAAAAGAAAGCCCTGCCCCAGAGAAACTGCCGGAGGACTGGGACTTTACTGGGGAACTGTTGGTATTGCGTGAAAAGACAGATACATTGCTCAGTGACTTGTCAGAATCTTCAGAATTGGGTCATACATTAAAAGACGGCAAGTTAGAAAGGTTTCGCTCGGTATATATACATTTGCTTCAAAGAGTAGAGAGGATGCCCTTGAATGTTGGAATTGATTACACAGAATTAACTAAAATTAAAACTGACTTAAAATTAGTAAATAACAAATTAGAGTCACATCATATATCAAAGGTAGACTCTGACTCCGACTCAAGTGAAAGTGAACCCACTCCTAGCCGTCACTGTTATAAACCGGGGGATAAAACTGCTGGGATGTCTGGACAACAAGATACAGTCGCATCTCAACCTGTCACAACTAACCATTGTGTTCATAATGTCACATATGTTCACCCAATTAATATAAATTCCTTAAACTTAAAATATAACGGCACTACTTGTATCTTGTCCTTCCTTGAGCGATTGGAAGAATTGGTAAGATCACGTTCACTCCAATATCAACAAATTTTTCACTCCGCAGCTGAACTGTTCACTGACTCTGCTCTATTGTGGTATAGGGGAATTTCAGATTCCATTACATCCTGGGAAGATCTAAAAAGGGAGTTGATAAGTGAGTTTTTGCCTTCTGATTTTGAGGACAAGCTAATGGAAGAGTTGAAGAGACGTACGCAGGGAGTTGAGGAAACATTCTCAGTGTACTTCTCGGTCATGCTTAATTTCTTCAAAAGACTTCCCTCTCCTTTGAGTGAAGCTGAGAAACTTAAAATACTAAGAAAAAATGTTAGGCCTGAGTATGCTGAACATCTAGCACTTTTTCCAATACTATCGTTGGTCGATTTTAAAGAAAAGTGTAAAACTTTGGAAAGGCAACGCGTCAGCTCGCAGTGTTTTGTGGAACCTCCAAAAGTTGATCGACAGACACTTGCTGTCGATTTAGCATATAAGGGTCG
The DNA here is from genome assembly GCA_963890685.1 of Plagodis pulveraria. NCBI lineage: Eukaryota > Metazoa > Arthropoda > Insecta > Lepidoptera > Geometridae > Plagodis > Plagodis pulveraria. The sequence goes on along the minus strand of OY982956.1, from coordinate 20,931,752 downwards.
CACTTATCAAGTAGCAGCAGTGTCTGCCCCTCAGGGACAAAATAATAAGTTGTCAGAGAGTCCCCAAGCATCCAGAATAAACCTCTTCTGCGTGCGTTGTCGAGTAGGAGGACATTCCTTGAGATCCTGTACTGAACCTCGATTCCTAGTTTGCTTTCGTTGTGGACTGAAAGGTTATACTACCAGAAATTGCACGAATTGTGTCAAGGTCAATTCTACTACAAATGCCAACGTCAAAGGCTGCGGCAGTTGCCAATGTAAAGATGCTTCAACTTCAAAAAACTAGTAGGTCAGGATCGTAGCGTCTCTCCGAACTGCGATATTGAAGAATGGAATAACTGGTTGGCGTTAGTCAACTCATTTTTCAATTCTTATAGCATAGCTACGGTCCGTAATTCTATGGACAATCTGCGCCCTTTTTTAGCGGTGGACATCTACGGTCAATCTGTTAGCGGATTATTAGATTCTGGATCTAGCATTTCAATTTTGGGTAGTGATTCTCATGTAACGTTTTTAGAATTGGGGGCTACTCTTGCTCCTTGTGAGGGCGTTCGTAAGATCCAATCAGTTAACGGGGTTGCTTCAAATATTGTTGGGTACTTGCACCTACCGGTAGTATTCCAAGACGCGGTAAAAATTATTAAATTTCACGTTATACCAGACGTAAACACACCGTTCATATTTGGCTGGGACTTATGGCGCGCGTTCAATTTAGCACCGCGTTTTCTTAATACACTCCCACGTACTTCAGCAGAATCGTTAGTGGTAGCAGAAATAAATCAGTTACAGGCTATGGAAACGCTGACCAGTGAACAGCGTCAAGTAGCAGACGAAGTCATAAGTAAGTTCGAGAATATATCTTTTGAGAAAGTGGGATTAGGTAAAACGGATTTGATAACCCACACTATAGATACGGGAGATGCCAAACCAATTAAGCAACGGTACTATCCGATGTCTCCAGAAAAACTGAAGGAGTTACATTATGAATTGGACAAAATGCTGGAGCTTGGGGTAGTTGAACCTAGTTCCAGTGCGTGGAACAATCCTACATTAATGACATCAAAGGCGTCTGGAGAACTACGGTTCTGTCTTGACAGTAGAAAGCTAAATGCGGTCTCGAAACATGACGCATATCCTCTTCCTTACATATCACAAATATTGGACCGTCTAAGAGATGCCAAGTACCTGTCATCCATTGACCTCAGTTCTGCTTTTTGGCAAATTGAACTGGATCCCGCTTCCAGGGAGAAGACCGCATTTACAATCCCCGGACGTGGCTTGTATCAGTTTTCCAGGATGTGTTTTGGCTTGACCGGTGCTCCGGCTACTCAACAAAGACTCATGGACTCACTTTTTGGTCCAGACGGTTTTAATAACCACGTTTTTGCGTACCTTGACGATATCGTGATCTGTCATGATACATTTGAGGGTCACGTCGCTCTTCTACGGGAGGTCTTTGCACGCCTGCAAAACGCTGGACTGACGATTAAGTACTCGAAGTGCCAATTTTTCAGGCGTGAGCTAAAATACTTGGGCTACATCGTCAACGAAAAAGGGTTGCATACAGACCCCGCAAAGGTCCGGTCAATACTAGACTTTCCAACTCCTTCATCTCGAAAGGAGGTCAAGATGTTCCTGGGGACTGCCTCTTACTATAGACGATTTATTAAAAAATTCAGTCGATTGCAGCCCCATTAAACAAATTAACCAGCTCTGGAAAAAAAGCACCCCCTTTCAAATGGACGCCCGAAGCAGATAAGTCTTTTCAGATGCTGAAACAGGCTTTGGTTTCAGCCCCAATTCTTGCTTGTCCTGACTTTACTAAGCCCTTTTCACTGCATTGTGACGCTTCAGCCTACGGAATCGCGGGAATGCTCGCTCAAGAAATAGATGGTAAAGAACATCCCATCGCGTTCGCTAGCAAATCCCTATCTAAGTGTGAGACCAACTACTCTGCCACGGAACGGGAAGCTTTGGCAGTTGTATTTGCTGTGGAACATTTTAGGCCATATTTGGAAGGCAGTAAACCTTTTAAGATTGTTACTGACCACGCTAGTCTCAGATGGTTCCTAAATCTCTCGAATCCTACCGGCAGATTAGCCCGCTGGGGTTGTAGATTGTCTCCATACAATTTTGAAATAGAACATCGGGCAGGGAAAGATAATGTAGTGCCAGACGCACTTTCTAGGTTTGTGCCCTGTATCGCGGCCATTACTAAGGCAGATTCCTTTACTCCCACGGGAGACGCATGGTTTGACCACTTATACACCAAATGTCTGAATAATCCCCTGTCCTGTCGGAATCTTATGATTAGAGACGGGAGGCTCTTTCGACACACCAAGTCGGGTCATGGTTTGGCTGAAGACTTTCAGTGGAAGGAGATAGTCGCAAAGTCAGGTCGTGAATCTATTATAGAAAAATGCCATTGTCTACCTACTTCTGCCCATTTAGGAATTCAAAAGACTTTTAAAAAGATCGCCTTAACTTACTATTGGCCAGGTTTATTTAAAGAAGTTGCAGAATATGTAAGAAATTGCGATACTTGCTTGTCGCATAAGATTCCCGCACAGACCACTCCAGGTTTGATGGGCAGCCCTAAACAATGCTGTAGACCATTCCAGACTCTCAGTATGGACCTGGTTGGTCCTCTTCCGGTTTCAAGAAACAGATACACCCATTTATTCGTCGTAATGTGCTGCTTCACGAAATATGTCATGCTTTTCCCTTTACGTCGTGCAACGGCAGCCAGTATTATTAAACATCTGGAACATGATGTCTTTATGAAACACGGAATACCCCAAACTGTGATTTCGGATAATGGAACACAGTTTACGGGAAATGAAATACAAGCTCTTTTTCATAAATATAGCATCCCGCAAATCCATTTAGGTCCAAGGTACTGTCCGCAGGTTAACCCTGTTGAAAGGCAGAACCGGACAATAGTAACTGCGATCTCGTCATTAATTAAAGACGATCACAGGATGTGGGATGAACACTTGCCACATATTGAGTTTGCCATAAACACATCAACCAGTGAAGCAACCGGGTTTTCTCCATTCTTACTAGTACATGGTCGTGAAGCTATAGTAACAGGTTCATTGTATGATTGTACGCCGTAAGACGTAACGGATTTATCGTTCCCGCGACGAGAAGACTACGCAGGTCGTCTGTTTGCACTGTCGGGAATCTTTCGAAAAGTACGAGAGGAACTAGATAAAGCCCACGCCAAGAACACTCACTACTATAACCTCAGGAGAAGGCACACTGAACTAAATATTGGACAAACAGTATGGAAGAGAACCTTTCCTCTGAGTGATAAAGGAAAATTTTTTTCAGCAAAGTTAGCACCTAAATATGTAAAATGTACGGTTGTAGAAAAAAAATCTCCACTAGTATACAAACTGCTGGACGAATACGGGAAAGACGCTGGGATATGGCATATAAAGGACATTAAAATATCTAACTGATATATTCTTGTATTGTTAACCTCACGTTACCTTCTGAGCATTTACATAGGCTCCTATTGATGGCAGCTGTCAATAAATGTTATATAGTAGCTGTATGTAATAGCTTGCCTTATAATAAAAGGCTTTGGTGGATACCTCGTAAGTACTTCCTCGAGGTGACTAGGGATCTCTTGTTGTTAGCTGGACAAATACGCTGGAATGGTCAACGTAACGTCGTAATATGTAGCGTTTGTCAAATGCCCCCGGACCGCAGATAAGCTGCGCTCCATTTTGTCCTGGGTGTTGGTTTTTATAATGGATACGTTTTGCTGGGATTTGAGAAATTTTTATTAGTTTGGAAGTTCAGTCTGATTCCCGAACATGTTCAGGCAACTACTCACTCTCTGTAACTGTACTGCCGAACATCAGATTCAGACTGTTCAGGATTGCATAGATTATAAGTCTTACTGTTAGGGTCACGCAAGTGTCATTTTTAGACAGTCCCGTCTTGAGGAGTAATCTAAAGTTTAAATTTATTGTAATTCATGTAGTGTATAATGAACGCTAATATATATTATATAGATGTATGTTTATTAATTATCATGAGAGCGGGCAGTGGACTCTATAAATAAGCCAAAACACTTATAGATATGTACTGTATTAATTTCTCGTTACTAATTAATATATTAGGTCCTTACATATGAAATTGGCGTTTTTCGAACTGGCCACTTTAATCACGAATTTCTCCTCTTTGGTAAGGAATTCCAAATTCAAATTTGTACAGCTATAGACTCATGTATTTGTGCTTCGATGATCGTCATTCATTTGTTTTTTTTCTTCTGTTTTTTTCTGTTTGCGTCACTCATTTTACAAAATGGAAAACCTTAAATATAGCATTATTTACGAGTACGAGTTCCGCCGTGGCACTAGTGCTGCGGAAACAACTCGAAGGGTGAATGATGTGTATGGCGGTCGTGTTGCAAAAGAAAACACAGTTCGTTTTTGGTTCCAACGTTTTCGTTCTGGAAATTTCGACCTGCAGAACAAGCCCCGTGGACGGCCTGAGACTCAAGTTGATAATGAAGAGTTGAAGGCTATTGTGGAAGCGAATCCATCGCAAACCACGTCCGAGTTAGCTGCAGGCTGCGATGTTAGTGATAAAACTGTTTTAATTCACTTGAAGCAAATTGGGAAGATTAAAAAGCTCAAAAGTCAATTCGTGAGGTACCCACCTTTCAGGTGGGTACCTCACGAATTGACTGAAACAAACCGGCAAACGTGCGTCGACTGCTGCGTTACATTACTAAACCGGCACAATAATGAAGGTATTTTAAACCAAATCATTACCTGTGATGAAAAATGGGTTCTTTACGATAATCGGAAGCGCTCAGCGCAATGGTTAGATCCTGGCCAGCCAGCCAAATCCTGCCCCAAGCGAAAATTAACCCCAAAAAAGTTACTTGTAAGCGTTTGGTGGACTAGTGCCGGTATTGTTCATTACAGTTTTTTCAAATCTGGCCAGACTATTACGGCTGATGTCTATTGTCAGCAATTGCAAACCATGATGGAAAAGCTAGCGGCTAAACAACCTAGGCTGGTCAATCGCTCCACGCCACTGCTGCTTCACGACAACGCTAGACCACACACTGCGCTACAGACGGCTACTAAATTAGAAGAGCTTCAATTGGAAAGTCTAAGACATCCTCCGTACTCCCCGGACCTTGCTCCAACAGATTACCATTTTTTTCGAAATTTGGATAACTTCTTGCAAGGGAAAAAATTCAACTCCAATGGGGCAGTCCAAATCGCCTTCAAAGATTTTATTGATTCCCGTCCGACTGGTTTTTTTAGTAAAGGGATCAATGAACTACCTATGAGATGGCAAAAGTGCATAGAAAATAATGGTTCATACTTTGATTAATTAAATATATTATATTAAAAAATATTCGACTTTTTGTTCCTCCCATACAAAACGCCAATTTCATATGTAAGGACCTAATATATATATAAATAAAAACAAATTTTGGAGTGTCAAGTAGATAGTTTTACGGATAGTCATACTCATGGAAGAAATGAAGTTGACTTCATTTACTGCTAGGTTTGGATGTGAAATGAAGGATGGATGAAGAGCTGAAAGTGATCGTGGCCAATATGTGAAGATGTATGAATGAGCACAGGTTGTTAGTGTGGAACAAATGAGTTAGAATTTTTGGACTATATTTATTTATATGTTTCTTTTTTTTATTTCGAACTTAGAATATCTGTTACCTAAAAACCTCTCCTCAAGACATAATTTACATATTTATTTAAGTTTTTTTTCGGTGGAATTTTTTTGTGTCTGTTAGTTTGTTTCTATCACTTTTTATATGACGGCTGTGGGCAGCCGTGAATTCCCTAAGATGAATTCTGTCCGGGTGGGAAGGTATTGTAACGGCTGGTTTCTCGCCGGTGCCTTACAGACTTCCCGACTGCTCTATATTATTGAGGACACAAACTATTGTGGTCTAAAAAAAAAAAAAAAAACATAATATTGAATTATCTAATGTCAGTGTCAACAGTCGTATGACAACTGATTGGTTTTTTGTCGATGGACGAAAAATTCGTCATCGGCGATGAGTTGGCTGATTTTTCTGAAGAGGGGGAACCGCGAGAGCGACTCCATTTTGCTACGACGAGGTCGAGGAGTACACGACCGCTATCACAGAAGGAAATTGATACCTAATTTCGGCGAGTGAGGCAGCATCGTCAACTAGAACCGACACCTACAATTTCTGAGCGTGTACTTTACGCCACCTGAAAAGTCGATTCCCATCGTAAGAAGCGTTCCTCACTGCGTCTGTGTCGGCATTCTGCCGGTATCCTGTTCAACCGGCTCTTTTTCCTATAACCAAGGAACCCCAAATCGGGTGAGTGATGAAGTACAATTAGATTTTGGTACATCCATATTGTCAATTTACATGGAAACTAAGTCTGTTTTTTGTCTTTGCCAGGGTTTCTTAGTTTACCCCTGAAACTCATTGCGGTGGTCTTCTACCCTTCCGGGGACTACCTACCGCGTGCACCGACTCGCCTTCGTCTGAACCCATGGTCAAGGCAGGGTGCTGCCGCTTGATATCCAGTGGGCTGTGGCGGTACGGCTGATCTGAGCAAGCTATTTGGTATTGGTGGCTAGAGAGATTCACCTCTCTACCCACCCCTCCTTTCTTTTTAGTCCGTCCTTACTAAACAATTAAATCTAAGAAATCACAAAATAACTGGTCGCAAGTAGTGATTATGTAGGTAAAAACTCACCCCTGAGATCTCTAGTGTTCTAATGTGAAAATTAACTAGTAAGTTCTAGCCGTGGCTTTTATGCTTCAACCGGGGAAGATATCCATTTACTAGCTGAGGCGCCCTAACTTCTATTAAACTAACCTTTACATTAAAATTTGAAGCTAGTGAATGGTGTTCTCTCCCTGTACTGTTACCCTAGTAGTTCTTAGTCTGAATACTCTGTAATACTGTATCTGTATCACTGTGTGATAAAGGTAATAAAGAATATTAATATTATTAAACACTTAAAATTTCTACCGAACCTAATTGTTTTAATAAGCCACTCCCATACAAAAAGAATAGGTTACAAGTTCACGCCACGCGTATACTACGCAGTGTCCGGCTAAATCATAATATTATTTATACCACACCCACTCAGAAAAGGTCTCATTACTCGTTCAAAAACATGTTATAAAGTTCGTCATTTTTCCCTTATAAATGTACGGCGGGGAAAGTTATATAGATTTTCATTCCTTTACTCCGTAGCAGTGAAGGAATGTTGTATGAAAATCCGTATCTGCCCTGGTAGCGTTCTTTTGTTTTTAGCTGCTTACATAAAAAAAAATCGATCTCAAAAAGGTTTTGTATCAAATAATTAGAAAAAAGAAGTGTAATTTTATTTGTACTCTATTTTCAATGAAAGGAGGTTGGCAACCTTTTTTTGCACTACGAGAAAAAAAGCCCGGCAATTTGTTATGTTTGGTTAAATTTTGTTTTTTATTAAATTAATATTTTAACAGTACGCTTTTAATTATTCTACATAATTTTTTGAAATGTCATCTGATAGTGAAAGTGACGATTTTATAATGATGACGCCACCAGAAATAAGAAATGCAGCTCAAGAAGTCATAAAGAACTTACTGCCTAAGAAGTCTCGCGGTAAGTACGAGAAAACGTATAATGATTTTATTTTCCTCGTAGGTGTAGTATAAAGCACTATGTATCACTCGGGAGAAAGTTCTATTTCTGTTCTCGAGTTGCCTTTAAACCCTCCGCTACGCGTCGGGCTTAAACAAACTCTCGAACAGAAATAGATCGTTTTCTCCCCTCGATGTACAATGTACTATTATGCAACTGTTGTATAATAAGGGGTACGGTTATTTATTCATGTGCTATTACGCACTTGTGCTTTTTTTTTACTTTACCGCACTAATATTTAAAATAAATAAAAAAACGTTTCCACACTTCTCACCAAAGATATTGTAGTTTGTTTCGTTCGTTTTTCATATAAAAACAAACCAAAGAGTTTTGTTACCTACTGAAGTAGAACTTTAGAAGATTTAATTATAAACCTTCTTAATTAGATCATTATTGCTATCAAAACGAACAAGAAAATATTTTCGTATCGAAATTTTCGTATTCGTTCCTCGGAAGTGTGTTGAAAAACGTCGTATAAAACTCGTGCGCGTTGTTTATTACAATCTCTACTCCATTTAGGCCTAAAATCGATTGTAATAAACAACTTCGCGCACTTATTGCATAATGTACTATTATACCACACCAACAGTATTTTTTTTGAAGCAGTGATGGCTCAGTGGCATTGGCTATGGAATGCCGTGCAGCAGGTCCAATGTTCGCATCCCGCCGCGGGCTTGAGCTTCACCGCATGGTGGAAGAGCTTTTTGCGAATTCCCGCCTGGCTAGCGACCACCCTCAAATAGAAAATCTGTCGCCAAGCACTTAACAGTGTGCTCCAGCAGCAGTCCTTGAGAGCCAGAAAAATTACAGGGACATTAGACATCTAACAACTGTACGTCTCACAGTGTGACGGGCACAGTGCAATTCGTCGTTGACGAAATGCGTCTGTTCCAGGCAGAGGTTAGCCCACTTAACATCAGGTGGGCCTCGGGCTTGTTCCATCACAACATAAAAAAAACTTCGAAAGCGTCTCATTATTCGCTCAAAAACATGTTTTATAACGTAACGAGTTCGTAATTTCTCCTTTACGGCAGGAAAAGTTATATGGATTATCATTCCTTCACTCCGTAGCAGTGAAGGAATATTGTATGAAAACCCATGCCTGCCCTGGTAGCGCTCTTTTGTTTTTTTAGCTGCTAACATGAAAAATACAATCTCAATAAGGTATTATATCAAATAATTAGAAAAAAAGAGGTGTGTTTTTTATTTGTACTCGATTTTCAATGAAAGGAGGTTGGCAACCCTTTTTTGCACTACGAGAAAAATAGCGCGGCAATTGTGTTAAATTTAGTTTTTTATTAAATTGATATTTTAACAGTACGCCTCTAATTATTACTAAATAATTTTCCAAAATGTCATCTGATAGTGAAAGTGACGATTTTATAATGATGACGCCACCAGAAATAAGAAATGCAGCTCAAGAAGTCATAAAGAACTTATTGCCTGAGAAGTCTCGAGATAAGTCCGAGAAATTTTCCTCGCAGGTGTAGTATACTCGGGAGAAAGTTCTATTTCTGTTCTCGAGTTGCCTTTAAGCCGTCCACTGCGCGTCGGGCTTAAACAAACTCTCGAACAGAAATAGATCGTTTTCTCCCCTCGATGTTCAATGTACTATTTTTTTAAATGGAGTTGCATCATGAAATTTAGTACAATATTATAACACTCTTTTGGGTGACATTATGGGTACTATTACACAGGATGTTTTAATGTTGGCAATAAGCTAGCTGTTTCAGAAACTTTTTGTTGCCAAATTACGGATCAGGGATCACTCAATGTGTGAGTGTGGCCTGGACGAGGGAAATGTGGACCACATATTTTTTAACTGCCCCACCTTCCACCTTATATCCCCCGTCCCACTTCCCTTAAATGTCTGTTATCCTTAACTTTTTCTAAACAAATTATACCTATATTATGTAAATTTATAAAAAAAATAAGATTAAATTGTAAATATATACCTATTATTAACACATTACTCATATATAAGTATGCCTATTGGAATTTTGATTATGTGTTCTACTAACATTGTATTTGTCTTAGTTGTGATGTCTCTTTGGTTTTAGATAAAATAATCATCATGGTTGGAAAACATCTTGTGGATTCTCCCTTGTAAACACCAACCGTTCTCTTAGCATTAAACACTCTCCACATGATTTATGACACTAGCAAATACGGACATTGGCAGAATTGTGACAATATGCCACAGAAGCCATTAATATAAGAAATCAATCAATCAAACTTTTTGTTGATGTTAAATGATTTATAGCACATATATTATTTATAGAATTATATTTTGCACTGTGGTAGATTTTACAAATGCCAGCTTGGCTAGCTACCATCCTTCTGTATACATATAATCTGTCACCAAACACCTAACATTGTGTTCCGGCAGCTGTCCTTGAGAGCTAATAATTCTATGTCAACCTGAACAACATCTTCAACCGCATTACCAGCATGAGATAGTGGTTAAGGCCAGCCTCTTTCAGCAATAAAATAAAAAATAAGGTTTCTGAGGTGAGTAACAATAAAGCCACACTTAATTTCCAATTCATTCTTTTTTTATGCCTGATAGGTTAGCCTTTGACCACTATCTCACCTGATGGTAAGTGATGATGTGGTCGAAGATGTTGTTCAGGCTAACCTAGAAGTTCTATCAGTATGTAATATGATAATATCCCAAGAGAACGCAATAAACCCTGTTTCAATGTGGGCGAAACTGAGGGAACTGAATTCACATACCTTATAATAGGGCCAGTAATCGTTTTCTTTATAGGTCTTATCTTTTTCCTTTCCAACTCGATTTGTTCAAATTTTTCTGCAATTGAAAATATTGAAACCAAATTATGAGGAGTTACATTTCACCCTTGTATTTTTATTATCTATATTGAAAGGAATACAAAATATTGAATCTCGATAACTACTTTACTTTTGAAGCTAGTTAGGTCAACGTGATTAGAGTCACCATCAATCCGCTAATCACTTATCAAGAATGACATTACCAATGAGGTTTGCCATCAGACAAGCCATAAAAGTCAATCCAAAACTTTATCAAAGAACGTTTTTGTGTTGTATACAAAAAGATTGTACCCACATGGGTCAAGGGCACAAATAAGACGATTTTCTCATTAGTGAACAATGGCATACCTAAACTCTTGAGATTCTCCTCTTCAGTAATTACAGCTTCAGCTAGTAGCTCCTCCTGAGTTGGCATTTTTTCTTCAACTTTCTTAGGCTTTTTCTTTTTAAGTTCCGATCTAATTTTAATCCTCTGCTGTGTCTCCAATGACTTAACTGCTGTTGTTTGTCTTTTGTTGCGTTCTGAAATACAATTAAAAAACTCTATGAAACTTTTTGAAGCGCTCATAGCGAAGTTTACTTAGCTGTTCTCCATCGATCAGCAAAGTTAAGCAACGTCGTCCGCGGTCATGAGTTTGATGGGTGACCGTTAGTGACATTACTACTGAGCGTTTCCGTGCTTCGGAGGGCACGTTAAGCCGTCAGTCCCGGTTGTCGTCTTAGGATGGCAGTCGTTATAGCATGGTGGTAGGGCATTTTGCGAATGTCCGCCTGGCTAGCTACCACCCTCAGGTAGAAAATCTGTCGCCAAGCACCTAACGGTGTGTTCCGGCAGCTGTCATTGAGAGCCAGTACTTCTAGGTTAGCCTGAACAACATCTTCGACCACATCATCACTTACCATCAGGTGAGATAGTGGTCAAAGGCTAACCTATCAAGCATAAAAAAAAAAAATTAAAAACAAATGAAAGTCAAGATGTGAGAGAGAAGTACAAAACGGACACCATTTCAATGAGGCTTCGCTTCATCCTTCGAGCCCATGAGTAGGTTGGGCTTGTTCAGCCAGAATCAAGAGGATGCTGAGATGGGGCCGATTTGTAGCCCCTGTATATAGTATGGAGTTTGTATGAGAAGGGGGGTTTTTCCAGAATCCCTTTAGCCCTAAACTTTACCACATACGTCGTGGTGTATTCGGCTGGGTTCCTGGAAGTCACAGGAAGAAACCAGCCGATCTATGTACGATTAGGTGAATACGGGGGAACAAATTGGCGGGAATCTACTCACCAACTAGCGGCTCGCTGAGCGTTCCGCCGAAGGGATTATTATGCCAAAACACCTAACTTATTCTAACTGCAGTTGAATAAATCAAGGAATCATATTTACATAAACTTTCCTTGGTCCAGAAGTCGACGTCACTGGTAGCCCGCAGAGAGGTATGGGTCACCCACGAATTCACCACGGCACTCCGATGATAGTTCCACTATATGAAATGTTCAATCAAGGACGCCCGGCGTCTGAATATGTTGAATAGGTCGCCGTGACCCCACAAACAACCCAACACTGGTCTATTAAAAACACCAGGTGCAAAAAGGTATATCCATTACTTGTGCACGACCGCGCGCGTAGTTCCGATGAGCTATCGAACCGGAGTGCGAGAAAGATTGATTATCTGCACTACCCTACCGCCGCCGGCGCCGGCCCGGAATAACATTGTCAACACACTGTCCATGTCTTGTCAATTGACAGCGCACATGACTATAATTTTTCCTCTCGTAATTTTCTGATGTATTAAATTACTTTAATATAACACACAAAGTTTTTCACATCTTTCTTGAATGGGAATTTATTAATTTATGTGTTTATTTATAATATAATATGGGTGTACCAGTGGCAATATCTATGAACTGTCTCAAAACGTGTCCATTGTTTGTTGGGTTTGTATCTCACAGTGAGTTTGAGTTTTTTTTGTTTGATAGGTTAGCCTTTCACCACTATCTCACCTGATGGTAAGTTATGATGCTGTTCAGGCTATCCTAGAATTGTATATTGTTTGTATGATACACGCATTTGCGAAGATGGCAGTTCTTCAGATGGCGCTGCTACGGTACCTCCTGGTAATTTCCCTTCCGTGCCCTCTTTCGAGTCCTACAGGAGGATATGGGGTTGCAATTATAACACGGCACCGAGAAGTAAAATATAAAAGAATTCTACATACCCATAGAAGTTTCCATAAGAGACTTGTCTAGTTTTTCTGCTCTTTCACTTTTGTCTGATTTGACCTTGGGTTCCTTAGGTTTTTTACCAGCTGGTTTTTTAGATTTTTCCTCTTGACTATGTGGTTTCTTTTTCTTATTAGGATCCTGGAAAGACAAAAATTTTAATTGCTTAGATAATAAAAATAAAGTTATATAAGTTTTGATAGTGCACTAATTTAGCAGATGCACATGGCAGAAGCTAACGCAGTTTTTCGTTATTTGGAATCTTGAAAAGAGTCATACATAATAACCAGATCCCAGACAGAATCACTCTCGCTGAGCTTTAAATGTGGCAGTTATTTGGAGTCCTTAGGTGGAAATTCTCGGCATTGTCCCAGTGCCTTGAGCTGGGTGGGGAAATGGTGGAGTCTGCATGGAATTTAATTTTATCGCGATCTCTCTACCTCTTCAAAACTAGCAATAAAATTATATGTGTTTTAATTCAGGGCCCACAAAACTTTCTGTATCGCAAAAAACGATTCAAATAATTTTTTTGTCAACGATTCACATGTACTTGTAACTTGTGGTCTGGTAAGATGTTTGTCAAAAGTTGATGGAATGGCATTTTGCGACTGTCCGCCTGGCTAGCTACCCCCATCACGTAGAAAATCTGCCACCAAGCACCTAATGGTGTTTTCCCGCAGCTGTCCTTGACAGCCAGTAATTCCAGGTTATCCTGAACAACATCTTCAAACACATCATCCGATGAGATAGTGGTCAAAGCTAGCTAGCTATAAAAAAAACATATTCAGGCAAATGCATTCATAGCCATATTATTTTTTCATGCCTTACCCTATATGCCTTAGTCCCGACTTTCCTTTTAGATTTTTCATCCACTTCTTGATCTGATGTTGGTTCATCATTCTCGTCAATATCAAAATCTGAATCAACATGGTCTTCAACTTCTCTTTCTTCACTGAAATGTTAACAATGACAGCAGTTACAAATCAACTTCACTGAAGGAATATGTTACTTGCATTACTATTCACCTAGATCACCTAACCAAATTTTTATATGTTTAAAAGTGCCAATCGCATTTAATAATGGTGGCGAATATAATTGTTCACGGTGGCAATTGAAATAATTACTCCGCTTGTCAATAGCATTTTTTTTTATTGTTATTGTGATGGGACAAGCTCGAGACCCACCTGATGTTAAGCGGACTAAACTCTGCCTAGAACAGATGCATTTCATCACAAGTGACGAATTGCACTGCGCCCATCACCTTGAGACATAGACATAGTATAGTAGAAGTCTCATGTCCTGTAATTTCACTGGCTCTCAAGGACTGCTGCCGGAACACACCGTTAGGTGCTTGGCGACAGATTTTCTACTTCAGGGTGGTAGCTAGCCAGGGGGGCAATCGCAAAATGCCATGCAGTGAAGCTCAAGCCGGCAGTGGGGATCGAACCAGGGACCTGCGGCACGGCAGTCCATAGCCCGCTATTACTGCTGGGCCACCATTGCTGGTACGACTTTCCATTGACGGCCGTCGAATCCAGGGGGTAGAGGGGGTGGGGAGAGGGGGGGAGGGGTACCACTCCCTCCTCTTTAAAGGAAAAGTCCCGCATCCCCCCCTTTTTTACTTATTTTAAATTTTCCTCATTTTCTGGATTAAAATTAAAATAATAATTTTAAAATCGATTGCCATTAAGGAGGGCAGTGGAAGGGGAGGGTCATCTCTTCCCTTTCCCACCACTTTTATTACAAGGTAATGCATAGTTTTCGAGTTATGCATATATTTGTAAAATCATCACCTCACTTTTTGTAACACTTCACTGATCAAATTTATTGTTTTGTTGGATGTGTAACAGATTTTTTTGCGCTTCGCCGGCCGCTGCCGCGGCACGCTCGCTACGCTCGCTCGGCTCGCGCGTTGTGTTGTCGCAGTTTCAACCTAACCTAACCTTTTAATACAAAACGTTACTGAACGAATTCCACTTGACGCCAATTATTATCGCCGTTATTTTCGATTATTTTTACCACATTTTGTATCTATGGTTCATATTAAATGTGGAACCATAGACGCAAAATTATCGACAATATCGAAATTAGCGTCAAGTGGAATACGCCTTTAACCGTTCATAAAACGAAACGTTCATTGGCGAGAATTCTATATTATTTAGCATTAATATTCCAAAATAATTAATTTTCAATAATTTTTTTCTCAAAAACTACGCATTTTCTGATTTTGAAACTTTGCAAGTGTGCTTATAATAATGTAACCTCTCTGTGAAAAAAATATCAACCCTCAACCCGACGTCAGGCAATGGAAAACTGAGCCTGGCCGACCCTTTTAGTGTTGTGCATTGAAATATTGTTTTAATCTAACAAAACTAAACAATAAACCGCCATTTCCAATATTTGTTGGTAAAAAATACACGACATATATTTGTCTGACAGTCATTTTACCCACGCATTTATTGTTACACCTTGGAAAATCCAATAATCTCACAAATCAATACACAGAATGCAGTGAGAATTCAGTAACTGTTATGTGCGAAATGGTAACCATCACACAACTTAGTATTACAGTGCCAGTAGAACAATATTCTAAAGTCTTGCAGATTTAGTGCCCAGAGGATACTACCTGCATTTGATAGCCCGAGACACAGTGATCACAGGTATTTAATAGTTCGCTCTGCATTTTCAGCTCATAAATTTGTTATCTAGATGCTTGCAAAACATTGATAAAACTTACACATAATCATTATCCTCCTCAGCCTCTTGAAATCCACCATAGGTGGTTTTATAAAAATCGTCTTCCTCTTCTTCGTCGAGCAATTTGGCCATACGATTACCGGCGGTAGCACGACGCTCCCTTTGTGACATTGTTGTAGCTAAATTCGTAGTACTTTTAATTCCAAAGACACAGCCTTTACAAGAGAAAATAATTTTTAAATACTGTTGTTGAAGCACTTTGCAGATACATTTATTTACGAATGACCATAGAGAAAAGTAATTATAGGGTTACCCGTGCAAAAAAATGTCAGGTACTTAGTAATTATAATAATTTTGGAAACGGATGGAGCAATTAAAGAAAAAGATATATTATGCTATTATTTATTACATTAGTATGAAACAATAAAACATTTTTTTATACGCGTACATATTGCCACATATTCAAATCTGAAAAAAAAATGTCTAAGATTTTTTTGGTTTTAATAGCCACACTTGCGGGATCGTCGACATTTTTGCTTATTCATTCGTATTTGTTGTGTTCCTCGCCGATTGTTTTCCTTGTTGTTGTGGAATTTCGTGTTATTGTTTTTGTTGTTTATAGTCGTTGTCAGAGAGTTGTGTTTAGTTTTTGTTTATTGTAACAAAAAAATGATTATCGCAATATGGAGGCCTCCATATTACGATGTATCGTTAGTTTCAGTCAGAAGGATTGTCAATTGTCAGAATATACTTGACCTTGCATCAGCGTTTATGTTGTATGTTAACTTGTTATTGTTATGTGTAGGTTAACTTGTTATTGTTATGCATTTTGCGTAATGTTATGTTATTTATCAATAACTCGACTTTTGTACGCATACCGGACAAATCTCTATGATTTTTTGTTTTGTTTTTATAAATGATTCAAATAAATAAATAATTAAAAAAAAGCTGAAATATGTGTGTATGACCAATTTTTTTTCTTACTTTTATGTTTCGTTGACATGAGAATCATTTTGGATGTTTGCGTTTTAAAACCCCCAATTGGTAAAAACAAATCAAAAAGTTAATATGTGCTACCTCGATCTTCATATGATTAATCTGTGATCTTGTTTTTTTTATATCTTGTATTTGGCATGTGGTCTGAGTTTGGCCTCTCAAGTATACTCTTGTTTCTTCCCCTGCAATAGGATAGACTTAGTATGCGCATGGTGAATCTACAGAATGTAAGACTTTGTCTGCTGAAAAAGAAATGTATTATGTATATATTATTTGTGTTTTCATTAACTCTTGTCATGTTTTATAAAGTTAACATTAGATATATAAATTTGATCAATATACCAACAAAACTTGCATAAGTTATAAAACAACATTTTGCTACAGCACCAATAAAACGATGACTTGATGAAATTAGAAAGTTAAATAAATATAATTAAAATTTACTTCCAAATTAACTTCCAATTAGAAACTTCCAAAAATTAATACTTTAACTTTCAGTTAATGTATTAATTTTTGGAAGTTTCTAATCATGTACGCAGGTAGTTAAGATAATATGCGACTCCAAAATGAGGAACTATGTTAAGTTTTTAAGACGTATAGCAAATATATATATATATATATACACCGTGTCCCAAAATTCAACGATAAGCCGGCATCGGTGCATGGACCTACTCATGACTCCTCGGAAAAAAAAAATTATAACTGTTTTTTTTTTATTAATTACAGAGACTTTTATAAATTTCATCGATATTCGATACCCATTATGCTATTTTCAACTACCATGACCACAATTTTTGACATATTTTTGATATTTTTTGTGCATTAGCAACCTAAGAAGGACGGCTATCTACCACAATCCTTTAAAATTACAGAAAGTCCGTAGTTATTTTACAAAAATCAGTAAAAAAAAATTTTTTTCCTATAATTTTCATAGATTTTAACATTCTATGCACTTTCTATAGTCTGGGTTAAAAAAAAAAGTATGGACACTACCATGGCAAGTTTTATTAAAAGTTGGCGCAACTTTATAAAAGTCTCTGTAATAAAAAAAAAAATAGGTTATAATTTTTTTTTTTTTTTTTCCGAGTAGTCATGAGTAAGTCCATGCACCGATGCCGGCTTATCGTTGAATTTTGGGACACGGTGTATATATATATATAATATATCATCATCATATCAACCGAATCGTCCACCATTGTACAAGGTACATTGGGCGGATTTGCCAAAATCCCCACAGGCGGGCGTCTTGAGGATCGCAGTAAAAGTTGTCAGTTCTTTAGAAGTCGCTGCTCTCCATCTTCCGGTATTTTTGTGACCCAGCAACCCATGGGATGCCGGGTTACAATGTCACCCCTATTTCTTCCCGTGGGTGTCGTAAGAGGCGACAAAAGTCAATATATAAAATATTATACTCGTAGGTATGGAATTATTGCAATGTAATAAAAATGTGTGAAACTTAGCGCAGCAGGGTGCGCCACTACGGATCCCGTAAGAATATTTTTGAAAAATAACTATTGAATACCTTTGACCAGTCTGTTTGACAATGACATATATTGACATTTATTTGTTTGCATCTTTGATCTCGAAAAACCAGAGTACATATAGATAAGGCTAAAGACAGATATTCCCGTGACTAGAAGAAGCATTTTGTGCATAACTTCACTAAATTTCTGAGTTTCTTAGTGTTAAAAGACATAATTTCGAAATTACGGCCCTTCATATTAGCAATTGCATTTTACTAGACTGAAAGGGTCGAATTTCATTTAGGCCTTTTCTGACTAGCACGACATTAACTTAGGTTTCGTATAAAATAAAAGGCGTGATTTAGCAATTAAGCCTTTCATGCTAGGGCATATTCCACTTGACGCCAATTTCGTTATTTTCGTTAATTTTGACCACATTTTCCGTCTATGGTTGTGATGAATGTGATCTTTTGTAACTGTTCTCCCCTGTTTCATTTAGGATAAGAACGCTAAAGCCCTCTGCACACCGGACGCGGGGCGTGCGCGGTTGGCGGTCCCGCGCAATCTGTAATGTAAGGGATTGTATGGAGGCTTTCACACCGAGCACCCACGCTGGACCCGCGCCGCGCGCCGCCTTCGCACGCCACCCGCGTCGACAAGAGCGCCGCACTCGCATGGGTCACGTGCTCCTTCGGTGTTACTAGTTTACATTAAATCAAAAATAACTTTGGAACATTGTTAGTCTTAGAACATTTTATATGAAAACAATTCCCAATGTTTTTTTGTTTCTTAATTTTTTATGTCAAACATGTACTAGAAATGTCATAAAAATACTTTGAAAAAGGTCCTCAACTCTAATTTAGTATTTGTGCTACTAATGACATAAAAATAATTTAGAAGTAGGGCTTAGGTCTGACAACTGTCAAAGTGTCAATTGATGTCGTATTTTTCAGTATTGATTTCATTTTAGGGATACAAAGGACATAAAAATTAGAAATAAATTGATCTTAGGTATATTAACTGCCATGCTTGAGATCTATTTCTAGATTTTATCATATGTAGCCAAAATATATAAATTATAACAGATAAATACGACATCAACTGTCACGTTGATAGTTGTCACACCTATGGCTGCGGTATTGTTAGTTCCAATAGGTATATATAATCCATTTACTTCATTTGGTACAATGGAATACTAGAATAATAGTTCTGAGCATGCTGGGCACGCTGCCAACTGGTAGAGGGCTGGAGTGTTTAGACTGTCTGCAAGCCTGCAATGGCAGCTAGGTTAACTAAATGCTGTCGTTTTAGTAGCTAAAAATATTTTTTTTTATTATAGATTGCAGCATTTTGTTAAATACCGCCAAAAAAAAACTTGAAGTACTTATTAATGTAACACACGAGATATGAAATTCTTAAAACCCAAATTTCAAAATTTTCAAAAAATTCATAATTATATCCAGATCAATTTCAACTTGAATAAAAAAGTTTACTTGAAATCCATTTCTACTCTTTTAGCGCATTATATATGCCGACTTTTATATCATAGAATATTATTTCCGAGAAAGTATTTTTAGTAGTAATCTACTGAAATAAATTGCATGAAAAACCATAAATCAATTTTATTGAAAAAAGATGTAATAGAAAATGAATACGTAAACAAGCTAACATATTGTGGCATAACGCCACCAACGCGCCTCTAAAGCTGGTACCGCAGTACAGAGGTGCGGCGCGAAGTTGTATCTGAGTGACCGTCTCACCACGTAATGCATTTACGGAGGTGCAGAGCAGTGCTGCAGCGAAGTACTTAGCAGCTACGGATACACTTACAGAACGTATCTTGACGACATATACAATATACAGTATAGGTTACTGAATATTATTGTACCTCCTAAATTTAAAAATAAACACTCAGGTGACCCACTATTTAAACACTTGAAAAAGTTCAATTAAATATACTTCTCAAACAATAATACTTGCGAACAGAAATCCAATCTCCTATAAGTCATTCTAAATTCACCAGAAGCATAAAAATAGAAAACTAATTGTACCTAGAGACAATAACGTATACGGCGAAAGAACCTCTCAATTCATAATTTCTCACCTCATTAATAATCTGCCGTGTACAATTAAAGATTAAATCACAGAAAAAATATTAAATATATTCTAAAAAATATTTTGTAACATAATTTTATAGCTATATAAAATGGGACACCTTTGTAGTGTGTAAGCGCACACAAATGCAATTTCACTCGTACACGTCACACAGCCGTCATACAACTAGGCCGCTACTACAATTCGACGAAGTTTCGGTATTCGTGTTTCGAGCGACACTTTACACAACGAAAATTTAATATGCGTTACAAAGATTATTGTTTGATATAGCCTATGGTTGGACCGCAACGTTCAACACAAACCTTGCCCGCTATGGAATCTCTTATACTACTCTGAAAACGCTGGTACGCCTCAATCAATTTAGAGTCTTAAAACAGAGAAGTTAAAGAACATTTTCACAAGGTAAGAGTCAAACGAATAAATTATATTTCTATTATTTCATATTTGGAAAATGTACAAACCATACTAATACAATAAAAAAAAGGATATTCAAAATCTACAAAGGTAAATGCTTGCAAGTCTATGCTACGAACGAAGTTAAACATAAGTAAGCCAAAACTTGTTTTGCGGATACCTTTCTTTCGGACCCGAAGTTCGATACTTCGACGAATTAGATTAGGGGGCCCTGGTTCGTATTTGTTGTATGCTCAGTGGGTATACCTGCTTACTGCACATACGATAAAATAATTCATTCAGCGCCTCAGCTATTTGTGTGAGCAAAACTCATGCTTGACTCTAAAATCTAGGTCTATCTAAAATCTTTTTACTGTTTTGTTTGGTTTGTTAATTTGTTCGCTATTTGGCTGGGAACGTAACACATTGTGAGATATAGTGTGATGATATATACCTATTTTTATCGAGAATTCAATATCTGGACAAACCTAACATAGGTTTTAAGATATAACTAACATAAAGCATAATGTTTTTTTATAAATTTTTGGGGAAAAGTTTGTATCTGTCAGTTTTGACAACTCATCATAGTACAATATACGAAGTTTTCAGCAGCGTGACTTCTACCGTTTTTCATAATTTTTATTAGCTGGAAATACAAAGCTGTAACTTTTAGAAGAGTAGGTATTGTTATGTGCTAAGCAATTGCAGCTTTAGAATTTGTATCCATTTTCTCTACACGTGAGTCGTATTCATATTATGCAAAAATAACTCCACAACTTCAAAAATGCTCAATGAAATTTGTTGACATTGACATTAGGTGTAGGTAATATAAACTGTTCCAGTAGCTTCATAGCGTTTATGGCGAAAATATTGCCAAGACCAAAGTGTAACAACTCTTTAGGAGAGTGATCGTTTTTATCGTTTTTGGCGAATTTAACTTCAAGTGGTACGCATCCATAGTGCATTGAGTCACAGAATAAAAAAGACCAGAAGGATCACTCCGTTTTTTAATTTCTTGATGTTTTTGTTAAATACCTATGCGAAGCTAGGGCGGGGCGCTAGTCATTATTAAATCAATTAAATACATTTCAAACATAAGGTACCTAGTATTAGCAGAATACTGTTTTACGACGTGTACCTAATAGTACCTATGTATATGATATCTAAAAGGCATTTATATAATGTTTGTTCCATCTGTTTCGGCACAAGCTTATTTGATCTGGATTCACTTTTAATTTATTTATGGCTGATAGGCTATCCTTCTATCACTAACTAACCTGATGGTAAGTGATAATGTGGTCGAAGAAGTTGTTCAGGCTAGCCTAGAATTACTGGCTCTCAAGGACAGCTGCCGGAACACACCGTTAGGTGCGTGGCGACAGATTTTCTCCTTAAGGGTGGTAGCTAGAAAGGCGGGCATTCGCAAAATGCCCTACCACCATATAACAACGGCGAGCCTAAGACAACAACCGGGGCGGACGGCTTAACGGGCCCTCCAAAGTACCTACGGAAGTGCTCAGTAGTAATGTCACTAGCAGTCACCCATCCAAGTCATGACCGCGGCCGACGTTGCTTAACTTAGCTGATCGGTTAGGAACGGCTAAGTAAAGTCAAAGTCAAAATCATTTATTCAATTTAGGCGTCTACGACGCTCTTATGTATGTATCAATGACAAATTTTAGTATTGAAATATACTACTAGGTACTGCCACGTTCAGCAAAAAAAATTGTATAGAGCCACTGCGAGAAGAACGGGCAAGAAACTCGGGGCCGTTATTTTAAACGTGTCGTAACACTAGTTTACGATTTAACAATTCTTTTAACAAAGTTATATACTTACTATATAATACAATATTACAGTATTTGTTTAAATTACGTAGGTGACAGGTGATAGCTTGGCAGAGGCGGAATTGTCCAGGCATTTTTGTCGTTTAAGTAATCACTAACTATGTAGTAGGATTTCTTAATCAATATGTTTCACGTGCAACTTGAAATTTCCTTCTGTGAGTGTTGTAATGTGTTTGGGAAGTTTATTATAAAACCGTACACACTTACCTAAAAAGGAACTTTTATTTGTCTTTGCTAATCTAAAACCTGGCACCGCTATTTTATATTTATTAAGCTGACATGGCCGTAAGGACATACAACTGACATTATCATCTGAATGATTTTTTTATGTGACCGAATTGACAGCGGAGCTTATAGATAGTCATTCTGAACGATCAGGTAGATTCTAGTTTCTACGAGTTCTATGAAGTCATTTCATAGGTAGGTGACTGCTTGTGTAATTTACTACTAAGCGCTTCCGTGCTTTGGAGAGCATGTTGAGCCCATTTATAGTCTTTCAATGGTAATCGTTACGACAATTTTAACAGCCGTCATTACAACTTTATTTTTCGTTGTAGTCAGTGAACACTATAAATCGAGTCGAGCTGACTAGTCATCACAGGCAAAATACGCGCAGGTGGTAGGTAGTCAGGCGGACATTCGCAAAATGCCCTACCACCATGCGAACGACTGCCATCCTCAGACAACAACCGAGACCGACGGCTTAACTTGCTCCCTGCGGAAGCGCTCAGTAGTAATAATAATAATATTTATTTTTCAGATAACATGATCCATAATGTAATGTCACTAGCGGTCACCTATCCAACTCATGACCGCGGCGGACGTTGCTTTGCTGATCGGTTCAGAACGGCTAAGCAAACTTCGCTAGTTAAGCAACTTGCACCAGTGCAAACTGTTATTGTGGGACGAAAGCATTTTTTTTATTAATATGCAGACGCACTAATTTTTAAACTCTCCTGGACTTGCAAATTAATAGGCATTCTGGGAAGAATAATCGAATAATCGATTTACTTCTTGTTACTGCGTGAGGAGGATAGCCTCCAGCTCGAATTTTGATAAGATATTTTTTAGAGCTCTATTTTAAAAGATTTCATAAAAATGTATGGGGTTTTTTTGGATTGACCGGGAATGAGTTTTTAATTTTGAAGCCCAAAGGCCAGAGGGATAAAGTTGAGTAAGGGCTAGCTGTACAAAATTATGTTATTTTTATAAAATTATCTTTTTATTATAATACATTATTACTAACGGTCTGAAAGGTAAGTACATAATAGTCGTATGTCAAATAAAAAAATGACCCTGACATGAGACTCCTTTGAGCTACACATAAACCTGTGAGCATTCTTGCTCGATTATCGGATTTAGTTAGGTAGGTACAGTCCCAGATAAAAAATAATCCTGCGTGGTAGGTATCTATTAAATAAAACACAAGGTAGTTATTTTGTGCGGTTTATTAAATTTTTAACAGTTAAGTATATTTTATAGTTTTTACTTCAGTCATCTTTAGCTGTTAATGATAAAACCATTTTCCATTATAATTTAGCTATTGAAGAAGATAGGTTTATCTTAACATCAAAGCATTTACTTGTTTGTAGAATTGGCTTTACAAGGTTTTGCTGTTCTATAATGTTTACATCCGAGTACTAACTAATCATATAAATTATGCATCCAAGTAAGTGAAGATGTACAACTACTGTTTTAGCATTTTTATATTTATTGTGATTTAATATTTTTAACTTCATTTTATATATTTCTGAGTGATGGCTTAAGTAACTTATAAAAACATTTTTCTACCACTTACATGTAACTACCTTCAAATTGGTTTCCACAGAAAATAACAAGATTTTTTTGTAGTATAATATAAAAACAAGATGCTACGCCCTGTCTAGACTGAAGAAGATCAAAAATTAACTTAGAAGAAGCATAAATAACTTATTTCAAACAACAAGACAAAAGTAGCACAAATTTTGAATTACTTATATACTGAAGTTTAAATAAATAAATAAAATGTATATGAATTAATGGAATGTTACGAGACAGCTTGAAACCAAGATGGTTACAACTTTAAAAAATACTTTTGTTTTATGAATAGTGTTGTAACAAATTATATTCTACAATATTAGATTATTAAAACATTCATCCCCAAAACGAGATATAATTAAAGTCCATGTTAATATTGAAAAATAATTAAGTAAATTACCTAAGCTTAATATTAAAAATCAGTTTCGAAAAACACATAAACTATTATTTTATGTATATAGTTTCCCACAGGTTACAAAGAAACACCAATGAATGAATAAAAAAAAATGCATGTAGCTACAATAATTAAAAGGCAGCATTGTAAAATATATTGTAAACTAAATCACACGGGCAAGCGCAACAGATCACACTTTCTAAAGTGTATCTGCGTGTGTTTTATTGTAATGTATAATACAACAGCAATAAATATATAACTTGAATGTAATAAGTATATTTTCCTACTTTAAGTAAGACTTAACAATAACTCTTAAAATTAAGTGTACAACATTTTAAGTAAATTTCCAACACAATAAAATTTAATAATTATTTTAAATAGCAACAGAATGTATTTCGATAAATCTGTATCTGGCAATATTTAACTAAATAACAGTGCTACTCGCACATTTTTTTGACCCTCTTACCTATTTAATTATTTTAATTTATCTAAGTACCGCATTAGTCATATATTTATTGAATGGGTGAATATTTTATCTGCTATACATATTGTACAACAATTAAATAAGTCGTTTTAACTGACAAAAAAATTACATAAAACATAAGTATTATGCACGAAATAAATTGGGCTCTAGATCAATGTTAGTTTTTTTGCAGTATTTAGACAACGGTGTAAGTGCGGTAACCCGAATTACCCGTAGATATTTTCTCAGGCACATGCAACTGCCATTTCATAATTAACGATTTCTGAACTTAGTTTAGTTTTGAAACAAATTTTATAATATTATTTATAATTGGAACTATGACTCAAAGTAGACATGTTTACGTTGCAATATTTAAAATCCAGTGTTTTTGAGGCAAATGCTTAAGTACGTGTATTGCTGTGTGCAAATACTTCGTTTTAATATTGAACTTTTTCTCTCAATAATGGTCACCTACTCTAAAGTTGAAACTGGCTTAAATAACCGGTAAGAAAGTTATACTTCAAAAACATGGGTTCGGAAAAGTATGGCAAGCATCAATCAGGAACTGAGTTTTACTGTTACAAACATAATTAGATAAACAGCGCTTAAATTGTGCTCACTTTTTCAAACTGGTTTAACTAAAATTTCACAATTCAGTAAGTCTACAGCAGTATTAAAACGGCAGGGATGACGCCATTGCCGCATTTCGGGAAATGGCGGAACCATGTATGGAAATAAAACGTGTTTTACTATATGATTATCTTACTAACAAAACATGGTATTCAAATACAATGGTAGAGTTTCCAGGTGAATAAACTAAACTGTATAATAATTAACCCAGTTTATATGATGTTTGTGAACTAATTACATAGTTACCGCAATTACCCCTACAGCTGACTTGTTTCCAGTCTAAATAATAAGTTTGCAGTAATCAACATTGAAAAATGGTTTTAGCGACTTTGAGGCCAACATGCCGTAGATTTTTATTTCATCATAATTTAATGTAAGTTAATTCATAAATATAAACCAGATAAATACTTAAACTAAGTACTGGAGTAGTTAGTATTTTTATGAATGAGCATTTTATGAATGAGTGAAAATATATCATATCCGAATTAGAAGAGAAAATTCATCAACCATTATCTACCTACAAATTCTACTTACCCTAAATATTATATTTAATTTATAATTAGTGAAACAGTGAGAATTATATTATGTAGTAAACACTACTCGTATAATATTATAACCTTAATATATACAGGAATGTAACAGTAGGTAATAGTGCAGGCGTGACTAAAGAGTTGAAAAATAAAGTACTTACACATGCCTACCATAAGTACCCAAATTTTGTATTTAGGTAAATATAATATATGAGAACAATAAACTTAACAAAAGTAAGCATACGTCCATATGTACATACACCTACATATTAAAATCATCGATCTTCTGGGTACTAAATAATACATCATTGTTTGAAAAAGTACAATTAGAAAGGTATACGTAAGTACTTAATGAAATATTAGTTGATATGACGCCTGAAGTCATTTCACAGAGATGAATAAGTACGTACTTGAATAATAAATATATATGATCGTAATTATGTAAGAACTTACTTACTGGAAATACTTTTAACGATGAAATAAGAAATATATACCTAAATAATTGAAATGATTTTGGGCGTCATTTAAGAATTACAGATAAGTACTAAATACAGTGTAAATACCAGCCCTTGTAGGCATTGGAAAATATAACTCCCCTCTCCTATTATTCATTAGAGTTTAGAGGCGAGACGTGACACCAAGCAAATTTTGCCTAGCTCGAATTGGATTAAAACATTTTGATACTGTCTTTCAGCTACTTTTACAGTACTTATGTATATTTTTTAAAGGTTTATGAAGTATTAGAGATCTACTTACTAACTTTTATTTATCTCAGTACTACTAACACTCTGAAATGAAATTCTAGGAATTCACGCATATTTAAATATTATAAATTAACTGGCAAAAACTCACGTTAAGGATTGAATAATTCGTCAAATACCTGTTTCGAGGATATCAGATGCTGATCATCAGGGCGAGAGCGCAGCTTCATATGGGAGCTTCCGGCGGTCACGATCACGGACGTGAGTGTTTTGGCGGATAATTTATAATATTTAAATAGTATTTTTTCCATTTTCGATGCATTTCACATCCCTATCATAATCAAAAATGTTAAAAAACCAAGAGGTAATTCGTTTATTTTCAGGTTTATTGCACGCTATACCTATGTTATAACTTATAAGTAAAGATGATCTTTGCTTATAAGTTATAACTTATAGCGTCTTGCCGTGCAAGGGCTGGATTTATCTACAATAATATATAAAACTAATACAACGTATACAGGGTAGGTGAAGATATTAAAGTTGTAAAAATAATGTTAACTCCAACAGAATTCAAAGAAGTACTAAACTTGCAACCCTGTGATTTCTAATCCTGTGATATAGTCAATAGACAGTTTTCCAATTAAATAATTGTTTTTATTCTTACGTATTTCTTTTTGGAAACATTGCGATGACAACAATTTTACTACAAATGACTCGAGCTGTTGATTTTATTTCGAGTTCTCAGAGAGAAATGGCATAAGGTTTTTGGGAATTGTATATCTTTAATAAATAACAAAATTAATTAAAGAAAAGAAACCGCCAGAACCGCTTTTTTCACTATCGGATGAATAATAGTTTTATACATTTTATCCTTTTCTAACAAAGTGACGAAACAGACTTCGGAAAGAGATGCAACTCTTACTTCCAGTTAACATACATACACAGTCGTTGAAAGAGTGATAAGTAGATAACTGCGGTTAAAAGCTAGCTCGTCTCTCTCGTATATCGAAGCTTCAAACTCCTTGGTAAGCCATAGAAAGCCAAACTAATTTTTTTTTGTTTAAGTTTTATTTTTTGATTTTGACGTTTGTACATTGCCCTTCTACAAAAAATTTAAATTGTAGTATGTATTTATACTACTCTGCATAGGTACATTCTACAAGTTCAATTATATTAAATATTATATTCAGAGTAAAGTCTCAGACATGTACATATCTCATGCATTAAAGTGAGGGAAACATTAAATTTTACTTAGTTTTAGTGAATGCAGTCGCTTATTTTAGTTACTTTTTTTGTAAAGTAGTTTACGTTCCTTTCCACGATCTGTTTCATTTCTTTGTTTGACGGAGACAGAATCTATACATCTGGTCCAAATATAGGTACTCGTATTGTACCTATATTTGGACCGGTTGTATAGAGTTTGTCTCTGTTTGCTTTTAATTTATCCGCAAAAAAAAACTGTTTTCGGTGTTCTATGCAAGCTTTCCCTTATTTTCTTCTTTCAAGGTCTTTCATGCCATTAAAATTAACAATGTTTTTTGACTAGATTATATCCAATTCACTTATTAATTCTATTAACTGGCACCGACCTGTTCTAGCCAAAGTTACATTGCTGTTGTTATATTTTACATACCATATTACTGGATAGGTAAGTGTAATTTTTAGATTAATTAATTATTTTATTGTGTTATAATTATTTAATTGGATAACTACAAGATTTAATTACGATAATAGAATAGATCTTAGAGTAGAAATAGTAAATTTTTGAGCTACGGTACATCACTAAGGAATATTTTATAAATTATTATTTACTTATATAATTATGTACATTGTTCCAAAACTCTTGTGATAGTGTAATGTGCAAATGATGTCAAAATTTTTAAAAAAGGGTAGTCGCACATTTTGGCACAAAGTGAAATTGAGCTTCAATGCATACAATAAAAAAAAATATGCAAGCTATTTTAGACTTTTCGTTACACGTATAAATTAACATCATTCTTCATAACATTTACTATAAATAAATATGTATAGGGTAATTAATTATCACAATTTTAAAATACTTGGTTTAAATTAAGTAACAATTAAACATCCGTCTTTTAAAAAGTTGTACTATTTTAACGCAGTTAAACACTCTAAAACAAAACTTGATTATGCCACAAGCTAAACAAAAAAATAAGGTACTTAAATAATACTTACGTCTTTATGATGCATTTCAAAGTATTACAAACGGTTGTTTGAACACATCATTAGTATATCAAAGATGAATAATTTCATAAACGACACGTTTTATGGCATTAGATTAGATAGGTATATCGTTATAGTTACTCATGTATGTATATTTTGGTAATAAAGTAACTATGATTATATTCTCTCTAATTGGTTTCTATTCGATATAGCCGACCAACAAATGTTTAATCTGATCGCGGTTCAGCGACTGTAGGCAGTATCTACCTACCTACAATTTATATCGTATCGTCATCCTGTCTTTCATAATTTTATACTAAAGCACGCCACTATAGAAACTCGTTCTGACCTTCTCAAATACGACAAAACTCCCTTCGACTCATTATAGACCAGATGACGCAAACACCTTGGTGGATAAAATTGAATAATTAAGAGAAGTATCTGCTTCTATACTGACTTGTCATATCATGATAGGAAACATTTTGCTTAATTATCACTATACTAGTAAAATTCCAGAGGAATATTGACTATATACGTGTTCCCCTTGAGGGTTCAAGTGGAATGCTTGCAAATATCGATAATATTGATTGAATATCTAAGAATTACAAGTGCATTTCAGCCCCGAACTCACTCTCAAGAACAGTGCAGAGAGTAAGAACTGACTAGTCGCGATATAAGGTTAAATCCCTCTAAAATAGTTTCTTGCTATCAACGTAAGTATCTACCTTTTGTGTTTTCCATGTAGGTACTTAGATATTACTTAAATAGACTTTACGGTTTACAATGTTATTATTAATAATTGATTTTAAATATTATTCTCGCACAAACACATCACGAGCCCTTAAAAACAATTGATTGACACAATGAAACACGGATATATGTGTGTATATTGTAAAAAGGGTAGGAAGATGTTGTTATTCCACAAGGATGATGATGCCTATTTTGGCATCAGACGTCGGACTGGGTGGGGTAATCAGGAACCAATTTATAAACACGAACATTATGCTATGAAGTTCAGGTACATAGGCACTCTATTCACAATACAGGATGGAACTGAGAGCAGGCTTATAATATACCTGCGTACGTACACTTTTACGTACCTAATAGAAAGGTTCTGGAAACGTTACAAGGTGCAAAAAACTGCTAATGATATTTACCTATTTTAATATAATATTCACCGTATATGCATTGTGTTCCATTTATTCGCAATTTAAAATAATGGATATTATGCGATGAATACATTTCCACAAGTTTCTGCTAAGAGCAAGCGCTTATAGAGTAGGTACCTAACGGGAAGGTTACGGAACGTTTAATGGAATAGCAAAAAACTGCGAATGGTATTGACCCATTTTAATACACTCTATCTTGTTTCGGTGTTCGAGATTTAAAATACTGGACATTATGCGATGAATAAAATTCCTTAAGTTTCATCATTGAAAGCAGCAGTGAAACTTCTGGAATGATCCTATAGACTTGACTCCGGTTAAGTATACGCCAATATAAAGCGCTCTTGTATTTTGAATATAATATAAGAAACCAAAAACATTGTGAAGTATTTAGAATCTAAGTATGTAGTTGTCTACCCTGTAAGAACTTTTTCATTTCATCACCATAATCAAGAGCGTTTTCTTCGAGTTCTATTGAGATAAAAATTCTTCGTCTTATGCCATGTTAGCTTTGAGATTGCGGAGATATATAAAAAATAGGTAAAAATTCAACTTAAAATCGAAACCGTAAAGTCCATTTCAGTTACCGATTACAGATAGAATGAGTCTAGTCAATAGACCCAAGAGACGGGGACCCATTGCGGAGTGGAGCGAAGTCTTGCGAGTGCCGCCTCTAGTTGGGCCAGGGTGTCGTCAATGTCGTTGTTGACGATAACAAGGTCGAAGTAGTGGCCGTAAGTACGACGGAGTTGTTCCGATTCGCGGACAAGTACTTCCAGAGATCCATCATACTGAAAACAAATGAAGATGTATCATTACAAAATTACAACGACTACTAGGAAATATTATAGTCATGTGCAGGATATAATATGGTATCAATTTACATTTAGAAATCTGTCGTAGTGTCTAAATAAATATTGGTACGTTAATGAATAGATTCAGGTGTTACTTTGCGGATATCCATATTTAATAATAACAAATATTCTAAAAATATTTTAAGAGAACATTAAATTAATATTTTAATATAACACTTCAAAAATATAATAAATATATCTAGTGACAATACCTTAAAATATTTAAAAAATATTTGTTATACATCCCAATATGGATTTCCGCAAAGTAACGCCATAATCTATTCATTAACGTACTAATTTTATCGAGAATTTCTCGACCGTGCGCTCGTAGAGTCAAGACCTCCTGAGGATGCTTCGTGTAGCAGCAAAACGCTTCGAAAATTCTTGGGTTTTGGCTGCGTGGCGTTTGTGACGCCACGTCGGCTTAACAGGAAAGTTAGGCGGAATTGTCACTAGATATCATTTTTAAGTGTTTTATTCAAATATTAATTTAATGTTTTCTTAAAATATTTTAAATATATTTGTTATTATTATTGGTACGTTTTTTTTATTGCTGATAGGAAAGCCTTTGACCACAATCTCACCTTATGGTAAGTGATGATGTGGTCGAAGGTGTCAACAGGCTCAACCTAGAAATACTGGCTCTCAAGGACAGCTGCCGAAACACACCGTTAGGTGCTTGGCGACAGATTTTCTACTTGAGGGTGGTCGCTAGCCAGGCGGGAATTCGCAAAACGCCATTCCAACATGCGGTGAAGCTCAAGCCCGCGGAGGGATTCGAACCATGGACCTGCTGCGCGGCAGTCCATAGCCAATGTCACTGAGCCATCACTGCTTCAATTACGTCATAAATACTTGATAGTACAGCATACATAATATCGACCTTTCAATCGCAGAGAAATATAAACAATGTGATGTGTCAAATTAATTAGAGCTTTCCGGCCGCGGCTCCACCCGCGCGTATGTCGGTTATGATGCAAAACTATTAACCTGTTTTTGCGCAGTTGGACAAAAACTATCCTATGTCCTTCCACGGGTCTCAAACTATTGCCATACCAAATTTCATCCTAATCGGTCCGATTAATTTTATTCGCTGCATACAAAAATCTACAAATACAAATCTTTTCTCTTTATAACATTAGTGTAGATGTAGATAAGTACATATAGATAGGGCTAGAATTGCACGCCTCCAAATCTTTTTGTGAGAGTCGTTAAAAGCGACGATGGTAATGTCTTTTGAAGAACTGTCATCTTAGACTGCGATCCCCAAGCTATGCATGGGGATTATGGTAACCCCCTTAATAGAGAAGACTTTTTACGGCAGACATTATGGCTGTTTTACAAAAGGCATAATTAGTCGTTTTGAATGCAAGAACAAATGAATTTCAATTTAAATTTCTTCCGAATATAACCTCTGAGCTCTTGCCATATCATAATTCTGCCAACGAACGAACAAAAACAACGAACAAAATAGAAGACCCTCCTCGGGGGGTGCCGGGCAATGATGTCACCCCCCAATCTCTAAACCGTGGGTGAGGCAACTAAGGGTAACACACCAGAAGGTGGGCAGCAGCACTCTCTGAGGAACTGATCTCACACTGCGATACCCAAGCTGCCTGCCAAGCGTGGGGATCATGGCAAACCTTAAACAATATGGCCCCCATAGCTGGGGAGGCTGTGTTCAGCAATGGACAATCCGGCTGATACAACACAAAAGACAAAGACATTCTGGATTTAATATTTAAAATAAAATTAGTCCATTATGCCGTTGTTGCCATCAACCTTCAGTAGAAATTCTGACACTAAGTACTGAACGGTGTGTTCCGGCAATTGTCTTTTAATGCCGGTTCCCATTTTTCGTTTAGCCTCTTTAATATCTTACAACTCATTATGACTTACCAGCAGCCCAAGTAAGTGAGATCAAAAACAGCCACCAAGTAGTAATGTTTATTAAGTAGGTACATTTTACATGCATACATAAAAATGTCCCAAAGGTTATCACTAACTATAGAAAGAATTCGTATTTGTTGAGAGCAAGTAATAACTTTAATGATTTATGTAAGCGTTACGATATTGACCTATTCTGTACAAGCATAGCGTCGGCTAGGCGACTAGTAAGCAGAGAGTTTTGTGAATAATAATTATGTTATTCTTAATTAATTAAGTTGTGGTCTTTCATGTTCACAATATTTATAAATACTGTATTACCTAGCCGTGAGGACCTTTAATTAGCTTTATGTTTTCTAAATACTTTTTCTAAAATGATATATTGCTGTTGGTCTTCCTAAGATAAATAAATAAATAAAATCACGCCTCTTTCCCGTAGGGGTAGGCAGAGACCACATATTTCCACTTGCTACGATCCTTACAAATCTCTTTCGCTTCATCTACACTCATCAATTCTTTCAAACATAAGCGTCGGTTTAGGGTACTCCTGACCTGGCCTTTGTTCAGAACGTCTTCAATCTGATTTCGGACGTTCGCTTAGGTCTTCCCCTTACAACACTTCCGTCCACTTGTCTCACGTATACCTGTTTAGTCAATCTCATTTCGTTCATTCTCTCTACATGTCAAACCATCTTAACATACACTTCTCGATTTTTATCACTACATCCTTATTCACACCACATCGTTCCCATATTATACTATTCCTGTCACTCCGTATGACTCCAATTATGTTTCTGAATGCTCTCTATCTACTGCATTTATTCTACTTTCATACTTTTTCAGTCATACCCAACTTTCAGTACATTTTATAAGAGTTAATACATAATTATCTGGGATGGCAAACGCGACGAAGCATATCATAGGTTTTCTGGACGCATGTACTTATTGTAGCAACTAGACATTTAATAACAGACGGACCACCTGCTCATTACACTATATATAAATAAAATTTTAACAATACTCACATCAGCAACATTATTCAGCGGAGGAGCACCGATGAACACGACATAGGGAGCAAATTCAGCAGTGCGGAGTATCTTCAAGGCAGAAGGTTCCACGTCAAGGATGGCAATGCGACGCTCAGAGTGGATGCGACGAATGGTATCTAATTTAGTCCCGTACATAGCATCTTCATGAGTACCTGATAAGAAAATATACGATCATCAATGTGTTTTATTAATAATTGGTATATAATAGAAAAATTGTGGATTGAAAAAAGATGATTTCCAGCCGTACTCGAACTTGCAACCCCAGAAAACCTTACGCATTAAAAATTTATGCTATGAAAGCACGTGCTGGACAATCGAATTATATGGAGTTCCAGTTCAAGTCTAGATGAAAGTTTTTTTTTCTTACGCTTATGCAAGTGATGACTTTAAAAATATTAAACTATGTCAGCGAAGACTGCCTTTGTGATCAAGTGTAGTCTCGGATCTTTACGTTGCAGGTAGTTTTAGTAGCAATATCACTTTTTACTAGGCTCTTTTCCAGACTCACCCCTATTACATAACCCAAATCATGCCCAGCGAAGTGCTTTTCAGGGATAGTTAGGCGTGATCATATGGTCATGAAATATGTTTCATAACATTGTTTTAACATATGAAGATATTTAGGTATTGTTTCTTGATTTTCTTTCTGTGGGTTGTTGTGGAATTGGGATTGTTCATACATTTTACTTTTGCTAATAGGTACTTTTTTACAGAGTCAAATCAATCCTTAATCAAATATGCTCAAACCTACGAACTCATATTTTTTAGCTGAGTTAAATAAACTAATTTTGTTCCTTATAAATTTTAGTACTAAGCGCTACCGAAATAGTTTTGATGATAATTTGGTGTAATATGGGCAATATTTTTTTGCCACTTACGAGTATTCTGTATATATACCGACCGTTTAATACCTAAAGTATTATAAGGACATTTTCACCTTTTCAAATCATGAAAAATATAAAAATATAAATTGACAAAATTGGGCCTAAAATTTGCAATGCAATTTGAAATTTAAAATTTGCCTTTATAGCACTCTGTGATTTCAAAAGTTTTAACTTAATAAATGTAGAAAAAAGCTACTTCTAGTTGTAGTAGAAGCTATTTTTATAGTATAAGAAGGCTTTGCAATAAATATGGGGTAATATATTGTGGAAAGAGAAGATTATCTAAGACCCGATTGCAATAAAATATGCATTATACTTTATTTATTTATTTACTATTTATACTGAATATTAACGAATATTATTAGAAAACTACTTACCGTACTCCAAGTATTCATTAGCATTGATATCTGCCATCATTTCTTCATGAGTTACGAAGTAATAGCTCCTTCCACTTTCTTCGTCAGCTCGCTGCTGTCGTGTCGTGTCTGAAATTGGAGTTAAAATTATAGCTTCTCTCTTTTTTACCTAAGTAATTATTCTCTTCTACTCTTACTAACTATTACTCATTTACTTGTGTAGGAAAAATATGTATAACGTGTGTGTAAGAGTAGCTAAATATTAAAATAAAGTTAGGTATAAGCATAGTTGCTCGAGTGTGTAAAGATGATTAAAATTATTTCTTCTCTCTTTCTTACCACAGTAATTATTATCTTCTACTCTTACTAATTATTACACATTTACTTAAGTAGGAAAAATATGTGAAACGTGTGTGTAAGAGCAGCTAAATATTATGGTACAGTTAGGTATAAGCAAAGTTGCTCGAATGGGTAAAGAGCACCCTAATTAAAAAAAATGTGGGTAATACTGAATTTTTTGCGTCCTTCATAATAGATGGATTCCATCAAATATTTTACTTCGATCTTAATTTGGGCCAATTGGTAAATTTGTAGTGTAGCATCTCGATAGTGGGCTGGTCTACCGAAACTTAATTATTTTGATCTAGTAAAATATATTGTCCACGCGCCAAAGTCTCTATATGGTAAGATATACTAACCCTAGTACCCCTTTCCACTTTTTAATTATTTATTTTTTCATGTAATATTTCTTTATTTTGGTTTTAACTAACCTATTATTAAGATAAAATTTATATTGTTAAGAAGTCTAAAATGGGAGAAGCCACTGGTTTCTGAAACACAGTTAAACACTAGTTCGGGAACCTATGGGTTACTGTAATCTATGTATTACTGTAATCTATGTATTACTGTAATCTAGGTATTACTGTAATCTATGTATTACTGTAATCTATGTATTGTCTGTTAATTAGTTAATAACTGTAATCTTGTATTGTTGTCACTGTAATAATGTATGTCAATAAAAATATTTGTTTGTCGGTTCTTTTAGTAAAATCAGACAATTATTGTTTGCCTTCTTAGAGCGGCTTGTCGTGCCAGCATACAGCATGCACACAATGGCAAATATCTAGTTTGTCCAGAGATACTGCGTTGATTGATTGAAAAAGAATATAATTATAAATAATCAAAAAAGTCGTGTCTGTAGATAGCTACGAATTGATTTGCTTTATAGTATACCTATACATATTACATAGATACCTGTAAAACTTTGATCTAACAACCAGTGTATCCAAACAAAAGAGTAAGCATTTAATACTCCTACGGGCATCAAATCTCACAATTTTTCTGGTTTTAATTTTGAAGCGCTCGTAGCGAAGTTTACTTAGCTGTTCTCAACCGATCAGCAAAGTTAAGCAACGTCGCGCGCGTTCATGAGTTGGATGGGTGACCGCTAGCGACATTAGTACTGAGCGTTTCCGTGCTTCGGAGGGCACGTTAAGCCATCGGTCCCGGTTGTTGTCTTAGGATGGCAGTCGTTATAGCATGGTGGTAGGGCATTTTGCGAATGCCAGCCTGGCTAGCTACCACCCTCAAGTAGAAAATCTGTCGCCAAGCACCTAACGGTGTGTTATGGCAGCTGTCCTTGAGAGCCAGTACTTCTAGGTTAGCCTGAACAACATCTTCGACCACATCATCACCTACCATCAGGTGAGATAGTGGTCAAAACTAACCTATCCGGAATAAAAAAAAAAAAAAAAAACGAAGCAAATGGAAGCAACCAGCTCCAGTATTACGACAGATTTAGTAAAGATATAAAATCCCAGTAGTACATTCAAGAAAATTACCAAAGTTTACC
This sequence comes from Plagodis pulveraria, assembly GCA_963890685.1. Taxonomy (NCBI): domain Eukaryota; kingdom Metazoa; phylum Arthropoda; class Insecta; order Lepidoptera; family Geometridae; genus Plagodis; species Plagodis pulveraria. The sequence continues at coordinate 20,894,807 of OY982956.1, read as the reverse complement.
ATATTTTATGTGAATAAAACATGTAGGTACAGTTATTGATAGTAATCAATAACCAAAATTATGAAAATAATTAATCAGTAATATATGTGCCATAGCAGAACCGGCGCTTCAGCTGACACCCCTTGGTTTCCCTCATACAAGAATGTACCTATTTGTGTTCTCCAGAATACAAACTTCTTAAGACTTTCACTCGTTGGTCTTCATGTTCAACTATAATCATGTTACTTTACAAGACAACATATTATGGTGATAAGCAAAATGTTGCCGCATTACTGACTACAAGAAAATTGCACATGCTACTGAATTGCATATCATGTTAGTGATAAGAAATGTGTGAATGAGCACTTGAAACATTATATTTATATTCATGCTGTAAAGAACTGGATCTCCACGACACAGGGAATCCTAGTGTGGAGAACAGAGTCCAAACATGTAAAACAAAATTAAACTAACACTTGTATGTAGAAAAATGGTTTTAAGATTGTAAAACAATTTGCTTGCTGAATAAAATTATTATTATTATTATTATTATTCACTTTATTTATTATACAACATAATTTTAAATTTTTTACAACATTATTACAAAAATAAATATTATAAAAAACTTAAAACTAGGGTGCCGCTGGTCGCGGGGCAGAGCCTAAGCGACCAGTGGTTAGGGCTGCACAGAGAGGAACCTCCGGACAATGCGTGTTGTGTCCAGTATCACTGCCTTCTGCATCAGACCCTTGATCCAACCATCTAGCGAGAGCCTCTTAAGGTGTTGGTCGAGGCTCTTCGCTATAAGGCCGTTCGCCGAAACGACTATCGGGACAATGATCGTCGAGTCAACATCCCACATGGCGGTTACCTCGTGAGCCAAATCAAGGTACTTGCTGACTTTATCCTTTTCGGCCTTAACGAGATTCTCGTCATGTGGGATGGTGATATCTACGAGCACTGCCCGGCGCTGGGATCGGTCGACCACCACGATATCAGGTTTATTCCAAACAATAGTCCTGTCCGTGATGATAGAGCGGTCCCAGTAGAGCAATGCACGACCATTCTCGAGAACTGGCGCCGGTGCGTACTGGTAGTACGGCACCTCTGACTCAACAAGGCCGTATTGAAGGGCAAGTTGCTGGTGGATGATCTTGGCCACTTGGTTGTGCCTGTGCAAATACTCGCCGTTAGCAAGATGCGAACAACCGGAAATGATATGCCTGAGTGACTCTCCGGGTCGGCGGCATGCTCGACAAATGTCGACCGTACCGTCCTTCAAGATATATTTCCGATAGTTGTTCGTCATCATTACTTCGTCTGCAATTGCACAGGCAAAACCCTCGGTTTCCCCAAAGAGGTCTCCGAAGCGTAGCCAATTCACCGAAGCTGGTAAATCCACATCAGGCCCTGTTAGGGCCCGGAAAAACCTACCGTGCAGCTCCTTGCCTTTCCATACTGCCTTGCGGTCATCGGTGCTCAGCATCGTTGGTTTGCGCCAGTTATCGTTCGCCAAGGAGAGCGGTGTGAGGCCCTTGTCAACCGCCACGACATCGCGATGCATCCCGCACTCGTGGTTACGGAAATAATCCCTGAGATTGCACACTTCACGGTTGTGAAGGGTCTTGGCATTTAAAAAGCCGCGACCTCCCCATTTCCGTGGAATGTACAGTCTCATAACGGACGAGCGCGGGTGTAGCATGCGATGTGAAGTGAGCAGTTGTCGGACCTTTCTATCCAGGGCGTCCAGCTCAGTCTGTGTCCACTTCAGTATGCCAAAGGAGTATATCAGTAGAGGCATCACCCAACCGTTAAAGGCGCGCGCCCTGTTGCCTCCAGACAAAAGACTTTTAAGTACTTTTGTCAGGCGGAAAAAGAAGCGCTCCTTTACCGATTTTTTGATGTCCTCTACCGAAATACCCAACGACTCTGACATACCGAGGTACTTGTAGGTCTCGACTTCGGAGAGAGATCTGAAAGTCATTGTCTCAGAAAGCTGCAAATTCGGAGAATTTACAACGTTCCCCTGCTGTACATGCAAGACCGCACACTTATCTACACCAAACTCCATCCTAATGGCACTACTGAAAACCTGTGTAGTTTTTAGTAGCTCCATCAAGTCTTGGCGTTTCGGAGTAAACAGCTTGAGATCGTCCATGTACAGCAGATGACTAATGACCTCACCTCCTCTTCGAAGCCGAAAGCCTAGCCCTGAATCCTTCAGCAAAGTGCTGAGAGGATTTAACGCTAGGCAAAACCACAATGGACTTAGACTATCACCCTGGAAGATGCCCCGCTCAATCCTTATAAAGTCCTGCGGGTCAGAGGAAGTGTTGCTACCACCTGGTTGACGAAGGACTGTGGTCCACTGTCTCATACACGCAGCTAAAAAGGATTTTAGGGTTGCATCAATTTTATACAACTCTAATATCCTTTCCAGCCATGAATGAGGCACTGAATCATAGGCCTTTTTGTAGTCAATCCAGGCAACAGAGAGAGCCCCTCTGTTCCGCCGAACTTGTTGGCTAATGGTCATATCTATGAGGAGGAGCTCCTTAGTACCACGGGACCCAACCCTACATCCATTCTGAGCAGGGGCTAAAACATTGTTCGCAACAATGTGCGTGTTAATTTTTGTGGTCAGAATGGATGTAAGGAGCTTGTAGATGGTAGGCAAGCACGTGATAGGTCTATAGTTTTTCGGATCCGTGGTACTACCGGACTTGTGGAGCAGGAAGGTGATACCGGTAGTCATGAAACGGGGAAGAGAACCAAGCTCAAGGGCCTCTTGAAATTGAGTTGCCAATCGGTCATGTGAGCAACGAATCCATTTTATCCAGAAGTTGTGCAATCCGTCCGGGCCAGGACTTTTCCAGTTCTGGGTCGAACGAATTGCACAAGTAACGTCTACGGGGTCTATATTAACAGACCCCATGGATTCGATAGACTCACATTCCCGCTGGACAACACTAATCCAATCACCTTCTGTGTGCTCGACGGGTATCGACCAGATGCCACGCCAGAAATCATTCATGGTACAGGCATCAGGTAGTTGTCCGTCGATCACACTCTGATTGGTCCCTTCCCACTTCCGGTATACCTTCTTCTGATCACTTTGAAAGAGGCGATTAAGCCAGTATCTATCAACACGCTCTCTGTAGCGACGAATACGACTCGCCCACGCATAGATCTTCTGTTTCAGAAAGTCAATGCGATCCGTGACACAGGTCATGTAGTCTCGGGGCAGGACACCGGTTCCGGCAAAGGCCTGGGTCACGAAACGCATCACTCGGGGGCGGTTATTGCCCCGACTGAAGCAGAGTAGTTTAGCAATGAGAGTCCGGAATGAATTGATACGTCGCTCGATCCGTACTTGCCATGCGGGCGCACACCCGGCGGGACGCGGTGCTCGGTCAGTGTCCGGGAACTTGACACGAGCAACACGACACGCCGCAATGGCGCCACAGTACAATATCATTATTATTATTATTATTATATGTCTTGGTGTTTATTAGCTTTGCATTATTAGCAATATATAATAACTTACGTGGAATAGGATAGGCGTATTGATCTGGATGACGAGAGATTAAGCTGTTCTTTATGTGGCGACGACCGACTCCATGGGCACCCAGCAAAACGAGAGTTTTGCGTTGGAACGCTGGAAAAATATACAAGTTTCTAAATCTAAGGAAAATATATTTTTTCGCTGTAGTTTATTAATTTATTTTAAATCATAATTACCACTAAATTAAAGATGAAAAAACTGTAGTGTATAAATCGTCTACTGTTTAAAAAAGTATTCATTTAATTTTATACTGTGTTTATTTTCAATAAAGTTACATAAGATAGGAAATACGCTGACATAATAGGACAATGTATAATCTATAAGGTTAGGTTTTATTATAAAAACTATCTTACATGGTAGCTTGACGACTTCTTCATAGGTGACGACATCAAGTTGGTCGAAAACAGCGTTGTGTTTAGCTAAATATTTGTCTTTCGATTGTTTTTTCTTACGTCCGAAGATTGAGCAGTTAACTGGAACAAAATTCATTTGATGATTATATATTTATAATATCTAATACTAATTTACTATTAAGCGCTGCACTGCCGTCTAGTTAATTTGAGTTTTATTCCTAAGTTGGTTTTAAACTAGTTACTACTAAGAGAGGTTTATAATTTAGATGTCCATATTAATTTACTCAGTGTTTAACAAACAAATTCATGCACTTTTTACCTGAGTACTTATACGTGCTATTTTCTTTTAGCGATGTGCATTTCTGTTTTGCATAATAGTACAAAACAAGCAAACGGCAAGTTATAAAAAAATAAAACGACAGTATAAACCAGTATAAAAAATGCTAAGAAAATTTGCATCAACCTACAAAATGTTGGTTAGAGAAAAATAAATACAAGCAGATATATTTAGGAAATGGTAATTACGAGCTTAATGGAGCTCAATGTACACTGTCGTCTATGAGTAGTTTCAAATTGATATAAGTTATATTTTTAATTTTTTATATAATTTGATTTTATTTCTTTATTTTAAATATAGTTGACCTGTCATAATGCTGATGCGGTACTATTTTTTCAGTATTGTTTTCTCATTATAAATGCTGTTTTAAATAATTTAATTCAATATCATTTCATCTACTATGGATATATGGATACATATACACCTTATACCCTTTAGATTTCACGAGTAAAAATTGAATTTATGTGGTCAACAACGATTTAATAAAAAAACGTATTAAGTTATTGTACTTCAATTACTTCGTCACTTTTCATTGCGTGAGATAAGTATTAGTTAAACGCAAAGATATGCCTTAAATATAGAATGCAGATAAACAGCTTGATTAAAAACAACATTTAAACTTATATCATTAGTACCCAATTGCATTTAAAATTTCTTTTAAGAACAACTTTGCTCACTTTATAAAAAAATACACTCGAAATTATCAAGCTTGCAATTATTAACCAATTTAATGCACTTTCCAGCCGCTCACACAACATGGCCCCTAGAAATATTGACCAAGAAAGTTTACCATCCATGTAGATAAATAATAGGCAATTTAATTATTAAAAATTGTTATACACACTTATATAATATAAAAATATGTATCAGTTATATCATATCAAATGGTCACTACACAAACACACTACGTAGATACACTAAGTCTAAAGATTTCATACATAGACAAGGCAACTATTCACGAATAAAACTAAGCCACAAATGATGTAAATACCTGTATTCTCACAACCATCCGTGTGCGACACGCATCCCTCTGTCCAGCGGCACAACAACGTTACAACATGTTTCATGCATCAGGTTTGGATTACTACCTACATGTATGGGTTTCATGGGAAATGTTTGTTCAAATATTGGTAAGAAAATGAATTGTCCTCAAATGAAATTTATCTTCAGTCCTTTTATAGCACACTGTAGGTTTTACTATTTTTTTTATACTGACTGGGTTGCACTTGACCACTATCTCGCCTGATGTAAGTGATGATGCGATCGATGATGGAGCGCGCTTACCCAGAAGGTATCTATTTACTCGCGTTTTGAAGACCCCCATATTACCGGAAACACAGACTCAGGCAGAGAGTTCCATTTCCTGGCGGTTTGTATGATGAGAGGCAAAGAGAAAACATAGAATGCAAAGATGCTTTTGACATATATATTATCTTGAAGCAAAGAAGCTCCTAAGTGATCAGCAATAAAAATTGCAGCGAAACCGATCGATCACTAGGGTATCTTTTATGCGTATGCACGCAAATCAAATCAAAGTAAATAACTGATAGGAAACAAAATAGAAACGACAAAACGCTTCACTTTCCTTTCGCTATCTCGAAGGCTTTTGATAGAGATTGACATGACAGCCTTTTTAGCAAACCACTTTTATTTTTGCTTGTCTATTAACTATGCCCTTTGATATGAGACTTCTTGAATGAACGATTGATTCCAGAGTTCCCCAGGGGTCGGTGCTTTCTGCCACTCTTTTCCTGTTTCATATTATACGAGTATGTAAATAAAATGATTTCTCTGAATTGTAATTTGAACAAACATATCCCATATCAAACAATCTGAGTATACACTCAAGGGGTTACACAAACTCCCTTACATTTTGACCTCAGCAGCGTATCATTTTCGTTAGGTAGGTACCTACTGGTGCTGAGAGACTAGCACATTGACTTTTTCTAGAATATTATATGGGTACATTAATATATAGGTACATACGAAAGATATTTTGGAAAATTACTAAGTCTTGTTACCGTGCAAATTTAGAAGGTTTTTTCTCAACAAGATTATTAAACACTTTACTGGGGACAGGAGTGTTATGATTTCCAAGGGAGGTTGTATTACTCAAGACATAAAGTTTACATACCAACAGCTGCATCCCAAAATGGTTATGTTTGAAAAAAAAAATATAATGTTAATGTAAATTATAAAACTACAGATAACAATGCTGGTAAATATGATGACAGACAACACAATATTACCTATAGCTAATTATAATAATTAATACGTATTTTCAAGAAACAATACTTAAGCACTTAACTATGTTAATGGAAATTAAGTTTAATGAGGAGAATTATTCATCCAACGACAATATTACTAAGATAAGACAACACCAACAAGACATGTTTTGTAAAATTTAACATGAAACCGTAACCCAAGAAATAAATTCACAGCGCAAACTTATACCTACATTGAATATGAACGCTGTTAATATAAAAAAACATATTTCAATCGTTTCAACAGTTTCAGTATCAAATAATTAACAACATAATAAAAGTATAGTTTAGATAATCGGTTTTATGTAAGCACCTGCTTTCATATTGATTCCAAATGGATATAATAATCATGGACGCAATAACAGCGCTCATGATCGACGCAACTAAAACAGCACATCACAATTCTTATTTCACGAGCAGTAACTTTATTTTAGCTTTACCTTGATCAGTGTTAGATCGTTCAGCAGCCGCGCATGCTGCACGCCACTCCTGTAATTCAGGGCTAGGTATAAGACCAGCTGAACCACCGGAAGCGTCTTTGCGAGCTTGCCACCAGTGAGAATCGTCTTTGCTGATGATCTGAAGTAGACAATTAGAAAAGATGAAGAGCCAATTGAATACATACCTATACATATAATTCCATCCAATGATCACAAAATAAACGACCAATTACAAAAAGTACGAGGTAATGCCACTAAAATATATTTACCTGTAATATATCTCCGATATTGAAAGCAATACCAGCTTGAGCACATGGAATCAACTCATCTTCCAAAGGATCGTAATCAAATTGCGCTCGCACGAATATCTGTAAAATATTAGTACAAATATACATTTTTCTTTCAAAACTCAACATGGAACCTGATATGATGTGAGGGTTGATAAAACATCCAGTTCTGGAATTTACGAACATATACAAAAAGGGATGTAAGTGTGAAATAATATTAATTATACGAGTATGAGTTAATAAAATCAATATAGTATTTGAAGAAATTTCGATGTGTGAAAATGAAATGGTCCTAATGTTTTGATTTTGACGTTTTGAATGAGGCAAGTTTTCTCATAAAAAATAAGCAGTAATTTTGATGCTTATAATTTAAGATTTGGAAATAAAATAAAAGTGGCAAAGTGTATGATAGTGGAGTGGGATGTTGTGAAGCGATGATAAAAGAACAACAAGCGCACAGAAACGGAGGGGTTTGTAGGGACGCGTAGCCATGCCCAGGTGACATATATACAAACAAAGACAACATAAACATAATACAACATATAAAATAAAGTAGCCAAGGGTCTGGTTTCGCTACTTACTAGCACGGGCGAAGGCTTTATCCGGAAAAGCTAGTTAGAACAAAAATACAAATTTTTAGTTCTCTTTTTAAACACCAATTGAATTTTGCTTTAAGGACAAGCATTTATTGTGTGAGCTGTGTGTATTTGTGTGCGCTTGTCGACTTTTCTCATGTCTTATTTTCGATGTGCGTAAGAACAAGCGTTATACCACACTAATAGCTAATGTTTATTAAAAACTTTATTAAGTCAAAATCTTCTACTCTACTTTATTGATTTGTTAGTAATGTTATGTGTTTGTCAACATTACTTATAAGCGTTAATTTGAAAATCTACCACTACTTTCAAACATGTTATAAAAACTTGGAGTCTGTATTTCAAGTGCGACTTCATTCATGTGTTTACGATTACGATATATGAGAGGCAATAAAATAGTAAAATATTACCTCGCACGGCGGTGGAGCTGATCGATACGATGGTACTATCTTGAATGTCACGGATCCTCTGGCCTCGCGCTGTAATTTGTTACAAATTTATATTGCAGCACAAAAATGTACACGTAAATATGACGCAAAGGCCGTAATTTATTTTATTACCATTAAACACACATCAAAAACACCCTTGCTTGGAAAACTGTTAGCTTTCTTCAAAATATAAGTGAAGACCGCGAGCGCCTAGGGATTAAAAATCAATATTTGCTGTCTAATTATTGTCATGCGGGAAATATGTTAAACGTACGAAGTTGTTTGATATTCATCTACAACGTCTATAATTTGACGTACAACTGTACGATAGCATCATTTGACATAAAATGCTTTTTAAACAAGCTCTTTTGAACTTTGATCTTAAAGATTAGCGGGCTACATAACTAAATATGTACATACAAGCACGGTTAATTAAACTCCTCAAAATTTCAGATAAATCTTTGAAAATAATGTCAACCCATGGGTAACAAATTCTCGTAAAATATTAGTGTTTCTAAATAACAACCCGACAATTGAGCATTTCAGTAAAGGTAAGATAATCAGAGCAGTTTATTTTTCAAGGTGATTGGATGTACTTAATTAGTTGATTTAGTCATGATATAATATAATGATTAAAATGTTTTAGACAATATAAACATTTAGACAGTAATAACGCCTTCGTACTTAGATAAAGCAACTTTATCTTCTTCTAGAAATAACCATTTTTCATAAAACTGAATAATTTTTTGGTAAAAAATACTGTTTGACTGGATATTGACTATGTTCACCGTGTCTGCATTGAATCTTAACAGTTGATTACTTTGGAAATAAACAATTATGCACATATAGTTAATAATTGAAGTTTTTTTAAGATGTTCGTTAGGTCATGTGGTTAAAAGAACGGTAATTTATTTGCAGCTATTTTTTCTTTTCTCTTATAAAATTATTATAACTTGGGCACCGTACACAGTGCAGAATAAAAACCTTCAAGGACTTTTAATACAAAATATCCAGTCGATATTTACGCCATGTGTTTCAAAATTGTATCTGTGTCATCAAAATTCAAATCACCGCTGTAGACTAAAGCAAATCGTGACATTTAATATCACTGAACAATAGGTTTAAACGTCAAATAAGACCTACCAGCATTCTCTGCAGCTGTGCGACTGATTGGTTAGCGACAGGCGTCCCGTTTATCTCTTTGATCTCGTCGCCGACATGTAGTGTTGCCTGGCGATGTATCATCCCGCCGTGCATGATGCGGGCCACGATGCAGCGGCCGTCGTCTGCCAGCTTCAGGGTGATGCCCTGGAAGTGAAGTTTGAAATTTCCTGAGATTTGTGTGACATGCAAATAATATTAGTAGGACAAAACACGGCTGTTGGGAATATGCCAGAGGTTGTGATATGTTTTCAGTTTCAAATAGTTCGCAGGTACTAAAACCACTCTAGTGTAATTTTTGTTCAAAAAGCTGGTAATATTATTGGTAGATTTTATGTGTACTTATATATATGTTTATTTTACAAAAATATAATAAACATCCAAAAAAAAAAAAAAAAATTTTTGAAATATACAACATTATCATCAGTCTTCATAGAACGCAGCATCTAATATACTTTCCAAAATAATGTATGCCTAGTGATATTTTTTTAGTGTTATTACTTAAAACTTATTTAATCATTTAATATCGATGTATTTTAAATTGCAAGACAGTGAAATAACAGGCGTTTATTACATAAGATAGATTAGAAGGGTGGTCTACAAAACCATAGTTTAACTTGCGTTGTGCTACTTTATTGTCGCAGCTCTAAATCCTATACTAACCACTCACAAGGGATTTTGAGAAGTGATTGCATCAGCAGCATCAAAACTCACTTATGAGTGTGAATAGAAAGCGGGGCAGTGGAATTCAACTGAAATACATCCTGTTGTAAAAGTACTTAGGTACTGCAAATTAGCAAACAAACGAACGAGAGTGACCAAAGCCATTCCTGAACCAACATAAAACCAACTGAACTAGAGACTGAGGCTCACAACCAAATACCTAGCTGAACCTGTAAATTAATCAGAACCCACATAGCGTTAGATAAAGGGCCTGAGTTCAACACGCTACGAGCAACACGGGCACTAAGCTTCAACACGTCGGCAATTGAATTTGTACTGGCCATTGATCTGTAACGATTTCTCGCACGCACAATGGAACTAAACCCCTTTGATACAAGTTCGCTCAAGAAATATTGATTTACGGAGGTTTTGATACGGTTCTTTAGCAATAATGGATCGCTTAAGTTGAAGCGATCGGTGTGAAACGACTGAGTGAACTTTCTGTAAAGTGATCTCGTAATTTTATGGGAAGTTAAGAAAAGGCGAAGACTGAAATACAAGATAAACATTTCGTATAAAATGTTTTTTTTTGTCTTTCCACCTGTTTTGGAAGCGTTTTTTGCCCGCTATCAATTGAATTGTTTTGAATGATTAGGTTGTTTTCACACTGTTAGGTGCTTTGGCGACAGATATTCTACTAGAGGTATCTAGCATTCGCAAAACGCCCTTCCACTATGCATTGCAGCATAAGCCGGCGGCGAGGATCGAACCATGAACCTGCGGCACCGCAGTCCATAGCTATACCGCTCGGCTATCATAGCTTCAAAAAAAGTGCATTGAAACTCAAAATTTGGTGATAAATTAGCCTTCAGGTTTCAGTAAACAATCACGACTACAGTCGATTCCATTTGACCTAACATTAAATCTAAGCCTGCCGTAAAATACAGGACCATTAATATAAACCGTTAACAGTATCGAATAGTTGGCCCAAAGCGCTATTGTAGCGATGACAGTAACGAACGGCTATTGGGCAACATTAGCTTATCGCGGTCAGCTCTGATTGTACGATTTACCAAATTAATTACAGTTTTGGAAGTGCCACTCTGTCACTTGTATCCAATTGGAAGAATACGCGATTTCTAGCGTAAATTAAGGCAGATTGGTCCCTTATATGTGTGCTACGGTGTTCCGTTACGTGCGTCCCGAATCTCCGATCTGAGTTCCGAATGTGAGAACTACGAAGCAACCATGAAGTCTTGAAGTTAATTCTTCTTGTCATGCGTTTTTATATGCTCGTAAAGGATATTGACGTAAACTTACGTGCATGTGAATTAACAGAGTTACCAGTTTAAACATAAAGATGAAATATTTTTACACATATAACTGCAGCAGGTGTGTCTGTGATTCTTCTTAAATTAATGAATATACATAATAACTGATTTTGCTTTTTCCATAACTGTTTTAAAATATTACATAAATACATTTATATTACACATTCAAATATTCTTCACCTTTTACAGACATCATGTCTTCAACCTCAATTACACATATTCACACACACACACACACACACACACACACACACACACACACACACACACACACACACACACACACACACACACACACACACACACACACACACACACATGGTCTTCTTATTATACCCAGACTCTTACGAGACTAGTATTATCAAGAGAAGCCACATTTAAAATACATCATACACATAATAAAATACACAAAACACAACTACTAAATTAGTGTTAAGTATGTTATGCCTATAATAAGGCCTTACATTTTTGCCATAGACATTGTGTAACTTTACAGTTATTTCCATATTATTTATGTTCTTGCTTGATGACTGTTGTCGACTTACTTACATATGATACAGCATATAATGTAAATCCGTTATTGGCTGTCGGTTCAGAAATTATGTTTTATTTTTTATCTCTAAGAGCTGTGGATTTTGTTAATAAATAAATAAATAATCATATGTATAGAAAATAGTCCTATGTCACTGAGGCTACGCACATTATTCCAATATCTGGTTTATATAAGCATTTTAGGGCCTCACCCATCGCTAAGGTATAAAATTCTTGTAAACCTTCGCGTCGCTTAGGCTTTGAAAACTTACTCGTACTATAGCACATTACTCCGTAGCAGGTTTGCTGATGATGTAGTGACTGTGTCAGTGTGAGTGTGAGTGTGAGTGTTAGTGTAAGTGTAAGTGTGACTTTGAATGGCATTATCAGTGTCAGTGTGTGTCAATGTTTTTTTTTTATGTTATTGTGACGGAACAAGCTCGAGGCTCACCTGATGTTAAGTGGGCTAACCTCTGCCTATAACAGTTGCAATTCATCACAAGTCACGAATTGCACTGCGCCCGTCACATTGAGACATAGTTGTTAAGTCTCATTGTGCCTGTAATTTCAAATAAGTCATGTCAAAATAAAATTTTTAGCCGCATAATCTGGTTAATTTGCCAGTGTGTCTTCATACGGGCAATTTATCCCACCAAGTCCTTCTTACAATACTTGCACATCACCCTGAGTGATTTTCCACGAACCCCTGTTGCAGATGGAGGCAGTTCAGTGAAATACTTCTCAAGCGAAACTTGTTTTCATCCTGTAGACATTCTTTGTTTTGTGGTAGTGATTATAAATGAAACAAAATTAATATTCAACAAAACTCGGTCAGATGAGTGTGTGAGGAGTGAAGTGTAGACTATAGTGAGTATATTGAAATCCTCACTATAGTCTACACTTCACTGAACAATCAAACAATAAGCAACATAGATACCGCATGCAGTAGAAGCTGAGCGAACTATCTTCATCCTTACATTTAATTAATTTTTACCCGTAATAGCATATACTTTATTTGTTCACTCACTTATTTTTTTATGTTATTGTGACGGAACAAGCACGAGGCCCACCTGATATGAAGCAGACTAACCTCTGCCTATAACAGATGGATTTCATCAAAAGTCACGAATTGCACTGCGCCCGGCGCTTTGAGACATAGTTGCTAGGTCTGATGTGCCTGTAATTTCACTGGCTCTCAAGGACTGCAGCTGGAACACACTACCTAATGCTTCGCAACAGATTTTCTACTTGAGGTAGCTAGCCAGGCGGGAAATCGCAAAATGCATGATGAAGCTCAAAACAGCGGTTGGGATTGAACCAGGGACCTGCAGCGGCTGCAGCACGGCAGTCCATAGCTATTACCGCTCGGCCATCATTGCTTCAAAAAGTTCACTTTTTGTAGTCTTCTGGGCTAGGGTAAATTCACAACTCAGAGTTGCCAACACAATTTACATATAAATAATAAAGTTGCTATATGTTTATGAATAGATACTTATAGCTAATGGGTCTTTACTGCCTAGATTTAATGATCGTGTAATTAAGCGTCTAAACAAAAAGTCAGAATTCAAAAGCCTTAAACGAAAAATGTACTTAAATATTAATTATAACATTTTCTTTGCTAGCGACAATTTCTTTCTTGAATCGTTCAAATGAGTATGAATGTCCTGAAATTATATTTCTAATACGAAAAACAAAAAGATGGTTACTTACCATGGGCTCATCAGTATTCTTCTGGAACTGAACCAGACGAACCCTGGTCACGTTTTCGAACTCCGGTTCGGTGTCGTCTTCGTCTTCCGGCGGTGGTGCGGTGGAGCGTCCGTTGACTGGTGGAGGCGACGCCCGGAGCGACTCCTCACCGTACACCTCCCGGGCAACCACATCGTGTGCCTGGAGTAGGGCCTGGAACAAACAAAGACAATTTCAAAAGCTGGACATGTGTAGGTGCTAAGCTTTACACTTGAAAATTAAACTTGTTGCAAATTTGTTTTTGAAGGCTGAGGCAAGTGACATTGCAAGATACAGTAAAAAAAAACAAAATTTAAAGGGCTTTTCGCTTATGCTATTTTTTATAACTATTGTACATGATCATGGAATTATTAACACGAATCCCAATAACAATCTATAAAATATTACTTAATTTATTAATTTAAAAAACACGTTGACCAGCATTATATGTGATGTGTTGCTTATCTATGAAAATTGTTATTATTACATTTAAAGAACATTCCACAAATATTGAAAATAGATACAGAGAAAATTATGTTATATTTTATATAAAGGTACCTAGACCACATGAATAAAGAACCGTATTTATTACGGTTATTTATTCATGTGCCTAGACTAACAATGTTGATAAGTACGTCTGATTTATTGAAAAAAAAAATAGTACCATTTAAACATTACCTAAGTACACGATTATCTTCAAATTCGTAACTTAATATACATATACGTCTGCGAATGAGTTAAAATTACTATTTAAATTTTATTTCAAACATAAATTTGTATGTTCCCAAACAAACGAACCGAAGCTCTTAAACCGAACCCATCAACGAATTCAATTAACTGATCGTGAACACTTTGAGAGTTGATTAAAAAAATGTTTTTTACCGAATCCAGATTCGACCCCTTTAATTTCACGTCTCAATGCTTCCGGTGTACATCGGGGAACTGAAAGCGGAATGTCCAAACAGGCGCACAAATGCGCTCAGAACGGCGATTTCAGTAATCCACCCATATCCTCTCAATGTACTGGTGACCGAAATGTACTGGTGACCGCAAATAGTACCCTCAGATTTTCAATCGGGATTACTGAAGTGCCATGAGTCCGTGTCCGATTGGATTAATACGCGGAGCTAATGAAATATGCAGGCTTTGGATGAATGTATTGAAATACTCATTGTACCTTTCGAATAATGTAAATGCTAATATCCCGTTCGCGATACATAATTTTTCCTTCAATTGTAATTATTAGGGTTTCGTACACAATTGACAAAATGGATAACTGTTAAAGATACTCTTCTGTCTATATGTCAGTTCGTCAGTTCGTATGTCACGGCACTTGCTCATATGCGGAATGAGTTTTGAAATTTTGATACATTGGGCTCAAAAACAAATATTCGAATGAAAACTCAGTTAAATTATCGAGATTGTATTAATTTTTGCACCCCAGCATGTGTAGTGTCATTGATAGATTTTGTTGACAATTTATTTTTATACTTAATAAATAGAAATGGAGCCCTTCAAAGTTATCAAGTTAAGATGATCTTTGTTACTAGTTGTTAGGCTGTGATTACAACCAACAATTCTAGGTTAGATCACTTCTCAGATATAGCCTTACTGTGTGCAGACAAAATTAAATTTTTACCAAGCATTGTTTGTTTAAAAATGCATTTTATATATTTTTTTGTGTTGGACCATCCACTGAGCAAGTAACATTTGCACCAACGATGTTGGACCCATAGATCGTTTATGGATCGTTAACTCATGTCAACCGCTTTTAAGACAATTTATGCTTTTGCCCGTTTCATGTATGTCATATTCTATGAAATAACATAGTTAATAGTTAGGCAATAACAAAATTAATCCTCGAAAACCAAAAAATAATAAGGTCCTAAGGTTGGTAGATAAGAATGCTCACCGATAGGGTACGCTACAAAGCACTGAACACACAAGAGAAATGGGACTTTGTCAAAGCAATATGTCTTGGCTTTGGATTAGTAGAGAAAAAACATCGACTTTTTTATTTTAAGATTTTTTCAACAAGCTTAGTAAAAAAACAGCAAAACAAAACCGACTTCAAACATAAAATTCGCATTATTATCGATTACTCAAATAATACTCGTCTAATAGTTCTCACTCAAACTTAAATGATAAGCACCAGCTTTAAAATATAATATAAATAATCACAATCGATACACCCCATTCAGCTAATACTAGGTCAATTAAGTAAAGTGCCCTATAAAGAGCAAGGTATGGAGTAACACATACAAAAATAAATAGAGTCAGATAAGAAAAAAACTCCTCCTGCAGAAAAAAGACGGTTAAAAATATAACAAAAGGATTATTTTTTCTTAAATTTTTCCTTTCGTTTAAATTTGTAAATTACCGAAATAAATTACGCAACCCCCCTCAACATATTTAAGAATATATTTAAAATCTGGTTGCTCGATCATGCCTTCTACTCTCTTAATGAATATTTTACTTCTAAATAAAATACTTTCATCTTTTGAGATATCAGATTAAGTTTAAATTTAAATTGATGAAATCAGATCCATATATTTAAAACGCCTAATGTACCTACTCGTAGTTAAAGCAAGGAAATTATTAAAAAAAAAATAGCGTTGTGCGACCGAACTCCGAAGGGTAGATAAAAAATAATCTATATTCCAACACAGTCAAAGACGATCGAAAATTAAATGCTTAATCATGATATATTTATCCGAAAGCATATCTTACCCACCTATGTCACAGAGCACGTAATATTTTATGTATTTTAGTAACCTTAAGATACAAGTGCGGAAAAAAGGTTATTGTTAACAAGAGTTTAATGTTTAAGAGCAAAATACAGTCCCAAGTTTAAAATAATCTATGCTCACTTGTTACACGACGCTTTTCAATACCTTTGTGAGAAAATTAAAAGTGAATACAAGCAAGGAAATAAAATATATATGTTATTGTGACTGAACAAGCCCGAGGCCCACTTGATGTTCAGTGGATTAACCTCTGCCTGTAACAGATGCTTCACGTCAACGACGAATTGCACTGTGCCCGTCACACTGAGCTGTTTCCGGAACACACTGTTTTATGCTTGGCGACAGATTTTCTACTTGAGGGTGGTCGCTAGCCAGGCGGGTATTCTCAAAATGCCCTTCCACCGGTGCACCACATGCGTTGAAACTCTAGCCCCCGGCGGGATTCAAACTATGGTCCTGCTGCACGACAGCCCATAGCCAATGCCAATGAGCTCCCTGCTAATTGCAACCTACCAAGAAAATTACAAAATAGCTTGTTTATTAACTATTAACTCGCTTAATGCGTGCGTGGTTTTCGCTCTCAGAGCGCAACGCACCTAAATGAATAAAATGTTAAAAACAATGAGTATCTGGCATAGAGTCTTTTCAACAATGATCTTGATGATTTTATGTAAATAAATAATAGATGTTAGTACATATATTACCTATGATCTTTAAATGATTTTTGTAACTAGTATAATGACACAATATAATATACTACTATCTACTATTCATCTGTAATTTTATACAAGTCGTCACCATGGAAGTTTCGCCCTATTGAACTCATTTCGCATATTCTTTTTAGCGAGACGAAGTTAAAACATTAATAAAAAAATAAGAAAGTTAAACACACTAGGTAGTGCGGTTTAAATTTGTAATATCGCAAGGTGTCATATTGCGTGGGCTATTGCTTACTTTTACAGTATATACACAGATCTACTAAGGACACTTTTCAAGCCTGTTACATTTCTTTAATACTTACGTTTTTCAATAGATAAACTTTCAAAATGTTTTTGATCTTAAAAATATTAAATTCTCTTTCCCTTAGCTTTATCTGTTATATTTAATGTTTATTACAATAGTTTCAAGCACAAGACAAGCTATCAAAATAAGCGAAAAACGCGCGAAAACTAATGGTCTAGCAAACTTTCTGAAATAAAAACTGGAGATCAAATAGCGATTGTTTGGCGTGTAAAAAAGACAATGAACATCAAAACGTTTCACCGCTTCTGAGCGTCTATCGATTTCATGAGGCTTAGGAGCTCTATTTTGTTACTACCTAACATTCTAGCTAAAATAAAAACAATGTTTTGTCGTGATCAGGAAGTGAATGGTATGACACATCTATACGGTCTTATTATACCTGATAGACCAGCCTTTGAGCACTATCTCACGTACAATGTAGTTGATGATGGGTAGCGCAGGTCCTCGTACCAAATCCTGTAGCAGTATATCATTCCATATTTTTTTAGAAAATCTTATTTTTAAACTTAGAGTTAAAAATTCATAAAATAAAATACTGGGTAAAACACCGGCTGAAACACAGATACTATATAGGCTCAAGTGCAAACTGCATGCAAGAAAAATTTTACTGAGTTGGAATTGGAACTTATTCAAAATATATCTGAACTACGTTTGTACGAAAAGCGCTATTAATACACTTCCTCAAACTTTTTTTAATGTGATTGTGACTGAACAAGCACGAGGCCCACCTGATATCAAGTGGACTAACCTCTGCCTATAACAGATGCATTATATCCAAACGAATTGCACTGCGCCCGTCACACTGAGATAACAGTTGTTAAGACTGCTGTCGCAACACACTGTTACGTGCTTGGCGACAAATGTTCTACTTGATGGTGGTAGCTAGCCAGGCGAGTATTAGCAAAATGCCATTCCACTATGCGGTGAAGCTCAAGCTGGCGGTGGGGATCGAACCATGGACCTGCGGCACAGCAGTCCATAGATAGCTATTACCGCTCGGCCAACCTGTTCTACCTTACACCAGAACTACTTTGTGTATATTCTTATCAGTTACACAATATGATAGTCAACAATGACAAGGCTTAATATTGAATATTACTCACAGAGCACGTAGGTAGTAACTACAAATTGGTTCATTGCTGTTTAAAGACCCGTAGTTAGAGCAATGATGAAAATTTGCTGAATTTAAAAATAGACTTGTTTTTCCCAAAGTTGAAAATATATAATAATTACAAGTGCCATTATAAAATTACAAATTAAACTGTACATTTCAATATTTTTAAAGCAAAAACATTATTTGTTGAATACCTTTACAAGAGATTATACATATTGTTACATAATTATCTAAAACTTAGGAAAGAGAAAGATTGGAAAATTATAAATCATAGGTACTAGTTAGACTTATACAAAATAATATTTACTACCAAATTTACTTACGACACTAAAAGATACACTTAAACTATTCATAGGTAGGTAGAACACTTTATTTTTTAATTTATAGTCACTGGTACGTGCAAACGATTATAAATTTGAAAAAAATAACGCTTTGAAGATTAACGTTAAATGCACGGCTATACCAATTTCCGAAAACTCTTCGTAACGTTCGGTAATACATTATCTAAGTTTACGCCAAAGCTCTTGGCAATGTCGCCGCGAGCCTCGTACCAACACAAGTTGCTCGGCGTGGATTAGCCATGTTTTCCTCTAATTAACGTTAGTAAGGTCTTGAAATCCCAGACATTGCTTTAAAAGTTGAGCATTAGTGTATTCAACTGCAGTGCTACGAATTTACGAAAGCCTACCTGCAGAACTTTAATGCGCGTTACAATGTTTAAGTTATTAGTATGTCATATCAGACGGTTGTTTTAATTCTTGTTTAGATGTCTTGATTTTAATTAACAACTTTCACAAAGTAAGAGGAAGAAGAAAAAACGTACAAAAGAATTGAAAGTCCTTTTGTACGTTTTTTGTTTACAGAAGCCTTATCTAGATAATATCTTACGCAACCTGTTAAAAAGCGAAGTATCCTGGCTTTTACTATAGAGAAAGAGTAAGAAAACTATGTTAAGTTACAATTGTAAGGTTTGATCTCATCATCGCAAACGCTGCGCTATATTGTCACAGATTATACATATTGCCGTCGAGTCCTATTGTTAGACTAAGGGCCTGTTTCAGAATGTTCCAGTAAGTTCCGGTTACCCAGAACATAAAATAACTGAATGATAAAAATGACAGTTAACGTGCATCGCGGTTTAAGCTTTAACCGATGGTTAGGCTAAATCGATGACTGTGAAACGCAAAGATAGTGTTTTATTTTTTAAATATGTTCTGGGTAGTATAACCGGAACTTACTCGAACATTCTGAAACAGGCCCTTAGAAGCAAATAATTTTGGACTTATAGAGGTAGGTACTTAACAAAACTTACAACATGAAGTGCCAATTAAATGGTTTAATACACAGCGCGTGGCTGTAAGCTGTAGCACGTAGCGAAACAATAGCATTGCAGTGTTCACTCATTATCATATTATGAATTCGACTGATTTTGCATCGTTTTAGGGAGGGATTCAGACTTCAAATTCAGTGAGAGTAGGTACTTGATGAAATTGTATTTCCATTTATAGGTAAAACTTATGGTTTTTAATATAAAGTATGGTACTTCATCCTAAACAGGCTTCAGGTCGCTACCTGACGTAGTAACACATATTATTGAAATTTTAATTAAATAAATAAAATGTTTTGTGGTAAGTACTATTAGGTATAGTGTCGAAACATACTTTGACTTCCGCACTTGACTTAATACATAGGTAATAGAACTTGACAACACTTAGTCATGACACTTAGTGTAACATAAGCATTTATAAATTGACCACACCCGGAGAAAGGATATTATAAAATTAAATAAAAAAATAAGAATTTTTCGTTAATCTGCTGTAAACCCCTATAATTTGGTAATAAACACTTTATTATACTTTATATCCAGATTAATGAACTGTTTATTATAATAATCTAGTATAAACAATGAATTTTTAATTGAAATTGAAATATATTTATTTGTAAGAAACGACACGGTAATTTAATATTATTCATGTCAAATTTAAAAAGTAGTTCAACGTGCTTCACAATTTCTGCCATACAAAATACAAATATAAATAACACATTATACAATTAAAATCACATTACATAACATAAGAGATTACTTTAAAATCAGGTAAAATAGAAAAACAATTATGTTATAAATACCATTCATATTTTTTTTTTACAATGTCAATTTAAACAAAAATGTCAATGGTCCTTAATGTCAAAAAATCTTTCATGTCATAAAAATAGTGATTCGTAAGCCATTGATGTAATTTAATTTTAAAATAATTTAGAGGGAGCTCTCTTATTCTCTGTGGAATTTTGTTGTATACTCTAATAAACATAATTTGACAGTTCTTGCAACGAATTCAATTTATGTCACAAATGATAGTTTTTTAAAAGTATAGAAATGTATACCTACAGCTAAATCATTAACTTCTCCGATCAAATAAAACTAAACAACAGTGATCCGGAACGTATCCAACATCCCGTTGATGTTGTTCCATTTTGATACCAATAACGTGCATCGTCACAAAAAACGAATCCGTACAAGCTCATAACCCACATAGTTTCTATGTTCAATATTGCGAACACACGGAGTACACGAACCGCGCAATCACGAAGTTAGGCCGACGTTTCAGCTCGAATATTATGCTCTAGTTCAGATGCAAACTTGAGATTAACGTCATGCCCGACTAAACCCAACCAATATGAAGAATTTCCAATACAGTCAACACTCAAAATGTGCCTCTTTCGATGTCGGGATTGGAAAATGATTTGTATCGGACGATATCAGATTACTTTTACAGACAGTTCTTAAGAGGAATGGAAAACTCTGAAGTAAAAATATCGTGTTTGATTTGAAATACTTATCATTTGAGAGATATACTCGAGATTTCGAATTTTTATGATTATGATTTCATATTTTTTATCTCTATTTGTCGCTGTAGGTAGGCAAGGCTGTTCTGAGTACTTACAGACACTCTGAGGAACATTCAGCGTTTTCTTTGAATAACTATAAATATTCTCGAAATAAAACCAACCCATTTTAACAAATTTTAAATGTACAAAGGAACTCAATAATTTTAATCTTCGTTATTTTATTAGGTTAAGCAATGTTCGCTGCGGTCACTACTTGGATGGGGGTGACTACTAGTGGCATTTACAGAACACGTTAAATCGTCGGTCTTGGTTTAGAAACATCTTCATAGTCGTCATTGTATTGTGTGTGGTAGGCCATTTTGCGAAGGCTTAGTCTCGAAATTTCCTTTAACTTTGCCCTTTAAAGGGTACTTTAGTAAGCAAAATCCCCTTCAAGGCATTGATTGCTGATCAAAGGAGGTTTTGGCACTAAGTAGTGCCAAAATTCACTCGATTTGGAAAACCAAATCCTAAATGCGAATCTACAGAGGAATTTCACAAGTTTATTTTTAATTTCGGATAACAACTGTCAAACTGTTTTTTTATTCGGAAACTATTGATCTTAGACAACCAATACTTTTGTAATAAAACTAGTAGTCAAGGATAAATAGTTTCCGAAATAAAAGTCTTTTAAGTTCCTAATTAAGTCATCTTTAAGGGGAAATTTAAAGGGGATTTTGAGACTAAGTCTGTTGGAAATTGCCTTTACTAACCTTAAGTATCTGTCACCAAATACTTAACGGTGTATTCTGGCATTTGTCCTTGAGAGGCAGTTTCGATTCTAAGTAAAGTCTGTTAATCGCCTTCGACTACATCGTCATTTACCATTAACTGAGTTTGTGGCCCAAGGCCAAATAGCCTATTAGAAATAAAACAAAATGTGCATTTAATTGAACAAAGCGGGCTCGGATCTAATTTAATTCCACATGACATGCTCAAATTATCTGCGCTCTGCAGACGTTGCACGTTTCGGTTTATCAAGTGGCGTCGTTTGACACTGGCCACTGTTTCGGCTTAATTGGATTAACATTTCAACAGGATTGCTAAGCTATTGAAGATTTCATCATGCGAACAAAGAAAATAAGTACACACAAGTTCACACCATACAAAGTATTATAAAGTTATGCCAAAGTCTCTGGTCTGTGTGCGAGGTGTAGGTATTCGTTATTTTAGTATTTGCTACTTTTCATCTCCGAATTAGCAGAATGTGTTTGGATTGGTAGAAACTTTAGCTCCTGACCTAACACAGGCTACCTACTTTAATATCACAATTTTCTTAGTAAGTTACTAGATTAATACGATACGATTCGATAACTCTTTATTGCAAACCAAGAAAAGAAAAATTAGGGCAATACATTTACAAAAACTATGAATTTACATATAAAGCAATGGGAGTTAAATGTAAGCGTTAATTTACAAATGTATTACTTAATTTAATATGTAAAATGGCAATACAATCGGCGGTCTTATCGCTAAAGCAATCTCTTACAGACAACCTTTGGATGGACAGGACAACGAAAACTTGTGAACGGTAGTGTGCAACAAACAAATCATAAACTTTTAAATAAAATCTAAACTTACAATTCTCAAACTTACATATATATATATATAATAAAATACATATACCTAAATAAATACCTACATAAATGCAATATATTATATTATTATATAGAGCATGATATAAATAAAACAACTACTTTAGGTCCTCGAAATGTAGCGGTTATATTAAAAACAAGATCTAGTTACAATTTGCGTTACTAAATTTATGAAGCACGCATTTCGAAGGGTAGGTAGGTGGTTAAGTCCAGCAGGCGAACATAAAACCGAAGCCCTTTATATATCTGTTGTTAGATAAAACATATTTACAAAGTTACGAGAGGAAAAATTTAAGTCATGCGCGGAATTTTTCCTCTTGTAAATTTGTTATTTTGTAATGTAATCCGCAGAGCATGCGTTATTGCAAACATAAAAATATTAAAACATATTTTTTAAAGGCGCGTATCGTGACAATGTTTTACGAAACATTGAACAAAAACTGGTACACGAAATTTCGTTTCGCGTTGTTCGCTCAAGAGAGATATATACATATACACAAAACTTTGTGTCCGAAACATGCACTGAACTTTCATTGGTTCACATAGTAATAATATTAAATAATAATACCACAGTATTCTTATAGGAATATATCGCATTAGTTGCTCAGTGATGGTTTAACTGCCAATGCCCAAAGTTTTTGTTTCAACCATAGAAATTTTCCTATTTTTATGTTATGTTTCGGGGGAAAATGGTGGCAGGAGACGCACCTCAATAAGATCTTGTGTTGTTCTTTGGCTTTGTCATTCGGTTAGTTGTCTAAAATAACTGAGCAAATCACTACATAGTATAAAACAAAGTCGCTTTTTCTGTCCCTATATCCCTTTGTATGCTTAAATCTTTTAAACTACGCAACGGATCTTGATGCGGGTTTTTAATAGATAGAGTGATTCAAGAGGAAGGTTTATATGTATAATAACATCCATTAAATAGTGGAGAAATACTGTTATTTTTGAGGTTTCTAATGTGATGTCGTACATAATTTCATTTATTCCGCTTACATTGCAAACGCAGGCTGAAACCTACGAGATTTATCAAAATAATGTACTAAGTATTGTACACATTGAAAAGGTCTACAGAAAACTCAACTCGCAATGGTATATGTCTATCTCTTATGGATATCCCACAATAACATTTTTTTGAAATTTTAGTTTTTACGACAATTAATGGCTAATTTTCGAAGCGATTTTAAACAATACAGCATTAATCCTTATCTAATGAAATACCTTAAATACATTGTTGATTTAATATAGATCTATATGGCCCTTTACAGCATATAATTTAAATGAATATTTTCAAAGATATTACAGATTTAAAAATTGCGGGACTTAGCGTTTGCGGCGGTTCCGGCCGGCGTACCGGAGAAGATGTATTGATTCCCCGAATCCCTCTGATACCATCGGATTTACCCTTCCAATTTAAACGTTTACAGTTTCCGGTAAAGACATCTTTTGCAATGAACATTAATAAATCGCAGGGTCAAACCTTCAACGTTGCAGGCTTAGATTTGAGCGTTGATTGTTTTTCACATGGCCAACTGTATGTCGCTCTTTCAAGAGTAAAATCTAGAGAAAACATGTTTGTATTGTCTAATGATAAGAAATCTGTGAAAGTTGTATATAAAGACATTCTGTAATATATTAATTGTTGTAAAAATAAAATAAATAGGTAAAAATTTAAAAAGTAAATAAGTAAAAATGTAGTGTATGAATTTAGATATTCATACACTACATTTTTAGATAAGATAGCAGGAAATCTTCATGGTTTAGGGAAAGAAGAATTGTTTTACTCTAAATTTAACGCGTGCGGTCCACGGGCAGTAATTAATAAATCAAAACTACTGGATCGATTTTAATCATTTTTCAGTAGATGACATAGGCTATATATTTTATACCCGTGCGAGGCGGGACCGAGCCGCTAGTGAAAATATAAAATAGTCATGATTTAGGATGGTCCCTAATTTAGGTATTTCAAAAAGCTTTGAGATGATATTATTGTTGTGAAGTAACGCCTTTGAACCAAGGCGTTACGATTTTCTACTTTCGCCACTTTATCGTAAAAAAACTAAATGAGAAGAACTAGATATGACTCAGTTTAAAAGCCGTCTGAGAAGTTGGATATAATATTTAATATTTATGAGCGACAAATAAACTTTGACGCCGTTTGATCGGATTTACTCCAGGCACTTTTCAGGTTTAGCCGTAAAAGAAAATGAGTAGGTACTAAGACGGAAGAGTTTTCAACTCTCTACTTCGCAATTAGTGCGCGCCTTACGAACTAACTTTATACGCTTTTAAAATAACAGCAGTGATCAAGTAAAAAATAATTCAAAAGAGAGGTACTTTTTACTCAGGAAAACACTGCTTTGACTTTGAATGAAAACTCTTGACAGAATCTTAAGAATGTTGCTTTAATTTGCATAATAAAACTCAAACTATAACGTTGCTTACAACTTGTAAAAGGCAAGAAGGTTGAAATATAAATGAAATGTAATTCTTGATATACAATTAGTTAAATGAAGAAATGTATTTTTATATTTACTCGTATTTGCATTTTTTCGTCAAATTTAAGTTGTAACTAGAAATTAATAATAAAAGAAACACATTTTTATTTGAATAATCTATATAGTCTTATTTTAATAATCTATATAGCCTAATGTACTAAATGTAGACATGGATGCGATAATCGTTAACCTGCATATATAAAAAAAACGGAATATGCATGTAAAGTGGTTTCTACGGCAAGTCAAATTTTCAATATCACAGTCATCAATTTTGAAGCAGTGATGGCTCAGTGGCATTGGCTATGGACTGCCGTACCGCTGGTACATAGTTCGAATCCCACCGCGGGCTTGAGCTTCACTGCATGGTGGAAAGGCATTTTGCGATGGCCCGCCTGGCTAGCGACCACCCTCAAGTAGAAAATCTGTCGCCAAGCACCTAACGGTGTGTTCCGGCAGCAGTCCTTGAGAGCCAGTGAAATTACAGGCACATGAGACTTAACAACTATGTCTTAAGACGGGCGCAGTGCGATTTCTGATTTGTGACGAAATGCATCTATTATAGGCAGAGGTTAGTCCGCTTAACATCAGGTAGGTCTTAATTGGCTACATTTACTACAAACAACCAGTCATAATATTCTTATTATGTGCAAGATGTTCACATATTACCAGAGCAGAAAAGCCAAGTTATCGTATTTGGAATATGCATTTTCATTTACCGTAATTTAAATAGAAATAGTATTTTTATGCGAAATGGGAAAGAACTTTTCTTTCTCTAGTTATATTTCCGTGCCTTCTGCCGTTACGACTTTTAATATATTTTGGTTCGAAATAACTAGGTATTAGAGTTTAAAATATGCTCATTCTTCGTACGCTTTATTTAAGATCTTTCATAATATCATTCTGCTAATGGTTTTTTACGATCCACTATAAAATCGTATTAAGTATAATAAAGTTATACTTAATACGATTTTACATCACAATTGAATGAAAACTAAGCAGAATAATAATATGTATTAGCATATTTTCATAAATCCAAGCAAGAAGAACTTTACTAAATGTTAACCTAGATAATGTTTGACATTGCGTAAAGACGTAGCCTGACCACAACTCCCAACAAATCCATAGGATTAAGAAATACGTTTGGTTAGAATTAGAGATTTCTATCTATCGCTGAGCCAAGGGAAAGTTTGGTACGGGACTTGAAACATTAGAGATAAATAACCTCAAACCACCTTGCGGTTACAGCCCTTATCCTGTTTGCCAAAGGGGCCACTTTGGATATTTTATGTTTGCACTTAGGTTGAACAATTTTAACATCGAAATAACTTAATTTTATAGCACTAAGTAAAATATTATTTTGTAAAGGGTTTGCATTAATGAAGATAATAATTTACTTTAGATTAAGTAAGCACATATTTATGATATTGAACGACGAAATACAAGGATGCTGTTGTGCTTTCAATGAAAGAATAGTTAGCTAATTGGTTCAACTAGCATTGTAAAAAACAAGACATAACGGAACTTAACCAAAACTTAAGCAATTGTGTACATTATGAAATTAAAAGACACATAATAAGTAAAGCAAAATATTTTTACCGATATAAAATTATACAACCAAGTCCTGTAAACGAGGCAACTATATGAAATGCCATTGCTTTAAAATAATAAACAAGCAGAAAGTCTCTAGAGCAATAAATCTAAGGATATTAAAGTGGACGATGCAGCCCAATGTGTTGTGACTTGTGGCAGCTGGTGACAGTGCAATACCGCTTCGTGAATACAAGTTAGCAAACAATATTTATGTTAAAATAATAAAGTAATTCATTTTGTACGAGAGATTCAGAAGCGCCGTAGTCTGACGCGGTACCTCAACCCGCCACTGACAGTAAAAGAATTGGAAATGAAAGAAAGTTTGTTGAACACGTGTTTACCTTCTCAAGTTTTCTTGTGAAGGTATTAATGATACAAACGCTCATTAGAGGTACATTTCATTCGTTAAATTTCTAAATTTAGTCTTAGCTGAATTGAATAATATTGCACTGTAATATTTATTTACTGGCGATAAGCTAGCCTTTGACCACAATGTGGTGTTGTGTAATGATAAGGTTGTAGGGAGTAATCTGGAATGGGAGCTAGCTCTTAAGGACACTGATCCTTGGTAGCTGATTTTCTTGTAGAAGGTGGTGGATAGCATATAGCGTGGTGGGCATAAGCGAAATGTAGTACCACTATGCAGTGTCAGAGATTTCATACCGCCTGAAATTCTCCACGTCCCAACGACTGCGATCCTGAATTGAGATAGCTTAGCTTGCCTCTACAGCACGGAAGTGCTCAGTAGTAAATGTCACTAGCGTTCGCCCCTTACAGTAGTAATCGTTGAGAAGGAACGCTGATGATCGGTTAAAAACAAGCAGGCAAACATTGAATATATTCGTAATTCAATTTTTTTTTGAGACAGATCACGCACGAGGCCTTCCTGATATTAAGCGGTAACCTCTGCCAATAACAGATCCATCTCGTCACAAGTGACGAACTTCACTGCGCCCGTCACACTGACACACAGTTGTTGAGTGTCGTGTGCCTGTAATTTTACTGGCTCAAGAACTGCTGCCGGAATACACTGTTAGGTGCTTGGCGACAGATTTTCTACTCGATACACGGTAGCTAGCCAGGCGAGCATTCGCAAAATGCCCTTTACCATGCGATGTTGCTGCTCAAGCTGGCGCCGGCGGTGGGTATTGAACCATGGACCTGCGGCACTGCATATAATACCTACATATGAAACTCTGATAGTCTCTAACTTCAGCTATGTAGTTTTGCAACGAGAATATGTAGGTAGGTATTTCAGGAAGAGAATTCTGATAATACTTCAGTATAGCCAGTAAATGTAAAAACTTATTCAACGTTTTTCTCATATTACTAGTTATCCGTAGAGCATTCTTGCCTCAGCTTTCAACCTCTCGAAAAGATTTTCATAAAGCTACTTGTCTTTCTCTCAGGGTACTTTTTTCACTCACGTATTTGACAACATAGCAACTTGGGGTTCATAAAACGGCATATTCAGCTCAAGGTCGTCGTTTATCTTTCAGGAATAATATATGAAGTTGTTTTGAACGTACGGACGGAACAAAGGGATAAAAAGAATATCTGTAAACATCAGAACCAGGTTTATACGATGAGTAAACAACTTGGCAATAAATTGTAGCAGTTACGTAGCTTCAACAAGGCTCGTGCAACGAGTTGGTCAGTGCAAAACTGGCTGTAATGTACCAATTCAACTGAAACGATTACACTATATACGTAGTGCTTCTATTAAAGCTGATTACAATTTAAACCCAGATATATGTTATAATTTAAAGCTTAAATTAAAAAATATGACAGACTAAAATACTTACAATTTATACAGTATAATATTTTCTGGTGGGAATCGAACCCACGACCTTCGGTCGCACCGAGTGCTTTAACAGCTCTGCTACAGAGACGACAGGTAATATGAGATGCGAAATTTGCACTCGTTTTTTTCTAACCTCTACGTGGGTAAGGCAAAAGCTTATTAAGTATGTACCAGCATGCATACATATATCATATAAAACATGTTTGGCAGTCTAACAGTTGTTTCGAATAAAACATACGTACTCAACATTATTACATTGAGCCACTCAATGTTAATCGTATCAATTCACCACATATACGCAATAAGCCAACAGATGTAGCGAAATTTCGTTACGGAAAAAATATTATGACTAAGTATACTTCATAACATCATATACATCACGAACAAATGGCACTTAAGTGTCTGGTATCACCTATTTTTTGTGTAAGTGTGTATTGAAATTTTCTAAAGACTATTCCATATTCTTAGGTTGGATGCTCGCACAAAAATAAACAAATGAGCGTTATGCCACCGCTCGCATTGATGTGGGCAGGGTTTGGCTTCATAAGCAGCAGCAGGTAAGCAGGGCGCAAGCTTTACAATCTCTGTCATCAAAAGGAGTCTAGCAAAGTTGAGATGGCGTTAGGAAAGTGGTTTTTATATAAAAAGCCGAATAGTACCGATCTCACCTTAGGAGCGAAATTAGGGTAGGAAGGTAATAATACTGATTATTTTTCTATTTCAAATATAATTGAAAGTTATACCTCACCAATGTAAATTACACATATACGAGTCGATTTCGATTAAACACTATTACAGAGAAATATGTGACAATCCAAATGGAAAGCCTCGACATGATGCCAGCGTAACTGTAAGCTATCTAATTAAGGCGCCAATTTGTATCCCACTCGATACAATAGAAAAGGGGTAATTGTTAAGCGTTTACCCGAGGTAAATTTTCCGTGCACTCCACCGTGCGTGCCGTACCGTAATTCGGCAATTTACAGTGCGAACAACACGAAAGCGGGAGGAAGAGAAAGCCGCGTTTTAGTATGGGTGAGTTTCGTGGGAATGTTATCATAAATTGTGAATACGCTCCAGATAAGTATCGGATACATACATAACCGTGATTAAGTACGTTGATAACTTTTATGTATCTGAAAATGTTTATCCAAGAGATTTTTATACGAGTAACTTGAATATCGATCGATCTAAAAGAAGCCATTCTTGACACATATTGGGATTGATACACGTATAAAATCAATTAAAAAAAACATTCAATTCGTAAAAAATGTGAATATTACATAATTAATTGAAGATGCATCAACTAAGAATTATTTTATTACTTTTATAACGGCTATAAATTACCTTGAAGACGGCAATTTCAAAAATGAACCTCACTTTTGAGAGGGTCTTAAAATTTATTAAAACTTTTCGGCACTCGCAATTTAAAGCGTTCGTTTTTTGAATACCAATTAAGTAGTGAAATCCAGTAAAGCTTTGGATTACTTGAGATTTAATCAATGCAACCTTGATCGAATTGGTACAACCAGAATAAGAGGACAGTAAAACGAATTAACCGAGTGAATGTTAGGAGCCAACGAGGCAGTTCTAGAGATTTATTAATGTGTTTGCGAACCGTGACAAAGGCTTTCATGTTGTTTGATACGAAAACATAAATAACAAGCGAAAAACAAAGTTTTAACGGCAGAGGATATAAAACCACACGGTATCCCTTTGAAGGGCCATGCAAAAGGGTCACAACTATTTATAGCTGACAATAAATCAGCCAAAGGTAGGATAAAGAAACCTCAACGTGGTCTATATAAACTGTTTAGAACAATATGCAACCCGAGTGCTATGTATCATGCGAAACGACTACGTTTATCATCGCAGTTCTATGGAAACCATTTTGACCAAATAATTCGGTAATGTCAGTAAAATTGCTTTTTTATTGTTTTTCACATGTATATCTTAAAAATATGTTATATTTTTTAAAGTTTTATTGTAACTATCATAGTTTGAAAAACACGTTAGGATAGTTTTTGTTTTTGCCGCCATTATAACATCCATCAGTCAAAAAAGGCGATTAGTATAGAATTTTCTTAATCTTATATATTCAAATTACTATATAAACAAAACGATGGTATAGAAATAAATGAACTATTTTAAAATCAAAGAGACTTAAAGCGCATGCATAATTACTGTACTATACTGCTGTACTATCCGGTTTATCAAAATATGATCACCAGCCTATATTTACTGAATATTACAGGTTCCACAAAGGATTCATGATTCATTGCTGGACATAGAAAGCATTCAGGCCTCCAGATCAAGAGGGGGTACGCCACTAAAATGTCTTTGTCTAACGTTGGTAATTAGATAAATTTTAAGTAATTCTTGGCTGACTCAAAATCGGTTTATTACATTAGAGATATTTGAAAGTTTGAAATGAAATTCTCGTGAGTTTCACACATATTTAAATATTATAAATTAAACCGGCAAAAACACTCACGTTGAGGATCGAATACGTTCGACGTATTCGATCCTCAACGTGAGTGTTTTTGCCGGTTTAATTTATAATATTTAAATTTGAAAGTTTGTTCGAAAATAAAATTTTAACAAGATTTCGTAGGTGACAATGATTATAATTCTTAAATAATTTGATTCAACCCAGTACATAGAAGTTTAAATGATGGCATTCCACACTAACTTGCCTGCCATCAATACATAATTAATTCATAAAAAGCCTATTACGCAAAAAGTGGGACAGGAAAGTATTGTGAGTAATATGATACGTGTTTTATCTCATTCTAACAAACTTTATCAAGTGTGGCGTTTCCTTAAAACATCACCTAAACAAGACGACGAGTTACAATTTATTTTGGTAATTCCATAGCCCTTAAAGCTGTTAGGATAATGTACACAGGAGGGTGGCTTTAGGAAAACCCAGATAGGTGCTTCCCAGGTAAACTCGAGAGGTTTGCGATTATGTTTTTCTCTTTCAGAATAAAATATTTGGAATAAATTAAAATATACAAACGACTACGTAATAATGGTAACAAATTGTCTTTTTACGCGACTGCCCAAAAAAATAAGAGTTATGTTTTAAGGGTTCATGTATGTATGTTTGTGAGTTTCTTTATTCCACCATTACTTCTAAACGGTGTAACTGACTTCAATGTAATAAATATCGTTAGATTTTTATTGACAGCGCAAGTTTCACTAAGTACATAAAAGTAAAAAAAAAACTGGCGGATTTTAGACGCCATATTGTGAGATAAAACACTTCAAAACCTATCAAGTGGGGTATTAAAATCAAAAACACGATTTCACAAAATATATATCTTGCAGTTTTATGATCAATATAACGAAACAACGTTTAACGAAAATAAATTATCTGCAGCCGGGTGTTTTACTTTTTAAATTAATTTATGCTTGTTTATATTTAACTGATACGCACTAATCGAAGAATCAACAAAAGGATAAATTTATTTAATACTACTACGGCTTCGCACGGGTATTTAATAAGAATAAAAAAAAACATTATTTTTATTCTATGCATTATGTTCACCAGTAAAAATGTAGGATTCTAATGGCGAAAGTTTTTTTTTAAATCGGTCCATTAATTTTTAAGTTTATTCGAAACAAAACTCTTCTCATTTCAAAGCTCGTAGTGAAATTTTTCCAAGACAAAAACGCAATCGTTTTAAAAACTTATTATATCAACCACGCTGCCATAAAGATATATATAAGAGAAATGTTTATAATATGTGCATAACTGTTTATAATAAATTACCAGACGAAATAAAGATATTAGAGGGTCATGTTTATAGGAATAGGCTAAGTCAGTGGTTATTAGAAAACTGTTTTTATAGCATTAAAGAATATATGGAGGTTTAGTAAGATATAGATGTAATTAATATGATTATATTGTTAATATTACTAGTGTACAGCATTAGCTTTAAATATTTGCACGTCTGCTTGCAGGCAGAATACACAGACCACGCATTTTACACAAGAACTCAAAATGTACATACATGATTGTATTCTTGCAAATAAATTATTTGATTTGATTTGATTTGATTTGATTCGGTACAAAAAAAATCTTTCGTCTTAATAATATTAGTGTAGATTTAGTTATATGTTTTTTTTTTGCTGATAGGTAAGCCTTTGACCACAATCTCACCTGATGGTAAGTGATGATGTGGTCGAAAGTGCTAACAGGCTTAACCTAGATTTACTGACCCTCAAGAACAGCTACCGGAACACACCGTTAGGTGCTTGGCGACAGATTTTCTACATGGGGGTGATCGGTAGCCAGGCGAGTATTCCCAAAATGCCCTTCCACCATGCAAGTCAAGTCAATAGTCAATTGTAAGAAGTTAATAGTATATCTACGATTATCACTTTTGCCTCAGTATGATATAGCTGAATTTCATAGTTTTATTGGTAGTTACAACATATTATTCGATACCAACAATATAGTATTACCCTATTTGCATAATGATGTACCAACCAGGTTAACAATATTTCTCTAATACAATACCCAGTGCAAACTTTATGTACGCCAATTTCCTTTCCTACTATAACGTTAGAAACTAGAGCGTTAGAGTTCCTTCCAGTTTTTAGTTCAATAAATAACGTTGGAATTGTCTTTGAAGAGGTTTTCTCAGATCATTACCAGACGTTTGCGGACGCAGGCTGTTAGAAGTTTCAAGTAGCCACTGGAACTGTCACACGCCTATAGAAGTGAGTACCTAAGATGCTGTGAAATAAATACCCATCTGTTTTAGTATATTTTACTTTATAAGTGAAATTAACTTTGTAAGATAAGATGGTTCGCAAACTGAAAATTTGTTGTTTGCATTCACGGCTCCCATTTCAAAACAACTTTAAAACTAGTATGTTACTGGAGAAATATTAATATTTCTCCAAAATGTACCAAAATATCTGAAAATACTTTAAATAACTGTTAATTCATCATTCTAATTATTGCCTTTGTCACCGAATAGGTATAGATATTCAAACAGTTATTGCACTTTTAGCTCAAAAAAACAACACAAACATTGAATTCGTTTCCAGCAAATTAGATTTCCCGATACAGCGCAGTACTAAACTTTTACACGCTACAAAGAATAACAAATAACACGCAAGTCACGTTCATCTTACGCGAAAACCTAAGCGAATTCCACAAGTATATAAATAAAGAAGATCGGTCGAGTTGCTCCTAAAACTTTTGTACGGAAGATCAAGACTGGCTATAACTCATGCAAATCGTGAACCCGATGTAAATGACGCTGTCAGAACTTTCTGGATAGTTTCATTAGTTTCCAGACACTAGACACTTATTTTCGGAGGCATTCGTTTGAATCATACAAATTACATTTTTTAAAGTTTCGACATGTGATCCGTTTCGATCTTGGGCCAGTGCCATAGTTTCGAAATCCGTAGTGCATTTTTATAGTCTTGATAATGGAAAAAAGATTCGCTAAATGAAGTCCAAGAATTAAAAAATGAACTAGTGTAGTACGTACAAACTTACGAAAATTACGACTAATCCTAGTAACTTTCTCGAATGAAATAGTCAAGAAGGTACACAACGTATGGAACAACATATTGAACAGAGCACATTTACATACATCGTATAATACAATACCAACGTATATTTGTTGCGTACCATAAACAAGTACTAACTAACTTGAAAGTTAGACCCAAAGGTCAAGATCACTCGTTACCGAAACAGAAACAGTTTCTAAAGTCAATGTGGTAGTAAAACACCACCTAACCAAATAGCGTGCTTAAACAACCAAAACATGTTTTCCTTACGGAACCCAAGCATCTTCGGGCTTATAGCTACTTGTACTTCAGTATACGTCCACATTTGTTTTCCCACTTTCCAGGGCCTTGCAAAGGTTTCTCTCACAATGGTAGCACTTTAGGCATGCGCTAAGCTCGCTTCAAAGCGCGGACTGAACATTGTTTGGCCTGTATGTGGGGCACTTAAAACTGTTAAAGAACTAATGTAGCGGACAAACTTTTAGAGTAAAATTTTGGAAGCATTTGGGTGTGCCACTTAATTGTTTAATGGTCGGCAAGGACTTGATATTTTTGGTACAAGATTAAGTTTGTTGGTTTTTCGTTCTTTCACACAGAAATGAATGTGACAGATCAACTATGTAATGTTATGCATACGGAAAGAAATCTAATTAATTATATTAAATATCTATAAATTTTATATATTTGATGGACAAATTTTTACATACACGTAAGTAACTTTTTAATCTTGAATTACTAAGTACAATCTAAATTTTACTTAGTAGTTCCTGAACAGTTAATTATAATTGGAAGCAAAATCAATCACAGGAAAAAAAAATACTTTGTCATTTTTTGACATAGTTAATACTTCAATTATTTGTATTTTTCTAATATTTTAAATAAGTATATTCCAAATAAATCAACATCAGGTTATTATATCTAAGTAAGCAATCGATTTATCAACTAAATATCTACATTTGACCCCCCATTTTCACCCCCTTAATAACCAAGCATTACTTTTTTGATCAAGATTCTACAATCCACAAAGATTATTTCAAACTTGGTATTTGAATTCCGCTTAAGACTTAAATAAGATTCAAATAGGTTATAAGAAAGTACAAAGTGCCATAACCATTTTGTGAAAATGCTCAAGAGTTTTTTTTTTTAATAATTTTGGTACGTATTTTAATTTTGTGAGCGGCCAGTCGGGCCAAGCTGTTTTTTGACAAATTGTGGTAACTTACATATTATATTTACCTATATATTTTTAAATTTAAGCGAATATGAATCGCACAATACAAAAAAATATATAAGTATCAGTGTTAAAAAGCATGACCATTTTTTTAATAACTATAGTGGGCACGGCATGTAATTAACTATAACTTAACACACTTTTCGTGAAAACTGATTATAATTGCTAATTGCTTTTAGCATTTTACTTCCCGAGATGAGATCCAGTGTCAGATTCAATATCGTCTTCGTCACGTTGGCGCACTACATAACAAAGAAATTTTATATTAAGTGAATCAGGTCATTTACCCTGAATATTTTTTCCATTTCTCTTCTTATTTTCATCCCTCGAGTGACTTGAAAATTCGATTAAAAGTTTATTGGTCACGACTGCGAGAAGTATAAAATCTATCCGAACAAATCATCAAATCCCTCAAAGCGTTAAGGAGGCATCTCGGTTTATATGGCTTGTAATTTTGTGGAACATCACAGATATTTTACGTATAATGGTCCTTATGTCACTATCTTCTCTTAGTCTCTTAGTCATCAGTAGTATTTGATTTGCGAGAGGGGTCCGTTAAATTATGGGTCATGAGAAGCGACCATTTTGTCTACTGACTTAATATAAATGAAGAGGTACTCAATCGACAGTTTTTTTTAAAGTTTTGTATCCTCAGAACTTTTGACTAGGAGAACCGATTTTAAAGATTATTTTTTTATTTGAAAGCTGATGCTTCCCATGTGGTCCCATTTAAAGTTAATCAAAATCGGTATAGTTTTTGAGTAACACTCCAATAACTGAAAAGTGTTTTCGTATCTTGATGATATATTAATTGACAGTGAATGACAAGCCGTCCCGTAAGTAGCGAGTGTCAAGGGTGATTTTATTTACGTAAAAACTGAAACGGAATTGCTTTGTTAGAATAACCAACGGTCATGGCGTTTGCTGTCAAAGCGCTTCTTGCATGATAATTGTGATCGAACCTTGGAAGAATGATCGTTGCCTGTCGGGCGCCACAAGGCGGTAGAAGTCTGTAGGAGCTAGACAAAATAATGTGAGAACACCAATTTATCTTACTCAGCATGATTGTTATGGGTATAAAATTCTGTTCCATTTTACTCTGACTGACAAATCGAAATCGTTTTTAGTTTCACATTGGGTGTGCAGAGGTTGAATGTGGTGAGGCTAGACATATGCAAGGAATCTCAAATAATCGTAAATATCATATTAGTGCCTACTTAATGACAGAAAATATTGGGCCCAATGAGCAGCATGACTGTTCTTTATTTGATATGCTAGAGATCTCAACGGTCAGTTGGTACACAAAAGTTAGTAGACACATGCTCCAAAAAAAATATTCACAAAAAGTGGAGTTTCTTTCTAACTGTAAGCAACGGGCAAAAGTTCTAATATTATGAAAAACATAATTAAAAAAACTTTAACATAATATTGTTTTATCTACTAATGTTTTAGAAAAATATAATATGTGACAATTCCGTCTAAATTTCTAGCACAACTTAGCCTATCCGGAATATTTTTCAACGCGTTGCCCTTCTACATAAAAAATCTTCATACGGTCTTGACTCTTCGAGCACAAGAAGAGACTTTTCTCAAGTAGAAAATCTGTCGCCAAGCACCTAACGGTGTGTTTCGGCAGCTGTATGAGAGCTAGTAATTCTATATTAGCTTGAATAGCATCTTCGACCACATCATTACTTACCATTAGGTGAGATAGTGGTCAAAGGTTAGCCTAACAATAACAAACCTGCGCTCGTAGAGTATTTTACATATATTTGTATTAATAATTATAAATTTCTGCAAAAATATGCCTGAATCCAATATTGGAATTTTATATATTTTTTGTATCCAAAAAATACAATTAAACTTATTTTGCTACTTTTTAAATTAAATGTTTAAAATAATATTAATAGCATGTCTTTGTGAGATAAGTAAGGGATTTATACATAATTTTTGAACGGATCTACAAATAAATGCATATTAATCACAAGTTAGGGAACAGATCAAATGCCCTTACTAAATAGGTACCTACAGATTAAAAAAACGAAAAGCAATCTTTCGTGTATCGTTAAACCGTTTCAAAATAAGAGAATATTCATTATGCCGTGCAGTGAAACAGTAGTTTCGTTGTCACGAGCCATTCTGCTGTCATTAATCTTTTGATATTGCCATGCCACCGCCTGAGAATGGCCCAAATTACACTTTGAATACACCATTGACATCGTATTATGCTGTTGCTGTACAACGTCGTTTAAATTAGGTACTGACTAGATTTACATATTTGAGGAATAACATTCAATATTTTTTGACCTCTTTATACCTATCTATATACGATATTTCTTTAAGCGTCTGAAATCTGGACTCTGAAGTCTTGTGTGCGCTCGAGGATTGACGCATTCAGCATACAGAGGGATGAACGCAAGACTAATGAATCAATCCTCAGAGAGCTCAAAATTCAGTCAAAGCTGTCAACTATCTGCATGCAGAGAGTTCTGAAGTTCTTCGGATACAGTCAGGCGAGACCCAGACAGTCTGGAAAGGCTATTGATTACTGACTGTGTTGAGGCCAAGAGAAGTAGAAGACGCTTGCAAACACGATGAACAGATGCGACTCAGGGTGCAACACAAGCAACTCTTCAGGCCGCCATTCAGATGGCGCAAGACAGGTCAGCTTGGAGAGCAGTGGTGGCGCAGGATGCACGCCAGAATCACGTCCCTCAGTCACGAGGATACGACTAAGAAGAAGAAGAACCTATCTAAAAAAATCTATCAAACCTGCGGTCGATCCAACCTTTAAGGGGGAGTTTAGATACACACGTGGGTACAGAAGTTATTTATTCGTTCTCTTGAACGTGGTTTTCTGCGTCGTTATCTTCTTTTATTTATATAATCATTATCACTTATTTTGTTGTTAACAGTGTCACTCAATTCTCATACTTAGTAGTATATTATTAAGATACCATTTTGAGAGATTACAGCCGCAAGATCTGGTTCACTTCAT
This sequence comes from Plagodis pulveraria, assembly GCA_963890685.1. Classification (NCBI taxonomy): domain Eukaryota; kingdom Metazoa; phylum Arthropoda; class Insecta; order Lepidoptera; family Geometridae; genus Plagodis; species Plagodis pulveraria. The sequence continues at coordinate 20,856,117 of OY982956.1, read as the reverse complement.
AGCCACACCAACTACTCAATACGCTAAGGCATCAAAGAATCCACTGCGTCAAGCACATCTCTATTTTATGAGATTGTGACGTAACAAGCACGAGGCCCACCTGATGTTAAGCAGGTTACCGCTTCCTGTATCAGATGCATTTCGTCACAAGTGACGAAATGACATTATCGTGCGATGTGAGGTTAAGTCTCGCGTGTTTGTCTATCTATAATTTCACAGGCACCCATATCCTTACGTACCATTTTAATACATACCATTTTAATCAAGCCTGTATGGTGGTCCCATGTAATCGAAGGCAAGCCTATTGCCATTCACCGGGCACAGTTTCAGGGCCATACAAAATGTTTTCTTTAATACATTGAACATCATACATAACACAAGAACATATTACGAATAATATGTTTACGTCTACAGGAACAAAAGAACATATTGTATGAAACCCTGGCAGGGCACTAAGATGGTATACAGCCCTGTCGTGCGTCTAAGGCACTACAACACCCTACTCACATTCACGTGAGAAGTGACATGCTGCTCTTTTGACGCACTTTTCCCTTAGTCGCCTCCTACGACAACCACGGGAAGAAATGGGGAGGTGACATTCCACCGGTACCCAGGTTTTAATTATCCCTAATAACCAATAATCAATCAAAAAAACTTCTCCCATATGCGTTCGGGGCCATAAATACGCTAAAATAGGGCGCGCCGAGATTTGGAAGCCAGCCAAGCTAATACGAAGCAGCCTCGCAGAACTCTGCTAGGGTATAAACATTAAATAATGCAAAACCGAGAGTGCAAAGCTTGTTTATATGCGATTTAATGTGTTACATTCAACGGAGTAGAAACAAACTGTTGTAATCGTTGGAGTGTAGAGTATTTAGCTGTGGCACGGTTTGAGAATAAAGGTTATTGGGGAAAAGTTTACAAGACGGTAATTTCTTAGGATTTTGTCGTACGTTGCATGACTATTTGAGAGGCTCTACGTAGAAGAATAATTAAATTATAATCAGTAAAATAAAAGAGTTGCAAATTGTAACATTTAGGGATAAACTAGAAAACCAGAAGCCTTTTTTTCTATCCCTGATTAGTTCCTCCTGATGGTATGTGATGATGTGGTGTAAGATTTATTTATTAAAGAGAAACTAAACCACAAAGTCAAAGAAATTCAACTAGCTCAGGCATCCTGTTTACAACTGGATGTACTGAATAAAACAGTCCTTTGTATCTATCGATCACCATCTAATACTAATGCAGATAGTTTTATTGAATCACTTAGTACTCATCTTGAAACTTTAACTTCTCAGAAAGACATTATTTTAGCTGGGGACATAAATATTGATCTTAACCCTAAAGAAACAGAAACTCCGTATCAATGTAGAAACAGATTAAGTTATCTTAATGCACTAACGACATATGGTCTTCTTCCAGGGCATACATTGCCAACTAGGAAAAAATCATGTCTGGATCATTTTATGCTCAAAATTAATAAAAAGAAGGTTTACATTAATAGCTATTTTACACACATCACTCACTGATCATTTTACTACACTACTAAAATTATCTAAAGTAAACCATTATCAGTATAAAAATAAAACTAAAAAGACTGTAGATTTTGAAAGAGCTCCTTAATATTTACAAGATCAAAATTTGTCTCAATTACTTTTCTGTCATGACCCTAATTTAATAACAAATCAACTTATAAATACATTGTCTAAATCAATACAGCTTAATACTAATATTAAAACAAGTACAAGTAGTAAAAGGATACTCAAACCTTGGATTACACCAGGTATTCTGCGCTGTATAAATAATAGAAATAAACTTCAAAAAAAATGCACTAAAGATCCACACAATGTAATTCTAAAAATAACTTACACAAGGTACAGAAACTACTGCAACAATCTCATCAAAAAACTTAAAAGAATGTATGAACGAAAATTACTAGCTAATTCTATAAATAATAACAAATTGCTATGGAAAAACATTAAAACTATAACCTATTCTAATAAAAATAATAATACTAACTACGAATTGCTCAATACTAAAACTTCTCCTTCTGAATCAGTCAATTTCATTAATGAATATTTTATTAATATAGGTAAAAATCTTGTTCTAAAAATTGATGTTGATAATATTTTTTGTGACTGGTTGAATCAACTATCCCAGGCAAATTCCATGGTACTTTTGGCTACTAATGTAGAGGAAGCAGATAGAATATTAATTAATCTTAAATCAGATAGCGCACCTGGTTGGGATGATATATCTACAGGGTATTTGAAATATATTAGATTTACAATTGTCCCAATCATAAGTCATCTCGCAAATCTATGTTTCGAAAGTATCATTTTCCCATACCTCCTAAAGAGATCTTTAATTACTCCAGTGCATAAAAAAGGGGACAGAGACGATGTCAACAAGTATAGGCCCATATTTGTCTTGCCAGCTATTTCAAAAATATTGGAAAAGTTAATGAATAACAGGCTTGTGGATTATCTCAATAAATTTGATATTCTATCACCTTTCCAATTTGGGTTTAGACGAGGTAAATCAACCGAAGATGCAATTACTTCCCTGACTTCTCTTGTTACAGAACATGTAGACAGTGGTAAAAAATGTATAACAGTATTCCTTGATCTAAAAAAGCATTTGACACCGTCTCTGTGCCAATCCTTATGAATAAGCTGGAAATCATTGGAATAAGGGGAATTCCACATAAACTTTTTCGAGACTACCTCACAAATAGAATGCAAAGAGTAAGAGTGGGAGAATCCATCAGTGACTTTGCGTAGATGTCGTATGGGGTGCCCCAGGGCAGTGTCTTGGGTCCAACCCTATTTCTTATATATATAAACGATCTTTGTAATATGGAAATTAAAAATGCCCAGATATTTTCGTATGCTGATGACACTGCTGTAGTATTTTCAGGCGACACATGGGATGAAGTTATGAAAAATACTGAAGATGGAATTACCAAGATTGCTAAATGGCTTACTGTGAACTTACTCACCCTAAACAAAGACAAAACAAATTATATGTGCTTTAGCATTTATAACCACACTCAGCCAAAAGAAATCAAAATTAAAGTACACACATGTAACAATATGTACAGTGAAACTTGTAAATGCATTAGCATAAATAAGGTCACACAAACTAAATACTTGGGCATAATATTGGATCAGAGAATGACCTGGTACCCTCATCTTGAGCAGGTTACTGACAGGATTAGAAAGCTGAAATGGATTTTCAGAACTTTGAGGTATGTGGTGCCAAAATATGCGACTAGTCACATACAAAGTAAAGACCCTCCAAGAAATCTCTTAAATGATATATATGTTGCATTAGCCCAGTCAATTTTAAGTTATTGTATTACTATTTGGGGAGGTGCGGCTAAGACTAAAATGATAGAACTTGAACGAACCCAACGAGCATTAATAAAAATTATGCATTTAAAAAAAATGAGATATCCAACTGAAAGCCTTTATTCAATCAGTAATTTATTATCTGTGCGGAAATTATACATCATACAGACGGTATTAAAAAAACACAGCACACTACCTTACAATGACAGTATAGATAAAAGAAGAAAGAAAAAATATGTCTTGCAGGTTCCCTACGTAAAGACTACCTTTGCAAGTTGGCAGTACAATAAACGATCAGTACAACTATATAATAAAATAAATACAGATCATAAAATTTACGCCAAACCTTATTATCAATGTAAAAAAATTATAATAAATTGGATTAGAACTATTGACTACAACGAGACGGAAACACTTCTGCAACAACTCACATAAATAAATGCAAATCATTTAATAAATACTTAAAAAAAAAAACAGAAATTTAGAAATGTAAAGCACACACACATACATACATATACACAAAAACCAATTCCACACATACAATTAAATAAACATATAAAAAATAAAATAAAAAAAAAACAGCAATTAAGTTAACACATTGGTTATAGTATGTATGTATTAGATATGGCAGAGCGGAGGCTCCTACTACAGGCATTTTATGCTTAAAAGGAGACTCCAGACGCTTGTTTTATGTAATGTTAATCTCTATAACGAAATAAATAATTTTGAATTTGAATTTGAAGATATTGTTCAGGCTAACCTAGAATTACTGGATTTCAAGGACAGCTGCCGGAGCACACCGTTGGGTGCCTGGCGAAAGAAAAAACTAATTCTACTTGAGGGTGGTAGCTAGCCAGGCCGGCATTCCAAAAATGCTCAACCAACATGCTTTAATGACTGCCATCCTAAGACGACCACCGAGACCGACGGCTTAACGTGCCCTCCGAAGCACGGAAGCGCTCTAATGTCACTAGCAGTCAACCATCCAACTCATGACCGCGGCGGACGTTGCTTAACTTTGCTGATCGGTTCAGAACGGCTAAGCAAACTTTGCTATGAGCGCTCGAAAATTACAGAACATAGGCTCAAGAACAAGCATGCAAAATTTCGCCTGATATGAAAAAAAATACGTTTGTATGGAAAGCAATTTTTGTTGGTATTTGAGTGGTTCTCTAAATGGTTTAGATTTACAATTGAATCCGATAGGTGGCAATAAAAATTAAAACAAAATAAATCGGGCAAGGTAACGTCTTCCCATATCGCTAGTTATCTATAATAATGTCAGTTACAATATTTATCTGGCCCAGTTTTCTACACCCGTTTATGAATTGGCTTAAATGACAGCTATTCTATCGCCTTCCTCAACCGTATCTATTGCAGGGAAGTAGATGACCCATAGTCCTCCAAGCATAGACTTTTGCTAAAGCCGGACCTAGTTTTGTTAAATTATTACCTACTTCATCATTCATTCCCGTGGTGTCGTATTAGACGACTTAGGGAAAAATAATGGAAGGTGTGCAACGCCTTCTAAAGAACTGCGATCCCCAAGACGCCTGCCAAGCGTGGAGATTATGGCAAATACCCCTAAGTAGGGAAGACTGTGTTCAGCAGTAGACGATCCAGCTGATACAGTACAGTTAATACATATTTCGTATCAGAGTAGTTACGACACTTACGACTTAATCAGGTCGAAAATATCATGATATTCGGACATGTCGGAAAAACTCTAACAACTTGAAGTCTTACTTAACTGTTGTTATATGATGTTTTTCAATATTGACATTTTATTATTTATTTGTAAGTCTAGTCATTAGTAATTAATAATATTCTGTAATTCATAATTTAATTAGGCCCACTTGCGCCAACGTGGAAACGCGAGTTAAACTCATAAATTGCCATACAAAAACCAAGTTAACCCGACTTTAACGATCGAATTTACGTTAGCGCAATATGTAATTATAATTCTAGGTTAGCCTTAATAACATCTTCGACCACATCATTAGTGATCAAAGGCTAACCTATCAGTCATAAACAATAAAATTACAAATATCTTACTAATTATGTAAATAAATATATAAATTAAAATATTGAACGCAGAATCGGTGATGAAATCATACAATCACCTTTTACGAAACTCAACTAATTCCTTGTAAGTATGCATGACGACTTCCGATTCAATTTAAAATTCAACAGCTCTAGATTGAAGACAGTAAAACCAAAGGCGAAAGAAGTAAATGAGACAATTTGCAATTTAGAAAGAGATATAATTCAATTGAGAGAGGTCACCTGGCCAAGGGTTTTGCAGGCATTAAATTATTCAGGGTTTTGTTTTTCTTTGTTTCCCAAACTCAAGTAAATTGTGTTAGGCATTCCCAAAGGCGACGCATAAAAGGACAACGAGAGAGATTTACTGCGTTAAACTACGTGAAAATTTAAATAGGAGAATTTAAATTGTTGCAAGTTTATGCAAAAAACTAGATAATGTGGCAGTGTGAAATATATATGTTTAGTTAGCAGAAGTTTGCGTAAAATCCAAGGATAAGAAAATAACTTAGAGAATGTATATTTTTCTTTAAGAAAATAGGTCTACTTCACCGTAACGGTCAAAGCTATAACACAGAGACATCAATACAATATATCATCCAGAGGGAGTCGCACGAGGTGATGAATGAAAAAATATTAATAGGTGGCCAGAAGCGCCTTTTGAAGAACTGCCACCTTTCACAAAGATCTCCAAGACGCCAGCCAATCGTGGGGATTAATGGCAACCCCCCTTAATAGAGGAGACATCTGCTCAACAGTTGACATTATAATAAAGGCTGTTAATGATAACATTGTAATGTTTTTGGGCACAATTTTTCTTTCTTCGTTGGTAATATAAGTCTATCGTTTAGCATAGGATAGCGCTTAAAATCACATTTAGAAATACTTATTACTATTAGGAGAGAGGAGCCTGTGGGGTGCCGGCTAGAATGTCACCCCCTTATATCTTCACGTGAGTATCGTAAAAGTCGGCTAAGAGTAAAACACCAGTAGGTGGGCAGCAGCGCCTTCTGAGGAACTGCTGTCTTCCACTGCGATCCCCAAAACGCCTGCCAAGCGTGGGGACTATTGCAAACTATCCTTTAATGGGGGAGGCTGTTTTCAGCAGTGGACAATCCGGCTGATATAGTACAGTTCAGCACACTGAGGAGTGAAATCTCTGTATGTATTGAACCATGCATCGTGATGCATAAAATAGGTACTTTTTACAATTTGGTGTACGACTGTACGACATTTAAGTTAGAATTAGATATTAGTAGTATATATACTAATTACTGTATTAACGTACTTTAAATAGACAAAAGTAACTGATCATAAAATGTATTATTTTGTATGCTACCGTTATAGAACAACCACAAGGCCCGCCTACCTATAACAGTTGATGCAGATCGTCACAAGTGGCGAACTGCACCCCACCCTCAGGCATTTTTTTTTCTTTTTTTTTTCTTTTAGGCCTGATAGGTTAGCCTTTGACCACTATCTCTCCTGATGGTAAGTGATGATGTGGTCGAAGATGTTGTTCAGGCTAACCAAGAAGTACTGGCTCTCAAGGACAGCTGCCGGAACACACCGTTAGGTGCTTGGCGACAGATTTTCTGCTTGAGGGTGGTAGCTAGCCAGGCGGGCATTCGCAAAATGCCCTACCACCATGCTATAACGACTGCCATCCTAAGACAACAACCGGGACCGACGGCTTAACGTGCCCTCCGAAGCACGGAAAAAAAAAATATATATATTTTTTTTTTCACGTTTGGAGTACAACTTACGTTGTACTACAAACAAGACCAATATTGCAATTGGTTTTATACCTGTAAATGATGACGTAACCTTATAATTTTAATATTGTTATGTTTGTAATAACGCCTGCTATGCGGATTACATTACAAAATTACAAACATACAAGAGGTTTTTTTTTGTCATGTTAGCTTTTCAAGTTTGTAGTACAACGTAAGTTGTACTATAAATCCATCCCAATACGATGGTTAAAGAACGATAGGAAAAATTTAAGTTGTGACTCATGTCATGTTAGCTCAATTAGTTAGAGCATACCCCGGCTAAAGCGGTGGATGGACGCGGGTTCGAATCCCGCACATGATTTAAATTTTCCCTCTCGTATATTTGTAATTTTGTAATGTAATCCGCATAGCAGGCGTTATTGCAAACATAACAATATTAAAAAAAAAAAAGTTACATATTTGTTTAAATATTATGAAATTAACCACTTGATGTAATTCAGAGGTGTTTCACAATGAAAATATAATTTTAAGGCGCGTCTCCTGCAAATGTTTTTCCTGAAACAATACAGAAAAACAAAACTTCCACCTATAGTCGAAACAAAAATTTGGTTTCGTGGCTAATGGAAAACATACTGATGTAACAACAACCGACCAAGTTTTAGTACGTGAATGAAATGTACAGTGCGTGTTTTAGAAATAAAGTTTTGTGTATAGACCCGTCGCTTGCGCGGACCACGCGAAACTAAGTTTTATTTCATGTTTCAAAAAATACGTAGCAGAAGACGCGCCTTCAAGGAAAATCCAGCATTGAAAATAGTTTACAACAAAAAGTGCTTATTCCTACTTTCAATACTTAGTTAATACATCTCAGTTGCAATTCCAACCGTAAGGTTCTATTAAGTACCCAACTTGCTCCACTTTTCACTAGGTCCCAAAACAACGTTAAAGTTACATACTATAAAACTTTTTACCTTAAATTACCAGCTTTCGCGACACAAAAAACGCGTACTCTCAAGAGATTGTAAGCTTATAAAATTTGCAATAGTAAACTTTCTTCTCGCACAAAAAACTCCAGGGAAGAAATTATGCAAATTTTATTGCCAGTGTAGGCCCATAGATCTTATTATGATAATATAGTAGGGGAACAAGCAAGACTCCACCTGGTGTTATGTTATTGACACTGTCCATAATCAGTACAAAAAGGGTTCAAAATGCATCTCATGTGCTTGTTGGCACACTGGCTACACTATGTCCTTCAGTCCGGTACGCAGTTTTATTAATTATTGTTACTTGGCAACGAAATAAATAGACAAGGGTGGTAACTCTTCTGATATTGTCATAACGTAAAAGTCTAACATTGATATATATTAGAAGGTACTAAGCTACAAATTAAAAACGTAAAAATACAAAGAAATATATTGGTCCTTACATATGAAATTGGCGTTTTGTATGGGAGGAACAAAAAGTCGAATATTTTTTAATATAATATATTTAATTAATCAAAGTATGAACCATTATTTTCTATGCACTTTTGCCATCTCATAGGTAGTTCATTGATCCCTTTACTAAAAAAACCAGTCGGACGGGAATCAATAAAATCTTTGAAGGCGATTTGGACTGCCCCATCGGAGTTGAATATTTTCCCTTGCAAGAAGTTATCCAAATTTCGAAAAAAATGGTAATCTGTTGGAGCAAGGTCCGGGGAGTACGGAGGATGTCTTAGACTTTCCAATTGAAGCTCTTCTAATTTAGTAGCCGTCTGTAGCGCAGTGTGTGGTCTAGCGTTGTCGTGAAGCAGCAGTGGCGTGGAGCGATTGACCAGCCTAGGTTGTTTAGCCGCTAGCTTTTCCATCATGGTTTGCAATTCCTGACAATAGACATCAGCCGTAATAGTCTGGCCAGATTTGAAAAAACTGTAATGAACAATACCGGCACTAGTCCACCAAACGCTTACAAGTAACTTTTTTGGGGTTAATTTTCGCTTGGGGCAGGATTTGGCTGGCTGGCCAGGATCTAACCATTGCGCTGAGCGCTTCCGATTATCGTAAAGAACCCATTTTTCATCACAGGTAATGATTCGGTTTAAAATACCTTCATTATTGTGCCGGTTTAGTAATGTAACGCAGCAGTCGACGCGCGTTTGCCGGTTTGTTTCAGTCAATTCGTGAGGTACCCACCTTTCAAGCTTTTTAATCTTCCCAATTTGCTTCAAGTGAATTAAAACAGTTTTATCACTAACATCGCAGCCTGCAGCTAACTCGGACGTGGTTTGCGATGGATCCGCTTCCACAATAGCCTTCAACTCTTCATTATCAACTTGAGTCTCAGGCCGTCCACGGGGCTTGTTCTGCAGGTCGAAATTTCCAGAACGAAAACGTTGGAACCAAAAACGAACTGTGTTTTCTTTTGCAACACGACCGCCATACACATCATTCACCCTTCGAGTTGTTTCCGCAGCACTAGTGCCACGGCGGAACTCGTACTCGTAAATAATGCGATATTTATGGTTTTCCATTTTGTAAAATGAGTGACGCAAACAGAAAAAAACAGAAGAAAAAAAACAAATGAATGACGATCATCGAAGCACAAATACATGAGTCTATAGCTGTACAAATTTGAATTTGGAATTCCTTACCAAAGAGGAGAAATTCGTGATTAAAGTGGCCAGTACGAAAAACGCCAATTTCATATGTAAGGACCTAATATATGCAAGGAATAAAATAAAAAGACAAGGATTTACCTAAATTTAATGAAAATCTCTTCAGTAGTTTAAAGACACTCACACCTCACCCCTCTACAGTAAATTATTGATGCGCATTTGAAGGGCAAGCCTAGTATATACACTATGTCTTAGTGTAGTTGTAAATACCAATATTAAAATACAATAAAATAATAAAATATGAAATATCATCGTTTGGGTAGGCATTAAAAGTTGCGACTACACTCAAACAAGCTTTACCATATAAAAAAACTTTTTAAAAACAAGCTTTAATTATGTTTTTGTAGTAAAATGAAATAAAATTTAATAAAAATACCAGTCAAAACGATTCAAACGAGCCTGAACTCGATGAGGTTGCGTCGTTTCATTGCGATTGCGTTCCTTTGGCCACCTTCCAGCTCCATCATCAGATCACCACCATGTCATCATAATATTGCATTGTCACGCGATTTATACATGTATGCAAAATTTCAGCTCTAAACCTCAGCCGGTAAGCGGGAACTGGATTAAATTTAATTTGCAAGATTTGATGACAAACGTCGGGACAGGTGAAACTATATAAAAGCTTGTAAAAATAAGGAGTTAGCGCCTCCTAGATTGGAACCTACTACCTGACAGGCATGCTACCCACACATACACACGCACACATTTCCAAATAAATTTGAATGTGATGTGATGTATATGCCTAAGTCCCGTCATAATTAACGCTGTATATAATTAAATAACCTTACCGTATCGTATCAAAATTCTTATTTTAGAAAATCGCTTCAAAAACAAATTAAGCTCAAACAGTATCTTACCTACTTTTATAGTAAAAACATGAACAAGTAACAATGAAATAAAAACAACTAAGTTCCAATTGAGATTGATGATTCGAACAACGAAATGGAGTTAGGAGCAAAAGAAACAAAATAGATGGGGATTCTATTACTGCAAGAAGAGCAATAAATTTGCCAGTCTTAGGCATTGCCAAATCAGAACACAAATATCAAAGGTTTCAGGGAATTTACGGAACTGCTGTGACTAACCTTTCTAGAGTGAGGCGGGTCAGTTGACATGAAATAACTGCTATAAATACGTTTAATGTTTCAATTAATGTAGGACTTATTGCTGAATTTACGAATGAACGTTAATCTCTTATGCAATTATTTTTATATACTTAAGTACATGAATAATATTTAAAATTGTGGAGTCATTACCCTTTTTCCTCTCTATGTAGGTTAGATACAATATACATTATGTTTTCTCTAGGAACAGGTACAAGAACAACACAAAAAAATGTATGCAATATGGGGTGCCGGGTTAGGATTGCACCTCCCTATATCATCCCGTGGGTGTCGTAAGAGGCGACTAAAGGAAAAATACTGAAAGGTGGGCACCAGCGTAAAGAACAGCCAACTAACACTGCGATCCCTAAGCCACCTGCCAAGCGTGGGGTTATGGCTCTTTATAGGGGAGGCTGTGTTCCGCAGTGGAAGAGTCGGCTGATACAGAATGTAGTTATGCTGTTTTGTGTTTGGCCGGCCTACCCCTAACCCTCCTAGGGAAAGTTCTACTTGCTAGTATACTCGCTACCAATCGCCTATTGAAGACATCATAATAGTGATGTACCCGCAGTGCGTTTAATGCGCAGCAACAACATGCCAACGGTCATACTGCTAATTTTGCGCATTTTAGCCTTAGTCGGCTCTTACTACATCCAATAAAGACACGAAACAATTCAATTCTGAATCCGGGACTGTAATTTTAATGCTTAATATCATTAAGACAGAAATTAAAAAGCACTAGATATTTTATTTCCACGCTTTACAATATCGTATAAAATTTTTGAAAAAAATCTAAGAAAATGTTTGCCTCATATGGTGACATATATTTGGAGTTGGCGCATCTAAATTTTTAAATAAAGAAAACTATCTAAGTACAGTTTTTCATTTAAAAGTAGAACTCTATCCTAGTTGGTTTCGTTGTACATATAAACATTTAAAACTTGTTTTCTAAGGCCCGTTTGCCTCCGACAGCAATTTCAGCTCCACCGCACCGCCTTTAGAAGTTTCAGCTCCACCGGACCTTGCCTTTACCATATAGGTATATATACCTAAATAGGAGTTTAGTCATAAAATCCCAATAATTATCCAACCTGGAGATTAAATCTAGGACGATATATAAGAAGGAAGTACGATATATTTGTAATGTTTTTATTTTAAACTGAAGAGACAACTGTCAGGGCAGTCGAGTTGAACCGCAGAGTAGACTAAACACCGACAGCTAACCGATACGTGTCCCGCAGTGATATACGGCAGGATGGCGACAGTACGAATGTTAGTATGCAAGTCGGTGGGGGTATTCCGAATTTAAATTTATACAGATTCTGGAATATACGTGATTCTTGCAGACAGTCCGCTTCTAATGTCAAAGTTTAGATGTTAAGTATATAATGGCGGCTAATCTATAGTGCAATCTATAAATTAAAAAGTCATTAAAATATAATCAGATGTATTTTGAGGCGCACATTCTTACTTGTGTATGTCAAAAACTTTTTTTAAACGTTTGGATCGATTTTGATGTTTTTTTGAATGTGTGTGTGTGGGCCCCTTAACTAACATTCAAAACAAAACAAGGATGGTTGCGCTATCGAAAAAAAACAGACAGAAGAAAGTTGATGTTAGGTCAGCTAGTTTATCTCTAAATTTTACAATTTTCCATATAGTTAACTATAAAAAAAACAGTTTGACACATCTGAATACAATTATGGGAATATTAGAATTAAAAAATACAAAAAATATAAATTAACTGCTGCAAAACTAAGTTTTGATAGTGTGTCTCATATAACGAGTTATTATAGATAAGTATTTAAATAAGTATTCAATGCTTTATAAGATTAAACATAAATAACATTTTTAAGTTTAGGCATAGACAGCAACCTTTACAAGTAGTTCCAGATTAACAAGACACCGTGTACCATGAATAGAAAAGTCGAAATCAAAATATAATGTGGTATATTAAGTAGCTGACATTATACCTTTTAACATAATTATGTTGAAATGACCTTTTAACATATGATGATATATTAGGCTGCTATACAGGCTTAACAAACAAAGGGACCGGCTGTTAAGCTTTTAAGATCAGCCGGCGGAAGAAATCATTAGGTGCTTAGGTACTAGTAAGCCCACGCCGCCGGGATTCAAGCCATCGACCTAACGCGCGGCACAGGCATTACCACTAGACTATCACTTCTATAAAACTTATTGAACCATTATAGTAGTTCTATATGGAAGCTATGTAGCTAAAACATAAATACCTTCGTCCGTACATATGTAAAGATTTTCCATATATTCTATATTTGAATTTACGCTCGCCTAGACGATTAAACCTCTCAAGTAGTAAATCGGTATTTATGCACCTAATAGTGTATTCTGACAAGTGCCCTTGAAAGCCAGTAATTCTAGGTTGATCCTATTTGCCACCCTTGAAACTGATGCTGATCGAGGGTGGTAAACACTTACCTACCTCTACCTTCTTTAATTTCAAAGTCAAAATCATCGAATCAGTTTATATATTATAAACGTTACTAACAAATTTAAATATTGTAATATACCTACCACATTCTACAATTAAGTATAGCAAAAAAATATATAGAGCCATTGCGAGTACACGAGAGAAGTACGGGCAAATAAATTCAGGTCCATTCTTTTTAAACACTTTCTAAGAGTATTATGAAATTATTACAATGTTTGTTTAAATTACGTAGGTGACAGGCGATAGCTTGGCAGAGGCGGAATTGGCCAAGCTTTTATGTCGTTTGTATAATCACAAATTGTATTGTAATATTTCATGTTTTTCACTTGCAACTTCCTATAAGTTTAATTTTTCTTTGCTAATCTAAACCCTGGCACCGCTATTACTTAACAAAAAGAGCAATGGTAGTCAAAGGCTGCCGTAAATAACCAAATTTTAGTATATCCAAGGAAATATTATGAAATAATAATGATAACAAACTGCCAGTGCACAAAGCCACTCATATTTTGAACGGACACCACCAGTAATATTATGTTAATATATGTATGCAGTGCACAAAAGGCACCAAAATGAATATTCGTTTGCACCAACCTATTTCGAGTTTCACAATGATTCTCGGAGATACGTGACTCCTGTGCAAAATGAGTTTTCACCCGGTTTATTTTTCGAATTTTACTTTAGAATACTGGATAAAATTTCATCCTTATAAAGAACCAAATTAAAAGAAATTCTTTATTTTTTTATTGCTGATAGGATTAGCCTTTGACCACAATCTCACCTAATGGATGGTAAATGATGATGTGGTCGAAGGTGTTAATAGGAATAGCATTGAAGTTAAGTACAGCTGCCGAAACACAGCGACAAGCAGGTTTTTTATGCGATAGGAGGGAAATCGAACAGGCGGCTCACCTGGTGGTAAGTGATCACCATCGCCCACGGATATCCACAACACCAGAGGCCCCTAAGTCATATCTGGTAGGAAACCTTCACCAGGCAGCTGGTTCCAAATTGTGGCAGTTCGAGGTAGGAAATGCCGTGAAAATAGCAAGGATGTGGACTTCTAGACATCGACATGAAATTGATGAAACATCATGCTTTGTCGGGACGTCCGATGGCGAAATGACCTGCAGGTAGTAAATCCAACAGTTCCTCGGGACACTCACTCACATTAGGTTATTACTTCATCATGTTAAAATGTACGCATAGTCCACAAAAAACATCCATATAAGGTTTAAAATATGCACATTTTAACATATATCTCTAATCCTGCATTTTTCCGGAAAGCAAACAACACGAGGTAGTTAGTTGGACACCTAGAGTAGGGGTTTCGGGCTCACAACAAACAAATGCAGCACGGCAACAAACGGTGTGTAAACTACATTTATCACACTCGTTGAATACGTGCAATAGACATGTTGACATTTAATTTATTACTTTAATATATAAAAGTTTCCGGATGAAAAATTACAAATAAAAACGTATATATTTTAATATTGTTAGGTTTGCAATAACGCCTGCTATGCGGATTACATTGCAAAAATTACAAATATACGATAGGAAAAATTTAAGTCATGTGAGTAAGTGGTACTATAGATGTCGCTCCATCTCAATACGATGGTTAATGAACGATAGGAAATATTCGAGTTCTGACATCATGTCATGTTAGCTCAATTGGTTAGAGTATGCCCCGGCTAAAGGGGCGGATGAACGCGGGTTCGAATCCCGCACATGAGTTAAATTTTTCCTATCGTTAATTTGTAATTTTGCAAAAACGTATATAGTTATATACAGTTCAGATCAATAAAAGGATTTAAGGGTATCCAATTGTTCATAGTTCATAAATACATGACGGTCAACTAATGGTTTTGTAGCAGTGATGGCCTAGTGACAATGGCTTTGGACTGCCACGCAGCAGGGTCAGAATTCAAATCCCGCCACGTACTTGAGGTTATCAGGTGGTAAATCGCATTACGAATACTAACAAGCTAGCCAGAGAGTGTTTGTAGTACCTCCCGCAAGTGAAAAATCTGTTACTAAGCACATAAGCTAGAGCTGTCCTAGAGATTCAGTTATACCACAGATAACAGACTTCTACTATTATAGGTTTCTTTCTTGGTTATGACGGGCAAACGAGCAGGTATCATCACCTGGTCATTAGTGATTACCGTTACCCACGGACTCATGCAACAACAGAGATCTCGAAGATGCGTTGCCGGCCTTAGAGGATGGAATATGCTTTCTTCTTGAAGGCTCCTAATAATGGTATTGATTCGGAAATATTTCACATGGAAGCTGGTTCCACATATAGTGGCAGTGCCAGGCAGTGCAAGTTGAGCCTATTTACTACCGTCCCACATCATCCCTTACCGATAAGGAGATAAAGGTCACGACTAGCTTACTAGTTGTAAAAAGACTAGCTTGAACACCAATCACAGCTTCAACGAATATACTGTGTATTTACAAAGGTTTTGAGTTTGAAAATATGTTTAATACCTAACCGTATTTAAAGAACTGGGCTACTAAACGTGAGTACTTAATACAAAGACTCAGTAGGAGTATTCAGAACAGTCAGTTTTGGAGTTGTAGAGGCCGAAATTAAATAATTAGCTTCAGAACACAGTACATACTGCATACGTAATTACGTTTTCAATTAAGTTTACGTACTAGTTAAGGACCTACCATCCAACAGAATAATTTCATTCCATCCTTCGTTATGCCTTCTCAGGGTTCCGTACAAAAGACCAAAACAAAGTTCTATTAATGTGACTCCGCTCTCTGTTTTTCCGTCCGTCAATAAGTCACGGATCTCTAGCTCTCTCTCTAAAGACTATGAGGTAAAATTGCCTGAGCATTGAGTCAAAACGTTTTGTGAGAATCTCTTCAGCATGTTTGTCTCTAAGATTTCCATACTTAATGTGACCCATTAATTTTTTTTGAATATTAATAAGCGGAATACTTATTCAAACGGAATATTTCTCCGCAAGGAGTGTGAAAAGTAGTACTTAGAGGACTTTATAATATTCATGACATGAGAATAAATAAAAAATCCACTAACTTATCATCATTAACATTTTCCCATGCGTGACCTGACTGGTCTAAAATCTAGCTACTGAATGAACTACCGAGCTAGTTCCGGTTTTAAATCTTATTCGAAAGTAGGTAGAGAGGGATCTTTTATTTAAGTACGTTCCCTCACGGAGAAGTCACTCTGGTCCACCAGATTATCTTTCCAATTCATTTCCTCTCAACCACGTCCCATATTATTATGAAATGATATTGAACCGTTCGTACAAGTACAACATGAGAAAGGATGATAAGGAAAATACTAAGCTACTACGAATTTCTCCTTATCTTGCAATAGGTAACCGAACTATTTCGCTTATGCTCAGAGTTCTAAAAATATGACATCAAGTCAGTACTAAACATCATAAATTCGTAAATCATAGTAGATACAAGAGAGCCAGAGATCTAAAGTCGTGGGTTTGAATACCGCTCGTAGACGGTTAATGATATAAAATTATTTCACATCTGCTATGATACGGCACTTATTGGTATATAGTGATTGATGATAAATAAGCTAAACCTGTTTGAAATGGGGACTTGCTTTCAAGCTGCCGGAAGACACCGTTGGGTGCTTGGTATATTTTGTACTTCAGTGTGGTAGCCCAGCCCAGACAAGCATGCACAAAATGCCGTAACACTAAATGAACATTAGTACATTGTACATCGAGGGGAGAAAACGATCTATTTCTGTTCGAGAGTTTGTTTAAGCCCGACGCGCAGCAGAGGGCTTAAAGGCTACTCGAGAACAGAAATAGAACTTTTTCCCGAGTGATACATAGTGCTTTATACTACACCTACGAGGAAAATAAAATCATTAACTATACGTTTTCTCGTACTTACCTCGAGACTTCTCAGGCAGTAAGTTCTTTATGACTTTTTGAGCTGCCTTTCTTATTTCTGGTGGCGTCATCATTATAAAATCGTCACTTTCACTATCAGACGTTTTGGAAAATTATTTAGAATAATTAAAAGCGTACTGTTAAAATGTCAATTGAATAAAAAATAAAATTTAACCAAACATAACAAATTGCCGCGCTTTTTTTCTCGTAGTGCAAAAAAAGGTTGCCAACCTCCTTTCATTGAAAATCGAGTACAAATAAACATCACTCCTCTTTTTTTCTAATTATTTGATATAAAACCTTTTTGAATTTTTTTTTTTGTGTAAGCAGCTAAAAACAAAAGAACGCTACCATGGCAGGTATAGATTTTCATCTACGAATAAATATGAAAAGAAATGTAATTCATGCTCAAAAACAACAGAACGCAAACTATACCGCAGCGGGCGTGGCTTAAAAAGTGTACCGCGCGGCGCTGTCAGTTCGCCGTGTGGGTTCGAGTCATGTGGTAGTACCGCGGCCGCGGTTTTATTCCCCGCGCGGGAATTTTCAACTGAATTCATCAATGTTCTTCTACGTTGTTTAATTCTGAAAAAATACCATACTGTGTAGAAAAATGCTGGAGAAGCCATACGGATATAATAAAATCGGGAATAATTTGTATAAACGAGTAAATAACAATATTTTGGAAAGCCATACTTGACTACCCTGGATAGTTTTATGCAACATGAATTTTACATTAAGTCAAAAATAACTTCGGAACATTGTTAGTCTGAAAACATTTTTTCTGAAAACAATTCAATTTTTTTTTCGGATGCTCAATTTTTAATGTCAAATTGTACTACAAATGTCATAAAAAAACTTTGATAAAGGTCCTCAATTGTAATTTAGTATTTGTGCTTCTAATGACATAAAAACATCCTAGAAGTAGGGCTTCTGACAACTGGCAAAGTGTTAGTTGTATCATCAGTGAAGTGTCAGTGTCGTATTTCTCAGTATTGATTTAATTTTTGGGATACAAAGAACATAAAAATTACAAATAAATTGATTTTAGGCCTTGTAACTGTCATACGTAAGCGTAACTTCTAGGTACTTTTTATGTCATTTTAATCCAAAATATGAAATAGAAACGGAAAAATATGATATTAACTGTCATTTTGACAGCTGTCATGCTTGAGATCTATATCTAGATAACTATTATGTAATTTGTACCTAAAACATATAAATACTACATCAACTGCCACGTTGACAGTTGTCACACCTATGGCTGCGGTATTTTTACTTCCAATAGGTATATATAATCCATCTACTTAATTTGGCACAATGGAATACTAGAATATTCGTTTTTGGGCACGCTGCCAACTGGTAGAGAGCTGGAGTGCTTAAACTGCCTGCAAGCCTGAAATGGCAGCTAGGTTGACTGATTTCGTTGTAGTAGCTAAAAGTATTTATTATAGTTTGCAGCATTTTGTTAAAATACAAAAAAAACTTGATGTACTTATTCATCTAATAAACGCAATAAGAGATTTTTAAAATCTAATTTAATTCTGAGTTATATCCTAATACCAATATTGACTTAAATAAAACATTTTTACTTGAAATCCATTTCTTTTTTTCAGCGCATTATATGTATATACCGACTTTTAAATTATAGAATATTATTTCCAAGATAGTAATTCCAATCTACTGAAATAAATTGCATGAAAAACCTAAAATATTTTATTGAAAAAACCCTGTAATAGAAAATGAATACGTAAACAAGCTTACATATTGTAGCATAACGCCATCCACGCATATCTAAAGCTGGGAACGCACTACAGAGTTTCGTCGCGAAGCTGCTGTCACTACCTAATATGCATTTACAGGGGTGCAGAGCAGTGCTGCAGCTAAGTGGCGCAACTTTTTCGTTCACAATAGCAATACGGCGTAGCAGAACGGGTTTTCCAACTAATGGCAAAAATTCGAAATGGATGAAGTAAAATAATCGTGGTGTCTTGCAAAGAAGCAGATTTAGCTAAAAAAATATTTGGGTGCAAGATATAACAAAATTCTCGTTCGAAAAAACTCTTTTTCACGACTCTTCAGAGATAATGATCGATTTCACACAGATTTTAGAACCTAAAATAAAGGTCTTATGAATTTTTGAAACGTGGGTGGAACGTGAAATGACTAGATAATTAGCGTCTCTCCTCATAGTGTGGTTTACGCCATTTATAAATCCATACAAATTAATATTTCCCGAGCCACGCCGTTTCGCTGCCGCGCTCTGTCCGCAGTAGTGCGGTTTGACCTTAGGCAATGACGGCGGTGACAACTTCACCTTGACGCGACCAATCAGATGCGATAATTTCTATGCGCCAAATCAATTAACCAATCCAATTGAATTTGGAAAATAGTACGTGTTTTGTTACTTGTGAACTTGATGAGGCCGAAATCAAAGCGTTCACTGTATCAGAGTTATACTTCTTTACTTTATTTATTCGTAGATTTTCATACAACATTCCTTTACTGCTACGGAGTGAAGGAATGAAAATCCATATAACTTTCCACGCCGTACATTATAAAGGAGAAATGACGAACTTTATAACATGTTTTTGAATGTGTAATGAGACGTTTTATGAGTGGGTGTGGTATAAAATATATTTAATTATACGCCACCTAATTATCATAATAGCGTACAAAACTTGCCAGATATGCTTAAGTTTATTATTATCACTCGTTCGCAAGCAGCCAACTAATTAGACTGGATGGGACACATCCCAGATCCAGCAGTTTCACAAACTTAGAGTAAATCATTTAACAGGTTTACACTCAGAGCTGTGACTGAAGTCACAGTATAGTTCTATTCAGTACATATATCAGCGCGGAATACGTCAAATTTGGCAATAAATAAGAAAGTGAGATCATCATCGTCATTTTCCCACTTTAATATTATTTTTTCTGTATAAGGTTGTGCATTTTGGGTCGAATGGCGGACCAATATAATTTCCCAGTAAGCTTTCATCTAATCTATACGACAGCGGATGCTCTTTCGCATATACAGCCGGCAGTCAATCGCAGCTAATCTGGTACTTTTTTAATTCATCGGTGTCCATACTACGATGGTTCTTACATATATATAATCACGCCTGTATTCCCCGAAGGGGTAGGCAGAGGTGTGTAAACACCCATGTTTCACTAACTTAGTTTAAGTCCCATGTAATAGGGGGTGCCAGCCTATTGCCAGTCACCGGCACATTTTCAGGGTCATACAAAATGTTTTCTCTAACACATTGGACTGGACAACATATTACGAATAATATGTTTACGCTAACAACATATAAGACAGGAACACAAGAACATATTGTATTAAACCCTAGCAGGGTACTAAGATATTTACAGCTCTGGTGCGCGTCCAATGCACACGTGGTGTGTGCATTGGACGCGCAACAGGACAACAACCTACTCACATAAGAAGTGGCATGCTGCTCATTTGGTGCACTTTTCGCTTAGTCGACTCTTACGACACCCACGGGAAGAAATGGGGAGGTGACATTCTAACCTGGCACCCCACGGGTATCGATGGTTTTTATTATTAAAATTTGTAATTGCAACTGCTGCGGCACTGCGGGTATAGCCTATTTGGTCTATCCTAGCAACAATCTGTATTCACCGCCGCATCACATTTCTAAGGGAATATCCTGAAATCGCGAAGTTGCAACAAACAGACAAATACGGACCTCTATCCTAGCCTTAGCCTACACAGAAAGAGCTGATACTTAGCGTCAATTCACACTTAAGATTGTATCCTCTTCGAGTGGCCGCTGCGCTGCCAGCTTACTGTCAAACCATTTTGGACTTTGTCTCTATCACTACAACGTATACTATAGGATAAAAGAATTGACGGCGAGACTTGTGCAACTCTTTCAAGCGCTAGTATGCATTATAATGATGAAAACAAAGTCGAAAATGGTTTGACAGTAAAACTTCAGGCCGCTGTCACTTCGGTGGGCGTCGAGTCTAATGCTCGCTTCGCCACGGCTTCGGATTCCTGTCACAGCGCAGCCGCTACAACTCACAAATGGGCCAGCACTGTTTTACAATGGCCGGGGTCTGTTTGTTCCCGCCATGCCTCCAGCCTTTTAAATACACATACGCTACGGGTAAGATACACAAGTACCACATGGGTTCAGGTAGAAAGTATAGCGTACTGACAGTAATTTAACATAACCTACATAATTTATATCTGTCCAGAGGATCTATATTTATTATTAGGACCAACAGTGTTCAGTAACGACATTGTTTGTTTACGAAAAATATATAATCGAGTTGTCTTTTAATATTTTACCGGTAATTTAGGGACGTTTGATAAGGGATCAAAATCCTAAATGTACCATAATGATAGGTTGGGATCTTCAGTACTGTTCCATGATCAGTACTAGTTTTCTGAGAGCACGTTGTTTTAATTAGCTTATGAAATTAAGAGCTTGTCTCGTCAAAGTTAATTATAAAAACATGTACGATGAAGTATCTAATGATATTAATTAGATTAAGAAATTAAATAAACCTTCTTTTTCGCATGGCGATTTTAGACTGTTCAATATTTTTTTCTCCGACCGCACTGAACAATACCCACATAATGAAGGTATTTTCTTATTTTTTATATTTTAAGCTAGCAAATACATAAATAATAGTTTTAAGTAGACGCACCTCGAAGTTTAAAATATTTTAGCGATTACATACTTAGATATCTTAAATTCTTTCACAGAACAACCTGGATTTTTTTCTTTTATCTTTTATCCTATTTATTCAATACCGTGTAATTTTTATTGAATTTAGAACATTTTGCAACAGTTCAAAAAGTACTTTGCTTTTACTTTTTAATATAAATACAAACTATTTAGCGATTTTCTATGGCTGTTATTCTTATAGGTGTGAGGTAAAAAATTGTATATATCGCTCGGAAGGAAAGTTATTTGGCGTGTCGTATCCTTGAATTTAGGATTATTATTTATGTATTGCATTAGGCCTGACGTCTGAGGCAGCATAGGATTATTTCTAGAATTCTTTGCTTTATTACAAGTAGTATTCGCAACAAATAACTTTGCCGTCTTGTATTACGTATAACTATTAATAGATTTTAATGAACAGGGATTAGATAATGAAGTTAAACAGGTATTAATTCAATTCAATTATTTCAGACATAGTCCATAGTATTACATTAAATAGCAGAAATTTAGCTTATTATAATAACAATAGTGTCTATAGCAATAATATGAAATTACAGTTAACAAAATATTGAAATGAGTTCAAAACATTCACATACAATTACTTTTTATATCTATAAGAATATGGAGGCGCTGCATGGGTGATGAAGGGGCAGTCATATGAACCTGCAATAAGTTTGAACCGGTTTCGAGAGTTTTAGACTTTCTTCAAGCAGTAGTGCCTAAAGAGGAGTGCATAAAACTGGCCGACACTCATTTAATCGGCTAATAAAGTGGGGTCACTTGGTGAAATAGCTGTTATATTATTATTTTATGTCACTTATATCCCCGGAGATAAGACAGAGTTGTTTCAAGTTTACGTAAAGATGTCTTCTTGCAGTAGTTTTACACCATTTTTGGTGAAAGCGGCAGTGAAATATTTTCATAGTATTGTAATTGACTTGTGAGCATTGACATTAATGTTTTGGTTATTGGAATGCGGGCGAAAATATTATCGTCTGTCTGTTACAGATTTCGACTGATTCAAACATTGCATGTTAGAAAATCCAAATAACTGTTGACCTCTACTTTGCAAAACGGCACTAAGACACGTTTTACGCCACTTGACAAACAAAGCGGATTCACGCATACAACACAAGGATCGTATTACAATGAATGTACTAAAAAACTATTTTAGCAATTCCAATTCGATTTCGATTAGTGTTGTCGACAGATACATTGTATAAATAAATATCGGCTGCCGAAAAAGGGTTGAACGATTTTTTTCTAGCAATTTGACGGTTTAGTAGGCAACTTGCTCAAGGACGAAATGAGAGTAAGTCGAGCGGCAAACCCGATGGTAATCGATATCGCTACCATGATCTAACTAGTCTCGTCTCTATCCTTTGATTCCGGAGATGTTCCTAAGGGACGATTCTATGTACTTGGTATTTGTATTTTGTTTTTATAAAACTTCGTCTTTTTATCTTTCAGTCCTTATCTCAAGCTAAGTGAGGTTGGTACAACGTTTAATTTTTGCCACTTCTATTGCTCGTCATCTTACTTTTTAGACATTTCACACACATATTCTTCTTCACGCAGTCCATCCGTCTGTACCTTTAATTTGTTTAGTGATTATTTTTGTGTATCTTCAAACGTGATTGGCTAGCCTCATCTGTCTCCCCAGGGTGGTAAATGATGACGTGGTCGGCAAACATCGGCTAAGCCAAGAATGAGAACTGGCTCTCAAAGAAAGCTTACAGTAGATACAGTAGGTCCTTGGCAATATATTTTCTTCTTAAGTGCACGTTATGAGACCGGGGGTCATTTGTAATATGCTCTAGCATCATGCGGTTAAGTTGAACCTCACGGTGGGTTTCAAACTGGATTCTTACCGCGGCAGTCCACAGCTAATGTCACTGGGCCATCATTACTGGCAAATTGTAATATGTACTTAAGTAATTATGTGTATTAAAATACTCATGTTTCATGTTTCACCGTAATAGCTGGAATGGAATAAAAGAACTCGAGATTACAAAACGGCGCGCAACGCTTTGACATACCAAGGAAGCAGTCATGAAGTCAAAATTCAAGTTAATACTTTACTATAGGTAATTCTTTACATTAAAGAGTTGGATTCCAGGAGCTCTACAATTAATGTCAATTTATAAAGAGAAAAATGTCGCTATTATACTGCGCACAGCGTATGCTTTTCGTGGAAATCCAATTTATATAAGCAGCAATATTGAAGTATGTTTACCGACTGTCAGAATTTGTATTACGTTCATTCATCAAACACCGTATAAGTTTGAATTTATGCTGTGGCGTGTGAAATACAAATTGACGTGTATAAAGCAACAACATTATTACGATGGAAATATATACAGCTATCAATTTGTAAGTAGATCGAATCATGATGTGCGTAGAAAGTTACCTGTTATTCAGATATTTTCCAACCTATCTGTATCATTTTATAATAACGTGGGAGTTACCAACGATACTGTAAACACTTTTCCCAATACCAGTACATTTAAATAAAATATTTTTTGTAGCATATTTTGAGTCCAATTTTAACTTTTTAAGGTTTTGTTCGAGGAAAACGGCCCATTTTATGTTTAAAGGGCTTACCAAGTATGTGGTTTTATGCAGCTATAAGTTCATATGTTTTGTGATATCCGCATATCTTAAAAATACAAGTTCAATCAACATTTGTTTCTTATTTTGACAAGAACGAAACACAATATTGATACTTTTCTTTAAACTTTCGTGAAATAAACTCATGTTTCTAAGTCATTAAAATAAAAAAACACGGACGAATTAACATCAAAATAATAATAATTATGCTGACTAACTTCGACGTTTCGATCAAGTTGCATTGACCGTGGTCACGAGTAGACGGACAATATTTATGTAAAATAATAGCCCAATCGCTAAAATATTGAGGTAAAATGGGAGTTTTGCTGGCCAACAATATTGTAATTAAACGTTATTCAAAAAATCTTATTGAAATCATAACAGACTGTGACCGTTTGACAGAAGGCTTATATAGCGTAAACTTGCCCGTTTGCGAGCATTCGTAAACTGCCTTTACTGTCATGTGGAGAAGCTAAGAAAGTGTGACGTACACCGTGTCCCAAAATTCAACGATAAGCCGGCATCGGTGCATGGACCTACTCATGACTCCTCGGAAAAAAAAAAAAAATATTATAACTGTTTTTTTTTATTAATTACAGAGACTTTTATAAATTTCATCGATATTCGATACCCATTATGCTATTTTCAACTACCATGACCACAATTTTTGACATATTTTTGATATTTTTTGTGCATTAGCAACCTAAGAAGGACGGCTATCTACCACAATCCTTTAAAATTACAGAAAGTCTGTATTTATTTTACAAAAATCAGTAAAAAAAAAAATTTTTCTTATAATTTTCATAGATTTTAACATTCTATGCACTTTCTATAGTCTGGGTTAAAAAAAAAAGTATGGACACTACCATGGCAAGTTTTATTAAAAGTTGGCGCAACTTTAAAAAATTCTCTGAAATAAAAAAAAAAAGAGTTATAATTTTTTTTTTTTTCCCGAGTAGTCATGAGTAGGTCCATGCACCGATGCCGGCTTATCGTTGAATTTTGGGACACGGTGTATATGTATTTAGGACATGAATCCACAATGTCTCCGAGTTTGAACACTTTATATTCAAAATATGACGAAACTACGTTTGTATGGAAATCGCTACGTACACCTTACGTTCGGCAGGATATATGAACTTTCCGGGGCAAGATGGTGAATGCTAACGCGACTCTATCTTGCCCCACCTCAGCGAAGGACTGCTCACGAGGGGGTTTTAGTGGGTTCATGTCTCACAGAGCAAAGGAATTTGCCCAAAAAAAAAAAAGGATTTGAACTTTGGATCTCTTGCACGGTAAACGACTCAAAGAAACGTCATCAAATGATTAAGGTCTGCGTAGCAGTTACTTCAAAACATAATATTAGATAAATATAAAATCTAGAATGTCACTCTCGCATTGCTACCTGTGGGTGTCGTAGGAGGCGACTACGGGTAAAATCCCGGAAGGTGAACAGCAGCTCCTTCTGAGGAACTGCTATCTTAAACTGCGATCCCCAAGACGCCTGCCAAGCGTGGGGATTATGGCAAATCCCCCCTAAATGGGGAAGGCTGTGTTCAGCAGTGGGCCATCTGGCTGATACAGTATAAAATCTAATTACACCAATATAATACATGCGAAACTTTGTGAGTGAGTGTGACATGGTATATTTGTGTACTGCTTAGCGCCAAAATGGCGTGACCGATTTGGATGAATCTCTATAAACTTGATATGTATATAATTAAGGTCCATGGATTAACTAAGGATAATTCATCATCATCGTCATCACCATTGACGGTACGCTGGCGAAAATTGGGGCGCAGTTAGTAATCTAATAAAATGCCTGTAAATGTATTGGCTGCGCAGTTTATTTAGGAATTCAATTATATGCTCATATAACAGCGGCTGTATAATACAAATTTATTTAACTTGGATATAGCAACTGCATTTTATGCGGATTAGTAAGAGTCATTTATATTGGTCTAATATATGGTATTTTTTTTATACCGGACTGGGTAGCACCTGACCTCTATCTCACCTGATGTTAAGTGATAACGTTATCGATGATGAAGCGTGCTTACCCAGAAGATACCTATTTACTCGCGTTTTAAAGACCCCCATATTAAATTTAACCGGAAACACAGAGTCAGGCCAGTTAAAATTAAAGCTAATTTAAAGGTTTAGTATTAAAACAGTTTTCGTATGTATATGAGCACACAAATATTTTATAAAGTACATAAATAATTTATTTATTCACTTGCGAGAATAGGTGAAAAACATTTTATAAACATTGTGGTCTTGAATAGGTTAAGTACTCTAGCTCCTCTATCTCCGCTATAAAAGCATGCAAGGGTTATTGAGACATAGAAATATTGTTTTAAAATATAAATACAAAAAATGTCACACTTATAAAATAATACACGAATGTCATAACTTCACTAAAATTATTTTTATCGTTAAGAAATGCATTGAGTATAATACGATTTTTCTATCAAAAATGTGTTAAGAGCGCATTTGAAAGTCCTAATCTCATTTTCAGCACGTATACTTTTTGGTACTTTATTGTAAACCATTGGGGCCATACAAAACAAACTACGACGCAACAAAAGGGATTTGTATTTAATTGGCAGATGACTCAGTTGCCCCTCTCGCCTACTCGCTTCTTCGTATTTGATAAATAACTTCGGGTAGGTTCTTCCAAATACCTCTATTTCGCTGATATGAATCGACGGCATTGTTAAGAGTTTACATAACCTGTACTGTACTGTAACAGCCGACTCGTCCACTGTTGAACACAGCCTCCCCTATTAAGGGGGTATTTGCCATAATCCCCACGCTTGGCAGGCGGCTTGGGGATCGCAGTGTAACATGGTAGTTCTTTAGAAGGTGCTGCTGCCCACCTTCCAGTATTTTTCCATTAGTCGCCTCTTACGACACCCACGGGATGATATGGGGAGGTGCAATTCTAACCCAGCACCCCACGGGAAGTGTTACATAACCTAAGTTAGTAAAATCTAACATGCATTATTTGTACCATTTGGTTACAGACCGTCCGCTCTATTGGCCTTACTACAGGCCAACGTTTTAGGCGAGATTGATCGCGGAGCAGTGATCCAACGTTTGATTACCAAGTTATTGTGTTAGGTCAGGTAACACACAAGCGGTTACAGATGTGCCTATATATAGTTACCACTTCACGTATATTCAGATGTTATTCACACATTTATTTATTACTTATTAGGAAGACTATCGACTAAATGCTATATATATAACAAACGTATATAATGAAATGACTTATTCACAAGTCTCCATAGGTATAACTAAAATGGGTTACATAATAATATATAAATCATGTATACTACAAAACCTACGAAGGGAGTTTTAATGTAATCTACTTTAGCTGCTACGTACAGTCGCCTGCATAAGTATACACTTAGTAATTTTCATAATAATTTGATGTCACTAAATTCTTAATAATCGAATTATTAATAAATCTAATTATTCTTTAATTTGGCACAAATTCCAAAATTACAATGTGTATACTTATTATTGCAGGTGACTGTACCAAGCGATTATGTCGATTATGTATTATACTCAGTCCTCACGGATGTTTCTATACAATCAGATACCATTCAAATATATGAAGAAAAAATACATCATTAATTGACCATCTAACCCTGCACCTTACTTTCATTCAAAAGTTTGTACTTATTGGTATCGTATATTGTATAGAACTAAAATAAGGAACTAGAATAAAGCAATTGTTTCGTGGGTTTAAGGCAATACGAATAAGATCTCATTAAAATTTACAAGAGTAACGCTTTGGCACAAACACATTATGTACTTAATTAAATAAAATTATAAGTACACAGACTCAAAAAAAGTGAGTATAATAAAACCTTGTGAATTGTAATTAAAAGCTTTGTGATTTTAATTGGATCTGCAACTATATCGTAACAAGAACCAAAGTTTTATAGGCAATAAATAACGTAAACACAATAAATATTATATTTAGAGAATAACAGAAAAAAAATATCATTGTTATTTTCATATGTTCTTCCATTCATGTGAAAACATAGAAAAGATACTAACGTTTCCATTCAGGTGGAAACATTTTCAAAGCAACGATAGATGGAATGTGAGAGAATAAAATATGTTTCCTGCTATGAAGAGTGAT
The DNA here is from genome assembly GCA_963890685.1 of Plagodis pulveraria. Taxonomy (NCBI): domain Eukaryota; kingdom Metazoa; phylum Arthropoda; class Insecta; order Lepidoptera; family Geometridae; genus Plagodis; species Plagodis pulveraria. Next base: position 20,827,373 of record OY982956.1, on the reverse strand, counting down.
AAATCACAACTGTTGGGAAAATGTTTTGCAAGTGTGCTTCTTATATTTTGAGATTGTCAAGCATATATACACATACCTACTTACTATAACATTCGTGGTGTTCATTATGTATTTTTTTTATTGCTAATTGGTAAGCCTTTGAACAAAATCTCACCAGTAAGTGATGATGTGGTCCAAGGTGTTCACAGGCTTAAACCTAGAATTTTGAGAGCCAGTACTTCCAGGTTAGCCTGAACAACATCTTCGACCAATTAATCACTTATCATCAGGTGAGATAGTGGTCAAAGTCATTATAAAGGTCAATCTATCAGACATAAAAAAAACTTGGCAACAGATTTTCTACGTGAGGGTGGTAGGCACGCCGCTGCCGCGCAGTAGGTCCATGGTTCGAACCCCGCCGCGGGCCTGAGCTTTAGGTGGTAGGGCATTTTGTTAAAGCCCTTAAAAACTGTCGCTAATCACCTAACGGCGTATTGCAGCAGGTGTCCTTGATAGCCAGTAATTATAGGTTAAGCCTGTTATCTTCGACCACATCATCACTTACCGTCAGGTGAGATTATGGTCAAAGGCTTAACTATGCAATAAAAATAAAAAATAAACACCCCCAAAGTGAAATCATCAGGGAATAGCCACCGAGATATACTTGTACCTACGTACTTTTATAACGATTCTAGTTTGAATCCAAAGGTTTTTTTAGGTCAATGCGGAAAAAAACACATAATTTGTAGCCAGGTACCTAAGTTCTATGTAGTGGCTATGTGCTGCCAAACACATTACATTATCATCAAGCTCGTATAAGATAATATATTGTGAAGCAGTGACAACTCAGTAGCAATGGCTATGGACTGCCACGCAGCAGGTCCATGGTTCGAATCCCGCCGCGGGCTTGAGCTTCACCGCATTGTCAAAGGGAATTTTGCGAATGCCCACCTGGCTAGCGACCACCCTCAAGTAGAAAATCTGTCACCATGCACCTAAGGGTGTGTTCCGGCAGCAGGCCTTGAGAGCCAGTGAAATTACAGGCAGATGAGACTTCATAACTGTGTCTCAAGGTGACAGCAATGCAATTCGTAACTTGTAACGAAATGCATCTGTTATAGGCAGAGATTAATCAGCTTAACATCAGGTGGGCCTCGAGCTTGTTCCGTCACAATAAAATGAAAAAAAAAGATTATTCATTTCGCATAATATTTTATTTTGTAAAACGTATCAGTAAAATCCATTATTGTTTTCGTTTCCGCACTTCCTCAACTGTAATAAAAGGAAGATAAATGAAAGCCCCTTTTTTCAAATTATTAATATAACCAAACCAATTCATCCCCAGTTTCCAATTTCCGAATGAAACCGAATCCTATTTGTATAATAATTATTTTAACTTCAAATAAATACATTACGCCATAAATTTAAATAAAATAGAGATAAATCGTGAATTTACAGTTTTTGTTGACTTAAATTTCATATATACTTTGCAGTTTATATCACATTCTGCCAACGTTATTATTCTTTCAATCTTTCTTTAAACGTCGTATTTTCATGTTTTTGAAAACGTAAAATATTTATTTGTTTATGCCTGATAGGTAAGCATTTGACCACTATCTCACCTGATGGTAAGTGATGATGTGTTCGAAGGTGTTGTTAAGGTTAACCTAGAATTACTGGCTCTCAAGGACAACTGCAGAAACACATCGTTAGGTGCTAGGCGACAGATTTTCTACTTGAGGGTGGTAGCTAGCCAGGCGGGCATTCGCAAAATGACCTACCACCATGCTATAACGACTGTCATCCTAAGACAACAATCGGAACCGATGTCTTAACGTGCCCTCCGAAGCACGGAAGCGCTCAGTAGTAATGTCACTAGCGGTCACCCATCCAACTCATGACCTGAATGAAACTGATTTCTGGAAAGATAGCTATTATTCTGTTTATTACTTCTTGACAAAGCTGTCTAAATCTTAATGCTGTATTATCTTAATTATGCTGACTATGATAGGCCTTCATTTTATGTGGTCTAAAGACACACTAAGGGTACTACTTACGTCCCGAGTAGATCAGCTAGAGTTAGCGCAAACATACCAAAATTATGAAGACTGTTATCATAGTCAGCATGGTCAAAATCCGCTACGCTCTGTCCTTCCGTTGTAACAATATTTTATGTCGCTATACTATTTGGTTCCCCTGGGTTGCCGGTCTAGAATCGCACTCATACCTTCCTATGCGAGGCGAGAAAAGGGAAAAATACCAGAAGACATGAAATGTGACTGAGCTGTTTAGAAGCAGTGTTGAACCAGTGGAAATACCTATGGACTGTTGTCTATGTTTCGAATCCAATCACGGAATAATGTTAGTTTGGACTTAGCGGTTTGCCAAAAGTTTGGATAATGATACGTGTTATTCACCATCGATATATACTAGAGTTGTAGAAGAGAAACTTCCAAAAAAACTATATACCTACCTGTTACCTATCAAAACAGTAATTTTTTTAGATAAAAGTAAACAATTAAATGTGTTTAATACGTTATTTATAACATCTATATTAATACTAACCGTTCACAATCGAACCACATAATATTGTCAAAATAAATCGTAAGTAGCTTAGGTTTTTTTATACCAAAAAGGTGGCAAACAACAAGTTAATAAATCACCCTAATATATTGTTTGATACCAAATTATACAAATTGACAATGTAGTCTATGAATATTTTTAATATTTTTATGTCAATAAATAAATATAATTTTCTATCTAGGCCTTTAAATAATCTTCATATTATGTACATTCTCTTCAAAATTATATATAACTGTGCAGCATGTAAGTGTTTATATAAAACACTTATTTTCTTACAAACCTGAACCAACTTCTAACACTGAAAAGTATGAAATAACTTGTTCAAGTAGGTCCCACGCTTTGAAATGCTCTGAACTAAAATGTTCATTATCCGACTTCTATAAGTAATTTCATAAATACTTCGATCGATTTTCACTCGCCAACAGTGCAGCACCATTGGCAATATTTGTCATTATATCATTCAGGTATAAGCATAGAAGCAAATGCTTTCTTCAGTGAATTGATTGTTCAATATAGATGAAATTTCAATGAGATTTGGATGTCATCATCTATGTAATAAAAGAGAATCATTAATATTGGATTAACCAATAAAATTTATGTACGCGTCTTGAGAAGCTTCTTTCATTTTCAGGGTTCCTTACTAAAAACGGGATACAATTACTAGGTCTTGGCTGTCCGTCCTTCCGTCCGTCCATCTAACATTTAAATGGTTGTCTTTGGAACAGTTATAAGTAGCTTGTTAAATTTGTTATACTATATGTATAAATATATGGTATAGTATATGGCAAGTTGCTTAACAAAAAAGAATAATAAAAGGGGTACCTACCCATACGACAAACTTATTTTTTAACGTTTATTTTTTCTTTGCTGTAACGTAGTAAAGGAAATACGCTCAAGCGTCAAACTTGGTATGATTTGATTATAGTTATGTTAAAAAAAAAAAAACCGGCCAAAAGCAGTTATGACGCCCGCTACTTCTTGGGTCTTGACTATAATTGAAAAAATAGCGATTTTATAATACATTCTGTGTTGGTATGGAACGCACTTGGCTGGTTTATTTCTAAGTAGGTTAATATATAAGAAACATTAAACGTACACAAAATAAACACGAATCAAATCTTAATCATAAGAAACTTAATTAGAAATCACAGCGATGGGAAATAAGAGAGAATCCACCAGGGAACAGAGGTAATTATTTTCTCATTTCTAAGTTGAATATTGAATGTAGAAAGTTCTGAACCACCTTATAACGTAATTATCTTCTTACTATATATATCCCATTCATGAACGTGTGATATTACATATAATTATTTTTGCGTTTACTTTTTATATGTGTTCTCTTACAACACAAGCACGTATTAAAAAATATGTTTTCGGCAACAAAACAAAGGACAAGAAAAGAAGAACTCTCAATAGTTGTGAAAAGTTACGGCTCCGGTTAAATGGCCAGCCTCATGTCTGATCCGACTCTTCTTCGGAATGCTATATACAGCTAATTTACTGCTAATCATGGCGTGAAGCTGTGCATGAAAACCCATGCTGTGCACGATGTTAGGGCATTTTGCGAATGTCCGCCTGCCTAGCTACCACCCTCAAGCACAGAGTAAAAAGGACCTCAAGTAGAAAATCTGCCGCCAAGGACCTAACAGTGTGTTCCGACAACTGTCCTTGAGAGCCAGTAATTCTAGGTTAGCCCGAACAACATGTTGGACTACATCATCACTTACCATCAGATGAGATAGTGGTCAAAGGCAATATTGATACAAATGCAGATATTTTAAGAGTTGTTTTATTTACAGAAACCTATTATAGGTAATAATTATATGAATGCGAAAGTGACGTTTACTCGCCTCTGAAAATATTGAACTTGTATATACAATATTATAGATGCGTAAGTTGTTTAAGCTTGTTATCGTCCGCCTCTTGAAAACGTTAATGGATTTTGATCCTAGATAAACACATTAGATATTTTTATTCTTATTTGCAGATTAATTCGCGATAAAACCATTTCTTCTTAGGCGAATCCACACGCGAAAGCAAGATATAACATATTCTCTTTTTCTCCACTCGATCACGTCACTCTTCATCTTGAAATAGCTTTTCACTACATTTTCTCCGTAATGCCTATAATACCACAGAATAAATATGTCGTTCTTAGGCGTTTATAAACTTCATCGAAAGAGACAACATAATGGATAACATCTGAGCGTGATTTACTGTCGACACTAGAACCATACGGCAGGGAGGTATTCAGAGCTGCCTTTGGTGGCGTAGGTTTATGAACAAATTATTAATAATATGTAACGTTGCCCGTACATTTAGACAAGTCGATTAAAAACATGACCAAGTGCTACTCGGGCTTTACTCTTTTAGGTTACGTATTGTAACCACCCGTAAACGAAATGAAAATTATTGGTTTTGATCACATCTTCAAAACTATATCATAAAACAGCGTATTCAGTATTTGTACGAGTAGATTCTATAGAAGATGTTGTTTATAATATACTAAAATGTCAGATTTTTTATTAGTTATATAAAAATAGTCGATAATTCACAAAATTGCCAAAATACCTTTTTTTAAATCAAATATGGTATTTTATTTTATATTGAACCTTCAAGTTAATTTAGTGATCCTGGCTGAAATCTGAACCTGGAAGTGGCACATGGCATATTTTTGATCCGGCTCTGAGAATTTTAACTTTGTATATATATCAATTTCAGATACATACGATCTAAATACCATATAATCATAGTTTTTTTTACTGATTTATCTTCTGATAGTTTTATATTCTTTTGTTGCAAACAAACCTTGAACTCGATTAACGTTTGATGTGACACATATCTTTTGAGAGATTTATTAATTATAGTTATCAGAAATAAAAACGTACCCATTACACGATTAGGTAATGAAGTACTTCGTTCAAAACATGACATCACTATTTAAAATGGTCGGATTAGCAATATTTCGCATTATCTCTACTATATACACTCCAAACATAGACCCATTTATTTACATTACAAGGGTTATTGTAATAAAAAATACATTATAAATGATAAGATATTACCTAAGCAACCATAGCTTCAAAATCTTTGATAGCCACTAGTGCCCCATTACTGCAAGGTTACAGAGCAACATGTTTAAACTATGGGTCATAAATTATTGACAAAGTAATTCCTTGGGTAAGGTGAATTCACCTGCAGTGTGGATCTACTTTCGGGAGGAACATATTAGGTAATTGTGACAATAATAGTTACTTATAAGGTTTTTTTCTAAATTAATGATATTCATGCATTTTAATAGTATAGACAGTAAAAATCGGAGATGCCTCTACTCCATATGAAACAGGTATCAGCTATGAAACATTTTCTGATCCTCTGTGAAAAGAAGTAGTCTAGGTATAAATTTCCCGATATAAAGAGGCTGAGGTGACCAATTTTATAAAATATATAATTAATTTGTACCCATTTGCTATATCAATTTATTTTGAAGCACTCAAGTAATAGAAACGGCCGAAACGAATATAACTTCATACATGTATTCCAGCCTAGCGTTTGTTGCGTTTTTATTCAACCAATTTTTTACAATGGGTTAACGCCATTTCTGCTTTCGTATTAAACAAACATGCTGATGGTACTCGTTGAATTTATATGCCGATAAAAATGGCCAAGTATTAATGGGGGATGACGCATTGTTCAAAAATCTCTTAGATTGTTCAGTCAAATAGCTTTCAGTATATGAGTTTACCTTCTTTTATTCCATTTGTTGTTTCAGCCTACTTTCACTTGGAAATGTTCCTGATGATAAATAAGCAGGTTGTACATTAACTTCCTTTTTAATGGATCGCCGACCATACACTTTACATCTCTTTCATATTCGATTAGACAAGTAGCCTTCAGATACATTTATATTGGTCCACGAAACATTGCTCTCTTTTTGCCCCACCCATTCGAACCTTACTACGCCTATATGGAGCCGTCCCTGGCGACAAACAAGCGGGTGGTACGTTGTCATGCCTGTGATGGATAGCCGACCATGAATAGGGGTTGAGATACTGTTTCACACATCTTCATGGCCGTTTTCACGCAAATGAGCTGTCGTTACCATTTGTATCTGTACTTGGCGTCTTATCTCTTTTTATAACGATGGTTAGGTATACGAGTAGACATTAAACGTAAAATTATGACCCAAAAAACTTGTCCAGATGAAAAAACATATTTTAAAAATTAGCTTTACTTACTAACACGACTATATACCAAATTTCACTAAAATTCCTGTCCAACCATTTCGGAGGCGTAAATAACAAACACATACACCCTCTCGGCAATTTTCGCTTTAATTTCGGTGTTGTGTAAAAATAATTTATATAACCCAAATTTTTACATTTTGTAGGTAATCTGTGAAGCCTCTTCGTTTGTAAGTGATAAAAAGGACACACATACTATATGTTATTGTGAATTTTTTTATGTTATTGTGACGGAACAAGCCACCAGGCCAGCGAGGCCCACCTGATTTTAAGCGGACTAACCCCTGCCTAGAACAGATGCATTTCATTACAAGTGACGAATGGCAATGCGCCCGTCACCTTGAGACATAGTTGTTAAGTCTCACGTGCGTGTAATTTCACTAGCTCTCAAGGACTGCTGCCTTTAACACACCGTTAGGTGCTTGGCGACAGATTTTTCTACTTGCTAGCTGGTAGCTAGCCAGGCGGGCAATCGCAAAACGCCTTTCGACCATGCGGTGAAGCTCAAGCCGGCGGTGGGGATCGGACCAGGGACCTGCGGCACGGCAGTCCATACCTAATACCGCTCGGCCATCATTGGTTCAAACAATTATAATTAAATTTCGAATCTATAATATACCTGTGGAGTGTGATGGCAAATGTAATACTGCTTAATGCCAACACCGAAAGCACTAGTAAACTAATTTATTTCAGTATTTATCTTCATTCCATACAATTCAAATAATACCAAGAAAATAAATTAGGTACTGGTGAAGAGTAAATATTGTCTTGACAAAGTCATTTTGAATAGCAATATTGTTTATTTAGATTGGCTAAGAAAACATTGCTTTATAATAAGTAGATTTCAGATTAGAATAGATATAATATTTGAAGTCGACATTAGAGTTACTATAATTTTTTTCTCAAAAATTTTGAATCTTATTATTGAATCAATTTTTCAGTATAATATATTAATAAGAAGTAAGTGCTAGTACATTTTTATATGATAATATACGACTACACTATAGGCACAAAGTTTGTCGTGAAGATTGCTGGCGTAGTAAATCCGCCGCCATCTTAATTATTTCAAATCACCGGCGCACAACGTTACTTGTATAATATATTGATACAGGACACAAATATGAACGAAACTATTTAACTACATTTTCACTTGATGGAACCACAACGGTATATCGAAGATGGAGCATATTTGTCTTAAAAGCTACCAGTTTACTCTAGACATGAAGCGCAGTATAAACAGACAAAACGGACTCCGTAATATATGTTCAACACTACTGCGACAGGCATCTCAGGAACGGTGCTGGTGCCACCACTAGATAATGTTAGTGGTAATGTATTTGTATAAAATGAGTCCTGAGGAACTTAATGTAATTATACGAATTTATGATCATTTTAATAAGAAAGATTTTTTTCTGTGCTTGAAAATGATAATCACTTCCAAAAGCAAATCTTTAAAGACATTATGGTAATCGTATTCACACCTTAAGCGATCTACTTGGAGATGCGACATTAAACTCATATAAGGATTTAAATGTGATCCCTTTCGGAGTGCGTGAATGGCTAAAAGCCTCTACGTGAAAAGGATGACTCTCTGTGGGCAAATGTAAAAAACCTCACTTTGATTTATTGCATGGACTTGGAATAATGTTGGTTCTGTTCTAAAAGGCGCGACCGGACTCGAATCTTATCTGTTAGAATTGAAATACATATACATTACTAGTACTTACAGATCAAATATTTAATAAAACCTTAGAATGTTTTGGTGACATGTTGGAAAAATAAACCACCAAAGTTCAAGATGGGCGGTTGTGGAAATTAATATTGGATAATAAAATTTATTAAAAATACTAACAAGTATTGCTACGCTGTGCTAGTACGTGCTGAGCCCCGTCGTCGTTACCCATTCTAGATCGTGTGTTCGAAACATAAAAGCGAAACGCATCGTAAATCTCTGAGACCGTCTGCCTCGTAGAAAATGATGGCGAAATTATTAAAAAATATTTTGTTTTACTTTAAAATATTTGATGTTATTAATTGTACAATTTTCCTATAAATGAATACCTAGAAAAACAAAACATTCGTCAAAATAATAAATGGTAAAGCGCAACACTAGTCCTGCGATTTATTTTGTCCCTTCGCTTTCGGACTTTATTTATAAGCGGTTTTACATTACGCTGATGGATGGACGAGCTTTAATGGACGCCAGATAAAAGGCTATTGGGTTACCAGATATTGCAGCACTTGAGTGGCTATTCCAAGGATAATTTGCGGCTTCGGATTATTTATGTTTATAGCTATAAGACTTCAAGCGGTCGGAAGTCTTTTTGAGAATTGGTCGACATTATCAGATATCCATTTTACCCATACGGATATCAGAAAAGGACGAAAACCGGACAAATAGTCGACTTGGGTATGTTGTTTCCGTTCGGATATCTCAAACTCTGTGATTTTTCTCTAGGTAGGTATTTCAATATTGCATACTTAACTTATTACAATCCCTAAATGAAAATGTTACATATGAACTGGCGATAAAGTAGGGGTCTAGAGAGTACTAACTCTATACAATTAGGTACCACTACTGAATTTTCACATCATCAATGTATGTACTGTCTTATAATATACTTCATTATCATCAAATACTTTTCTCATTGGTGAGAATACAAGCATAGTATCACACCATAAAAATACTAAATTATTCCCAATTTGCAAGAAAACTGCATGACTTTGCAACTGTTTTATTTCTATGTGGCGTCATAGAAAATATTACTCATGTGTAAGGATATATCTACCCCTTAGTACACCTCTTCCGTAATGGAGCAATAGTTACTTTAATCAGGTTTTTAAATACGTGTATACTAAATACATTAATCAACTGAAAATGGCTCAGTTTAATAATATAAATAATATGAGAATAGTACTCAGTCGATGTAGTGTTAAGGCACAGGTTTAGGTTCATCATGATAAAGTGTTTATAAAAAGCAAGGATACAATAGCTGAAGGACGGTTCTGGGTGGATCAAGTTATAGGAAGAGTAGGTTGTAGGCAAAACGACACTCGTGGATGACTATTAGAGCTTCTACCTAAAGTCCAACACGGATAATCCCAATTTATGCTGCCCGATGCTAAAATGTCACTTCCAAAGTTTTTTTGCTAGTACTGAATTTAAGGCATAACTACTTTAAATTCAATTTTCAGGCCAGCATTCTAGCATAACAGCAGTCACTCTAAACATGACCAAAATTTTGTTTTGGCTAAGGTTTGATCATACCTGTTTAAGATGGCCTGTCAAAGCAAACTATGGTCTTACTATTTAATACTAGTTATCTATCGTAACTGTTGACTGTGTCAGAGGTTATGATTGGTACAATTAAGTAGATTTTCTTTGTCATAAGCCTGTTTTGGCCTTCTTGGAACACTGATCAAAACTAGTATATAGTAATCTTTAGATCGAACATTAACTTAATTAACAGTAATTTGCTAGAAGGCAGCCTTAAGAATTTTAAACGAAACTCTGGAGGAACACTACAACAATCTAATCAAAGGGCGCAAATGACTTCAAGTTACGATAAGTTAAGCCTGTAAAAGCTGATTGAAAACTATATTTCCTTCGATAACAATGAAATTGTAAGTACCTGCTCTTTATTTAAGACGAAATTAAGATCCATCATGTTTTAATTTCATCAGTTTGAACTAGGATATAAAAACTATATTAAGTAAACTTATTTACTTATTATAGTAGCGCTACGTTTACTGCTAAAGTTTTAGTACATACATACATACATAAAATCACACCTCTATTCCGTAGGGGTAGGCAGAGACCACAAATTTTCACTTACTATGATCCTTACATATATCTCTTTGGCTTCATCTACACTCCTCAATCCTTTCATACATAAGCGTCGGTTCAGGGTACTCCTGACCTGGCCTTTTTTCAGAACGTCTTCAATTTGATTTCGGAACGTTCGCCTAAGTCTTCCCTTTCTACTTCTACTTTAATGCTTTTTGTGCCATACCAAACTTTCACTACCATACATTAGTGTCGGAACCAGCACTCCTCCATGAACAGCCAGACGAGCCTTCTTAGACACCTTCTGACCGTTCATAAACGCGTGCAATGCTCCGTTCATCATGTTTCCAACATGCACTCTCTTTCTATATCACTGTCACACTCTCCATCTTTCGTAATTTAGTAATCTCTAGTAAAATCTATGGAATAAGCCTCAGTAAGATTTTGTAACAAACATGTACACAAACATTTACAGTACATATTAATCCATCTCCTTAATCCATGTGTTTGAACAGCGAGCAAAGCTGATTGTATTAGCATACACTTAACTGGATTTGAATGGATTAACAAAATGCTTCTATCGTTACTAGAAGATTTGTTAATTTTCTGTTATTTTATGTAAAGGCAATCGTGTGAGTATATGTACCTACACGTATGAAATATAAGTGTTAATGTATAAGCATTAGCAGTTTACTTATAAATATAGTTTATAACAAACTATATACAATACTACAGCTTAGTTGCTGTAGTGTTAGTTCAATATAGTTAATGACCGCTATTAAAATAACTGGACAATTCCGCCTCTGCCAAGCTATTGCCTGTCACCTACATAATTTAAACAAATAAACAAATATTGTAATAACTTCATTATATAGTAAGTATGTAACACATTGATGACGACACAAGATGTTTAAAAGAATGGCTCCGAGTTTCTTGCCCGTTCTGCTCGCAGTGTAGTGGCTCTATACAATTTATTTGCTGAACGTGGCAGTACAACGTAGAATATTTCAATACTAAAATTTGTAATTGACCTTCATAAGAGCGTCGTAGACGCCTAAATTGAATAAACGATTTTGACTTTGACTTTAACTAAAGAGATTACAGTGAAAATTCCTTTTTTCAATTGTATTGGACAGGAAATGTTATATCAGTAATTTCATTCAAAATTTCTATGTATTACCTAGTATGCTTTCTTTTAAATTTATAATGAATTCATTTTAAAAGTTAGTGGGATAGAAGATTAATACGCATTATATATACTCACACGTTTTAAAAAAATCGTTTATTTTATACGACAGTAATCATTGAAATTTTACGAGTAAGTGTGATTTTTCGTTAACATGCAATAGTGATTGATATGATATTTAGAAATATAGAAGGGCAGCAATATCGTTACGATAGCAAGTAAATGAAAAAGCACTTCTTTCGACCACATAACACCAACCTTGTCCAGGGAATGGTGCGGTTCCCTATGCCGTTTAAAATAACATAATCAATGCAAAAATTCGCCCCTCATCCAGTAGTTGCGATGGCCGAGCTGTTAAGGCACCCAATGTTTGAAACCGCGGATGCGGGTTCGACTCCCACTCGAGATGAAAATTATGTGATTTAAAATTTGCAAATGAAATAATAGTTGAGTCTACATAAATGAAAATATGATTTTCCGTACTTAGCCAGAATTTAACAGGGTGAACTGAACAGGGCAATATCTACAACAGACTGTAGAAGATACGTATGATATTTCAAACTGTAAACATTACAGGACTTCCTCTTACGTACTAAATACTACAATTTATGCGACATATTTCCATATAATAACAAAATAGCCGTTCGAAACCATAAAATATCCTGTATGGTGCAGCGCATACAGCATATTTTATGCTGTCCCGTTATACCTTAGTTTAAAACCACTTAAGCACGTACACCGATAGCTCTAACACTCAGTATTTATTGCTGTGATGTATTTTATGGCCGTTGTTTGCTATAAGCTTTTTATTAACACTAAGATTATTGTATATAGCTATATGTTGCACACAGAAGTTAGATATCGTTAAATTTAGAGCTTTACTACACAGATGGGAGCAACATGTAATGTTCTAATCATTTTGCTTAGCAAAGAACCTTTTACAACTTAAATATTTATTGAAACTATTTTTCCTATTTACTTGATTGATATAATTGATGTATAATACCTAATTAATGTCCCGTGGGGTACTGGGTTAGAATGTCATCCCCCTATTTCTACCTCTGGGTGTTGTAAGAGGCGACTAAAGGGAAAATACCGGAAGGTGGGCAGCAGCGCCCTCTAAAGGGACTGATATCTTAAATTGCGATCCTCAAGACGCCTGCCAAGCGTTGGAATTATGGTTAAGCCACCCTAAATGGCTGTGTTCAGCAGTGAACAATCCGGCTGATACAGTACAGTACAGTACCTAGTTAATAACAACGAAGGGTAATTCTATACTTATCCTCTACAGCAGTCCCAAGATCGGTTGACGTCAGAAGGCTGTCAGCTATAGAAACAAAACTAACACAGTACTTCAAAAGATGTTCATGTATCATCATCTGTATTATTAGAGGAAAAAACATATTTTAATAATACGTTCTGGAGTCGTTTTTGTGATGTTATAGAAAATATATTGTACCGACCCACACGTACTGAGATGGAGGTAAGTATAAGATGTATCATACAGTCATAAACTGTTAATGAAAAGTCACTATGAGAAACTGAAGATGTATATTTTTTTATATATATCTACAGCTATAAATAATCCTTTAGACTACTAGAGTTTTGCCTTTTTTTGAGAGTAATATGATACATTTCTGTAGTCAATATTTTGTAAATAAATATTGACTACAGAAATGTATTTTTTTATAAAAAAACATAAAAAAACACTATTCAAACATTTATATACAGGAAACAAACCATTTTCCGCATTTCCTAGCAAAAAATTGTCTATTTTCATTTAAAACTGTGTTAAACTTCAAAAGATTTCAGATAAAAACTTGAACAATTAATTTTAACTGATAAAGTCGTGAGGGACGCAAAAGCAATTAACTTTAAAAAAACTAACTTTAAACTTAGTACCCGTTGTTTGAACTCAACCAGATGGAACTTGATTACGTTAAAGACTTAAATCCTTGGAGTCTACAAAGATCCAAAACTGGCATAATACTGAATAACAACACAGTATGACCAGAAACAAATTTGTGAGGTATTTAGATTTTTAAACAGTCATAATTGCTTAGTTTGCGATATATTTGTGTTTTGGGATTCGTTGTATAGATACAGGATCCTATTAAAATACCAACGTTGTCCGAACGGCCACTGCTCGTCCTACGTTATCACGTTTACAGTACCGGTACTGATTAGTTTTTTTTTATATATAATTGTGACGGTACAAGCACGAGGCCGACCCGATGTTAAGCTGTAACCTCTGCCAGTGTATAACAGATGCATTTCATCGCAGTGACGAATCGCACTGCGCCCGACACCTTGAGACATATATATTGTTGTTGAGTCTTATGTGCCTGTAATTTTACTAGCTCTTAAGGACTGCCGGAACACTGTTAGGCGACTTGGCGACATATTTTCTACTTGAGGGTTGTAGCTAGCCAGGCGAGCATTCGCAAAACGCCCTTCCACCATGCGGTGAAGCTCAAGCCGGTGCGGCTGTGGGGACCGAACCATGGACCTGCGGCACCGCAGTCCAAAGCTATAACCGCTCGGCCATCATTGCTTCAAAATTACTAAGGATCTTAGATTTTATGGTTATGCTATACTAAAGTACCATGCATTCTGCCGTAAAACTCCGAACTCCGATTAACAAAAAATTGTATGAAAAATAGTTTTAGAGCATAGTAAAGATAAAAAGAATATGGACGCATAAAATCATTACATTAATCTATATATATACCTTTTTAAGTAGTTCGTTTAAATTTTCACACAGAACATGATGTGTTTCTGCCCCTTGTAAAGCAATTTTTACTATTCTCAATAGATACAAAAGGCCTGCCACTTTAAGGTTAGTAGAATATATTAAATGTAGGTACTTAATAAGTAATAAGAATATTAGTCACGTTTTCATCCGAAATACGTTTTCATTTTGTTGTGGGTTAGACTTTGCTCCCGTTTAAGTAATCGAAACTAAATTACTCCAACTTCCGACTTCACTTTGAAGTCCTAAGTTTGATCCTGGGATTCGATTTACGGAAGTTGACAAAGCTCTAATTAAGTCAGGAAGTGTGCCAAAATCTGCTCGACTGTAGATGATGGATGAAATTAACGATGGAAGTTGAGTAAACGATGTATTTATTTAAATGAAGCCTTTATTGGAGGTAAATGTCTCATTTACCTCCAATAAAATTCTGAAGCGCTCGTAGCAAAGTTTACTTAGCTGTTCTCAACCGATCAGCAAAGTTAAGCAACGTCGCGCGCGGTCATGAGTTGGATGGGTGACCGCTAGTGACATTACTACTGAGCGTTTCCGTGCTTCGGAGGGCACGTTAAGCCGTCGGTCCCGGTTGTCGTCTTAGGATGACAGTCATTATAGCATGGTGGTAGGGCATTTTGCGAATGTCCGCCTGGCTAGCTACCACCCTCAAGTAGAAAGTCTGTCGCCAAGCACCTAACGGTGTGTTCCGGCAGCTGTCCTTGAGAGCCAGTACTTCTAGGTTAGCCTGAACAACATCTTCAACCACATCATCACTTACCATCAGGTGAGATAGTGGTCAAAGGCTATCAGGCATAAAAAAAATTTAAAAAAAACGGTAATTTAAACAGTTTATGAACTAAACAAATTTTAATGTCCTGTAAAATAATAATGGTGATGCTGGTGCTGTGGTTTGGAGGGTATTTTAGATCTCATTTCATATCTAGATATCGGATAAAGAAATTTAATAAAAGCAGGTCCATGTATCTAATTCCGCCGCGGGCTTGAGCTTCACCGCATGGTGGAAGGGCATTTTGCGAATACCCGCCAGGCTAGCGACACCCTCAAGTAGAGGCCGCCCAAAAAATCTTATTATCTACGTATAGAACGAACCGATAGCTGGAAATGATATTTCCTTAAGTACAATTTAATTACTATAACTTGAGTATACAGGGTTATTGGTTAAATGCTATCAACCTCTTAGGGTTGACTTCTGCTAACCCTTACAAACATTTTGAGATGCTATTTTTTTTTAAATGTTGATATATTTTTTGTGTGTTTGTTTATGTGTATTTGACGGAATAAGCACGAATACCACCTAATGTTAAAAGTCTCTTGTGCCTGTAATGGAATATTTCATATTTTTTATTACTTAGCTCGGTGTAAGTATTCAAAACTCTATTCAAAGGGAGCGCGGCGCGGTTCAGTGTTGCCGCAGCGGGCGTTTTGCCTGGAGAGACTCAAAACTTAAAACAATAAGTTTTTCTAGTAAAAGTCTTGTAGTAAAAGACAATGCCAAACCGAGCCAAGAAGGCAACCCTAAGAGGTTGTTAGTATTTTACCAATAATTCTGTAAATACCATATGGACACGTATATTTGAAACAGAAATCCAAACAACGCTTTCGTAAAACCTTCAGACAACACTTATCGATGTTCACTTTCAGATTTGTTAATCTTCCATCGCATCCCAGTTGAAACTTAAACAAAAAATGTAGAATAGTTCGTGCATAGTAAATCCCCATCTAAAGTCCATTACTAACCGCACAGCGTTGTTTAGCCGAGATTCGGAAGTTGAAGAGTACACTTCTGATCCTCCGTGACCCCTTGAACAATGCGGGCGTTCGCAAGTTCAACATATTGCGATAGCGTTTGTATTGGATTTGAACGTACGCCGTACGTAACGTACAGAAGAGCAGATATTGTTTGTACACCAAACAAACATCGAGATTCGACTCAGAGAAATTCTGAAGATGTAGGATTTCAAATGTGAGCAGATAGTAACTATTATCTAGTCTGTGCCGCAAGTGTTCTGTAACTTAATGCTGGATTGCTTGCCTGTAGAAAAATAAGACGATCGAGTTGGTGTTTCACCACCAGCAAATTTAAAAATCTGAACTATTGCCCATAGAACACCGTAGGTGTTTCACGGTTTTTTTTTCACCCGTGGAACACCCAGGGGATCTACGAGGTGTTCCGCGGGCAAGAACCGATTTTTTCAAGCTGAATATGGTTAAGAAGATCATTCTAGAAAATGTTCTGGATGAAGAGATATGGCTACAGCGTTCACTGGTCAAAAAACTAAAGTTATGGTTATACACGGAATCACGCTATCGAAATACTGTAAGGATATAATAAATCGAAAAACTGGCAAACCAGAAGGTTAGATATTAGGCTCAAGGATATACGAGTACATGCAGAGTTTCACCGAGTTTGAACACTAAGTATATAAAATATGACGAAACTACATTTGTATGGAAAGCGCTCCGTGAACTCTACTCTTAAATTACTACAACTTGAATATGCAAAAGAGGTGTACAGATCTCTCAGAAAATGTGTTTTTTTATTGAATCGTGATGGAACTCGCACAAGGCTCACCTGAGTTTAAGCGATAACGTCTGCGTTCAACTAATGCATTTTGGCATGGGCGTCAGGCATTACCCTGAGACATAGTTAATAATTTTCATGTGCCTGTAATTTACTGATTCTTAAGGGCTGTTGCCGAAACACTTTGTTAAGTGCTGGG
The DNA here is from genome assembly GCA_963890685.1 of Plagodis pulveraria. Taxonomy (NCBI): domain Eukaryota; kingdom Metazoa; phylum Arthropoda; class Insecta; order Lepidoptera; family Geometridae; genus Plagodis; species Plagodis pulveraria. Next base: position 20,810,104 of record OY982956.1, on the reverse strand, counting down.
TGACATATATTTTACTTAAGTGTGGTAATTAATAAGGCGAAGATTCCCGTAATGCTCTTCAACCATGCAGTATAGCTCAAGCTGGGGGTGGGGACTGAACCATGGGCTTGCGGCACAGTAGTCCACAGCTATCACCGCTTACATGTCGCTGCTTCAAAATGTGTACAAGAAACGAGGTTTTTTATTAATTTAAAATCATGATATCATTTAACAGTAATGTATTCTATAAATTCAATATATATGTACAGGTTATTGGAAATATGCTAACGACTATTGACAAAGCGACAGTCTTCCTGGGAATCAAAATGGATTCCACTTTACAATGGGATCCACATATACACGATCTTTCCGGAAGACTTAGTTCTGCTGCATATGCAGTTCTTAGGATAAGACAGTTAACAGACGTAGCTACTGCTCGCCTAGTTTATTTCGCGTACTTCCACAGTATTATGTCGTATGGTGTATTGCTGTGGGGAACTGCTGCTGAGATAGAGACAATCTTTATCATACAAAAGCGTGCAATTCGAGCCATATATAAAATGGGTCCTAGGGAATCTGTGAGGGATCTTTTTAAAGAAATTGATATTTTAACTTTACCAACTCTGTATATATTTGATAATATTATGTATGTTCGTAAAAATTTGAGTAAATTTAAATTAAACAGTGACAATCACGATTACAATACTAGGAATAAAGATAAAATAGCGGTGCCAGGTTTTAGATTAGCAAAGACAAATAAAAGGTCCTTCTTAGGTAATTGTGTGCGGTTTTATTATAAAGTTCCCAAACATATTACAACGCTCACAGAAGGGAAATTCAAGTTGCATGTGAAAAACATATTGATTAAAAAATCCTACTATACAGTTTCTGATTACATAAACGACAAAAATGCCTGGACAATTCCGCCTCCGCCAAGCCTGTCACCTACATAATTTAAACAAATATTGTAATAACTCTATTATATAGTAAGTATGTAACACATTGTTAAAAGATGTTTAAAAGAATGGCCCCGAGTTTCTTGCCCGTTCTTCTCGCAGTGGCTCTATACAATTTATTTGCTGAACGTGGCAGTATAATGTAGGATATTTCAATACTAAAATTTGTAATTGACCTTCATAAGAGCGTCGTAGACGCCTAAATTGAATAAATGATTTTGACTTTGACTTTGACAACCTCTAGGGATTGACTTCTGATAGTCCTAAGAAAACATTTTGTCTCAAGGTGACGGGCGCAGTGCATTTTGTGATGAAATACATCTGTTATAGGCAGAGTCTAGTGTGCTTAACATCAGGTGGGCCTTAAGTTTGTTCCTTCATCAATAACATAAAAAATAACGTTGTAACGTTAAATAAACAATGAGAATAGTAGAGGAGCATGATGAAAAAAAATACTTATTTATCCAAGGAAGGTACCTAATATTAGTAATAATGAAAGTAAGCCGAGTCAACACACTTTTTCATTATATTAAATCCCAGTCCAGGTGGATAAATACGAAGTAACCAGTGATGAAAAAAGTTCCAGTCGTATGTAATAAACGAAAATAAATAATTTTGCCGCAAAATAAAAGCGACGCAGTGTATTAGGGATTAATAAAATATATTTATTTATTAAGTTAAATTTATTACACAATTACAAATTTACGAGAGAAAAAATTATAGTCATGTGCGGAAATTCGAACCCGCGTCCGACTGAGCTAACATGACATTGTGACTCATAACTCGAATTTTTCCTCTCGTTCTTCAACCATCGTATGGGGATGGATCGTCACCTATAGTTCAACTTACGTTGTACTACAAACAGTATATAGTATACAGATTTAATTTGTTTCAACGAATGACGTTTTCTTGATTTTAAAGCATCCATTATTATGGCACTTATTTATTGATTTTACTTTGTATTTAGGTAAGTATGTACTTATGAAATTGATGAATGGTGATATTTTTATTATGACATTATTATTATATTATAATTATAATAATAACGTCATATTAACTTGTTTATCAAAGACATAAATAATATTATTACTGACATTTAAAGAATTACATTTTAATAGTTACATACACACTGTCACATTAATAAAAAAATATAAATTACCTCTCTACATACTTCTCTAGCCATCGTTTTAGGATTCCCAAATTTTTTTATTGCTGATTAGGTGAACCTTTGACCACAATTTTACCTGATGGTACAACATGGTACCGGAACACACCGTTAGGAGATAGGCGACAGATTTTCTACTTGAGGGTGGTCGCTAGCCAGGCGGGGATTCGTAAAATGCCACCACCATGCGGTGAAGTTCAAGCCCGCGGCGAGATTCGAACCATGGACCTGCTGCGCGGCAGTCCGTAGCCAAAGTCACTGAGCCATCACTGCTTTTACCCGCGGCTTCATTCGCGCAGACAAAATAATGGGTTTTGACTCACTGCTTCGTCGCTAAACTAGGTTATCTTGTTTAGAGAAAGAGAAAATTTGTCTTACCTACTTATATAATATGAATCGCACCTCTCAAACAAATTAATTAAAAATACAGATTTTTATTGGTTACTCCTTAGACAGTTACGCTTAGTCTCAAATAAATTATACATCTATGGGCTAGCCACTAAAGTTTTAGACCTATGCATAGTCAATGAGTATGTAGTCAAATATGTTTTATAAAATAGTATAAATGTCAAAATATAAAGCCCCAATATTATGACATTATATTGAAACTTGTGTGAATTGTTCTTGTCGGTACCTGGAATAATATTTTTATCATTTGTTATTGTTAATTTGTTTAATTGATTGCCGCCTCTCAAAAATGTTTACGCTTATATGGGCAAAACATGAAGATCACTATACTTAATCAATGAATGACACCAATATGCATGCATTTGTTATGTAATTATCTTAATGATACCAATATGCATGCGTTTTTTATGTATAATATTCATGTTTTATAAAAACAAATGGTAACCTTATCTTATTTGGTCATGGAAAAACAAGAATAAAGTTTAATATTTTTAGGTTTGCAATAACGCCTGCTATGCGGATTACATTACAAAATCACAAATATCACGTATATTTGTGATTTTGTAAAGAATAAAGTTGGAAAGCAAGTAAAGTTCTTTCTTACTTCAACTACGTACTTCCTCAAAGTTTCAACGGACTATTCTGTTGCAAGTTGTGTAACTTATAGTGTTACTAGTTAACAACTTCAAATTGAAATATATTATTCCTTTACAGGACAAGTGTTATTGATTTTATGTACCTACAATAAATTCTCATTAATGGACGCAAAACATACCAATATCATTATATGCATATGTACTTACATTGATTCCTAAAAACTTAGGTTCCGTACAGCATTAATTTATTAGGTTCTTTAGTTCGTATGTAGCTCCAGGAGCACGTTATGACTTCGATGTTAAAGTAAATATTTTTAGACTTATATATGTAAATATAAGGCGCTTACTATGTAGGGGGTTATTTCATTAAAGATCATAGTATCAAAAATGCGTATTAATTATCCGTAAAGACCTTAGTCTTGTTAGTTTTATTAGTATATTTAATTCATTAAAGCATGGTATATAATATATTGAAATTTCAGATATCTCAGTAAGTTTTGAGAGTAACAAACGAAGTCTAAAATTGTCAAATTTGACAGTCCTTCATTTATCATTATTTTATGTTTTTTTTTCTTTTGTAATTGTCCTCTACTTTTAATTAAATTTAGACGATGACATATGACTTTTTGACCACAATCTCGCTTAATGGTATGTGACGAGGTTACGTACCGGAGAAGACGTAGGCACAGCCTAGATTAGGAACACTCTGTCAAGGACAAAGGCCGGTATACATCGTTACGTGTTTGGCGACAGATTTTCTATTTGATAGTGGTAGCTAGTCGGACAGAGATTAGCAAAATACCCTGCAACTATGCCTAACGACTGCCGCCAACCTAAGACAACGACCAAGACCGATGTGACGATATATCTTGCCCTCCGAAGCATGGAAGCACTCAACAGTAAATTACACTAGGTCACCTATCGAAGTAGTGACCGCATGCTTAACTAAGTTGATCGGTTAGCAACGACTAGGTATTCTATAGGCAGCTACGATACGCGCACTTCAATAAAATAATTGTTCAATTATATTTGTCTGTTTAACATTTCTGGTAAAAATAATTATCTGTAAAACCCCTATCTAAGTATGAGGTACCTATGTTTTCATTTAGCTTAACTTGTTTACCTTAATACGCCGTTGCTTCAGTGGAAGCAAAATTTAATTTCCGTAGAGGTAGGACTCAAAATTTAATAAACATCTACCTACACAATAATTACAACCCAAGTTCGTACCGGAAAGATTTCACAATATAATTAAAATTTTAAGACGACGGATAACGTTGTCATTATATTTATTTTAAAATTGAATTTTATTTTAATATCTAAAAGTTTTAAGTTTGATACTTTACACATTTTTAGAAATAATATAAAGAATAAGTCAACCAATCATTGACCTAGGTCCAGATTTTGAATCATTAGATACACTATTCCTATGAATAATGTATACACATACGCAATATATAGTTATAACAAAATAAAAAGAACAAATGTTTGTTTAACCAAAAAATTCGTCACATAAAAAATATCAAAGTGATAAAATACTAACCGACCAAATATAAGTCAAAGTCAAAGATTTAATTTGCATGATATAGGTATTACATGTTGTAACATTAATAATATTAAAAATTGCCATATACATCCTTGCCTTAACTTGGCATGCAAATTAATACAGAGGACAAAATGATACCTAATTCAAAAAAATTATATATAGGTCTATGTCATATTAAGACAAAAAACCAAATTGTATATACAGACAATAAACCAAATTAATAACCAACATTCGTTCTGAAAATGTTTATTCTTAGGAATAGTAACTATCTAATGAATCGAAAACGAGGTCTTAATATATTAATAACTAACCTTGTGTTGTCTTTTGTACTTAAAACCTAAAATTTTACCGATCATATCCAAATGGGATGGAGCAAGGCGAAGACGATGATTCAGAGTTTATATTCAACAGTTAAAGCTATCATTTATATCAATTTAAAATAGCTGATAAAACAAGACATAGTTAAGCTTAGTCTGATTTCCCTACAAAGACCTAATTTTAGAGCCTCTTCATAATAATAATCCTATAGTGAAAAGACTTCTTTGTCTGCGCCAGGCGAAAGCCAGTAATACGTCTTCTTTACTAATTTATCTTGTTATAGCCGGAGATAAAAGATAGTAGGTAAAGCTTGTCCTACTTGGCAGGAGAATATGAATGTGGCTTATTCGATTTATTAATATAAATTGACAATAAAAGCATTTATATGGAAAAAATTAACCTGTGGGACCGATACACTTCTCATAACTTTTATAAATCACATGTTTGTTACATAAATTGGACCCCAAAGTAATCAATACTGTTTTTCAATGTAGGTATATGATTTGCGACTGCACGCAGTTTTTCCGTGTAGATATAGGTGAGGGTAGGAAGGAATAAATAAGGAAAGCCTATTGAAGTGTTCGTAGCGAAGTTTGCTTAGCCGTTCTTAACTGATTAGCTAGGCAACGTCCGCTGTGGTCATCAGTTGGATGGGTGACCGCTAGTGGCATTACTACAGATCGGTTTCGTGCTTCGGAGGGTACGTTAAGCCATCGGTCCCGGTTGTTGTCTTACGATGTCAATCGATAAAGCATTGTGGTAGGTCATTATGCGGATGCCCTGAAGTTTTACGAATGAATGAGAGTGGCTAGCCTGGCTAGCTACCACTCTCAAGTAGAAAATGTGTCGCGAAGCACTTAACGGTGTGTTCCGGCAGCTATCGTTGAGAGCCAGTTATTCTAGGTTAGCCTGAACAACATCTTGGAATACATCATCACTAACTATCAGGTGAGATAGTGGTTAAAGGCTAACCCACAGCTATAAAAACAAGTGTCTTATATAATAACGCAACGGCTAAACCACTGCAATGGTTCTAGAGATTAAATTTGTTTCTGTTTGGTTAGTCATGGATTTAAATTGGTCAGGGAATGACGGTATTTCACAGTATGATGGTAAAAAAAAATCTTGTACTACGTGGACGAGAGAGACATAAGAACTAACGTCTCGGAGTATCAAGCGCAGTGCAGTGTCCTGCAGACAGATGTGGCGCTTACCATCACGCGGGAATATTTTAACTGTCGTAATTTTCTCTCATTAAAAAAGGTCGAATTGCTCGAATGAAGTCTATTTCATATATTTTATCTCTCCGCACGCATCGCTTTTACGCTTCAACCAATTTATTACATTTTCCACAGGGATTACGGTAACGTTGATAAAAAACTAACAAAAATACTACTACAAACCTATAATATTCTAAAACAAAAAATGTACTAAAAAGTAAAAAAACCAAACCATCGTATTCAGTTTTTTTGTTCATTTTACACCGACAAGTGAAAAAGAGAAGATCATCAATGAAACCGAAGCCAATGAAATACGCACTATTAGTGATAACTCAAATACAACTCGTCAAATCTCACCAGCACCAGCTTTCGAATTCGAATATTCGAGTAAAAAACATTATAATCGGTACACCCCGTAAAAAAGTACTTATTAGGCAACACACAAAAAAATATTAAGTCGAATAAAGAACCTCCTTTTTTTTTTTTTTTGTTATTGTGACGGAACAAGCCCGAGGCCCACCTGATGTTAAGTGGACTAACCTCTGCCTATAACAGACGCATTTCGTAAACGACGAATTGCACTGTGCCCGTCACACTGAGACGTCCAGTTGTTAGGTCTCATTAGCCTGTAATTTTTCTGGCTCTCAAGGACTACTGCCGGAACACACCGTTAGGTGCTTGGCGACAGATTTTCTACTTGAAAGTGGTCGCTAGCCAGGTGGGCATTCGCAAAATGCCCTTCCACCATGCGGTGAAGCTCAAGCTCTGGGCGGGATTCGAACCATGGACCTGCTGCGCGGCAGTCCATAGCCAATGCCACTGAGCCATCACTGCTTCAAACTGCTCCTCTTTTGAAGTCAGTTAAAAACTGGTTAATGTGTTAAAGTCGTCACTTTAACCTTATTTATATCTTGGTTTATAAAAAAAAAATCACAATTCAATCCTCTCAAGGCTTATATCCTACGAATTATTCGTAGCTTATATTATATGAAATTAGGTACATTACTACTCCCGAGGTGCCTATTGCAGTAGTGATGTATGTACATATACTATATGCAGTCTAATCTATATGCAATCATTGCTAGGACGGTGTTGCCATTGCCTCGCATCCTTTGCACCAGAGAAGCGCCAGAATTAATAATTCTCATGTTATTATCTTCATTGTTTAAGTTTGCTTTGAAACCACACTACTTAACCCTTGCATGTGTTACCAGTTCTACGATAGAGTAGGAACAAAAAATGTTAAAATGCACGTTTTTTATAAGGAGACAGTCTCCTAGCTAACTTTTCCTTTTTGTTATTAAGATGAAGTGGTTGTTGAAACATTTCAGGTTGCCGGCACGGAACGGGCAGATCTCGTTTCACACGCTTAATTTAAATACGTGAGCAATGTTTTAAAAATTATATCACGTATACGTGAGCTTTTTAAAAACGGTAAATGTTCGATGTACTTGAATCACATGGTTGCTACATAGTAATTAGAAATAAAATTTGTAAAATTTTATAGATATTTGATTTACTATACTATATAGACACACGAAATGTTAAAGCTGTACTCATGATTTATTTCTATCAAGAAAAAACATTTCATATGTTATTTTCAGATCAAAATTTCAGAATGTTATCATCGTATTTTCAGATCAGGCATAGTATTTGTTTACTCAAGAATATTATATATTTTATTCACATCTGTAAGCCGTGCTCTCTTTCTAAAAACCTGTTCAAAACTTGCCTTTTTGAGATTCACTTCACCTCAAATTATGCGCACTGTGTACATTTTAACCGGTTTTCATATTATGGTTCAAACTATATTGCAAATTAAAGGTTAAACGGACGGATATAATCAGATCATACTATTTGAGTATCAGCTGCCGAAAGTTTGTGTGTTTGTGCACTGCGGGTCTGAGAGTGCCGTTAACTAAACACACGCAATAAACAGGATGAGATCAATCTAATTTCTCGCATCAAAAGCCATAGGGCCAACCATTGAACAAGGCTTACCATAATCAAGCTTGGCAGGCGTCTTGAAGAGCGTAGTGGGCAGTTCTTCAGAAAGCGATGCTGCCCACCTTCTGGTATTTTTATCTTCGTGGCCTATTATTATTCAGTTAGATGCCCACAGGGAGTTATGAGGGGAAGCAATTGTAGCCCGGCACCCCAAGGGGATTCTTATTTAGAATAGATCCAATTTTCTACCACAACTGCATCATGTTTATAAAACTTACATATTAATACCAAACTAAATTTTAACGAATAAGCTAGGTTCAGTTATTAAATTATCCTATTCCAGGCGTTTCATAAAGTTTATACTCGTAGCAGCATATAAACGTGCTTTTATGTAAAGGTCAAGTCAGGTATGAAGAGTGTCCCTTAGCGACATGCGTATAGATTAGAAAAGAGTTTCCTTTGATAAATTATGAGAGGGCATGAATAACTTTGCAATAAGCCGTCATATTACGATAACCTTAAGACTGCCGTATTGATCAGAATATTTCTATGATATTATATACTATTCAAATTCTACAATAGGCCTGCCCCTATTACCTGCCTACCCTTTAGGGCTGTATAGGCGTAAAGAAGAGTTGGTTTAAAGACTTCTCGAACATTTTCTGAAAAAAATAATTAATAAACTAACGAAATACTTACATAGCAAAGCATAACTGCGAGTTTTATTTATCTCCTAGTATAATCCATTTCTTCTCTGCGACTAATTATCTTTTTAGGTCCAAAAACAACGGCATCAAAGTATATCAAAACAAACATTGACATTAATACTGTTTTTGATTTTCTAACGAATAAAACAACTCAAAACCAGCCTTGAATACCATAAACAAATGTATAACTTTCAACGTTTACCACTAAGAAAAATAAAACACAATAAACACAGTATAATGACATTTAAAGTGCAACTGTCTTTAAAAATTAATTAACAAAGCAGTATCTGATCTATTAATGCGAATCAAAACAAATTACTATCATTAGTACATTGGTTCTTCAAGAAGAATGTCAGGTATGTAAATATCAATCGGCAAACAAATATATTGCAATTGTTCTATAGTTTCGCGGAATGAACCGTAACTTTGGCGCGCTCTGTAGCGGATTAACGAGACGCGGCCGCCTGCTACGAGGCTACGTAACGACTGAAACTGAAGCTCTTCGGATGGAGCTTTCCCGCCTTCCGATTACAGATGCTGTCCGTACTTTCAAACTTTATTCGAGTTGTTGTTTGGTGTTTATGAAAGCATGTACGAAGTGTTTATCTATATAAAGTTAAGTTATATGGCGAAAATAGCCGCTACGCCAAATGTTTTGCATACTACGCGCTATGTATAGAAAACCTTACTTTTATGAGATTGTATACTGTTTTTCTTATTCCTGATAACTATAAATTTAATTATACTATGAAGCCCGTAGCAAAGGTTCATATTCGCCAAGACAAAAGAGATTCCATGCAAGTAACGCGTGACGTTAAATAAACTGCCATAAACTATAACGCGTTTGATAACGCGCTAAATAGACAAGGAATCTCCAAACGGTATTCTGTATGCCACAAATTAGTTGTCTATGACTAACACGTTTTGTTTTTATGATAACGAAGTCTTGTTATTGCTTAATCTATCATCGTATCAAGTATTTAAATACTTAAAGGTTTGGTGCGAGTAATTGAACGTGTAACGATTAACTTCACTTCATTATAAAGGAATTTTGTATCGTATCTCTTACGTTTACTGCACAGAATCTGTACTAAAGAAGTTGTTATTATCGGGCTACGTTATTTTGATAGTTCGAAACACGCATATATCTTGCTCATAAAGTCCCATCAAATTTGAGATTGCATGCAGAATATCATTTCACGAACATTGAATGGTCATAGAATAGGGGTAGTGTTCGTAATGACTGAAAACAACTGCACTACGATAACAAAATCTGAGTCTTTTAATTATAGCCTGTAAGTATGTACACATATTGGACTTTGCAACAAAAATAAAAACGAATACAAAAGATATCTACAGAAACAAAATAAATAAGGAGGAAAACATTAATTAAAAACTGTGCACCAGAAATATACACATACATTTGAAAGCCAATAAACGTATAGTACAAAGTAAGAATAAAAATGTCTACTTTGTTCACAAAATTGAAACTTGACACAGGGATGCGTTAGCAATGCAGTTAGAAAATTAATTAATACGAACTGAACAGCGTTTCAGGATGATTTTTGATACTATTATTGTTGTTTGTGATACAAGGCTATAAAGTTGTTATTTTGCGACGAAACGAGGGATCTTGGTCTCAATATAGAATCCTGAGCGAGTGTTTGTCAATTCGAGACTGAACCGATTTCTAATATTGAAAATGTAAAACAACTTGTTGAAGCGGCGCCATGCTGATTCAAGCTCACATTTATCATGTTCAGACTTTCCACAAGTAATAAAACAATAAAATTATATATAATGATATCTATGAAGCAATGATGGCCAAGCGGTAATAGGTATGGACTGCCGTGCCGCAGGTCCCTGGTTGTACCGCATTGTAGAAGGGCATTTTGCGAATACTCACCTGGCTAGCTACCACTCTCAAGTAGAAAATCTGTCGTCAAGCAACTAACAGTGTGTACCGGCAGCAGTCCTTGAGAGTCAGAAAAATTACAGGCTCATTAGACTTCACAACTCTGTGTCTCAGTGTGACGGGCGCTAATAAACTTCGAAGCCTCGAATAGACTAGAAAAGGCTGATGCTAAAAAAAATAAGATCGCGTAGCTCAACTTTTGGGAAAATTATGCACCAGATCCCCCGAGGCGAGGACCAATCATGTCGAGAAATCTCGACATGATTGGTCCTACATCGAGGCTCTGCAAAACTTTTTTGTGTTGGATGACCACGAACTCATGGTTTTAACAGCCAGTACTACAAACGCAGTGTATATAATAACTTTGCTGCCAAGCGAAAGGCACAATTTTTACCATCACAATAGCGAGGAAAATGCTAGGTGCAAGAAAATTGCTTTAATAATATGCCCAACTTTACTAAAATTACTACAATTCGTAATATATACAGACTGTAATTCGATCCGATTTTCTGGAGTAACGTTGTGAGTTTAATTATTGATAAAAATGTTAGAATTTTAATCCTTTTCCAAGCTACGTGTATATAAATTAATTTTGCACGCATATTCCGAATGATAAACAATCAATTTGAGCTTGTGTATTAAAAATATTTGTTGTCTGATTTTAATAACTATGTTTATATCGATACACTGTTTTAAGGTACATCATGAATCTATTGGTGAAAAGTTTAGTAAAAAGTATTGTTTGTGTTTTAGAAAGCGGTAATGCAAATATTACGATATCAATATTACGTTTCCTTTTTCAAATGACGTTTGAAGCAATGATGGCTGAGCGGTAATAGCTATGGCCTGCCGTGCAGCAGGTCTATGGTTCGATTCCCACCGCCGGCTTGAGATTCACCGCATGGTGGAAGGGCATTTTGCGAATGCTCACCTGGTTAGCTACGTTTAACGTAGAAAAACTGTCGCCGAGCACCTAACAGTATGTTCCGGCAGCAGTGCTTGTGAACCAGTAAAATTACGGGCACATGAGACTTAACAACTACGTCTCACTGCAATTCGTCACTTGTTGACGAAATGCATCTGTTATAGACAGAGACTAGTCCACTTAACATCAGGTGGGCCTCGCGCACTCCGCAGCAATTACTTAAAAAATAACTATTATAACCTCATGCCGGAAAACATTATGAAATAAATAAGAAGATATTATATGGTACACATTAGTATGTAAAGAAGTCTATGCCTAATAATATTTTTCCGAGATTAAGGCGCATATCTGTATGTATTACCATGTTTACCAGATGGTAGGATTCTTCAGCAAGAGTTCGTCTTGGTGGGTACCACCGCAGTGCCAGATATTCTGTCTCGAAGCCGTAATTTGCAAACACTGCTGTGTTTAGGCGTGAACTGCACTGTAGCAAGAGAAATTACTGGGCAAACGAGACATAAGAAGTAACGCCTGCTGGTGACAGTGCGCAGTGCATGAAACTGCAACGAAATCTAATACTTATGTTCCTAATGTAAACATTTGGCTAAGTAGTTCAAAATGTTTGATACAATTTTGATATAAAATAAATTTATGAAATAAGGGGCATACATTTTATGATTTAGTATAAATATTTAACTAGAGTGAGGTTTCATATAGTTCCAAATTTCAAGATATTTTCATGACTGTCGTTGCTTTTATATGTAACTTTTGCACAGAAGTACTTCCTTTAGTTATACTACATCAACAGTATTCGCTAGCCAAGAGGACTGTACTCAGCGGAATGTAGTCACAGGAAAGAAGGATGGGAAACACTCTACTTTTAATTGTCCCCTACGAGAAAAATAGCCAAGAATCCACTTTTTAGATAATTTATATATGCATATACATATACGCATATGGATCATGTATATGAGCATCCCACTGTAATGTTGAATCCATCTTGATTCCCAGGAAGACTGTCGCATTGTCAATAGAGAGTTTAATTGGGCCAAACTTAATGGTTGGTTCAATAAAAGTAACATTTGACAAATAAACCTTCAAACATTTAAACTTTATTCAATTAACCCTATTTTGAATGCTCTTTCACAAATTTAGAATTGGCGAAGCTGTTGTAAACTTGCAGGCATAGATATTACAAACATGTTACAAACTCCACACAGACCGGTTTAATACAAAGGGAACTCGACGTCATAATAGATGTTCTCATGCAAACGCATTCGGCAAAACGGAACGCTGCCTCGCAACAATTCACCAAATTACTCACGTCCGAAATATGATTAAAATATGACAAAGTTTACCAACATGATAAATTGCATCTCCACAACAATACCGGCTCTGTATTCTAGTTGTGTACTAGCACATCATAAACTTGTGTTTATGTACCATTGCCTCAGAAACAGCAATAAAACAATGCAGCTAGAACAGTGCAATAAAATCTTTATCTTTCTTCTGGTGCGGGATAACAAGATCTAGGTTGAAGTAAAACTTGACAGTATATAAATACTATAATATTTTTTTGGAGCTATTCAACGCCCGGAGTAGGTAATAAAGTTGCCAGGCTAAAGTTGTATGCAATTTTTACAGTACTAACAAGAATATAGAACATATAAGTACACACATAAAAAATATAGGACCTTATATCGTCAAACTGTCGCAACTTCGACAAAACAGTACCTTATCACAAATTCGTAAAGAACTGGCACTATTAAACTGTATTACAAGAATCCGTCCGAATCGATACCATGACTTTTATTCTTAATTCAGTCACAAAGCAACAATATCATAAAAAGCATCACTTCTTCCAGAAAAGATACGAAGCAAAGTGAAATTATGGATACGTAAACCCTTACTTCACGAGTGACAAAATGCCAGTCAAGAACTAAACTTGCAGCCTTTGATGATTCAATACAGGTTGCTTGTTGCTGCAACTAAATAGAACATTAATGGAATATCAGAGTACATTCTTCTCAGACGCTAGACGGCTTAATTATAGTGTTTCTTTTCTCCTATATCTGAGGTATTTCCTGAACAAAAAACAATTATTTCTTTCTTCTTTATGTTATTAAGCATATACAGAGTTAATGAATAGATTCAGGCGTTACTTTGCGGAAATCCATTTTTAATAATAAAGCCGACGTGACTTCACAAACGCCACGCAGCCAAACCGGAAGAATTTTCGACGCGTTTCGCTTCTACACGAAGCATCCTCAGGAGGTCTTGACTCTTCGAGCGCACGATCGAGAAAGGCTGCGTGGCGTTTGTGACGTCACGTCGGCTTGGCAGGAAAATTAAGCGGAATTGTCACTAGATATATTTTTATATTTTTTAAGTGTTTTATTAAAATATTAATTTGATGTTTTCTTAAAATATTTAAAAGTATTTGTTATTATATACAGAGTTCACGACAAGGATTTTTAGGGTACGTTTAATTATATATTAGTAGGATATAATTGATAAGCGTATTCATTGTTTTAGATTTTATACAACTGATTGAAATATTACGAGGTGTATACTGTATTTAATATGACCACTTCACGAAATTCTCGAGCATTTTATGATAAGGACAATTGTACGATATGGCCACGACATATATATTAGGTTAGCGTATATTATCAAGCTTCACAATATTTCTACGACGTGGAATGTTATATGATTCCAAGCGGTAGTAATTAGGTAAGACTTTCGGAAAACAAGTAAAAGTATCCTCTACAAGTTAAATTATTTACCCATTGAAAAGGAGAGTGACGATTTTTACGTATCAGCAAGCGATTTGAAAATAAGTGTCAAAAGGCGAAAGAAATAATAACACTAATCCTCCATGCCCAATATCGTTTTTTTCGGATTCAAATAAGTTTACTAATTATGAAAACATTATCATTTCTCCTCAAGTATCTGAGATTGGTCTATGAAAAACCGTAAATTATTACGGTCTTCAAGTATCACATATAACTATTATTATTACTTACGGGATTTGTACCGTGGGGATTTTTATTATGAGCTAGCTTTTGAGTACCACGGTACAAATCCCGTAAGTAATAATAATAGTTATCTAGTAAACCGTGAAAGTTTAAAAGTGATAGTGTTTATCACATATAAGTTTAAACTTATAAAGATTGATATCATCATAGAAACCTTTATAAGGTTTAACTAATATAAAAAATAGAAATTTAACCAAAAGCCCCAGTGAAATTTTAAAAACAAGTTGAATAGTAATAATTTGTCAGTAATTTGGGCAGATCAGTAACGTCTAGAGTAGTTGAAAAATAGCCGATATGGTATAGTATAAAGCAAATACCGTACCAAAAACAACCATTAAATATTAATTATACTTTTAAAAATACTAAGTTAGAATGTGTTGACTGTTTTCCATTACTCGGTATAGAAATAGATACATGTGTAACTTGGAAAATGCATATTCAAATAATAAAATCAAAACTTAGCAGTTTTTCATATGCGTTAATGGAGTTAAAAAAAACTACGGACGTCGCGACGGCATTATGTGCCTATTTTGCGTATGGTCACGCTTGGTTACAGTACGGCATCATTTTGTGGGGAAATAGCACCGATGTTGGAAACTTATTTACACTACAAAAAAAATGTATAAGAATTATTGTAAACATAGATTCAATTGAAAGTTGCAAGCCACACTTTATTGAACTAAAAATTTTGACTTTAGCTTCCATGTATATACTTGAAATTTGCAAATTCGTCAGAAAATATCCTCAATTTTTTGATAAGGTTGAAGATTGCTACACCGGACCTTATGATTTAAGGCACAAAGAAAGACTAGCCCTTCCAAATTCAAACTTAAAAATGTGCAGTTCCGGCACCCATATCATGACTATAAAAATATTAGGTCCTTACATATGAAATTGGCGTTTTTCGTACTGGCCACTTTAATCACGAATTTCTCCTCTTTGGTAAGGAATTCCAAATTCAAATTTGTACAGCTATAGACTCATGTATTTGTGCTTCGATGATCGTCATTCATTTGTTTTTTTTCTTCTGTTTTTTTCTGTTTGCGTCACTCATTTTACAAAATGGAAAACCTTAAATATCGCATTATTTACGAGTACGAGTTCCGCCGTGGCACTAGTGCTGCGGAAACAACTCGAAGGGTGAATGATGTGTATGGCGGTCGTGTTGCAAAAGAAAACACAGTTCGTTTTTGGTTCCAACGTTTTCATTCTGGAAATTTCGACCTGCAGAACAAGCCCCGTGGACGGCCTGAGACTCAAGTTGATAATGAAGAGTTGAAGGCTATTGTGGAAGCGGATCCATCGCAAACCACGTCCGAGTTAGCTGCAGGCTGCGATTTTAGTGATAAAACTGTTTTAATTCACTTGAAGCAAATTGGGAAGATTAAAAAGCTTGAAAGGTGGGTACCTCATGAATTGACTGAAACAAACCGGCAAACGCGCGTCGACTGCTGCGTTACATTACTAAACCGGCACAATAATGAAGGTATTTTAAACCGAATCATTACCTGTGATGAAAAATGGGTTCTTTACGATAATCGGAAGCGCTCAGCGCAATGGTTAGATCCTGGCCAGCCAGCCAAATCCTGCCCCAAGCGAAAATTAACCCCAAAAAAGTTACTTGTAAGCGTTTGGTGGACTAGTGCCGGTATTGTTCATTACAGTTTTTTCAAATCTGGCCAGACTATTACGGCTGATGTCTATTGTCAGGAATTGCAAACCATGATGGAAAAGCTAGCGGCTAAACAACCTAGGCTGGTCAATCGCTCCACGCCACTGCTGCTTCACGACAACGCTAGACCACACACTGCGCTACAGACGGCTACTAAATTAGAAGAGCTTCAATTGGAAAGTCTAAGACATCCTCCGTACTCCCCGGACCTTGCTCCAACAGATTACCATTTTTTTCGAAATTTGGATAACTTCTTGCAAGGGAAAAAATTCAACTCCGATGGGGCAGTCCAAATCGCCTTCAAAGATTTTATTGATTCCCGTCCGACTGGTTTTTTTAGTAAAGGGATCAATGAACTACCTATGAGATGGCAAAAGTGTATAGAAAATAATGGTTCATACTTTGATTAATTAAATATATTATATTAAAAAATATTCGACTTTTTGTTCCTCCCATACAAAACGCCAATTTCATATGTAAGGACCTAATATATAATCATATCCCGAAACATCTAAAAGATATTGAAAAAGATTCAACTTTTTTTGACAGTCTTAAAGGATATCTTATTAAAAAATGCTACTACTCGTTACAAGACTTTTTTACAGATAAGACTCCTAGCTAAAAATATTTAATTTCGGTCTCTTTTGAACTAATTTTAATTAAGATTATAGTTATAAAACTTCTGTCCTACCCAGAGTCCAATAAACTCTAGAGTGCCCACCAGGGTTTCATGTTGTTAGTACATATTAAATTATTTAAGATCTATTGTACACATGAAGATGGAGAAATAAATGATTATGATTATGAAATAAATAGTGTATCAACAAAAACTTGAGGGACTTCAAAGTTACCTTTTATGATAGAGAACAATCAATGAAAGTATGATAGTCCAAAAGTCTGAGTAAGTTTTCGAAATTCTTTTCCAAAATTCCTATTTGAAAATAAAGATTTATTACATCAATGATATGTTCCATCTACTCTTTCAGGCGTTGACTTGCTCTATGTTATTAAAATCACTTATAGGTATTACTGTACTGTACTGTAACAGCCGACTCGTCCACTGCTGAACACAGCCTCCCCTATTAAGGGGGTATTTGACGAATAAAAATACAAAAATAGAATCCATAAAAAGAAAATACTTACTGAAAAACTATGTAGCAAAAAAGAAACCACTTTTACACGTGTTTCGTCGAGGTTTCAAAAGTGGCTCGAGTTCGAGGCAACTCGAAAGCTGGGTGGAAAGAACTTGATCACACTTTATACTTGTCGATAAACAGTCTAACTTTTCACGCCGGACTACAAAGTCTGGCTGAAAAGTTACGAGAGTTGGAAATTTTATTTCTCGTAATGCATGAACATTGGACATGATACATAGAACATTTACTATATTATGGATTTTATCAAAATGATTAATCATAGCATACATCCAATACTAGGGGCTCTGTGAGCTAAATACCTCGTGACTGACATATGTTCTGTTTTACGTTTTCAATCCCCATAACCGCTGTTTTGAAAGAAGTCCTAACACAGTATCGAAAAAAATAAAACTTCACGAGAATCGGTTGATAAATGCTGCATGTAGTGGAGAACAACATGAAATCCGTTGTAATCTATCGCCAAGCACTAATCAGTGGGTTCTGACAGAGGTATGTGATAGCCAGTAAATGGGCGCCGTGCAGTTCTTTATATGTGACGAAATGCATCTGTTATTGGCAGAGGTTACCGCTTTACTTCAGGTGGGCCCAGTGCGAGTTCCGTTAAAGTCCCACAAAAAAAAAATATACGTTTCATTTACTTAAATATTATGAACTAATTATTATTTAGTAAGCGGCTAGGACTCGCGTAATATTTACCGGATATTGCTCCGACCAGTTTCGAACTTATTTGTTCGAAGTTCTTCGTCTGGGAGTCACGATTGTGCACATCGGCGAGCGCGGGCCTCAGCATAATATAACACATAACTGGCGTTGAGAAGGTAGCGCCGCTGCTGTCAAAGTCAGAATTCCTCCGTCCGAACTGTCACTTCGGTCACTATCACTGTGATTGTCACTGTCGTTTTGACAGGTATAGGATTGTTGACACACTACACTAGTGCTGTCCTCTTCACGGTTCCACAACTCCGATGCCGTATCATAAACATTTAGGACTGGTATCCAGGACGGCGGAATGTTCCACCCACGATCTCGGTTAAAATTATGGTGGCGTCTAATTTCGATGGCCTGTCGTACTTTGCGCGGAACTAAAAACGTATCTCGCGTTAGTACAAATTATGAACTAATAATTAACATACTGTACTGCAACAGCCAAATCGTCCACTGCTGAACACAGCCTCTCCCGTAGCAAAGGTTCATATTCGCCAAGACAAAAGAGATTCCATGCAAGTAACGCGTGACGTTAAATAAACTGCCATAAACTATAACGCGTTTGATAACGCGCTAAATAGACAAGGAATCTCCAAACGGTATTCTGTATGCCACAAATTAGTTGTCTATGACTAACACGTTTTGTTTTTATGATAACGAAGTCTTGTTATTGCTTAATCTATCATCGTATCAAGTATTTAAATACTTAAAGGTTTGGTGCGAGTAATTGAACGTGTAACGATTAACTTCACTTCATTATAAAGGAATTTTGTATCGTATCTCTTACGTTTACTGCACAGAATCTGTACTAAAGAAGTTGTTATTATCGGGCTACGTTATTTTGATAGTTCGAAACACGCATATATCTTGCTCATAAAGTCCCATCAAATTTGAGATTGCATGCAGAATATCATTTCACGAACATTGAATGGTCATAGAATAGGGGTAGTGTTCGTAATGACTGAAAACAACTGCACTACGATAACAAAATCTGAGTCTTTTAATTATAGCCTGTAAGTATGTACACATATTGGACTTTGCAACAAAAATAAAAACGAATACAAAAGATATCTACAGAAACAAAATAAATAAGGAGGAAAACATTAATAAAAAACTGTGCACCAGAAATATACACATACATTTGAAAGCCAATAAACGTATAGTACAAAGTAAGAATAAAAATGTCTATTTTGTTTACAAAATTGGAACTTGCACAGGGATGCGTTAGCGATGCAGTTAGAAAATTAATTAATTCGAACTGAACAGCGTTTCAGGATGATTTTCGATACTATTATTGTTGTTTGTGATACAAGGCTATAAAGTTGTTATTTTGCGACGAAACGAGGGATCTTGGTCCCAATATAGAATCCTGAGCGAGTGTTTGTCAATTCGAGACTGAACCGATTTCTAATATTGTAAATGTAAAACAACTTGTTGAAGCGGCGCCATGCTGATTTTAGCTCACATTTATAATGTTCAGACTTTCCACAAGTAATAAAACAATAAAATTATATATAATGATATCTATGAAGCAATGATGGCCGAGCGGTAATAGCTATGGACTGCCGTGCCGCAGGTTCCTGGTTCGATCCCCACCGCCGCATGGTAGAAGGGCATTTTGCGAATGCTCGCCTGGCTAGCTACCACCCTCAAGTAGAAAATCTGTCGTCAAGCACCTAACAGTGTGTTCCGGCAGCAGTCCTTGAGAGCCAGAAAAATTACAGGCTCATTAGACTTGGCAACTCTATGTCTCAGTTTGACGGCTGCAGTGCAATTCATATGATGAAATGTATATGTTATAGGTAGAGGTTAATCCACTAAACATCAGGTGGGCCTCGTGCTTGTTCTGTCACGATCACATAAAAAGAACATGTATACGCAAAAATAAATAAAACGTAGCTAGATCACCACCTTGCGGAAGGGTTCCTTGTATTATTACTTCGTTAATAAACTTCGAAGCCTCGAATAGACTAGAAAAGGCTGACGCTAAAAAAAATAAGATCGCGTAGCTCAACTTTTGGGAAAATTATGCATCAGATCCCCCGAGGCGAGGACTAATCATGTTGAGATGGCTCTGCAAAACTTTTTTGTGTCGGATGACCACGAACTCATGGTTTTACCAGCCAGTACCACAAACTTTGCTGCCAAGCGAAAGGCACAATTTTTACTATCACAATAGCGAGGAAAATGCTAGGTGTAAGAAAATTGCTTAAATAATAAGCCCAACTTTACCAAAATTACTACAATTCGTAATATATACAGACTGTAATTCGATCCGATTTTCTGGACGTATCGTTGTGTGTTTAATTTTTTGATAAAAATGTTAGAATTTGAATCCTTTTTCCAAGCTATGTCGGATATAAATTAATTTAGCACGCATATTCCGAATGATAAACAACCATTTTGAGCTTGTGATGTAAAAATATTTGGTGTCTGATTTTATTTACTATTTTTATATTGAAACATTGTTTTAGAGTACATCATGAATCTATTGGTGAAAAGATTAATAAAAAGTATTATCTGATTTTTTGTTAACAAAGCGGTAATGCATATTTGCATTACCGCTTACGATACCTATATTACGTTTCCTTTTTCAAATGACGTTTGAAGCAATGATGGCTGAGCGGTAATAGCTATGGACTGCCGTGCCGTGGGTCTATGGTTCGATCCCCACCGCCGCCGGCGTGAACTTCACCGCATGGTGGAAGGGCATTTTGCGAATGCTCACCTGGTTAGCTACTTTTCACGTAGAAAATCTGTCGCCAAGCACCTAACAGTATGTTCCGGCAGCAGTCCAGCAGTGAGCCAGTAAAATTACGAGCACATGGGACTTAACAACTGTGTGTCTCACTGCAATTCGTCACTTGTTGACGAAATGCATCTGTTATAGACAGAGACTAGTTCACTTAACATCAAGTGGGCCTCGCGCACTCCGCAACAATTACATAATAAATAACTATTATAACCTCATGCCGGAAAACATTATGAAATAAATAAGAAGATATTATATTGTACACATTAGTATGTAAAGAAGTCTATACCTAATAATATTTTTTCCGTGACTAAGGCGCAAAACTGTATCCATCACCATGTTTACCAGATGGTAGGATTCTTTAGCAAGAGTTCGTCTTGGTGGGTATTACCGCAGTCCCAGATATTCTGTCTCGAAGCCGTAATTTGCAAACACTGCTGTGTTTATGCGTGAACTGTAGCAAGAGAAATAACTGGGCAAACGAGACATAAGAAGTAACGCCTGCTGGTGACAGTGCGCAGTGCATGAAACTGCAACGAAATCTAATACGTATGTTCCTAATGTAAACATTTGGCTACGTAGTTCAAAATGTATGATACAATTTTGATATAAAATTAATTTAAATTAAATATTTAACTAGAGAGTGAGGTTTCATTTAGTTCGAAATTTCAAAATATTTTCATGACTGTCGTTGCTTTTATATGTAACTTTTGCACAGAAGCACTTCCTTTAGTTATACTACATCAACAGTATTCGCTAGCCAAGAGGACTGTACTCAGTGGAATGTAGTCACAGGAAAGAAGGATGGGAAACACTCTACTTTTAATTGTCCTCTACGAGAAAAATAGCCAAAAATTCACTTTTTAGATAATTTATATATGCATATACATATACGCATATGGATCATGTATATGAGTATCCCACTGTAATGTTGAATCCATCTTGATTCCCAGGAAGACTGTCGCATTGTCAATAGAGAGTTTAATTGGGCCAAACTTAATGTTTGGTTCAACAAGAGTAACATTTGACAAATAAACCTTTAAACATTTAAACTTTACACAATTAACCCTATTTTGAATGCTCTTTTACAAATTTAGAATTGGCGAAGCTATTGTAAACTTGCAGGCATAGATATTACAAACATGTTACAAACTCCACACAGACCGGTTTAATACAAAGGGAACTCGACGTCATAATAGATGTTCTCATGCAAACGCATTCGGTAAAACGGAACGCTGCCTCGCAACAATTCACCAAATTACTCACGTCCGAAATATGATTAAAATATGACAAAGTTTACCAACATGATAAATTGCATCTCCACAACAATACCAGCTCTGTATTCTAGTTGTATACTAGCACATCATAAACTTGTGTTTATGTATCATTGCCTCAGAAACAGCAATAAAACAATGCAGCTAGAACAGTGCAATAAAATCTTTATCTTTCTTCTGTAGCGGGATAACAAGATCTAGGTTGAAGTAAAACTTGACAGTATATAAATACTATAATATTTTTCTGTAGCTATTCAACGCCTGGAGTAGGTAATAATAAGCCAGGCTAAAGTTGTATGCAATTTTTACAGTACTAACAAGAATATAGAACATATAAGTACACACATACAAAATATAACCTTATATCTCTAAACTGTAGCAACTTCGACAAAACAGTCCTCTTTTCACAAATTCGTAAAGAACTGTGATTATTAAACCGTATTATAGAAATCCGCCCGAATTAATACAACGACTTTTATCGTTGATTCAGTCACCAAGCTTGTTATAAAAAGCATCACTGCTTTCGGAAATTATACGAAGCAAAGTGAAATTATGGATACTTACTTCACGACTGACAAAATGCCAGTCAAGAACTAAACTTGCAACCGTTGATGATTCATTACAGGTTGGTCCAACTAAATAAAATATTCATGGAATATCACACACATTGACCATAATAACTAAAAAAGTTATTCTGGGCAAGTCAGTTAAAAAATGGTCTATAATAAATAATGCTTTGGTTACCTAATATTTTCAATTGAAATTAAATAACTAGATAATAACTACATACAAGCAATCATCGAAATATTACTAAGCATGGTAATATGAAACAAGTTATATAAACAATTATAATAAACAGATAAGCATAACATTCTATAACCAATCTTCTTATATGGATTTCCGATTTTATAGTGTTTCTTTTCTCCTATATCTGTTGTATTTCCCGTACTAAAATCATTAATTAATGGCAATTTGATTATTCTGTTTATATTTTCTTAAAAATATACAGAAAATTTTAGGAAGCATTATTTTATTGCATTTTAAACGACATAAAGATTTTTAAGTTACGTTTTATCCTACTAATATATAATTGATAAGCGTAAAAGCAATTCATTGTTTTAGATTTCATATAACTGACTGAAATATTACGAGGTGCATACTGAATTTTATATGACCAATTAAATTCTCGAGCATTTCATGATAAGGACAATTGTACGATATGGCCACGACATATATATTAGGTTAGCGTGTATTATCAAGCTTCACAATATTTCTACGACGTGGAATGTTATATGAGTCCAAGCGGTAGTAATTAGGTAAGACTTTCGGAAAACAAGTAAAAGTATCCTCTACAAGTTTAATTATTTACCCAATGAAAAGGAGAGTGACGATTTTTACGTATCAGCAAGCGATTTGAAAATTAGTGCCAAAAGGCGAAAGAAATAATAACACTAATCCTCCATGCCCAATATCGTTTTATTCGGATTTAAATAAGTTTACTAATTATGAAAACATTATATTTCTCCTCAAGTATCTGAGATTGGTCTATGAAAAACCGTAAATTTTTACGGTCTTCAAGTATCACATATAACTATTATTATTACTTACGGGATTTGTACCGTGGGGATTTTTATTATGAGCTAGCTTTTGAGTACCACGGTAAAAATCCCGTAAGTAATATTAATAGTTATCTCGTAAACCGTGAAAGTTTAAAAGTGATAGTGTTTATCACATATAAGTTTAAACTTATAAAGATTGATATCATCATAGAAACCTTTATAAGGTTTAACTAATATAAAAAATAGAAATTTAACCAAAAGCCCCAGTGAAATTTTAAAAACAAGTTGAATAGTAATAATTTGTCAGTAATTTGGGCAGATCAGTGACGTCTAGAGTAGTTGAAAAATAGCCGATATGGTATAGTAAAAAGCAAATAAATAGTGTATCAACAAAAAGTTGAGGGTCTTCAAAGTTACCTTTTATGATAGGGAACAATCAATGAAAGTATGATAGTCCAAAAGTCTGAGTAAGTTTTCGAAATTCTTTTCCAAAATTCCTATTTGAAAATAAAGATTTATTACATCAATGATATGTTCCATCTACTCTTTCAGGCGTTGACTTGCTCTATGTTATTAAAATCACTTATACGTATTATTGTACTGTACTGTAACAGCCGACTCGTCCACTGCTGAACACAGCCTCCCCTATTAAGGGGGTATTTGACGAATAAAAATACAAAAATAGAATCCATAAAAAGAAAATACTTACTGAAAAACTATGTAGCAAAAAAGAAACCACATTTACACGTGTTTCGTTCACGAGGTTTCAAAAGTGGCTGTTGCCTCGAAAGCTGGATGGAAAGAACTTGATCACACTTTATACTTGTCGATAAACAGTCTAACTTTTCACGCCGGACTACAAAGTCTGGCTGAAAAGTTACGAGAGTTGGAAATTTTATTTCTCGTAATGCATGAACATTGGACATGATACATAGAACATTTACTATATTATGGATTTTATCAAAATGATTAATCATAGCATACATCCAATACTAGGAGCTCTGTGAGCTAAATACCTCGTGACTGACATATGTTCTGTTTTACGTTTTCAATCCCCATAACCGCTGTTTTGAAAGAAGTCCTAACACAGTATCGAAAAAAATAAAACTTCACGAGAATCGGTTGATAAATGCTGCATGTAGTGGAGAACAACATGAAATCCGTAGTAATCTATCGCCAAGCACCTATCAGTGGGTTCTGACAGAGGTATGTGAGAGCCAGTAAATGGGCGCCGTGCAGTTCGTTATATGTGACGAAATGCATCTGTTATTGGCAGAGGTTACCGCTTTACTTCAGGTGGGCCCAGTGCGAGTTCCGTTAAAGTCCCACAAAAAAAAATATACGTTTCATTTACTTAAATATTATGAACTAATTATTATTTAGTAAGCGGCTAAGACTCGCGTAATATTTACCGGATATTGCTCCGACCAGTTTCGAACTTATTTGTTCGAAGTTCTTCGTCTGGGAGTCACGATTGTGCACATCGGCGAGCGCGGGCCTCAGCATATAACACATAACTGGCGTTGAGAAGGTAGCGCCGCTGCTGTCAAAGTCAGAATTCCTCCGTCCGAACTGTCACTTCGGTCACTATCACTGTGATTGTCACTGTCGTTTTGACAGGTATAGGATTGTTGACACACTACACTAGTACTGTCTTCTTCACGGTTCCACAACTCCGATGCCGTATCATAAACATTTAGGACTGGTATCCAGGACGGCGGAATGTTCCACCCACGATCTCGGTTAAAATTATGGTGGCGTCTAATTTCGATGGCCTGTCGTACTTTGCGCGGAACTAAAAACTTATCTCGCGTTAGTACAAATTATGAACTAATAATTAACATACTGTACTGTAACAGCCAACTCGTCCACTGCTGAACACAGCCTCCCCTATTAAGGGGGTATTTGCCATAATCCCCACGCTTGGCAGGCGGCTTGGGGATCGCAGTGTAAGATGACAATTTTTTAGAAGGCGCTGCTGCCCACCTCTCAGTATTTTTCCCTTAGTCGGCTCTTACGACACACACGGGATGATATGGGGAGGTGCAATTCTAACCCGGCACCCCAAGGGGAATAATTAACATACTAATATTAATTTAATAATTATATCTGAGGGCAATAGGGATATACTCAGCATGTGTTTTGTTCACACTGTAATGAATAAATGTCACATTGTACTTTAACGACAACCAATAATATTGTTTTAATGAAATTTGATAAAACTTTATCAAATGGAACGTTTCAAGAAAGTTTGCAATATTGAGAAAGGAAACTAAACACAGAAAGTAAAATACGAAACTTTTCTAGTTTTCTGCAGAACTACAATAACGTACGAGTTCTAAGATAGGTATCCAATGTGCCTTGTTTCTCGGTGCGTCTCGTGGTGCTACTTCGAAACGTAAAAAATACTATAGAAATACTACTAATAATTAAAAAAAATATTATACCTGGGATTATTTTAACATACCATATCAAGATTAAAAATACAGTAAAAGACACGTTTTATGTGCCTTAAAAAAGAACTAAGCGTTTGAAGCGCTCGTAGCGAAGTTTACTGAGCTGTTCTCAACCGATCAGCAAAGTTAAGCAACGTCGCGCGGTCAGGAGTTGGATGGGTGACCGCTAGTGACATTACTACTGAGCGTTTCCGTGCTTCGGAGGGCACGTTAAGCCGTCGGTCCCGGTTGTCGTCTTAGGATGGGAGTCGTTATAGCATGGTGGTAGGGCATTTTGCGAATGCCCGCCTGGCTAGCTACCACCCTCAAGTAGAAAGTCTGTCGTCAAGCACCTAACGGTGTGTTCCGGCAGCTGTCCTTGAGAGCCAGTACTTCTAGGTGAGCCTGAACAACATCTTCGACCACATCATCACTTACCATCAGGTGAGATAGTGGTCATAGGCTAACCTATCAGGCATAAATTAAAATAAAAAAATCGAGAAATGCTCGAAATTTGAGTTGCAAGATACCACCCGGAACGACGGATAGACAAACAGACAAACTAGAACGTGACTGAATAATGCATTGTCATCGAGCTGTGAGCTACCCTGAAAGTTTCAGCCAGATAGCTAATTGGGCAGTGCTCGAAATTTTATAGACAAAATTCCACCCTCAATTAAAGGCGAATAACAGGGTTAATAAAAACGCGGTAACATAATTATATAGACAATTATTATTGATTTTTACAATTCAATAATAATTTTTTTAAGCAGTGATGGCTCAGTGGCATTGCCTATGGACTGCCGCGCCGCAGGTCCATGGTTCGAATCCTGCCCGCCTGGCTAGCGACCCCCCTCAAGAAGCAAACCTGTCGCCAAGCACCTAACGGTGTGTTCCGACAGCTGTCCTTGAGAGCCAGTAATTCTAGGTTAAGCCTGTTAACACCTTCGACCACATCATCACTTACCATCGTGGTAGATTGTGGTCAAATGATTAGGTATCAGAAATAAAAAAAACAGAAAAAAAAAACGTATTTTTGTTGAAATTTTGTTAAATAGGTGGCAACATTTCATTTACACGAACTATATCAACAATTTTGCAATCGAACATAGTAACTCTATATGGTTCTTTATATTAGCACAACTGTATTTGTTTATTTCAAAATATTTTAATATATATTTAAGATTAATACACACATATTTTTTATTTAAACTATATTTACGGTAGGTAAAAAATGAAGGTAGTTAAACGTTTTAAACTTGTATTGGTCTGGTGCCCATGTCTTGTAAAATGTTTGGATTTCATTAATTTAGGATAATTATTTCGAATAATATTAGTAAACATACAATTATACCTTAATTACTACATTTGTTGTACAGATTCCCTTCACATTTTGACACTGTCAAATAAAACAAAACGTTCAATTTTGAGGTTATTTCAAATTTTGACAATTATTTCTCTTTGTGAATAACAACCTACTTTTAAGTCAGTTCAGAACTGGTGCTGTCGTAGACATAAAACAAGCATTTCAGACAAATGAAAATCTACATTTAAAGTAAATCATATAACCTGGTATAATTAAGACTTATATAAAACATTATTATTATACGGCTCTTCTGAAAACATAACAGCAAACAGGGAATCAGCTGATTATTTAATCAAGATAGCTGTCAATAGTAGTACTAGTTAATAGTCTTGTATAGGTTGAAGCTACGCTAGAATTCACTTTTACGAGCAGTTTTCAGATTACATAATGTAGAAACGTGGAGATAGATATGGATAGCTATATTTACTAACGCTAGTAAAAAAAACATGAAAAATATTTTCATAGTAGCGCCCGTCGTTCATACTGCATACAAGGAGGCATGTTTAATCTTGCCTCCTTACAGTCCGTTAACATCACACACTGGGGATCCAAAGATGCGAAACAGAACCCCGATTGGTTCCGTGACCTACAAGAACTAGACTTTCCATAGTCAAACATTTATTCATTTCTTCGCTGAACACCAAATATTGTAGTGAAATTGTTTTGCGTTAATAACTACATTTACATTGGCTTTGATTTTTTCAATGGAGTATCACAGCATCAAAGATTTTACGGCACCATTTTGACCATATTTAGATACTAAATGGTAAAAGTAATTTAGATTTTAAAATATCTAACGCCTACATACCATTGACAAAGTAGAAACAGACTATGCCAGCGGGCGGCGACTGGAGGTGACATTTTCTTTCAAACAAAAATAGCTTTGTTATCACTTTCCTTTGTTTGACGTAGGAGGTTTTGCTTACGTTACCTCATTTAATTATGTAGGATTGTATGAGATTTGTGAGCTAAATTCTTTAAATAAGAACTGCAGCTTAGATTTAAGATCTTATAAACACGAACGCTATCAATACTCTATGAAGCAAGGGTCTTGAATGTTCTCATATTTGTATATGTACGATAAATAGTAAGAAGTGTCTTTTCTAAGCTACGAATAACGGATTTGATCTTATAAGATCTGCTTGCTCTAAATGAGGTTAGTTTTTCCAAAAGGACATTTTCAGTAACAGTCCGGATTCTGGAACGAAGTAAGGTAGATTGCTATAGGCTTGCCATCTATAAAATAGATCCTAAAGCAGCTGGCAAAACTTGGTTTTTATAGACCTGTGGGTGTCCTACGAAAATATACAGGCCTGACCTATCACAATAATTTTATAGTACATCAAAACTACTTATACACAATATTCTTTACATAATAAGATTTCATAATGGTTCTTTTTTTTGGTTACTATTTGTATGTCAAAGCATGCAAAGTTTTTCATACTACCCGCAACCAGCCTCGATTAATGCTTCGCTTCGCCGCGGCAGACCATTAATTGAGAGTCGTCGCTGGACCGCGCCCCGCGCCATACACCACGACGGTGTATTCATAATTTAAATAAGTACAAATATTGTAACATCATCGCACCGTGTTATCTATAATAGAAGTGCATCATCTACGTTTTTCTACGTGAGATTTTGTGACGTGTGTGCAAAGTGACCGCACCGCGGCCTCTGCAAAGGAGATACTCCGAATACGAGAGATGGAGAAAGCTATGGTATGTATACATACATTTTAGTAGCCTCAATTAAAAACCTCCTTTGTGTTTGGGAAACTCTTTTGTTTAGGACCCCTACTCAAGGCTTTAATTACCTACTATAAACGACTATCTAACCAGCCCCTCCGCGTGCGGTGGGAGATCCTTATTTTTGAGGTCAATTTTTTTTACTATGAAAACCCACCACATATTTAATTTGTTTGCTATAAACTAATCTAACTTAATTTTATTGATATGCGTATCATTTTGTTGAATCCCTACTAATGGAAATAAGTACGTACACATTTTTAGCATACATGTTTTTATATTTTGGCCCACAGAACAACTGTATTTTGTTTTTTATCAAAACATTTATGTAGAAGATCAGCAAGCAATATTCTTTACAAAACTCTGCAAATTATTTATGTTAATTACCACGTCCATAATAATTAGCATTTGAATCCGCGCTAATGAATATTTTTACAGGAAATTCCACTTCGTCACAAAAATAAGTTCCAAATTGAACCAGTAAAAATACAAAGTCTGTTACAACATTTTTTTCTTGGTTTATTTCTCTTTCTGTCTTTTGTATTGTTTGAATCGTTTTAATAATGTTGTCAGCATTTAGTTGTATATTACACGATCATTTGCTGTGATCGTATAATTTTTCCTTTTTATGTTAGGTATATTAGGCACATATCAACATTATTATACTTTATTTGAAACTTGGTCGTTTCATGCTTGTATAGGTACCTACTTCGGCCACTCCTTCGGAGAAAGTCAGCGTGCGGACGTTTGTATTTTGTATATTTATTTGATGACGGTTCTTTGAGGGGTTCTTAAATTCTCTCCTAATCGCTGTGAGACCTGATTTCAAAAACAATAACCACAATATTTTTAATAGAGCCTCTTAACATGGATAGTTTTAGGTGTATATGAAACACTAAGTCTTATAACATAACGTATATTTCATAGATTATAAAAGTAGCCCTTTATTAAGTTTTCGTTGAAAACTCGAACGTAACACAATCTTGAAATATTATTGTATCAAAAAGAGATACATCATCACTTTTTGATGTTAAGTTAAGCTAAAATAACCTTATCTCATTTTATTATCTCTTTCCAAAAAAAAAAACACGTTAGATATAAACAATGCTACAGAAAACATTTCATACACTTCAAACAGAACGATATTGCATTTCAAGAGCACATAAAGCAATATAAATTACATAACATATATGTCACGGTTAAGTCAACCAAAATCTGAGAGTATAGTTTTCATATTGTATTATATATTTGTGGTATTTGTAATTTCACAAATTATTATCGGAGTCTGAAGCTTCATTTCATTAGGATAAAGGAAACATTAGTATACATTTTCAGCGACAACAGTCACTTAAAAATTGACATATTGGTTTAAGTTACTTATGCAAATATTAATAAATAAATAGGTAATTCATTTTTTGAAGCTTTTTGGCCTAGGCATTCAGTACAACCCCCCGAAGGGTTCCCGCCTTGTCGTGGCGGTGGGGCTTAGTAGCCGTGGCTTCGTCACCCACGGTGAAGCGATGAGTAACCAGGGGCCGTGCTGGCTTGGGCAGTCGGCCGGCCCCAGAGGTATTGTTATAGGTTAGAGGTGTGTACAGGTTGTATGGGCGACACCACAGCTGACGGTGAGGGGCCACGGCGGGGTGCCGGTATCGCGGTGCGCCGCTCTCCCTGCCTTCCGTGGCCACGGCGGGGTCGCCACCGTTGGATGGCGGACGCGGAGGGGCCGCAGGGGAGGAGGAGTGTTGGCGAGGCGCCGCCGCTCTCCCTATCCTCTGCGGCCGAAGTAGCAGGCGATGGGGCTACTCATCTGACCCTTCGCAGGGGGACCTAGGACGTCGGAAGCGGGGTCGTCTGACGCCCATTTGCAGGCTTGGTCCCCGGTGGTAGCAACGTGCCATTTGTTCCGGTACGACGTGAGGGGTAGCACCCCAGGAGGGGTTCGGCAACGGACAACCGTGGCGGGTTCGTGGTTGAATGCTATAGCGTCCCTGCGGCCCGCCGAGAAGCGGTAGATGTGGAACACCGTGTATTATTTAGTCGGTACTGTGATGTGTGGTGTCACTTGCTGCTGTGGGAGTAGTTGGTGTCGAGCCCGACATATCCCGGCCACCTTCCCCGGGGTGGACGGGAAAGCGTAAATGCATTTTTCACACGAAAGGCATTCAGTACAAAGTTCCGTGGCTCAAACCATGTCATGGGTTTAATTTCCACGGTATGGTGGTAAAGCAATTATTATTAGATACACGTGTGAGAAGGTATCCTAAAATATAAATATCTGTCACCAAGAACATAACAGATCTTGATAGGCAGTTCCCAATATAGGATCTAGTCTAGTCTGATCAAAAACTTCAACCAGGTTAATACTCACCAAGAGGTGAATTAGTGTAGTGGCCAAAGGCTTATTTAGCCGCTATTAAAATAAATTGTATGAGAACTAAATCGGCTTATGAGTTGTTCATATAAAAGGCCTCAAAATGTCAAGGTCTGTTCAGGTAGGATATTATAATAAAAGGAGTTTATTTATCTAAAAATATTTAGTAACTAGCTGTACCTGCGATTTCGTTCGCGATTGCCGTACCTCTAAACTAATTCTTCACATTTGAGCACTGTTTATTTTTTATATTTAGCTCTGCGGTGAAGCACTCCTAGTAAAGCATAGCTCAAAAAGGAGCTTTTTACTTTGAGTTTGAAAACTTGTGGCTAATGAACCAGAGTTTAGGGTTTAGCAAGCTTGCAAAAGTAAATACAAAAGTAAGTCAGTAGTTTTGGAGTGATGCGCGGCCGGGATACAGACATACAGACAGACAAAAATGTAAAAAAATACCGTTTTGGCATCAGTGTCAGTTACAGAGTGCTCTCAAATTTTTTTTCAAATTATCTGCCATGTACTGTTTTCGATCAGTTACAGTTTTATTATAAGTATATAGATATTTTTTTTTAACCAGAAGAACTCACAGAATCCAGAACGTGCGAGATCTTCGTATAGGGTGAATTATACTAATACCGATAGCCTCGAAACGTTCCAGCAAAAAACCACATCAGTGAACCGTCAAGTCTATCAAACCAAATGAAATAGTTAGGCATTTCATTGTATAATATTGAACAAGTGAGAAGTCTAAATATAGATATACTAACATTACACTTCAATTCGATAACAGTGCACGTCGAGTTTTGGTTTTTGCAAAATTACTGTAATAAATAATAATTTGAGTGTAATACAATTTATTACACTATATAATAAATATATATCATATACCTCATAAACTTTGACATATAACATACGCATGTGTACAATATTTTTATGGTACAGTATTTCTGACAGATTGACATTAATCGAAATTTATTAGGTAAAGTACTCTTAGAATATTTACGGTCGATGTTCTTGGCAGGATCATATTATTTTTTCTCTAGCAGAAACAAGTACGTTAAAATGTTTCGGCATATTAATATGAAGAAATAATATGTTGTTAATAAATACGTATATCTGTCTGTATAGATGTGGAAAGCTACACAGACGCATTAAGCTACTACGAGTCTCAAATAAACTCCTTTCCTGGAAATAAATCGGCCAACACAGTAGAATTTTAAAGATTCCCGGAGACAATGATTAATTAAGTCAGCGTAATAATTCATTGTGTCAACTCGAGGACTAATAAAAAAGAAGCAGCTGGAAGGGCGCGTTTAGAACAAAATAAACATAATACGCTTGTTAAAAATTTTTTACGGTTTAACAAGCGGTATCGCTGGAAGAAATAAGTTCTAGAAGGCAACAATTGTTCAGTGAAAATACTGAGTGCTGAGAATAAAACAAAAAAGAATCTTGCATTTTTTTATTGCAATATGAATGTACGAGTACAACAGTGGATAATTTATACATGGTTTGTATATGTATGTTCAATGATGTGGCCAATAAGCGGTTGAGCATTGTCCCAATAGCACCGTATATTTCTTTTCGTTTTCAGTTAATTGTCCTAATATTTTGTAAAGAGATGCATTACAGGATTGTACATTAGCAAGTTTCTTGTTTAAACTGTAAATAGCGTAGGTACATTAAATCTGAAGAAACTTTGTAAATATTCTGTCACATTTTCAAGGCAAAAACTTTTAGTTTTAGCCAGTTGTTAATCCGAAATGGTTTAAGTTTTTAATAAATATGTCTCTAAGGATTACTAAGGAGTGTTTTCAAATAACAACGCAAGAACAGTTCAACTTTCAAGTTGTCTAATTCTAACATGAAACTCTTCAACTACAAATTGTTTTCCCAATCTGTTCACGCCCTACGCCAGACAAGAGACTAATTAGACGACAAAGTTTCTTAGCCATTCTATATCTTAGCCTTGGAGCTAAGTGGCTCACAATAGCAAGCATTTTAACATTGTTTTACAAGTTTATTATTTTTGGATCTTATTGTACTCGGAGAAGATTTTCACTTGTTATTCAAAATAATTATAATAAAAATTGGGAGGGCTAAATAAAGGTGAAAGAAGAGCTTATAAAAAGAATACTTACCATGCGTTTGAATTTGTAAAACTATGTACTGTAGACAAGCAGATCTATTCTAAGGTTATGAAGCAACAACTTCTGATGACATTTACAAATTATTGGAGTAGTTTTTTTTGTTCCGCACTGGAATCGAACCCACTTCCTCCGATTAAATTTTAGAAATATAGAAGGAAGGGTAGCATCATCATTGCGAGAGTTAAGTGTTTTAAACAGCACTTCTTTCCATCAGATGAAGTCTAGTGTTCGTCATAGGGGACGGTACTTGATGACCGCGTCCGTCCCCTATGTCGGTTAAAGTAATACCATTGTAGCAAACTAGCTAGCGACCACACTCAAGTAGAAAATCTGTCGCCAAGCACCTACCTACCACCAGTTGCAATGATAACACAAATAAAAAAATATGAAAGATTATCTACAAATATTTGCAAAATACAATTAATGGAAGCTGCTTGATGATATTAACTTCTTGGATATGCCTCGTATCGATTTGGTAAAAAAAAAAAATGTATTTACATTATAATGTTAAAGAAAAACTAGTTCGAAAAAGTTTTCATTATCTTTCTGTTTGAGCTCGTACTATGAAATCCACATTTTTGGAAGTGCTCTTTTAGACTTTAGAACTTTGGGTCAAAAGGGTTTGATTTCGTGGCAGCAGCGCCTTCGGAGGAACTGATATCTTAAACTGCGAATTCCAAGACACCTGCTAAGCGTTGGGATTATGGCTAATGGGGGAGGCTGCGTTCAGCCGTGGACAATCCGGGTGATACCGTACCGTGTTATGTAATCTATGGCCGTGTTTATGTTTGGAAAAGTCAGGTAAACTCTTATCAATCGTTCTACTCGTAGTACATTATGATACAAGTGAGCTATATAAGTACACACTTTTAACACCTCTTGCTTATGCTTAATTTTAGCCTGTGGCAGGTCGTAATGGAGCCGAGAGTGTTATGAATTAATGATAAGCATTTCATATGAGGTGTTAAAACACAATATAAAGGGCAAATAATATTTTATAAATATAACAATTTTGCTGATATTTAACTTGTCGGTACCATCATTTCTAAAAACACTCTAAGCTCCTATTTTTACTCTGACTACCACATGTTATTTCATCCTTTTTAGTGTTAGAAGTAGGGACAGTTTTATTAACACAAAACGTAAATTAAGACAACACTACTGCGTTAATTTAAAAAGCACGCGTTCTTTATAAGCTGCATCATGAACCTAAAAGCGCGGAAAAATCAAGGCTTTTGCGATCAGGTATATTGCAAAATTTTAACTTACTCATAATTTTTTCTATCAATATAACAGAATACACTGGACTTAAAAAAAATTGATGATTTAGCAATAACGATAAGAGACTGACAACCAAAATTCATCAATAATTTGATGTTTTCTTAAAAGGTTATTAAAATTAATGTTATAATTAAATATTTTTTATCATAAAATCAGGGAAAAAAAAATGAATTTTGTCAGTCAACATTTTAAACTATGTTAAGTTGTGAGACGCTAACTCATTTTAACGACATCTATTGAAAGACTGTCGACATCATACGCCATACCGTGTACCTTTAAGTACTTTAAATAAAGCAACATTTTGTCTCTCACGCTAAAACTTCGCACGTCAGATAACTCTATATTTTAATCACTAGTGAAGTTTGAAACAATATCAAAGTTGCTTCTGGTATTAACCTCAACTTGGACAATACAATGGTGTTCTGTAACTTTACACAAAGTTCCATAATTAATATCTGTGAGTCAGAGCGAGATACGGAAACCAACGATTTCAGGGAAACTAATGTTAAGTGAATTAAACTTTACAAGCTTGCACCCACGGCTTTGCCTGTGTGGTATTAAGATCTAATACGAGTAGTTACACTGAGAAAAATCTAAAGTCAAAAGCGCCCTAATGACGGCCAATTTATATGGTATAAGGTGAAAAACCGACCAAACGTAAATACGTACAAAAACGCCTGCCAACTAGAAGGCGTTAAAGGAGGTCAGTGAAGGCGAATGTTTCTTTTCGTCTTCATTTAAGGTGTATTTTGTGGTCTTTCTTAAATATTGTCTTTTCGATGAGGCTGATTAAGTCGTACGTTATAGTGATAATCACCCGTATATAAACCGCCGTAAAAGTAAGGTATATTTTATGGTCAATACTGCAAGTATTATCGTATAACAAGTTCAATTCTGAAAATACTTTACGGAAGGCGTTTTTGACGGTTGTATTTATGATAAAACATGGTACATTTTTATTGATTGGTGAAAATCATCTTAGGAGTTGTGAATTCATCTTACGTATTTACAATTCAACGGTAAAAGGTCAAATTTGATTTAAGCCTTTATTTCGTTTTTCTCAGTGTATTGATATCATGAGTATTTAGTGCTACTATTAGTTATCATTGCATGGTACAGCACGTCATGCGTTACAAAAGGTTTTTTTTACAACACGTACCTTTTGCCTCCATACCACTGATAAATTTAAAGCTATCTCTGATATACACATTTTAGTTACACCAAGCATCTATCTTAATACAGTCGTCTTTTAACCGCGATTTTCATTATCGAAACATCACGACAGGTCGTGTGATGATCTGATACGTTTATCCTTAAAGCTTTAGGGCATTCGAAATTTTTATAATAGGTATTCATAGAGACAGTGTATCATCTGGAGGCCGTGATAAAATATGCCTCGAAGATTTAAAATAAGCACAACAGCCACATAAGAGATACGATTGAGTGAGTATTGACTGTCTCCACAGCTCGAGAGATCAGGAAAAGGTAAAAAAAGGACTCAGTTTCCTCCATATCGCTCAATATACTTCAGCCGTTGCAATAAATTATAAAAACTACAGGTAATGTATCTAATCTTTAACTTTTAAAATTACTAAACGTAAAAAAAAACTATATAAACAAGCTTTGGGAAAGGAGAGCATCTTGATTCTTGATACAATTGCAACAAGTTAAAACATGGTACCTATAGATGCTTTGTTATGGAGTTCTAGTGTTATCAGCTGCTCCATAACTATACCAATAGTAGACAAAACTGCAAAAAATAATCAAGTTTCATTATGGTTCAATCATTAGAAGTGGGTCAAATTCACTTCCTTAAATTTCATTACATATATATATGTAAACCCAATAAGAGTGTGCTTAAAAGGGTACTCTATGCTTAATGGTTTAAAAATTGGTGAACAGTTCTATCAAACAGCGTGCGTTCCACCTCTGAGATAGGGTCAGTACAATAGGTATATTTTTCGCCAACCCAACGCACTATAAAAGTTTCCAGCAAGCAAGAAGAGGATGCGTTCAATACAGTAGAAAATTATACATTTCTGAAATAGTATTAATATACTGAACACCTCTATTGCCACAAAATTCTAAATAAACATTTAGTTATTGAAAGTACTTACTCCATAACTATTCAATCATGTTTATTCTCAACTATTCACGTAAACTACTTTAGTTTGATAAGTCGATTTCCAAACAGACCGCAATATTACTAAAAACCTCGGAGCGGGAACTGAGTACTTTATCAAGTCATATTGACTAGCTTCGTGAAGCTGTAATATAACTTAGGATATACTTATGTCATAATATTATGAAAGGGTCGAAAATACAGGTAGTTTTCTCACCTTTTTATTCATGAACTGAAACATGGTGTTACTTATTTCATAATACCAAACCTTTTCCAGTGACCTTTACTTGCGATAAGTTTGGTGTTCGATTAGGACTTTCCGAAGGAAAATAAAGAAGCAGTAAAGGCTAGAGTGCTCGTATGGCGCTTCCAAGCGTAGTTTCGTCATATTTAAATACTAAGTGTTCAAACTCGTTGAACCTTTGCATGTATGTCCTTGAGTATAGATAATAGTATCTATAGGTTTTCCAGATCGTAAAATTAAGTATTTTCAAAAATAACTCGAAACATTGTTTTGTATGGGAATTGTTATTTTGTCATTTATCTATATTAATAAATAAAAAAACTGGCATACCAGAAGCTATACTATGTATATATTAGGATTAGAACTATGCATACAAAATTTTTACGCAGAGTTTGTACACTTGGTATTTAAAATATGTCGAAACCATCGAGATATTATTACTAACGTATAGAGTAGCTATTCTAAACAATCGTCATGTTCCATTCTGTTAGGAATAAACTTAAAGCCACTGCAGCGCTGAAACCATAATTAGTGGTGTCTAATTAGACTTTATAGGAACACTGTGCTAGTACGCTTTTAAGGTACAGTTTTCTCGCGCCCAAAATGTCATAAACGCTGGGAATTTTCGGGCGCTTACGCGTTTCGTTCAATTGTCTACTACGGCTTGTCGCTCTCACAGAGTGAACCGACTACAGAAGTGACATACACAGCTAAATACCTAATACGCTTCAATTGTTTTTTAATCAGTAACAATTGAAGCGACCAGAAGGTGGGAAGCAGCGCCTTATAAAGAACTGTAATTTTACACTACGATCCCCAAGACCGGGGGGGGGGGGACCTTGCCAATAACGGGGGATGCCTGTGTTCAAAGGTGGACGTTATAGCTGTTAATGATGGTTCATGATATGAATGTTTTAGATAAATAAAACTGAGGAGTAAATTGTCAAGCGTGAGTTACGAAAATTAAAGGTAATCCAAATGCTCCCGCCCACAACCAGTTGGCCAAGTACAAATAGGTCCAGCTATTTGGAAGTTACGATGATAAACAGAAACAATTTTTATCTGTGCCAAACTTTTTTCGTCGAGAGTAAAAAATAGGTAATTAACTCAATGTTGCCATCTATCATATCTGTCCACTTAATCTATGAATTTCACTACGTGAACATGGCTGCCTACGCTGTGCCGTGAAGCATGGCCTTGTGCGATTACAAATCGACAAAATAATAATGTAATAGGGCGTGTTTCATTCCAAAATCTAAACTTTCTTGTGAAATGTGATTCCATCGCTTTTATTTGTTCTTTCCGAATGGTTTTTGCAGTATCTTAAGACGCAGGATGGCATTATGAATAAGCAATATTTGAACGAAATGCGCGTGTGATCTCCACAAGTGCCCAGTAGCGTGTGGGTGAGAAGATGCCGACCGGCTTATTTGCACTGTTCAACTATGCTTGTTTGAGATTTCGCGTCTAGTATATATACGTCAATGGTCGAAACTACGTTTATATGGAAAGCGCTGCATTCTACTCTAAATCATTTTTATATTTATCAAAACGATGTACAGGCCTATTTACATAAAAAGCTGCGCCCATCCACTGTAAATTATTGATGCATATATATACGGGTAGGCTTCGTTTGTTCACCACGTCTTAGTGTGAGTGTAATGCTTATGATACATACAGTACAACAATAAAACGAAAAATATGATCGTTTAGGTAAGCAGTAGTAGTTGCGACCACACTTAAAAAATATGGAGAGATAAGTACCTTTGTGAGTGGAAAGATATGTAATTGTAAAATTATTTCCAACTAGCTGTGTCCTACGGTTTCACTCGCGTATACAATCAGGCAGAGTGATAATGATGATGAAAAGTGTAGTAGTTAATAAAGGTATCTATATTTCAAGTTTCATCCAGCATTTTTTGAAGCAATGATGGCCGATCGGTAATAGCTATGGACTGTCGCGCCGCAGTACCCTGGTTCGATCTCCACCGCCGGCTTGAGCTTCACCGCATGGTGGAAGGGCTTTTTGCGACTGCCCGCCTGGCTAGCTACCACCCTCAAGTAGAAAACCTGTCTCCAAGCACCTAACGGTGTGTTCCGGCAGTAGTACTTGAGAGCCAGTGAAATTAGAGGCACATGAGACGTATCAACTATATGTCTCAAGGTGACGGGCGCAGTGCAATTCGTGACTTGTGATGAAATGCATTTGTTATAGGCAGAGGTTAGTCCGCTTAACATCAGGTGGGCCTCGAGCTTGTTCCGAAACAATAACGTTAAAAAAAAAGGTTCAGCCGTTCAGCGTGAAGGAATAAGAAACATACACCCTCACATCCTCACTCACAAAATTTATATTAACATTTATAATATACTGTCTTATTCATAATCGTCCCATCACTTTATTAAAGGTTTATCAAACGTCATTAGTACTGCGCAAAGGAAAACTCTTTTGCGCAGTACTAATGACGTATGATAAACCTATTATAAAGTTATAGAGAGGTTATGAATAAGGGGGTTAGTAATATATTAGTATGATGATAGATTTGCAAATTTTAATAAGATATGTACGTATAATAAACGATTATTGAACGCCTGCCGAAGCTGAAATATGCTTGTCTTTCTATTATTGTAACTTCTGAATACATAACTGGATAAACTACGTAGTTAAATTGCATATTTGCTCGAGGTTAACTTCTTTCCAAATGACAAACTGTCCAATGCTAAAATGTCAAACATGTTATGGCGTCATAAATTAATTATCAAAGTATTTTAACGTTAAATAGAAAAAAATCCGCAGTGCAGAAATGTTTAATTGGTACAAATAACCCAAAGGTAGCGTCTACTGTAAAAAGACCCTTTAATAGCAAATGAACCGCAGAGGATCGGATGTAACTATATTCATCTGATAACAATACATTTTTTTTTATGTTATTGTGACGGAACAAGCCCGAGGCCCACCTGATGTTAAGTGGACTAACCTCTGCCTATAACAGACGCATTTTGTCAACGACGAATTGCACTGTGCCCGTCACACTGAGACGTCCAGTTCTTAGGTCCCATTAGCCTGTAATTTTTCTGGCTCTCAAGGACTGCTGCCGGCACACACCGTTAGGTGCTTGGCGACAGATTTTCTACTTGAGGGTGGTCGCTAGCCAGGCGGGCATTCGCAAAATGCCCTTCCACCATGCGGTGAAGCTCAAGCTCTGGGCGGGATTCGAACCATGGACCTGCTGCGCGGCAGTCCATAGCCAATGCCACTGAGCCATCACTGCTTCAAAATTGGATATTGTTATGAATTACATACGGATATGTAAGGGTTAATAGGAGACATGTTTTTTTTTTTAACATTTCGAGCCAACGAAATTATGTCGAAACCAGTTCTGCATGAATCTAATCGGGGACACAATATCCTACAACTTGAACATATTGTGGCCCACTATACTGAAAAACTATCACGCCTGAAGATTTGTCATTTAACATAGTAATTGAATGTCATTGACAGATGAGTTATCTGTCAAAAAAAAACTTTCGAACCATTAAAAAACATTAACAGTATTGTATTCATTGGATAGAATATTATTATACTACTAACGCCATCTGTTAGAAAACCAACCAATACCAGATGACACCACTAGAATCAGGTTGTAAAATAAACGCAAGCCCTCGCAAAGCTCAGCTTTTTGGTACTATAAATATAACAATAGTACGTGTTTGTACTTACCAGTTGACTCCAGAGAAGATTGCTTTGACAAAAGGTATCTGTATTGATTTATCCATAACATACGTTTATAGAGTTAGTAGCAGATACATATTATGTGCGGAAAACAACAAAGCCACGAACTCTAGATGAAACGTGCTCGTAAAACTGGGATACTTTGCGAAATCTGTCTTGATAAGCCCTTTTTCTACCATAACAAAGGCGTAAATCTCTCATAAATACTGGTCTTGCATTATAGTGTAGAAATAGTCCTTACCATAGAGAAGAGTAACACAGGGTCTTTACCTACACTTTTGTAACTAAGACTTTTGTAGTTGCTCGACAGGACTACGAGCGTCTGTGGTTTATTGAACTACTAAGCATTATTCGACATGGCGCGTTTAAATAGATCATACGTACATAATATAAAATAACGAACTTAAATGAAGTTTTACCTCGATACATAATGATTTACTCCACGCTTTGGCTGTGTATTATTTATTATATAATTAATATACAAGGTTATTGGTGAAATGCTAACAACCTCTTAGGGTTGACTTCTGCTTGTCCTAACCAACATTTTGAGATGAAAAATATTTTTTGGATTACTTTTTTTTCTGCATTTTTTTATAAAAAAATTTGTGTTCGTATATGTGTATTGGACGGAATAAGCAAGGGGACCACCTGGTGTTAAGTCTCTTGTGTCTGTAATGTTTTTTTTTTTTTTTTTGCTCGATGTAAATATTTAAATCTCTTTTCAAAGGGAGCGCGGTCCAGGGTCGCCGCAGCGGGCGCGGGGCTTATTTTTTTTACCACACGGCTCGGTTGTTAGACGTACTTCTTAAACGCTATTAAGTTTTTTTTCTTCTTTTATGTTATTGTGACGGAACACCTGATGTTAAGTGGACTAACCTCTGCCTATAATAGATGCATTACGTCAACGACGAATTGCACTGTGCCCGTCACACTGAGACGTACAGTTGTTAGGTCTCATGTGCCTGTAATTTTCTGACTCTCAAGGACTGCTGCCGGAACAAACTGTTACGTGCTTGGCGACAGATTTTCTACTTGAGGGAGCTCGCTAGCCAGGCGTGCATTCGCAAAATGCCCTTCCACCATGCGGTGAAGCTCAAGCCCGTGACGGGATTCGAACCATGGACCTGCAATGCCTATGAGCCATCACCGTTTCATAAAGTTTTTGTTAAGTGAGCTTAACGTAAGGTTTTATGAGTTATACTAGCTAATCAGTTAAACGTAAAACCTTTAGATAGATATACTTTTTGTTGATCACCTTAAACTACAACCAAAATTATATATTATATATAAAGCTTTCAAAAGCTAACAACAGGCGGTCTATCGCTAAAAATAATCAATTCCAGCCCTGCTTTGAATGGAGAGGAGCAAGTCTTGACAAGATATGGCGATGTACTATATAAGTACTTATTAGTACTGATACACATACCTACCTATATATAAAGATAATCCAAGTTCATACACTATATAAAAACAAATACACACATAAATATATATAAATAAGGACATCTATATATATACGAGTATATACATAAATTATGTTTACATGTATGGAGTATTTGCTTGCAAGAGCGGTAAAGAGCTTTTACTAGTTCTTTAAAAACATTTAATGTCGGAGCTCGCTTGCTAGCTTGGTATCAAGTGGCAATGCATTCCAGAGTCTGACGGCCTACTCAAGCGAAAACGAACTGTCATGAAACGAGGTAACATGTGGAGAGAACTTAACCATAAGATTCTCTGATGACTGCGACTTAGAGTTAACTAAATGGGAACATTTACTTGTTACAAAAACGCGTGCTCCTCGGTTTACATTACAAAATTAAGACAGGAATCCATTCCCATACGATGGTTAAGAACTAGAGGACAAACAGAGTTATGAGTCATATGTCATGTTAGCTTAGCGCTCAGAGCATACTCCGGCTATACGGGTGGATGGCGCAGGGTCGAATCCCGCACATGACTATAATTTTTCCCCTCGTATTTTCGTAATATATATTTTTTTACTTCTCGTATAGTTGGTACACATTTTAATACGTGTCAAAAACTTGTATTACACACTACATATTTACTTCTAAATAACGTGTAAGTAAGTGATAAAACATCATATATTCCCAATGCTTCCCACGTCACTACCGAGAGCTAAACTTTCGAAATAGCTTTTTTCTTTACAAACTCCTAACCAACTTAGATTGGAACCACTTTCGCATTCAAATCCTCCAGTCTGAAGAGACTTAATCTCATGACGCGGCCTGTTCTAGGGTTATTGAATAGACGAGGGCCGATACAGAATAAAGTAGTGGTTGTCGAGTGGTGGAGATATCGGGAACGTGCACAAGTGGCTTTGTAGACCCTTGTAACGGGTTGAGTAACGTTTTGGTTTAGACTCTAAACTTTAGAGGGTAGGGATGTTGCCAAAGTGAGCAGTCTGCTTTTTTATGACAGCTTTTGATCTGAAAACTAACGGGTAACAATGAACAAGAACCCAGTTGCATATAGTAATTCGTAGACTAGAAAAATTCTATGATCGTTTTATGAAACTAAGTTTCTGTTGAGGAAGAAGTTTTTCCCGTCTTGAAAGTCCTTAGTTTTGCAAGTATTTAACGGGACTTAATGGCGTTTAAAATACATATATTATTTCCTTATATGTTTCAACCAAGTTGCATTGGTCGTGGTCATGAGCAGATTGAAGAGGCGGGTGTCAGTCTTAATGGGGTGATTCGAATGAATTGGAACCTTCATAAAAGAAAATAAAATAAAACGTGTACGTTACGTGCCGGCTACGAACCTATGTCCAAAATGCGTGATAATTAGAGAAAATAATACTTTTCACTTAATTTGAAGTGATTGTCAGATTTTTTAAGTTTCAACACGGATATATTACGGGTATACGTATACTTGGTCACATTTTAGCAAAAGTGAGATGTAAAAAATTCTTTAACATTCAGAAAGAATTCCAAGAAATTTTGAAATGTTGAAAAAAAAGCTGTTGTTATCTAATAATCAAGCAGTTATGAAAAAATCTTAAACTTACATAATATATATTTTATTCTGAATTCTAACAATGATTCTCTGAAGGGGAATTTCCTTTCAAAGTGATTTTGTGAATGAGACGCCTCCTTAACGAGTGGGTATTTCTAGGTCTAGCAACAAGTAATTAAAAAATATTAAACCAATCTATATGATAAATAACAGGGTATCTTTCGTGTGATTCTTTGAAAGATTTTCTATTGTTTTTCATTCACACACACTAATCATACAGCTTACCGATTAGTTTCGATTTGCGGGTTGCTAAAACTTTTATAAGGCTCACAAAACACCAATTTCCCC
Organism: Plagodis pulveraria; assembly: GCA_963890685.1. Classification (NCBI taxonomy): domain Eukaryota; kingdom Metazoa; phylum Arthropoda; class Insecta; order Lepidoptera; family Geometridae; genus Plagodis; species Plagodis pulveraria. Next base: position 20,765,497 of record OY982956.1, on the reverse strand, counting down.
ACTTTGGGACTTCACGACGATTGGGGGCCCAGAAGGTGTTAAATTAGGCGCCGGAAACTTTTCGATCATCCCAATTGAATATTTTAAGTTAAATGGCTATAGGTTTGCTGTAGGTAATGGAATAGTAAAGGTTTTCTTTACGGTTCCCTTTTTTTTTCAGAATAACTAAATAAGTTTTACTTAAATGCGAGTGAGAGATAGGTTTTAATAAAAAGTGTTAGGTGCTTATCATATTTCATAACTGATAGTAAAAGCCAGCATTATTGATTGTATATCTGTTTATATACGTACTTCAAATCGTATTTTTAAATCAGACTGCTTCGGTGGTTGTGTGAGGTAACAGATATCTTTGTGTCTATTAGTACCTCAACATTTGGTTCTGATTCTTGGTTCCAATAGTTAATGATCCTTTTAGACAAGTAAATGTTTAGCGGCATTTCAGTCTGAAACTGCGCCCAGTAGAATCTTATCTATTGGGTCTTCCTGATAGGCTTATCTTAAACTACATGCGACCGAAATATATCTAGCTTAAACAAGTGGTATTAAAAAACCTCTGACTTACCCCTTTCGGAATAAAATATGTAGTGCTGTTGTCCCTATGTTTATGTAGTAAGATTTCAAATGTCATAATATAATAAGGTCAAATCTCTCAAATGGTATATCAAATTGGACCGGAGGGTGTAAAAACACGAGTTTTTACATCTGAAATGACCTAGTTATTTCCTTAAAAATCAAAAATAAAGTTGAGGCAAATACTTCCGTCATTATGTTTGTTGTGAATTAATTTCAAATAAATAAAATCCGTAAAGGCTAAAATTATTTACTCCATCTATCGGAAACCAGCAGAGGTGACTCAGGCTTGATTTAAATTCACCCTACATTCTTAACCCTGGTTGACACAGCCCCAAGTGGTTGCCAATAGTTTCTCCTAGATGGCGCTGCGTAAGCGAATACACCAACATATAAGTTGGGGGAATACAGGGGGCGCTCAAAATAAGTGTTCGTATAGAAGTACGAACAAATGATTCTAGATGGCGTTATTTGTCTTTCTTAAATGCGCAGGTGGAATATAGCCGTAGTCTTCGTTGTCGACGCTCGCTTATATTCAGGGATAAAAGTTTTTGTTGGCGTACTTACAGACAGAGGAAAAACAGGAAAAAATGCAGTAGCCATGCCAAGAAAAAGCAAATTTTTGGACTAAGCGGCGGATGTTCTAATAAAAGGGGACACTACCGCACATTTGGAGTTGACCAACATATAATAATATGCCCACATTGTATAATATTTTATTGTAATTCTATCCGTGAAAACCTGTAATTAAATCTTTTTATATATATAAGTTGCTATTACTACTATGTTTAGTTGTTGGTTTTCCATGTAATTAAATAAATCAAATTTTATTCTGTAATGTTTTCGTACAATGACATAGATGGGCTGTAATTACGTCATTGTAAAAGTATTGGTACTGTGAGGGTTGTATTTTGCTAATAATTGGAGTCATTTTTCCGTAGTCGGCTTCAAACAACATCCAATTAGGTATTACTGGAAATATATAAAACAGCCCTGATTCTTGAATCTTGAAACTGTACGCCTAGAGAAACTACGAAAAAGAAGCAGTGATAAAACAAAAATTATCGCATAAGATATATATTATATTATTAAAACTCACGCACATTTTATTTATTGATTAGGACAGGTTATTCACGATATTATTTAACACTTACGTGTTGTCGAATGTTGAATCACACGAAATGTCGGACAAGAGAGCAGCAGCAATGAAGATAACATCTCGCAGATGGAGCCCAACATGCAGCATTCACCACCCAGGACCCCGCAACAGCCACTGCTGTCGTCCTGAGCGCTGCGGGCCGCCGCCCGTAGGGTGAAACGGGCCGCGACAGCCATCGAACCGCACTCCAGATCCTGAAGATGGCTCCCTTATGAAGCCGAAACAATTGTCGATCTTTACATCGACAACACGTAAGTGTTAAATAATATTACGTGAATAACCTGTCCTAATCAATAAATAAGAAATATATTAGTGTCAACTAAGGTATAGGTAATACGGAAACTCTACAATAACAACCAAATGTGGCTAACATAAGCTTACCTAAACTCATTTGTTAACCTGATCTGTCCTCTCACGGAACAAACACGGAATAAACAGAAAACTACTGTAAAATTCATGAAAACACCACACTCCGTACGAAACTCTTCAAATTACCCTTACAAAAAGTTACGTCCACAACGTCACAAAAGGGAAGATCGAGCTATTTCATTAAAGATTAAACGCAATAAAATGAACAAATTTGGAGCTCAACAAGGCCGCAACGAAACTGAACTATAACTTTTACTGTGGATTCTCAGAACTGATTGAAAAAGTTCGCTTTCTTTTTTCTTTGTAGGGCTGAGGAGCCCGCTGCCTGTTGCCATCATTCTGCCCTTTAATTAAATTGGCGTGAGAGCAATTACCGCGTTATCTCTTTCGGCCTTGTTGACAAGGAGGTTCTATAAGTGCGTGAAGTGTTCTTGAGGCCATTTCTTGGCGAATTTATTTAAAAAAGGAATACGATATAACGGGTATTATTTTATAAGTTTTTATTCTGTATATATGGTGATAGGTATAGTAATAGTATAGTATATAGTAGTATGTATAGTATAATTATATAGTAATAGGTACTTTGCAGCTGCAAGACACTGTTTATGTTGACAAATGCATGCATGTATGCCTATTTTACAGCTAAAGTCAAATACAGTCATATATAAAATTTTGGTGCTCTTGTCAATTATAAAATTTAAAAGCTGCGGCGGCAACCAATAAAGTTTCTTACAAAGAAAGAAAATGTCAAGTGAGAAGAAAAAGAAAACTATCTAACCATATAACCTATTCTAACCTGGCAAGGTTCTCCAGATATCTTTTGGTTCCTTGAAATACGGTCCTATCGCTACCACCTATCGCTACCACCGGGTACAGTTCCAGAACTGAAAAACTGATCCCGTAATTTTTCAGAAATGCTCTGGAACCGGGTCCTTGAAATTCAACGGTAGTGTAGATTTTACAACACAGTTGAACTACGGTAATCCATTCCCTGTCTAATCCGCTACCACCTACAATCCTATATGCCTATAACACATACAAATTACATTATTACGGCAAATCTTCGTCAATCCGTACAAAAACATGCTGACTTATGACGAGACTGCAAGAAAAAACTCTTGTCAGCTGCAGTTTTTTGACATTAAACTTTACTACATATACAAAAATATTATTCTTAGTGTATCAATCTTGGAATGCTTGAAATCACCCATTACATTGTCATGAAAAAACTTATGACCCGTGTTCCGTGTGAGAATTATGGAAATTTTATAAAAAATATAACATATCGACTGACTATCCCCGAGGGGGGAGACTTTTTTTTTATTTATTTTTTTATGCCTGATAGATTAGCCTTTGACCACTATCTCACCTGATAGTAAGTGATGATGTGGTCGAAGATGTTGTTCAGGCTAACCTAGAAGTACTGGCTCTCAAGGACAGCTGCCGGAACACACCGTTAGGTGCTTGGCGACAGATTTTCTACTTGAGGGTGGTAGCTAGCCAGGCGGGCATTCGCAAAATGCCCTACCACCATGCTATAACGACTGCCATCCTAGGACAACAACCGGGACCGACGGCTTAACGTGCCCTCCGAAGCACGGAAACGCTCAGTAGTAATATCACTAGCGGTCACCCATCCTCATGACCGCGCGCGACGTTGCTTAACTTTGCTGATCGGTTGAGAACAGCTAAGTAAACTTCGCTACGAGCGCTTCATATGGATACTCATATTTTGAAAGATGATTTAAGGCCACATGAAATACCAAAATGAATCTTATTTTAAAATCTTAAACTTAGTAATTATACTAAATGTAAACAAGTAAAATGTCACATAATAGCTCGTAATAAGAATGTGACACAAATGTAACTCAATTTGATCTCTCTTTCCTCTTCGCACTGGTGAATCTTTCACATCTTTAAGATTCAGCTCTAACAAATAAAATGGCAGATATATTTAGCCATTTGATTTCCCTGGAGACGTTTACATTCACTGCTGTATGTTGGATCTTTTGTCATAGAATAAGCGTCAAAAACATTATTAAGTTCTCTTTACCTTTGATGACTTGAAAGCTATTTACTTGGTTTCACCTACTGTAGAAGCCTTGATTAGATTTTACCTGAAACAGAAGAAAAACATGATTAAATTTATTTCTTTGGCTTCAAAGCACTTGAAACATTGCTTTGATTTTTGGTACGTGATTATTTGGTTTATTTAAACTTAAATACTCGTTGTTTTTTATGGAATCGTGACGGAGCAGGCACGAAGCCTACCCGATATTAAGCCTTTAACAAATGCATTTCGTCACAATCCACGAACTGTTACCATGAGACTGATAGTTGTTAAGTCTCATTCAAGTTCTGTAATTTTATTGGCTCTCAAGACCTGCTGCCTGGGCACACTGGTAGATGCTTAGCGACAGATTTTCTACTTGAGGTAGCTAGTCATGCTAGCATTCGCAAAATGCCCTTCCATCATGCGGTATAGCTCAAGCCGGCGCGGCGGTGGGGATCGAACCATGTATAGTAGGTACGTCAATCGTGCTCACGCCCACATTTTCAGTTAAAGGTCATTCGACAAAAAGGTTCATTCAATAAAAAAGTATTTTGATCGGGGCCAACTAGGAGAGCATAATTATTCAGCAAAATTTACATTGGGCTTTAGTTAGGTACGATCCCGAAAATGCTATTTTATTAAACGAGATACATTTTTGTACATATATATTTGTAATTCCATTCACGAAATCATCATTAAGGATTCAATTTAGTTCAGATATTTAGTCATAAACAAAGTACATTGTATTTGAATATTAATTATAAGTCCTTAAATAATATATACCCTAAGATTACATTTAAAATTGATAACATTTTTTTATTTATGTTTCGATAAAATTATATTGCATTTACATTTTGTCACTAGTACTGGTAGGCAACTAAAATTTTGTCATAAAATCGTTATTATATTTATTTTTGAGTTATTGTGACGGATCAAGCTCGAGACCCAACTGATGTTAAGCGGACTAACCTCTGCCTATAACAGATGCATTTCGTCACAAGTCATGAATTGCACAGCACCCGTCACCTTGAGACATAGTTCTTGAGTCTCATGTGCCTGTAATTTCACTGGCTCTCAAGGACTGCTGCCGGAAACCACCGCTAGGTGCTTGGCGACAGATTTTCTATTTGAGGGTGGTCGCTAGCTAGCCAGGCGGGCATTCGCAAAATGCCCTTCCACCATGCGGTTAGCTCAAGCCCGCGGCGGGATTCGAACCACGGCAGAACTGCGGCACGGCAGTCCATAGCCAATGCCACTGAGCCATCACTGCTTCAAAAAGGAATGCTTTAAGCTTTCGTTTAAATATATTTGGTCGGATTTCGCTTATATTTGCAATATGAAGAGGCTTTTGAGGATACAATATGGATCTAGTTAGGTTTTCTGGGAAAACTCGTTTTATAATACATCGGCGCCGAGTTTTGATTAGCCGGCCAGGCACTTTTTTATTATGAAAACTAGGATATTTTTCAGTGAATAAGTCAAATAGATCTGATCCACATCCTGTGATCTTTTTCAAGTACATCTCGGACTTACTATGTTGATATCTCGCTTCCCACTTCCTTAGCGTCAATGCGGGAGTACCTATCACAGGATGTGGTATGAACTTTAGCTCGATCTGATTCATTCACTTAAGTTGTGTCGTATTAATAATTAATCTGTGTTAATTTGTAAACTTCGACACAACTTACAGAATACTTATGATGCAATAATAGCTCTGCGGTAACAACTATGGACTGCCGTGCCACATGTCAATAGCCCAATCTCCACGGACGGCTTGAGCTTCACCGCGTGGTGGAAGGACGTTTCGCGAATGCTCGCCTGGTTTGCTACCACCCTCAAGTAGAAAATCTGCTACCAAGAACCAATTAATGTATTCCGGCAGCAGTTCTTGAGAGCCAGTAAACAAAATTACGAGCACACGAGGCTTAACAACTGTATGTCTCATCACGCGAGATAACGGTACTAAGTTGGTCACACTCCCAGAAACAAAAAAAAAAACTAATCGGAGACGAAAATTCCGAATAGGTTGGTTCTTATCATCGGGAAAACCCATTTTAGATCGGTACTGAGCGTTGCTCGGTCTCTCAGATAGTTATATTAACAAATAACTTATTTTAGTAAATAATACGGGATAACTCACGTGAATAAGTCAAATAGCTCCGACTATAGTTTCAACCAACGCCCGCGTTGACGAGAGCACTCTAAGCGAGACGTCAACGCGGGCGTCGCGAACTCTCCTTCAAAATGACCACCGAATGCGGTTGAAACTATAGTCGGAGCTTTCTGACTTATTCACGTGAATTATCCGGTATTATTTACTATAATGAGTGAAAACCACGTTAGTTTTTATAATAAAACTTATTTTACTTCAATTAACAAAAATATCTCCCATATTTTATTACAAAATTCCATATTATTTCTAATCTCCATACCCATAAACTCCATAAACCATCTCATCTGCTTATAGTCTGAAAGACTGATCGCAAGATAAAAACAGAAAAAAAAAAAAAAAAAAAAAAAACTCCATACCTGCCCATATCTGTCCACGTTAATTCCTAGTAAATCATAATTTTAACTTCCACGAGATACGACGTTAGCAGCTTAAATGAAAGTTGCAACGAGTAAAAGCGCCAGGGTCTTTAATCTCGCTTCACTCTCGGACGGTAAATTTAATACCTCCTAGGTAAACGATAATGCGCTTACACGGATCAAAATGCAAGTTGGAAATCTCCCTAACTAAATTGATAAATTAATGCTTCGTATTATGCTTTGAAGTATATTTTGACACATGTGTCGAAGCAATGATAACCGAGCGGTAATAGCTATGATATGCCGTACCGCAGGTCCAAGGTTTGATCCCCACCGCCTGCTTGAGCTTCACCGCATGGCGGATGGGCATTTTGCGAATGCTCGCCTGGAAAAACTCAAGTAGAAAATCTATGTACCTAACAGTGTGTTCCGGCAACAGTCCTTGAGAGCCAGTAAAAATTACAGGCACATGTGACTTAAGAACTGTATGTCTCTGGGCGACGGGCGGAATGAAGTCACTTGTGGCGGAATCCATTTGTGTTAACAGGCTTTACCTAGAATTACTGGGTCTCAAGAACAGCTGCCGGAATACACCGTTAGGTGCTTGGCGACAGAGTTTCTACTTGAGGGTGGTCGCTAGCCAGGCAGGCATTCGCAAAATGCCCTTTCACCACGTTGGAAGTTCAAGCCCGCGGCAGGATTCGAACCATGGACCTGCTGCGCAGCAGTCCATAGTCAATGCCACAGAGCCATCACTGCTTCAAAACTGTGTCTCGTACATGTTCCGTCACAACACATTAAAAAATTATACATAATAAAACGAAAGGAGAAGTTATAAGAGAACCTTGTAAGATAATGGTAAGTGCTTGCAGATGCCTCATTATTTTTATTGCTGATATATAAAAGACTTTGAGCATAATCTCACCTTTACCCTTAGCACGAGTTTTCATAGTTACGCGTTTTAACGTCACGTTTACGTCAAAGTTAACGATTTTCCCTATACTTTTTAGCAGCGCCCTTAGCGACTACGTGAACGGACTAAACATATGGACAAGGCAGAAAATTTAAACTTTTAATGATTCTTGTCACGTAAAAATAAATAACTGGATGTTCTGCTATTGAACGAGTCTTCATAGATTACGTATTAAGGAAATACATAAGAAAAATTTATTTTAGTTTATTATAATAAAAAAAAAATATTTATATGCACTTGTGCAAAGCAGACTTATATATGCACTAGAGCTTAAAAACCGTTTAAGTCAGCTTACACCGGGCAAAAAAAAACTTTATACGAGCATGAGAGGTGAAAATGATATTACACACAAGCATCAAACATGTTGTGATTTTACTATAAAGTCTTGTACTAATACAATCTAAGTAATATCTAAACTAATATTATAAAGAGGAAAGATTTGTATGTTTGTTAGCATTGAATAGGCTCTAAAACTACTGTACCAATTTGAAAAATTCTTTCTCCCGTAGAATTCTACATTATCCTAGCTGAAATAAACGACAGAATAGTTAGGGATCCATATAAAAACTTCAACTGTTGTATCACTTGTAACCCAACTTCTGAAATAATTACCAAAAAATGTCCTCATGTACGATGTAATAACATCGTACATGAGGAAATTATTGACAATAGAGCAAAGTGATGTAGTACTGATACTATAGAGGACATCAATATCTACAAAAAAGTTTGCGTTTTTGTTTATGCCTGTTAAGTTAGCCTTTGACCACTATCTCACCTGATGGCAAGTGATGATGTGGTAGAAGGTGCTTTTCAGGCTAACCTAGAATTACTGGCTCCCAGGGACAGCTGCGGGAACACACAGTTAGGTGCTTGGCGGACATTAGATTTTCTACTTGAGGGTGGTAGTTAGCCAGGTGGGCATTCGCAAAATGCTCTACCACTATGCAATAACGACTGCTATCCTAAGACAACAACCGGGACCGACGGCTTAACGTGCCCCTCAGTAGTAATGCCACTAGAGGTAACCCATCTAACTCCTGACCGCGGCGGACGTTGCTTAGCGTTGATCGGTTAAGAACAGCTAAGCAAACTTCGCTACGAGCGCTTCAATATGTCCAACTATTATGTGTCAGTGTCAGTTATGTTTCAATAAGTAATTTTTTATGCTAAATTTATAATTATTGAAAGTTTTGATAAATATTCGTGCGAAGCCTGGACGGGCCGCTGGTAAATAATAAAAAGCGGCGAAGTGTGGGTCAGACTCCCAGTAGAGATGCCGAACTGATATCGTAAACTGGACGACTCAGGATTGGCTGGCTTTATTGGATGTTTAACGACCTGATAAAGACCTTATATATTATTCTGAAGCAATAATGGCCGAGCGGTAATAGCTATGGACTGCCGTGCCGCAGGTACCTGGTTCCATCTCCACCGCCGGCTTGAGCTTCATCGCATGGTGGGAGGGCATTTTGCGAACGCTCGATTGGCTAGCTACCACCCTTAAGTGGAAAATCTGTCACCTAGCACCTAACAGTGTATTTCGGCAGCAGTTCTTAAGAGCCAGAAAAAAATACAAGCAGATGAAACTTAACAACTGTATGTCTCAGTGTGATGGGCGCAGTACAATTCGTCAAAATGTCGAATTGCATTGATGATGAAACTTAACAACTGTATGTCTCAGTGTGATGGGCGCAGTACAATTCGTCAAAATGTCGAATTGCATCTTATATAGGCAGCGGTTAATCCGCTTAACATTAGGTGGGACTCGTGCTTGTTTCGTCAAAATAACATTAAAAAAAAACTTCTTAGATTATTTTTCCTCTGGTAGTTGTTATTGAGGCAGTCACATGAAGAGAGGCTGTCACTTGTCCGTACTCTTGAGTCATGATGACAAGTATTTCCGTTCTTGGAACCCCTACAGGATCATTAGGAGAAAGGCATGTTCTGACAGATTTGGACGATTTAATTAATCTTCCTATAAAAACATACCTTTTGATATAAAAATGCTCTTAGAAATCATTAGGTAAGAATTTGATGCTCAAAATACGATGGGTACTTAGGTAAGAATAAGGTTCATTATTACTGACCAACTTCAAAAAAAGGAGGAGGTACACAATTCGACTGTATTTTTTTTGTTTGTTACTTCATATCTTTTTACTGGGTAAACCGATTTTGATAATTATTTTTTTTATTTGAAAGCTGATGTTTCCCGGGTAGTCCCAATTAAATATCATAAAAATCGATCCAGATCCATCCATCTACTACCCCTACAGTGTTTTTTATAAGCCGGAGATGCGGAAAGGGAGAGGATTAATTATTTTCATGAAGAAGAAGCTTATTTTGGGAAATTTCGTTAGTATTTAAAAAAACTATAGGTTTCTGTAACCCCCCCTCCCATCAATGGGGAATATTCCGCCCTCACTCCTCCTCCCCATTGCACAAAATATATACATATACCATACCTAAAGTCCTTCCAATGTATGTAGATACACATATTTTTTTAATATTATTATTATTAAAAATTAATAGTTTCCGTAATCCCCAACCCCCCTGGTGGGATGCTACAACCCCCCTCTCCCCCCTCCACCCCTTCCTATAGTACATATGTATATCGATTCTAAAGTCCTTCCACTACTTCATCTTAGTAACTTTAAAGGATTTATTCTAAGAATTTTGTATTTGGTACAAAATTATCTAACACCCAAGTTCAACGACTATTACTGCTAAAGTAATAAAGTTATTTTTATCGCTATAATTTTCCTTGAAAGTTCATGAACTGCACTATCATCATGAATTTTTTCAGATTTTTCAAGCCAGCAGTTTAGGTTTTAGAGGGGGGGGACGCCCTACTGGAACAAAAATTTGAACTTTAAAGTTGAATATTTCGTAAATGAAGCATTAAATCGTGAAATGGTATTAGCAACCCTTAAATTATTTCAAAATACCTATTCAATGATACCCCACTCGATGGGATAGACGACGAAAAAAAAAATTCATAACCACATCACTTATATGGGAGCTACACTAAAAAAATTTTTTTTTCAAAATTTTATTTTACCACTTTGTCGGCGTGGTAAGTTTACATACCCGTACACAATTGCAGCTTTCTAGTACAAACGGTCTCTTAGCAAAACCTCGGACAGACGGACAGACAGACGGACATGACGAAACTATAAGGGTTCCTTGTAGGTACTACGGAACCCTAAAAAAGGCGAATAGAGTACCTCCTCCATTTTTGAAGTCAGTAAAAATATATGAGAGGCGGAATGTTGCCATAGTAATGCCAGTATTATTAATATAAACCGGACGCTCGCGTTACATTTTCATCAAGATCCAATTGAAAGTAAACCCCCAAGCCTGATTCATTACCATCATTCACATCTAAATTAATTACTGTGCTGGCGATAACAAAAGGCTTCGTTAGCGGGTCGTTGAAAGCAATAGCTGCCACTACCAATCTAGATATTAATTGCTACAGGTCGTTTGATAAGCTATATGGTAGAATAAGTTTTATTTTTCTATTAAGCTTTTTATGTAAGCTTGCGATCATTGGAGCGCTTTTATGGAACGATTTATTGTTGGTACTTAACCTAATTCTTCTTAGTTTATATATAATTTTAACATCGGATTATATTCTAATTACATAAGTTTAATCCTAATTGTTTTAAGTAACTTTGAAGCGCTCGTAGCGAAGTTTAGCTGTTCTTAACCGATCAGCGAAGTTGAGCATGATCCGCCGCGGTGATGTGTTGGATGGGTGACCGCTAGTGACATTACTACTGAGCGCTTCTGTGCTTCGAACGGCACGTTAAGCCGTCGTGTCGGTCCCGGTTGTTGTCTTAGGATGGCAGTCGTTATAGCGTGGTGGTAGGGCTTTCTGCGAACGCCCACCTGGCTAGCTACCACCCTCTGAAAATCTGGTATATTCCGGTCCGATCCCACGAAGAGACATGGTATCAGTTATATTTTCTATTAGGTATCATAAAAAAATCTTTACAAATCGCAATAATAATTTGGAACTATTCCAAAAGAAACCCATATTTACGTAACGATAATGACACAGTTAAGAGAAAGGAAAATATTCATTTGCATTTCTGTATTAATTAACGAGAAGAAAGTTTCCAGATTCATTAAAATCTCAATAGGGAAAATGAAGGAAGCTCATTAGCTCTTAACATCTTCTCCGTCACTGACGAACGGAAAATATAAGGTTGTACGGTATCGACTGACATTATATAAAGTACAAAATGCAGCTAAGATAATTACTTACTGCACGTTTCAAGACAATGATAATTTATGAAAGGAAGATATAAATACGCGTACGAATAAAAGTACTATTTAAAGCAACACTGCATCGCATAGAATGTAAGTATAGAACATGATGACGAAGAACTTCAATATGATTATGACGTTTTAGAAGGTAAAGTTTGCTATTGGTGTCAATTCTGTACAAATTTTCTAAACTTGAAAATCTTTTAATTACTGTACTGTATCAGCCAGATTGTCCACTGCTACACACAGCCTCAGCCTCGGGGGAATTGCCAAAATCCCCACGCTAGGCTGTATTGTAACGTGAAAGGAGGTTGGCAACCTTTTACTGCACTACGAAAAAAAAAGCGCAGCATTTTGTTCGTCAAATTTTGTTTTATAGTTGTTGTAGACATAGCCTATATAGTCTCGAACAGAAATAGATAGTTTTCTCCCCTCGGTGTACAATGTACTATTGTATACCTGGTTTATGTTATGGTATAGCAACTTTTCTAAATGGTGAACAGTATTTTAGGCGAGTGATCATGATCTTGTAAGCAGAATGCATCACTCAAAATAAGTGAAAAATATATTAAGCATGAAAACCAGTATAAATTGATTAAAAAGTAAAACACCTAACTAAAAAATATTTTATCATTAAGTTTTATGGTTCCATTGAAATTAAAACTGCAACTTATTTATATTTATGTTTTTTTTTGTTGAAGTCCTTTATTTTAGTACGCTCCTGGATGGGTTTGAAAGAAAAAAACTCGCTCTCTGGCGTTTAAAGTACCTACCAGTTAAAGGTACAAAAAAAAAGAAAAGGTAAGTTTTTTTTAATGTACCAAGTGTCACTAGGTTTATCAAGACGAATTTAATGATATCTCATACATTAAAATCGGTTAGCCGTTTAAAAGTTATAGTGTAATAAAAAAACTCACAAACATAGATACTTACCATGAAAACATTACACTCCTTTTTTGGGCAGTCGTGTAAAAAAAACTGTAGCAACTTCCTTCACTCAAAAGTATTAAATAACTTGTTGAAGTCGGTACCATACTGATTCAAAACATTTTCATGGTCTGAATTCCACTGTATAATAATATTTGTGTAAGGAAAATGTTTTGTGTATATAATGTGCGAGCAACATTTCAATTCTGAGAAGTTTATAAAGGTACAAGTTGGTAGCGGACGACATGAAGCTGCAGCAAACGACGTATCGCAGCGACACTACTGGTTTCTACGTATTTCTATGAAATTCCCTCCGTAGTTAGCGACATGAAGCTGGCGACGCGTCGTCGAGCGGCAGACGGCAGTGTCGTCCGACCGCAGATCAGTAGTGCCGCTGACGCCGGGGCAACGACACTTCGTGTGTGTTTCTTTTCTAAATGGATTGCTTTCATATCGCTTTTGAAATGGTTTTCGATCAGTATTGAATAAGTTCCCTCACTTGCTCTGCATTTAAGCATAGGACGTGTGGCTTTTCGTCTTTTTCAGTATAATAAAAACAAGTCATCATCGCCTTTTCCCTCTTCTAATAAAAGATATAAAAAAATGTGATCACTATTCTCGAACACGTCAGACATCTTGTTTGACGGAGCACTCAAAACCAACTGGTTGCCATCTGCTGTTGCCGTCTGCAGTCGGGTTCGAAATCATGACTGCAGCGACATGACGCAACGACGTGTCGTAACGACATGTTGTCGCTTCATATCGTCACGACACGTCGTTGCGTCATGTCGCTGCAGTCATGATTTCGAACCCTATAGACCTTGTTTTGCCTATAAGTATAATTTAGTGAAGCTTATATTAGTTACGTCATTAGATTATGTTTTACATACGCTGTCTATAAGTTCTTAATATCTGTTGTAAATATATCCACAGGATTAAATTATTACAGTGAATTTTCGATCTGTAGCGGTTGATTCAAGACTTGCGTAAGCAACTTTTTATATACAATCATACGATACTATATATGGGTCTTCATTTTAATCAATGTACTTTATTACTAAGAACGTTCTTACCGCAGCGTTTTTGGTTAAATGTGTTTGCACACTTTTAAACCTTTTATACCCCATTTTTCCAAGTACCTACTTAAGTACCTTCTCTTAACTTTATTGCATTACATTCCAGCGTTTTATCAAACACTTGCTGTGGCCATAATGTACGATTGGAGCCTATTTATCAATGCTTTGGTACCAGGTATGAGTTTTTAACTTGTCAGAGTCATTTGTAATGTATGTAAAGCGAAGCGTGGTACTCTCTTTACTTTGCATTTTTTTAAAGTTTACCATCTGAAATCGTTTTTTGTACGTCAAAATCTAAAGCGGACAGTGGTATCGTAGCCTAGTCGAAAACAAAATACGCGAAAAAGCGAGCAGACCGCTTTGTTTACTCCTGCCCGGTGGGTGAATGCCGCATAGCCCTACGTTGATTCATAATCGTACACTCATAACGCTTTCAAAAATTCCAATATCAATTAAATATTTTGTTTATTGTATTAACTATTGGTAGCAGGCCACAAAATTTCTCCGATCGCCGATAAAGCCGAAGAGAAACGCGTACCGTGGTATGGACACATCCAAAGACACCCGAGCGACCACATTGTTAAGCTATTTCTAGATCTGCCAACAACGAAACGAAGGGCTCACTTGGAAGACCACCCGCCACTTGGCTGACGACGGTCCAAAAGGACCTAAAAAGTGCTGAACTTGACAACGATATAGCGCTAAACCGCGCTGGATGGAGAAAAAGGGCAAGGAAGGCCGACCCCAAATAAATGGGATAAGTTTAAATATTATAAATTAAACCGGCAAAAACACTCACGTTGGGGATCGAATACGTCGACCCGGGTTTCGAGCATATCAGATGCTCATCATCAGGGCGAGTGCGCAGCTTGCGTCTGCGAGCTCCCGGCGGGCAATACTTACAGTGCCCGGCGGAAGCGTTTAAATTGTTCTGTGTTTAATTTATAATATTTAAATATGTGTGAAACTCACGAGAATTTCATTTCAAATGGGATAAGGTCTAGGCAGAAGAAGAAGAATTGGTAACAGGGTACGTTTTAAGTAAATTCTTAGAAGATTCTTGGTAACAGGTGTCTCTTACATCTGCCAGAATGACAAGTGACGTTGAAAACGGTGTCAATTATATCAGTACTTATCTATCTATACTTATAATAAAACTGTAACAGGTCCAATTCTGTACATTGAAGATATTTTGCAAAACAAAATTTGAGAGCACTCTGTAGCTGATACTGATGCCAAAACTGTATTTTTTTTTATTTTTGTCTGTCTGTCTGTCTGTCTGTCTTTCTGTCTGTCTGTCTGTCTGTCTGTATCCCGGCCGCGCATCACTCCAAAACTACTGAATGGAATTCAATGAAACTTAACACGATTTAAGTTCATACTACGAAGAAGGTTATTGTATAATTTTTATCCCGAAATTCAGCACGGTTCCCTCGGGAAATGGGATGAAAGTCAAAACGTACACTTAGTTGTAATTTATTAACGCGTAGTCTGATTTGAATTATTATTTTTTTGTTAGAATAGTGACGAGTGAGTTCGGAACCCCACGGGCAGCCCGGCACCCCACGGGCAGCCCAGCACCCCATGGGCTACTAAATGGAATTCAATGAAACTTTACACGAGTTGAGTTCATACCACAAAGAACGTTATTGTATACTTTTTATCCCGAAATTCAGCACGGTTCCCTCAGGAAACGGGATGAAAGTCAAAATGTTACTTAGTTGTAATTTATGAACGCGTAGTCCGATTTCAATTATTATTTTTTTGTTAGAATAGTGACGAGTGAGCTCGGAACCCTACGGGCAGCCCCGCACCCCACGGGCCACCCGGCACCCCATGGGCATCCTGGCACCCCACGGGCATCTCGGCACCCTTATTTAGATTTGACAGCTTGCTAAGATAAAACTCTAAAATCTGGAACATTCGCCACAATATTTTTTTTTAACTATCTATCTTTTGCCGGATACATTTTGGAGACTGCGCAATGGAAGTGTACAATGTAATATATTTTTGTTCATACTACGAAGAAGGTTACTGAAAATTTTTTAACCCGAAATTCAGCGCGTTTCCTTCGGGAAAGGGGATGAAAGTCAATACGTACACTTAGTTATAATTTATTAACGCGTAGTCCGATTTGAATTATTATTTTTTTGTTAGAATAGTGATGAGTGAGCTCGGAACCCCACGGGCAGCCCGGCACCCCATGGGCAGCCCAGCACCCCATGGGCTACTAAATGGAATTCAATGAAACTTAACACGAGTTGACTTCATACCACAAAGAACGTTATTGTATACTTTTTATCCCGAAATTCAGCACGGTTCCCTCAGGAAACGGGATGAAAGTCAAAATGTTACTTAGTTGTAATTTATGAACGCGTAGTCCGATTTCAATTATTATTTTTTGTTAGAATAGTGACGAGTGAGCTCGGAACCCCACGGGCAGCCTGGTGCCCAACGGGCCACCCGGAACCTCAAGGGCAGCCCGGCACCCCACGGGCATTCCGGCAACCCATGGGCATCCCGGCACCCCACGGGCAGTCTGGCACCCCACGGGCATCTCGGCATCCTTATTTAGATTTGCCAGCTTGCTAAGATAAAACTCTAAAATCTGGAACATTCGCCACAATACATTTTTAATATATTGTTGTTTTACCGCCAAACAAGGAGAACCTCGGCAAAAAAATACCGTTTTATAATTGAAATTTCAAAGAAACATACAAAGTACCTACTTTTCTTCAACAATTATTGTACGAACCGCGAAGGAACTCTCTGAGTTACTTAACTACTGTCTTCTGGAAAAACAAGCTGGGAGTTATCAAACCCAAAGTAAAAAGCTCCTTTCTGAGCTATGCTTTACTAAGAGTGCTTCACCACAGACCACAGCGTTGCTTAATATGAGATAAACAGTGCTCAAATGTGAATAATTCGTTTGCAGGTACGGCAATCGCGAACGAAGTCGCAGGTACAGCTAGTATTTCAATAAAGCAGTTACAATATAGTTGTAACCCATATATGCAGATTTGTAAGCTACTATTATACCTTTAAGCTCTAGTGTTTAGTTCGGATTGCCTCTACAGACTACAATAGAGCTCGTCATTTGTGTCTGAAACGAATAGGTACTGAAAAGTGAACAATGGCTGCAGGTAATATACGAAGTGCTTTGCTTTGCGATTTACCTAATTGGAAAGTAATTTTAATCAGTTGAGATTTTTGTAAACAAGAAAGGTGTTCCTATTCATTTAGGATTAACTTTGCGAAAATCCATTATACCTAATTATAAAAAGCAGGGATTTTTGCGAAAGGAGAAGTAAATCTTTGATCACAGTAACTTCGATCGTATATTTATATATTTTTGTACATATTGAATTAAAATAACCATATTGTTTTGATCACATTTGGAAACGTATATATACATACATATTGATGACTTCTGTAATAAATATTGATAGCTTTTGTTCATGTTTTGTTTATACGAATAGAAAAAGTAGGAAAGAGCAAAACCTGTTACTAATAAAACATTTAATGGATTTGCTTAAGAATATGGTAGAACCGCTTCATCCGAATTTCATGGAAAATATAAGGCTAAACCTTTAGAAGCTGCTACTGTCCTTATAGAAAAATATTCTAAAATTATACCGTATTTTTGGGTTCTATACCCAAAAGGCAAAACGGAGTCCTATTAATAACTCCGCTATTAGCCTGTCCGTTCGTCCATCAGTCACAAATTTGGAATTCAAATATTTTGTGTCCAACGTTGGCCCAAAGATAAATATTGGACAAGAGTTCAATAAAAATATTATTAGAGGCGGTCCAACTACAATAGAAGGCAGTGGAATTAAATTATTTATTGCACTCTAGCATGTGGGGTATCATTGTGTAGAGCAGAAATAATACAATTTATCGTCAAAAATAAATGAGGGCCGTCAAAGTGGTCAATTTTGGTAAATTAGTTACGGCCTTTATCTCAAATACTTTATAGTTGGGAATCTAAAACTTCGGTATATTATCTATACCAATATTATAAATAAGAAAGATATGTATTTTTGTATGCAACGAAAAAACTACCCATTTGGATGAAATTTGGTATGGAAATCGTTTAAGACCCGGGGTAGGACATGGGATTGTATTTATCCAACTGCGCAAAAAGAGCATAATGGTTTTGCGCGATAATCGACATACGCGCGGTCGGAGCCGCTGCCGGAAAGCTAGTGTATAATAAAACGCTGATCAAAATTTTCGTTTTGAAGCTGTGATGACACCATAACCATATTTTTTTTGATTGGCTGTTTCAATACCATATGAACCATAGCAAGCGAGGCCCGACATGCACTAGGCCAGTTTTTTTGATAGGTTTGCCTTTGACCACAATCTTACCTGATGGTAAGTAATGAACGATGTGGTCGAAAAAGCTCAACCTACAGTTGCTCGTTCTCAAGGACAGCTGCCGGGACATACCGTTAGGTGCTTGGTGACAGATTTGCTACTTGATACCGTATTTTACAAATATTTGACGGATTTAGGGGTGGCTTAATTAATTATGTTCATTAATGATTCTTGACTTTCCAAGATATTAAAAGTACTTTCTTTTACTTTTCAATCGCTAATTCCTGACTCAATAATTGCTTATTAAAGCTAAAACTTGTTTCACCTTTGAATTTCCCGTCACTGATATTTGGATCTATAGGTATGTATGATATCAGCAAAAAACAACATACACCACGAAATTTAATAGAAGAAATAATCACATATTTAAGTTCAATTGTATATTAATAAAATCACTATATTAAGAAGTCATCTATAAGATCTGGCTATCTATCAACTACCTGGTACAAAAATACGATAATAATAAACTCAAGAATATTTGCAATACTTACTTTTACTCCTTACCGTGGTAATAAAAGTCCATGATGCTACGAAATGTAGTAGTATGACATGTTTCTACAAAATGCTATAAAACATTCAAGAAAAAGCTGTAGCTATTATAAAAACCCGCACGTAGCCGCATTTGAAATATTAATTACTGTTTTATCCCAGAGACATGCTATATCACGTAAGTGAAAAATAAGTATTTTGTTGGACATTCCATGCAAAACAAAATCATTTTACAGGAATACTCTACAGGACAGATGTCAAGCTTTTCTCAAAGAATTAAACCGTTATTGGTGTTATTTGAAAAAAAAGTGCACACAATTTACAAATTTGGTGATACCACTATTTAAACAAAATTGAAGACAATATGATTTAAATATTGTGAAATATAGTGGACAACTGTAAAACTATATGATAGAGTGAACTGGTCGTCTTTAAAGAGTCGTTCATTATACAGCATATAGCATGGTATATTCAAATTAATTAATCTTTTATGCCATCATATTAAGACAGTAATAAATCTTGCAGTCGATGATAAAAGGGACCATTTTTGTCAGTATTAATAGTCTTTCAATATTTTTCTACCAGTATCCTACCCAAAAATAAGAAGTTTTTCATAACAGTCAACTCAAAACTCTCCGTAAGGTGTCGGGTTAGAACTGCATCCCCCATAATATATTCCTTTAGTCACAAGATAACGTAAATCACGTTAGGTGACGAAAGAAACGTAGGAAGACGTAACACGTTAGGTGACGAAAGAAAAAAACCCAGAAGGTGACCTCTGAAGAACTACCATCTTACACTGCAATGCCAAACGTCTAACCTGGCATCACTATTTTATCTTCATTACTAGTGCTATAAGCTTCTATAGTCACTGTTTAATTTAAATTTACTCAAGTTTTACGATCATACATATTATTTCCACAACAAACTCGGTCAAGTTATACATTTCTTTATAAGAGTCCCTCAGAGATTCGCTTCCATTTAATATATTTTATATAACACGATGTTTTCAAAGAATATTGTATTTTGGTTACACACGTTGAAAAACGTTTGCATATTGGCGCCTGTCTGACGCAGTATTTTACTTCGGATTTGATGTTAATTTCCACTAACAAGCGGTCAGTGAGTAATTTAAAACAACAGATGCTATTTAGGCCTCTCTTGTGCCAATTGTACAAAAGTACCTTGTTCATTTGGCATACAATTTTCCTCTATTTGCTTACAAATGTGAGGTTATATTAAGGGACAGTACTGATTCTGAAGACGAGAATGATAACAGTACAATGAATGATAACAGAACGAGACATATAAACAGGTAAAATAAAAGGACTCAAAAGTTTATTAGATTTTTGGTGAAATTGTCCTAAGTTGTAATAAAGTAACAATTATTCAATAATATTAAGAAAGTAGGTACTTGAATATATTTTGAGCTAATACCACCAAATAAGGGTACAACTATATGATGATAACTTTTATCACAATAATATCACAATAGACCTTTATCACCGTAGACTTCCAATTATGTTGCAGTATTTTAAATTTGCCATGGCCTTGTATTGACTATTATGAAATTTGACATAATGCAATGAAAAAATCTAATCTAAGATTAAAAAATATACCGTCGAATTTGGTAGTAGAGCTCGATAAACATAAATACATATTTGTTTCGCCTGATAAAAATACTATTTCAATATCCACGCTGCTATCCATGTTATAAACGTCCAAACCAAGAGTTAAAATATATATGACAGAAATCGAACAAATTGAAAACACATTTAACATAATTGCTGGTATTTAACAAAAAAAACTGAAATAATACATTTAAACACATAAAAAAGTAATTATTGTGACATAGCTGTAATAGTATGACATGATATCGCAGTATTTTTTGTAGATATTGATGTCCTTATGTATAACGTTTTTATTTTGGTATTTTCTTCACACGTTGGGTTACACTATCGAAGTTTTCATACGGACTGTAGCCTATGTTCATTAATAGATAGTAGGGATAATGTAGGATTCTAATAAAGACATATTTTTTGAAATCGGTCCAGTAGTTTAAGAGCCTATTCAATGTAAATAAACAATCAAATCTTTCCTCGTTATAATATTATATTTTAGATGAAACGTCGACATTTGAATCCTGTTATGTAACCAAATACAAATTTGTTTTTGTAATACAATGTCAAAACATCATAAGGTCGGAAATGAAATTAGGGAAAAGTTTCCAAGTTCAGCAGCTGGTCACATTAATACACTGTGACAATATGATTGATGAAGCGGCAAGGGTATTGTAATACATCAACTGCTATCAGTCAGCTGCTCTGAAAAATAATTTTGATACAAATTGTTTGCGAAACCTCATTTATAATGTAGGGTTTCGGAATTCACACCTTTTATGCCTTTGTAAACGGATAACGGTTATGAATTTCATGCGTGGACATGTAATGATAAGCTGATGAAAGAATACTGTGCGCTTACAGAAGGTATTATTACATACAAAAGTGTCAATTTTGTTTAAATATTACTGTTCACAGGTAAAATTTTTGACTACAATGTTACTTGAGCGTTAGTGAAGATGTGGTCGAAGAAGGTACAATCAGGATTAACCTAAACTGGGAACTCGCCCTCAAAACCGGAACACACTTTTGGCGGTTGCTAGCCAAATTCACAAAAAGTGCTCTAGCAGTTTTTTTTACCTTTGGACAATATCTCACCTGAGGGCAAGTAATGACGTGGTCGAAGATGTTGTTCAGGCTAACTTAGATATTACTAACTGTGCTTGGCGACAGGCTTTCAATTTGCACGCCATACTCAAATAAAAATTACCAAAGCCAATATCTAGAAATTAAATTGTCCATCATCTACTTGACGGTTGCAACTAGCTAGGCGGACACTCATGAAATTCACCTTTTCACCATGCTATAACGAATTCCATCCAATACAGAAACCGGGACTGAAAGCATAATGTGTCCTCCGAACCACAGAAGTGCTCAGTACACTCATCCAAACCATGACCGCAGCGGACTTGCAAGCTACGCTACGAGAACGTTTATACCACTCCTCGTTTTCCCCTCTAGTGTTCTCGGCAACAAAGCTTTGAAATACTCTTCTGATAATGAAAATATTTGATTACGCAAACTGTTTCAAAATGATTTGTTGAGACTGTACACAGTAAGTACCTTACCTAACCATATGTCCAGATTTATTAAAAATAAAACGCGGCACTTTGCATGCGCGCCAATTACGTCAGTTTAGGTTCTAATATATACCACACGGCTGGTAAATTGTTAATATGTCTTAAACAAAATTTGATATCCCTACGTAGAATCTGGTAACTCATAAGCCAAGCTCAAAAACAGACGAACACAAACGTTACCGAGGCGGGCGTGATTTAAAAAGTGTTCGTGCGGAACAACAACAGTACCGCGACGCGACCAATGGGATGCGATCATTTGAAAAATGATTAACCAATCCGATTGAATTTGGAAAAGCGGTAACTGTATGAGAAATACATTTCTTTACATATTTATTCGTAACATTGCCCCAAATAAAAGCGAGGCAGTCCGTTTTTTGAACTTCTGTCAAATTAAGCACACATACAAAAATACTTCGGTATTAGCGGTCCGCCCCTGCATCGCACGGGTATTTACCAAAAATTTCAAACATTTAAATTTTAAACACATAAAAATGTAGTTATTGTGACATAACTGTAATAGTTAGACTTATAGTATTGCGGACTTATTTAATAGATATTTATGTCTTTATAAAATTGTAGTAAATCACTTTGCTCTATTTGCAATAATTTCCGCAGCGTACGCGACATAACGACTTTTTTGGTATTTTTTTCGCACCTTGGGTTACATTATCAAAGTTTTCATACGAATGCCTTACTTTTTTGAAATGCTTTTATATAATAAACATAAGCCTCTGTTCATCAGGGATAATGTTGGACTCTCATGGTGAAAGAATATTTCAAATCCGTTCAGTAATTTCAGAGCCTTTGATATGTAAACAAACAATCAAATCTTCTCTCTTTATAATATTAGTTTAGATGAAATAGTTCATACCTAAATAGTTTTGTTTATGAAAGGAATATAAAATCTCATGGAAAGTCACATGCCTGTCAGTTTTGATCATGCGTCGCACAGCATCGATCATGTTGTTGTTCACAGCGGTGGACGGGAGACCATCACGAAATTCGTCACTGAGATTGACACGAACGCGCTTGAATTCTGCGAACCAGCTATAAATAATCGTCTTACATGGTACTTCATCGCCAAACAACAGTTTGAAGCCAGGTCTGAGCTATCATTACACATAATAAAAGTGATAAATTAATCATATATGAACGAGATTTTTTTCAATGACCCCACAAATTTAAACATGTATAAATTAATGTAAAAAGTAAAAAACCCAACTACAAATTATTTGTTTTCGTTGAAGGTTTTATCGTTCCATTGAAAATAAAACTGCAAGTTATATATACTATATTTATGGAGTCTTGTTTTAAAGCCCTTCATTTTCGCCACTCGATAGGTTTGAAAGTTTTGTTATAAACAATAATATTGTTTAAAATTTTTTTTTATGTAAGTGTCACTTGGGCTGTCGATACAAATCAAAAGATATTGAACTATTACATTAAAATCGTTTAGAACGTTTAGAAGTTTTGGTGCAATAAAGAAACTCACAAACATACATACATACATGAACCCTAATAACACATCCTTTTTTTTAGGCAGTCGTGTTAAAACAGGTGAATTGTAGATGAAACAAACTGTTTTTTACAGCTCCATTTTAGGTATTCCTTTTAATTTCATTTTGGTAATGCAAATGACCAGTTCTCTGTAAGCGCTTTTATTATAAATTTCAACAGTTATTAAATTATCATTGCATTAACCGGAATGTCCACCGTCGAAAAAGGTCTAGTATTAGAATTTGCTATAATCCCTACGCTTGGCAGACGTCTTGGGGATCGGGGTAGAAGTTATCAATTCTTCAGAAGGCGCTGCTTCCCACCTCCCGGTATTTTTCCCTTAGTAGCCTACGACACACAAGGGAAGAAATGGGGTTACATTCTAACCCGGCACCACATAGTTGGCTATGTGTAATATGTAAGTAAATTATTAGATTTTTCAAAACATTCTATAAAATAATTTATACATCTTGGCTTTAACCTAGCAAACATGGTGATTTCAAGTAAGGCTCTAAATATTAATATTTCTTGTGAGATATGGATAGGTACAATCGCCTTGTTACATAAATGTCTGTTATCCGGACTGTAGGACTATTTTATGAAATACTGGAGCCTATCTACCATTAGCCAGTCAGCTCTGCAGCTCTATACCCAAGGGCGCCGAGTACTGTTGGTATTTTACCTGCAGGCGTTGAAAAATCACCGCTAGTGAGAGGAGTTGTCCACATGACTTCGAATTCTAGAACTGTGCCCTAAAGGCAATAGGCTCACTAACATTGAAATGGATCCCGAATCTCTTCCTTTAGGGAAATAAAGACATAAAAAAATATTTATGCTTTCATTGTAAAAATTATAGTAAGCACGTTGTTTTTATAAGAAGATAAGATAAAATAATATAACTATTTATTTGAAAAAGAAAAACTTATTCTAGATACAGTAAATGAAAGAAAACGAAAGACGGCTTTCACATTAAATCTGCATGCTTGTTATAAAAATGTTAGGCAATAGCTGATATTCAAAATAGGTTTCACCGTGTCATGAATTGCTGCCATTCCCTTCCCTACTTGATTAAAAAAAAACAATGAAGGATATGAAACCGATAGTGGAGTTATTCAATATAAACAAATACAATTATCCTATCCTTATATTACTATGATTGTATATAATGTATCAATTTAATCTAATCATATTTTAGTAGATGCAATCGAAATACGACTATTTTAATGTTTATAAATTATAATATATTTATATAGGTGTACCTAAAACAAGTGGGAAACTAATTTAATTTATAAGATCATATTATGCGCGCGTACAAGTATTTTTTGTGCTCTCGTTGCTTCATTTTTTAGTTTCAATTCTAGCGCTCAATAAACCAGACGGAGTGTCTGTTATTTTTATTATCCTATTTCATAAATAAACATCTACCAATCACCAACAAAAATGACAAACTGATATCTAACCAATCAAAATCCAGCTTCGAACATCACAGGCTTACATTATCGGCCCAATAAAAATGCAAACTCGCCAGCCGGAGACCGGAATTGCTCTCGATTCGTTCTAAATTGCACCGTTGACTGCTCGGCGAGTGTCTCTACTTGGTCACGTTCACTACCGTCTAACTCTAGTGTGAGATCTAAACGGGGATGATCCATATTAACTTCAATATTTTGATTTTGAGCTAACGTTATGGCATAAAGACGTGCTAAGGATAGAGGTTGTATAGTTTTTGGGCACCTATAGTGTTTTCTATGATGTTTCATCTCTACTTACTAAACAGAAGCAATTGTGGCGAATTAGTTTTGATGGCAAAATGTTCACTATGCCATGAAGTTATTAACTGTTCTTGTTATCTTTGTAGTAAGGACACAAACCGAAGGTTTTTTGTTATTTTGAAGTGTAAAAGGCCTGTAAGGCATTAAATATGGACAATGGTTTGAATCCTGCAGTGGCGGGCTTGTGCTGTAACGTTTTTTGGCTTGGGCATTTTGCTAAATCTTGCTTAGCTACCCTCCAGTAGAAAATCTGTCCATAGGCAAGTGCTGGTAGTGGTTAAACTATCAGTAATAAAAATAAAATAGATGACTATAGTTTACTTTCAACGCCAAACATCTTGTCAGACGATAATGCTGGTGAAGTGATAAATTTGTATGATTTTCAGACCGTTGAAGACAAGTAGGACATTTTACAAACGATTTAGATATATTTTTAGACCACGCGCCAATACTTGTAATTACTTTTTATGTGCAATTTGAGTAAATTATTATTCATAGTCGCCCCGTGGGGTGCCGAATTAGAATTGCACCTCCCCCTATCATCCCGTGGGTGTCGTAAGAGGTGACTATGGGAAAAATACTGGAAGGTGGCCAGCAGCGTCTTATTAAAGAACTGCCATCTTACTCTGCGATCCCCAAGCCACCTGCCAAGCGTAGGGATTATGGCAAATACCCCCTTAATAGGGGAGGGTGTGTTCAGCAGTGGACCATTCGGCTGATACAGTACAGTACAGTATTATTCAAAGTAACCATAACACTTTCATAATTTGAATTTGAAGCTATATATTCTATAGGAATTCATCTTGATAATATAATTATTTGTAATGCAAGGCTTCAAAGTTGTTTTTTGCGCGAGTACTTTGATTGAAACCATAGGAATCGAAGGATTCTAGGATAGATACACGAGCAAAGCGATTGGTTCAAAATATATAATCCTGAACTTAGTGAAGGTTTAAAAGGTAAATGCTAGGAGCCAGAAAAAAAGCTTTTAAATAATGTAATAAATTTGCGTTAATTTATGGTAATAATTACAAGTAAAATTACTTGTATTTGCCTCGACGTTTCGGTAAAGTTTAATGGATAGAGGTGACATTTGGACTGAAGAGATATTAGGGGTCATAGTTTTGAACGGTAGAAGCTTTCTCTAACTAGCCGCGTTTGACGTAATACATGTAGATGGTAACAGAACACTGAAAACATACGCAGGTTTTAATGCTGATATATATATGCATATATATAGATATATGTTAGATGTGTATTATTATTATACTATAACTATGGACTTTCAAACAAGTACATCTCTAGAACAAAAATAATAAGTGTGTTACTTGGTTTTCCGTTGGAACAAATAGAAGTCTCAAAAAATTTAACCTATAGAATATTAAACGTGAATGCAGTTCAAAAGAAAAGACAATTACAAATTGCTACTTGCTTTAAAAAGACCCATCATTCTTAGAATAATAAAAAAAGTCAATCTCGGAATCTTAAAACGACCTATTCATCGTAGAATTGGCTTTCATATTTCATACTAAGCGATAAATCGATCGAGTTCATTTATAAGAGGACGATCTTTGCTCACAAAAAGTCTTAAAAAGGCAATGCAATGTCAGCGATGCCCAAACAGCGCTGATTCCGCACACCCTTCCAACTTTCTTCTCTAACCTATCCATATTTTCTATTGTTACAAGTTATGGACAGCACTTTGCCTAGTACGTGTCAGGAATATCTACTACTTAGTTGACCTCTCAATCACGCTGTATTGTTGGGAAGTAAACTTCCAAGTAGTGTAGTGGTATTCCATAGACGTTCTTAGAAGTGATAGATAATTAAATCAACCAAGTTTTTGCTGTTGAGTTACTGTTTTTAAGAAAAATAGCATAAAATAATTATGTGTTTTCAGCTAAGTAGTATTAAAGGAGGAGTTCATATTAGTTTGTGGCACGGTTTAGTTTATTTGCTCCTCTAAAATTGTATCGTATTTCAATTTATATTAGTATTTTATGAAATTTCAAAGAAGTTGGTACAAATGAACAACTTTGTATTCGTTGATCGATATATTAGTTCAGTGGGTAGCTACCGAAATAACCAAACGACTGACACAAGGCGGACACCGAACAAGACTCGTCGATTAACTTATAACTTGTCAATATACTAGATAGTATTATTGTCATCATTAGAAGAGTGTCGAGGAACCCATTTTTCGCCAGATATGGATGTCTCGTGTGAAAGGGGCTAGTCTATTGCCATCCACAGGAAATAGGATCAGACTCCGGATTTCTATAATACATTAATTTGTCAGCAAGATCCAATGACAGTCCGTTGTGGGGATTGAACCAAAGACATTGAGATTCCAAAGCGACGCTGTACGCCGTTCAACCAACTAATCCGTATTTTATGTTGTTTTTCAAGAAATAAAAAGTGGAGGACAAAACTTTTCACGAAACTATTTCGAGTGAAGAGCGCTACAATGAGATGTTATCCTAAGATAAATTGAGATGTTATCCTATATATCATAGTAATACCTACTTAGTAGAAGGAACACTGTGTTTCAGCTATTGTGTTTTTAGAAAACTTAATTTGATTCTTGCGAGTTGAAAAGGTTATTGTCCAGATAATAAGGTATCGGCTTTTCTCATAACTGGCGTTACCATTTTGCTAGTTTGCAAGTATAGATGAGTTACACAGTAGTAATTTCATTAGAGCTTTTCAAACGGAATGAATGATTCATGTTTTTTTTATAAATGATCATATTTATGATACCGTCATCAGAACAGGTTTCCGACTGTTGAGATAGTAAATAAATTTAACACATGTGAGCGTTTTTGATGTTGAAACTAATACAGAGCTTCGTCCCTGAAACTTATACGCCATAAAACATCTACAAGTTTCACTGAATGTGGCTATTAAACTTCTCCTATAAAACAATACATAAACTACTCCACTCGTCTGGTATCCGCTGCGGCGACCGTTTTGGGATAAATAGCCCATAAATAGGATAAAGGGCCAGCGAAATAAACGGAGAGTTAGCGTTGACAGAAACAAAGAAATTGGCGACCCGCTAAATGTTTGCTGAGTCTGAGAAAGGTCGGTTTGCATACTTAGAATAAGCGATAACCGGAAGCGATAGCGTTTTCGGTGTGAAATTTATAACATATATGATAACATGAGATAGATAATTATTTCTTTTTGTACAAGCGGTATGCCTTTATTAACAAAACTCTACAAACTACAACAACACACAGCTACTACAGGTAATCCAAATGGTCCAGCTCACTACCAGTTGGCAGCGTGCCTACCGCAGTGTGCCCAGCAGCGTGTCCAGCATGCTGGCAGCGTGACACTTACTGTCAGGAGGACTTGCCCTTTTAATTATAAAAAAACATAATGCAACGGTAGGATAACATTACAGAAGAATAATTCTGTCCTTACGTTCTGTAGTAAGTTCAGTAGATATAATTTGATCGTAGTACAATGTAAAGGCCTAGTAAACGCGATTTGTACAAAAGAAAAGGAGAAAAATAAGGTAACTAAAGGCTTTTGAAATATTAAAAGAAGTGGTAATGCCAAAGAAGGTAAGCATTAACTTTCCTTAATTATCACCCCATCACCATCCTTAAGCTTATAAGTACATCGCGTCATACCTCGGCGTCATAAAATTTCTCAAACGAAATTTAATTTTCAAGCATTAATCTTTTGGCTCCGCGCCAATATTCCTAATTCAATATTCAACGATAGCGCCATGAGGCAGATATGAACGGTGTACTTCCAAGTGAAAAATCTGTCGTTTCTTTCATTTCCTGGTGACTTAACGCACACAGATTTCAGTTCAAATACATTACAGTACATACTAAAGTATATAGTAGTAGTTGGTCTATTATGTCTTTAGAATAGATATTTTGAGTGTAATAATTATTTTTTCGAAGAGATGCAAAGCAATGAATAGGAACTGCCACGCCATATGGTCTTTAACACATGGTGTTAGGGCATTTTGCTAATGATCTACTAGATGGGAATGTTTCCCATAAACTACTGAGAAAATAATGCTGCTCGTTGATCTGCAGCGCCGCTGCGTGCTTTGTGTTATAATTGTTTATAAATAATTTTGTATGACTTTACAATCCACACTCAATATTTTAAAAGTAAAAATGTCCACTTTGATTTTCTTCATGATCTTATGAAGAAAAATAAAAATACATTTCAAGAATTTTTCGCTTTTTTTTTCGACTTCTGAAAAAGGAGGTTTTTAATTCGTCTGTTTATTTTGTATGTTGATTACTCCGCCAATAATGAACTGATATTGATGATTTTTATTTTATTGGCTAGAATAAACCTATGAATTAATCCAATATACATTTTAAAATTTATCAAACCAAGTTTAATATTTTTTAAGATATAGATAGATAACTCTTTATTGTACACACCACTACATTATACATGCATATATTCAAATAACTAAAAAAAAGTAATTGCATTAATAAAAGTATTTACCTGGATGATTTAATAGTAATTGCAACTCATGTGGTTGAACAGTATATTAAGCGAGTGAATGATCTTTAAAACAGTGGCTTATTCCAAAAATCCACTTAGCAAATCCCTTACGAAGGGGATTACTGGAATTTTTGTCCAGAAATCCCCTGTATGCATCATTAAAAAGAGTGAAAAAAATTGTATATTTCGTGACAATGTGATGTCAGTGTTTTAAATCAGCGTGGTATCGACTTCAACAAGTTATTTGATACTTTTAAATCGGTTGTCTTTTTTTTAATTTGTTAAATTGATTTTTCACTCTATTTAGTGATGCATACTGATTACATGATCATTCACTCACCTAAGATAGTGAGTAGTAATGGTTACTTTTTTTTTTACATGTCTACAGTCAGCAGATAGTATATACATAAATTATAATGTATCATAGATATTCGTATGATACATTATAATTTATCACACTGATTACTATATAACGAATTTTTGATTGTCTTTAAATAAATTAAAAGTACTAGCAAATGAATAATATCAAAGAGAATATTATAAAGTGAATCTATAAATATAATGTTGTTGAAAGCTAAAACAAACTATTTCAGTATTATAATATCTATGTCTATTTAAGCAATCGCTAAAACATTTTCTGTAGAACGAACCCTAAACAAAGGAACGGAATGACAAGAATAAAAGGTAATAACTGTAATAAGAATTATATTTATAGCGCATTATACAGAATTATTAACTGAAGTTAAGTTAATACATTATTATATTACGTCAGTTTTACTTTTCTTCTTCTTTTTCAGTGAATTTGTTCGCATCACGCCTTTCATGAGGTTTTTACATTTTCGAATGTTTTTTTTAGCGACTATTAGTGTTTCAGAGAAAACCTAAAAGTAATTAAGATAGTAAATTACGGAATAACATCACTGCTTTTCTAGAGATTAATATACCTACTATGAAACAATAATGTCCGAGCGGGAATAGCTAATGTGCCACAAGGCACAGCAGTCATTAGCTATTACATGTGTTCGTGGTTTAATCCCCACCACCACCGGCTTGAGCCAGCCGCATAGTGGAAGGGCATTTTGCGTATGCTCACCTGGCTAGCTACCACTCTCAAGTAGAAAATCTTTCGCCAAGCACCTAACAGTGTGTTTCGGCAGCAGTCCTGACAGCCAATAAAATTACAGGCACATGAGACAACAAATGTATGTCTCAAGGCGACAGGCGCAGTGCAATCACATGTTACGAAATGCATCTGTTATAGGAAGAGGTTAGTCCGCTTAACAGGCTGGTGCTCCTTCCGTCACAATTATATTAACAAAATACAGTGATTCAATTAGGTTATTTCGGAGTACCAGAAACGAAGGAACAAATAAAAAATATATAATTGCATAAAATTATAAAGGTACTAAATCCCCAAGACGCCATCCAAGCGTTGGGATTATGGCAAATCCCCTCAATGGGGGACACCTTGTGCAACAAGGGACGTTTCGGTTGATGTGATGATGATAGTTTTTTTTGCATGGTGGTAGGGCATTTTGCAAATGCCCGCCTGGCTAGCTACCACCCTCAAGTAGAAAAATCTGTCGCCAAGCACCTAACGGTGTGTTCCGGCAGCTGTCCTTGAGAGCCAGTACTTCTAGGTTAGCCTAAACAACATCTTCGACCACACGATCACTTACCATCAGGTGAGATAGTGGTCAAAGGCTAATCTGTCAGGCATAAAAAAAAAGTTACTAAATTTGATATTAACTAAAAAAAAGTTAATTGTCTCCGTGTTACTCTAAGCTTCAATCAAACACATGAGAACATGTGTTTGATTGAAGCTTAGAGTAACACGGAGTTCCACCAAAGGCAAAAAGACATAATTAATAAACAAAGCAATGCACGTGATTAAATACTTACTGCTTGTTTATTATTGTCTTATGAGTAGTAACTAAAATCTACCTCTGATGATATTTTTAATATTAAAATATAGCGTCTCTCTCATAAAGAGTTTTTCGTAAAAGCTCAAATCTTAAGAACCTTTTCATAAATCAAAAATGTAGAAATTTAAAACGAGCAAATTTTTGATTAGGTTAAAAAAAAATAATGATCGTAGTAATTAAACAACTTCAAACGGTTTTCGCGTATCGCTCGAATAGGGAACGTTATGATTACATAAAATTTCTGACGGTAGTACTAGTAATTTCTTAATAATTGAAGTGACTTATAAAACCAATTAGTCACGGGGTGCGTGACCACGATTACTGTAAGGTGTTTGAAACGTCGGGACAAAAATAAAGGTAAAGGTAATACGCGATTTAAACCGTTTTAAGTTGTTGAATCACTATGTGAAATAAACATGAAACCTAAGACAACATTAAATTAAACATCAGTTATAATAGAATAGCAAATCATAGAATATCGCACAGAATAGCAAAAGTGAACATGTTTCGAGGGACATTGTCAATGGAATAACGACGAAAACTTTTGACCAGTAGTGGTCGGAATATCAACCATAGGCGGATTGTCTAGAATGTTTATGGACCATTCGTGGCTGGACAAATTTGGCACATTGCACGTTGTGTGGCTTTGCGGTACTCGTATAAGATGATAACACTACCCTAATATTTTTACATTTGCCTTATGCAGACCTAATTGAAAGGATCAGACTATATTGATACAAACGATATATTTATTTCGGTATTATTTGGACAATCGCGCGCTAGAGAGCGTTATAGAGTGTACTGTACTGTATCAGCCGGATCGTCCACTTCTGAACACAGCCTTCCCCATTAAGGGGAGATTTGCCATAATCCCCACGTTTGGCAGGCGTCTTGGCGCATTTTAAGATATGAGTAATGAAGGCCTTCCGGTATTTTATTATATATATATATGTATGTAGCACTTCGTTAGAATAAGTGTCGTATTTCCATTTGTTGTACTCCGTTGGTTGTATTCTATAGATAATAAATACATTGACAACGAGGCGCCCTCTGTAGCTTGCATATAGACTAAGTGAACTGTGCTCGGTGCCAAAGCTAAATAGCCCATGTGCCCATTGTATTCACGACTCTCGAGCGAGCGGACGTCTTGCTTCAGTGTTAATATATATATATATGCGAGTATATATACCGTTATTTCATTAATAACTCTCCGTTTATATAACTTCAGCGTTTATTTGTAAAGCTGGCTATTATAGGATGATAGGCTAGCCTAGCCTTTGACCAATATCTCACCTGATGATAAGTGATGATGCCGAAGCTTTAGTTCAGACTCACATAGGAACCTATTCTGTGGTTAAATTATTTGATTTACAACTAATTTCATTAACATTTCAATGTTATGGATGTCAAAACTACTATTTTATGATAACTGTGATAAATAATTAATTAGTCGTCAACTATTTAAGGTTGAAACATATACTGGTGCGTTACACCATCATGTTGATAAATTAATGTCTGCTCTTTACTTATATACAAAACGTACTCATAGTTTGTGATACATTTTAGAGAATAAACTCAAAAGAATAAAGATAACTAATAAAGAAACAGAAGCACCATAATAAAGAGGAAAGAGCAAAGCCAGAGATCATATTTTTAAAGTTTTTTCATTATTAGAAAGTTTGTTATTTTGCTTGTGCTTCACATTTATTGCTCGAGCATGTACGTACATGTAGTTTATAACAGACTCAAAAAAGGAGGACGTTTTGGATTCTACTGTGTTTTTTATTGCATGTTTGTTACGCGATTCCTTCGCTAATTGTGAATTGATTTTGATGATTATTTTTTTATTGAGTAGAACATGCTTTTGAATCAGTTCAACATATATATTTATATTTATATTTATTCTAAATCGGTTAAGTAGTTTTCAAGTTGTTGACTATAAAACATTGAAAAATTGTATTTGGATATCTGGATGATTTAAAGGTAACAGCCATTCTTTTCGATGGTGACCAAATTTTAGGCAAGTGAATTATCTTGTCAGCAAAAATATTTATATATTGTTTATATGCTTCCAGAGCTGACACAGCCTATGGAGCATATTCATTTTAATAGTGAAATCACAAAAAAGGTAAAGAACTTTACGAATGTTGGTGGGTGGCTCTGCAATACCATACGGATTGAATAGGATTCAGGGGATATATGGGGGTTCCGGTAAATCTATCTTGCGTTTTCGTTTATCAACTGATGAAAGAAGGGACATTGTATTTTCTATACGAAAATGTTTATAATAAATTGTCTTTTATGTGCTACTATTTATTTTGGTAATAAGTTAATTGTTTTAAAGAAATGTTAAACTGTCATGAAATAGAATACTAATAAGCCCATATAAAAATAACTCAGACTCCATAAAAACATCAACCTGACTTCTTGGATAGGACTCAATACTAAGTATGAGTTCCATAATACCTATCATTCCTGATTGTCAGGAAAAAAAAATATCGCTTTAAGCGATAAGGCTTTTATTTTGCGATAGAGTATTTATATCTATCAGTCTAATAAAAAGTAATAATGAATTTTAAAACGTCTCATTCAAATGTATAAATCGAATAGTAAAGTAAAGTTATACAATGTATAAAGATTCATTAACAGTAGGTACACTACAATGCACTCACAGAATTGAATATATTAACAATAAAGTCTACCTACAAGATCCAGATAATATATCCAATGTAGTAAGAAAAACAAACCCTGAAATAAGAAACGATAGATATGAAAATGAGATATACTTTACAGTCCCAATAAGGATGTTGTTGGCCAAAGACACCGTAACAAATTTTCTGTGACGACTTCTCGTAAAAGTTTCGTTAAGCTTCTGTTTAAACAAGATGTGAGCTTTAATAGAGAATAGCCATTTACTTAACGACTTTAATTTTTTAATGTCGACATTATTATCTTCTTTGATCCCACAAAACATTGCGCCGTGTACTATAATGTTTCTGTACTGTACTGTATCAGCCGGATAATCCACTGCTGAACATAACCTCCCCATTTTGGGGGAGTTTGCCATAGTCCCTACGCTTGGCAGGCGTCTTGGAGATCGTAGTATGACATGTCAGTTCCTCAGAAAGCGCTGCTGCCCACTTTCTGGTGTGTTACCTTTGTCGCCACTTTCGACTCCCACGGGTAGAGATGAGGAGGTGACATTCTATCCCGGCACTCCACGGGCATTATGAATCTAATATTGATATAATTGTCGTCAAAATATTTAAGAGAATTATGATAGATAATATTCATAATAGAGATAATGCTTCATTATTAATGTGGATAACCTTTGAACTCTATAGCTACGCACTCTGCCCAGCAAAACTAACGTATACTATTTTTAAACCGCCAAATTGCTGATAAATCGATTACTTACTTGTAATATAATAGTATGAAATCCTAATAGACATAACAAGATTTTTGAAATACAGAGTTCTTCTAAAGATTCAAGAGAGAACATATATTTTGCAAAGGACCCATTTGTTCTGCTGTTAATGTTTCTTTGCACTACTGTAGCCGTATTAGATAAACCAAATAATATCTTATTGAAGTTATAGTTAGATAACAAGAAAAAAGTTAATGAAATCCCAAAGCGCTATACAAAAAGAATACGCGGAAGAAACACCAAAGGCAACTGTGGCTAATAGATTGAATTAAAATGCTAATGGAATAAGGAATTGGTGTCGCCAGTGGAACGCAATTAATTAGTCAACGGCTACTCGTTGCTTTGAAAATAAAAAGATTGTATCGAAGGAAAAACTCGGCAGCGTTATTTCATCACGAATAAGAGTATTAGCCGCTAATAATAAAATACATAAACTTAACTTTTCCAAACGGTAACATTAACCTGTCGCTCTGATATGAAAAATATCAATGAGGAAATATTTTAGACTTGAATTCACTGAAGGATTGAGATTCGCTCAAGGAAAAAAAAAATTATATTCGAGGATAATACTTTACTTTTTAAACCTGTCATAAGGTACGAGTATAAAGCAACACCACCATGAAAATATTCATTACATTTTATTAAACTACCGATTTGTAAATTAAAGTTATATATTTCTAATGTAATGTTGATGTAAAAGCGGTTCTGAAAATACAAGTAATCGCTATACGCTTTTCCTGTTTGTTTTGTAATAGTAACAATAATTCGATCCTCAATTATCTTGTTTGATGCTTGTTGTTGAACAGCACTATGTATGGGTCATAGGTTTCGTGTAGTATGCTTTTTGTAGATGTTATAATGTGTATGATGGAAACAGGCTGAAAGCTCCTATTCAAGGCAGAGACTTAAAACTTAATCGTTGATGGCTGTAAAGTACGTGCCCGTTAAATTTTCTTAGAATATTCTTCAATATTCTTCAATATTCTAGAACATTGGGAATGCCAACTGACTACTGCTTCAAACCACTTTTGGCGCTCGACATAGAAGTTTTCATAAATAGGTTGTTCAGGCTTACATTTCCTTACTCCCGTCATTTCAAAACTCCCGCCTATATCACTGCACGGCCAATGAAATCAATGGATCCTCCCACGCATGCATACCAAAGACGCGTGGCGCCCTCTTTGACGAAATAAAAAACTAACTGTAACTTACGCTGCTTAAGAGCGCCGGCCGCTATCGTGTGTGAAAAATAAAAATATTAACAGTGCAGTGCAGTGCAACGGCAGATCACCTAAAACTGTAAGTCCTAACTCCGTACCACTCCTGCAGCCTGATTAGTGTGTTATAATTTCAGTAACGTCCATAGGTAAAGAACTTTACAGTGGTTTGTACGCTTTATGTCAGATACGTGAAATGCCAGAAACGCTGGCTGCCAGTCTCTAAAGTAAAAGTTTTCATGCAAAATTATATGGATTCAAATTTAAATCACATTATAGACCAACGGGAAATAAAATGACATTATTGCTAAGTTA
Source organism: Plagodis pulveraria (assembly GCA_963890685.1). NCBI lineage: Eukaryota > Metazoa > Arthropoda > Insecta > Lepidoptera > Geometridae > Plagodis > Plagodis pulveraria. The sequence goes on along the minus strand of OY982956.1, from coordinate 20,728,857 downwards.
AGCCTATTATATGGGGTGACGAGCTAGAATGTCACCTATGGTTTATGCTTTAAAATACGTTGTGCAATCCGTATGAGAACGAATGCTAAGCAAAACAACTAAATAGGCAAATAAACCAATCAGAAGAATGTCAGCATGGTAATATGTCCATATAGCTGTGATCTAGTAGAATGTCAGCATACTAAGTTTGTGCCGACTTCAAAAAAAGGAGGAGGTACTCAATTCTTTTGTTTTTTGTGCTTGTTGCCTCAGAACTTTTGACTGGGTAAAACGATTTTGTTGACTTATTTTTTATTTGAAAGCTTACCGTGTGGTTCTATTAAATTTCATCAAAATCGGTCCAGCCATTTTTGAGTTTCACTCCAATAACTGAAAAGTATTTTCCTATAAGTAGTAAGGCTAACTAAAAAAGGTGAAAAACAGTTTTTACCAAAAAATGGAACCGAATTCAACACTCAAATGTTTGAAATAACTTGTCGTAGTCGGTACTATGCGCACAATATTGTGATAATAGGTACTTTTAAACCATCTTGGTACCGACTTCAACAAGATATATCTCACATTTAAGTGTTGAAGTCGGATCCATTTTTTGGTAATTTTTTTCTATTTATATAATGTACCTAAACCTAATGAAAGCCTTTGTGAGCTTGAGTAAATTACTGATAGACATCGTTTTAAAACTAGGTATGTCCTATTATTTTATTACGACTGGTCGTAGGCACGATTTGAGTCCTTGACATTATGATACTTAGATAAATTGCATGCTTGACGTTTTGCTTTGTAGACGTTTCGAGTCTTTGACTTTATGCTACTTAGGCTACATGCCACATTACTATACTGCTACTTAGTCGTTTTGCTTAGCAGACTTTGCAATAAGGCAAGGAAATGTGTATAATATGAAATAAAAAAGATAATTTAAAGCAGGCGTTTCATAAAGGTCAATAAAGTATCGTTATGTAAACGGTTATCTATACAACTTAAAATTTATCAGTATAATCTTTTCAATACTGGATTCTCACAAAATATGTTGTGTATAACTCAAAATGTAGAGAGCTAATTCGATTTTCTAAGATCGAAAATCACCCTAGTTAGGTAAATTTGAAATTCAAAAATGTATCTTAAGAAAATATTTATAACTCACTAATCATTTTTATTTCTTTTAAAAAAGGACCCTTTTAGAAAATAAAAATTAAAGGGGTTACAGTTAAATTGTATTTTTTTTTATACCTGATAGGTAAACCTTTGAGCACAATCTTACCTGATGGTATGGTATGATGTTATCGAAAGTGTTAACAGGCTTAACCTAGAATTACTGGCTCTCAAGGACAGCTGCCGGAACACACCGTTAGGTGCTAGGTGGCAGATTTTCTACTTGAGGGTGGTCGCTAGCCAGGCAGGCATTCGCCAAATGCCTTTCCACCATGCGGTGTAGCTCAAGTACGTGGCGAGATTCAAACCATGGATCTGCTGCGTGGCAGTCCATAGCCAATGCCACTGAGCCATCACTGATTCATTTAAATCTATGTTCAAAGCGGTGTTGCAATATTTGGTAAGAGTTTTAGGTATTTCGTTGCATTATTGATGAAGAGTAGAGTGTTCAACACGAATGTAAGTTATGATTTACAATTGCAAACTATACTTAAGCGCATTCGCTAGGTACGCTCGCTCGTGTCGTCATAAACTAATCATAATGTCTTTACATATTTTTAAATAGAAAAAGTTGCAAAAGGTCAACGAGTTTCTTAGAATAAACCAGACAGAGGTTTTAATTAGAAACTTTGGAAAGTTTCTTAACTTGTTTGAAAATTTAGTGAAGGACAAACTTTAATTAGGACATATACACAAAGAAGAGTTTAATTTTGTTGGGTAAGGAACGGAGATGAGGGCCGTAACAAAATTATTTAAGAAAAATTGTGGTGTTTTTTGTAGTTAGAGTAACGGAAACAAATTAAAATTGTTATTCTGAAGTTTAATACTAAATGAAATTGATCTTGAATATTATTTTTCTATAGGTGAAGCTTATTTTACTTGATCATAAATGATAACTTGGCTTTTACAGGCTCAAACTAGAATTAAATACAATCGGTAACCAAGGACAGTGACTGGGCAATCTATTATGTGCTTGGTGATATATTTTCTACTTCTTATGAGAGTGGTAACTAGCAAGGCAAACATTTGCGAAACGCTCTACCACCATGCGATGAATAAAGGTAAGTGGATGAACAATCAAAAGTAAAGGGTGAAAATTAAAAAAAACTTTTTTGTTAGTTTTTGTATTTTGTGGATGTAGGACCATGAAAATGTGATTTAAAAGTGTTATGAATCAGCATGGTACCGATTAACACAAATTATTTCATACTTTTCAATGATAGAAATAAGGGGCCTTAATGGGAACGGAGAAGACTAATTAACTAGAATGGGAACGGAGAAGAACTAATTTTGACATTTTCATTACCATGATGCCCATTAAGGAGTTTGAATTTTAAAATGTAGTTCTTTTTTTACAGCTAGCAGCGCAACCGTCTCGATTTCATCTTATTTTCACACAAATTCACAAAACTTCACAAGCAAATTCTATAAATTAAGGTAAGCTTCTTAACAGTCAAATTAACTGAACCTATATTGGTATATAGAATAAAAACGGTGATCCAACTGTTGAACAAGAAGTCCATATTTTTTTAAGTGGGTTTTGAGTAGAGTACAAACATACTATTTAACTTAAGAAATAATTAATGAGCGACCGTGAACCTTTTTAGAAATTTACTTAGATTGACTTAGAATTTTAGACCATTATGTGTTACGGGAATATAAAAACAGGGGTCCAACTCTCACCTTTTAAAAACTATAATAGCAAACCAACGTCATCCTTTAATGTTAAAATATTGATGCTGAGATTCGTATCATAGCCGTCACGATACAATAGTGTTCATATAGCGCTATCTCTATCGCACAAAACACTTGATTCAATGTATGCAGCCCACACTCACGTTGAAGTTCTAGTCTAAGTATACTATAATAATATTTGGTAGTGCGAGTTAAAATTATAAATGTAAGTTTAAATAAGACTGAATTAAAAGATGGCAGTTGGCCCCTCAAACTAGAAATCTAAAATTTTGATATATTAAATAGTAACATATATTCTATTTAACCATCAAGTACTGAAAATGCCAATTTATAATGTAGTATTGAAGCTGTGATCGTGGAAATTGTTTACGGTTGTTCTTATGCGGAAACATAAAAGAGCGATGACTAACTCATACGTGGCCAATAAATTCATAAATAATTAGTACTTTCTCATAATTTTTAAAATTTTCATAAAGACAAGGCAACAAACATTCTGAGAAAATATCAGTCGGTTACTTTAAGGTTTCACACCCCGGCAGTCATCCCGTGACCACGATCACTGCAAAGTGTTTGAAACGTCGGGACAAAAAGAAAAAAAAAAAAAAAAAATATATTAAGATAAATATACGCGATTTAAACCGTTTAAAGTTGTTTAATTACTATACTTTAAGGTTTTTCTAAATATCATTACAAGCCCTATCGCGTGCTAAGCGAAAATCACAATTACACCGTCCCCTATGACGGTTAAAGTAATACAATTGCAGAACAAAGTTTTGGCTCGAACGGGTATGTTCCGGTGGCCGAGTCGAATAGGCATCCGGCGCGAAACCGGAGGACGCGGGTTCGATACCCGTTAAGGACAAAAAAAAAAAATGTGTTCCAATTTGTAAATGTGATACAGCCATTATTTTGGTTACTAGATTGGTAGGACTGACGGATTTAAGTGCAGCGTGAGCTCAATAAATAGGCCAGAACCCTACACCAAAAAAAATTAGGGCATCACTTTACTGCTCAAATATATAAACCACTGATTAGCTCTATTCCACTGATTAGATATTAACTTTGTGTGCTGATCTAAACAAAACAAGTACCAAACAAACCGGACAGTGCTTCTGATCTTGCTAAAGAAATCTTTTCAAACTGGAATGATTTACGTGTTTCTTATAGCCGATAGAGCCTTACGCCCGAACTGATAAGGAACGATATCGGAATTCCAAACGAGGAAGAACTTGTGTTCGAAATATAAATAGGTGAACACAAAAGACTGGTAGTTGTATCACTTCGAAAGGACACGACCAACGCATTTTATGTGAGTTTTGTAACAAAGTGGCTATGTCAAACACATGGAAATGTTTTATTTTTATAGAAACTACTTGAAAAGGTATTAAATTTGTAAGTTAAGCAATTTTTATATTTTAATTAAATATTGCAATGTAAGAATATGATATCATTAAATCTAATCAATTCGAATCAGAAACCATACAAATAATACAAATAATCATAAGGCCGAGCGAAGCAAGCCCTATCACTATCCCACAACTTGAACATTTTGTGGCCCCTTTTACTGAAAAACTATCACGCCTATAGATTTGTGCTTTAACATAAATATTTAACTTTATAACTAGATGTGTTCTGTCAAAAAACTAATAATTTTATAACCATTAAAAAAATAATATTAACAGTTTTGTATTCATTGGATAGAGTGTTATTGTACAAGAAGGCCATCTGTTAGAAAAGGAGGTGTTAACATCGCTGCAACAGACCTAAACTCAATACTGAAATATAACGTAGTTAATTTACTTAATACTAGATGACATTACTAGAATCAGGTTGTAAAAACGCGAGCCCTCACAAAGCTTGGCATTTTGCTAGTTTTAGGACGTTCAACATAATCCACTTTCTCAGAGCCCAAGATATTTAATTTTGAACTTAATAATTAATTGCAACAGGCTCGTTTATTTCTTTAAAAGGTTATCTCATATCTCACACCAGCCGTGATACAACTCATTCAGCACGAATTTTTTTTCCCTACGTCTCTATATAAAAGCACGATTTTATGTCTCTACCTTTATCACTAAAAATGTATAAGCTCTGTTTTGAGCATGTTACTTATAAGGTATTATCTTAAATATCAAAACATAGGCACATTCCTAAAAGTAAAAAAAAACATTAAAAAATATCTGCACCAAAACTCAGACGAAAATTGAGGAACAGGATTGTTCAAATTTGTATTGCTAACGACACATTGTTCAGCCGTATGTCGCCTCAATTTCGACTACTGCGAAAACTTGAAGAATATATTGTTCCTACGACTCATCCATAGATATCACTGGAAAGATATCACTGCAATATTTCCTATAACTTATAGGAAATATTGCAGCACACTGACAAGATATGTCTCTGAAAAGCATTTGATTGGATCGTGAGTTGGTTTGAAGATTTTTTGCGGGTTGACAATGGTTCGGGAGTTCGAGAAAAGTTAGCAGGCAAAATAGTAAGTACATTTACCCAATTTGCCACGTTGGCAGTGCCGAAGGGCGGATTTATAGAGGGCTCGCCATTCTTGTGCACCGTAAAATTGTACACCAGCTGCTTCCCATTACTGAGTTCAAGTCAATTCAAGTGCTTGGAATACTTGTAAACATCGCCGGCCAACCGCACCGTCTGTATGCGATTTACAAACCGCCGAATAGCAACCTAGACGTCTCAGAAATAAGAGCGGTAATAGCTGGAGACTCCCCGGTACTAGTGGCCGGCGACATGAATTGTAAACATACTCACTGGAACTCAAACAAGATCGACTTACAAGGCAAGAAGCTCTATGACGACATGCTAGAACAGGACTACGACGTGATAGGCCCAAGAGAACCCACTCACTACGCATACAATGGCGAAGATGACGTCATTGACATCGCCATCTTGAAGGGATTCCGGACATTACCTGCGCAAACAGTACTGCCTGACCTGCCCTCCGATCATCGCCCGGTATTACTAACGCTGGAAGAACTCCCCAGCAGAGTAGCCGCCCCCTTGGGTAGGCGGAAAATCTGCTGGGAGTCCTTCAAGACAGAAGCGCAGAATAATGTCACCACAGGGCCGATCAACACGGCCGAAGACGTCGAGCGGGAGTGTGGTAGCTTAACCACGGCTATCCAGGTCTCCCTTGAAGCAGCATCACTCACCTCCAAACCGGGAGCGCGTCCCGACCCCCTCCCGGCGAGGATAAGGGACATTATTCGTGAAAAAAGGGAGACCAGGAAACTCTGGCAGGCAACACGGTGCCCCGTTCTCAAGACCAAGTTGAACGCGCTCATAGAGCAGTCCAGAGTCGCCTTGCAAGAACACGCAGGGGACACATGGGGTGCCCTTATCGACTCCGTAGGCGACCACGTGCCCTCCGTCCATCGCTTATGCCGCAAGCTGTCTACAGTAACCCAACCCGTCAGGCCGTTGCTAGGAAGTGACGGTTTACTGAAATTCGTAGCCACAGACCGGGCAGAGATACTTGCAGATCACCTGGAGGCCCAATTCCAGCCAAACCCGAACAGAAACCCAGAACACACCAAGATGGTGGAGGAGCACCTGAAACGCTATTTTGGTAGCGAGAAAGAGACAACAAGAAGCGATGGACAGAGAGGCAACGAGTGCGACAGTGAGGCACCGAGCGAGCGAGAGGCAAATATCCCAGAAAGGGAATCTACTGTCTTCTCCCCGGGTCGCGTCGCGCGCGTCATCTCCAAGCTGCCTACGAAGAAAGCACCCGGGCTCGACGGGATCACCAACGCAGCCCTACGCAACCTCCCTCCAAAAGCGGTCGCCGCGCTAACCCGCATTTTCAATGGGATAATGAGATCCGGCCACTTCCCATCCTCGTGGAAAACAGGGAAAGTAGTAATGATACCTAAACCCGGAAAGGACCCCAAACAGCCAGGAAGCTACCGGCCGATCACCTTGCTGAGCACCCTCTCGAAAGTCTTCGAGAGGTTGTTGCTAACGCAGGTGATCCCCCACATCCAACCGCGCGAGGAGCAGTACGGGTTTAGGTCCGAACACTCCACAACGCTGCAGGTCACGAGGATGGTGAACCAGATGTCCACATGCTACAATAAGAAGGAGGTTGTAGCGGTGATCCTGCTCGACATGGAAAAGGCGTTCGACAGAGTATGGCACGAGGGGCTGCTATACAAACTGTCGGAGTCTGCCATTCCAAAGAAGACAGTAGAAGTGCTCGCCTCTTTCCTGAGGGACAGAAAGATAGTAGTTGCAGTCGAAAACGTGCTATCATCGGTGAAACCAGTCAGAGCAGGAGTGCCGCAGGGAAGCTGCATCTCTCCCGTATGCTACGCCTGGTATACCAACGACATTCCCGTCGTTGGGCAGGCGCAGCTGGCTCTATACGCGGACGATGCGGCCTACTTCGCAGCATCCTACAAGCCCGCCTTTGCAGTGAAGCGACTGCAACCCACCCTGGACGCCCTACCGGAGTGGTTAGACAAGTGGCGGTTAGCGGTTAACGTCAATAAAACGCAGGCCATGTTAACCGGCTACACGAAGCTCCCTGAACCACTACAGCTACTAGGGAAGGACATACCGTGGTGCCCGGACGTTACCTACCTAGGCGTCAATATAGATCGACGCTTGTCATTTAAGAAGCACGTTGAAGCCACCGTCGGGAAAGTAAAAGGAGCGCGCGCGGCACTCCACCCTATCCTACGGTCAGATCTACCACTAGGGATTAAGGCGGGGATCTACAAGACCTACATAAGATCCCGCCTTACCTACGCAGCCCCGGCGTGGTACCCTTTCACGACTGCAACCAACAGGAAGAAGTTACAAGCTCAAGAAAACCTATGCCTCCGCGCAATTGTAAACGCGCCTCGCTACGTCCGCAACGCTACAATTGCGCGCGACTTGAAACAAGAAAATTTGAACGCCTTCATTACAAGCTTGACTACCAAGATGTTCAAGCGAGCAGATGAGTCAAAGCACGAACACCTCATCGGAATAGCGCCACTGCACGCAAGACCCCCGGACGAGAAAGGAAGAAGAAAATCGAAGCCCTACTCAAGGGATATGATACCTGAAGAAGACAGAAACAGTGAGAGAGAGAGGGCGATAGTGCGGGAGCCGCCGGCTGCCGCTGCCAGTGTCGCCGATCGGTCCGCTGGGCTTCTCCCGTGTAGGCGGGGGATCAACCTGGCGCGGCCTGATCGCCCTGGATGAGCGGAGGTCGGGCCTAGGCCCGTACGCATCGACTCCTCTGCACCCGGAAGAGGTGCATGAAAACTTTTGAGCAAACTCAACGTAGACGCCACGCAAACCAGACACCACAAACGAGCCAGACACCAAACTCACTTACGCCAGAAACCTAATTTGAATACTAAAGAGAAGAGAGAGAGCGATTGTGAGGAGCCGCCGGCTGCCGCTGCCAGCGAGCTGATCGGTCCGCTGGGCTTCTCCCGTGTAGGCGGGGGATCAACCTGGCGTGGCTTGATCGCCCTGGTGGAGCGGAGGCCGGGTCTGGCCCCTCACCTAAAATCGACACCCTCAGCACCAAGAAGTGGTGCAAATAGACCCACCCCTAGTTAGGGGTGTGAGAAATGCCTGGGTCAGAGGGCACTGCCCTGACACCCACTCCCCACATCAAACTACACGATGTGAGACGAAGAAGGTTGACCACGTTGGAAATATCACGATTGTGGTTATGCAAGTAGTAATGTACTAGTCGATTTGGTAAAAATAAGACTTACTGAATTCTGTAATATATTCAATAATTAAAACTTTCGTGACAACGCATAATTGAAGAGACAAGAGTCGGTCCGTATAGCTAATAGAAGATCTCTGACGAATATACAAGATCTTAACTACACAAAAAAAATTTTTTTGAGTAGAAATTTTCAAAAACCACTATATTAAAGAATGGACTTATTTTATAATTTGTAGTTTTTGTTGTAATGGAATTTTCGGTTGGACATAAGCAGCCGACGTAGGAAAAACAATTTTGTAAGAGTATTATTAGATATATGTTTTCCATTCTATGTTAATCACCGAGACGATAGGTTAGCTTTTGTCCACTATCTCACCTGATGGTAAGTGATGATATGGTCGAAGACGTTGTTCAGACTAACCTAGAATTACTGGCTCACAAGCACAGCTGCCGGAACACACACCGTTACGTGCTCACGTAACGGCTCGCACCGTTGGCGACAGATTTTCTACTCGAGGGTGGTAGCCAGCCAGGCGGTCATTTGCAAAATGCTCTACCACTATGCTATAAAGACTGCCATCCTAAGAAAACAACCGGGACCGACAGCTTAAAGTACCCTCCGAAACACGAAAGGGCTCAGTAGTAATGTTACTAGCGGTCGCCCATCCAACTCATGACCGCGGCGGACGTTGCTTAACTGATCGGTTAAGAACGGCTAAGCTTACTTCGATAAGAGCGCTTGAAAAGAGCGTTCGCTGCTCGAAGTAAATACTTTAGGTGTCAGTTCATATGTGCACTGAGTGGAATACCTCAATATTTATAACATAATAATTTTGTCCTGCTACATCTTTTTCTTCAGATTTCTTAAGTAATTTTTCTGTAAAAGCTTTCCCACATTATGAACAATTAAAATCGTCTCTAAGAGCTATCAAAAATAACGGTATCATCAAATATAACGTTATCATAAAATTCACTAACAATTCAAACGAGCAGTGCAGTAAAACCTAGTTGCACTTAATGCGCTATTTACCCTTATCTAGTGCCATTTGTGCCGCGGGCGCGGTGGCGGTTTATAGCATATCAGCACTCGATACTTGGCGAGATGAAAAATGTAGCCGGTTTTGAAGCGAAATATCTGAAAAATTGCTTGTCGTTTTACTTTAAATAAATGACGTCTACCTCCACATACCTACGTAGAATTTTACAATGAATTATTTCAGATAATATACAATGTGTGCTAGGTATATTGAACGACATATAAGGCGGTCAGTATAAGAGTGGCATATATTTTTAAGGGATAGGCTATTTTTACACTGAATTATATACATATATACCTAACAAGGTTAGAGTGATAGTATTTTATGTGTAATGTGATATTTAATATAACATGACAAAAAACATCCTAATAATTAGAACGACACCTTACCTATCTTTATAAATAGATATATGGTGTATATATATATATATATATATATATATATATATATATATATATATATATATATATATATCTATATATATATATATATATATTATACACAGATATATTTTAAAAGCCATGACTATTAATTCAATTTAATGCTATTTTAAGTGGAGTTATAAGATTGTTGAACAAAATTAGACATATTATAAGTAATCAAAGGTAGATAAAAATCCAATATTCCAGTACCAACGTCCAGTAGGGTGTTATAAATCACATCGAATTATAGACATCAGTGCTCCATTATCTATCATATTCAGTTAAAATAAAAATATACGGAAGCTGGAATGGTACAAACAGCGGTGTCGTGGCAAGTCAGTGCCTCGAGTAGGCGGTACCGCTTTTAATATACGAACTTAAGTGGAAGAATCCGTATATAATACTAGCCGGGAAAACTGTGGCGGAGGCTTTTTGCTAACCGTAAAACCACCTTCTCACCGCGCCGCTTCGCTACCGCTTTCTGCGCATTTCCACATTTACTCTAATTTTCTCCAATACCGAACCCCAATAATGAGAATCTCTTTATTTGCGTTATGCTTGCGTCTGTAATTAGTATCACCTAGAAAATTGGATGTGATAGAGGGACAGACATGTACGCGATCCTCTCTAAAGTTTAAATTTTTCATCAAAATTAAACATATATGATAGGAAAATGTATGTAGAACATTTGGGTATGTCTTATCTGTTACCGTCGTCAATCAAATAATTTCTTATCAACAGGAAAGTTTTCAGAGTACTTTATAAATATATAAATATCATACAGAGCCTTTCAATATAACAAAATGTTTAAATTGTGAATAAAAATTAATGGAAAATATATTAGATTAATATTATAATAGTGCATAGTTTTTTTTTTTACTGTCTATAGGTTAGCCTTTAACCACAATCTAACCTGATGGTAGTGCAGTTCAAAGTAAACAGGATTCGTTTGATTAGTATGAGAACTTGCTCTCCAAGGCAGCCCCAACACACAGTTGATTGGCGACAGATTTTCAACTTGATGGTGGTAGCAATGTCCAATTCTAAAATTGCCCTACCAGCATGTAATAACAACTATCATCCTAACAACCGGAACGTGCCATCCGAAGCACGGAAGTGCTCAGTACTATATGTCAATAGCGGTCATCCATCCAAGTAATTATTGAACATATTATTGTACGAACCAAGAGTTTACTTTATTGATATATTTATACAAGCGACGAGGATACACAATATCTGTATGTATTAATGAATGTAATGTTCATAAGAAATTTAATAACAGGTTAAATAAGCTTGAAAAAATAACGTAATCATATTTTTTAACGACAACGAAGTATGTTTTTATTTATCTGCAATGCACAACTCAATATTTAACCACGTCATCGATACTCAATACGGAGAAAGATCGATCATCCGACGCTGAACTGTTTTCAAGTATTGGAGCAATTTATATGAAATACGAGAATCATATTTTCAGAGACACGGCGACTACGAAACTTCCATTTACTCGGCGCAGTTACGGCAGGTTAGTTTTCTCGGGTATTTGATTTACCGTGAAGAGGGATTTATAAAGATTGTGGGAAAAGTGGTCCCCAGTTCGCATTGTAAGATATTATGTCATGCCTTTTGTTTTGAATTGAATTCAAACAGAATCTTTCTTGGTCTATTCAGATTTTTGTGAAGTGAAAAACGCGCCCTAGTAATTAAAACGAAACATTTTCAAGAAGCTATGGTAAGTTAATTTAATAATTTAATATCTCTCATCTCATGGAAACATTTTAAATTCCATAGAAATTACCGGCACACCAGTGGCTTCACTTTTGAGCACTTTGTTTATATCGTTATCATTCATATATGTCCATCTTTCTTTTACATTTATACGAAGCCTTGGTTTTGTCTTCTTTACTTAAGGAATTTCTTAGAGACAATCATTTTTTACTTAATCTTACAACACATTTGTATTGTGACAAATTGTATTGCTTATAATTCATTCATAAAATATACTCCTTTTAAAAACTCCTTAAAAATAATTAAATTACAAAAATTGACTAAATCAGCAACTTAACTTTCAAAGGTTTTATATCAAGGATATTTTACGTTCAGTGATTATTTGCACTGACATTTTGTCTAATAATTTGAAATGTATCGACTCGACGAAACCGTATATTACTTCTGATACAAACTCTCAGTTTATCTATGACGATGTTTGTAAGAGATACTCGTACACAATAGATGATAGTTTGTATTGAGTTTCGATTGTTAAAGTAAACGATACGGAGACCCTATGCAAATATTCGTGCTTCGGTAACAATCCTTGTTTTGAAGATCAAAATAGCACCAATGACTTCACTAAGGATAAGTACATGAGTTTCGTTTAGTACTTAGCATCAAAATACCTTCTAACAATATAAAAAGGACTTGGTTACAGTTCTGTACATGAAATGAAATAACAATTCCAAGTCTGGAAGATAGTTTTTGAAGCGCTCGTAGCGAAGCGTGCTTATTCGTGCTGCTGTGGTAAGGCTTTTTGCAAATGCCCGCCTGGCTAGCTACCACCCTTAAGTATGAGTTGAGAGCCAGTAATTCTAAGTTAGCCAGAACAACTTCGACCAAATCATCACTTATCATCAAGTGAGATAGTAGTCAAAGGCTAGCCTGTCAGCTATAAATAAAATAATAAATTGAAGCAAAATGACGAATTCTAAGCATTGAAGCAAGCTAATATAATTCAATAATATATATATCATATCATATAGATAGACCTTGCCTTGGGCAGGTAACCTGAAACTTTATGAAAAATATTTCCATAATACTATGTCACGATCTCAATTTCCTCTGATCGTTCTAGGATAAAAATAGTCCTTGAACGTCGATATTGACACGTATTCATATTCTATAGCATACATTTGATAATGTTATATAAAAGTTCAGGGGCGTTTCTTATTAAATCATATTCTTTGGGTATAATATGTTTTGTACACAAACTATAATAACGTCTGGTCTTCTGTTCCATTGAAGGGTAGTTGAAGACCACAATCATAATTACACGTGCTACGGTCTTGGTATGTATGGTATCTTTTACTTTTTTTTACTCCTATATAATCTTTATACGTGATTGTATATTAGTAAACGCCCTGACCTGCTTTAAGAGTCTCACCAATCTGTTAAGACTATGATCGCCAAAGTTTTCATCTTTCAACTTTTTGATCCACACTCGTCTTCTATACTTGCTTGGTCTATTTCCTTTCGTACAATTTTACTACATGTCCAAACGATCTCTTCATTCTTTTCCCTACTTACGTCAACATCCATTCACTCATTGGTTTCCTCGCATAATGTTCTTCATTCTGTCTTTCATAATTATGAAATATCTCGTCTCATACGCTTTTATTAGACTTTGTTTATTCTAATACCCAACTTTCAACTTAGTACAATAATGTTGGAATATTCTCTGTGCACTGTCAACGGTGGGTCGTAATTACCATCGTATTGTGAAGAAAGAGTGCAGTACCAAGCGTCTTGATTTCCAACATTTACTTCTACGTTCTTACATCCTCTATATAACATTGTTCCTCTCACGTAAATCTGACGTAAATTTTACAATTCAATCTCAATTTAGTGTTTACTCTCTTACACAAGAATACAAACAAAACACACCCTCATGCATACATACATGCACACACACACACACACACACACACACATAGTTAAATTAGACTAACAATGTGCTGAAGACTTCTTGATTATATGTATTCAGTGGAACTAATTGTACCTTAGTTGCTAAGGAGAAGGGCTTTGATATTAGCAACTCAGATTTTTATCTAATACTTTCGCGAGTACCATCGTTTTCATCTGCTTTTGTTCATATGTTGATGTTCCGAATCAAGATTTTATTTTTTTATTAGTGTATATAAAAAAATATAAAACTGATGACTTTTACCAATAGATTTGTTTTAAACTTTTACTCAAACGTTTTGTTCGTTAAAACATGTTAGAGCTGGATCAATTACAATCATTCCTAGCTGCGAGCGGTACTGCTAACAATAGCAAGGTCGAACGATTATACTCGAAAAGAAAGAAGATTTACCGTTGTACGGTTCCATTTACAAATTGAAAATGGGCCACACGGGGATTCCCACGATGATAGCAAAGTAAGAAATTGTGGAGATCGCGGTCTTCATTACATGAGCGATACGATGTGCCTTTTGTTTTTGGAAAGAGCCAGTTTCTTATTTATCTATGGTTTTTAGGTTTCAACTCTGTTTATTATGTGTATTTTTTGCAGTTAATTGCGAGAAACGTACAAGATCAAAAATAATGGTAGAACATTTTCTTTCAATCAGATACTTGTTTAATATTGTTCTTTTTAGGGTTTCGTACCTCACAAGGAAAATCGGAACCCATATAGGATCAATTAACTGTCCGTCTGTCCGTCTGTCAAGATCCTTTTTCTCAGGAAAGCGTGGAGGTATCAAGCTTAAATTCATATCTAATACTCAGGTCTACTGTCCGTTGGAGCTGTGAAAAAATCAAACTTCTAAGCCAACGCAATCAAAACATACAGCCGTTTATGCAGCAAATTTTCGACATTGGCAAGGGAATTAAAACCTACAGGGTACTTCCCGTAAACTTAGAATCTTGAAATTTGGTTCGAAACAATGTCTTATAGCACAGATATACGATAGGAAAAACTTATGTCATGTGCGGGATTTTACTTATGATTGTACGGAACTGTCGGTGCGGGTTTTTTTTCTTCCTGACCTTATCCCTAATTTCCTCCTATATCCCTACAATATTATAAGTTATGTAGGATTGACACATTATGTATTCTTCTTCCACTCCGCCCTATTCCGTTGTCATCTCAATATTCTCGCTCTTTGTTCACAAATCATTCCTTACATTACTAGTACCTATACTTTATTTAGCCTACCTTTCCCACTAATAAGTCCAAATTCATACTACGACAAAATACCCTTTCATTCCGGTATTTAAAAGCAACGATGTTTTGAATGCGTATGTTTTTCTGTATTATTCTCGTTATTGTTTAGCCCCGTTGTTTATTATTCAAAAAATTGTCTATCAATGGTATGATTTTATATACCACTTAAGTTGAGCACCAAAAATCACATCTCATATAACTTGGCCCAATGGCCAACGGGTTAAGGCGCACGGAACGTGAAACTGGGATACGTAGATTCCATTCCCGCCTTAGATGAAAACTTTGATCTCGAATAATTTGTAAACGTGGCATTGATATATTTTGCACATGCGTGGACAAGCTTGGCATCAGTTACATATCTTTGCAAAAATAAGTTATATTTTGTAAAGAAAAACACAACGAAAACTCATTACTAAACTGTTTAAACACATTTCCGCTCGACCGCCTTTCGACAAGAAGCTACAAAACCATTATTTCTGGTTCCAGCTATTTAATTAAAATTTTAAACTTCAATGCCGTAACAGCTGGCCCATAAAACTATCTCCATAAAAAGTTAAAGGCATAAATTCCAGGAACAATTAATTACGGTCAGCTTTCAAAGCTTTACAGCGAGTTCAGATTCGTAGTTCCAATCACATTTGCACCTTTCCTACACGGGCCGTTTAGTACAGCGATCTTTTTATACACTCCTTATTAAACAAACGGTGGATTATTTATTATTTTTATTATAAATATTGATTTATCTTATAATTGTTGGCGTGCTTTGACTGAATATACTGTCTATAATGGCTTTGACTTTTTTTGTGCTTGATAGGTTAGCCATTGACCACTATCTCACTAGATGGTATGTGATGATGTGTTCGAATATGTTGTTCAGGATAACCTAGAATTACTGGCTCTCAAGGTCTACTGCCAAAACATATCATTAGGTGCTTGGCGACAGATTTTCCACTTGAGGGTGGTAGCTCGCTAGGCGGGCATTCGCAAAATTCCCTACCACCATGCTATAACTACTGGCATCCTAAGACGATAATCGGGACCGACGGCTCTCCGAATCATGGAAGCGCTCAGTAGTAGTGTCACTAGCGGACACCCATCCAACTCATGACCGCGGCGGACGTTGCTTAACTTTGCTGATCAGTTTAGAACAGCTAAGCAAACTTCTCTACGAGCGCTTTTTCTTCTTCTATGACTGAATATATCTTGATTTAGGGTCATGCTTTTTATTTGGGTTTCGGCATCAATTTATCCCCACTGACCAGCACAGAGTACCTTCTTATATGGGTAATATAGATACATATTATTTTTTGTAATTAAAAAAAATTAAGTGACAACACCTTGTGAATTGCTTATAATTCGTAAAAAATGATTTTGCTCTTTGTACTGATTGAGATCACTCTTGACGTAGGTATTAGGTTGATGTTGGTTGTTATTGTTGGAATAATTTGAAACTTTTGGAACTTTTTAGGGAAAAGATGGCAACTGTCACTGTAGGCTGTTGAAATCCACCGGACTTTGATCTTTTGGAACTTTGTGTGTGTATTGTTTGGTATGCTGGTTGTAGTTGTATGTATAGTGCCATTAGACTATCCTAGATATGTTAAACGTCATCTAACTCATACACGAGCTGACACAGAAGGGATACTGTAAATTAGATAGAACATAATAAATTACTTTTCAAGCGCAAAACCTAAAGATGCTTCATGTAACCATAAAGCCACTGCTTCGAAAACTGTTCTGGTTAGGGTACGTGGCGTTTACACGGTCAAACATTTTTGGTTATTATCCATCCAATTTTCTATTAACCTTCAAAGCACTCTTACTTTCTAAACACTACAATATATTCTAGACCTCAATTTCTCGTGATAACGCTAACTTAATCGAATTAGACCAAGAACTACATAATATAATTATATGCGACGCCTAGCTCAGGTTTAAGGAGTTTGAATAGGATTTAACTGGCTATATAGTTACATACGTATTTTTATAACGTTCAGTGTAAAACGTATGACACTACCGTAACTACGGTATTTTTTGTCGCTAATAACGTTTAAGCTGACCAAGCGAGCGCGAAGCGTCTTCATTTCAGCTTGTACAAAAATGCTTTCGTACGTCTGTCCAGCGCATGTCCAGCTGTTTTCCTCTACCGGTCGCATTTTTCTAGCGCTTCGAGGAAACGGCGATGATGGGGAGTTTACACCGTAAAAACATATTTTAGTTGCGACTTCTTCAGCTCACAGAACCACTAGTAAACTATTGTACGGATCCTTTTAAGACTTAGTATCGTCATCTTTAGGAAATATTAGTATTGCTCATGTAGTTCGAGGCTTTATTAATATAGAGAAAGTATTACTGAACAAATTTATCACTGTGGGTGATACTTTTTTAATATAAATATGGTGTTTAGATGTTACATAAATAAATATCGGAAATCTGCAAGGAGCCGGTAACTTTGAATTCTCTCATACCACAAGAACCAAACGTTAAAAAGTGTGATATGCATGGTGGTAGGGCATTTTGCGAATGCCCGCATGGCTAGCTACCACCCTCAAGAAGAAAATCTGTAACGGTGTGTTCCGGCAGCTGTCCTTGAGAGCCAGTACTTCTAGGTTAGCCTGAACAACATCTTCGACCACATCATCACTTACCATCAGGTGAGATAGTGGTCAAAGGCTAACCTATCAGGCATAAAATATAAAAATATTCTACTAGTAAAGAATGATCATTTAGTAACACTGTAGTTAATAATTGTCTCGGTAATCCTGACCGAGCCCGCCTTCTAGCTGCTTCGGGATATTAATCAGGACCAGTCACTAAAATATTCAAACTTCGTTAAGTTAAGTCGTTTTTTCAAAACTTATGGATCCATTAGTTAAGAAGACTCAGTTAATAATTGTTGCAGTAGTTAAAAATTGACCGTGTGATCCTGGAAAAGCCCACCTTTTTATAAGTGATGCTGACCAAGCCCGCCATCACGTTCACTCGGGATGTGAATTAAGACCTGAGTTTATGCCGTTCCCTCAAGAACAATTACAACACTCTTTAAGGTTAGGTATTAGACTAGGTTTTTCGGAGTAGCAATAGGGCTGCTGGATGTTACTGCAATGCCTACTTCGAGCTAAGAAAACATATGAACTAATAAATTACAAGCATAACAAATTTTTAACATCAGGTGGTCCTCGTTCTTATTCCGTCACAAATACACAAATAAAATCATTAAAAAAAACTAATAAAAACTATGTTTGCTAGGACTAACAGAAGTCAAATCTAAGAGGTTGTTAGAATTTTTCCCATAACTCTGTATATAAATGGTAAGGACAAATATAATGATAAAAGCTTTTATCGCTTCTAACTCAAAATTACAGTTCGTTCAATGTGAAGACATTTAGATTATGTTCAAGGAAAGAATGTTGAAGGAATTCCTATCCTTCGCTGTTGGCATGATAAATGTGAAAGCGAAATATTTTGTGCGTATATTCTTACCGAAAATTCCGCCCACATGAGAACTTGAGAAAAAATATTGCCCTAGCTTTTGCCTTGCTGAATGCAAAACAAGTCATCTTACACTGCCATCTCCAAGACGCCTGACAAGCGTGGGGATTATGGCTAACCCCCCTAATGTGGAGGCTTTTATTTAACAGTGGATGTTATGCTGTTGATGAATTCTAATTAGAGAAGAACTAAATTGATTAGAATTGACATTACGAAAAAAGTAAAAAAAATTGTCTGTAGTTACAGTGATTTACGTAACACCTCAGGTAAGCATCAGTAAAAATTAATTTAGTATTTTTACTAACTTAAAATAAGAGTTGTAGCCAACAAGCAAATTTATAATGTACATATAAAATAATTGAATAAGTAAAAACCCGACTGCAAATTATTTATTTTCGTTAATCGTTTTATCGTTCTATTGAAATTAAAACTGCATGTTATATATATTTGTGGAATCGTTTTCAAAGCCCTTCTTTTTGAAACACCATTTCATGGACTTGACTACACGGAAAAAATCAGGCAATAAGGCGTCTAAAATCTTGATCCATTTCGAGGTTTTATAGTTTTTTATGTGCCTAGTATCACTTGGACTATCAAGACTAATCTAATGATATCTCATGCATAAAAATGGGTTAAACCATTTAGAAGTTATGATGGAATAAAGAAACTCACAAAAATACTTACATGAACCCTGAAAACATAACACTCCTTTTTTGGGCAGTCATGTAAAAAATACAAAAACGCAACAGCCCTGCCATTATATTTATAGCTTGTGTCACTTGAAATGATGTCTGGCCTCTAACAATAAAATATAATAATCCCACACCCACACATCCAAATCTGTTCCGGCATTTAAAAGTTATATCACATATATACATGAAACCTTAAATCATTTCATACCTTTAGGGCTTAGGCAGTCTTGTAAGAAGTGTGTCATATTTATAAGGATCCCGTTCGTGTTATGGCCACTTAAATGTTTTCAATTAATTAGGTAATTAATTACTTTAAAAAATCCGCGAAATCAAAAATGCATAGTCGTGTCATGCTACACCTAGCAAACTTTATTATAAAGCGTCGTTATCAGTATTGTTGGTTTATATACAACATTTGATATAATATAGTATTATAAAATACTACATTTGAAATTTATGACTATTTTAGTACTTGAGCAAAAGGAAAAAAATTGTGTGAACCATTTCATTATTTTTGATGTGTTTCTAACAATAAATGAGATACAAAAAATATTGCTGATTGGATGGCGTTTGCCTTTAACTTTTATCTCAACCGTTGGTTATCTTATCCCTGTTTACCAATAAAGGCGCGCCTCTCCACATTATTTATGCGCATTTGTACGAACAGGGCCTCTCTTATAGACTACTAGTGTAAATGGTAATAGTACATACAGTTGAACCATAAAATGGAAAATATGATCATTTGGGTAACCCTAGTAGTACTACACTCCAGAAATATGAAGGGGCGTGTCTTCATGAGCGGAAACGTCTGTAAGTGATGATGAGACAGAAACACCATTAGGCGATTGATGACAGATTTTCTTTCTTCAGGTCTAATTAAAGAGCATGCAAAATAAAGAGCCCGCCAATTATGACAATATGTATTGGGTCCTTTTCTGTAAGCAATTAATAACAATTGAAATAGGAATAATAACTCGTTCCGTTTACGAGTAAAATATCCGTGACACGGCATCAAGACAGACACACTGAAAGCACAGTTCAAGCAATTCAAGTTGAAAGCTCATTCTCTCTACATGCCCAAACCATCTTAACATACCTTTCTCGTTTTTTGTCACTACATCCTCATTCCCACCACATCGTTCCCTCATCATACTATTCCTTATCCTGTCACTCCGTTTGACTCAAATCATGCTTCTCAATGCTCGCATCCCCACTACATTTATTCTACTTTTATGCTTTTTCTGCCATACCCAACTTTCACTACCATACATTGGGACCAACTCTTCTCCAAGAACAGCCAGACGAGATCATACTCCCTCTATAAAGTCCAGCAGTCCATTAGACCTCTGGTATTACGGATTTTGGTGGGCGACGATGATTACTTACCACTAGGAGAGCCACCGGCTCGTTTGCCACATAAAAAGTCCTATCACCTACAGATTTAATTTTATATTCTTTATCTTACGTCGAAATTGGTACAGACAAAATTAGTTCAATTTTGAAGAGGCAACATGTTCCACGAGGGACACATTAAAATTCGATTAAACACATTAAATTTAACACCCTGTTGTTTTAATACTTTGTGTTTGATCCTGCTTGTTTTTATATATTTCAGAGGGATTATTATAATCCGTTTTCGTCGTCAACCCTTTGAGTATGCGTTGTGTTACTTTGAATTGTTAACGAGATTTGTATAAACAAAGCAATAATTGATACGTGGTTAACATTAGAAAGGGGGTATATATTTATATACCGTGTGTTTCAATATCTTTGAGTTCGATATTTCGGTTCAAACTATACAAATAGTTTTTACTTTCCCTGTGTCTGTTTGAACAACACGTTGGATTTGAACAATATTTGTCTATAGTTAATATCAGAACAAGGTATATTTTTTGTAATATGATAAATAAACATACAGATAAAACTTGGATAGCTCACATTTAGAGATCAAATGAATAATAAAATGAAAAACTGTTAAGCACAGTTAGATTTTACGCTCAAGAACATATGCATCTTCAAACAAGTTGGAACACTTGCCATTAACTTATAACGAAACCACGTTTGTATGAAAAACACTATGATGACATTTCCCTTAAAATGATTTTCCTTTTATTTATCATTCATTAAACGAGTCAGTGGGGTGCCGGGCTAGAATGTCAGCCTCCATCTCTAACCGAGGGTGACGTAGGAGGCGACTAAGGGTAACAAACCAGAAGGTGGGCAGCAGTGCTTTCTGAGGAACTGATATCTACCACTGCGATCCCCGAGACCTACTAAGCGTGGAAATTATGGAAATACCCCCCATAATGGGGGGAGGCAGTGTTCAGCAGTGGATAACCCGGCTAATAGGGTACAGTCAAAAAGATGAACGACGATTTCTCATTAAAAACTATAAAACATGATTATTGATTTCAAATGAAATTGATTAAAAATAAACTATTTACTAATATAGACAATGTGTTATAAATGAAACTAAAATAATAGACCAAAATATTTCTGAAGAATATTTATAGGTGGCTTCAAAGTTTTCAGTAACTCAAAATAAACTTACAGTCACAGAGATACTTGTTGGCAAATTCTGCACGTAATAAATTTTACTTAGGTAACAGTTGTGAAAGAACTTGAGGCGACTGGGAATCACAGTGGAATTCTAAATTGAGAAAGGGATAAATCAGGATTTTGTGGTCCAAATTTTTATTTATGACCGAGTTCTTTCTGTTTGAAGCTAAACTGAAATTACTACTAATATAACTTCATAATTATGATTTAAATTTTAAAAGAGAAAATGTAATATTTGTTAATTTTTGAACAATAATATATAACATTTAGACGGATAGAGAGCACTTTTTTGCACCATCAAAATATTGTTCCAATGTGCTTAATTTATGAAATACATTTTAAAACCGTACGAATAGCGTCTTTTTGCGAGGCAGGATATATAATGAAAGATATATGGACAATATATATCTTTCATTATATGTGTGTGTGTTTATAGTTATAACAACTTTAGCATGGCTTTGTTTGGCTATCAGTTAAATACTATACCAAGGAGAGAGAGTGTAACTCATATTTTATTTCGTTTGGTGACATTTTAAGTTAATTTTGTTCACAATATACTTACGGGGCATTCATATTGTCTTTATGAAGGCGATGTCAAACATGAAAACTTCTTTAATGTCTCGCAGGATTTTGCTATAATGCACGAGCAGCTTACCATTAGGCGGGTAACTTGTTCAAAAAAAATAAGCACATAGAAATTTAATTTGCGAATAAAAAAAAATTACACTTTATTAGCAACTTCACAGTGATTTTAATAACCCTTATATTTCAATTCGTTCGTTATATTCAAATCCAGTGAAAATAAAAAGTCCAAGAGACTACTAAAAGTAAAGTGTGATTAATTATGCACAAACACATTAACCTTGCAGTTAAATAATATACTACGGACAATAATTATGTATAAGCATGTAAAAATTATCTTGGAAAAACTGAAAATTTACACATTTATTGAGGAACATAAATTTATTATACACAAACATGCTTTGTTTTGCAAGCATCGTCAAATATAAAATGTATACTATCTACGAGAAAGTCAAAACGGATCAAAAACAACACACCTTATCTGGCCATAGAATAAACCTTTAGAGTAGATAAATAGAACGGACGCTAGAACATATGATATATAAAACAAATTAACTAAAACAATTATTTATCTTCAAATATCCAACAAAGCATAGAAAAGCATATCAAACCCTTTTGAGTGTTACTTCCAAAATGATCTGTTCTTATAGCTCCCAATAGAGCTCTTACAAAAGTTAAATGACTGCCGCATCCTTAATAGCTCCGATAAGACTCACAACTTTGAAAATATTGGGAACATTTTAAATCTACTGTAAAGTTTGTTGAACAAACTCTCTAAAATTTATTTAACATCAACAATGCAAAGCTAAAAGAAAGGCAAAAGAATATTTTAGTAATATTATTGTAGTATGATTTTAGGGCTTACTCTGCCTTGCACTTGGATTGTTGTTTCAGATGATATATAGCTTGCATTTTTTTTATATTGATGATTGGTTAGCCTTTGACCACAATCTAACCTGATGGTAAGTGATGATATAGTCGAAGGTGTTAACAGGGTTATCCTAGATGTACTGGCTGTCAAGGACAGCTGCTGGAACACACAGTTAGTTGCTTGGCGATAGATCTTATACTTGAGGGTTGGTCGCTAGCCATCCGGGCATTCGCAAAATGGCCTTCCACCATGCGGTGAAGCTCAAGCCCACGGCGGGATTCGAACCATGGACCTGCTGCGCGGCAGTCCACAGCCAATATCACTGAGCCATCACTGCTTCAAAAGAGCAATTAGTGCAGTAAAGTTATGCACTAAGTGGCATGTATTTGTTATGGAGAAGGTGAAACTTAATCGGATGAACCACATTAAATGATTTATTCACTCCTTATAGTGATCAAACGTCTAAATCTATCAAATAAAATCCACTCTCCTGATAATTGAAGCTGAGTCAATAAAACCAAGGATTCTAACATTTCTTTATACATAAGGCAAAGCTAAAAGAAAGGCAGCAGTTTATTATTGTAGGGCTTTTTCTGCCTTGTACTTGAATTGTTGTTTAAGCCGAAATATAATCTGTAAATAGTAATGAATGCAGTGAAATTGTGTACTAAGTGGTATGTATTTGTCAATGAGAAGTTTAAACGTCCGTAATCGAAAGAACCACATCAACTAATTCATTTTCATTCACTTATTATCGTACTCAAAGGTCTAAAGTCTATCACAGAAAATCCATTCTCTTGATACAGAAACTCAATCAAGGTTAGGCGTACTGCACTGAAATGTTATGGTGTAGGCACTATACTTAACACAATTTGATGACAATATGAAACAAAATTAAAATGCTGAACGAAAACAAAGCTACACGTTTTTATAACGACGCCAAGTTTGTAGCGCCTGTATTAAAATCGTTTTATTTTTGCTGGACTCTACGGAAGTTGACTTTAAAAAACAATGGCGACAAGTGCCTTTTATCCCGGATACGGTACCCGTATAAAAGTTAACGGTGTACTACGTCATTTCGAAATTTCATTCGGGAAAATATTGCCTATTTGTATAAGATTGACGCATTAAGAACGTAGAAAATTTCAATTTTTATGATATATATGTTAAGAGGTTTTCTCACTTTTATTTTCGGTTTATTTGTAAGCAATGCAAATCAAAATGTAAAAGCGATTTTTTTTTTTTGTCACAAAGAACCTCCTTACTTATTTATTTGTGATATTTGGCAATATTATTCTATGTTTACGCTAAGTAAATAATTATCCAGCGTGTTAGAGAAAACATTTTGTATGATCCTGAAACGGCCCGGTGAATGACAATAGGCTCGCCCCCTATTACACAGGACCAAAAACCAATTGGCGAAACGTGGGTGTTTACACACCTCTGCCTAATCCTGCAGGGAATACAGGCGTGATTATATGTTTGTATTATTCAATGTTGCTGCTGAAATTTTTGTCATATCAAAAGAAGCAATATTGATATTAAAATGAATGATGCATGAAAACATGACTGATTAAGTGTACTGTGATCATAAACATAAATTAATTAACCAACTAATTATTTCCAAGATCACCTTAGTATAAATATGCGAAAATGTCGAGCAGGTCGATGTGGTCGAAACTATATAAAGAACTATCCGTACCCGTCACCTATTCACGTCAATTATACGGTAGTACTTATTTAAAAGAGTGCAAACGTTGTTTGATTATGTATATAGTGTACTTATATCGTCAGCACGATCTCCATTAGAGAATTAAGTCAACTGAATTCTCTAGTTAATTTACTAATACATAAAAGAACTGTCGTAACACTTGACCAGATGCTCCTTGATATGAGACGTAGAGAATCGGTACCGTGTCCGACAGACCCTAACTAAAATAATCATATATAATTGCGAACTACTATAACTTTAAACAGGTAACTCATGTTTTTATCAAAAGAAAGGTAGCAAGCGCGGTGATGCTACAGTTATTATTATTTAGAAGTCACCAACAAAACTGAGTTCAGATTGTAATGAGCCCAGTAGCGACTGCTTATGATGCACCATTCTTGATCCTACTTATCTGTCATTCCCAAAGCAATATTTTCCCTCGTTCGTTTCTGTCGTACCTGAAACAAAACAAAACATAATCAATAAGCCTGCAGCATTAATGAAGGCTTAGGATGAATAACGAGGTATTATAACAATAATAAATTACAAGAAAAGCGCAAGTTTAATGGCCACTATATATCGCTGTACTGCCTTAACTGTCCCTTGAACGAACATTATTTATTATTTCTACTAATAAAGAGGATAAACTTGACTTACATTTTAAATATTTAGACAGTTTGAAAGTAGAGCTTTGGAACTTTCAGTTGTGGGCGGCTATGCAGGTGGCAGCTAAGGGCAGGCGGCAGATATGTATAGTTTACGTTCATATATTGCTTAATAAACCTGAACATTTTCGACATGACATGTTAGGGTTTGATATAATGGTTCTAAATTTGTTTGCATCCACTGATCAAGCAACACAGTTTTTTTACGTATGTATTAATCATCACGTAGAATCACAAAATCAGAAACGATTATTACGTGGAAATAATTATTACGTTTTTATGTATGTTATAATCATCGCGGCATTAGTAGGATCTTACCGAATTTGGTTGGGCATGGAAGGAGACTCGAGCGGTGAAAGGGAGCATTGATGCATCATAAAGGGGCCCCTTAACCTTACTCACTGGGTTGCAAATCCCAGGCACCTTGACTTGGGCCTCTTCCTCTGCAACGCTATGGACACGTCACCCGCAAGGTTAATCCAGGGAATGCTAAGTATATTCGTCTCGTCTATTTATTATTTGTTTATAGTAAAGGTGTACGACAACACTTCTTAAAAAAAGCAGTCTTCAAAAACAATTTATGCTGCGAGAAATGGATTGTGAAATATTTTATATGAATGAAGATAGGTATAGATTCTCGTACAGTATGTTTTTTTATGTAATTGTGACGTAACAAGCACGAGGCCTACCTGATGTCAAGTGGTAAACTCTGCCTATAACAGATGCATTCTGCCACAAGTGTCACGAACTGCACTGCGCCTGTCGCATAGACATAATATAGATGTTAAGTATCACGTGCCTCTAATTTTACTGGCTCTCAAGGTGCCGGAACACTTTACGTGCTTGGCGACAGATTTTCCACTTGAGGCTAGGCAATCATTCGCAAAATGCTATTTTATTTTTATTTTTTTAATTTCGATGATTAAGCACCTTATTTAATTTGGGATAAGGTAAGGCAGCGAATTGAAAGCAATTTTGTTTTTCTCAGCCATACAATATTCTAAACGCGCGGTTGACTCTTAATTCCCGCAGTGTACGGTTCTGTCGTGAACTTTTGCTGCCTTTATCGTTTTTGAACCGTGAAATTGTTATAAGCGATTCGATGTGGATTCACAGCGATACCTATGTTAAAAAGCTATTTCGTAATAGAATATTGTGTGTAGAAGGTTATACATTTATAAACTACTAGCGGCCTGCCCCGGATTTGGACAGGTATTTAACAAAATGTATAAATTTAAACATATAAAAAGTATTTTTTATATTGTTATGATTGCAATAACGCCTGCTAAGCGGATTACATTACAAAATTACAAATATACGATATCCCGCACATGACTTAAAATTTTTCCTATCGTATATTTGTAATTTTGTAACATAAAAAGTAGTTCATGTGACATGACTGTAATAGTTAGACACATGGTATTCCGAACTTTTTTGTAGCTATTGATGTCCTCTATAAAATTGTAGTACATCACTTTGCTCTGTTGTCAACCATTTCCGCAGCGTACGCGATGTAACGATTTTTTAAAGTACGTATTTTTTACACGTTGGGTTACATTATCATAGTTTTCACACGGATCTCTAAATTTATGTTTATCAGAGATAGTGTAGGATTCTAATGGTGAAAGAATTTTTTAAATCGGTCCAGTAGTTTTAAGTTTATTCATTACATACAAAAATACTAATCTTTTCTCTTTATAATTTTTATTTCGGTTATCGAGCAAAACCATTAGGCTCTTTTTGCGCAGTTGGACAAAAAGTATCTTATATCCTTCCCCGTGTCTTAAACTATTTCCATACCAAAATTCATCCAAATCGGTACATCAGTTATAAAGTTTATTCCTGTCATACAAAAATCCAAAAATACACATCTTTCCTCTTTATATTATTTATAAGTATAAACTATGAAGAATCTGGACGTGTAGCAAGAGTTTATTTCTTGGGGTAATATAACTTTTAACCATTTACATCTTGTTAAATCAAGTTTGCTATCTATAACCGCATTACATAACACTTGCCAACGTGTAAGAAAGTTAGAGAAACTTGTTTAGTGCAACTATTTACTGTTCTTTTATCTGTAAAAAATCTATGAGTTTTTATTTTACTGCATCAGCTGGATCGTACACTGTTGTACACATCCCCGCACATTAAGGGAGGTTTTGCTATAATCACCACGCTTCGCAGACGGCTAAGGGTTCGCAGTGTATTATGGCAGTTTTTCTGAAGACATTTGCTGCCCACCTTTTGGTATTTTTACAGGCATAAAAATGAGTGTTATGTTTTCTGGGTTCATGTATGTTTGTATGTATGTTTGTAAGTTTCTTTATTCCACCATAACATCTAAACGGCTAAACCGATTTTAATATAAAATATACCTTTAGCCTCGTCTTGATAGTGCAAGTGATAGACACATAACAAACTGGTGGATTTCAGATGCATTATTGTGAGTTTTTTTTTTGTTATAACATGTCCTTTGTTATATAAAACTGAAGGGCTTTAAAAAACGACTTCACAATTAAACGAGTATATAACTTGCAGTTTAAATTTCAATGGAACGTTAAAACGCTTCACAAAAATAAATTATTTGTAGTCGGGTTTATTACTTTTTTAATTAATTTATACTTGTACCTTTAGTCGCCCATCTTACGAATCCCAATGTCCATTTTTATAATGTACAACTTATAGCCCTTATTTCAGTGAACTACGTAAATTATTTTTGACACTTTGAAACATAACCTTATTTGAAATCAACCCCTATGAACTGACTTAATTATTTAAAGACAAAATACAAATACTCCAGTTCTTAACTTGCGACGGAATACTTATGACGATTTATAAAACAGTCCTAAAGTAATATGAAACATTCGAAAGCCGAGGACTGAATAATAAAATATTCGAATACTATTTAGCTTTTATATAGTTACTAAAAAGAAGAAAACAAGAAAAAATACTTAAATGTGAGACGAACAGAATCCTTTTGTATTCATAAACAAATTACTTTCCTAATATATAACCTATACTTTTTTTAGATCTAAACATCGTGAACGCAGTAAAAGCTTGCTTTTTACAGGACTGCCCCAAAAAAGGAATGTTATGTTTTCAGGGTACATACGTACTATGTTTGTGAGTTTCTTTATTCCACTATAATTTCTAAACGGCTTAACCGATTTTATTGTTTAGATTCGTCTTAATAGAGTAAGTGACACTAGGTACATAAAAAAATTAAAATAATAAACTGGCGGATTTTAGACGCCATATTGTGAGAGATAAAACATTTTTTTCTCCAAACTTACCAAGTATGCTACCAAAATGAAGGGGTTTAAAAATGATTCCATAAATATATATAACTTACAGTTTTAATTTCAGGGAAACGACAGAAAGTTTAACAAAAAAAATAATATGCAGTCGGGTTTTTTACTTTTTTAATAGATTATACTTGTGTGTGAATGTGATGGAACAAGCACGTGGCCCACCTGATGTTAAGCCGATTAACCTCTGCCTATAACAGATGCATTTCACTGCGCCAGAATTGCTCTACGCCCGTTACCCTGAGACAAACAGTTGTCAAGGCTCAAGTGCCTGTAATTTTACTGGCTCTTAAGGCCTGCTGCCGGTACATTTTTGCTACTTGAAGGTAAATATACGCAAAATTCCATTCCACCATGAAGTGAACCTCAAGGATCGAACCATGGACCTGCGGTACGGCAGTCCGTAGGCTTTACCCGCTCTGCTATCAGTTCTTCAAAAAATGCTTGTAATAATCGACAGGTCGGTTGTCAGACTTAGAGTACCTATTGAAAGTTACAAGAATTCTCGATCACGTATCGGCGTCGGACTGAAAATTCCCGGGACTGGGAATAATATCCTACATGGGATACATAGATATCTAGCGTA
This sequence comes from Plagodis pulveraria, assembly GCA_963890685.1. Lineage (NCBI taxonomy): Eukaryota > Metazoa > Arthropoda > Insecta > Lepidoptera > Geometridae > Plagodis > Plagodis pulveraria. The sequence continues at coordinate 20,699,442 of OY982956.1, read as the reverse complement.
ACGTGGGTGTTGAGATACCTCTGCCAGACCTTCCGGCGATATAAAAGCGTGATGGATATGTTCGAATAATATCGATATTGCACGCTCTACTTTATAGATATATTGCACTGAGTTCATCGATACATTAATCCTATTGAATAGTGCCTTAAAAAGATCCCAGCTATTGAGGTTTATTCATGAATGCAGATACCTTATTTATTGAACCTCTCAATACGTTTTCTCTGTGGTGCAATTTAATTTGCACTTTCCGGAAGCCCAATTGCGTAATATTTTCCTATAATCCTGTCTTTAGAGCATCGAAGTTGTTAGTTGGCGAATTGAGTGTTCGGTTACAGTTTAACTTAAATTAAACGGAGGCATTTCGGGTACCAATACGTTTTCAAGAACTAATAAACATTTATCTGTGACTAGAGTAGACTGAATTAGCATTCCAACTAATTAGGTATTTAGTTTATCAAAGGTGGCATGTTCCAACGCCTCGGTTATGTACACATAAGTGTTCTCTAGCTAAGATGCCAGCAATATGTTAAAATACCCATAGATAATTTGATGTAATGATTGTGTATAACTTAACTGTTTGTCTGTCTTTTTTTAAAGTGACGATGTCTATGCACTGCTGCGCATGGGGCTCATGGTTCTAATCCCACCGCGCAAGCTTGAGTTCAATAACCACTTTTTGATTTAGTATTTTTTTTAAAACTATCGGGATCTTGGGCTGCATCTAGACAGAAGACTCACCTGGGCAAACCACATCAAGGCTAAAAGAACAGAAGCAAACCTACAACTCAGAGGTCTCTCCTGGCTCCTAGGACGGCAGTCCCGTCTCTCACTCAACAACAAACTGCTGGTCTACAAGGCAATCATAAAACCAATCTGGACCTATGGCATAGAGCTCTGGGGATCGGCTAGCAACTCGAACCTTGAGATACTCCAAAGATTTCAGAACATCGCTTTGAGAACTGTTTCCAGTGCACATTGGTTTGTGAAACACATGGAAATCCATGAGTACCTCGAGATGCCAACAGTCAAAGAAGAAGTTAACAACTACTGCACAAAATATAAGGAAAGACTCAATAAGCACACTAACGTGTTGGCTAAAAATCTACTGAATGACCAAAGCACAAAACGCCTCAAGAGATGGGACATTCTCTCACTTGATCAAAGAAACTGAAAAGTTCAACCACAATTATTAGGGCAGCTCAATGGAGCTACTCCTAAATCTCCTCCCCCCCCCCCCAGAACAAATCTGATCATGGCTGACGAGCCGATAGCAGATATAGAGAGAGAGAAAAAAAAACTATCGGGAAGAACACAGGATATTAGTATTGTTCGATTACGAGCTCCAACAGCGCATGCTGCAAATGTAATGGCTACAGTTAGATTAGAAATTATGAAATCTTCATTAGCAGCCGGCATTCACTACGACAAAGGTTTTATTGCTACCCGGGTCTGCCCGTAGGGCCCCTAGTAACCCGTAGGGGTTTCAAGATATATTTAAAAACAAGCAGTCTGATCACCTGATGTTTTTTTGTACGGATATTGTTATTTTCATATTTATAAATAAAACGAAAAACTGGCACACAAAAACGATATAAGTATTGAAAGCTCAATTACATGCGTGCACAATTTCAAGGAGTTTGAATACTTGATATTTTAAATAATACGAAAGTACGTTTCTATGGAAAGAAATACGACGACACACAGGTCTGTATGATTAATGGGATAAAAGTGAAAGAAACAAGATACACGTGCAAAAACGGTACTTAAAATGTTTAGTTAAGATTAAAAAAAAACCGTCGTTGTAAGCCTGTAAGCTTTGTATTACATGTTCGCAGCTTTTAATTGTAAAGTAACAACTAAAGACTGTATTAATCACTTAGAATTGATGGTTTTTAAATAAGTTAATAACATGTCAGTAAGCCTGCCAACGCTAACAAAAAACAGTTATACCTTCGATTCATTTGCCTTCTTTTATAAGACTACATCCTTCCATTGGTTTACTATACAAAACATCGCAGTTGTAAATTTTTGGTTGCCTCGGGCCTTATTGCTTGACCTTTAGAAAGGTTAATTAAAATTCACTTCATTTTGACATTTGAAGTACATTTACATACGTTTTATTTTAGAGCGGAAATGTCAACAGTCAAAATCATGATAGAACATACTGGTATGTGCATTATATATATCTCTTTAGATAGATAACACTTTATTGTACACCAAAAGTAAGAAAAACGTGGGCTTAATATTAGCTTAAATATAATGTTGTACAATGGGCGGTCTTATCGCTTAGAAGCGATCTCTTCCACACAACCTTTGGATGGACTTTGTGGGTAGAGCATCTAATATTATAAAGGGGAAAAATTTGTATTTTTATATTTTTGTATGTAACGAACAAACTTTAAAAGTACTGAACCGATTTGAAAAAATCTTTCATTATTAGAATCCTGCACTATCCCTGATGAACAAAGACTACAGAATATTTTCAAAAACTAAGGGATCCGCATGAAAACTTAGATAATGTAACCTAAAGATTGAAAAAAAAACCAAAAAAATCGTTATATCGCGTACGCTGCGAATTTTATAGAGTACATATTATATATGTACAAAAAAGTTAGCAGCACCATATGTCACAAAAACTACAATACAATACAAATACAATACTACAGTTAAGTCACAATAACTACTTTTATGTGTTTCAATTTATATTTTTTGATAAATACCCTTGCAAAGCCGGGGCGGGCCGCTAGTATTTTATAATATTGGAAAAGTCTCTTCTCTAGAAAATAATGAGTTGTCTGTCTAAAGCTGCTCTGACTGGAACTGTTGCCGAGGCTAGCGCAAATAGACAGTTATTGGTCGAAACGGTTCGCTGGGGGAGCTCAGAACCCTTATTACTTCCCGAGCAACGTAATGAGTGAGCTCTACGTGTCGAACCACAGACTGACCAAGTGTGGGTTTTATTTACGCTCTACATAGATTGGTAAAGGCTAAATACAACTATTAGGTATACTGTAGCAATCTCCGTTATTCTTTTTCATGTGTATTTGACACAACTTATTACATTTTTTATTTGTTATTTATCCTCTTGATATTGATACTAAGGCAGCAAAAGATCCAACCACACGAGCCTAAGTGGAAGAATTAACGAAAAATCAGCAATGTTTTTGTCGTTGAATTGTGTGAAATGTAACACAGTTTTTGCCTTTAGATTCTCTGGTTTCCTGGGTGGTCATATTTACAATCAATTGGCTAAACACATTAATTTGCAAAAACTTAATTACTATAAACTCAAAAAAGCTGTTACAGATATAATAATCACGTACAGTTATGAGAACACGGAATCAGAATTAAAATTAAATTACTTAATCCAATAAGTTTTTTTTATACCACTAAGGTGGCAAACAAGCATATAATAACCACATAATCCAATAAGAACACTCACATAACTGCACTCCTCATCCCACATACACACGCACACACACACTCAAATGCACACACACACACATAAACGCGCGCGGGCGCGTTCACTCATGCACAAGCAAACATTTTAACACGCCATACACATACAGGCTTTCTCAAGTCTAGCTTAGGCATCTGAGGTTCATCACGCAATGTTTGGCCTATTAAATGTTTGCGTTAATTACTGTACATTGTCAATATTGTAATTTTATTTTGTGGCAATAAAGATTTATTATTAATATTATTGCAATAGTTTATTTGACTTTCACGGCGCATCATTGATGTTTACGTGGTGGTTGACTCGAGTCCATTTCCAATTTATTTTAGTATCTAAACAGACTTTACTTTTCGGCGGGGATTGTGACGGTAGATTCTACTTGGGAACATAGAAGTCAATCTATCTCTCAATTCATCACTAATCTCTCGTACAATGCAGACGTATTGGTACATGTAATATAGTGAGCTAAGGTGGATATTGCCGGAGTTTTATTTTAAATGTTCTTAGTCGATTATAAAACGAATATTAAAATTAATTAATTGTAAGAAAAACAAAATAAATAACTCGTGAAAACCAAATATTTAATATGTATAAATACAAAATTGCTAGAGAGGCTATGGGAATTTTTAACCCCCGATGATAAGGGAGTTATAATTTTAACGTATGTGTATATCTATCTGTGGCATCGTAGCTTCTAAACGAATGAACTGATTTTGATGTGGTTTTTTGTTTGAAAATTGACTTGATTGTAATCTTCATAAAACAATTTATGAAGGTTTGTGTCAGAAGTTTAATAAAAATTTTAATTTTATTTATTATTTGATAAAGTGACGAGACGGATAAGTCAATAATCTTAATATGAGGGAGTGCCTTATATAAAGCATACATGTGTTTTTATCACAGTTGCACTATCTTCTTGCTCGTACTGCTTGTACAGTACAGAGCGCTTGTCACTTCCAGACTTTAGTTCTTATGTCCTTTCGACCAGCTATTTCACTTGCTACAGTGCCCTTCATGCCTAAACACAATGTAGTGGATGCACACTACTGCTTCGAGCTAAAAGCATCTGATACTGTAGTGGTACTCACGAAGATGGAGTCTTGCAAAAGAGACTTATCTCCTTTTTTTTTTATTGCTGATAGGTAATCCTTTGACCACAATCTCACCTGACATGCATATTATCACACCACCACCACACACCGTTAGGTGCTTGGCGACAGATTTTCTACTTGAGGGTGGTAGTTAGCCAAGCGAGCATATGCAAAATGCCCTTCCACCATGCGATGAAGCTCAAGCCCGCGGCGGGACTCGAACCATGGACCTGCTGCGCGGCAGTTCATAGACAATGCCACTGAGCCATCACTGCTTCAAAATCACCTGGCAAATACAATTATAATATATATTATACGTATATTCAACGCTTGCAAACTTAGTTCAATATAATATAAGTCTGGCGGAGTGATCCAGTTATGAAGCCGCAAGTTAGGCACTGAAACTTTTCCACAAAACAACGTATCCCAATAATGGCCAAACATATACAAGTTGAGTTCGGGCGTTGTCTGTAATGCTCGTTGCCGTTTTTGCTTATTCTTTATATAGGCTCAATGAGGAAATAATGCACGTTCATTGCCTTTCACTTTTACAAGGTGGTATTTATGTTACCATATTAATATTCCCATTCTTAAATACAAAATCGTCAAGTAGTTAACGAGAGCTAGTGACCATCTTAGGTAAAGCCAGTTTATTAGCATCATTTACCATTAGTTCGATTGTGGTCAAAGACTAACAAAATAAAACGCTTGATGTTGATTGGACGTGTCCACTAAAGGAGGTTCAGACTGATAAGGACACGTAAAGCAGGTATTTTTCTTGACCTAATATTCGCTATCATATATTTCTATACCTGATAACACCAATATTCTCATAACTCTTTGAACGTCTCGATTGTGCTCTCTAAAACTCAAGAAAAGATGAAGAATGTTCCTCCTTTGTGCTCTGTGTAGAATCGAAACGCGGATAACTATTTAACTGGGCCACGTGGGACCCATACGTCACGTCAGCTTAGAAATAAATTTAGGGGAATTGTCACTAGATCTTCGATGTTTGGTATTTTTAAATACTTTTCTATAATACTATTTTTATGGCTTCTTCAAGATTTTTTTAAAATGCAATTCAATATGGATTTCTAGCAAGGTAACTCCTGAATATATTTACTTTTATACCTACATGCCTGTAATTTTGTAAACTGACTTCTTCAATATGTATGCTTACATTACTGCTGCTTTGTAATTGAATTTATGGACATTTCGGTATGTTACCAATCCACGACGATTACCAGGAATTGCTGTAACGTGTTACGTCCTTAAACGTGAGGACCTGTAATTTCTTGGTGACTATCTTCAAAACATTATTTAAAACTGTAATTAAAAGCTGTAGGTCATCCTTTGAATAAATAAATAAAATAAAAAAAAAAACGAATTTTAAAGATGACGATTTTCTTTTTATAAATCGAAATAAACGGGTCTAATTTGTTAATAGAAATAAAGACTCTCACTCGAGTTGTTAGGGTATTTAATTAGATTTTGGATTAGGGGCTATGCACATCAATTAGAGGAGCTGTACCGGAAAATAAAGCAAAATAATTAAACTTAAATTAAACAATCTTCGATCACCTGCTGCGCTCAATGCGCACTGCGCGTCGCGGCAAAAACATTATGTTAGTCGAAAAAGCGCGGAAATTAGAGAAAATAATACTTTTAAAGAAGACACGGTTTTTAGATTTAAATTTTTTTAGCACGAATTTGTTATAAATATAATTAATCACATTTTAGCATGAGTTAGAGACGTATTTACTTAGCATTCCATGGATTCACCGTGCGGGTGCCGGGTCCATAGCGTTGTAGAGGAAGAGGCTCCAGTCAAGGTGCCTGGGACTTGCAACCTAGTGAGTAAGGTTAAGGGGCCCCTTTATGATGCATCAATGCTCCTTTTCACCGCTCGAGCCACCTCCCCTGCCCAACCAAATTTGGTAAGATCCTACTAATGCCGCCTTGGATACACGTTCTAGGATGGAAGTTACGGTTGTTCTTGACAGGCCAAGGTCTTTTAGTAGGTTGTATAGGGATTTTGCTGGTATACCCCTTGCTCCGACTTCTACAGCATATAAATTAACCACATAACCGTTTTTGATTAATTCATTTGTTAGGTCATAATATTTATTAGTTTTTATTGTGTGGTCTTTAGTTATGTTTGTTTCCCACGGCACAGTAAGTTCTATAAGTACTATGCGTTTTAGATTCTTTGAGTATAGAAATATATCTGGTCTGAATGACAAAACACCAACATCCTCATGGATTTTGTAATTTTTTTCATACGTGTCCATCAAAAGAGTCCAATTGGGAGCTGCGCCTAAGATGGAGTAAGGCTTGGATTTAGTTTTTGTAGATGACCCTTCTTTTACAAAAGCAACGTGTCGTTTGTTCGTGGTCAAACCTTTTTATGCTCTAGCTACCGAGAGACTTGCCGCTTCACGTATGATTTCGAGGACTCTATCGTGGCGACGGGAATAATGACCCCTATTGAGGAGCACCTTACAACCTCCCAATAAGTGCCGTGCTGTACCTATGGCCTCCCGACAAATACCGCAAGACTTTTCGGTGGCTTTCCCCCATCTTACTAAATTACTTTGGTCTGGGAGGGTCATCTGAAAGGCATTAAAATAGATTTTTAATAAGGCAGGTGACCAATCGTATATCAAGGTGCGCCACTTTAATGCCAGAGGGATACAAAATTCACCTATGGTTAGCCATAGCCACTTTGCATTTCCAAGCTCATTGCATGCACTTTATAGCTATCATTTTCGTCTTGTTGTAGAAAAGATTTTACAACGTCTTTATCCTCAATTTTCTTACTCGACCCAAAACCCGCTTTGCTGGACTGTGCACCTATCATAAATCGTTTATGGAATTGAAGCCTTGAATCAAGATCGGAGGCATTTTTGTCTTTTGGGAGAGATGCGACTATATCGTCTTGAGATTTTAGTAAGACGTGCGTTTTGGTAACTCTGAGGTGTTTATAGAGCTCCGATGGTTTCTTTAATTTCATCCCAAAATTATTTTGATCCCTAAATAAAGTAGATGGATCTGCCGAAATAGCGAGCCCCAACCATGACTTCAGTGTCCTGATGACGTTTGCATCCAGTTTTGTTAAAAGGGCTTTAGTAATGTCGTATACTAGAAAAGGCCAAGTCGATGTTAAGTAGTTGTCGTATATCCAAGCTTTTTTAATGTTGCTTATTGATTGTTGGTCTACCATACTAAGATCTTTAAGAAAGCTATCAACAACAGTATCTAGAGATGGTGTTTGTCCTTTGTAATCTATCTTCCTACCAAGAAATTTAAATGGCACAGATTCAGCAATTGTGGAAACACATTCTCCTCCTATCAACAGTCCCGGATCGTAAGAGGTAAATTTGGTGTTCCGTCTACCCAGACACAGACAGTGGCATTTACTAGGTTTTGTTTTCAATCCTTTAGTCCATGCACAGAACTCTATTATATATATTATATCTGAAACTTTATTATATTTGACGAAAAGTTCCAAAAGACAAACAAAAACAGCTGGCTTAAAAATTATTACCATTTCATCAAGCATATATGAATAAACTTCAGCACGGATTTGTAAGCAAAATGTCCGTACGTAATAAATATTTTTTCTGAATGCAAACAATGATTCTCTGAATACGAGTTAACCTTCAATTTGACCAAATCAAGGAATCATCCCCTGTGTTAAGAAAAATCACAAGGTACAGCTTTTATTTTCGAGAGATTTTGACCATAATCTTACTTGACGGTAAGTCATGACGTAGTCGAAGAAAGTAAATAGGTTAAACTTAGGTTGACAACTGACTTTTGAGGACTGCTGCCGGAACCCGCCTTTGGGTGCTTAGTGACTTTGATAGTGGTAGCTATGTAATACTTAGTGGCACCATGCAGTGTCAGAGTTTTGGGGCCGCTTTAAGGTATCCGAGATAACTAAACGACATCCATCCTAAGACAATAGAACGAGACCGATGGCTTAACTAGCCCTCCGAAGTACGGAAGCGCGTTCTATAATAAACGTCAGTAGGAATCACTCATCCAAGTAATGACAGCAGCGAACACTGCCTTAACCTAAAGTAAAACGTTTGATGTTGATGATGGATTAGCAAACCCTCGCCCAAACTTCGGTGGAGCTATAAAATGCTAACAGCGGATGAACAATCTAGTTTATCAGTTAAGATTGATTCTTAACAACCTAAAAATAAGCAACCTCCTACGAGCGCTTAAACAATACATTTTGAAAAAGTATTTAAGATAACCTAAAAGTGAATTTTAAAGATGTTACTTAAAGCTTTCTGTGTGGCAACTCAAATACTACACACATATCAAAATATTGAATGTACTTTCATAAAATAAACATAACACTTCCTCCAGTTTACTTCCTCATCATTATAATCCACCGAACTTCACCGAAGTGTGACTTCCGGCCTCTAAATTATCCTTTCGTTACGGATGACAAGGCACCGCCAAAAAATAAACATTTTTACTTTTCAAGAATAACACTTGCCTTGCGCTCGACTTGAGAAAATCACAAAGGACGGTCGCGTCAGATTTGCGCTTGACTAAAACGTAAGCACAATAAGAAATATTTTACAGTCAAAGAGGCTTTCCAAGTTTTGCGAAGTAGATGCCATGTCTGGATGAAAGGAGTTCTCGTATTTCTATTTGTCGCGCGAACATGTCGAGCTACAGTAGTGTTCGAGTACAGTGACTGAGGTTCAGGAAATGATTCGATAAAATATAATATTCCACCGGACATCTGTTAAGTCAGTTGAGTTGACTACAGGAATCATTAGTTTTCAAATACGTGACGTTGTTGTTGACGATGTCACAGCGGAAGGGAGCCAGATGGGAGCATTATTTTGTGTAAAGTGAGTGTAAGTGAACCCTTCAAAGTTTTGGCATTTCTTATCTACTACTAAGTTGTATGACCACTATAAGAAGAATATGTATGAGAATAATTCATCGTGCGTGATTTATTGCAATTGAACTTTTTTTTTTACCGACAGTATGCCCTTAATAACAAAATGCTACGAACTATATTCAACACTAGAGCTACTACAATAAAAACATTTAAAGCATTTTATAAGTCATTGCAGACTCACAGGCAGTCCAAATGCACCAGCCCACTACCAGTAGGCAACGTGCCCATCACGCTTGCTGCATTAAATTACATTTGCTATATTACGATTTAAAAATATATTTTCTTACAACTATTTTGTCTATTGCCCACAATGTCGCGATAACAATAAATGCTTTATAATAAAATAATAGGAAGTATAAAAACTGTCTTCATAACTTCTTTTTTATCCCGCAGCTGTTGTGCTTAGTACTTACTTGCGTTTTGTGGGATTCTTGCGCATTTTGGATGAAAATATTAACGTAATTGCCACGTCGGTGTGCGCACTGAAATGATTCTTATTTCAATGGTAGTTTGTTAGACTTTCGTACTTGCTGACGCGTGCTTCTAATTTAGCAGCTATTAAGCCCTTAAATCGGTTAAAACCAAATGTAAGATAATTCTGCATTATTATTGCCGACTCTTTCTAACTCGGGCGGTTCGATATGTTATAACTAATAAAATAAGGACAACACAAAACGATAGTCATTTAGCAATATCTCATCCGTTGGTAGGTGATAAATGGAAAGATGTTGTTCAAAATCGTCCGTAAAATGCACTACTATTTTACGTTAATAGCTGAACTCAGTGCTTCAGCGTTTTGATTTGAACTATGTACCTTTTGCACTTCATAGTTATAGAGCTTATTGTGAGTCTAAAATGCAGTAACGCCCTTCCAAAACGTGAGTAGAGAAGAGGCATGCAGATTTACCAAATTATTTGTTGTATTAATGTGGCTGTTATTGTACACGGGCATAAACAAACGTATATTTTACTCTGTTGAACCAAGCCGCACTCGCTGAGTACTACCCGTGGTTGAACCTTGATTATAACTGTGTCATTTACTGTCCCACCCACACAAACAGCGTGAGAGACGAATTCCAATGTAGACGAATCATAATATAGACGAACTGTGTCAGCAACTTGGACGAATAGCGTATTGGACGAACGGGAACAAATTCTTGGAGTTTGTATGTGGATTCTCGCTACAGGAATGTAGCTAAATAATTAAAGTTTTAAATATAGTTGCAAAAAATTTAATACTGAAAGGTCGTCACGTACACTTGGATGATCCTACTTACTATCTATATCCTATTTACTTGAAAAGTTTCTACTATTTAGCATGAATATTAAGTTCTGTTACTACTTCGAGTATCTTGGGTACCGAGAGGTTTTGTATGTTTCGAGTGATGTAGCCTTAGGGAAGAAATAATCGAATTGATGCCAAGTTTCTACACTAGGTGGTAGGTATATGTTGAGGATGAGTATCGTTATAATGAATTGAAGATATTAAGATTAACCCATTGGCATCGGCGATAATTATAACAATAGAATTTCATTCATAAATTGGCCATAGTGGTCCAGTCCGATGCCAACTTATATAAAAATTAACTAGTAATGAGTATAAACCGATATAGTGATATATTTTTTTATATCATGACGCCATTATATCCCTCATTGGTTAGGCAGAAGTGAGTAAGAAAATATAAAAGGAATCTTTCCGGTAAATATAACGCGGGTCCTAGCCGGTTCCTAATAAGTTATATGGATAAAACTCGCGATAGTTTCCAAAGTGAAGTAAGTAAGAACTAAAGCGTTTTGCCAGATATATTTTAATTCCATGTAATATACCACTATTAACTTTAACGTTTTAACTTTTAACGTTAACGTTACCTTCTTCTTTACTCAATTACAGGTTCGGGACTGCTACTGAAAATTTATCTGTCTGAAAAATCCAATAAATGTACGACCTGTATGGTAATCATGTAATTTCGTTATTAACAATTTCTAATTGAAAGCTTCATTCTGACAACGCTAATTAACAACCAAGCCACACTGCAATAGAAGGTATTGACCTCCATAGTCGCGCACCGAGCATGATTAGAGCTCGAAAATTAAAGCTAAATTTTACGACCAACCGTCCGGAAACTAAATTTAACAATAAAATTACGTCACCTTTGCTTACGAACAAATACAAGATGAATGCAAGAATAGTCCCTTATACATTTAATATAATGCCTTAAGCATGTCTTCATGAATAATATTGTTTTTTTAGCTATACAACTTCAAAATATGAGTATTAGTAGAGGTTGGTGAACTGAAAATATTTTTGACATTAATTTGTTATCAATCAAACAATGTTATATAATGTGCATAATCGCCCTGATGGATCAAACTAAGGTGCATGCTCTAAGCCACAATACAAAGGAAAACTTAATTATATAAAGGAAAACTTAATTATACATTAAGAATGAATATTAAGAACTACACTCGAGAGCAATGAATCCGGGTCACTTAAAGAATCCTAAAAATCTCGGAAACTAAAAATGCTAGGTTAATGCAATAAATTGTATTTAATAGACAATGTAATACTCCTTAAATGAAGGTATTAAAACTTCTTAGTTATTGTAAAGTTATATAATAAAAAAATCAAATTTGAAAAAGGGCCACTTTCGAAGATGGAACTACGAAATTACAGCATTTGGTTTTGCTTTTGTTTGTAATCTGTCATTTATGTGGGTACATAAACCATGTTGATAGTGCTCTATATTCATTATTCAAGCTGAAATTATGTCGCTTACGCCTGAAGAATGCACCAGAATACTTACAATGCTGGAAACCGGCCGGAGTCAGCGCGATACAGCCAGGACTGTCGGTGTGTCGCTGTCAACAGTACAAAGAGTTCTCCGACGTTACGAAGAAACTGGTTCTAACCTACGCAGACCAGGAACGGGCAGAACCAGGTGTACCACAGCACGAGAAGACCGATACTTGGTGAACACCATGCTTCGAAATCGCTTTCTCACAGGAACTGAACTCACCAATCAGTTTCGACGCCTCGGAGGAAGTAACCCAAGTGCATGGACAGTAAGACGTCGGCTTGCTGAATCTAACTTAAAACCCCTTAGACCTGCAAACGGCCCTAAACTGGAGCGTGGGCATCGTATTTAGAGACTAAGATATGCCCAGAGCCACGTAAATTGGAGTATTGAAGATTGGTCAAAAGTTATGTTCTCCGACGAATCAAAATTTATGCTCTACAAGCACGATGGAAGACACAGAGTGTATCGAAGACCAGGGGAAAGATTCAAGCAAGCATGCATCGAAGAAAAAGTAGCCTACGGTGGTGGGTCTGTACTTGTGTGGGCCGGAATTTCTTCTGAAAGTCGCACAGAGCTGGTGATCATAGAAAACGGCTCTTTAACTAGCGTAAGATATGTGGAAGAAATCCTCAATGATCACGTTGGTCCATTTATGGTCAATTTAGGTGAGGATGCTATATTTATGCATGACAATGCCCGACCTCATACAGGTAGGATTGTGAATGACTACCTTCAAGAGATGAACATTACTCGTATGGAGTGGCCAGCGCGCAGCCCGGATATCAACCCGATCGAGCATGCTTGGGACGAGCTAGGCAGATGCGTAAAACAACGAAACCCTCCCCCAATCACGCTTCGTGAGCTCAAAATTGCTCTCACAGAGGAATGGGAGAATATTCCCCAAAATCGTATAAGGAACTTGGTGTACAGCATGCCAAACCGCGTAAACGCAGTAATGGAAGCACGAGGAGGCAATACGAAGTATTAAAATTCAAGAAAATCGTAATAAAGTTCAAAAATTTCATGTTTCCTATTTTTGTTTTAAGGAGAGATCAGCAGTTTTTTTCTTTATGTAATTTTGTGTTAATAAAATGTATGGTGACTCATATTTTTTTTACTTTCATTTAAGGAGTATTACATTGTCTATTAAATACAATTTATTGCATTAACCTATCATTTTTAGTTTCCGAGATTTTTAACATTCTTTAAGTGACCCGGATTCATTGCTCTCGAGTGTATATATATAGGCTAGCACTCACGGTGTTTAGGTGTAAATATCCGTGCGCGTCTAGCAGCCCTGAAAGCTGCCCGAATTCCTTGAGAATGAGTATCTTTACTGCACGAACACCGTGAGTGTTAGCCGATATATTTAGTTAATAATTATGACAACTCACGCTAGTTTTTACGGTAAGCTAGAAAATGTAATACTCTACAGATTAATTTTTAAAACCAGTTTCGTCTGTAGGTAAGTTACTGCTCTTGTGCAAAATTCACATAGAAGGCGTAAAACTAATAAGTGATGTGCGTAGCACTGCGTTAGTTTCATGCCTGAGGTGTCTATTAATTTACTACTAATTAGGCTAGTATAATGCAGTAAATTTAAGTAGAACAATGCAGACATATCGCCTCGGCAGTAACAACGTTGTTCCGCCTCATTCTCACGACAACTTCGGGTACTGTTACCACTGGTACTGTACCATTGATACGGCAACAGCAATATTGATAGCAATTGCCGTAACGTAATATACGGTAATTCGAGCACATAATTTCAACTGACACAGTATAATGGCAGGTTTTTCATTACTGTATAATAATATACAGCAATCCAATTCTGGTTTTAATCGATTTATGGTTATTGGTAAAATGCTAACAACCTCTTAGGGTTGACTTCTGTTAGTCCTAACATATTGAGATGACTTTTTTTGTTTTGAAAATGTGTTTTATGGCCTACTCCGAGCTTAGAGCACACGCCGCGGCATCACTGGACCGCGCCGTGCTCCCTTTGAATAGAATTTTAAATATTTACATCGAGCAAAGTAATAAAAAATATGAATACATTACAGGCAAAAAAGTTTATTGCGATTCCAAATGAAATTGTAGTTTTGGCACATCTCTAATACAGTCGTAACTGGGAATTCTTGTGCAGAGATAAGGAAGTCGATAAAATATGTTTGTATTCTTTCATAAATTTTGTAACTGATTGTTAAAGAATATATAGCGATCTAAACAAGGTAAACATGAAGTTGAGAAACAAACTAGTTACTTACTGCAGCTGTAAAAGGGACTCTTTTGCCAATGCATTTTGGCATGCTATCAGAAATCAAGTAAAATGTAAATTTCTGGCATCCCGCGATGAAAAACAGGTCACATATTCTTTATATAAAGATGACAGCGAAGAAGTTAAATCAATTAGAAATCTCTATGGCGATTATATTAATAAGACATTTATTTGTTTCCATTAAAATGTGGTCACTAACTGTATTTATAACAATAAGAAAATCGGAAAATTTAGATCGTATATAATTTATATTTATCACGGGGATTATGATCCTCGTGCTTGGCAGGCGTCTTGTGGATCGCAAATATACCTATACAGATAAGATAGCAGTATTTAGAAAGCGCTGCACACCTTAAGGATTTTTCCCTTCCGTCATCTCTTACGACTTCCATAGGAACATACAGGGGGTGCTATTATAGCCCTACGTGAGTTATGTTATTAAACTAAACCTTTAAACATATTTACGAGTACATATTATTGAAACACATTTTTTTTAAATCAGGACCTGAACAGACGTCTTTTACGGTTAAAGTAATAAAATTGGAGCAAAAGTTCCGGCTCGGAAATTTAAGGTTCCGTAGGCTGAGTGGAATAGGCATCCGGCGCGAAATTGGAGGACGCGAGTTCAATTCCCGTCCGGAGCAAAAGTTGAGTGCTCCAAAATTTGCACATGTAATTTTTCGCTCAGCACGCGATAGTGCTTGCGGGATGCTAGCAATAAGTTTTAAAACTTTGAAATTATATGAGTGTGCTGAATGCGACTAGAGTCGTATCATTTCAACGTTTTAGTGCACGATCCAGATCCTAACCAGAAACACACTCAAAACTTTTTCCAGTTGAAGAATTTGGCAGCTAAAAGTTCTGCCTAAAAAGGCATTATCTAGCACCCGCATTGCGCTCCAAACTATTGACTCAACATTGGGCCAAATGTGTAGCGGTGCGTATTTAACTTGGCCCAATTCTTGGCCCATGATACGGTGTTCTCCAGTGATAGACCATTGCATGTTGCAAAGGAAATGAAGGTTTTTAAGTCATTTCAGGGCATGTGTGAATTTAAATGCATTTTATTCTTATTTTGTACAATTACAAAGTTAAAAGTTAGCATTTAAAAGTAACAAACAAAATTCATATGACGTTAACCACGATACAGAGGACCATATACGAGTAGATAAATAAAACAAAATACGAGTAGGTACGTCCGGATAAATTAAGCACAATGTTAAAAGCTTTTTTGAGCTTCGTCTGTCTGCCTTTTTTATTGATACGCTTTTTTTATAGCTGATAAGCTATCTTTGTCCACTATCTTACATGATGGTGCGGTCAAAGATGTTGTTCAGACTAACCTAGAATAACTGGCTCTTAAGGACAGTTCTCGGAACTCACAGTTAGGTACTTGGCGTGTATTCGCAATATGCCCTACCACCATGCAGGGTACTACAATTTGCCGAACAAGGCGCCGCCGGCCGCTGCCACTTCGGTGTGAATCAAGCCTTAGACAGTAATTGGATGTTTCTAACGAAGGAATTTTCAATATAAGTCTGGAGTCTGGAACAGTGCCTGAATGAAGCCAATAAGCTGTGCAATAAGTGTAGTGGAACCTTTTTTTTTGTATACAAAAGGTGACAAACAAGCTGAAGTCAAAGTCAAAATTATTTATTTAATTTAGACGTCTACGACGCTCTTATGAAGGTCAATTACTAATTTTATTATTTAAATATTCTACATTTTAGTGCCACGTCCAGCTAAAATAATTGTATAGAGCCACTGCGAGAAGTACGGGCAATAAACTCGGGACTCTTCTTTTAAACGTCTTTTAACAATGGGTTACATAACTACTATACAATAAAGTTATTACAATATTTGTATAAATTACGTAGGTGACAGGTGATAGCTTGGCAGAAGCGGAATTGTCCAGGCGTTTTTGTCGCTTAACTAATCACAAACTGTGTAGTAGAATTTCTTAATTAATATGTTTTTCACGTGCAACTTGAATTTCTTTTCTGTGAGATTTGTAATATGTTTGGGAACTTTATTATAAAACCGTACACAATTGCCTAAGAAGGGCCTTTTATTTGTCTTTGCTAATAAAAGCTGGCTGTGCTATTTTATCTTTACTCCTAGTGTTGTAATCGTGATTATCACTGTTTAATTCAAATTTACTAAAATTTTTACGAACATACATAATATTTTCAAATCTGATGGTCCAGATGGTAAATGGTTACCCCCGCCCATGAACACCTGTATAATACTCGTAGTATTACTGGTGCGTTGCCTATAATTATAAGAAAGGACTCTATTCACGCCACTTTTGAAGTGTTTCAGATTGTGGACATGAGGAAAAACATCAGGTAGAAGAGCTTTCCACAACTTTCCGGTACGTTGCAGAAACAGACGATTAAATCGAGTAGTACGAGACTTCCACAATCCACGTGTCTATAATGTGCTGGTGGCCCTTCTGGTGATAGATGGTTAGATATATATATATATATATATAAACCTTGATATTTATATACAGACAACTCCGACTATCATCAGGGAACACAGGAGTTATGTTATTATAGTTTGAGCTTGAGTATTCAGGTAGGTATCAATAAAAATATAAACTTTCTTTAAACAAAACTATCAGGGAATATATGAGTAGAGTACCCTTCATACATTATACCTTATTGTATTAAAAACTCATGTACTGACAACAAAAGATTTATGCTCCAGATGTTGTGTACTCGTATTGCTGATATGTGGATTGAGAGGGATTTGGCTCAGTATTGGCGTAGATTTCTCGTTTTTGAACGTATGGCGGTTAAAATGAAGGGGCATAAAATAGAAGAATAGGTGATAGACTCTTTCGCCAAGCAACCAATGGTTACTTTGATAGCCAGTTTGTCTAGATACCATTTATAAAGGCTAAGCCGTCTAGAATGTTCGACAACGTTATCATTTACAAACAAACGAGACAGTGTTATTATTCTATCAATAATATAAAGTTTCAGTAAGCTGCAAGTTACAACCGTATCTTATAGCCAGTTGATGTTTTGGTAACTTGTGCTATTTGTTAGGTATATATATATTTTATACCTTTGACTATTGTCTCACCTGACGGTAAGTGATGATGTGGCCGAATATGTTGCTCAGTTAAGAACAGCTCTCAAGAACAGCTGCCAGAACGCACCATTAGGTGCTTAGCGACACATTTTCTACTTGACGGTGTTAGCTAGCCAGGCGCGCATTCGCAAATTGCCCTACCACAATGCTATAACGATTCCCATCCTAAGAAGACAACCGGGACCGACGGCTTAACGTGCCCTCCGAAGCATGGAAACGCTCAGTAGTAATGTCATGACCGCGGCGGAAGTTGCTTAAACTTAGCTGGTCGGTTAAGAAATGCTATAAGCAAACTACGCTACAAGCACTTCAAAATCTTAGATTTAACATGATAACTGATTACGTGTTTATTATATTTATGATGGAATCTCTATCGTAGATTTTGAAGCAGTGATGGCTCAGTGGCATTGGCTATGGACTGCCGCGCAGCAGGTCCATGGTTCGAATACCGCCGCGGGCTTGAGCTTCACCGCATGGTGGAAGGGCATTTTGCGAATGCCCGTCTGGCTAGCGACCACCCTCGATTAGAAAATCTGTCGCCAAGCAGCACTCCTTGAGAGCCAGTGAAATTACCGGCACATGACACTAAATAACTATGTCTCAAGGTGACGAGCGCAGTGCAATTTGTGACTTGTGACGAAATGCATCTGTTATAGGCAGAGAGGTTAGACCGCTTAACATCAGGTGGGCCACGAGCTTGTTCCGACATAATAAAGAAAAGAAAAAAAAAAAAGAAGCATGAAAATCCGTTTAGGATGTTTCATCGTTTCCCGTTTCATTGAGAGAGACGTACCAACACTAAAACCTTTCTTTCGTATTTCCGTGTAAAAATTTACTTGTAATTGCTTAAAAAGTTAGGTATAAAGAATTAAAGCATTGTCTATTTCAAAGAAATGCAAATTATTTCAACAACCAAGTAACTTTTCGTCGTAAACTCAATTTAACTGAGAACAAGATGAAATCAACTTTGATGAATGGTGGAGTCAGGGAGATGATTATCTTCTGGAACGTTAAAAAGAGGTTCATCTAAATAAAATATACTTTCTTATTCCTGTTTTTTTTTATTGAAATGTAAATAGTCCCTTTATAACCTTAGTTCACGGAATAAAACTTTTCTATTATTTAATGTAAAAGGCACATTGCGAGAACGTTAAGTTACATACGTTATAAAATGTTATGTGGCCTTTCAGTCTTTATAATTAAGTTAAAGAATATCCATAACAGAAAGAAAAATATTTGCCAGCATTCACTACACTATATCTACAAGTAAATGTATATGTCTAACTAAGTATGATATTTTTATGTTTTGTATGTACGAAAATTCAATCTATGGAACTTTGTACTAAAATATCGGTCTTCTCCGAATAAAATTAACAAAATAGTAACTATATATTTTTGTGCGTGTGTTATTAGATCATTTAGTAAGGTAAAACGAGTTCGTTTATTTCAACGACAGTCTTCAGATTTCAATTAAGAATATTATTGAGGTACATTAAAACCAGCGAAACGAAAAGAAAAAATAAGAAGAAATAACGCGAAGACAACGGGTAAAAATTTGCTAGCTCGTTATTTTTCTAGAGACGAACTCTTTAGGAAAGTATGCTCAAATTCACTTTATCGTTGCCGTTATTCCTCGATATATAATGATTTTGATGAGACGTTGTGATATTACATATATTTTTGAACACAATAGCTCGTAACTGGACTCGATTTTAGGGTCATAATGTAATACATTACGCACTCGTGATTTTATTCTACTTTACCGCTCTTGTGTTTTGAATAGAAAAAAAACAATGTTTCCACACTTCCCACCAAGAAGATTGTAGTTTGTTTCGTTTTTCATACAAAACAAACTAAAGAGTTTTTACCTACTGAAACTGAGAAAATTTAATTATAAACCTTCTTAATCAGATTATTATTGCTATCAAAAAGATAAAGTACATATTTTCGTAACGAAATTTTCGTATTTGTTCCTTGCACGTGTGTCGAAAAACAAGGCATGACATACGTGCGCTTTGATAATAAGAGCCTCTGCTTTCTGGTAGCAATATCGCCTCGGCTGAAATTTTCAACTTAACGCCCCTAAATCATAATGTACCTACTATGACTTCACATGTTTAAAATGATATTATTGTCTACCATTCAAAACCTGCGTAGTAAAGTTTAATCCGCTAGGGTGGAAAAATGTTTGAAATTCGAATCTCTATAAAAGTTCTAAAAAAAATAATTAACTTTAAATATTACCAATTTCAATTTAACTTTTTGCTATAACTTTACGTAAATTTACTACGTTATAAAGTTGTTTTTTTGTACCTTGCATTTTCCTTGCTGTGTTGAGGTGAAAAATTGTGTGTCGCGCTAGGCAGCAAAGTTATTTTGCGACTCGTAACTTTGAAACCGTTGCTACGCTCAGGATCCTATATTTAAAAAAAAAACAATCAATCATAGAGAGAACCCTTTGCTTCCTCAGGTTTCAATAAAAGTACTCGCGCCTAATAACAATATTGCACAGTTGCAAAATAATTAACTATTTCAACTCATAAGCTCGGAAAGGTGTTGTTTATCATTCGAAATCTGCGCCTTTTATCCGCTAGCGTGCAAAAGGATTGATTAAGTACGCTACCTCAGGTTTCAATAAAAGACTCTCTAAGTAACAACTTTGCAGCCTTGCATAACCAAAAACGTTAGTAAGAGTCTAGTTTAGCATTATTTAAAGACAAAAAACAAATTTGCACACAACTATTTACAGAACGAAGTCGCCATAGAACTCGTGAATGTTGAAATAATATAACTCTCAGTTCCTTTGCCAGGAGCTTCTTTTGTGCAACGAAAGCTTGCATATCCGTGACAAGTTGTTTTTGAAGTTTAATTTTCTAGGTGGAGTAGTGGGCCAACTCTGACGACAGTGGCACAGAGCCAGCGCCTTCAGTCAGACGAAATGGGACGGGAGAATTTCATTATTGAAACTATTTCATTCGGAGCAGATGTTTGATCTGTAGGAATTAGGGCAAGTGATTGCGTCTTTATGTTTGCAAACAGCTGCTTTTGTTCCTTGGAGCTTGGAGCCAAATTGATGCAGGTCAATAGATTTTGCAGCACCTAGAAAATAAGTTCATGGTGTTTCAATTTTATTGAAAGTTTTTTTTGCAATGTTCTGCGGATTTCATTATAAATTTACGACAGGAAAATTTATAGTCATGTGCGGGATTCATACTATAAGGGTGGATGACGCGAGTTCAAATTTTGTAATGTAATCTGCAGAGCATGCGTTATTGCAATTATAAAGTATTAAAATGATAGGGTTGCATCATTATTAATAAGTTGAAAGCTAATCGCAAAATTAGTCTTGTTTGTAGAGCAACATAAGTTGGGGTAATGAACAAGAGAAAAAAAAAGAGTTTTGAGTCATTGTCATGTTAGATCAGTTGGTCAGAGCATACCACGGCTATAGGGGTGGATGACGCGGATTCGAATCCCGAATGATTTTAATTTTTCCTCTCGTAAGAAGAATTAATTTTAACATAATTACAATTTTACGAGAAAAAATTATAGTTATGTACGGGATTCGAACCCGCGTCCGCGACGCCATCAGGCATAATTTCAAATATAACAATATTAAAAAAGAATGAATTTTCTTCTATATTATTCTTTAATACCTAGCCGATCCACCGTAAGTTTTGTCTGCGTGGGTGTATCGTCAACGAAAGATCGTCGTGTAATGCCCACACACACAAAACAAGCTCATAGTGCGAAGCAGTGATGGCTCAGTGGCATTGGCTGTGGACTGCCGCGCAGCAGGTCCATGGTTCGAATCCCGCCGTGGGCTTGAGCTTCACCGCATGGTGGAAGGGCATTTTGGAAATGCCGGCCTGGCTGGCGACCACCCTTAAGTAGAAAATCTGCCGCCAAGCACCTAATGGTGTGTTGCGGCAGCAGTCCTTGAGAGCCAGTGAAATGACAGGCATATGAGACTTAACAACTATGTCTCAAGGTGACGGGCGCAGTGCAATTCGTGATCGACGAAATGCATCTGTTATAGGCAGAGGTTAGTCCGCCTAAGATCAGGTGGGCCTCGAGCATGTTCCGTCACAATAACATAAAAAAAAAACAGTATAAATCAAGCAAATTATCAAAACTACAGATCATCTACATTGCTATAAAACTGTAACAAAATAGCAATCAGTACTCATCTAGAATAAATTTAAACAATTATATCCGTGACTCAAATAAAAATATCGTTAAAACTTTTCGTTTAAAATAAATTAATGAAAAATTAACGCGTAATCTCAAAAGCACCAATTGCAAACAAGTATATTCCTTTCACTAACAACAGCAGACATAACAAGCCGGCACTTATGAAATTAAAAAGTTGTGATTGAACTTCCCAACAAAACCAAACAGACAACCGCTGAAGCTAATCGCATAACCGAACAAGTTTCATAATAGTCCGAACTCGGTAAAAGAAATCAATTTCGCGGTTCGAAGTGAACGTGAAGGAAAACAAATAGTTCATTCAATGAGGTGGGCGGAGCGCTGAAGTTTGTTCAAATTTTATAGTATTGGAAAACGATAGGTCTCTTTAGAACTGTTGATCCGTTAATCATTCTCTATCTAGAAAAGTTATTGAGCTATTACATTTCCATTGAAAAGATTCTGTAAAATATATACCTACTCTAAACTTACGTCAGCGAAGATTCTAATTTGATGCATGATAAGAATAGATAGAAAATGTATAGTAGGTCAAGGAATTGGTTTATGCGAAAGGGTTTATTTTATACTAGCGGCCCGCCGGGCTTTGCACGGGTTATAAAAATTATATATTGAAACACTTTAAAAGTAGGTAGTTATTGTGACATAACTGTAAAAGTTAGACATATGATATTGCGGAATTTTTGTAGACTTACTACTTATTGATGTACTCTATAAAATTTTAGTAGATCGTTTGAACGTTGCTTCAGCGTACGCGATTTAACGATTGCTTTGGTGTTTTTCTTACACGTTGGGCTATATTATCGAAGTTTTCATACGGATCCCTAAGGTTTTGATAATATTCATTAGCCTATGTTATGTGGGTGAAAGAATTTCTTTCACATCAGTACACTACTTTTTAAGTTTATTTGTTACATACAAAACTACAAAATAAACAAATCTTTCCTGTTTATTATATAATTTTCGTAATAGTATATATATAGTAGTAAGTGCGCATGAGGCGACTTTTGCAATATCAGCAAATTGCGCTCACGTTGCATGTGTCCCTACACTGAGACGAAAACGACTTAAAGGCTTAAATCGAATTTGACCTTTTACCGTTGAATTGTAAATACGTAAGATGAATTCACAACTCTTAACATGATTTTCACCAATCAATAAATATGTACCATGTTTTATAATAAACACAACCGTCAAAAACGCCTTCCGTAAAGTATTTTCAGAATTGAAATTGTTATACAATAATAATTGCAGTATTGACCATAAAATATACCTTACTTTTACGGCGGTTTATATACGGTTATTATCATTATAACGTACGACTTAATCAGCCTGATCGAAAAGTCAATATTTAAGAAAGACCACAAAATACACCTTAAATGAAGACGAAAAGAAACATTCGCCTTCACTGACCTCGTTTAACACCTTCTAGTTGGAAGGCGTTTTTGTACGTATTTACGTTTGGTCGGTTTTTCGCCTTATACCATATAAATTGGCCGTCATTAGGGCGCTTTTGACTTTAGATTTTTCTCAGTGTACACATTTCTTTCACAAGGAGCAGATACATTTTACTTCGGTACAGGAGGGCAAAGCCGCTGTGGAATCAAATCATAAAGAAAATACCACCGTCTATTTGCAAATAGTTTGTAACACACTTAATTCTATCATTCGATAAGGGTTAATTGCCTTTAGCGGTCAGCGGGAGCAAAATTCAAATTTAATTCCCTTCGTTTTAGTTTCTCCGCTATTGATACACGTTCATGGCGTGAATCACTCAGAGCAGATAAATTAGACTTTTGATAGAGTAAATTACGATAACCTAACTACTAAAGTTAGGTAAAATATTTACACAAATAATATAACTGATAGATTCATAAATATTCATTCATTCATCATTCTTTACGTATATTCTACTTGAATCTACACTAATATTATAAAGAGGAAATATTTGTATTTTGTTTGTAACGAATAAACTTAAAAACTACTGGAGCGATATGAAAAAATATTTTTTCAGCATTAGAATCCTATATTACTCCTGATGAACATAGGCGAAAGACGAGACGAATTTCTTAGCACTCCATGGATTACCGTACGGATGCCGGGTCCATCGCGTTGCAGAGGAAGAGGTTGAGGGGCCTGGCACTTGCAACCCAGGAGTAGGGTTAAGCGGCCCCTTTACGACGTCATCGACGCTCCCCTTCATCGCTCGATCCTCCTACCTTGCCTAACCAATTTGGTAGGATCTTACTAATACCGCCTTAGATACACGTTCTACGATGAAAGTTACGGATGTTCTTGACAGGCCAAGGTCTTTAAGTAGGTTAGAAAGGGATTTCGCTGGTATACCCCTTGCTCCAACTTCTACAGCATATAGATTGACCACATATTAACTGTTTTTGGTTAATTCATTTGTTAGGTCATAATACTTGTTTGTTTTTATTGTGTGGTATTTAGGTATGTTTGTTTCGCACGACACAGTAAGTCCTATAAGTATTTTGCGTTTTAGATTTTTTGAGTACAGAAATATGTATGGTCTGAAAGACGAAACAACATATACAAAAAATAAATAAAAACATAAACACCATATAAAATATTAATAAAAATTACTTTTTTTTTTTTTTTACATACCCTTGCAAATCCGGGGCGGGCCACTAGTAATAAATATTTTAGTAAAGCACTTAAACACATTTAAATTTATCTAGTGGCAACTTCGCCTAATTTTACTTCCAAACCCATCGAGTTAGTTATCAAAATGAAGGGCTTTAGAAAACAATTCCATAAATATATATATAACTCACCGTTTCAATTTCAATGGAACGATAACACGCTTAACAAAATTCGCAGCCAGGTTTTTCACATTTATAATTAATTTATACATGTTAATAAGTTCAAAACAAATAACTATTAAATCATATGTTGCATGCGTGAGATCTCATAAAATATATTTGTTTTAATAGCTATAATTGAACAGTGCCAGGTGACTAGATGACCTAACTGTATAGTTTCTTTACATTGAGTAAAGAAAGTAGATAAGGCAGACTTTCAATCTTATGATAAAACATCTGAACCCTTACTTATTGAAGAGCCAGTGATCAAGTAATTTATATTCATAGAAGGAAAAGGGCTCTGCCGTTCTTCCTAGAAAGAACTTAAATTAACAAAACATGCAGAATAAGATAAGACAAAATATAAGGATCACTGCCACTCAAACATTTTGTATTATCACGTTATGGGAAAATGGCTTCTAATTTTAACAAAGCCAATCAACCATCAATGTCCCATAGACAATACACGTCGTACTTGATTTCATTTTTTCTCTTTATTTATGAAGCCAAAGTCAAGTGGCTGGAGCATTTGAATTGCCTGCGCTCCTGCAGTGGCTTTTCAGTTGCCTAAACGCTTTCGTTGTAGTAATGATGGTGTATAAATAGGTTGTAGTGTTATGAAAGGAATATTGCCAGGCCGGTTTAAAAAAACATGTTTTTAGGGTTCCGTACCCAAAGGGTAAAAACGGGACCCTATTACTGTGATTTCACTGTCCGTCCGTCCGTCCGTCCGTCTGTCACCAGGCTGTATATCAAGAACGGTGATAGCTAGACAATTGAATTTTTTACAGATGATGTGTTTCTATTGCCGCTATAACAAATATTAAATAAAGGCCAAATTAATGTTACGCTACACCTTAATTTTTTTTTATCTGTGATTAAACTGGGTTTGAAACCTGTGATATTAGTTCTAATAAAAACATTTTTTTATGCGCTATTAACTGTTTTTTTTATTATTTTATCAAAAATACACGATCATTATACTGAACTTTTTTGAAACGTTTCAGTAAGACGAAATAAAATATTTGTATTTTGCACATACACTCAAAAAATGAACCAACAAAACCTATTTTGATTATTTCCGAAATAACAGAAATTTGTCTATTTACTAATAAAGTTTCTTTGAACTAATAAATCTGCTTTGTTTAAACGACACTGAACTGGTTTTGTTATTTTCAATTCGTCTAAATGTAATCAACATTTTTATTGTAAATAACTGGTAGACAAAGTTTTAGTTATATAGAGCAAAACTTTTTTTCATTGTAACGAAACATATTTGATTAAACTTGATCTAACGTTAAACCGTCCTAAAGAAGCGTTTACAAAACTGAACTATTTTCTTTGGAGGTATGAAGATTAACGAAACAGAGTAGTCACATTTTCTAGTTATCATTGTATTTGTGTTCTCGTTATATAATACTATTATCGTCACGTTATTATTCCACATTTCTTTTCCAAGGAATTATTACTGCTCATATTAGTGTTTAGTACTTCAGTAGTATTCCATTGTGGTAATAATTGTAGGTTCTCATTAAGGCTGTAATATGGAGCATTATTATTTTCCTTTGTTAGCTTAATTTTTCTTTGGCCTTGGAACACGCCTGTGCGGAGTAGTAATTACACTAATCACATTTTTTTATTGTTTTGGTTTCTATTATATAAACGTGCCGCATTTTAACAAGCTGGCGCCACTTAATTTTAATTATTGAAGACACGGCTCAACAACACCAAAAATAAGACTCAAAATGCCTTGAAGGCATATGCCTTCATGGGAACTTTCTATGGGAACTATACATGCCTCTATCTGGTTCAGAAGTTCCTACTTCGAACACAGGTTGTAATCAGCATAAGCTGCGCCTAGCGCGTCAATTGCGCACGATGAAGGGCAAGCAAATCACGCCTATTGTTTCATAGTAATTTACGTCTACAGAAAAGGCTTTGAAAGATTATTGACAGTAATGATTACCTGAAAACCCAAATTATCATAATCCTGGAGCAGGTTCATTTTATTATGTAATTTCAACCGATTTTATTTTAATTTTGTTGTTTAGTCGTATAATAGATTATATATAGGTAATAGATAAAATTGTAGACAATTTAACCAAAATTGGAGATAAAGCGGAGTTGAAGAGGAGTACATGTTAGGCATAACCCTAAGCGTGAGATATCTAAGGGCCAAAAGACTAAGAGCTTTATTTCCGAATTAGATTTTATGCACTATCGTGTGCTAAGCTGAATTAACATATGGGGGTTCGATTCCAACTCGGGGGTGAGAAATTTTGTGCTCTAAAAATTTGCTAAAAAAGAGTTATAATAGGTCTTTACCTATGAAATTGCCGTTCTGCAGTACTGGCCATTAAAGGCGATTGTGGAAGCTGATGATAGACAATCTACGGATGAATTAGCAGCAGGTTTTGACGTTAGCGTCAAAACAATATTGGTCCATTTACGTCAAATTGGCAAGGTAAAAAAGCTTGACAAATGGGTGCCCCACTCTATGATCGCCAGCGCGAAGTACGCGTCGAGTGGTGCCTTACACTGCTCAACAGATACACAAATGAAGGAATTTTGAACCGCATTGTTACCTGCGATGAAAAATGGATTCTGTTTGATAACCGCAAGCGCTCAGCAAGTTGGTTGGATCCTGGTTCAGCACCTAAACAATGCCCTAAACGAAAACTTACCCCTAGAAAAGTGATGGTGAGTGTTTGGTAGTCTAGCGCCGGTGTGATTCATCACAGCTTCTTACCAAACGGGGTAAGCATTACTGCAGATGTGTACTGTGAAGAACTGATCACAATGATGGAGAAGCTGGCACATCTCCAACCAGCATTGGTCAATCGCTCGTCTCCGCTGCTCCTGCACGACAACGCGCGACCTCATACTGCACAGCAGACAATACGAAGGTTTTATTTGCTATGCCGCTTTCAGTATGGCACGCGTCTATAATTTGTAAACAGCATGAGTCATACAAACGCTTTCAAATTTATTTTTTTTTGGTAAAAAAATAAGATATTTTGTGAAGAACGTTTTTGACCCTTGTGACCCAAAAACCATTTGAATTTTTTTTTTTCAAATATAATGTAATCCACATAGCGTTGTAGAGTCCAACTTATTTTTTATATTCTCCCAAGTTGCTCTACATTTGTTTTTTGCAAGTTTGATAAACTTTAAGTTTCTTTTTCTCTGGGAACATTTAATACAGTGGTATAATAAAGTAGCAAATGGTTGTGAATGTATTTTATTTTATTTTATCAATGCAAACCTAAAAATATTTTTTTTTTTTTTTTTAACAATTTCTACTTCTACTGGTCTAAATACCTCGTATAAGAATTGATTGATTTCGACCCTTTTATGTGGTGCGTCATCGTCTAGCTACAGCTTATTGAGTAGAGTAGAAATATGATTTGTTTTATATATAAAAAAAAAAAATCCATTAAAGTTGATAATTTTAGAGCAATGTTGTCAGCGTTTGTTACGTGGTCTGAAAATAAACTATATATGAATCTGATATTTCGGTACATTTTGTATCATATCCTATATTTAACCAACGAATACTGATAATGCCTGTTTATTTAGCAGTTTTGAATCTGGGATCAAAACCAACGTGTTTTTGCTTTTACGTGCTGTTAAAGCCTAGAGTTAGAGTTAGAGCCTTAGAGTTTTGCCAGGCTAGAGTGCTTGTGGAACTTTCCATACAAATGTAGTTTGAATGAATGAATAATAATATTTATTCAACTCTAGGCAAAGATAAATATTTTAACATTTTAGCAAGTAAAAAAAAAGAGACTGTTTCTAAAAATAACTAAATAGATATACTATACTAGACATAATAATAAAACTTACACAACATATCATAATGGAATATGTATATATATATACAGTAAAACAACAATACATACAAACACACATTCTTATCTTTCAGTAGGGTAAATTTACACACCTTTATGAATACAACAACACAACAACAGCGATACGGATAGAAATGAGATAAATATTACTTGTAAAATCTCGTCATATTTTAAATACTAGGTGTTCAAACTCGGTGAAACTGTGCACGTATGTCCTTGAGCCTAATATGTGTGCTTCTGGTTGGCTGACTTTCCGTAAAATGAAGTATTTTGAATAAAAAATAATTCTGGAAAAATCGTTTTGATGTGAGTGAACTACACATTATTCATTTAACGCCTATTTCCACTATCAAATTAGTTTTATATAATTTATGCACGAATGCATATCATAACGCATTTATATTCCCGAAGTGAGAGGCAGTTGTGTCTAAACATCCTAATAATAAACCAATATGATTTGTCTGGTACAGTGCTAGCTTATTGTTGTCAATTGGACATACTATGTCAGGGTGTATAATTAATGCACAATTATAATTAAACTAGCTTTCCGCCCGCGTTTTTTTAGGTTATCACGCAAATACATTAATCTCTTTTTGGTCAGTTGGATAAAAAATATACTATGTCCTTCCCAAGGTATCAAACTATAGCCATACCAAATTTCATTCAAATGGGTCTAGTGGTTTTTAAGTTTATTCGTGTTATATAAAAATCCAAAAATACAAATCTTTCCTCTTTATAATATTAGTGTAGATGTAGATGAAAATAAAGCACATCTACAACCATTTTTATCCCACATTCGAAACATTTTTCAGTTTATTTGCAAATATTCTAATTTATTATTCTTGAGAGTTGTTTAAAAGAAATTGAGAAAAACAATATATCAGTATATGTTTATTGCATATACATACTTGCCTTAACTACAAATTAGCTTATTAGGAGATAGCCCACAGTATTTTTCATTAAGTTAATTTAACTCTTAAGAGCTTGACGATGCCGCGTCAAACTACTGAGACGAGTATAGTAAAAAAAATGATGTCAGATTGAACTATAAAGAAGTT
Source organism: Plagodis pulveraria (assembly GCA_963890685.1). Lineage (NCBI taxonomy): Eukaryota > Metazoa > Arthropoda > Insecta > Lepidoptera > Geometridae > Plagodis > Plagodis pulveraria. The sequence continues at coordinate 20,669,840 of OY982956.1, read as the reverse complement.
GCAAAAGTTCAAAGTAAGGTTCATTTAAGGTCACGATTCAGATCAGTTAGGAACTTGAACTGACTTGAAACGTGAAATAAAACCAAACACGAATTAAATGAAGTTCAATCACAATACGCGCTGCACATGCACCTTTTTGTTTGCCCAAACTACACGAAAGTTTTTGAAAACAATATTTTTCACATGGATGAGGTAGTCCGACTTTAAAATTTTCAACACGGAATTGTTAAGGATATAATTGGTCACATTTTAGTGAAAATCAGATAGGAAAATTCGTTAACGTTAAGAAACATTTCAAAAAATTAATCTTTTAACAGCTCGACATCTGTTATTTTTACCTATTAATCAAGCAGTTAAGATAAAACCTTTACTAATATGTTGCTGACACGTCCAAACATAACGTATATTATTTCTAAGTCTAAATTATGATCTTCTACGTATGAGTTCACCTTCAAAGTTACCTGAATCAAGATATCAGCCCCTTAACTTTCTTCTTTACCTCAACTGAGGCTAGTGTACATTAAACAAAAAAGGCAATATCAGATAAAACTATATAGAGGTTGCAAAAGTTCAAAATCATGTAATTTAACTCTCAAGGCCTGAGAACGCCGAGCCCCCTACTGAGACGAATAAAGTTAAGAAAGTGAATGTCAAATTCAACTATAAAGAGGTTGCAAGAGTTCAAAGTCATGAAGACAGGTCAATACTTTAGGTAAGCAAAAGAAGTAATATAAATAGAGATAAGTCATTAAAAAAGTGTGGTAGTTTTATGACTTTTTGGTACATTGAAACAAGTCTGTAAGCAATATAGAATTTAGGATTAAGGAACGATCAAATCCTCCCTTTTGCATGTATTTGGTTACTTGTGACGCTGTCCACGTAAGTTGCATTACACGATAGTTTGTAAGCACAAGGGTGAATTAAGTATACCATGTAGTGCACTTAATTCACCTAGGTATCACCTGAGTGATTTAAATCTACTAAATAGTGTACTTAATGCACCCGAAATAACCAGGGTGAATCAAGTCTACCAAAAGTGTACTTAGTGCACCTGGGTGAATTACCCCAGGTGAATTAAGTACACCGCACCCCTTATTTAATAAAGAGTATATATTTATTAAAAAAAAACTTACGCAGCTCATTTAGTTGTGAATATTTTTGAACCTTAATAAAGCCAACGTATAACGAAGAATTTAACCCGACTTCTAAAAAATGAGGAAAGTTCTCAATGCGACAGATATACATAACGAGTATATATATTACCCATAACTTTTTACTGGATCATCAAATCTCGATGAAATTTTTCTGCTGGGTATATTATAAAATCCTCGGAAATGGGTAGGAATTTAAATATCATCACCATCGGTTAAGTATTTTTTAAGTAAAACTAAAATAACTAAAAAAATTGCCAATTATCCTATGCGTAGATGATATGGTAATTGAATTTCTTGTTAATGCCAGTATTGTGTGGGTGATAATTAATATTTTAAGTAGTAGGTATGTTTATTAGAAATGGGTTCATAATATAAAAAGACATAGCCGACATTTAACAGTAAATTGTTTTTTTCTTAGGATTATTATTACACCTTGAAGGGAAATAATATATTTTACTATTTGCTGGACGAACAACTAGGTGGATGACAAATCAAATTTTCTTCAAACACGGATCATTTTACGCGACATTACAAATTATATTAAAGCCTGCATAACAATATAGTTGATTCTGAGACAGCCAAAATATAAGCTAACTTATTAGCGTAAAACACATATTTTATGGCTGGAGTTAAAATAAATTAGTTGGGCAAGTCATTTCTTGGCAGCCCAATTTTTTAAGCGGTCATAGCGTAGTTTGTTTAGTCGTTCGTCACCGATCAACTTATTTAAGTTACGTCCGCTGCAGTCATGACTTGGATGGGTGACCGTTAGTGGCAGCACTCCTGAGCACTTCCGTGTTTATCCGTCAATCCCGGCACTTAGGATAGCAGTAGTCATAGAATGGTAGTAGGGAAAATGTAAAAAAAGTCAAAATAATTTATTCAATTTACGCATCTACGACGGTCTTATGAAGGTCGTTATAAATTTTAATATTGAAACATTCCACATTGTAATACCACGTTCAGCAAAAAGGTATAAAGCCACTGCGAGAAGAACGGGCAAGAAACTCGGGGCCATTATTTTAAGCCATTTGGCGAATGTCGCCATGGCTAGCTACCACGCTTAAAAAGACAATCTGTCGTCAAGAGCCAGTAATTCAAGGTTAGCCTGAACAACATCACCACATCATATGAGATAGTGGTCAAGGGCCAGCCTATCAGCTAGATAAATATAAAAAAAGAACTTGGCTTTTCTTTACTATTATTAAATGAAATATAGACACGCAACAAAAAAGTTCCACACTTTCACAGTCCTGGCCAGGGCTTGTATTTTCTATGACTATTAAAAAACGTAACGATCTTAACACGGTGATAACGTATCGTGTCGAGCCGCATTACATGATCTCCTTGGAAAGATATTCTGAATGCCACTTCAACTTTGACGGCACATTACGAGAATGTTATCTGCGGGTTTCGGACTGTCAAAATAACGCGGCTCAATAACAGCAACTTCTTTGGTATGGCCCACCAAAGAAGTTTATACTGGTATCAACGTTAGAGGTAAAATAAAAAGTTTCTATATTATTGTGAAGTAAAGTGAAAAATAACACGTTCAAATACTCGCATCAAACTTTGAAGTATTTACTTTCACGATGATAGATTATGCGATACAAAGGTGGATACTAACGTCTATGACAAAAAAAAACTTTTGTGAGTGCAGAGTTATTTCAAACGTAACTCGTGTTCAAATAGTATTGTACAAATTAGCTATAAATATCTTGTGTTACCGTTTGGAGATTAGTTTTCTATTTAAGCATGTTATCAAACACATTATAGTTTACTGCGCGTTGTGACGTCACGCTTTATTTACATGGAATGAATTGCAGTGTCATAGCGAATGCGGGACCAATTCTGACTGAAAAAACAAAAACTCTGTTGTCAGAATTGCAAATTCATAGCAGATTAAGGAATGATTATTCATTTGATTTCGTTCACAAAGCATTATACATCAATATATCAAGTTATCTTTGTTTGTGTTTGAACAGTCACCGATCTCAATTTATTGCTCAAATTGATTGACTGACTGCCGTGAAACAGATTACTTTATAGCTACTTCGTAAGCTGAGGTTATTGTAACACGTGCGATTAGGGTTGGCGCCCTAAACGCACTATATTTACCTTGGCATACCATAAAATAAAAGTATATCATGAAGTGCTGATTTTACACACAATATCACAAGGAACGGAAGGGCAGTTAGAAACCGCTGATTTCTACATGCTATTTGACTTCAATTACTTTAATTAGACTTATTTATATAAGAAATTGTATCATATTTTTTTAAGGTCGTCCATGACGTAGATCATCAGTAAATTTTGTACGATCACGCTTGTTTGTGTAAATCTAGTTGTAGATGGTGGCAGGAAATGGAACTTGGTTAATATCAACTCTATCAGAGGTACACACAAACTTTCGCAAGTTTCACATTTACAATATATTTTTTTATCATTTATATATAATAAGCAAATAGAATTTTTCATTAAAACAGAGTTATAATTGCAATATTTAATTACCCATAATAATTAATTGATTCGTTACACAATTTAGGTATCAGGTGACAGCCCTGGGTCACACTAAAATGTTTATTCAATCCTATTAGACATGTAGACGTGAAACTCCGATTGAATGTTCAATGTTTGTTTGATTCGGCTGTTGTGTTGACGGATTCTTAGTATGTTTAGAACCAGTGTAATTAGATTAGATGTTCGCGCTAACATTTAGTTTCATATAAAGGAAAATATTATCTGGTTTATTATCACACCAATTTGTACCGCAAAGCATTTTTTAACGTCCGATGCAAAAACGATGGGTATCATTGTAGTAGTAACTTGACATGTCTGTGTGTCAGTCTGTGGCATCGTAGCTCCAAAACAAATGGAACGACTTTGATGCGTTTTTTTTGTTTCAAAGCAGATGTGATGTTATGGTTCTTAGCTACACTTTACGAAGATTTTAGTCGGGGTTACTTAAAATTTTATTCATGTTGTTAGCATTAGTTACTGTGTTTCACTCAAGGACTGCTATCGCAACACACTGTTAAGTGCTTGGCGACAGATTTTCTACTTGATGGTGGTAGCTTGCCAGGCAAGCAATCACAAAGTGACCTTATACCAAAGGGTTAAGCTCAGGCCGGCAGTGGAGATCGAGCCATAGACTTGCGGCACGGCATTCCATAGATATTAACGCTTGCCTATGACTGCCTCAAAAAGAAGGTTACCGCTTAACACCTGGTGGGCCTCGTGATTTTCGATTTTTTTTTCGAATTTCGAATATAAACGAAAACATAGAAAGATGATAGGAGAAGTGTGACAGTCACTTGCTTATCTTTTTTTAGAGAAATTGTTTACGAGATGATTAAACATTATGTATAAATGAAAAGTGGCAAAATTTGAGTAATTAGGTTTAAGAATAACTAAAATTATCATTTTATTCTCAATCAATAATTCATATCATATAAATATTACGTAAATCATTCGCAAAAAAAGGACAAATCACATCTACCGTCAGTTGAGTGTTTGCCATTATCCTCACGCTTAGCAGCAGTAGTTTAGGATGAAAGCACCATATCACTGTAATATTTTCAAAAGCAAAAGTCTGTTTTATGTTCGTATTTTTGGTCAACTCCAAAATTTTTGGTGGTCGGAATAAAACATGCTGTAATCAAGATATTATTTTTATTTTAACACTGTGTGTATTGAAATTACTCTTATTTTTCCAAGATAAAATGGCGAAGAAAACAATATTAGTTATTCACTTATTATGTCAGCTATAGCCATATCACCATATTATCTTTAAATATTTTTGTCATTACAGTTAAAAGTACTAACTCAAAGCGGGTTTTAATCTAAAGTCTTAATATAAAGGTAAGCAAGACCTTTAACAAAGTCACCAAAGATAATGAATAGATTCAGGCGTTACTTTATCCATGTGTACTCTATCAATGATGTCACTAGATATATACCTATTTTTAATATTTTTACGTGTTTTATTAATGTATTCATTTGATGTTTTCTTAAAATACATTTAAAATGTTACTTATTATTAAATTCACCAAATGTTAATCCTTATAAGAAAAAAAATACAAATGATAACGCTCTATTCAGTAATTCTCATAAGACGGACAGACCTAATTAACAAGAAGACAAAATGATATCAGGTAAAAATAAAGCCGGTAAAAAGGTAAAATATAGAGGATAAAACCGTTTTACTTTTAGAAAGATGTAGTAAGAAATTTACATATTAATAATAATAATAATAATAATATAATATATAATAATAATTTTTATTTATTTCTCAAGCCATACACAGATAAACTTAAAATAACATAACCTTACATCTAATAAACAATAATGGCTGTAAAAATGTTATATGACAATGGAAACTGTTGTTTCCGAAACTAAACTATAAATTAGTCCGTATTTTCGGATAAGCAACAAGATACAATCTTTTGTTGACAGAATGGACTTAAAAAGGTAGAGGGTGGCCTAATTAATAAAATCAGAGAGTGGAAAAAGTTCGTTGTCGTCTTTTTAACAAAATTTTATATATTAAAGTTATACACGATAAATGGACGGCGTGGACTATTTAAGCGTCGAAATGGGATATTGAGTAGTAAAAAAATTGGATAATCGCTTGTTCCAACGAGAAACCGATTAAATTTTGTTTAATCATTATAAAGTGTAATAAGCCGAGGATTCACATGCCTGTAGAATTGAACAGTAGCATGCATGCTTGTTAACGGCATATAGAAGTTACTGGCACAATGTGGATAGATTTGCAAGTCAAACTTGCATGTAATTTGCGTCATTGCATGCCTGCATTTGCAAGACGTATACACAAACCAGTACCCGAGACAGCCCCCCGCGGCCCCTCCCTCACGTTGCATGCCAGTAAATCAAATGTTGTGCTATCTACTTGCGTGGCAGATACAGGCATGCCAGTTAGCGTATACACATGAAAGTAGGCGGCATGTGCAAGGAGCTTTTATGCAAGTGTGCCAGCAACAGTCATGTGTATGCCGCCTATATGGCAGTCACTAAATAATTAAATTTAAAGGTTACTTTCCCGAGTTCACAATATTTCTATTTATTACATACATTAAGTAAGGTTTGTAATTTTACTGAGCGCCCTGACATCTAACACGGAACAAGTTTTAACACGAGTTTTATAATTCACATAGCGTATTATGCTTGAAACTTGTTGAATTTGCTCCTGAAACAAACTTCACGATGATGATGGAAAATTTACACAATTTTTCATAAGGGAGAAAAAATGTTACGATGACGAGAGTATTTTTCAAAACTGTACACTATCAGGGTTATAAATGAACTTGAGACTTAAATAATGGCTGCCTTTGATGGAATAGATTTAACTTTAAAATCGATTACCTTGTCGGCGCTAAGTTAGAAAGTCACTCACAGCACTCTCGACCGGACCGGGAAAAATTTATCACAGTTTGGATGCAAAAGAAAAAGAGGATGCAAGTTTCTCCGCTAGAAAATGTTACGGGAACTTTTCAGCGAACTGTAATCTGCATGGCTGACAGCTTTCAATGTTAACAAGAAAAAACTTGTACTTTGGAGAAGATCGACTGTAGTGTAATAATGTTACATTTGAATTAATATATGAAAATTTACGCTTTTAACGTATCGATATCAATATGAAACATGCTATTTTCATGAACCAGTAATCAACTTAATCGTTAATCAAAGGTTTTTCTTTTATTGAGTGGAGGGCTTCCTTGAAATTAATATTAAAATTGTTATTAGTAAAAACAGAAGAGTAATGAACCGAGACTATAAAATATTCATCATTATTCTAAACAAATGAACGTACAACCCATATAAGGAAAACAAAGGAATGCCACGAATTCCAAACATTTGCATAATGTCATTGGAAAAATCTCTTACAATCGATAAAATTAATAAAGAATAATAAACCTCTGACACAGATTGAATAACAGTTCATCGATTGCTATATTGCCTGAAGCTTCTCTTGAGGAAAACTATTCTGGTCCCTTAATATGGAACTATGTTTCCTCTTAATATGGAACTAATGCGAACCATTCAAGCCAACTTCTCTATAGAGCCTCTTAATACAATAAAAACGGAAAAGTAACACGTAACGTTAACTTCATGGGGGCAAATAAGGCCCTTGTCTAGGGCTACGGAAGGGTCAAGTTGGAGGGTCTCATCGATTATTGCTTGAGCTGTATTTCCGTCATTTATTGCCACAGGGGTCTGTTTATATTTGCGTTTCTATAACAATGTTTGCTATTTGGAAGATGCTTCATTTGATTGTTTCTAATGCTATACTCTTGGGAGTGAGACAATACGATCGTTCTAACGATGAGTAGTAGTAGTTAAATACTAGCACGTTTCTAATGATCGCCTTTCATTTCTTCTTTCATTTACGGCTCACATAGCTACCTTTACAATACAAAGTAATTCCTAAGTTAGCCTGAATAACATCTTCGACCACATCATCACCTACCATTAGGTGAGATAGTAGTCAAAGGCTAGTCTGTCAGATATATATAAATAAAAAAAGAAAGGACAAAACCGCAAAAAAAAAAAACAAAGTATACAAATCATAGTCTTTGCTACTAGCACTCTATATATGCTTCACTTATACAAAAGAATGACCTCAACCAGAATTATTTATGGTCGTACCGGAATATCTACAATACGTGTAAAAGCGGCCTAAATAAATACTGAATAACGTTGGCCAATTCTGAAACGGTATTAGAGTCTAGAGCTTGTTAAGTTTTCGTGAAGTTTATTTATTAGAACGGTTTCTTGCAACTGTACTTTACAGAACTAGCTAGGCTATAAACTTACCATCTGAATATACATTTGAAATTCAAAATTCAGATTTCTATTTAAATGAATTGCAAATTTTCCATACCTTTCAATGGAACACGGGCAAACCTGTATTAAGATATCTCGCTAATATTAAAACACCGCATATCTGTAAAAAAATGTGTTATTCACGAAATAAAGTCACTACAATCAAATCAACAAAACACAAGGTGATTAGAACTATAACACATTTTTTTACTGCTTTTAAAAGGTTTCTATTTTGCGTTTACCTCACTAACCTTACTTGAATGTTTATTTATTTACGATGCTTTTCATATATAGTAATGGGCATTTAGTATAATCAAGATATTGAAAGGACTATATTAACACAGATACATTATTTACAAATGCATTTGTTTCTGTCCTGACTATTATTCAGCAATGGTATAATAATTGTTGTATTATTTTATTGAGGCAAAGCACTCAGCAGCCGTCACGCGCGCCGGGTGAAGTTTACCTTGGCCCCAACCGAAAACAAATTGTTGTATTTATTCGCAAATGCTGGAAAATAGTTAGGTACTCACCAAGATTTACAGGCGAATACTTTTTCTATGTTAATGTAGTCCCTTTCGTTATCTACAGATTTTTAGGGTAGGCTTATCATTAAGGCTAGTATCAAAGGCCTCTTTGGGCAAAATATGGTTGAAGGTCATTTGGTACTCTGTGTAATTAAAATTATATTAAAATGCTAAAACCTCATCATAACCCTTATCTAAATCATAATTTTAGGTAATAAGGGGTATTTTTTAAGTGGCAACTCTTTAGATAGAAACTGTCCATATCAGACTTGAACATCCTTTGGCGTGGGATGAAGCTCATAGAGTAAGCCATGATACAGCTTTAAGTTAAAGAAGGCCTTGATTGAAACTTCTGAATATCAAAGAAAGTGAATTTTTAAAGTATTTAGTATTCATATATAGTTAAGTTTTTGTGAAGTTCAATGTTAGGTATAAGTAAATCTTATCTGAACCCGATAAGACCGACCAAAAACAAGATTTAATGGACTCTCATTGCAGGGTGCTCAACATTTTCTTTTCACATCCAAGCTTCCACTATTCCACATCTACTTGAAAAACTTTCAAATTAAAGTGGAAAGAATTGCAATTCGTACGGATTTTAACAGTAAGACGTCTCGTAGTCCGTTCCTTTGAGTTTATTTTACACATTGTTTTTCGCCGAGATCTGTTCGAGCTCTTGTGTTCTCAATCCGTTTATCAGAGAGTTTTGAGTAATGGAGAGAAATATTTTTATTCCTTGTGGGTGGCTCACAGTTTACAGCTTCGAAAATTATTATAACTTACATACACAGCTAATGCCTAAAATACATTTTAAGATATCTAAATAAGTTAATCGGAATATACCTTTCAATGAAAAGTAAAAATTACTGTTTTCTATTGATGAATATACTTTAATTATCATTTTTAATGTAGAGATGAATGTAGTTTTTTTTTCGTATGTATTCAGAACTACTTTCAATTTCCGTGACAATCAACCATTAATCCTGGAAATCTTACCTGTTCTTAAATTATATTCGGATATTTAATTATACTAGTTTTGATTTTGCCTATAGAAAATAAAAATATATAGGCTTGGATTTTCTGGAATCACAAATATTAACATCATAGTTTATTACAAAATTACAAATATACGATAGGACAAATTTAAGTCATGTGCGGGATCCGCGTCCATCCCGCACATGACTTAAAAAAAATCCCTATCGTATGTTTGTAATTTTGTACTGTAATCCGCTTAGCAGGCGTTATTGCAATCATAACAATATAAAAATCATCCACGCTCGTATAAAGTAAAGACTACGTTTACAAATAGAAACAATTGTAAATCATAAAAAATAGTGCTGCTCACATAAGGCAGTAGTAATGTTTTTATTCCGTTTGTATGATGTTATCATCGAGCTTCATACGAGAGTGAAATTAACGGCCATGTCAATAATGCAACTTCTGTGTTTTCGAAATTTAAAATATTGTTTTTCATAATGTTGTGCTTACATAGTGCTTATGGTAATATATAGTTATTATTGTTGATAGGTTACTCTTTGACTACAATTAATCTAATGGGAAGTGATGCTCCTTGGACAGAGTGTGAGAAAAGTAGCCGATTTTGTTAAGAAAGCTTAACTAAAAAATTTAATTACAGACTGAGTAATAACTGCTACTCTTGAAGCGCTCGTAGCAAAGTTTACTTAGCTGTTCTCAATCGATCAGCAAAGGTCAGCCGAAAAGCAACGTCGCGCGCGGTCATGAGTTGGATGGGTGACCGCTAGTGACACCTAACGATGTGTTCCGGCAGCTGTCCTTGAGAGCCAGTACTTCTAGGTTAGCCTGAACAACATCTTCGACCACATCATCACTTACCATCAGGTGAGATAGTGGTCAAAAGCTAACCTATGAGGCATAAAAAAAAACTAATTATTACTCAGCCAGACAATTTTCAAGGACCAATTCGACTTAGTCTAACTTGTACTTATAATATGCTACGGTGTTTTAATCTTCTCTATTTTATTATTCCGTAAAACATTTTCTAGGTGATAAAACTAATATGTATACAGTTTCTCTGTCAAAACAGACTAAAAAATGGTGAATTATGGCTCATGCAATATTTGTAATGTGATTTTGGAATGTGTGAATTCTAAAGTACTCATTAATAAATCGAGAGCAACACATAAAATGTGCAAATAATTCCCTACCGAGCGTAATACGAAACAAATTTTAAAGTTGCAATAAGCTAGCACTAGGCAATATTATCTACGTTTGGTAAACACATAATGTTACACATAGAAAGTAGTTTTTACTGATTACCTAGAAAAATTTGGTCATATCTTATGGGAAGGAAAGCTGATCTAGCTGAAAAGCTACTTTGTTCATAGTTTAGGTAGTTTTAGCCCATCTCAATGACATTGTATTAATTTTCCACGACACTGAAACCAAATCCAATTATATTAAACCTGTTAGTTTCTTCTTGGCTTACTACTTAGATGCTGATTTATAAAGTAACATATATATACGACCTCTACGGTAAGTAGAAGAACGATCAGACTCTATACCTAAAATTTCATTTTATATTGGAATCTCACATTATTTAAGGAATTACAATTTCCACAATAATCACAATATTTCATTTCGGAAAATAAAATTTTTTTTTTTTTTTTTCGAACTATTTCAAATCTTTTATAAGGATTTTACCCACTTTAATTTTAAAGATTAATCAAAATTTAATGAATACCTATTTCTCAACAACCACACTTTTATGAAATGTATTAAATATATAAAACTAATATTTTCGTAGAAATTGGCCTTTTCTATGCCACAAACAATTAGAGCCACCTAGGTGGAACTAACATGACAGTGGGCTTCCCTATTAGAAAGCGTTTTGGTACGAAAAAAAACTGTCTGAATTAATGAAAATAGAGTTTTGGCTCTTTTTGTATTGCTTGCTTCAGACTGATAGTGTAGTTTTAGACCACCACATGAATTGTAGAAGTGGTGGTAGATACAAAAATGTAGTATGTTGACCCAAAAATGCTTACCATAACCACCATAACAGCCGACTCACCCACTGCTGAACACAGCCTCCCCTATTTGCCATAATCCCCACGCTTGGCAGGCGGCTTGGGGATCGCAGTGTAAGATGGCAGTTCTTTAGAAGGCGCTGCTGCCCACCTTCCAGTATTTTTCCCTTAGTCGCCTCTTACGACACCCACGGGATGATATGGGGAGGTGCAATTCTAACCCGGCACCCCACGGGGCAAGTGGCAGTTAGGTGGCGACAAATTCGGTATCAATTAAGCGGATATGCCGCACAGTCTTAAATAAATAATATGCATTTATTTTACACCGTTTATTTTAACCAATTAAATTCGTAAATGCTTATGAAAGTAGAAATTCAATTAAATTATTTTTCAGGATGGCTCTATTAAATGAGAAGAAAGCCGTTTATGTTGGTTTTTTTACTCTTATATTTATTAATTTATTAATAAATATAATATTATGCCGGTATGTTGTTTGAGTCTCCACCAGTCGGCCTTATCGGAAAATGCGGAACCCTAAAAAAAAGCGAGGCCCGTATATTCACTTAACCATTTTTTTTCGTTATTATAATTACAAACTGCGATTGCACACATAACTAGAATATGAGCAACTGTGAATCTTACTAACAGCTGCTTAACATTAATAGTACCATATCGTCATATACCACAGCACCATAAAAATGAACGCCGAGTTAGGACTAAATAAATAATAATACTCCAAATGGAACAGCTTTCGAAACATTCAACCTGTATTTAGTGAGAACTTCGCTAATGCGGTAATGTTGCGTGGAATAATGCAGAGCTGTAGGGGAATGTTCGAATTAAGGAATCGCTCGTCGAACTACAAACTGAATAAAGGACTGGGAATATAATGACCAGATCATTAATGTCAAAATTTGCTCCCAAGTATTTGGTTACAGGCCAAATAATTGCTTTATGATCAGACTGCCTACGCAGCAAAGAGACTACTAGGATAATACTAGTGGTTTGGCCTGAACAGACACCTCTCAATTGTAATACTGATTTCCTCAGCAACATGATAACCGATTAAAATCAATGAAACCAGGATTTTTTTTATGTGTTTGTCATGGAACAATCGGACTAACCTGTGCCTATAACAGATGCATTTCGTCCAAACGAATTGCACTACACCCGTCACACTCAGACATACAGTTATAAAGTCTAGTGTGCATGTAATTTTTCTGGCTTTCATGGACTCCTGCCAAGCACATTGTTACTGTGCTTGGCGACAGATTTTCTACTTGAGGGTGGTAGTTAGCCAGGCGAGCATTCGTAAAATGCCCTTCCAACATGCGGTGAAACTCAAGCCGACGCGGGATCGAACCATGGACCTATGGCACGGCAGTCCATAACTATTACCGTGCGGCTGTCAATCGGCTCAAATCCGAGTTGTACTCCCACACTGAACCTCAACAAACCTAACAACTCTAATTAATAATACATAATTACACTATAGAAACTTTCTTTTTGGGTATAAATAGGCGTTACGGTATGCATTTAACCTCCTGTGCCAGCACAGAATATACTAACAAATAGATTTTTTTTCATACTGTTCGAGATCCCTAGCAGAATTCCGACCCACACTTGGCCAGTACCTTATTATCGTTATTATACGTTATATTTTGGACTTTAATCGCACCCAGTATGATACTTGCATTTCTTGTATTTTGATACCGTTTTTACGATGGTGCAAAAACTAAGTTAAAAAAACACGTTTCTTTCGTAAGCCCTGTTTAATTATTCATTAATATTATATTTTTTTATTTTTTTTTTATGTTATTGTGACGGAACAAGCCCGAGGCCCACCTGATGTTAAGTGGACTAACCTCTGCCTATAACAGACGCATTTCGTCAGCGACGAATTGCACTGTGCCCGTCACACTGAGACGTCCAGTTGTTAGGTCTCATTAGCCTGTAATTTTTCTGGCTCTCAAGGACTGCTGCCGGAACACACTGTTAGGTGCTTGGCGACAGATTTTCTACTTGAGGGTGGTCGCTAGCCAGGCGGGCATTCACAAAATGCCCTTCTACCATGCGGTGAAGCTCAAGCTCTGGGCAGGATTCGAACCATCGACCTGCTGCACGGCAGTCCATAGCCAATGCCACTGAGCCATCACTGCTTCGAAAAACTTGCCAATATGTTATGCAATCCAACACACTCGCACATATTCTGTGAACTTTTCAAATGGCTACCTCTTACTATTCGAAAAATACAGCCCTTCAAAGGTCTGACGGACGGATAGACAGCGGGACCTTAGTTATAGAATCCCAATTCCTAGTGCGGAATCCTAAATATGAACATAAAAATTATTAGGTCCTTACATATGAAATTGGCGTTTTTCGTACTGGCCACTTTAATCACGAATTTCTCCTCTTTGGTAAGGAATTCCAAATTAAAATTTGTACAGCTATAGACTCATGTATTTGTGCTTCGATGATCGTCATTCATTTGTTTTTTTTCTTCTGTTTTTTTCTGTTTGCGTCACTCATTTTACAAAATGGAAAACCTTAAATATCGCATTATTTACGAGTACGAGTTCCGCCGTGGCACTAGTGCTGCGGAAACAACTCGAAGGGTGAATGATGTGTATGGCGGTCGTGTTGCAAAAGAAAACACAGTTCGTTTTTGGTTCCAACGTTTTCGTTCTGGAAATTTCGACCTGCAGAACAAGCCCCGTGGACGGCCTGAGACTCAAGTTGATAATGAAGAGTTGAAGGCTATTGTGGAAGCGGATCCATCGCAAACCACGTCCGAGTTAGCTGCAGGCTGCGATGTTAGTGATAAAACTGTTTTAATTCACTTGAAGCAAATTGGGAAGATTAAAAAGCTTGAAAGGTGGGTACCTCACGAATTGACTGAAACAAACCGGCAAACGCGCGTCGACTGCTGCGTTACATTACTAAACCGGCACAATAATGAAGGTATTTTAAACCGAATCATTACCTGTGATGAAAAATGGGTTCTTTACGATAATCGGAAGCGCTCAGCGCAATGGTTAGATCCTGGCCAGCCAGCCAAATCCTGCCCCAAGCGAAAATTAACCCCAAAAAAGTTACTTGTAAGCGTTTGGTGGACTAGTGCCGGTATTGTTCATTACAGTTTTTTCAAATCTGGCCAGACTATTACGGCTGATGTCTATTGTCAGGAATTGCAAACCATGATGGAAAAGCTAGCGGCTAAACAACCTAGGCTGGTCAATCGCTCCACGCCACTGCTGCTTCACGACAACGCTAGACCACACACTGCGCTACAGACGGCTACTAAATTAGAAGAGCTTCAATTGGAAAGTCTAAGACATCCTCCGTACTCCCCGGACCTTGCTCCAACAGATTACCATTTTTTTCGAAATTTGGATAACTTCTTGCAAGGGAAAAAATTCAACTCCGATGGGGCAGTCCAAATCGCCTTCAAAGATTTTATTGATTCCCGTCCGACTGGTTTTTTTAGTAAAGGGATCAATGAACTACCTATGAGATGGCAAAAGTGCATAGAAAATAATGGTTCATACTTTGATTAATTAAGTATATTATATTAAAAAATATTCGACTTTTTGTTCCTCCCATACAAAACGCCAATTTCATATGTAAGGACCATATATTCTAATAACCTAACTTTCGGGTAAAGGCGGGAAATCGGAAATGAGTGTTATTCCCTACTATACTTGAACGGACTCAAGCGAAGGAAAATATATCAATAGTTAGTACTTACATTTAGTGTCGTCGCAATACAATGTATTTTCTAGGAAAGGGTAATAATTTAGTAGTTCACATGAATTCAATGGAAGTTTAGATACTATACTGTCTCAGCACAAAGTAACTCTGAGACTTAAACCCAGTGTTTAGGGACTCGGAGATACGATTATCTACATAACAACGATTGCATAGTTTCGTAGCATAGACCTGCAGATGTATCACTAAGTTTCCTATAAAAGGAGTTACAGTTGGGAAGATTATTCTTATTGTTAATAAAAACGAAACCAAACACTAATTTTAAGACACTTTCAGCTTTTATGGTCTCCTTCCCTTGTCAATGTCCGACTTTCACAAGTTATCTTTTTAGCGTTTACCGTGGTGGCGTTCGTGACCTATGGACATCTGCAATATCATTATGTGGATGCGTTGCCCATCATAAGGGCGCGACTGATTCACCTTCTAAAAAGCCCCATTTTTTTACTCTGAGGAGTGACCGAAGAAAGAACGACTTCATTCTTTATTCTTTTTGCGAAATATTCTTCCTAAATTCATGTAAATTTATCTTGTAAATCATAAAGTAGTCCGGTGACTAACAGTTTTACAAACCTAACAACTCTAATTAATAATACATAATTACACTATAGAAACTTTCTTTTTGGGTATAAATACGCGTTACGGTATGCATTTATCCTTCTCGAATTTAATGAAGAAGGGATAGCTTCAAAAACATTTGTCAAACGCACATTACTTATAAACGTGTAGGTATAATATTATATACTTAAAAACAAAGGTTTTCTTAATTAATTATAACGTTATATCCTATAACATTTTCAAGTTCTACAATTTCTTATAGTTTATACGTACTCACTTATTTTATTACGTCTACGTATCTCACGCAACAAATATTCGTAAAAAAACCTGAAATAGAATTAGGCATAACTAAATATAATACATTATCATGATAACTAAAATAAATCAGCAGAGTACAAAGCGTTTTCTTTTCAAGATCATTTTTAAACCAGCTATACTGAGTCCGAAGTTGTGAAAGCTACGATTTTCAAAAACGTCTACGTTGAATGCCAATGATACTACCCACGTCACGTAAACTTCGCAAACGTGAAAGCTGACTCATTTGTAATCACCATATGTAACGCTTACCGTCGCGGTCTCATCAGCAATGCAAGCACCTTTGTAATTCTGCTTCCCACAGGGATCCGTCCTAGGCCCCTTTTAATTATACGGACGCATTTGGCTCAACAATTATCTGACTATTGCCTAAGTTTATCTCAGCGACCCGAAATAAACTTATGCTAAATAGTAATTTACCAACTCCCCTTGTGGTTACAGTATTGATTGTCTTTTACCCTCGGCTTTGCACGTGATCGATATAGGCGTAGTGTGAGTGAAGAATCTTATGACAAATAAATGATATAATGTTCATCACTTATTCTATGATCTCGCTGAGCATGCAAAAAGTAGATATAACTATAGCTAGGCATATGTTTGAATGAAACTAGTATGTACTGTACCGTGCAAAGACAAATAAAAGGTATATTTAAGGTAATTGTGTGCGGTTTTATTATAAAGTTCCCAAACATATTACAACGCTCTCAGAAATTCAAGTTGTACGTGAAAAATATATCGATTAAGAAATCCTACTACAAGGTTTGTGATAACCTTAACGACCAAAATGCTTGGACATTTCCGCCTCTACCAAGCTAGCGTCTGTCACCTACATAATGTAAACAAATATTGTAATGATTTAATTATATAGTATGTAACACATTGTTAGAAGAATATAGAAAAGAATGACCTCGAGTTTCTTGCCCGTTCTTCTCGCAATGGCTCTATACAATTTTTGTTTGCTGAACGTGGCAGTACAATGTAGAATAATTTAATATTAAAATATGTAATTGAGCTTCATAAGAGCGTCGTAGATGCCTAAATTGAATAAAGGATTTTGACTTTTTTTTATATTAATAGATTTTACATCTGCACAAGAATAGCCCTTAAGTTTTGCTGTTTCAAAATTTCAGTAATAGCGCCTCGTACGTACAAGTTGATGTAGTAAAAGTATTCTAAAGGGAATTATATTTACAGCGGTTATCATACAAACGAAGTTTCATCATATTTCTAAGACCAAATGTTTTACCACTCGCTGAATTTTTGCATACATGTCTTTGTACCTAATATTTATGCGTCTGGTTTGCTTTGAAATATATTAATATACTAATTATTTGGAATAAATCATTATACTAATTGTGTAATCGTAATTGGGTGAAAGCCTGTTAGTAGTTAGTATGTAGAAGTAAGAGTGCACAATAAAGCTGAGAAATAGTTACTTGCTCTGGCTATAGTATTTTGAATAAATACGCGTAGGTACATATAAAAATCACTACAACAGGCGCTAGGCGCACTACGAATCTTTTTTTTATTGTAAAGGAACAAGCTCGAGGCCCACCTGATTTTAAACGTACTAATCTCTGCCTAGAACAAATGCATTTCATCACAAGTGACAAATTGCACTGCCGTGCCCGTCACTTTGAAACATAGTTGTTAACTCTCATGTGCCTGTAATTTTACTGGCTCTCAAGGCCAGCTGCCGGAACACACCGTTAGGTGCTTGGCGACAGATTTTCTACTTGAGGGTGGTCGCTAGCCAGGCGGGCATTCGCAAAATGCCCTTCCACAATGCAAGTACTACCAACGCAATCTATTAACCTATTTTATAAATGTACACGATAATAACTGAACAAACGAATTCCTTTGTGGATAACTTATATAACGATTGTACCTAATAGAGATATTAATATTGACTACGCATTACTATACGTATTGTTATTGGCACAATTATTTATTTAGGTGCTATTCGAGTAGAAATGGGAAAATGTGATCCATATTTTCAAAATCGATATCGTGACATATCATTATGTACATAGTTGAGTAGTTACTTTTCACTCATACTGTCAGTCTTAATTTTAAACCAAGGCTATACGTATTGTTTTTTTTTTAACATGGTTGTAAAAAAACGTTACCTAAACCTAAGGTGGAAATTTATATCTGTGGCGGGAAATTCAAAATGTATACTGTTTTTTCAGACTTCTAGCTAGGTTTCTTAACCGTTATACAAGATCGTAGTATTCGCGAGTATAAAATAATATTACTAGTATTATTTTTAACACTTTGGTAACAATGCAGGTTACCAAAGTGTTAACACTTTGGTAACAAATTACAGGAACACGTGACTTAACAACTGTATGTCTCAGTGTGATGGACGCAGTGCAATTAGTCGTTGCGACGTTGATCGTTAGGACGAAATGTATCTGTTATAGGCAGAGGTTAATCCACTTAACTTCAGGTGGGGCTCGGGCTTGTTCCGTCACAATAACATAAAAAAGAAAAAAAAATATGCAAATGATTATTTATGAAGACTTAAAGCCATCAAAAATATTAAAAATATTTTTTTTCCGTAACAAACGTAATACATTTTAAGATATTAAAAATGTGTTCTATATTATAAAAACTGCTTTTCAAATCTCACGTCCTACGTATGGTCAAGTAAAATAGACGATCTATTATTAACAGAACAAAAACAATAACGAAGCATTGAATTTTCCACCAAAGACGGCAGCGTTCACCTTAAAACACTCAATTAAACTTAACGATATCACTCTCGTTAAGTTTAAGTGCAACATAATTTTGTTTAAATGCGAGTGTACCTGAACTACGACCCGTACTGCCCCATGGGCAGGGCATTAATTCTCGTTCATAGTTTGCTTTTGTTTCGAACAAACTTGAATTGTAGTTTAATTACGAGTCAGATGTTTTAATCAAACAGACAAGTATTCTCTAGAGCCTGAAGAACAGAACCGTAAAGGGTAGTCCGAATAAATTCCAAGATTTAAAATTTAATACATTCAGTTGTATCTAGAAAATATAATATCGGTTGGTTTCTTTTAAAACAGTGTCAAAAATTTATGGTCTCTTTATAAGATTTCGTGTTAAGTTCTATATCACAAACGTATACGTATAGGTACTTATGTAATATAAACCTTAATAAAGAACAATTTCAAGACTAAGCAATTAATTGAAATCATCGATAAACTAACTATATATCTCAGCGAAGCTCATCTCTAACGCGTGAATAATACGCATCGACAACCGCACATACTCGTAATTTGCCTCACTATGTGACCACGTACGTGCCACAGTGTAGGCAGTAGTTAAACGTTAAGAACCTGCACATTTGAGAATCCCACGCTTAGAAATGTCCACCACAAACGTGAGCAGAGCAGAGTAAATGTGGCGTAAAGCTCAAATATTCATATCTAGATACATTATATTACGAGTAATGTGACAAAAATAGGTCACCGAAAATTAGACAAAAATATCTCATTAATATCATTATATTTTTCAAACTTGAATCTGATTTTAACTAACTTGAAACAGTGATGGCTCAGTGGCATTGACAATGGACTGCCGCGCAGCAGGTCCATGGTTCGAATCCCGCCGCGGGCTTGAGCTTAATCGCGTGGTGGAAGTGCATTTTGCAAATGCCTGCATACAGATACCACACTCAAGTAGAAAATCTGTCGCCAAGCACCAAATGGTGTGTATCTTATTATTATTATATACACCTTATATATACATGTTTATATTTTTAAGTACACAAAGCTGTACTTTGGATTGCTGAATGATTTTGAAGTTTTTATGATGTAGGTAATTAACATTTTTTTTTATTGTACAGTTATTTCTTGTGTTGGAAATTAATGTTTACATTGTAATTTTTTTTAGTATTGTGATAGATAGATTTCCGTCCATAATTATTTATAAATATCTCATTGTAAGGGTTACCCGAAAGAGATCGCACTCAGCGATAAGACCGCCCATTGTCACGCCTACTCTTAGTTTATCTGTTTTAAGTTATAACTTTGTAAATTTGTATGTCTCAATAAAGTGTTATCTAATGGTGACAAATATTTTAAAATTGATTGTAAGAAAACATCAAATTATAAAACTCTTAAAAAAATATCTAGTGACAATTCCGCCAAATTTTTCTGTTAAGTCGACGTGACATCACAAACGCCACGCAGCAAAAACCGGAACAATTTTCGACGCGTTTTGCTTTTATCTAACGATAAAACGTTCAACGAATATAAATATGGTACAGATGAGTTTTTTACTTTTTAAATTAATTTATACTTGTTGTTATGTAGCGACGAGACGGAAATGTT
This sequence comes from Plagodis pulveraria, assembly GCA_963890685.1. Lineage (NCBI taxonomy): Eukaryota > Metazoa > Arthropoda > Insecta > Lepidoptera > Geometridae > Plagodis > Plagodis pulveraria. The sequence continues at coordinate 20,649,336 of OY982956.1, read as the reverse complement.
ACCCGCCTGATAGTAAGCTGACGTTGACGCCTATCCATTACAGTTGCACTGTAACTGTCCCCGTTTTACTCAACTCGCCATCCCGAAACGTTAGTTCTTAGCCCAGTAATTTACTAGCTACAATTCACTTCACTTCTAAGCACAGTAATATGTATGCACAATTGCACACTACTGCTTCGAGTAGAAATATCTGACCAAACAAAGATTGCCTCCAACCTGACCAAGACTGATACTTTCTGAAGAGACTTACCACCTGGTAATATAATTGGTATGTTCTGAGTTTAAATACTGTTAATGAAATTATACTGTGATCATTGTATGGCACTTAAGAAAAGCGTCTCACATAATATAATGCTATATATTACTAGCTACATGAGAACGACCTCTATTAGGTACCTGATCCCAAGAATAGGTATCTTATTATTGAGGGATTACACACATCATGCTATCCTAAGCAACATAATAAGATTGGTGGGAATCTAAGATCATGGTTAGGTTTGAAATTTGTGTTCTCATACACGTTATGTTACGCTTTTATGTCGGGGATTTCGTAATTTCTGTTTGTTAGAGTTCTCGTACTAAAACCTGTTTAGAAGCTGTCCTTTCCCAGAATAGGTAGTACTTATAACTAGACCGTGATTAAATACTTTTTAATCACGGTCTAGTAAATTAAACGAAACTTTACTTAGAACTTTAATACAATTATATTGTAATCAATTAAGTAGAATTCTCCGGCATACCATTTCTAATGTCATCCTCCCAGCTTTTACCTCCGCAACAGTATAGTTCCTTTAGCTGTATAGAGATTTATGTTAATCTCGATTTATATTTTATTTCAATATTAATAAAGCACTTAAGTCCGATGTTAGCGTAGAATTCTAAAGAAAAAAACATCGGACATACGGAAGAAGCAATCTTGATGTATGCTGACAGCATTGGTTTTGGTGAAGAAAACACAACTCTTCAGGTAGCTGGCAAAATCTGTGGCTGTCTGATTGAGGAACACGTATATGTGACGAATTAAAGACAAGTGATATTTATGGTACAATTGTGTGATGTAACTACGAGTATAATGGCAATATTGGAGATATGACTTGAAAAGGGACCAGTATAAAAAAACGGCCAAGTGCGAGTCCGACTCGCGAACCGAGGGTTCCGTAAAAACTTGTAGGTATATTTGTAAAAGTAATTGTATTTTTATTCCTAAATGAAATCCATAACATTTTAAAATTAATAAATATATTATTTATATACTATGCAACCAAAAATTTATATTTTCGTAATTTTTCCTATATCTGTGCTATAAGACGTTGCTTCGTACCAAATTTCAAGATTCTGAGTTCACGGGAATTACCGTGTAGGTTTTGATTCCCTTGCAAGTATCGAAAATTTGCGGCATAAACGGCTGTATCTTCTGATTGCGTTGGCTTAGAAATTTATTTTTTTTCACAGGTCTGATGGACAGTAAACCTGAGTATTTGATATAAATTTCAACTTGATACCTCCATGCGTTCCTGAATAAAATGGTCTTGGCAGACAGACAGACGAAGAACAAATTAATCTTAAATGGTTCCAATTTTTCCTATTGAGGTACGGAACCTTAATAAAAGCTATTACTCAATTTTTCACCGGAGCCTCTATTTAATTGTAATTCTGAAATTGGTATAAACAAGGCAATGAGATTGAATGACCCAAATTTGGGTCAAGGCCGGTGGTTCAAGAGATTGTGACACTGTGTACATTTGAATATGCAACAATTTTGGCGCAAAATAATTGCTCTGAACTCGTCAACTTCTGGGAAGAGCTTTCTAAAATTTGCATGTTAACGTTTCAACTAAATTTTTAGTCTTCTTAGTTTAACCGCACTGCTTTACACGTGCTGTTATTGACTTTCGTTTAATTAATAGCTCGATTACCCAATACGGAAATTGGCTTTTTAAAGCGCTTTTATTTCACCTGCCCAGATTTGAGTTCTGAGCCAAATTGATTTGTCCTGCAGCCTACCCTTGCGTAAGCTAACATATTTTTTTTTCACTATTCTCAATAAAACCTGCACTGCCAAAGAAATCTTTTAGCTGCACGCCTTTATTAATTTTTTTCTTTGTTATCTGAGTTTCTAAGCTGTGACCAAACCACTTTTTATATGTACTAGAGAACCCTAATAGAACGGACCCGACTGGTACTTGGTTGTTTTTTTTCCTGTTTGGTCTATAATAATTGAGTTGACAGGAAGGATACAATTCAAAATGATTAACAGTGAAAACTACTTTTTCATTCGTTGTTACAATAGCGTTGTTTGTAGTTAATGTATAAGTTTAGGCAACGTTTATTAATTACATAAAGTAACATTAAAATAATTTGTTCATTTCTGTTTTACAAGTACAAGAATAACACAGGTAATTTTGTGTTTCTAACAAATAGCCCACGCTTATATCAGGGTTTTGAGATGCAAAGGCACGACGTGTCTTAATTTATTTTCATTATCGTGTTCAGCTGTGCGCCCGGTAATATTTTCCAACGACCCAGATCATGTAGAAACCGTGACTAAAATTAATAATGTACATTATTTTCGGGAGACAAAAATAAAGGTATTAACCGACCCGTTAGCTTTCAAAATTTTTATACAAAATCCGGTCGGGTCCGAATATATACCTCATTGTGAGACAGCGGCCACGAGTTGATGACCCACTGACCTATTTCTGGACTGGTGCAGTCAATGGTCTCAGTCTTCCTATTCGTTTCAAATTTTGGCAGTGATACCTAGCTGCGTTATCCATATTCAAGCTATATTGTTGTCCTTACCAAATTTTGAGTTGAAGTGGGCTCTGCGTTGCGCTATCGACATCGACGTTTTACGTAACTTGTTATGATTGTTTTATAAGTTACCTCTGCCCAAAACCGTTTTGTTCGTGTATTAGGCTCAACTTTGGGGAAATTTATATTAACCAAGGAGCGAGTAAGGAATTACACGATGTTATATTGGTTTGGGTATTAACATAAAAATATACACGTAACAGGCGTACACTTAACGTCTGCAAATATTTCAGTTTTGTATAATTGAGTCCAAGAAACTTAACATTCACAAAAGTCTAACTTGCAGATCATGCTATATTTCTTCGATGAATAATTACATTACAGGTATCTCAAGTTACATTTATTTCAGTTCATACAAATACAAATAATATCAGTCAACGATTTCGTGATTGGCGTATAATTTTTTACCCCATATCCTAATGACATAATTATAGTCTTTATAATAATATTAACCTTTAAAGTTTAGTTAAAAAAATTGTCCAGAAATTTAACGTAATCATGCCTATTGCCACAAGTTGATGAGTTCAAAACAATTATTTTGCCAGCATGTTGGGCACGCTGCCAACTGGTAGTGGACTAGAGCAATTGGACTGCCTATGACTTAAAGGGATCTGAATGATTTTATTGTAGTAGCTGTAGTGTTGTATATTGTTCGTAGTATTTTGTTAATAAAGGCATACCGCCGGTTTAAAAACAAAAATAATAAAAAAAATTGAGACAAAATTGTTGCATATCCAAAATTTTACACAGTTTAACAATGTCCTTGATCCAAATTTGACTTTGGCAAAAATGCGTTGCCTCGCTTATGCCAATATCAGAATAACAATTAAATAGAGCTTCCGGAAAAATGGCGAATTGTAGCCGTTTTTTAGGGTTCCGTACCTAAAGGGTAAAAACGGGACCCTATTACTGAGACTTCGTTGTCTGTCCGTCCGTTTGTAACCAGGCTGTATATCAAGAACGGTGATAGCTAGACAGTTGAAATTTTCACAGATGATGTATCACTGTTGCCGCTATAACAAAGTATAACAAACTAAAACAGTTTTTTTTAATTAATTGAAATAAAATAAACAATTAAGGGGGCTCCCATACAATAAAGAGGTTTTCGCTCAGCTCAGCTCAATCGGACACTGCGAAAAATGTCTGTAACTTGCAAGATTGGGTTACAGATAATGGTACGGAACCCTTCGTGGGCGAGTCCCACAAGCATTTTGCCGGTTTTTTTATTTTCATCCTACTAACTTCTTTTTACGGATTATCACGTAAAAAGTAGTTAGTAGTCAGTGTTAAGAAATGAAAAGCGAATAACCAGAACAGACAAAGAGGTATAAATAGACTATGTAAAGAAGAATATGTGTTCGTATTGGGTATTCTAGAGCCGAGGGCTGATCTAACAACGTGAGAGAAAAAACTTGCTCTGACCATACTTAGCGTGAGGAAAAGGTAGAAAAAAAAATCTTAATCCTTCTCATCATCTCAACATAGTATTATTTATTTCTTCTGGTTATTAGTTTTAAGTACAACTTCATACTAGACCACGACTAAAATAGCACTCGTGAAATATGATTAGATCAAAACATTTATGTATCCAATGAATTAAGCAATGATGTTTCAGTGGCAATGGCTTAGGACTGCAACAAATAGAAGCTCTATTAGTAACACTGACAGTCTGTACCGGCAACTGCCTTAGAAAAGCTGTAATGCTACATTTTACAAGTAACTCTACTGATCATTTACCAAGAAGTGAGAATTTTGAAGCAATGATGGCTCAGTGGCATTGGCTATGGACTGCCGCGCAGCAGGTCCATGGTTCGAACCCCGCCGCGAGCTTGAGCTTCACTGCATGGTGGAAGGGCATTTTGTGAATGCCCGCCTGGTTAGCTACCACCCTCAAGTAGAAAATCTGTCGCCAAGCACCTAACGGTGTGTTCCGGCAGCATTCCTTGAGAGCCAGTGAAATTACAGGCAAATGAGACTTAACAAATATGTCTCAAGGTGATGGGCACTGTGCAGTTCGTCACTTGTAATGATATGCATCTGTTATAGGCTGAGGATACCGCTTTACATCAGGTGGGATCCTTGCTGGTTCCGTCACAATAACATAAAAAGGTAGTAGTCAAATATGATAACTTGAAAAATCTTTATCTCTACACGACGATTTTGCTTTGTATTGGAATTAGATTCATCCCTTATATCTCACGCTTTTAAAACTGTGAGGATTATTTTTACTTTCAATACACAGGACAATTCATACATGTACTCACAAACATCAATTTCACTCGAAAAGGAGTGCTGCTAGAACACACCGTTACGTGCTTGGCGACAGATTTTCTACTTGAGAGTGACAGTTAGCCAGGGGGCATTCGCCACCATGCTAGAAGAACAACTGGAACCGACGACTTAACGTGACGCACTGAAGCGCTCAGTAGTAATGTCACTAGCGGTCACCCATCCAAGTCTAACCGCGGCTTGACTTAGCTGATTTCAAACGGCTAAGCAAACTTCGCTACGAGTTTCATAATTAATATAAACAATAAGATATAAATAGAAAATTCGTAACGCAAAGCTAAAAAATATAATTACCTAATCACGAACAGCATACGAAATGGATTTAGAAATCCTCAAAGCCAGGCTTGACATGTGGTCCGCGATTTAATAAAATACCTTACCGAGACGAGTGAATTGTAAACGGCAAAATTGTTGCTTTTGTGCCATATGTAATAAAATTCCGTTATAAAATTTTACTTCTCTGTTATAAGTCGAAGGATATCAATCGTTGCGTCATCAATCTGAGATTGGTAATTCAGGTTTAACTTCGAACTCTTTACAGAATACAAAACTCTTTATTGTACACCAGTAGAACAATACAAATAAAGCAGAAAAACTTAAAACTAAATTACAAATGGCGAACTTATCGCTTAGAGCGATCTCTTCCAGGCAACCTTTGTATAGAGATAGATTAAGGAGTCAGAGAGCTTGACAAACACAATAAATTCATCATATATATCTACTTACATAAATCAAATGATGAATTAACTTTAATACAATACTACTTACTTTAAAAAAATTCCTCAAGGTGAATCCGTCAGAAATTCAGAAAAAAAAAACTCGTGGACTAAATATTAGTCTGTTATTGTCCGTGGAATGCCTGTTTTGAACTCGCGATCTTTTCTGTGGAAGTCGTAAGTGGGAGTGTATTCCCACTTGACAAGAGGATCATGACAAGGAATATTGATTAAAGTAAAAAAACACTGCCTCTAATTTCCGGATTCTCTTTCATACCTGGTTCCAATAGCCTGTAACAAGGTACCAGAAGTACCAAGAATCCTAACCTGTCTCCAATAATTTGATAGTCCTAATGGTAATACTACAGTATTGAGAGTTCAGGTGTTAAAAAATGTATACAAATTATACTCTCGTTGGCATTTAAAAGCTTACCTAGATTTGTGTCGTGTTTCGCAAAATTAGAATTTCTACGAGAAAAGCTTTTGGTTACGCTTCCAATTCAAATAATGATAATGTAAAAGCTTCATTTACGTCACGGGTTGTCTCCTCGTAAATACATTTTATGTTTGCACGGGTAGTCTAGGTAATGCTTCTAGTTATTTAGGTAGGTACTTGGTTAGTGTAAGTAACAAGTATGTTTCAGAAACTGAATCTTGAAATATTAAAAATGCTATCCCAATGAATAATCTATAATGTTCGTAATTTAAGAACATAAAAATTATGCTGCCGCATCCAAAATACAATCATAAATGGCGATATTTATGTTTTATCGTCGAGCTAATAAGATTCACGATACCATGTGCCGCATTCTGATTCAAATAAAAAGCTAAGCTAAGCATAAGCTTCAAATAAAATTTAGATCGGACAAATAAGTTTATTTTTGTTGAAACTTTATAAACGTCACATATAGAATAATCAATATTTTAATGTTTGTAATACCTTAATAATAATAATAATAAAACATTTATATCAGGCAACTTGACATTATAAATAACACAGGCCTACAAAAAATATACCTTAAACTAACTAACATATTATAGTTTATATGATGACAATAATTTTAATTTAATCACGTTTTTCTGATGACAAATTTAACAACAAATTTAAATATATAAATAAGTCATATACATATTTAAATAATGATCACGTCTGTTGTCAGTGAAAAATGCGTTACATCTTGAAAATAATTGTCATGTGGCCATTAGCTGTCTTGAAAACCATAAACGTTTTAAAAATATATATATATATAAGAAAATAATATATATAAGAATAATATATATATATATATATATATATATATATATATATATATAAATATGAAAGTACCTGCAACTTACTATTGTTAAAAATTCATAAAGTCAACAATATATTTAGTGTAACAGTTATATTATTTTCTTTCATATAAAAAAAATAAATTGAAATACAGTTGAAGTTGTAAAACGAAGTGGATCTACTATAAAATGGCAAATATAGTTAAAATGTACAAGCAACTTTCAAAAAAAAAATTTTTTAATACTAACTACATACTTCCTTCAACGGAGGAATAAAAAAGAGTAACAAATTTAAAAACCTAAATATCAACATTTACTCTTAAATTTATTATCAACAGCCACATAAAACGGACCCGCAAACCTCAAGCCATAAAACTAGCGCCCCACTACTAACATTAAAAATTTAAGATCACGGTTAAAAAAACACCCTAACACTTTATAGAGGTCACGAGACAAATCCTACCATTCACAACATGCTTGTTTTCTGAGGGCGTTAACTATTAACGTAAATTTGACCCTTATAAAGTTGCCCTACAATACGAGTGCGCCCTTAACCTTTCCTGTCCCTGCTTGCTCGTCAAAGTATTTTATTATGGACTCGTGGTCTTCCTGCTATTCACGTGAAACAACCATCAATCTTACGTGTTATTTGATGTGGTGAGCATTTCTTTTTCATAATAAATTATTACGCAGGGGGCTGTTTTATGTATCTATTTCTTTAGTACTAGCTGCTGTTGTCGACTTCATTTGGCAAGGAATTTGGTTGCTTTATATTAGTTTCGTCGAAAACGACTAACATGAAATAAAAATAGCTCTTTACTGATACAGCCTAAAAATGTTTAGGCCAAACGGAAAACATATCTTATAAAAATTTTATAATTTTCAATAGACAGGTTTTCAATAGTTCCACATAAACCACCACTGTTCACAAAATATATTTAAATTTCAATATTATTTCAAGTTCATATATATATATATATTATCCATAAAGTGATGATATGAAAAATAAATTGGCATTTATATGAAAATATAACATGGCCTAACTTTAACAAATCCTTTTTATGTTTGAGTAACCTGGTAAACAAGAAAACAACAAGTTATTTATTTCCACATTAAAGGCATACTCATGAACAGTACTTATAGAATAATCTATTTTCTAACAACCGTTAATAATTTAATCACACTTGCATAATAACAATATAAGGAGAACGTCATATCCCTCGAAAGGCCGTGTTTAGAATGCAATATGTAAATTCATTCCTCTCCTCAACGATTCGCAATGTACACATATGTACGAATCTTATTAGTATAACAATACAGTTGAAAATTGAATGGGAACATGTGAAATTTGGTATGTGAAACGTGCATGTAGTTACACGAATTTGCGAACACAATGCTCGCCAGATTCGGATATTTGTATAGAATCTAATATTTGTGCAGACAATATTGAAATTCTGTCTCAGACATGCATGTGATTTGAAAGTAAGGGACGAATATTTTGGTTCAAAGCGTGTTTTATCTGCAATGGTTGCAGTTTCTTGTATTAGTATTTTTGACTGAGCTATGTTTCAAGAGAAGTAGCACACTGTGGCCTGTAAGCATGTTTTTGATAAAAACTAACTCTAGAATGTTTAATCTGATTTTTATGCAATTTGATAGAAATCATTTTCTAAAGTTTATAAACAACACTACAGCTTCTACAATGAAATACCAACAGTAGGATATTAAAAGTTAGATAATATTTATGATATCCGAGTACATCGCCATATTCATTTCCTAATCGAACTGAGTGCAACTCGACTTAGGTGCTACGGCGTAGACCACTACGTTAACACGAGCTATGGGCTACGTGGTAAGGGCCTACGAAAAGGCCACGAAGTGTTCTTTCTTTTGGGAGGCCTCTGTTAATTTTATTTTACTACAAGTACCTATAAGTTATGACTTATTGACTATGTAGAATTTAAAGTTGACATGAAATCTACTTAATAGGATTTAAGAATTAAAGCTATGCCTGAACTCGTCGATTTCTAAAATTTAATATAAGACTGTATTGTATCAGCTGGATCGTCTACTGCTGAACAGGCTGTGTTCAGCCCTATTAATGGGGGGTTTGCTATAATCCCCACGCTTGGTAGGCGGCTTGGGGATCGCAGTATTAGATGGTAGTTCTTCAGTATATTATAATATTTATGTAACTTTTCCTTTTGTCGCCTATCACAGCTCCCACAGGAAGATGTGGGAGGCGCCTGACAAGCCTGGTATCCCAAGGGGAAATATAACACTAATATTAACATACGGTACGCGAGCAATTTGAGAAATGGACGCAGTAACTATTCTGTATAATTTGAATAAAGAGTATTAGAGTGACGAGTCGGGAGAGATTTATTTATAACAAAGTAGATTCTTACAATATTACAGTACAGAATTGATAAACAGCTTTCTATTCAGTCAGCGATCCTATCATGAAAAACACAAATACGTTTGTTTGTGTGTTCAACTTGCATGAACTAACTACTGTTAATAATTAAAGAAGTAAGTTTAATCAGTGTCCAATACGAAGTACTTCCAATGGTATAGTGAATTTGTGTTTGAAACAAGCATTTCTTTCGGCCAGCCTAGTTTAATATTCTGATTTATGGTCGAAGCATCCCTTTCCACGGTTGAAATAATATAATTAAAGCACAAATTTATCATCTTGTCCACCAAGTCTCAAAAGCCGGGCGGTTGAAGCACCCAGTACATACGGGGACGCGGGTTTGAATCTCGCTCGAGATGAAAACTTGTAAATATGACGTTTCTTACCCTCGAATTGCAAGAAAACATGCTTGACGAACATCCCAAAAATCTAAATAAGTAGAATAGTACGACAGACGTCAAAGTCGATATCTTTGTTTGTACTCGATTTTTTATTTCTGTGAGACCAAGACGTCCATTATCTTGTCAACAGTTCTCAGGCCGATATGGACATCCTATCCTATAACTTCCATATGAATAGTGAGAGAGTCTGTACATAATTTACTACCAATATTTGGCAGCCACCCAGCAATCAACTGGAAGCAAGACATTTCCCTGAGGCTATCGATCTTCGGCCAGTGATATTATATTTGGGAATAGAATATGGTCTGCCGAGAAACTTGGTGCTACGAGGTTGAGTCATCGGAAATAAATGAAGATGCATAAAAAATCTTACCTAAAATTGAGTACATCATGAGTATTTTTTAAATGGGTCTTTTACCTGTTCAATCTTATACATTGTTTCAGTAATTTACGAATATACACAATCAACGATATAGTCGGCAAACAGCATTAATTAATGGAAGACTTCAAGCACATTAAACGATCGGTACTTAGGGGATATGCTGGTAATTAAATACACATAATAGCGTAATAAACCACGAAGGTTTAAGTTGGCAGAAATTTGAATAATGAGGGAATAGGAGTTTGTTTTTATAACAATTTACCAATTTGACTCATCTTAATTAAAAATTGGTATTGTATCTACAATAATATAATACATGGTTTTGTTCTTTTCAATGTATTCGGGTTGACGGGGAAAAGAAGCAACGAAGAACGTAGAAAGATTTGTATCAAAAAGAGAAACATTATGACTGACTGACAAGTATAAATTGACTGCACATTATTTATTTTCGTAAAGCTTCGTGTAAATATCATTACGAAATACTTCCACAAATAAGTTTTTCAAGTAGGTATACATTTAGAAGACCAATTTAAAGAAATTGTAACGATTAAGGACAAAAAGAGGTCTTTCGTTCATTAAAGACTTTTTGACTGCATTTTGCTTACTTAAAAGTGGTCGCTTGCACTATAGCCTGCACATTTATTCGGGGCCATAACTACCGCAGTGACCTTAATTTGATTTGAAGTTGGTTGTGCTCCAACTTTTTAACTGCAGAGGACGAAGTTGTTTGAGAACTTGATTGTTAAAGGCCGAGACGATATTTTACAAAGATTCACGATAGCGCATATCTTACAAATGACAAGACATAACATGCAAAAAATAAAAGATATAAAACTGTCTGACCTCCAAATAGTACAATATTATACACGATATGTGTATTATGCATAATATTGTAATTCCAACTTTACATGGTAATTTGTTATTAAAATATTAGTGATTTTTAAATCATCAATACCATACGCAATTAATTTATATCTGATAGGCTAGCCTTTGCCCTCTATCTCACCTGATGATAAGAGATGAAGAAGAAATACTGGGTCTCAAGGACAGCTGCTGGAACCCACCGTAAGATGCTTTGCGACAGATTTTCTATTTAAGGATGGTAGCTAGCTAGGCTGGTATTTACAAAATCCCTGCCACCATGCTGTAACGACTGCCATTCTAAGACAACAACCGGGGCTGAAGGCTAAACGTGCCCTCCGTAGCACAAAAACACTCAGTAATAATATCACTAGCGGTCACCCATTCTACTCATGACCTCGGCGGACATTGCTCAACTTAGCTGATCGATTAAGTATGGCTAAGAAAACCTAGTTCGCTTTAAAATTAAAAAAAAAAATCTTTATCTCAGCATAAAAAAAGCTTAAACCATACAGAATTACCAGATTATATCACTTTTTTATGAATAGACGGATCAGTAGCTCGTCTGCTGGCAAGGTTCACGCTTATATATATAACAGACGCAGCGTCACCATTCTCGTTATGCTCACTGCGTCACTGCACTGCGCCTTTAACTCCGAGAAGATAGTTCATAAATTTAGTTCACCTAGTAATTTCACTTGCTACAGTGCCCTCCACGCCTAAACACATTAGTGTTTGTACACTTCTACTACTCGGTGGCAGAAAATCTGTAGACTTTAATTATGTTTATTTGAGATTCTCGTCTGCACGATTCAGCCTACTTATATGGAAATTATGAGCGCCACCTATGAAAATTTATATGAAACAGTATTGATTTCGATGTTATTAGTTCATTACATTACCGTTAGATGCGCTAGCATAGTGGTTTCAAGTTTTCTACATCACGCAAGCTTTTGTTGCAAGATACTATAGGTAGTTAAGACGGAATAACACAAGTATTAGCAATTTCCAACGAATGCTTTGGTTCATTTGCCAAATGGTACAAACTCGGACGTACTCAGACTGCACAAGGTTGTTCAATATCTGACATTACGGTGGCATCCACTAAGACGAACTCTTACTAAAGAACCAACCACCTGATAAATGAGATAGTTTGATTGTAAGTATACTCGTGTACGAGTATATTGATCTTCTCTTCTTATACCACTGAATTTAGATTTTAATTTGTTTACAGATTGTCCGGATCTCGGAATGAATCGATACGTGATATAACCTGGTTTACACAGGAGTTAAACCACGAGCTTGGAACTAGTTAATATTGCAAGGGTACAAACGCCAACTTTACCTAAACTATAAACACTAGAAATACAAGTAGTGAGGGAGAGGGTCAATGGTCCTACTGGCCATCTCCTAATAATTTTAACAATATCTCGAAACCTTAAGGACCCAATTGGGAAAAGTATATTTCATACATCTGTTTTGAGATAAACGATATCCCAATCCCAAATTTTGTCCGGTAGTAAAGACGTGAAATGTAACATACAAATATTTTTATACTAAACGAAATTTCAAGCTAAACGTTCTCACTATGTATATAGATTCATAATCCAGTTTCAAAGTACAACAAACACACTAGTAGCATCGTATTGAGGACACATATATAATTAGTTCGAATGTTTGTATTAGGAGACACGGCTTCGGAGGATTTAGAAGTGGTAGTACCCTATATATTTTGCTATAGTTTAAATTTTAGACTTTCTTGTCACGTACAAGAAAACGTGTCGTACGCATAAGTAATGCTAGAGTAAGAGTGCTCATGCTAGAGTAAGAGTGTTCATACAAAACAATCTTGTGTTTAAATTGTAGGTACATTTGGAAATGAGCTTCTTTGTCTTTTTGATGCTACTTTATCAATTGTTAAGGTTTTCACAACATTGTCAGGAAATCGACAAACTGTTAGTATAACGTGATTAGAAAAAAAAATGGAAAATGAAGTGTTCAGCAAATGTACATATATTGATTAGGGTATGAAAAAACTGTGCCTAAATGAATAAAGTCAGAATTTCGTTGTCGGGATCGATGCATAAACAACAACTTATATCTTTCAAAATTAGACTGAGTAATTATTTATTTTTTAATTTATGAAGACTGTTGAAATCGCAATATATAAATAGAATTTTAATGTCATTTCAGGTCGTAACTCGTACTTTATTATCAACAGTCTTAACGTGCTCTATTGAACAATGCATCCCCTATTGAGAGGAATAGCCAAAATCCCCATGCATGGCAGGAGTCTGGGGGTTCGCAGTGTGGAGTGTGAACATGGCGGTTCTACAGAAGACGCTGCTATGGGCAGAGGTATTTTTTTCCTTTGTCACGTCTTGTGATTCCCACAGGAATATATAAAGGGGTGCTAAAAGGCTAGTCCGGCACTTCACAGATTTACTGTAGTTGCTATGCCTGATATGAGCACCATTTGTCAATTTAAATATTTTATTTGTAATTTCCAGCTCAATAAGCACACCTCCATAGTTCTTCGCGATTTGTACGACAGATTCAAATGTTCAACAAAGGTGCTATGTCAAATTTACCCTTGCCAACAAAATAAGGTACGATTTTGATAGACACTAGTCGATCGATATCTAAGAAAAGACTAAATCAGTTCTAACAAAAAAATAAAGGGAATCAATTCCCAGAAAAATACAGAGTTAAGTGCCACAAAGCCTTTAAGGTGATTGAGATATTTTCGAAGATAATCCTCGGTCCGGAAGACCTTCAACCTTTTCAACCTAGAAAGGCATTAATTTCTTTGATGGTATGTGATTTGGTTCATTGTGAAAATGTTTCGGTTAAACGTACGATCAATAAGAAGTATACGATAGCGGAAAGTAAATTCATCAAACCACAAGAAGATAAAAGTTTATGCAGTTACTATACTAAACCTCAATAACATCATCAAACATCCCCCTTTGTCTCCGTTTTGAAAATGCCCCCTTTGCTGCCTCAGCTGAGTAGTTGGCATTGAAATATCGAGTATCGTTCGGTTATACAGTCACTTGGAAGATGAAGCTAAATTTGCTTCTAAGAAACTTGGTGGTTCTAAATCGTTACATTAGCCCATAGCGTACAGAACCCTAAAACTAGTTACAACCGGCCAAATGCGCATTAGACATACATTAAGAATTCCAACCTAATGAACTCAATAACGATTTATTATAAATATAATGCATAATATATATCTTAATGGTACTAGAGCCACCGAGTGCAATTGCGACTCTCTTTTATTAGTACGAAGGCATTGTACATTCAACCTCTAAACGCACTATTACATAAGTTGTCCGTTGCTAACATTGATTATACACTGCCGACCCAATCAAGTCAAGGAAATTGGAGTGTGTTCGACTGAAACTAGGCCAGGAAGAGCTTGATGGGGTATATGGTGCTATTTCCTACGACAGAGTACGTTTGAATACACAGAGTATTAATATCTCAACTGAACTCAAAAGCCTAATCACACAATATAAACAAACAAATGTTACGACTTAACAAATAAAATAACGAACAACAGGTATGTAGTTCATTTATATTTATATCTCCATTTTTCTCGTTGATCATAAAGAGGCCCTTTAACCTAGTCTGGGTTGCAAATCTAAGATGGTCCAGTCACGCGATAGGACCGCATTGGACGGAAAAAAAAACTCACACCAATTCGGTGACTGGACTGAATAACTGAACTACTGATAAAGAGGGTATATATCATAACAAAGCAGCCAAATCGGACCTTAAAATGAGAAATTAACCAATAGTTTACCTACAAATGTTGATGGTACAGGTAATATCTGCTTGAACGTTTCCGTCTAGAATTCTGTTACTAGGATGGTGGATCCATGAAAGGTGAAGATCCAAACCTACCATATACTAGCATAAATGGGATTGTATAATCATCATCATCATTAGCCGGGAAGATGCACTGTTGAACAAAGACTACCCCATAGAGCGCTACAATAAACGGTATATAAATTAGCCGCGTGTAACTATTACATAAGCTACCCGCGACTTTTACGATGTCATCAGTCCACCTAGTGGGGGGAAGGGACTACCAACTCTACGTCTTCTGGTGTAATGTGGTAACCACTCGAGAACCTTTCTTCCCCATCGGTTATTATTTCGTCGAGCAATGTAGCCCGCCCATAGCCACTTAAACTTGCAAATTCCGAAAGCTTTGTCGGTGACTTTGGTTCCCCGGCGAAAATCATCGCGAAAAGAAACTCCGAGCAGTAAGCAACAGTGATTGTAGTATAACATACCTTATATACGACCAATGCTAACCAATTTTGCTTTGAAGATAATACGCAACCAAATTATTTACGGACTGCTTAAAGAAATACGATTTAACTATTTGTAATACTTAATGTTTTCAATTATGATGTTTATTTTAGGTGGGAGTTTCATCGGTTTTAATTTGACAGTTCGAAAACAGGCGTTTTAATAGAATTAGCTTTACAAAATTATTTATATATTATAGCGAAGTAATTTTGCAATTGTTGATTTATGGGTTGCATCGCCGCTTGTTAACTTGTGGAAATACTAACTTATTTACTTTATCTTCTCGATTTGTATTTCTTTCCTATCCGTCATATGTCCCCCTGGTATCAGTAGTTCGGTGATGTTATACAACCGCACTAATGAGTCTAATAGATTTAAAAAGACGAGTTATCATATCGTAAATCCTGGAAAATATAATAATACTACGTAATATTCAAAAAAAGTTTTAGGTGTGCCTTTTATTTACAAAATACTACGAACTATATACAACACTACAGCTGCAACAATAAAAGTATTTAGACAACCTACAAGTCATTGCAGACTCACAAGCAGTCCAAATGCTTCAGCCCTTTTGAAGCGCTCGTAGTGAAGTTTACTTAGCTGTTCTTAACCGATCAGCAAAGTTAAGCCACATCGCCCGCGGTCATGAGTTGGATGGGTGACCGCTAGTGACACTACTACTCAGCGTTTCCGTGCTTCGGAGGGCACGTTAAGCCGTCGGTCCCGGTTGTTGTGTAAGGATGGCAGTCGTTATAGCAAGGTGGTAGGGCATTTTGCGAATGCCCGCCTGGCTAGCTACCACCCTCAAGTAGAAAACCTGTCGCCAAGCACTTAACGGTGTGTTCCGGCAGCTGCTCTTGATAGCCAGTACTTCTAGGTTAGCCTGAACAACATCTTCGACCACATCATCACTTACCATCAGGTGAGATAGTGGTCAAAGGCTAACTTATCAAGAATAAAAAAAAACCCACTACTAGTAGGACTAAACTTAAATGACACCTTCTAATTTTTTTCTATGATATGGCGTTGTACTTTTATGGATTAATGTAATAAATTAAACTATATTAATAACAAACATTTTAAGAACATATTATATGTATTTAACAAATTATTCGAGTACAAAATTTTATGCCCAAGGCGGGAGTTCATTTCCCGCCTTGGGCATAAAATTTTGTACTCCAATAATTTGTTAAATATATTTCGCTTAGCACGCGATAGTGCTTGTAATTATATTTAGAAATATTATATGTAATTTAAAAAAAATACTAAACTAATATAAAAGTATATCAAGTGTCAATTCCGCCTTATTTTCTTGTTGTCACGTCATAAACGTCACTCCAAACCGGAATATTTTTCGAAATGTTTCGTTTCTACATGAAGCATCCTCAGAAGGTACTGACGCTTCGAGCGCACGATCGACAATATTTTGGATCGTACGCTGTTTATGACTTAAAACTATATGTAGGAAGAGAAAATGTTAGAAGTATAACATTAATGTACTAAAAATATGAAAGTTTTAGTACATTAATGTGCAATAAAAGCAGTTTTAATTAATGTCAGTATAATGTTTTAAGAGAAGATTAAATACTGAAACTGTTTACATGAAAACCTTGCTTTTGACGTCTTTAGAGTGATAACTGGAAGGCTCTTTGTAGATACCGAACTATCAGGCACAGTGTTCCGGTCGTTTTGCGTCACCGAACTGCTGAGACGAAAACCTGTCTATAGTCCAGTGACCGGACTAAATATCTAAACTACTAAAGCATACGAGTATATCGTATGACAAAACGATCAAATAGGACTTAAGATGAGACCTACAATTTGCAGCTACATATGTTTGAACTACCCTCGCGTTTCCGACAAAGCCGATGATATCTGCATTAACTATACTTTTTTAATATTGTTAGGTTTGCAATAACGCCTGCTATGCGGCTTACATTACAAAATCACAAATATACGATAGGAAAAATTTAATAATCCCGCACATGATTTAAGTTTTTCCTATCGTATATTTGTGATCTTGTAACTATACTATGTCTAATATTGTGTCATCCGTGATTAGGTATGTCTAAATTCATCTCGATAAAAAACATATAATCGCTAACTATTAACTATTTCTGATATTGTGATGTTTGTTTTAATGACAACTACGGGCTAAGAATACTAAATTATGAATCCGGTTAAAAAAAAACAATCCGGTGAATGCCAGAACATGTTCTACTAATTGAGTTGTCGTGATGAGTGAACACTGGTTAGACTATGTACCTATAGACTTTCTTTCTAGTTGAAAATAATAGACATAGATAAATAAAACCTTACTATTTTTAATACCTACGAGGCAAACGTGTTTACTGTGGTTGGCAATATCCACATAGTTTGAGGTATTATAAAAATAATTAAAAAATCTGCTGCTTTCAGAATCAAACAGACGAGTAATATTATATAAAACGTGATAAGCGTTTCAAAAGATCAAAATTTTACTAGGGTTAATTTTTTGTTAAAAATTTAATGTTAAGTATAGGATGGAAAAGAGAAATGTGCTACATTAAGATAGTCTCAGATTACAGTGTTAAGAGTTTACTTACTTATGGCCAGATTGGAAATAATCGTTCCTAAGTTTATGAATTAATGTGAAAGTTAAAGTTTTTCTAAAACTAATTTCATATCTGCTGCTATATGAATCAAAAATTTATATAAACCGTGATAAGCGTCTCAAAAACTCAAAATTTTGTTCATATTTTAATACTTTGTTAAAAGTCAAATATAGGATGGACGAGTGAAAAGTGCTACATTAAGATAGTCTCAGATTACAGAGTTCAGTTACCTAATGAGGATATTGGAGATAATCGTTACTTAGTTTAAGAATTAATAAGCAAAACTCCAAATATCATTATTCTCTTAAATTTCGAATACGGCGATATATTGCCATAAATTCTCTGACATTGCAAGTTGATGGAATGTATTTCAATTCTGCGCTATGCATTCGACATCCATTTCATGAAGCGATCAGTTTGAAGTTAGAATTTCCAGCATGTAGTTGGAAATTTTTGCATAACATTTTCCATCTTTCTGATTTTCTGACTAAATATCGAATCTGAACAGACATACTAAACACGAAGACAAAATGGATGGACTCTAAAATATCATTGCTAAATTTAAAGTTCATTATTACCATAATAAAAAGTTATTAGTAAATAAAAATAAACTTTACCAAATATTTTTCATATTTAATTTTCTTTTTTAAGCCGTGGAAGATTTGGCGCGACAACTAGAACGCTTTAAAAGGAATCTGGTATAAGCTATAGCATAAAATGTACTGACTCAAAACAAACGGTAAAAAAATTTCTAAAAAAAGAGGGAAGACTTTTAAATTGGAAGTAGAAAAAATTATATAAAGTATACTACTTTTTAGAATCAACTATAAAGATAATATATACCGAATATTAAAAAAAGTTGAAAATATTATTAAAGTCAAGTAAGGTAAAGTAAAGTATATAAAAAAAAAGTATTTCGACT
The DNA here is from genome assembly GCA_963890685.1 of Plagodis pulveraria. Lineage (NCBI taxonomy): Eukaryota > Metazoa > Arthropoda > Insecta > Lepidoptera > Geometridae > Plagodis > Plagodis pulveraria. Next base: position 20,630,343 of record OY982956.1, on the reverse strand, counting down.
TATCGCGAACTAACAAAGAGGAGCTATTTGTCGATGAGGACATAAGGTGATATGGATCATGTGATAGGTATGGTGATATTGATTATAATAAACAGGAAAAAGTAAGTATAGCTTTATAAGTTAATTAAAATATTTGAATTTATTAACGGTTTATGTTTATTTGTTGAAAAAACATGTACCTACCTACCTATGTGTAAACTTGATTATGAAGTAAAAGTAATCATTCAGCATAGAAACTTTTTTTCTAAATATATTTATTTGACTTCTATAACATATCGTTAAAATTCATAGCAATACATTCAATGTCAAAAGCAAATTATGCGAATGTAAAACTATAGTAAATCATTTTCAATATTTATATATTTGCAATAACGTTTGCTCTGCGGATTACATTACAAAATTACAAATTTACAAGAGGAAAAATTATAGTCATGTGCGGGATTGGAACCCGCGTCGTTCACCCTTAAAGCCGTTATATTTTTAAGTATATTTTTCCTCTCGTAAATTTGTGATTGTGTTATATAGTCTATCATGTTACGGTTTATCAGAAAACTGTTACATGAAGTATATTATCTAACCTGTGGTATTTTGTAATTATAAAATATATACTCGTAATATACAACAGGATCTTTCTAATGAGATTTATGAGTAAAATATTGTTATAAATTACATTAGTGTTACTTCATTAAGACTGTATGAGTAATACGGTTACAACCCACAATTTTGAAGCAAGAGTGCTTTCTTCCATTTTTGGTCTCACTGATATTTCTTTTAAATAAGAGTATACTCGGTTTATGGTAAATTATGGTACAAGTGTGTAATGTTGGTGATTACCGCTGAGGCGCCATTGAGATCCGCATCGCTAGGCGCATCGCCGTTAGGTGAAGGTCTTAAGAGAGTTGAGGACGGTAATCATCAATACACACGTGTATCATTCAACGTTTTTCAACACATTTTTGAAAAAATAATTCTAAAAATTACTATAATTTCATCAGTGAAAACTAGTTGTGAAAATTGTTTCGTACTGGCGGGAAAAATTAATCAGTTTTCCTAAGCGCATGCATGGCGATCTGCCATAGACTAAAGAATGAGGTAACCAATGTGTTCAGTAATGATCATGAACTTTCAAATAACGGTAAACGACAATGAAAGTTTATTTTAAATAGGTAATCAAGTAGGTATATGAGATAGAGAGTAATTTAGTATGTGGGCAGTAATGTTATGATTATCCAACAGACTTATAGCATTACATTAATATACCTCTTTACTAATAGCTTTTAGATGTTCAGCGAGTTCGCCCCTAGCAAACAAAGTAACAAGTGGTAACCGAAGTCTTCCTTGAGATAACGTGTGTCGTGTTACATTCTTAAGTCTATATACAAACTTAACTGGCCATCGCTCGTAAGGACTCCCTTCTCTTCTTATGGGATCTTTACTTTCACGAAGTCCTTATATTAAGCGGTTCTTTGTCTAGCCACCTCACACTTACCTCATATCTTGCGGTAGTTTGTTACATCTTGTATGACTTGTCAGCTCTAAGGAGTCTTAAAGTCTTACGGTTACTCGCAGCTAGGTCGACGACTTACTAAAGCTTCTCAAGGGACATGTCTAGATGGCGTGTGCATGAAGTTTATGTTTAACTAGATTGCGCTGTTGTATAATATTAATTCAAGACTAACCATTTGCGAGTCAGATATACTCGCTACAGCCTATATCTACACCGCCGAAGGCTCCGCGCAAAAAAATAATGTATCTTTAGTATTTCAGTACAAAAAAGATTACTTTTTAATCATTTAGATCCGACTGTCGAATCGCACCATACGTTATTATAACTGATTATCTCATGTGGTCGAAACTACGGGCCAAATAATGTCGATCGAAACGTGGGTGTTTATATATTTCTTGCATATATCCTTAAATAGTCAGGATTATTTGGTTCTGTTTTATTGTTATGTTGTATAAAGTTCAGTTTACATTCTAAGCACACCATACAAACGTCGGCTACCACATCTTAATTTCATATTTATCAATATTATTATAACCCGAATAGTTTATACTATGACAGAAGCAGTGCAATGATGGCCCCTAGCTGACTGTGGCCTGCCGCGCATAAAGTTTATGTTACAGAAACCGGTACGAGCTTGAGTAGACAGTATGGTCAAAGCCCATTTAACCAATGCGCCTAATGATGTTCTCCGGTATGTAACTTATTGAGACCTAGTTACTATTATATGTTAAGCCACTTTGCAATCCATGACCACTTCATTTTTTACAATGAGATCGCATTGTTATCAATCTATTATGAAACAAGTGCAAAAATCTCGGTAGTTAATTTAATGATCTATGAAACTTATGATCACGAATGTGTAAGAAATAAATAGATTTTGTTCATTTATTTGCTTGACGACATGTTATGAATGTAACAGTATAATTCCCAGTAGCGAAGAGTATTGTACTTAAAAAAAACTTAAATGTGAAGTTTCAAATAAACGCCGCAACATAAATTACACGTAACGCTAACGCGTTGACACTCGACAGGTGTCAGACCTATCGTTTTTCGATCACTTTTTATTAAAGCAGGAATGCCAACCCTGCACGTCACGTAGCTGCTTATCCCTTGGCCGATAAGGGTTGATAAATGTAGCCAGACTTTACATTTGTACGCTTTTTGTGCTGGAGAAATGTCACGTGAGAAACTTTTATATATTTTACCTCTATTGTAGGTGTTGGTGGGCTGAAACATGGACCTAGCAAGTTCACGAGCATGCCCGACATGGACCAATATAAAGCCATCCTTGGTTTATGCAATGCTTTCCAAAATGTGGAAGGCTTTGGGTTTAAGGTGCTGACAGTAGGTACATGCACTAGTTCATACTATATTAGTGTCGTAAGACTAGTCATAATACGTTTAATTATTAGTTCCATTCATATGAAACTGGTGTTCTGAAAAATATGGCGTTGGTTAAGAATTCCAAAATTAAACTTATGTTTTAAATTTAGCGATCAATTTGTTTCCGCGTCATTTGATTTTTCTTTGACACCTATCTGTTCACAATATGGAAAACTATTATCATATTAGCGGGTTATTTAGAAATACGAGTTCCACCGTGGCACCAGCGCCGTAGAAACAGCTTGAAGGATGTATGTAGTAAGGGGAAGCCACCGTAAAAGAAAACACTGCAACGAACGACCACTGCAGTACTGCAGTTGATTAAGTCGATCACAATTGACCATGGCCTCTCTTGCTCTCAAAGTGCTGGTCGTATTTCCCGCCACGCCAGCCGTAACAATATTATTGGCCAAGCCTTTACCAGCGCCAATGTTGCAGTCATTCTCGAAACGAGTTATCTAGTGCGTGACGACGGTAAAAGACCTGACATTGTTACCCTGGTTTCATAGAAGATAGGGCAGCTTTTGGATGCTACATGCGTTGATACTGCACAATACAGTTAGTAAAACGGAAGCATTTAGGCTACTTAGAGATCAGTGCAGGCCTGGCCTCTGTTGAATGCTCCAGCCCACACCCAATTGGCAGCGTGCCCAGCAAGTTAGCATCATAGTCCTTTTGCATTGCAATGCTTATTCGTTGAGTCACATAAGCGCTCTGATAAACATACAAAATAACATTTTAAAGAAATATTTGAGACATGAGCGAGATTTGCAAGTTAACAATGTTATAAAATGCATTTAGCAACATTGTTTAATGATACATAAACGTGAGTGCAATAACAATGTCACAGCAGTTGCCTTCTTGAAATCTTGTATAATAAAATAACAGTGGTGAACTTTTATATGAATTCAAATACGATTTGTAGTGTTAAATAAAATTTTAGTTTGTTGCCCTTATTTTGGTGCAATGATTTTTTATAATATATACATGAGCTTCATTTTCTTATTATATTGCTTTCTATGACGATAAATAAGTTCTTAGTCGGAAGAACAAAAAGCTAAAGTGACAATTCCAGCAATACTTCTAGTTCAGGTGCAGAGACGTGACGACACAGACACTAGGTCATCCTAACAATAAATAATATGTTTGAACGTGTATGTTTGGCTTATCAATATAATATTAATATGTGTGCAATGTTTCCACCAGAGTGACGGAGCATATCAGGAGTGTTTAAAACTTAGATACCGTAAGATCGGAAGTGGCAGAGCATTCCCAAATTCCAGGCGCCTACTGTATCCGCTTTGATAAGGCAGCCGTACGAGCACGAGAGAAGTTTTTCGTTCCGCGTAAAGTACGTGAGGCCATCTAAGTTAGACTCCACCCTAATTTTATTCGGGATCGTGGGTAGAACATTCCGCCGGCCTGGATACCAGTCTTCAATATTTATGATACGTCATCGGGGCTGTGGAACCGCGAAGATGACAGCACTAGTGTGATGTGTCAACAGTCCTATACATATCAAAACGACAGTGACAATCACTGTGAAAGTGACAGTTCGGACGGAGGAATATCGACTTTGACAGCTACGGCGTAACCGTCTTAACGCCAGAGGCCCACGGTGGACGCTGTGCACGATTGTGACTCCCAGACGAAGAACTTCAAATAAGTTCGAAACTGGTCGGAGAAATAACCGATTAATATTACGCGAGTCCTAGCCGGTTACTAAATAATAATAGATGAGATAGTGAAACTAAAAATAGAATTACCGGGCTCTTTCATAATAACTAGTATTTGTACTCCCCACTCGCCCGCCTCTATAATTTTATAATGGTGGAGACATTTGATTGATAAATAAATTCAAGTGTTATTTCAGCCACATCAAATTTGATTATTCTTGAGATACTTCGAGTGCACGATTGGAAATTTACTCTCGAGCGCAAAAGAAGGTTTTTGTTTAACTATCTCACCTATTGATTAGCGATGATGCGGTCAAATATATAATTCAGGCTAATCTAAAAGTACATGTGCTAAAGGACAATTGACATAAAACAGCGATAAGTGCTTGGTGATCATATTTCAATTTGAAAATGGTAACGACCGTTATTCTAAGACTACAACAGGGACCGATAGCTTAACGCGCCCTCCGAAGCACTACTGAGCGCAGTAAATGCAACGGCGGCCACCTATCCTAGTAATGACCGCAGCGAACGTTGCTACACCTAGTTGATCTGTTAAGAATGACTAAGGATGCTCCTCTACGAGCGTTCGAGAACGTATATGACTTTACTTTAGTACCTTAATTGCCTAGTAACTTAAATAGTCATGATAATTGTATGGGAAACTAAACTTTTTAGGTTACTATGTCAAATCAAAGTAAAGATAGTAATGAAATAAAAATTTAATGCGTACTGTTTTAATAACAAAGCAGTTACTAAGCCAGCACAAGAAAGCCAAACAGCCAACAATATGAGACCGCCTTCTCACATCAACCACCCTTTCCGCTTCGTTTAACTTAAATCAGAGTGAAATATACAGAGGCGGCTCGCTGCCGTTAGTCTAATGTCAGTTGTGAACGCAGAATGTCGTGGTTTTCATTATCATTTTCACGAAGTCGAGACCTTTTAAGGATCATTCTTATAATAAATAAGAGATGTGGTGGACGTAGCCATTATATCCGACCAGTTTCATCTTTATGTTCATGGAATTAGGAGCTGTCGCAGTTAGTAGACATTTTGTACACTCGGTTTGATATTGGTTTTTGCAGAGTATCTAAAAAGCCTTTAGATCGTCTCAAAGAACCTTTTTTATAACGCTTCATGTTACTTCTTATATAGTACCTATATTTTGGTGTAGTATTTCAAAGTTATATCCAATGCGAGATGCTAATATTCGGTTTTCAAATAAACACTTCTGGTTACATTTAAGAAAACAATTACCGACAGCGGATGGATGTGTTGTTTTCTGTTATCTCAAATTCGTGGGTAACGCTGGCGATGACATCTATGATTAAAATCTACGTTTCTTAGAAATGTCGAGTCAGTAAAAAGCGTAAGGTATAGAAAAAGACTTCGCGTATTTGCACTCACATCCCGGAATAATTTGCCGTACACCTTGACCTACTTTCTTATAAGGGAAAGGAGGAAATAATTTAGTACGACGCCCCCACCTGTGTGCGCTTTGAAGGGCTTAAATCGAATCGTTTCGGGGAGGACTTCTATTATTGGTTTTATCATGAATTTCGGTTTTAAGACCCTGACGTTATTCCTTGGTAAAAATTGGGCCGGGACCTAAGACAAGGAAAAGAAATCTCTTATTTAAGGATATGTGAGCATGTACATTCGTAAAGGTAAGAAACTGATGAGTGCTGGGTTTTATTTGCTAAGAAACTTTACATTTAATCTGTTCAAGTTCTTCTGTAAACTCAAAAAGTGCTTTCAAAAGTACATTATAACATCGAAACTAGCAGCTAAACTTTGTCAGAGGAAACTTCAACTGCACAACAATGAAATTCGTCTTTTCGTAAACATTCAAGTTGGTAGCAGGATGCGAAATTGCACAGCACTAGTAGCTCTACAATGTAGACATGGTGACAAAGAATATGTCTCGCGCAGACGACAAACTTTCCGAATCAATCCTTGAGGATAGATTTCAAGTTAAACAGCTGAATTACTTAGCAGTTTAGAGGAGGATATGTAGTTAAGATAAGACAGTATGTCAACTTCATACGAAGCTTGTTTTAGGACTGTTCCATTCCCTTCTAATATATCATTATATAATATGAATATGAAGAAAAAGGCGTCGAAAGAGCAGCATTACACTTCTCACGGCAATGTATTAGGGTGTTGCTGAACGTGTACTGCGCATGACAGGCTTCAATCACCCTTAAGCTTTTATAAGCCGAAAAGTAGCAGCTGCACTACCAACGAAAGTTACAAAGTAGTTGTCCTTTTTTTATTGCTTATAGATAAGCCTTTGACAACAAGCTCACCTGATAGTAAGTGATGATGTGGTCGAAGGTGTTAACAGGCTTAACCTAGAATTACTGGCTCTCAATGACAGCTGTCGGAACACACCGTTAAGTACTTGGCGACAGATTTTCTACTTGAGGGTGATTGAGTATTCATTATAGTTCTACTACTGTTTCTATCATCTGTGTTGTCGCTAGAGCCATGTGCTACTTCTAACAGAGAATTAACTAGTCAGTAAACGCGGGTATCTGAGTTTATATTGCGATTTGAGTACCAGGCTTGCGGTGAATTAGTTAACTATGAGTTAGTACTTGAGCGCTTATCCGACTAGTTTGGAAATCATTATTTTGTACTGAAGATTCCACTTTAGAGACGTAGTTAGTATATAATTACGGACTCACCGGTACAATTAGGAGCATGTCCTGTACGGGTTTCCGTTTCAAATAGAACCGTCCAAAACTATATCTACTCATACGCACTATGTGATTCGGTATCCATTATTTGAGGACACATTTTTCGTTCAGAAACAAAACGAATATAAAAAAGTCAACATGTTTATAAAACTGAATAATTTAAGATACTATCGATGACCAGACAAAATATCATTCAGGCTTTTGTTTCACAGCTACCAGTTATTTCCACGCCGGATGATTTTGCGAACGCATAAACTAGCTTTTATACAGAAAATAAATAATACTTTAATTTTACTTTATCTTTTTGGTTTATATTGTGTGAAAACAGATGAAGATTTATGGCGAATAACTCTTTCGTTGCGAACTGAAAAGTTGTAATTTGTATACCCGTATATTAAAAAATATATTTTAGTAAGCGTTTTACGCGATTAGCATTTAAATTATCATCTAAATAATTCACCGTTCTCACCGACACCTACCTGTTATTTTGTGGGAAAACGTGCCATTTCACGGATTCCATTAAGAAAAGGCCATGAGACCTTTGTCTGTTAGATACTTCGGCTCCTCTAATTAGCGTTATCAGAGGAAGCTTTTCCGGGAAAGCTTTCTGACGTAATTATTCATTTAGGCTCAATTTCGCAAAGGATTTGGAAGCTTTGGTAGATGTTAAACACAGTTGCAAATGCGCAATAATTATCTTTTATCTTAAGAAGAGTGTAAACTTGCGATTTGGTTGTTTTAGTATATTAGTTTACGAGTTTAACTGATGTCAATTTATACCCGAATTGAACATGTACATTGATTATTTATTTTAAAAAGCTCTTATGAAATTATTTAATGACAAATGGCCAACTTTCTGAAATAAACAGCAAATATGTTACCTATATGTGCTTTCAAAAGACAATTTTCAGGTTACATTTTTTTCGACTATTTATGTACCTTTTAATGCAATCATGGATAATAATAAAAATCTATTTGTATGTAACTGGTAAATCCGGATAATATAGTGTAAAAAGCTCAGTATACAATATTTTTATTTGAATATAGCCTAAAGCGAATATTTCAAATTCGAGAATAAAATAATGTTTACAATTTCCTCAATAGCGATTGTATAAATTACCATAATAAATGGTAACGTCAAGAACTCAAAACGATTTCTAAGTGAATCAAGCGATAAGGAAAGCAAAATAAGTAAATCAAAACCTTTTTAAAACTCTCACGAAAGCTAAGCAATTGAATTGAACAAGGATAAAACGAATACAAAATAAATTCTAATATTCATTATGTAATTATATAGTTCAATATAATATAAAAAATAATAAAATTATAGGGTTGCGTCCTCGTTAAGAATTTAAAGGCTAATTTGCAAAAATCTTTAAACTTGTTGGAAGTAAAGCAATTTCGACATTGATTACAGAAAAGGAAAGGTCTGAGTGGAACATGTGTTTATTTTTTTAATACAGAAAATCTCTGTATCGTAATTGGTCACACAGATAATAATAATAATATAAGCTTTTTATTTTCTTACACTCTTCTTACTTAAGTAACATTGTTCTAACTTTTTTCTTAATTTTACAATACAATACATTTTAATAAAAAATCCTAATCTAAAGTGTAAGTACCGCTTTGAGCGGTGAAAGCCTCGTCCATCTGCCTCCATCTCTCCCTATCTCTCGCTGCCCGGCTCCAAGTAATACCGGCTGTTTTGGCGATGTCATCGCACCACCTTTTACACGGTCTTCCTGGTCGTCTCTTTTTATCCATGGGGTGCCAGTTAGTTGTTGTTTGCGACCACCTTCCGTCTGTTACCCGTTGTAAGTGTCCCGCCCATTTCCATTTTAGCTGAAGGACTTTTCTCACTGCGTCTTTTGCCTTCGTCTTCTTCCTTATAGTGCTGTTATCTTTCAGCTTGTGGCCTGTGTAACTTCTCTCGATTCCTCTTTGACACACTCTTATTTGATCGAGTGTCTTCTTCGTGAGTGGCCATGTCTGGCATGCATATGTGAGGCATGGTAACAAACACATTTCCATTGCTTTCGTTTTTAATTTAATTGGTAAGTTGTTTTTGAAAATATCTTTCATACTCCAGTATTTATTCCACGTGGTTTTTGTCCTTCGCAAAATTTCTTTTTCAGTGCAGTTTTTGAAGGTGATCAGATGTCCTAAGTATATATAGTCCTCTACAAAATCCAAATATGTGTTTTGAATTTCTATGGGTACCTTTTGTCTGTTGGTCATTATTTTTGTCTTATCTTCGTTGACTTCTAGTCCTACTTTCTTGCTTTCTTCACAGAGCGACTCTAGCATGGTTTGTAGTTCTTGTGGGTCTTCTGAAAGCAACACAATGTCGTCAGCGAAGCGTAAATGTGATAAGTACTTTCCGTGTATTTTTAAGCCTTTTCTCTCCCACTCTACTTTCCTGAAGACTTGTTCAAGTACAGCTATGAAAAGCTTTGGAGAGAGGGGGTCACCTTGTTTCACACCTCTTTGTATTATGAAGGGGGGTCCACGTTTTTCTAAAGAAATTTGTGAGGTGCTGTTCTTGTAAATTTCTTTTACCAGGTCTAAGTAATCTTTATTTACTCCTTGTGTTGATAAGGCTTCCCATATAGAGTCGTGATATACTGAGTCGAAAGCTTTCCGATAATCAATAAATATGATATATAAAGGTTTATCATATTCATTATATCTTTCTATTATCATTTTCAGGGTATGAATGTGGTCTACTGTTGAAAAGTTTTTCACAAATCCAGCCTGCTCTACCGGTTGGTTTTCATCTATAATTTTTGTCAGGCGTCTCAGAAGAGTTGTAGAGAACAGTTTATACAAGCATGATGTTAGGCTTATTGGCCTGTAGTTCGAAATTTGGTTTGCGTCACCTTTCTTGTAGAGTAGTACTATGTGTGAGTTAGTCCATTGCTTTGGTATTTGTTTTGTAATAAGTATCTGATTAAAGAGGTTGGTTAGCGGTGCTACCAGGATGTCTTTACCTGCTATAACCATTTCATTTGTTATGCCGTCCGGCCCTGGGCTTTTTTCAGTCTTCAGTTTCTTGATTGATTGTAATATTTCGTTTTCCTGGAATTCTGGTACATGTTCATTATTTTTAGGGACTAAATTAATATGTCGATTGTGAAGTATGGAATCTTCCATCGAATAAAGTTTTCTGTAAAAATCAGTTGCTATTTTCATTATCCCTTCTCTGTTTGTGACAATTTGTCCTGCTGTATTTTTGAGTTGCCCCATCAACTGTTTTGAGTTGTTTAGATGTTTATAGGCTCTTTTAACAGCACCAGAGTGTTCTAGATACTTTTCTATAGTATTCATTCTATATTTCTTAGTATTATATTTTATATATTTATGAATCTTTCCGTATAATTTACTCAGTCGATCTTTTTCATCTTTTGTTTTATTTTGTTTCATTTGCAGTTTGTGTTTTTCTTCTTTCAGTTCTATGATTTTATCTGTCATTATCTCCAGGTTTTTAATACTTTTTTGGGGTATGCGGGCAGAGCTACAACTTTGAATAATGTTTTTCTCTATACTGTCATAAAAATCTTGTACCGGTTTATGTTCTACATTGTCATAGTCGCCTTTATGTAATTCCGTGTTGTATTTTTGGGTATCTATATTCTTCTGAGGTTTTGTTGAGTAGTGGTAAGCTCTCGTATGATTTTTGCTTTTTATATTCAGTGTTGCTCTAACCATTCGGTGGTCACTTGGATGCTTCAGATTACTGATGACACAGCAGTCTTCTAATAATCTTGGGATATTGGTGGCAATGTAGTCGATCTCATTCATTACTTTACCATCAGGTGACCTCCACGTCCATCTTTGCTTAGGACTTTTCTTAAACATTGTGTTCGCTATTTTGAGATTTTTTTGGAGGCAAAACTGTACAAACATTTCCCCTCTTTTATTTCTCTTTCCATATCCATATTTCCCAAGTGCTCTGTTTTCTTCTTCCTTCGGATCTCCTATTTTTGCATTCATGTCTCCTAGAAAGAGAAGCCTTGACGAACTGTGCTCTAAAGTTGTTTCTAGTGAAATGTAAAACTCTTCTATTTCTTTTTGATCCGAGCTTGAGGTTGGGGCATATGCTTGAACTATTGTAAATTCTTTATCATATATACTTATTTTAATCAATGCTGCTCTACCTGATATCCCTTTAAAATCGAGTACTGTTATATTAGTTTGTTTTCTGACCAGAAAGCCTATGCCATTCCTTCCTTTTGTTTCACCATGAAAGTAGAGTCGGTAATTGTTTCTATCTACTATTATATTGCATCCTTGCCTTCTGGTTTTGCTTATACCTATTATATCCCACTTTAATTGTGATATTGCATATTCTAGTTCGGTTATTCGTGTTTCATTGGCTAGAGATCTAACGTTAAATGTTGCTATGTATATTTTGTTACATTTTGCATTTGGAGGGTTTCGGTCTACTACCCCCGTGCTGACCGGGCATATTGGGGGAGGTTTTTCACAATAAGTTCTTTCTTTGTTTTTCTGTTTCATGCTAGAGTTTGCGGCGGCAGTGTGAGAGGCAGTTGATTGCTATTCGAAGGCGATAACTTCATCCGCGGTAGACGCGGGCGACGTCGGTTTTGGGTTTTCCTGGCGTTTTCGCACGTAGTTTGTAATGGTGCTCTGGTTGCTCTTGAAGTATACTTTATTCTTCTTTGAAGCTTGATATTTAGTATTATCGTCTGGGTTAGATGATGAGCTTCTTGCCTGGTTGGGAGGAGTGATCGCTAACTCTCTCTTTTTTGAGTTTGAAATGTAGGGTTCATTTCGTTTTCCGTGACTCTGGTTCTGCTCTCGTACTATAATTTTATCATACCTTAGATACGCCATTTTTCCTTCTTTTCTCTCTTTTTGTAGCTGTGCCTGGAGTGATTTTCTAATTTCAAGGATTTTTGGTGCAAAATCTTCTTTTATATAGATTTTTGATTGGTCTAATTTCTTCTTATTTTTCAAAATAGATATTTTCTTTCCATATGTGGTGAGAGTAAGGTTTACTGGGCGTATGTTCTCATCTTTAAGTTTTCCCATTCTTCTCACTACTTGGATTTCATTTTTATGGCACTCTATATTCATTTTTCTTAAAACAGTTATTACCTTTTCTTCCAGCTCTACATAAGACTTCTCGCCTTCGTCGATACCGAAGAAAATTATATTTCTTTCTCTTACTTGTTTCTCTATTTGATCTATTCTTCTCTCTTGGTCTGCATTTGTTTGGTTGATTTTTCTATCTCTTTATTTATGTAATCGAATTTCTGATCAATATTTTCGTTGATTTTTGAAGTTACACGTTCTTCATGTTCGCTCATTGCGATATTTATATCACTTTTAATCTGGATTCTGAGATCGTAAAGTAATTTTTCCATAATTTGTTTTTATTTTTGTTGTTAGCTACAGCTGGTGCCCTCTGGTGTCGATTTCGTGTACTTGGGTATAGAATAATTGGTTGCTACAGCTTATGACCCCTAGTGGCGATTATACGTACTTGTACTGAAAAATACTTGAAGTTGAGTTCTTGAGTGTTGTCGCTACTCGCCGCTAGGTGACAGTCTGGGTCGTGCAGTGCCCTCTAGTTCGTTTTGGCTGAACTAAATATTGAACCAAATATTAGTTTGTCCACTTCCCCACAGATGGCGCTATACTAATATATTGAGATTTCGAACAAGTAGATTGTTGATAACGGTTTTTGAGGTTATGTTTTCGAAATAAAAACACTGATCTTTCACTGAGTCACTCGTGTTGTAGGTAGTGTATGTAGCGCACTTGCACAGTCTGGGGAATTAAGTATTTACTTTGTTCTGTCCACTCGTTTCACTATGTTTTATCGAAAAGTTCGCTACGTTTTCCACGCTTTATTGCACTTCACAGAACGTTTTTTGAACACTGTCTACACTGTTGCACCAGTAAAGCGAGTTCTTCTTCCTAATTCTTCTATTTGTTGCTTGAAATATGAAGTATTTTCCGATGAATCGTAATTTAATTTGGAGGCCGTACAAAACAATGTTATCTATACTGCGCCCTCTAGCGGAAAAAAGTCACACAGATAAATAAAATGAATTCTGAAGCAATAAGTTCGTATAACAGATTCGTCAAACCGACTGGTAAACGTTCAAAGAGAAATTTAATCATGTGTATTACACGTAATTGCAATGAAAATCAAATTTCCATTTATGAGCTTGTAGAGCATGACCAAAATATTCCAACAAAGGCACTAAATATTGGTTTATCTTTTCCCCGTTTTCGTCCGTACCTAACAAATATGCGTACGTGATAGATATTGAAAGAATATTTTCCAGCACGACTTGAAAACTTTTATACTTAAACATGAGAAATTGGTGTTTTCGAAGTTTTGAGTATGCGAAAGATGCTAAGAACTGTAACATGGTCCAAACTTATAAGGTTTGAATGCATTTGAATAGGAGCTATAGCTTATTGCTATATGACCTACCTTTCACTTGCTTCTACAAGATTCACTTTTTCAAACTATAAGGCTTACGTAATGTTTTTTCATAAGAGACATTTTATGTCAGATAAAACATTTTGATTTAAAGACAAATAATGTTTTTTGTTCTCCAAGAAGATAAACGTTAACACCGAAGTTAATTGTGATTCGGAGTCGCACACTAAGGTTTCTGTATCGTCACAATATGTGATTGTAATCAAATTATTACCTTAAAAAAATCGACTTCCACATCTTAAGAGTATGAAAGGAAATTTCGTTTTAATAGGATGGCATAGGTATTTTTCCAGCTAGATTGATATTAGAACTAAATAACTTAAACTATTATGATGAAATTTTCATGCGATCAATGTAGAAGTATGTGCTTATTAAATAAAATAAAAAATTTGTCTGAATCGGTTCATAAGTGAGGGAGTTCCGAGGTAACAAACCCAACATATACAAAAACCGACACAAGAACTTCCTCCTTTTTATAAAGTAAGTTAAAAATCATATCGATTTAATTTTTTCGCCCAGAATTTAATTTCGCCCCTTATTTTGTTTATTGTTATTTTACTTGAGTTTGTGTGTCGTAATCATAATAATTCGAAAGCGATCTATACCTCCAAATATTTTGGAAACCTGAAATTTTTCAGGATTCCTTGTTTTTGTTAGTTTTCTCTATAGCGCAAGACACTACTTACAACTTGTAGATTTTACTGACACTTTGTGTTAAAATGAATGAATGAAATAATTGACCGTCAGAAGACCTTCGTAGACATTTTAATCAGTTAAATTATTTGGATTTAAAGAACAATGGCGAACTCCCATACATGGTTTTATTTGACAAAAAAATATTGCTAATTAAGATGAAAAAAAAATGTAAATGCTACAAATTTCCGATTCCAATGGTAATAGAATTTTGTCAGAGAAAGCCTACGTTTTAAGATATTAATGTTTGTAGGTTATATTTTATCTTTTTTGAAAAGTTTTCTTAGATTCATTTTGTTATTTATGCATAGGATGTTATTCTGCTAGTGTTAGTTACCTAGATAAGTTTATGTTAGATACAAAACGAAAATAATTGTAACTGTGAACATATAAAAGTGATACTTATATTGCTTAATTTAATTACGTTTACATCGTTTTTCTGTTTGAAATTCGTTTAGATAATTGTCTTATCTTAGAGAGATTATGTAGGTAGATACCTAGGTTATGTATAATCTAAGCATCTTATCCCAATAGTAGTAATGTAAAAGTATATATATATATACATATATATATATATATATATATATATATATATATATATATATATTCTTTAAACATTGTTTGTTTTAGTTGCTCACACTACCACCCTCACCACCTTCGACCACTATTTTACCTGTGGGTAAGTGATAATTTTGTCATCAGGCTTAGCATAGAATAGGAACTGATTCTCCAGAATGCAATGTAGGTGCTTGGCGATATACTATCTACTACAGGCAAGCATATATTTGCTAATTAGGTACAACACTAAACTATGTTTACCTGAGTAATTGTTAAAAAGGCCATTTTGTACAATTGAATAAGGTAATATAACTCCAAGGTCTAGTAAAACAAGAATAAGTGATACTTACATTAATTTTGATTTATTCTTCATCATCTTCTCGTCAAACATCATCATCTAAAAACTCTGCTGGTGCTAAAGAGGCAAAGTCTAAATGCAAAAGGTGATATACATAAACACGTTAGGCATAAATCAAGAATCCAAGGGCAAGCACAGGTCACAAATGAAATACTAGTAATATCAGCGGCAGTCTGCGTTAAGTAAAAAAAACTAATGAATTCCCTAAAAAAACACATCACATCAAACAAGCGCGGAAGAATTTGTGGTTTGTTTTCTGTCATGTGATTTGATATGTAGGGATGATCATCGATTTTCGATAATCAGCGATGTTAGAAGATAAATTATCGATGTTGCATTTACAAAACATCGTGATATCGATGTCACACACACATAATCGAAATTCGGATATTACATTCGGATACTTTGTCTTGTTCGTTTTGATCTGTTGACTGCTGTATCTGTCTCGTTAATGTGCGACGTCTGCGCCGTTCATCCGTTGAAAATAAAGTTATTGTTAATTGGTATTTATACCAAACTTGGTAATAACAACATGTAAATAACAACACGTAAATCAATATCGCGTTTTGTAGTCATCGATTAATACTAGCGAAACATTCTTGGTATTCAATTCAAATGGTCTAAAGACACAGACTACTTGAGAGCTCTCTAAAAACCAAGTCTTCATAACAGTAATTCTTGTCACATTTTTAAGTAAGTAGTAGTCAAACTTGACACAAAAAACTGAATAAATATCGATATATGAATCGATACTTGCCTGCTTGCAGTAGGACAGCTCTAAGGTAAGAGGTGTATTAGCTATTTTTGAAATATGTTACTACCGGAAATTATAAAAACTTCTCTTAAAATCATCATTTTTCGTAGGCTTTACCAACTAATGTGTTAATTGAAAAAATACACAAAAAACATTCAAATAACATAAGCTACTCAGATATTTCCATTCGCTCAAAGAAATGCCAACAAATGTTTAGCCATTGTTCTTTAAACATTACACAAGAGTAGTAACACATTTTTTTCACATTTATCAATTGAATCAGAAATATGTTCAAATCTTGATATGTTGCAAATATTTGGCTTTTCAGTATTTACTAGAATCCGAAGAGACAAAGAACTTTAGGACAACACGTACTTCTGCCCTCACGGAATGTTAAACACATCACATATAGACACACTAGAATGCGTGTGCGTGCGTGGAATGCAGAGCTAAAACTAACTACGGCGGTAGCAAGATAGATTGCCAAATACCGATTCTACATTGAAATGTCAAAACCAGCTTTGCCATTTATTTCCGTTCGTCGGTCGTATTATCATAAAAATTGTTCTCTTGTAGGGGAATAAAACGAAATAACCCAATACAACCCAAGTTTCGGCATCGCAAGACTCGTGCATTGAATACCAACGACAAGAATCAGAGGGTTCCGGTAATATTACAAGGAAATGCTAAAAACACACACATGGAAAAAAGTCAAAGCCCTGAAGGTTGTCACTTTGGTACTGTTTTTGGTCGCTGTGTTCTGATGTGTGTTTTAAAATTTTCACGAAGCTCGCAGTTGTTGGGTAAGTTTGAATTGTGTTCGTATTTCTACAAACTATAATAATTATTTGAACTAAGGTGTCCGTCCGGTAAAAACATTGATTCAATATAGGAAGTTGAAACAATGGATCCCTTTAAGGATTCGAATTTTCGAATTTATTTATTGAGATTTAACAACTTTATATTTGAGGGTGATGGGCGCAGTGCAGTTCATGACAAAATGCGTCTATTATAATTTATAGGCAGAGGTTACCACTTTACACCATGCATCAAACTTGTTCCGTTACCTATTCAAATAAATAAATAAAATTAAAAATAAAATGCGAAATTGATTGACCTATATATTTATTAATTATGTTTTTTAAACCGTATGATCAATTATAGGTATACAGCACAGTACATAGCAACAAATAAAAGCTTCTTGTATGATCCATTCACTTCCAAGCGACAACTTTTATCTTCAACAGTCCATTAAAAATAAATGTTCAATGTCTACAATTCATTTGGAAAATAAAAGCTTTATTTACGAGCCTTTGTAACTGAACGAGTTAAGATCAATAACAAAGACTTTAAAAAGAATTCAAGACAATGTATTTCGTCGCCACCTGAAATAAAAGGAAATAGAATTAGGTATTCAATGGACTTGTGCTCTCAAAGAAATGTTTAACATCAGCAATTGTTATAAAAATTTTCTTATATTTTTATTTCATTTAAGTCACGACAAGCGAAACACAAAGTGGTTCTATAAGGTGCTTAATGGCGCGGGTTCGAATTCGTCACGTTACTATAATATTTCTCTCGTTATTGTTTGGTAATATAGTCCTAAGAGCATGCGTCGTTGCATAAATAGGACTAAACTTATAGGATCAACAAGTTTAAGGCTAATTGCAAAAATGTGTCTTGTTTGTTGTTCCGAACTATTTGCACGTGTAGCTTTCGCTTCGTACACGTCTAAATAAATCAGAACGCATCGATATGTCGTGTTGGAGCACGATTTCTTATAAATAACCTTGAAACTTGAAAATAATTGCGTATTGTATTTTTCTTAAAACTTATTGATTAAGATTACTAATTGTTACTGTGTACGTTAAGATGTGAGTGACTTGACGCGTGATCCAATTCCTTCCCCATTCCCTGACTTTGACTAAATATTTACTGCACGACCTTGACCCATGAGGAATCCATTGCCAGAAAATAATTGTAAGTCCTTTAAGTCTAATTTGTTAGGTTAGTATAAGTACATTTTAGCACCGCGAAACGCGGATCAAGTTACGTCACATCTGCAGCTTGCTCAGTGCAGATGAGGTTTTCTTCCATCGCATCTAGTTTCCTGCAGGAGTCAGGCTTCGACGGTAACATTTGTAGTACAACGTACGTTGAACTATAGATGTCGCTCCATCTCCATATGATGGATAAGAACGAAAGGACAAATTAGGGTCATGATTCAGGTGTCATATTGGCTGAGCGGTTAGAGCATAACCCGATTATAGAGGTGGTTGGCGCGGATTCAAATCCCGCACATGACATAATTTTTCCCCTCGTTGTAATTTTGTAATGAGATAATAAGGCAAGTTCGAAGCAAGTCTGCATCACTGGTAGTATAGCTGGCCTAGCCGTTATTTATCAGTCAACTAGGTTAAGTAATGTTCGCTGCGGTCATTACTTGGACGGGTGACCGCTTGTGGCATTTACTACTGAGCGCTTCCTTACTTCGGAGGGCACGTTGTCGACCTCGTTGGTTGTTTTATGGTGGCAGTCGTTATATAGGGTGGTAGGGCATTTTGCAAATACCCGCTGAGCTAACTGACACACTCAGGCAGAAAGTTATGATCATTATTTTTTATGTAAGTATAAGAAATAGAAAAGATTTATCCATGTACATTTATATGCCACTATTATAAATTCATTTGCTGAATAAATTCAGTAAGTGCTGTTCTGAGGGCATTTAAAACGGGTTTTCCGCGGGTCGTAAGTTAAATATCAATAAGAAACTTTGATCAAATACAAAATTTAACATCATGCCTTTGTACAATAAGCTACGCCATGCAGTAAGTCATCAAAAATGATTTATTTGCAGCAGAAAATCAGGTGTTGAGGGATTAATTAATTAAATTAATATGAAATAATTATGTTTTTCACCTAAATATGGAACCTACTTCAACACTCATAAGTGTGCAATAACTTGTTGAAGTCAGTACAACGATAGTTCCAAAGGAACTATTATCACAATATTGTGCGCATGGTAACGACTGCGACAAGTTATTTCACCCCTTTTGAGTCTTGAAATCGGGTCCATTTTAAAGTAAAAAGAAATTGCATTCTTTTTAGTGACCATTGCTACCTACGGGACCGATTGTCATTCACTTTCAATGACTGTATAATATCAAGATAGGAAAACACTTTTCAATTATTGTAGTGTAACTCAAAAACGGCTGGGGACCCAGTTTGATGAAATTTAAATGGGATCACACCTACACTCATTATACCTCCTCCTTTTTTTAAGTCGGTCAGAACGTAATAAAATCCCTCATAAGCACAGAATGAAGAGGCTTGTACTGGGACTATATTAGTCTGTGATAGTTCTAATCACGCCTTTTTTAATCTGTCGCCAAGCATTTAACGGTGAGTTGCAGCTGCAGCAGCTATCTTTGGGAGATTTTGGTCAAAGGCAAGTAGTAAACTAATACTTTATAATTTTTTGTATCAACATAATACTTATCTAAGTATTAAGAGTGTAATGATTATGATTTACAACCTGAATGTAAACGTATGTTATGAAATGTTCTAACCGTAAAAAGGTTACGCAAAAAAATAAAATTAAAACAGAAATGTTTCCAACGCAAGTGCTCTATACTTCGTTGTAAATTTAAAATACACAAAGGAATTCACAGTTTGTTTTGTCGTTACTGTGTTAAATTTTGACAAAGGAGACCAGAAAACAAAATTTAGTTGGTGTTTACAAATACTGGATTCAAGAGAATTTACAAAATAAAACTTTAGATGTTTTATTAAAAATTGTGGACATTAAAAAATGCCCTACCACATAACAACCGCCATCCTAAGACAACAACCGGGACCGACGGTTTATCGTGCCTCCGAAGCACGGAAGCGCTCAGTATTAATGTCACTAGCAGTCACCCATCCAACTTATGACCGCGGCGGACGTTGCTTAACTTTGCTGATCGGTTAAAAACAGTAAAAGTAAAAACAGTATTTGAAATTGCAATCATAAGGACCTAATTTGTGTGTTCTTGAGTGCAATTCCTATTTTAATTCTTCTATAAGCCTACTTAATCTTGGACCATTTCGTTACTTACTAAAATTCATTAGAAACCTCTGTCGTGGTTATCAAAAAAGTACCGATTTATCTATTCCGAAAACTCAAAACTACTACGTTATACAATCATCATATTCTTATCCTTATAACGCGTATGTGGAGTCAGTGCAATATGTTTTATCTAATAACACAAAATATGACTGAAAATAACATATATTAGAATCAGCTGACTTTCAATCTTTCTTTCTATTAATTGCTTATATACATCAACTTTTGAGAGCTAGAAATAAATGGCCAGAAAAAATTCTATAGATTTATAAAGCTTTTTCTCGCAAACAAAATCTGTACAAAGTTTGTACTCCGTCATGGAATAAAAACCGCGGTCGCCTATTAGTAAATTCAAGTTACTATTAGGCAAAATAGTTTACAGTTATATAAACTCTGTTCAGTAGCTTGCAACCAAAATTAAACAATAACATAACGTGCTGTTAACATTCATGATGTTACTTCGCAATATATATATTATAGTTAAAGTTTCGAAGTGTACTTAACTATTAAGTTCATTGTAATCCGATGTTAGCGAGCAGTATGTTTAAATAGTTTAGTTTCAATTACTTTTCAAGCATTCGTTCATACCTTTATGACATTTAATATGTAGCTGTTAATGTAAGGTTAATTGTCAAAATAAGATTTAATTATGAAGGTTAATTGTCGAATTTAGAAGATTTGCCTTCTGTTTTGGTGGTTCTATTTTGGTAATTACACTAAGTTTTTTGTGGCTCACACTTTTTTTTACCTCCGATTTAAGTGGATTCCACACACAACAAAAAACAACTTGAACTTAATAACTTACTCGCAATGAATAATGTTAAAACATTTCAATTTCCTTTTATGGTGTTTTGTTTGCTTAACTTCTATATTTTTTCAAAAGTCCTTTTCTCTTCTGCAATATATATCAAATTACAAAACAAAAGTAGCAGGAAAGTCGTAAAAAGTAATGCATGGCATTGTTTTATAGTGCAATACAGTATTTTGTGATTCCGCCAATTTCATGAAAATAGAGTATCAATAGTTGATTGTTCCCAAAGCCACCGTTCTCTCTGGCTTCTCGCTGGGTCTATATTAATAGTAGAAAATGCAAATTGAAGCTTTTTCTCTTAAAGTACACTGTTTTAGGCAACTGTACGGCTATGTTTTTTTATGTTATTGTGACGGAACAAGCTGGGGCCCACCTGGTGTTAAGCGGACTAACCTCTGCCTATAACAGATGCATTTCGTCACAAGTCACGAATTGCACTGCGACACTCACCTTAAGACATAGTTCTTAAGTCTCATGTGCCTGTAATTTCACTGGCTCTCAAGGACAGCTGCCGGAACACACCGTTAGGTGCTTGGCGACAGATTTTCTACATGAGCGTAGTCGCTAACCAGGCGGGCATTCACAAATTGCACTTCCACCATGCGGTGAAGTTCAAGCCCGCGGCGGGATTTAAACCATGGACCTGCTGCGCGGCAGTCCATAGCCAATGCCACTGAGCCATCACTGCTTCTACCTACAAAATATTAATAGATCACTGGGAAACAACAACGAACCAATATTTCTCAGACAAATTAAGGATATTGACGATTTCAACGAAAAAATACTGTACAAAAAGGCCCCTTTATATACTGTGATCGTCAATCTGCCTACTTCCGCAGTAGATACCTGTTTGAGCTTTAATCTTCAAACAATTATGCGATACCTCAAAAGACTTCCACAAACGCCCACGAAAATTTCATTCAATGATTCATCCCACGTAAAAAGACGCACATAAACGTAAGCCAAATTGAAAGGGGCGATGTAAAAGCCGCATTGTCGTTTAAAGTGAGAGGAAACGCTAAATGGGGAAGTGGATTCGATATTTTCGATTGGCAAGCCGATGGAATCCTTCAATGAATCGGTCCTTAGAATCAAATTTTAAATGAGCATACAAATCGTGCAACCATCAAAATTCGAAATTCTTAAAATCTACCTACTCATTTTATAAATACTATTCTTCAGTTAAAAATAATATAGTATGGTCTGGTAAAAAGGGTCCTAGCATTTCCATATACATTTCCATCAATATCCACGAAAGAGATACTCTATTATAAAACTATACTCCGAGCATATAAGTACAATTTATTAGGTCTTGGTACTTCTGCCCTCCTGTTAGATACTTAGAAAATGTATGAAATTGGAACTTTAATGTTTAATTTATTTTGCAAACCATACTAAAGTGATTATCATAATATGTTATATAAGTTTATTATAAAAGCAGGCAAGACAGATCGATACAGTAACATATTACTTTTGTATGGATCCCATATTTTCACATATTTTCATTACGAAATAAAAATCAGGATCAGATTGGAATAAAAATATATTGATAATATGTGGTACCTGCCTATTCAAGGGACCTTCACACCGAAAAGAGGCAATAAAGGAAAGTTGATATTTAAATTTAAAAGGCACAATAAAGTTACTTAATATACAGCGCCCAACCAGCGCAAGTAGTTTCACAGCGGGAAAACTCAGTAATATACTTTCAAAGCGGTCAATATCGAAGTTGTTTTCGACGTTATCATCAAGGTAGTATATTTAATTTAGTTCTAGGACGAATAATAAAATTCACTGTCTTCTGTTTGGGGTACACGTGAATGTATTTATCTAAATGTAAGTTGTTTTATGAATATTTCAGCCACATCTATTCTGGACAATTCTGTAGTTGTCATAGCCAGAAAAGAATACATTATAGTCTTGGGCTGAATGCCAACATAACACTTGGTTATGTAAAAACCTAAGTACTTGACTAGCCAGTCTGAAATAAATTCGAAAGTACAACGGTCGTAAAACAATTTGGTCTCGTAGCAGCAAAATTCCAATGGCTAGAATGCGCTCACGAGCAGGGCAACAAGGGAATGCACAAACCGGAACAAAAGTTCTTCTAAAGGCTATTATTTGCAGTGTTGGACGTTCAAAGCAGTGTATAGAGAATAGTGCGACTTTGTGCTATGTCGTATCGCCCCCATATTTGAATTAGTCCGGAAAGAGGTCGCATACTGCAAAGCTTTCATCGTCTAACTAGTTGCGTAATAGTTTGGATTTGAGATGCTAAGATGTACAAAAACTGTTGAACTGATAAAAGTTAGCAGATGTGTCTGCTTGATTACAAAAGTTGTAATAGTATCAGGAGATATTTTGGTTTGACTTTAGGTTATTGACCTTCCTTTTAGTTTGTGTAATACAATACAAATTGTTACTGAAGGCATTATTTTATGCAAATACCTAAAGGTCAACATTTTCTGCGCTGTTAAAATTCTCTCATGACTAATTTGTGTGGAATTCACGTACAATTTAATAGCTTCAAATAATAGTGAAGTGGAAAGCTTTTGTCGAGGTTTGAGCTTAAATTCGGCGTGATAGTTTTAGATAATTGCTACACGTTTTCAATTTCATTTGGACACTGACCAGCGAATAAATGTTGTTGGATATGGTGTTCCATTTTAATACGTTTGCTATAAAATTTGTATTGAACAGATTAGGTTTCAAGATAATAAATAGATTCAGGTGTCACTTTGCAGAAATCCATATTTAATAATAAGAAATGTTTTAAAAATTATGAAATGTCTAAATAGTTCCCGATCGTGCGCTCGAAGAGTCAAGACCTCCTGTGCTTCGTGTAGAAGCAAAATGCGTCGAAAATTCTCCCGGTTTGGTTGCGTGGCGTTTGTAACGTCAAGTCGACTTAACAGAAAAATTAGGCGGAATTGTCAGTAGATACATTTGTTTAAATTTTTTGGTATTTTTCTAAAATATTAAATTAATATTATCTTAAAACATTTTTAACATATTTGTCATGATTAGAATGTGTTTCGTATTAAATTTGTGGCGAATAATATTATTTGTATGATTTAGAAATGTTGTTCAAACAATATTGTATTCAATACAATTCAGATGAGTTTACTTTGTGAATAAATAGTTTTAGCCTAGAAGTAAACCCACATCTTTTAAATTATTTATTTAGCTCTTGTTATCATATCAGTTGACATGCTATAATTATTATACCTTATTCTTTGATCTAGTAGTGGAGTCCAATACGCAGTTGGTTCACATGCATTTCGTCAAATACACAAATATTAAGTATTAATTATAGAGCATTGATGCATGTTAAGCAAAATCATAGTTTTGTTTTTTATTAATACTTATAATATCAACCTACTCGTCTAAGTAGATATTGTCACGCTACTTAGATAGATGTGGGTAAGGTTAAGAGGCATGGATACAAACGCATTGAAAAAATCGACTATTCAGGAACCGCTTCCAACATATAATTGGAAATGTATGAGAACGATCTTCTGTGATAAAATCCCGATCGAAGCTGTCTTTTTCCATCCGAAATAATTTCTGTTTTGCTTAGCTTCCAGCAATGCTCTTTATACAATACTAACTCAATTTAAAAAACGTCGGCTGCGTATTGACGTTGGTTGTTGCCCTAATATCAACGTACCACCTTCATGCTATTTTAGGTTGATTTACTCAACGTGAGAAAGACGTGCATTCAAATGGATGGAAAAATGGACTGTCCAGCACCCGCTTCCATACCATAATTGCAAATACACAATGACTCAAGGCCTACGAAGTTATCTTCTACATCCGAAATAATTTCTTAATACTAAGATAGTATAATATTTGAGTATGAAATGCAAAACTAATTTAATTATAATGTAAATACATGTATAAGTGGCAATGGGTATAGTTCTCATTTACACTAATGCAACTAAATTGTTTGAAAATATAACTCCTTTTTTATCCGTCTGCCATTTCATAGAGTCATTTCCATGTTATAACATGACGTTAACTTTCCAAGGAGTCAGATATGGATATATTTATACAAAAACGACATGACCGGTTCAGTCAAAGACAAAATCATGTGTTCAATTTAGGCGTCTACGACGCTCTTATGAAGGTCAATTACTAATTTTAATATTGAAATATTCTACGTTGTACTGCCACGTTCAGCAAAAAAAAGTATAGAGGCACTGTGAGAAGGACGGGCAAGAAACTCGGGGCCAATCTTTTTAAACATCTTTTAACTTTGTGTTACAAACTACATTATAAAAGTATTACAATATTTGTTTTAATTGCGTAGGTACAGGCGATAGCTTGGCAGAGGTGGAATTGTCCAAGAATTTATGTCATTTAAGTAGTCACATACTTTGTAGTAGGATTTCTTAATCAAAATGCTTTTCACGTGCAAATTGAATTTTCCTTCTGTGAGCATTGCAATGTCTTTGGGAACTTGTCATTGTTAAAAGACGTTTAAAATAATTGCCCCGAGTTTCTTGCCTGTTCTTCTCGCAGTGGCTCGATACATGTTTTTTGCTGAACGTGGCAGTACAATGTAGAATATTTCACTATTCAAATTTGTAATTGACCTTAATAAGTGCGTCGTAGACACCTAAATTGAATAAATGATTTTGACTTAAACATTGAACGAAATTAATTACGATTATATGTTTTTTTTTTGTATATTGGTCTTGTTTATGAATATATCTATTTACATCCAAGATAGTAAAAAACTGAAATAAGATGTTATTTGGAATAAACTGTCGCCATAACTACTGAAAGAAAAACACTTGAAACCTTACAAGAAAACAAATTGTGGCTTTATTTAAGAATGTGTATTGTTTACAGATTCAGATTGAAGACGTTCTGAAAAAATGCCAGTTCAGGAGTACCCAAAACCGACGCTTATGTATGAAAGGATTGATGAGAGTAGATGAAGCGAAAGAGATTTGTAAGGATTGTAACAAATGGAAATCTGTGGTCTCTGCCTACCGCTACGGGAAAGAGCCGTGATTTTATGTGTGTATATTATTTACTTTGTTTTTAAAGCATAATATTTTCTTTATATTTGCTAATATACTTCGGTTTTACCGCTACATTGCAGCGCGCGCTGATGTGAATATTAGTTCATAAGTAGTTCCTATTCCCGGACTATTCGTCGAATTTCCTATATAAACACCTGCTAATTTTTTTATTGCCCGCTTTAACAACGCTACTACTACTTTAAACGTAAAACTCTAAAACATACGCTTTAGAGGATATACAACAATAAGACCAAGAAGCGAAAAAACTCACAAGCGAAAAATAAATGCACCGCATTCGGACTTTATTCCCGATAGAGTACATCACAATTGCTGCAAAATGAGATTTCAAGCGAAATAAAATCAGAAAGAGTTTTCTCTGTAGAACACTTTTTTAATACTTTTCTGTTCTCGCTTCTAGATGCAACAGTTTTATTATTATGAAAATGCCAAGAACAATGAAGCCGTAACAAAAAATTGTTTTCCTTCCACTTAACATAATTTAAGAGACGTTTAACACTTCCGTTTGTGTTAAAAGAATCTGGTTCAAGTTCAGTGAAGCGAAAAGTCTTGGGACAGATTGGTGAGCACTTCGGCATTTTCAATAGATTTTCTATCAGATGAACATTTTATATTTCATCTCGTTATCTGCATTGTGTTTTATATAAAAGGATATAATCGCAAATATTACTTTATATGGTATACGGGAGATTTTCAAGTTCCGTTCCAACACACAAAATACCCAAAATATCATTTCCATACAGTTTCTCTTAGGAGACTTTCCAATACGCATTTGGCCTGTTTTTATTATTTGAAGTCCACGTTGGGAAAACTAGGATTGTCAGTTAATATTTCAAGCTAGGCTAGCTATGTGATTATGTCATAGTGTAACTATTAGAGCAACAACAGTGTGTGTCAGAGACTATGCCACTTTGTTTTGTTATTGAAGGTTGACGAGAATGGAAAAGTTCGTGCGAATAAACCAAAAACGTTTTAAAAAAATTATTTAATGTTTGACAACCATAAAAAATGCAATTTTTTATTCTCATGTTTTTCTTTTGGTGTGATATTTGCTCCGGTACAATATAAATATAAAATGATTATGCACAATAAATATCATTATAAAAAAATACAACGCCAATATCACTGTCTTTCAAATTTGGCATTCTCGAACTTCTGCTGAAATCAAATTTCTGGTTTTTCCCTGTGGTCTTAATATTTAGATATTGGGCATATTATGGAAACGTAAAACTTGTATGTTATAGTACCAAGTTTTACGTTTGTATATATTACTGTTTTTATAATCGAACAAACACAAATACTTAAAAATAACACTTTTCATGTATGGAAACCCTTTTGATTTGAATGTTTTGTTATAATTACTATATTTTGTTATTACTATATTTGTTTTGGCAATTCGCCATACTAACACAAATTCCGTGAAAATGTCAATGGGCTATCCTCTTACAGATGCAAAAATACAGCCATTTAAAGATTGACGAAAGATTGAAGACAGACGGACAGTCGGCTTAGTAAAAGGAGCCCAGTTTCTTATATGGAACCCTGTGTGTTAACATCAAAGAAAATTTTAAATAGGTAATAATCAGGAGGAAATTCCTAACTTAATTTTTTGTATTACTAACTTAAATATAACATACACAACGTGATAGTTATAATTTGAACCTAAATGACCAGATCCAACTAGAGTAACCTGACCGGGGCCTTTATTGTCTAATTTGAACGATATTGGAGATGAATATATATTTGAAATTTTCATTTGATAACGGAGCATATTATCTCCGTGATAAGCTTCGTTTTCAGATATTAAAATTATGTTTGTTTTTCATTAGCATTTTGGATAGACAATAAGTTCCCACATCGGGATATAAACCAGTCATCTCAACGTTAAGTATAACTCATCCTTAACTAATAAAGCCGTAACTCAAACGCTTATTAAAAGCCAGTATCGTTTTATAGCGCGAGGTGCAGGGGCGGCTCATTAATAATTCGGGGGGCGGCCTCGATCCACTGCCTCACTGCACCGCCCCTGTCCACGGACATGCATAGAGAATTGAAAAGGAGACCTGATTTACAGACTGCGGTCATCCACGTTGGTCGTTTATGTCTAAGATTTTATTTAGAAACTTTACAACTGGTGTATCTTGATATACAATATTTATTTTAATACATTAACCCGTGAGAAGGCGCGCTATGAGCAATTTGCTCACACAAAAATTGAAAGCTTTTTTTTGGTGATACCGACGCCTCAGCGTCTCACGCGCCTAGGTACCTTCCTAACGATTCAACCCATACCCCTGACGCAACTCTCGCGCTTATCAGTTCAGTTGCGATGGCGCAACAAAACGTTTGTGAAGACCGCAGACCACCGTGCGGCAATTTGCTCATCGCGCGCCCATCCGTGTAAGTATTTATTTTTGTAATAAAAACGTATTATTTTATTTTCTAGAATATATTGTTTCATTTATTAATATTATATTGGTTAATTATTAAGTAAACACTCAATAGTTAAATTTAAATAATATTCTTATTTTGTTTTCAGCTACAACACTCATGTAAAATAGGAGATCGACTTGAAGCACAAGTTTGTTCATGGTTGGAAGAAGATACTGATGATGAAGCGTTGGATGCAGATCTTGAGAATGGAAAACAACATCGTGTTGACCCCATAGAATGTCATAGTTTAATCATTTGCAGTCCTCATGCTACAGAAACGGAGCAATCTTCTGATGAAACTGAGGCTGAAATTTGTATGAAGCTAAACCCGAGATTATAACATTTTACAATTCCACAAAATGAGGATATAGTATACCAAAAGAAAGAGGATTATTCCATTGGCAGAATTACTTCAAGATGGCCACTGCGCTTATTTTTCTCCGTTTTGAACATAGCTGGGATCAATGCCCAAATAATATACAAAGCTAACACAAACACTTTGGTTGAAAGACGTACATTCCGAAAGGAATTGGCGCTCGAACTGGTAAAACCACATATTTCGCGTAGGATTTGCATGAAGAACATATCATCAGATCACAAGTTCCTGATGAAGTGATTTGTGCCGGCTCCTAGATATACATTCAGAGCCCAGGTCAAGCGGATTCTGTTCCATTTGTCCGAGACGTAAAAATAGGCGGTCAAAAAAAGCTTGCACTTTGTGCAAGGAATTACTCTGCACCGAACATATAACATATATGTATTTAGTGTGTTTCGACTGGCACACTCAATCAGATCTTATAGAAGAGTAGTTTTTTTAAGTATCTGTTATGTAATTTTTTTATTGTGAATTTATATGAATGCTGTCATGATTAGAAAATAAAAATAAGTTGAGTTGTTATTTACTTTAAAAGTTGGATTTATGTTTCATAGTTTTAAAAAATATATTTGTTTTCTTACTTACTAAACCTTGTTTTCTTCATATATATTCATTGAAAACAAATAAATACTTTAAAACCATAAATATCAGCGTTTAAAGTAGTGTGAGTAATTTGCTCGCGCGCGCCTTTCCGTGTAACTAACTGAGGCGCGCCTTCTCACGGGTTAAACATACCTATCAGTCCTGTAAATCCACTGAAGCTTCGCCAGACATGTTTTGTTACCAAGTAAAAGAAGCTAGGCCAAATGCAATTTACTAGGAACAATATCAGATTCCGAGCTGCTGCGAAACACTTCTTCATCAGAAAACCCAAATGATTATCCAACCAACAAGACTTCAAGAATTTATAATCATCAAACAACTAGTTTTTATAACAGCTAGAGCAACGTCACGAAATTAAATTATCAGACGCAAAAAAGTGTACGTAGCAAACAAAACACTAAAGAATACGAATTTAATTGAATATGTATTTTCGACGAAAAACATCGAAATTAAAATTGAGATATTAGACCAGACTGAAAAATCTGACTGACATGACGTGACTGAAATAACACTACGGAACACCACGATATTCATGATGAAAAGTTATTAATAGATTCCTAAAATATTAAAAATAATAGCACGTATGCAGTATTTTTATTATTAATTTCTATATCCTTAACATTCCTATATTTCATTTTGTATGTAAGTTAAAAAGTCTCTGCATGCCTTGCAGTTAAAATTTACTTTACTTACGTGGATTGACTATAAAACTACCCACAATTTAGTTTTAGAGTTAGCTGAAGCGCTCGTAGCGAAGTTTACTTATCTGTTCTCAACCGATCAGCAAAGTTAAGCAACGTCGCGCGCGGTCATGAGTTGGATGGGTGACCGCTAGTGACATTACTACTGAGCATTTCCGTGCTTCGGAGGGCACGTTAAGCCGTCGGTCCCGGTTGTCGTCTTAGGATGGCAGTCGTTATAGCATGGTGGTTGGGCGTTTTGCGAATGCCCGCCTGGCTAGCTACCACCCTCAAGTAGAAAATCTGTCGCCAAGCACTTAACGGTGTGTTCCGGCAGCTGTCCTTGAGAGCCAGTACTTCTAGGTTAGGCTGAACAACATCTTCGACCACATCATCACTTACCATCAGGTGAGATAGTGGTCAAAGGCAACCCTATCAGGCATAAAAAAAAAAAAAGAGTAGTGTCCACAAACATCATAAACAGTATGGGTTATTTTAAAATAATTATTCGCATGATTATGTTCATAATATTGTTACGACTGCATTATTCGTGCTCATGGGTATACATTTATTATTTAGTGGGTCGTGATGATAGCTGTTTATTTTTATTTAAGTAATAAGCAGGTGTCTCCCTGCTCATAATAAGTAAGACCACCTTCACTCACCCCGCTTTATAGGTTTCACCCTCCGTAAATAGGCAATGGTTGTGCCACTAAACATACCAATGTTTCGTGTATAGTCTGCTCATGATTTTGCTAGCCATGTGTTTAAGTTAATCAGTTTCAAAATTTTACAGCACAAGGGTCAATAGTGTCGTTGTCTTATCCAACCACGCATGTGAGATTGGTATAATGTGTCTTCGTTAAAAACCCAAAAAAAAAAAACATAACAATTACGTTTTCGTTGATAACACATAGGACACGGGCACAATAAGTTTGAAACTTCTCACTACGATTTATGGACAAGCTAAGTGGCTGTGGCCGACCTCAGGAATACCCTCGTTGGTGGTGTACCTGGTTATGAAGATGGTAAGAAGCCTAGTTGGGCGTTTTACAGCATTATTATACTCGCATTGAGAGGAGTGTTGAAATGCTGCTCATTAGGCGCATTTCAGTCCAAACAAAATAAAATCACCAGGAGAATAAAAAGAACAATACATAGCTAAGACTTATAATAATATTCTTAAGCCGGGAACTGTACGGGTCGCTAATAGTTCCAACGTTCTTATTAATAGATAGTTCATATTAGTACCTACGGAAAAAACAATCTGTAAAAATATTAGGTAATTATTATAATTTTTATAAATTGACACAGTTATAAAAATTGTAATAAAATATTTATTTATTTGTAGCAAATATGACATAATAATGTTGATGTTGTATGTACTCTGTAACCATTGTTAAACTTAGACTTTAAGGTTTAATTTAGAGAAGTAAGTTTGGAGTCCTTTTGTATATAAGAGTTTATAAGAGTATCGTATCAAAGATTGCTAGAGAAGCTCTACCGTTTTTTACTGTATAATGCATAATGCGGGACCGCGTAAAATTTAAATCTCATTGTAAACAGACACTACTTGAGCAAGATAGTTATCGCGATGTTTTACAACTACACCGTCTAAGAGCTTGCTATCCGCAAATTGCTCTCATTGCTTATCCGATTTCAACGGTGGTTTTCTAGATCTTTCGCTATTTTAAAGTGATTATCTTAACGGTACTCTTTTATCTAGTCGATTAGTTTAGTAATGTGATTTTGGGACCGAGGAGATAGTGCAAGGTTGCTGTATTCATCTTGTCTGCGAGACATTTATGATTATAAGTACAGAGTTTCACTATGATCTGGCAAAGATTTCGTTTACTTTTACTATTATTATAAAATAAAGATGATTTTCTGTGACCAACATTTTCATGTAAACGTACATAGATGTATGTATGACACTCTAAGGGCTAACTTGAAATGAAACCTACACGGCTAAAAGACGCAACGAAAGTCGTGAATAAATTAAAACTTTCAGGCCTCACATTGTGCGTAGTAGCCCCAACTCAAGTAACGGAATCGACTACTTACTTAGCATACCCATTCAGTGATATATAGTTATAGTGGCCGTGCAAACTTCCTAGCTTATGTTAATTTGTTTTAGTCGCAGAACTTTTACGGATAAAGTTTGAGGCCCAACTGAGTGAGACGAGTTCTACACATCATGTTACTTTTGAAGCTAGCTGAAATTTAATTATTTCCAATGACAATGCAGTAAGGTTTTTAATTGAAACTGAAAGATCGATTTAAAGACTACTTAACTGGTTCTCGAAATTAATTCTGTGAATTCATACTGAAGTGTTTTAGTTAAATTTTCAAGCAGACGATGGCTATTGAAAATTTGATAATTGGTTTGAGTAACGAAGTGTTCGAAATATAAACTCATATCTATAATAATATATTATTAGAATTTATAAAAGATTGCTCTTTACGATAAAGGCTGTCCGGAAAAATTTGTAATGGATGAAATGGCAAAAACTTTTTGATAACAATTATTGCGAGCGTAAAACAAAGACTTCTATGTTGTACGTGTTCGGTAGATTGTTAGTTTTGTTTTAATTTCAAGACGCTGACAAATGCTGAAATGCTCTCACTATCAAACTGCGTAAGAGTGAAAGACAGGTAGCGATGGTGAAATCACGATCAGTTTAGGTGAAAACTTACTAACTTATTAACACAAAACAAAAAAAACCTTATTAACACAAACCTAGTAACCTAAACCAAAAAATGTACCGTGTCTTTTGATAAAGTTTTACTATTCTATTGTTATATTTATAAACACATATACGTTCCAAGCGTAAGATGAGTCAACTTTGAAATTTTATCCTATCGAGAAAATTGGAAGAAAACTTGTTTCGGAATTAATTTGGTCCTTTTTAGAATATGACATTATATCGACAGTTATCAATTACAGGGTGGATCTTTATTAAATTTGTCAAAAGTGTGCTTATATTGGTAAAATCGGCATATCTTTGTTTTTTTTATTCCTGGTAGGTTAGCCATTGACCATAATTTCACCTGATGGTAAGTGATGATGTGATCGAAGATGTTGTTCAGACTAACCTAAAATTACTGACTCTCAATGACAGCTGCCGGAACACACCGTTACGTGCTTGGCGACGGACTTTCTACTTGAGAGTAGTAGCTAGCCAGGCGGACATTCGCAATATGCCCTACCACCATGCCAAAATATATAAATGTCGCTCGGTTTGGGATGAACTACTAATATGTAAATATGACACCAAACTAAGCTTATAACCATTACCTACAGTGTTGTCAGTCTTATCGCACTGCAGCAGTCATAGAATTAATGAGAAGGTGGAATGGTGATATCTTGTTTTGGTAATAATGAGGATTGAGCCCGTAAGGCCTGCTACAGTCGTTAAATTGTTCAACTGCTTTGAGTTTATTCTAGAGGATTTACTATGGTGTATATTCCATTGTATAAATGATATCTAACTTCATGGTAAGTGATGATGTGGTCGAAGATGTTGTTCAGGCTAACCTAGAAGTACTGGCTCTCAAGGACTGCTGCCGGAACACACCGTTAGGTGCTTGGCGACAGATTTTCTACTTGAGGGTGGTCGTTAGCCAGGCAGGCATTCGCAAAAAGCCCTTCCACCATGCGATGAAGCTCAAGCCCGTGGCGGGATTCAAACCATGGACCTGCCGCGCGGCAGTCCATAGCCAAAGCCACTGAGCCATCACTGCTTCGAAAAATTACTGACGTTGAAACACTTCATGTTCTCATTTTCACTTGTCGATGTTAAATGAACAAAGACATTGAATACGATGGCTTAGAAGAGCATCGTAGTTTTTCTCTTTCGGTTTTGGTCATGTTCTGCCGAAGTTCATCGAATTTTGAAGCGCTCGTAGCGAAGTTTACTTAGCTGTTCTCAACCGATCGGCAAAGTTAAGCAACGTCGCGCGCGGTCATGAGTTGGATGGGTGACCGCTAGTGACTTTACTACTGAGCGTTTCCATGCTTCGGAGGGCACGTTAAGCCGTCGGTTCCGGTTGTTGTCTTAGGATGGCAGTCGTTATAGCATGGTGGTAGGGCATTTTGCGAATGCCCACCTGGCTAGCTACCACCCTCAAGTAGAAAATCTGTCGCCAAGCACGTAACGGTGTGTTCCGGCAGCTGTCCTTGAGAGCCAGTACTTCTAGCTTAGCCTGAACAACATCTTCGACCACATCATCACTTACCATCAGATGAGATAGTGGTCAAAGGCTAACTTATAAGGATTTAAAAAAAAAAAAAAAGAATCGAAGACATACAATGGAACTATTCAATAAATGCCAGCTAATCTGTCGGGGTAGCTGAAATCATTTGTTTACTTCTTAGTTTTAGAATATTTTCTGTTTGAGGTCGGTTTTTTGTAATTTTTTTATGATAATTGATTTGCTTCCCAATTTTTAAAGTAAGTATCGAGCAAAATAGGTAGCATTCATATACAATCAAATGACATTTCCATTGTTAAGATTCAGCCGTTGAAACATTTTAATTCAATGATCAGGACGAATATCAGATTGAATCCTTTGTTGAAGTTCATTGAATGTTGCCAATTCGGGTAATGCTTTAGAAATTACTAGCTTCCTGCTTGTTTGTGGCTTTGCTCGCGTCGGCTTTATTATTTGAACGGTGTTAAAATGGCCCAGTGTGAGCGACGAACACTAAGGGGTACATATCAAAATAATAGGACTGATGTTTAATAATTTTTGTCTAATATACAGGGTTATTAATGAAATGGTAACAACCTCTTAAAGTTGACTTCTGCTAGTCCTAACAAACATTTTGAAATGATTTTTTTTAAGAATTATTAAAAAAAATTGTTTGTTTATGTTATGTACATGATGACGGAATAAGCACGAGGACCACCTGATGTTAAAAGTCTCTTGTGTCTGTAATTTATTATTTCATACTTTTTATTACTTTGCTCGATGTAAATATTCAAAACTCTATTCAAAGGGAGCGCGGCGCGGTCCAGTGTTTTCGCGCAAAAAAATCTAAAATTTATATTTCAAATAAAAAAAAAACATCTATGTTTGTTAGGACTAGCAGAAGTCAACTCTAAGAGGTTGTTAGTATTTCACCAATAACCCTGTATAGGATTTGATATAAAGAAGTTTTATAAGCCCTTCAGCAATTTTTTTTACAGGCTAGTCCAAATTACATTTAACACATAACTACTTAAATAATTCTAATTAGGTCTATGTAAATAATGGATAAAAAATTTATAATCATAATATTTTTACACTTAATATAGTTAAATAATTTACAGTTATCACGTTTGCACTTGTCCTAAGAACAAAGATTCTACAAGCTGCATTGACATATATTCTTTTAATGTGTAGAAGGGAAGCGCTCTTAGTGTAATTTGCCTAGCCGTTCTGAATCGATCAGCTAAGTTCAGCAACGTCCGCTACTGAGCGCTTCCGTGCTTCGGAGGGCACGTTAAACCGTCGGTCCCGGTTGTTGTCTTACGATGGCAGTCGTTACAGCATGGTGGTAGGGCGTTTTGCGAATGCCCGCCTGGCTAGCTACCACCCTCAAGTAGAAAATCTGTCGCCAAGCACCTACCGGTGTGTTTCGGAAGCTGACCTTGAGAGCCAGTAATTCTAGGCTAACCTGAACAACATCTTCGACCACATCATCTAGCCTATCAACTATATAAAAAAAAACAATAAATTTGTTGTATGTATTTTTAAAAAAACCTTTTTTTTTATTTATACCTCGATCCATACCGAGAGTAAAGTTCGCATTTCGGAGATTTTTATTTAGGCATATTTGTTGTCTTACTTTAAAGTTTAGGAACATCAAAGGCAGATTAAGTTTGACATCTATATTACATGGAACAAATAATGTTTCGTAAATGGTTATCGGCATTTCGTATCATTTTACAGCCGATAGTTGAGCCTTTGGTTTAACAAATTTTTATTTGCTTAGGTCTCAACTGATGATACATGAGGATGCGGTTAAAAAAGTTAACAAGCATCGCCTAGAATGGAAGCTCTCTGATGAAACTGCTGCTAGAACACATCGGTAGGTAATTGGCAACATATTTTAGTTGAGGATGCTGGGCGAGCATTTGCAAAGATTTTACCACTATATAGTGAATTGCCCTTGGGCCATCACTGCTTTAATGATGGGGAGGACATATCATCATGTTCATAGCATCAACCGGAGAATTCTAACATTTTGATTTTTGCATTACCACTTGCTCAGCATATAAGCTTACAAAATTACAACAAAAATAATAATTAGAACTACGAGCGCGCGAATCCCCGACCATCCGTTCCTATAGCCGGGACATGCATTTCCAACGAAGCTATCGTAGTTATTGTTTTATTTTTTTTTATTTTTATTTTTTTATATATTATTTTGACAAGATAAGCTCGAGGCCCACCTGAAGTTAAGCGGACTAACCTCTGCCTATAACAGATGCATTTCGTCACAAGTCACGAATTGCACTGCGCTCATCACCTTGAGACGTAGTTGTTAATTCTCATGTGCCTGTAATTTCACTGGCTCTCAAGGAGTGCTGCCGGAACACGCTGTTAGGTGCTTGGCGACAGATTTTCTACTTGAGGGTGGTCGCTAGCCAGGCGGGCAATCGCAAAATGCCCTTCCACCAAGCGGTGAAGCTCAAGTCCGCGGCGGGATTCGAACCATGGACCTGCTACGCGGCAGTCCATAGCCAATGACACTAGCTATCACTGCTTCATGCCACTGAGCTATCACTGCTTCAGTTTTGATGCAGATGTCGCTCCGTCTCTTTAAAATTGTTAAAAGATAGAAACGAAGAGATACATTTGAGCTATGACTCAACCACTACGACTGACAGGCCAGTTGGAAGTGCATGTCACAAGCTATAAGGACAAATAGTCGCGGGGCAGACTCCGCTCGTACCTAGTTCAAATTTTTCCTTTCCTTGTAATTTTGTGAAATCGGACGAAGTTTACATGTTTTTTTGAAAACAGCCTTCCCTGCTAAACACGTTTGAGGAATGCTGCTGTTCACTACTGGATTGTTCCGTCAGCTGTTTCTGACAGTCACAGAAAAGCAAGGCGAACAAATGATCCGAATTGTTATGCCAAGCCCATTGAACGTTCCCGAATAACTGAATTGAAATAAATGTATATTAAAAGATGTTCAGAAAACTCGTTACAATTTTTATTACCCTGAATCGACTTTCGAAGTTCAAAAGATTGAACAGAATCAATTAATCAAGTTCGGAAAGTGATTAAACATTAATAATTTATTTATTAAAGTCTATTGGCTTCTCAATAAATTGGCTGTACTTTGGTAAACAAGTAAGTTAGTCTAATTGAGTGGGAATGTTTTAGGGACTACAGTAGAGACTAATTAGTGTATTTTATTTTTATTTGAACGAGAGTTTGAGCCACCTATTATGTTCAAGTATTTTTAATCAACATTTAACTTCTTCATGATACTATACAAATAATGTGCCCCATAAAGAAATATTTCCAGCAAAAGTATTCTGGTGTATAGCAATTGTATACCTACCTCATATCTGTGGCTGTTAATTCAAACTTTATCCAGTTTTATGGCTAACGTAAGCTAGGTTTGGTAGTCGTTATATAGGATCATGGAATTAACGAGTTTTAAATAATATTGCTGGTAGTATCTAAAAAATAAATTGTAGACTAATGCACACAATTTCATAAGACACCCCAAATGACAAATACATTAACCCGTAATCAAAGTAATCAAATTAATGAGAATTAATAACAAACATGTTTATCTTTAAATCTCCGAATCTCTCGTATAACGTTATTAAATATAATAGTAGGGTACGAACAACGAATAAAATTTTATTTTTACTTCCCGCCATAGTCGAAGTAGACGTCAGTATACCTATTGTAAATAAAATACTCGTTTAACTTAAAAATGCGTTTAACATTATTGAAGACATTATTTTTTACTTACATACGATATAGTTTTGATCAAATTAATATTTACATAATATTATATAAATTTTAATAGGGCAACCAAGTTGGCCAATCCCAATGCATAGCGAAATGAGACATATGGTCATTTTAGGAAGTTAACCACTTCATGTACAAATATTTTCTTGCGAGTAACTTAATGTTGTAGATGAATTTGGGAATACCTATTTAACCCTATTGTAAAGTACTTACCTACATTTGTATCGATTTCAGATGTCGGAAAGCCCAAACAAAATTACGCCTATATTACACATACGCGAGTGAAACATTGAGCATAAACAAACGCGATATTTATCCCGCGGCTTCCAACAGGAAATTAAGCTACCAATACGTACATAAATCAAGCTGGTTGAGATTTTACATGCGCCATTACCTGTAACAAACAGACATACACAAATTATTTATTTGTAAAACAAATTACTAAATATTTATGTGAAAAACACATATCATCGAGGCTGTATATGGGCAGAGGTGTCTTAACATCTACATACATGTTAAAAGGAATTTTAGCTTCAATAGAAAATGGGACTACTGGTAATAATACTGGTGCCATGGGCTACATTCGAGAAACAATCACATATTCGCATATGTGAGTTTTTTCGTCTGTAAACAAACTGATTATTGAAAAATGAGCCTTCAAGGTAACGAGTCCCAAAATTTTGGTCACTTTGAAGGTCAACTCCTCTTCAAAGGATCTTGTTGGGATTCAGAAAAAAGATATAGGTACTGTTCGGACCGATCAACTTATCGGGCAGTTGTCGAACGCACCCTTTTGCTAGTCGTCTAATTTTGATCTGTGAATTTTTGTATGTGAAAATAACTTGAAGTTTTGCTAATCATTCTTGAACTTTTTGCTTTGATTTGGTCGCTTGTTTTTTGGAAAACTAGTTGGTTTTACCCTTTGATTTAATAATTTGTTACTTTGTCAATACTGTGCCGCTAGTGTTGTCGTCATTTGGACCTCTATTTGTGTTGGACAATTTCAAGAGGAAGGAAGCACGGGACCGAACATCGCCGCCCTGGCAGTAAGTGAAATATGAATATATGAACAGACATTTAGGAAACAAATCCGTGCTGAAGGTGTTTGCATAAATACTTCATGAATAGGTTGTAAATATATTTGAAATCAGTTTTGAAATAATTTTTGGTACCCCTGAACGACATTTAATTTCCACATCTTGAATGTGACAAAACCTTTAACACATCTGTGTTGAAAATTAACAAGTCGGACTATTGTCAGTGACATGTCACATCGATACATGTGAAGTGTATCAATTATTTTCTCGAATTATTGCGCTTTTTGGACAAACATAAGGTCATAGCCATCACATGGAGATTGAACTTTGGTTAGTTCATTTTATGTTTCATTTTCCGTTACAAGCGTTTGATTGATCTGCATAGACCGCTGTCAGTGTCTCTGTCTGTTGATCCGTCTGTATGTCTCTATACAGTAAGAGGAATGATTTTTATACCCGAAATACATTCATTTAGTTTAGAACGTTGACCTAAAAAGAGTTAGAGACTAGAAATTCTATTAAATTATTATTCAGGTCCGCTCCGGTATTAGCATAACATAGCATGCGGCGTGTATCATCGTCTAGAGATAACATAGAGAACAAATATATGTTTTAAAAGAAACAGGAATTTATATTTTATTCAAGTTCTAACTAGAATAAAATATAAATTACTGTTATTAGTTATAATAAGAATAAAATAGAAATTACTGTTTCTAATATATAAATAATAGAAATAAATTAGGATACGTTATGTACCATATATTTTACTAATACACACAAATACTGAAAACACCGATACATGATGTAGTTTTTAAGGCGTGATCAATCAAACATTTTCATATTATCGATTACGGATTGGTGCCACTCGGTACTACAAAAGAGTGAGGCACGACTCGCACTTGGCCAGTTTTTGATAACTTGTTATTTTACTTAACAGTTTCTACCAGTTTAAGTTTTTACCAGCAATACATACTCAAAAGCTTTACCGGCCTGCCATAAATCATATACATTTTGTGAAAATATCAATTGTTATCTATACTCGTATACAAAAAAAATACAAAATATTTATTTCAGTACACTTGCTCTAATTTACATTTTATATATTTGAGACTCTCTTTTAAGTATTGACATACTTGTGTTAGAGGGTCTCGCTCTTCCGTATTAAGGTAATAGTGATTGGGTAATGAATTACAGAGTTATTAAAATTTATATGTAAAGTGTCGTATATGGATAGGTTTATTATTAGGGTTCCAGTACTCCGTACAGAACCCTAAAGTTAGAGTAACAATCAAGGGTGGCACTGACATTCCAAAATTAACCTACACAAAGACAGAGCAAGATAAGTTTCAAAAAAGCCGTAAACTCCGAGGCCTCATTATTCCGAATTCTTAGCGTTTCGAAATTTCGAGATCCTATGTTCGATGCCGTGTACTAAGAACCGGTTTCGACTGCCAAATCTGCCTAGAAGATGGCACATTACCAACAACTTATAAACTGAGATGAAAGAATGTGGAAGTTTAGATACTACTATTTTTGCTCTACGGGGATATACAGGTGTGACGGTATATGTTATAAAACCTACTCAGGCATTTGAAATTGAATGGATATAATTGAATATTCTGAAAATATAGTAGCTTATTCGTTTAACGATAAAACGAACGTATAATATGCCATCGAGATTTTATTAGCTAGAATGTAAAGACCATAATAAAAGTGACTGTTACGGCACACCATTACTCCTTAATATTTTACCTACTTACCAGAGATGAAAATGGCTGTAATAAGCTGCTACAGTGAGTCGTACAGCTCCCAGACTAAGAATCAGGTCCGTTTCATGTTTATCTATTTGAATTGATGACTGACTTTTGAAGCGAACTGAATTTTAACGAAGTTTGCTTAACTGTTCTTAAGCGATCAGCAAAGTTAAGCAACGGCCGCCGCGGCCATGAGTTGGATGGATGACCGGTAGTGACATTAATACTGAGCGATTCACACAAGCACGTTAAGCCGTTGGTCCCGGTTGTCATCTTAGGATGGCAGTCGTTAAAGCATGGTGGTAGGTCATTTCGAGAATGCCCGCCTGGCTAGCTACGACCCTTAAGTAGAAAATCTGTCACAAAGCGCTTAACGGTGTGCTCCAGAAGCTGTCACTTTGAGCCAGTAGGTGATTCTAGGTTAACCTGAACAACATCTTCGACCACATCATCACTTACCATCAGATGCGATTGTGGTCAAAGGTTAAACTATCAAGCTTATTTTTTTTTTATAAAGCCGAGTGAAGTGAAAAAATTCGTCAAATGTAACATTCGACCACTTAGGTACTACTACTTTGATGGGATGTTATTGTAATTCGAGACATGTTCCTATGTAGTCGTGGACTAAAGGAAGTAAGTAACGGATAATACCAAAAAAAAAACGCACGTTGACGCAAACTCAAAGAGTTAACATCATGAAAATCCCAAGAAAATCCGTCGAGGTACAGTCATCCCCTGTCCCGAAATAAAATAAAAAATTCCATTAAGTGAGTTTGTGGCAAATAAATGTAAAAATATAATTGTATTCAGTACGTAAATATAAAAAGATTAACCCTTCTGTATGTTTTACAGTGATGAATTTCAATTAAATTCGGGAACAGATATGGCAATGGCAGCCCTTGACGGATTTTTATGGTTAGTTTGTTATTATATTAATTCTCTGACTTTGCGACAAATATACCACTTTTAAAATGCTTTTTATTTTCCTTTCCCGTTTCTTACTTCCTTAAAGTCGGGGGCTTATGTACCGAAAACGTTATTTCATCCATCTTCAATTACAACTCTTACGTCCAGCGTGTATTTTTGTTTCAGTTGTCGTAAGAGGCGACTGAGGGAAAAATACTGGAAGGTGATCAGCAGCGCCTTCTAAAAAATTTACATCAATAACTGCGATCTCCAAGACGGCAAGCGTGGGGATTATGGCAAAAACCCTTTATGTGGGAGGCATTTGTTCAACAGTGGACGTCTTCCGGCTGATGATGATGTGCCTAAAGTGTGTTACAGCTAGGCCAAGATCGCATAATTTTCATTTTGTTTGTCAGTATTTCTCTATAATAAAAAAAATATCATCAAAAAACAACCATAACAACGCTAACATCAATAAGTTTTATAAATGTAACGAAATTTTTGATAAAAGTTTTAAGAGCCATTTCACAAAATCACGCTACTGAAGTTTAGGTAAATGCCAGCGCATCGCATACACAAGCGAAAGAAGTGACGACGGAATAGCGTGACTGTGAGTAACATATTTTGATACTAGCACTCATTAATAAAGAAATGTAAGTTGCGAATTTAAAAATTGTGTGATTGGCATGAGTAAATAATCAATTTCTTGTCGATTACTTGCTAATGTTATAGAAAAGAAGTAGGCATGTACATTAAATAGTCAACTTACATCGTGAATCGTATATTTACACATCATCCTTGATGAATTAAAAATAGATATGTTTGAATCATTTATTGTAACAATAAACTTCAATAATTAAATAATTATACTGCTTAAAATTATATAAATATATGACGTAACGGCATTGATTAAAAGCTGCGGACTAAAAGCTCTTTCTTTTAAATTTTCCAAAAATTGCTATTTTCCTCGTTCACACTCTACACAGTATCTATATCCAGTCGTTAACACTGTCTGCCATAATGACCATGCATAGGATTGAGGTTTATTTTTCTGTGCATCCGGAAAACAACTCAGTACCAACCACAAACGTCCCATGACGTTTTTGGTTTTCCATTACTTAAACATGTCACCCTCATATTCCCATACCACAATATATCACCTATACCTTTAAAAAATAACATTTTCATCCATTTAGTTTGAGTAGACCAAACAGTAAATAGATGAAAATATATATTAGAAAGACAACTGTAAATATATATTTACACAGTTTGAGGTTTTTTTGTTTTTAAATCGAATATCTTTGATGCAATCTATGATCAACATATATACTTCTTGGTACCAATGCAATCCTCACTATATAATCTTATGCTCACTATTTCTTCTATGGAAAATAAATGATAATACACCTTTTTATAGAAAAAAAATACTGGAAATGGGGTTTGAACACACGACAAAAATGGTGGGAAATAGTAATTTAATTGCTATTTTTATTTTTTTGTAACTAGACTCACCTAGAACTTCGATTCTTCTTTTAATATGATAATTTACTATTGTTCTTTAGCCATGAATTGTTACAGATTTTTACGCCAAATATTTTAAAGTAACAAGATTAAAACAACCCTATTGTTTTAAGAACTTTGGCGGGAAAACTGTATTGGAGAGCAATATTTTTTTCTGAAAAACTATACCACCTACGCCTTTGGTCCTTCTTTGATATTATTATTTACATCTAATTTATACACTTGTATTATTTCAGATTTTTTTTGTTTAGAAGTTTAAAATTAGTTACGAGATTATTTAATACGCAAATTTGCATCGGTAAGTGTTTGCGTTGCAAAATGTATCGAGCGAAAAATGACTTATACATATGTAAAGTTGCGTTTTTCTAGGTTTATAACTGTTGTCGTAGTTACGAGATTAATATAAAATGACGTAATATTTTGGGGCCAAAATGTAATTTGTGCTGGTTTCAGATTTCATCAAAATATTCAAAATACTTCCGTTATCTCAGAAAAGAATGGATCCTTTCTTGTATGGGCAAGGATGCATCCTTTTGAAAACCATTTGTATTATGAGAGTCGGACTTTTTTTTTATTTTTTTTTATGTCATTGTAATGGAACAAGCGCGAGGCCCACCTGATGTTAAGCGGTACCCTCTGCCTATAACAGATGCATTTCATCACAAGTGACGAACTGCACTGCGCCCATCACCCTGAGACATACCTGTTAAGTCTCATTTTTGCCTGTTATTTCACTGGCTCTCAAGGACTGCTGCCGGAACTCACCGTTAGTTGCTTGGCGACAGATTTTCTACTAGAGGGTGGTCGCCAGCCAGGCGGGCATTCGCAAAATGCCCTTCCACCATGCGGTGAAGCTCAAGCTCTGGGCGGGATTCGAACCATGGACCTGCTGCGCGGCAGTCCATAGCCAATGCCACTGAGCCATCACTGCTTCAAAACTTAAACTTACGCAGAAAACACTTACGCAGATTTTATGGTAAATTTGTAATTACGACTATCGACCGCTAACTGGTATCCCGGTTTGTACAAATGATGGAAAAGCCGGGAGGCCGTTTTGTACAAATTAGGTAGGTAGTTTAATTTCCTGCTGAAGTTATCGCTGTGTTTACTTATAGACATTAACTGAATCCAAAAATATTGGAAATCAATTATTTGCCTGTCATCTTATCCTTCTAAAACAAATGTTATAGTGAGTTACTAATTTAAACTAGAATAATATAAAAACTAGCAGACCAAAAAGAAGAAGTCAACCCTCTGAGGTTGTTAGCATATTTCCAATAACGCTGTATAAGGCTGCATCATTGTGACGTTTCCTTTTTTTAACACAATGGATGAACAGAAACTAAAGATGTAGTTACTTAACAAGACAACAATAATTATATTATGGACAACAAAAATAAAGTATAGTTTGTTACTTAAAAAAATAAGGACATGATCAAAACTCTGTGGTCGCACTATAAACTTGCGTCTAAGCGTTCCGCGTACGAGACGTCAGAGCAAGGCAAAACGAACGCAGGTCCTACCTCGAT
The DNA here is from genome assembly GCA_963890685.1 of Plagodis pulveraria. Classification (NCBI taxonomy): domain Eukaryota; kingdom Metazoa; phylum Arthropoda; class Insecta; order Lepidoptera; family Geometridae; genus Plagodis; species Plagodis pulveraria. The sequence continues at coordinate 20,585,439 of OY982956.1, read as the reverse complement.
GAGCGCTCGCGCGGTACTGATCGCCTCGCGCTTGTACATTTCAATTTATAAGCATTTCGAGTTATGTTAAATATTTTTTCTTGTCTAACAAAACAGAGTTAATAGCACAATTTATTAAAGATCAGGTTAATTAAAGAATGAACTTTCTTTTCATATAATATCTGTTTGTAATTACACTTTATTAAACGCAATATATCGTGGTAAACTGCTGATATATATCGTGGAAATTGGCGCAAGATCTTTATTTTTTTTCTACAAAGACGATTAATTATCGATATTCTAGTACACTATGTGTCAACAGGATGATATGCCTGATGCACAGTTTTTTTTTTAGTTAATTTGATGAATTTTTATGCAAGATATAGAACTCTGAAGTTGGCTGTGTGTACGTTAATTCGTAAAACAAGGTGCGGGAGATTGGTCACTACAAAATAATTAATGTTATGTTTGTAAATCTGGTACATTAACTGAAAAGAGAACAGATTATTCTATTTTTATCAAACAACTTGTAGATATTTCCTATGATAGTAAATTAAGCGCTTAAAATCTTCGTATACCGCATTAAAATGTAAAATGCCTCTTAAGTAATCAGAGAGACCAAAATATACAGTTTGTAATGATAAAAATATACAGAAAAACATTAACGCTTCTGCCTCTGCCAGCGCCAGCTCTGAGCTAGGTCCTGTCCCAAACGTTATTGTATAACATTTAAAAATGTATTACAAATTCTTTGTAATTATAGACTTTTAAAAAGAATGGCTCCGAATTTCTTGCCTTTTCTTCTCGCAGTGACTCTATAACGCTTTTTTGCTGAACGTGGCCATACAATGTAGAATATTTCCTTATGGCCTTCCAAAGGGCGCTTTATACAATATCCAAAGGGAGAATATAAAACCTTCCTTATATTTTATAATCCGGAAATAATACGTCTATTATTCATTTTTTTTATTGCAGATAGGCCTTTGACCACAATCTCACCTGATGGTAAGTGATAATGTGGTCGAAGGTTTTAACCGGCTTAACCTAGAATTACTGGCTCTCAAGCACAGCTGCCGGAACACACCGTTTTGTGCTTGGCGACAGATTTTCTACTTGAGGGTAGTAGCTAGCCGGCATTTGCAAAATGCCCTTCCACCATGCTGTGAAGTTCAAGCCCGCGGCGGGATGCTCCGCGGCATTCAATAGCCAATGCCACTGAGCCATCACTGCTTCAAAATTCTATTAACAATACAACTTGAATTTATAAACGAGCAAAATCGATCGTTACATTATTATAGACATACGAAAGAAAACCAATAACAGAAACATTTTCTTCTCGAAAAAACAGAAATGCGGATGATAATTCAAGTCGCCAAATTGTCTTATGCGTCCCTAGGTTCGAATATATTGCTATCAATATGATTTAAGGGTTGTGAGCCGAAGGGACAAAGATAAAAATATGTATACTGCAATTGTTAGTATCGACATTCTTTCTGAATAGTAATATTTCCACATCCTACCCTCATCTTACGTTTGAAGGATTGATACAATATATTTTCCAATACTTATTGCTCAAAAGTGTAGGTGCACTTTATGAACATTTTGATTGAGAGATCTAGGTACATATTATTATACAGTTTGTGATGATATAAATTACAGAAAACTTTGAACAATTCTGCCTCTGCCAAGCTACTACTTGCTTGTGACGGTCAGCCGCACAAATATACTATACCTAGCTAGCTAGCACGCGGTCCTTCCATGGACGAGTGGAAACTTCCAAGCTTGCGTTTATAACCGGGTACCATATAAACACTGCGCGCCGCCCGAAACAAAATCTAAAATTTTAATGCCACATTATTTTACCTAATATTGTAGTAATTTTTTAATTTTCTTTGTAACTCTTTGTTAAAAGTCGCTATAAAATAATGGCCTGTAACATTTTTTTGCTGAACGTGGTAGTAGAATGTAGAATATTTCTTTATTAAAGTTTGTAATTGACCTTTCGGACCGCGTTTTAAAGGCCTAAATAGAATAAATGATTTTGACTTTGTCTTCTTTAACATCACAAAAAGCGACACAAGAAAAGTGTATAAAATTGCATCGTTGTATTGTAAAATTAAAAATGCAAATTATGTATAATTATGGAATCGTTTTTAAAGCCTTTTATTTTTATACCTCACTCGATGGGTTTGAAACAAAATTATTTATTTCTTATACTGTGGCGTCTCAAACCCAGAAAACCAGTTCTTTTTGTGTATCTTGCGATACCAATACAATCTAATGATATCTCATACATTAAAATCAATTACGCCGTTAGAAGTTATGGTGGAATAAAGAAACTCACAGACTTACAATACATATATGAACCCTATAAACATAACTCTCCTTTTTTTGAGCAGTTGTGTTGTAATAAGTAGACACAAGAATATACAGAAAGTTGTTTATTTGTGGTTAGTTGCCTCCCTGATGCAAACTCTCTTTGGAAATGCTCTTGTGGTAATAGCACCTAATGCTATAGAGAGTTATGTACTATTATAAGAAGCGCTGTTGTGCGGCTAATGAGCAACAACATCCTATATGAAGCAGTGATAGCTCAGTGGCATTGGCTATGGACTGCCGCGCAGCAGGTCCATGGTTCGAATCCCGCCCAGAACTTGAGCTTCACCGCATGGTGGAAGGGCATTTTGCGAATGCCCGCCTGGCTAGCGACCACCCTCAAGTAGAAAATCTGTCGCCAAGGCGTGTTCCGGCAGCAGTCCTTGAGAGCCAGTGAAATAACAGGAAAAATGAGACTTAAGAGGTATGTCTCAAGGTGATGGGCGCAGTGCAGTTCGTCACTTGTGATGAAATGCATCTGTTATAGGCAGAGGATACCGCTTAACATCAGGTGGGCCTCGCGCTTGTTCCTTCACAATAACATACATATTCAGGTGGCCCTGAGAAAAAGCAAGCTGCTCATTCGTCAATATACTAACAATATACAAGCCAAGAAAATATGTCTGTAAAATTTGATTATTTAGTTTAAGAGGCATTTTACATTTTAATGCGGTATACGAAGATTTTAAGCGCTTAATTTACTATCATAGGAAATATCTACAAGTTGTTTAATAATTGATAAAAATAGAATAATCTGTTCTCTTTTCAGTTAATGTACCAGATTTACAAACATAACATTAATTATTTTGTAGTGACCAATCTCCCGCACCTTGTTTTACGAATTAAGGTACACATAGCCAACTTCAGAGTTCTATCTCTTGTATAAAGATTCATCAAATTAACTAAAAAAAAAACTGTGCATCAGGCATATAATCCTGTTGACGCATAGTGTACTAGAATATCGATAATTAATCGTCATTGTAGAAAAAAAAATAAAGATCTTGCGCCAATTTCCACAAATTATATCAGTAGTTTACCACGATATATTGCGTTTAATAAAGTGTAATTCCAAACAAATATTATATGAAAAGAAAGTTCATTCTTTAATTAATCTGATCTTTAATAAATTGTGCTATTAACTCTGTTTTGTTAGACAAGAAAAAAAATTTAACATAACTCGAAATGCTTATAAATTGAAATGTACAAGCCCGAGGCGATCAGTACCGCGCGAGCGCTCATCGAGGTAGGACCTGCGTTCGTTTTGCCTTGCTCTGACGTCTCGTACGCGGAACGCTTAGACGCAAGTTTATAGTGCGACCACAGAGTTTTGATCATGTCTTTATTTTTTTTAAGTAACAAACTGTACTTTATTTTTGTTGTCCATACTATAATTATTGTTGTCTTGTTAAGTAATTACATCTTTAGTTTCTGTTCATCCATTGTGTTAAAAAAAGGAAACGTCACAATTATGCAGTCTTATACAGCGTTATTGGAAAAATGCTAACAACCTCAGAGGGTTGACTTCTTCTTTTTGGTCTGCAAGTTTTTATATTATTCTAGTTGTAGAAATTACTACTTATAAGAGGTCAGGAGCAAATAAAACGCACCACTATTCCAGTGAAAAAGTTAAAAAGTTTATATTTGTCAAAGTACATCGATAGAATTTTGTAACAAACGCTTGCGATGGCTAATTTTACCGGTGGCGCCATCTAGTTTGCCGAATAGGTACTAACTGAGGTTGGAATATTAGACATACCGCCCACCAAGAACGTTATTGAACGTTCTTCACAACATAACTGATAGATAGCACCGCCCACCATCAAAGAAGTGTTGCGTTGCAAAAACATTAGTTAAAGTGAATACAAAATTAAACAATACAACAATTTAGAAAAGATTGCGCTACTTAAATTTAAATGAATACTACATGTTAAATACATTTGATTATTCAGTCAGTAACTGGCAATATGCACAATTTTGATGTGGGTCTTTTGATGAGAGAGTCTTTACATTTCAAAGTTACCACTCTTGTAATTTGGTCCAAACCAGGATGTATCGCAACTACTCTGCCAAAAAGCCAGCGGGCTGGAGGAAGGTTGTCCTCCTTCACGAGAACCACATCGCCAATTTTCGGTTCTGGGGTGAGTTTCGACCACTTATACCTCTGAAGGCAATGCACAAGATATTCATTTGACCACCTACGCCAGAAATCCTGCAGCATCCTTTGCGTCAACTGCCATCGTCTTAGTACACCGATATTGCTCCGCTCGTAATTGCGCTCGGGGATTACCATTAAGGGTTCTCCAACCAGGAAGTGTCCCGGCGTGAGCGGAGAAGGATCGTTATGATCATTGGGCAGTGTTGACAGTGGCCTGGAATTGAGGCAAGCCTCAATCTGCGCTAAAACTGTCGTCATTTCCTCAAAGGTAAGGGTTGAGTTACCAACAACGCGTTTGAGGTGATACTTTGTGGATTTTACACCAGCTTCCCACAAGCCGCCAAAATTGGGCGCGTGAGGTGGTATAAAATGCCACGTGACACGGTTAGAGCTCAACCACTCCCGAATTTCCGTCGCTACGGAAGATTTTTCTTCATCGACTAGCATACGAAGTTCTTTGGCCGCTCCGACGAAATTCGTACCATTGTCGCTCCATATGTCGCTGATATAACCTCTTCTTGCCACAAATCGCTTAAAGCCTGCTATGAAGCTTTGAGAAGTCAGGTCACTTATGACTTCCAAGTGGATGGCCTTGCTGGCCATGCAAACAAATAGGCTTATGTAACCTTTGTAGCTCCGGTTCCCACGTCCCTTGGAAACTCGTATGTTAATGGGCCCCGCAAAATCTACGCCACTGTGGAGGAAAGGCCTCGATGGCGTCACTCTTGCCGGTGGAAGCTGGCCCATTAATTGATTCCTTGTTGCAGCTGTATGTCGGACACAAGTGACACACTTGTGAACGTGTTTCTTGACCAGACCCTTCATAGCTACTATCCAGTATTTGGTTTGTAAGTAGTTCATCATCAACAAAGGACCACCATGCAGCGTTCTTTTGTGGGCATCGTCAATGATGAGGTTCGTAAAATGACTTTTATGCGGAAGAATGATTGGATGTTTGGCATCCTCGGTGAGGTTGGAGTGCTGAATTCTACCTTGTACTCTAAGAATTCCTTTGTCATCTTTATATGGATTCAGTGGCTTCAACTTACTCTTGCTTTCTTCCAACTCTGTGGCCTGACATTGCCTTATGCACGTGTCTAGAGCGTCGTTGAGTTCTGAACTTTTGAGATAAGCTTTGAATTGGTTACGATTAGCCTTCACTTCCTTGATTTTCAGGAATCTCCGACAGAATGCAATAACGCGTACAAGTCTTTCCAACGATGAAAATCTTGTCCATATGGGATCTGCTGTAGCGTCCATTGCCACGTGAGTCTTGATGTGACGTTTCTCCAGATCTGTGGATATGGACCTTGGCCTGCTGTACTCCAGTTCAGTATTTGTCAACCAGGAAGGACCACGAAACCACATCTCGTTCTGAGCTAGCTCTGTGGGAGTACAACCTCTGGATGCAATATCTGCTGGATTTTGGAGAGACTGTACATGAGACCACTGAGAATTGTCTAATCTTGATAATATTTCCGACGTTCTGTTGGCAATGAATGTTGTCCATCGACTTGGATGACTGCTAAGCCAAGATAATACGACAGTTGAGTCAGTCCATCCATGAATGTTTGCCTTGTCGATGTTTAAAACCTTGGCAACTTCTGTACTTAGCTTCGCCACTAAGACAGCACCCATTAACTCAAGTCGCGGTATCGACACTTGAAGAGTTGGTGCAACCTTAGTTTTTGCCGCTACAATATTCACGTGTACGGTACCATCTGCGTCTACTATTCTTAAGTACACCACAGCAGCAAATGCAGTGGTTGAAGCGTCACAAAAGCCATGTATCTCCCTGTGAGTATCATTTTCCTTAGCTCCTATCCATCTTGGTATAGTTATATTGTGAACGTTGATTAGTTCCGAGCGATAGGATAACCATTCTTCTAGTAGATCGTCAGGTAATTCTTCATCCCAGTCTATGCCTGCTAGCCACAGCTTTTGGATCATCACCTTGGCAACAATCACACACGGTGCTACCCAGCCTAAGGGATCAAACAAGCGTGAAATGTCAGAAATAACCTTTCTTTTAGTAACAGGATTCTGTAGAAGAGGAAGCTGCGCGGTGTAATGGAAGGAATCTGATTCCTTGTCCCATGACAGTCCTAGTATCTTCACCACTTCATCAATTATTTTTATATCTACCTTCCCTTCTTGATTCTCATGTCCGTTTGTTACTACTCCTGCCAACACCTTATTATTTGTTATCCATTTCTGCAGCTCGAATCCTCCTTTCCTTAATACTCTTGTCATGTCCTTGTAAATCCGTATACCTTCTTCTACTGTTTGACAACCAGTCAATAAGTCATCTACGTAATAATCAGTTATTATTTTTTCAGATGTACCAGTTCCAGGTTCTTCGGGCTCATCAATCGCAAGCTGCTGCAACGTCTTCACAGCGAGGTAAGGAGCTGATGCCGTGCCGAAGGTAAGTCTTAATAATCTAAATTCTTCTATTTCAGATTCCGGATCATCTCTCCAGAGCACACGTTGGAAGTCTGCATCTTTCGGGGATACGAGCACCTGGCGGTACATTTTAACGATGTCTGCGCTCAGAGAAATTGGGTGTGTACGCCACCTTAATATAATGTGGCGCAAATCCTGCTGTAAGGTAGGTCCAACCCTGAGGGTGTCGTTTAGAGATACGCCGTTGGTTCCCTTGCATGATGCATCAAAAACAACACGAACCTTGCTGGTAATCTTATCAGGGCGTATAACGGCGTGGTGTGGCAAAAAAACACATTCAGAACTATCGTCTGTGCTCGTTATACGCTCCATGTGACCAAGGCTCAGGTATTCGTGCATCACTTCGGTATACCCTTTCTTCATCTCAGGATCCTTTTTGAACCGTCGTTCAAGAAGGTGAAATCGTTTGAGGGCTATATCTCTAGAACGTCCATACTTGCACTGAGGATCTTCATCCTTAAACGGAAGTTGCACAATGTACCTTCCAAAGACATCTCTTCGGGTTGTCTGCTTATAAAATTCTTCACACTGTTGCTCCTCATGAGTTAGAATTTTTTCTTCGAAGGTGTCAGATTCTATTTGCCAAAATTTCTTCAGAAGCTCATTTTCATCTAAATGAGCGTGCATACTCATGATTATGTTATGATGTGATTGTATTGAGGGTGATTGATCATCATCGTACCGATGTGTGGGGCCTGATATGACCCATCCCAAAGTAGTGTGTTGAGCAATCAATATACCGTTGGGACCCTTGAGCAATCCTTCTCTCAATACTTGACCATATGCATCAGCGCCAAGCAAAATATCTATTTTGTTTGGCGTTTTGAATTGAGGATCAGCTAAAGTGACCTCAGCCAACTCAGGCCACTCTATCGATTCAATCTTATTAGATGGAAGCAAGCTAGTAATAGCACCTAAAACATGGGCTTGTACTTCCATTTTGAATGTGGGATCGTGGCGTGATTGTACTGTGATTACCACGATGTGCTTTGAAACTAACGTACCCTTGTCACCCCCCAAACCAGAGATAGTGCTTTTGCTTCGTATTTTCTTAAGGCCAAGAAGTTGAACAACTGCTTCTGAAACGAAGGACGCCTGCGAGCCTTGATCTAGCAATGCCCGCAGAAGCTGTGTGTCTCCGTTCCTAGCTTGTGTCTTGACAAGAGCCGTGGCCAAAAGAATTTGGCTGGGTGTGACTTCCCTCGAAAAATGCGCCGTAACTCTAGATACTGATGCGGTTTCCGGGGATGATTGATCTCTTGGCGAAATCGACTTAACTTCCAACGCATTTACCACGTCTCTTCTGGAAGATTCGGAAGTGCGTGATTCTGGCGTTGGCTTTGGATGTAAAAGTGAGTGATGATTATGCTTACAGATGCGACATTTGGTAGACGTTCGACAAGCATTGGCTGAGTGGTTTTTCCCTAAGCAGTTAAAGCACAATCCACTAGTTTGGACAAAACTGTGTCGAGCGTCATAATCTATCTTGCTAAATTCTTTACATTGCCACAATTTATGGCTTCCATTTTTACAGAATGAACATGAATCTGGTGCAGCGATGGAACCAGTTGCTAATGCATGCATTACTTTCGGCTTTTGGGTTGAAAAACTTGGTTTAGATTTTGTTTTAGGACCGAGAAATTCGAGAGACCGAAATCTTGCTTCTAAAAATTCCCGCATTTGATGTAAGGTTGGCAGCTCATCATTGACGCTTATTTTTGCCTCCCATAATTTTCGCGTTTCGGAATCTAACTTCATGCAAATAATATAGATGATGATGACATCCCACGAATCTACTTTAAGACCTAAGTTTTTCAAACCATTGAGCGTGTCGTTAGTCGTATCTAACATCTCTTTGATAGCGCTGCATGATTCATTTCCTATACTAGGCTGATTCATAAAACGCCTCAGTAGACCATTGGCTAGATATTTTTTATTATTGTATCTTCCATTTAAAATAGACCATGACTCTAAATAAGTATCGCCTGTAATAGGCACATGTCTCAAAAGTTGCTCTGCTTCTCCCGAGAGATGTCCCTTAAGGTAATGCATTTTTTGCACGTTGTCTATGGAAGTGTTATTATGAATCAGTGATACATACAAATCTCTAAAGCTGGGCCATTCAGCATAGTGACCTGAAAAGGTTGGTATGTTGATTTTTGGCAAATGAACATTGCTTTCGTTTTTACTACTTGGTAGATTGTTGCTTGAAGAGCATTTTGTCGGAAAAGTGGATAAAACTTCTATGATATCAGATTTATAACTTATATATGTCTCCTCCATATCGGCGTATACATCTTCAGTAAAGTATTTATGCTCTAATAAGGTGTCTGTGACTTCACTAGATAATTTAGCATGACTTGATGTAATCAATTTCCATTGCGCTTCAAGTGATTCTAATCTTGTTTGCAAGTAAGACTCTTTAGCTAGCCGATCTTTTGGAGATTTTTTAAAATTTTCATATGATTTTTCTGCCAACCTTACATCAAATGCGGGAATTTTTAGAAGCAAGATTTCGGTCTCTCGAATTTCTCGGTCCTAAAACAAAATCTAAACCAAGTTTTTCAACCCAAAAGCCGAAAGTAATGCATGCATTAGCAACTGGTTCCATCGCTGCACCAGATTCATGTTCATTCTGTAAAAATGGAAGCCATAAATTGTGGCAATGTAAAGAATTTAGCAAGATAGATTATGACGCTCGACACAGTTTTGTCCAAACTAGTGGATTGTGCTTTAACTGCTTAGGGAAAAACCACTCAGCCAATGCTTGTCGAACGTCTACCAAATGTCGCATCTGTAAGCATAATCATCACTCACTTTTACATCCAAAGCCAACGCCAGAATCACGCACTTCCGAATCTTCCAGAAGAGACGTGGTAAATGCGTTGGAAGTTAAGTCGATTTCGCCAAGAGATCAATCATCCCCGGAAACCGCATCAGTATCTAGAGTTACGGCGCATTTTTCGAGGGAAGTCACACCCAGCCAAATTCTTTTGGCCACGGCTCTTGTCAAGACACAAGCTAGGAACGGAGACACACAGCTTCTGCGGGCATTGCTAGATCAAGGCTCGCAGGCGTCCTTCGTTTCAGAAGCAGTTGTTCAACTTCTTGGCCTTAAGAAAATACGAAGCAAAAGCACTATCTCTGGTTTGGGGGGTGACAAGGGTACGTTAGTTTCAAAGCACATCGTGGTAATCACAGTACAATCACGCCACGATCCCACATTCAAAATGGAAGTACAAGCCCATGTTTTAGGTGCTATTACTAGCTTGCTTCCATCTAATAAGATTGAATCGATAGAGTGGCCTGAGTTGGCTGAGGTCACTTTAGCTGATCCTCAATTCAAAACGCCAAACAAAATAGATATTTTGCTTGGCGCTGATGCATATGGTCAAGTATTGAGAGAAGGATTGCTCAAGGGTCCCAACGGTATATTGATTGCTCAACACACTACTTTGGGATGGGTCATATCAGGCCCCACACATCGGTACGATGATGATCAATCACCCTCAATACAATCACATCATAACATAATCATGAGTATGCACGCTCATTTAGATGAAAATGAGCTTCTGAAGAAATTTTGGCAAATAGAATCTGACACCTTCGAAGAAAAAATTCTAACTCATGAGGAGCAACAGTGTGAAGAATTTTATAAGCAGACAACCCGAAGAGATGTCTTTGGAAGGTACATTGTGCAACTTCCGTTTAAGGATGAAGATCCTCAGTGCAAGTATGGACGTTCTAGAGATATAGCCCTCAAACGATTTCACCTTCTTGAACGACGGTTCAAAAAGGATCCTGAGATGAAGAAAGGGTATACCGAAGTGATGCACGAATACCTGAGCCTTGGTCACATGGAGCGTATAACGAGCACAGACGATAGTTCTGAATGTGTTTTTTTGCCACACCACGCCGTTATACGCCCTGATAAGATTACCAGCAAGGTTCGTGTTGTTTTTGATGCATCATGCAAGGGAACCAACGGCGTATCTCTAAACGACACCCTCAGGGTTGGACCTACCTTACAGCAGGATTTGCGCCACATTATATTAAGGTGGCGTACACACCCAATTTCTCTGAGCGCAGACATCGTTAAAATGTACCGCCAGGTGCTCGTATCCCCGAAAGATGCAGACTTCCAACGTGTGCTCTGGAGAGATGATCCGGAATCTGAAATAGAAGAATTTAGATTATTAAGACTTACCTTCGGCACGGCATCAGCTCCTTACCTCGCTGTGAAGACGTTGCAGCAGCTTGCGATTGATGAGCCCGAAGAACCTGGAACTGGTACATCTGAAAAAATAATAACTGATTATTACGTAGATGACTTATTGACTGGTTGTCAAACAGTAGAAGAAGGTATACGGATTTACAAGGACATGACAAGAGTATTAAGGAAAGGAGGATTCGAGCTGCAGAAATGGATAACAAATAATAAGGTGTTGGCAGGAGTAGTAACAAACGGACATGAGAATCAAGAAGGGAAGGTAGATATAAAAATAATTGATGAAGTGGTGAAGATACTAGGACTGTCATGGGACAAGGAATCAGATTCCTTCCATTACACCGCGCAGCTTCCTCTTCTACAGAATCCTGTTACTAAAAGAAAGGTTATTTCTGACATTTCACGCTTGTTTGATCCCTTAGGCTGGGTAGCACCGTGTGTGATTGTTGCCAAGGTGATGATCCAAAAGCTGTGGCTAGCAGGCATAGACTGGGATGAAGAATTACCTGACGATCTACTAGAAGAATGGTTATCCTATCGCTCGGAACTAATCAACGTTCACAATATAACTATACCAAGATGGATAGGAGCTAAGGAAAATGATACTCACAGGGAGATACATGGCTTTTGTGACGCTTCAACCACTGCATTTGCTGCTGTGGTGTACTTAAGAATAGTAGACGCAGATGGTACCGTACACGTGAATATTGTAGCGGCAAAAACTAAGGTTGCACCAACTCTTCAAGTGTCGATACCGCGACTTGAGTTAATGGGTGCTGTCTTAGTGGCGAAGCTAAGTACAGAAGTTGCCAAGGTTTTAAACATCGACAAGGCAAACATTCATGGATGGACTGACTCAATTCATTTGATAGGGGAAATATCAAACTCTTCAAGTTCAAAACATTATAAAGTCTATCGCTTATCTCAAGTAGCGATGATCGTGGTCACGTGGCACAGTAACAATGGGGTCAGCTCGTAAACTACGGGTTTACATTTTTTAATCTACTCATCATTTTGCGTTACAAATTAAATCTGTCACAGTCCCTACGCACAATGCTGACAGTAGATATAGAGCACATATATTTTATCTCAATGTACTCGTATATGTATTATGTGAAACTTAATTCCGTAGACGGGTTCAGATTATCCATATCCTAGTACACCGTATAGAATATTTCGTCACAAAAAATGCGCGAACTGTCCCAACAATTATCGTTATTATCTAAACCTAAGGTAAGTGCTCAATTCATAAGACGTGAATGAGAACCTATTTGACTGTATTATTCACTGTTCTTGTGGAATGAAGAGCTTTTAAAGCGCGAGCCTTTTACCTGTAGCTTCTCTCGAGACCTAACTATACCTACTACTTCTAAAGCAGAAGTTGGAATGCTAGGTAATATCTGTAAAACTTGCGGCCTAACTTCAGCAGTGAAACTATATTCAGACTTTTGTAAAATACATACAATAAGCTTCGCTTGAAATTTTACAAAGTGGGTAATTGTATTTCAACAGACTTCCAAAAAAGAAGTTTCTCAAATTGACGCGTATATTTTGATGTATGACTATGCAAAACTTTTAGTTCTTTTTGTGTTGGATGGAGTATACGTCTAGTTTCTTATTTTTTTTTACCTGTGAAAAATGCCTTATCGCATTCCCGTCTATCCACGGAGGAGATGGCCGGGATATGTCGGACTCGGCACCAACTACTCCCACAGCCGCAAGTGCCCCTACCGACTAAATAACACACGGTGTTCCAACTTTACCGCTTCTCGGCGGGACCGAAAGGGAAGCTTTAGCACTCAACCACGAACCCGCCACGGTTGTCCGTTGCCGGACCCCTCCTAGGGCGCTACCCCTCACGACGCACCAGAACACATGGCACGTCGCTACCACCCGGGGACCAAGCCCGCAAATAGGCGCCAGATCACCCCGTTTCCGACGCCCGAGGTCCCCCTGCGACGGGTCAGATGAGTAGCCCCGTCGCATGCTACTTCGGCCGCAGCCACGTGACCACGATCATCGCTACTTGAGATAAGCGATAGACTTTATAATGTTTTGAACTTGAAGAGTTTGATATTTCCCCTATCAAATGGTTGATCAATAGTGATGGAAGGATACATTTTAACAGCAGGTTTGGAGAATAAACTATTTAATCTGGTTATAATAAAAATTTACAAGAGGTGTCGTGATGCGACTTATTTGGTAGCTAGTTGCTAACGGAAGTGGTAAGTATTAAGAATTATTTACCACAACAAAAAACTTATGTTGGGTTGCCAACACTATGAGCAGAATGCAGAGCATGCCCGGGACCGAGGGACGGATGATCGCGGGTTCGAATCCCACCTTTAGTTATTTTTTTTTCTTTTGTTGCAATTTTGTAAATTTCTATACATTAATTATGCGCAAACAGACATGATATTACTGTAACAATAACATCAATTCAATGCGCGAAGGTTTATAAATTCACAAAAGTTCAACTCTTAATTTTATGAGTTTTGGATGCCAGTACAAGGCCGCAATAAAATAAAGTGTAATAGTACGCATTTCAGATGAACAATGAAGTGTATATGGGTCAGAGATGAAGGAAATGGCGGCCCCGCGGGCCTAGGCCAGGCCACGATGTGATTTTATTTGGCTAGGCTTTCCTTTATTTACTCGGTACTTTACTTGATTACATTAAGAGGCGTTTACTTCCCTAAAGAGGTGTATGTATTAAAATGGTATTTTCTAACGAGAATTGTTTTATTATCCTTATAAACATTAAAAACCGACAAAGAAATGTATAAAATCGTGCGAAAAAAATTATATTAGAACTTTGAATGCCTTAGCCTAACAAATGTTTCGGTTTAAATCCTTATTTTATAACTATAATTACAACCAAGATCCGGTGCTTCATGGTCCAAAGTTTACTGTGTGCGGTTTACCTGAAGATCTTGGGACCAGCAAATACATTTTTTGTCAAACATAGCTAAGAACAATCGTATCAAACCTGTTTTCGAATGAACAGCATCAGATATGATGCCACAATTCAGATAGATATAGGCACACATACTGAGCAAGTAATATTTTAGGCACACACAAATAATGGCTGTAAAGTTATAATATCGGTATGGCATCGCGACTTACTAGCTTAAAACTATATGTATTTACTTAATATTGGCTTAAGTGACATGTCTAAAAGTAAGTAGCACTAAGTTGCAAGTTTATATTCTTTTCCCCGCTGCTGTCTAGAACAGCTTTGTCAAAGGTTATAACAGAGCCACAAATAAAGTAACAAAACGTTGCCGGCGATCGCGTCCCCATTTATCTTCGTTCTCTGATCACTATGTATATTTTTTAAAAAGATTTTCTTTACCTTAATTCTGAAATAATTTAGGAATTTCCCCTTAATTAGATGGCTTGTGAAGGGCATTTAAAATAAATTCTATGAACCCCGTAATCATCGTCGTATTCGTAAAATTAAATTTGAATACGTTAAAGAACAAAAGTGTGCTTTTACGTATTAACTTCACAGTAATATCAGAGATTAGAGATAGGTCGATCTTTATACTCTTAAATTATCAAAACATCGAAAAACAGTACAGTATAGGACATGGATATATTTATAACTTTGTATATGTTTTAATACTCTGTGGCTTCTAAGGTAATAGTTTTTCCAAAACCTCATAAGTATTTTCAATGACTTTTGAATGTTATGCAATGAAACTGCCTCAGTTTCTGAAACATTAGGGCCTTGATTACTTGACAGACTAAATACTGTGCAGTGATTGGTCAATGATATTATATGACGCGATAGGTGACCTATGAGTTTTCGGTATTCAGTCTTTTAACTGATCAAGACTTTGACAAACCTTTCAGAAACTGAGGGTTAGTTTGATTAAGAAACAAACAAATTATCATAAAATATTATAATATTCGGAAGATTTCCATTCCACCTCGTCCTAGTTTCCCTTCTGGGCTCAAGTTTCTTAAACCATATAAAATTAAAAACACTCGAATCGTTGCTACCTTCTGGATACTTAGCCCTCGATCTTTAAGAAAGAATTCTGCTTTGACTACTGTTAGCTAAAAAGGATTCCTAGAGAAATGTAACCGATCTACATTCAGTATTTTTGTCTCTTTTTCTCCTTTGTCTGGGAGTTATCGCCATAATTTTATATGAGCTAGTGCCAGTTGCTCTGCCGTATTGCGGTTGGTTTTATTTGTGCGCGTTAAAAGTGCTATTTCCGGGTCGTGTTTTTGTGTGTAAGTTATAGCTCTCGTTTTGAGAATATGACACCGAGATGGTATCGCAGTTTGGTTACAAAATACAAAGTACCACAGTAAAATTAACTAAGTTGTTTACAGTGGTGAGTACACGTAAGTATACTTTGTCTATGTGGAAGCCTATAACTCAAGTAGTTCACTTATTGAACTCCTGGGAATATCTGGTGCATCAGTAATTTCATCGAAATCGTTTAGCCAAACTAGTGAAAACGGAAAATGGCTCTTTTAGGTATAAGACTTTAACTATTTTTCATAACATAAGGTGTTATTTACCATATTGGTCTTTGAAAACTGTCAGACTGAGGGCGTAGGATGGAGAGACTTCGTTTCTCATTCGAGTGAGCAAAACAGAACTACGCTATATTTAAATAGCGTGATTGTTTTTTTTTTATATATGTTAGATATTATTTAACTGTTTATTTCTAGTTTTTTTATCACATGGTTACGATTTACTAAATAGACATACAACTTTATTATGCAAAATTTTGCAGTAATATTCGATAAAAAAAAAATTTCATTATATGGATTCGTGTTTTCTTATCAAGCAAAATATTAGTCGTATCATTTACAATTTTAATTATAAATATATTTTATTTCATATACGTAAGGTGTGCACTCTTTTTTAAATACATGTTCAAAATTTGGCTTCTTGAGATTCTCTTTATCTTACATTACTGAAGTTTGAGTAGCAAATACATGGAGGAGGTTCAACATATAAGTTTTATAGCATGCAAATAAAGTTAAGCATAAGTTTACTAAATGTTATCCCGTTCATAGTTCACATTTGACTTTTTCTGCTGTTATATATTTAAGGGATTCTGTGGTACTCACTATAAATTAAAGTCTGCAATAACTCACTTGACATTACTATTGTCCTTTAAACACAGTTTAGGTTACTCAGCAATCTAATTAATATTTTAATTAATTATTTTTGTACGAGCACATGTGGCCTGTTGGCTGATACGAGACGAGAGAGGGAGACAGCTTTACTACATTACAAATTTAATATGGCAATATTAAACAGCTGCGGTTATAAAATTCCGCCATTCTTTGTATATTTTCACTCTTTGAGTGATGTATGCTGGGAACCGAATTCATTGTATCATTTGCACACCAATAACGACGACGACGTGGACTCTAATCCCAATTAAATAGTCTTGATTGCAAAACAGTTGAGTACCTACGAGTATATTACTAAAAAACTTCTTTAAAAACCAGTGCGAGTTGGACCCGCGGACCGAGGGTTCCGTACTAACCTGTAGGTATAAAATGTAAGTTAGAATTACCATATTTTTTTTTTTGCTTAATTGAAATCCATAACATTTTAAAATTATTTTGACTATAAGATGTAACAAAAAATTTATGTTTTCGTAATTTTTCCTTTATCTGTGCTATAAGTCGTTGCTTCGTACCAAATTTCAAGATTCTGAGTTCACGGGAAGTACCCTGTAGATTTTGATTCCCTTGCGAGTCTCGAAAATTTGCGGCATAAACGGCTGTATCTTTTGATTGCGTTGGCTAAGAAGTTTTTTTCACAGCTCCAAGGGTCAGTAGACCTAAATATTTGATATGAATTTCAGGTTGATACCTCTACGCATTCCTGAGAAAAAGGGTCTTGACATACAGACAAACAGACAACAAAGTGATCCTATCAGGGTTCCGTTTTTTCCTTTCGAGGTACGGAACCAAAACGATTAATAAACGTATTATTATTCCCACAGCATTTCGATGTGTACGCAAAGCTTTGGAATCATGATGTTGTTAATGGCATTTATAAACCGAATTTACAACTTACGTCATTTTTCCGCATAACACAGTAAAGCGAAAGAAATCAGATTTATATTTTTGTGCTTTTTATTCCGAAAACCTCAGCAGGTCCTGAATAAATAAAGGCACATGCCTTGTGGTGTCCGGTGCATCGTGGCGGCACGTTAATGAGGGACGAACTAGGCCAACGAAAGTGTTGCCACTTTTTTACTCATACTTAGAGGCTTTAAAAACTGACATCTATTGTATTTTTATGACTAAAATAACTGAATTAATAAAAACAGTGAAGATTTTTTCATGGAAGAAAATACTATAATATATTATGATTCACGAAAATATGGTATTCAAGCTTTTCTATTAAGCTCTGTCCCGAGCAGTAAGTTAATTCGATCGAATTTAAATGAAAGAAATTCCATTACTCATTTATTTTACTATACTCGTACAAATAAAGTAAAAATGTTTTATAAGTAATATAACAAACAACCAAAAATTACCTTTTCACAATATTTAACCTATATAACTAAGCGCTGATTTACCACGAAATACACAAATAGTAAATCTCGCGACACGAGGGAAGACATTAGTTTAGCATAGGCGTCTGCAGACTTAGCGCCAAATGAGTGCTCTCAAGAACATCCGAACCTAAAAGAGAAACAAAACTAATCGGATGTCAGTTCTTGTTGAAGTCGAACGTCGAAACGAACTCATAGACTGTTCTCTATTGCATCTAAACAATCTCAAGAAAGTTGCGTAAAGATAGTGGTATAATATTCTGCAATGGAACATACAGTTTTAATTCAGTAAAAATACAGAATGCTATGTAGAATGACGGCACGGATTTTATTTTGCGTTTTTTTTAAAATATAATAATAAACATGTATAGATATATTAAATATCTATACATGTTTATTTCGATAACTAATAACACTTTTTTCGAGAGCTGTGCTCATCATCGAACGTACTTGTTTTAATAGGTCAATGGGCCAAGGTAATAATAATTATATATTTACAAGATAAAATATCAAATTCAAAGAGAGAAGCTCTGCTCCGTTGTATTTGGTAGAAACATTTGCGTGAATATGTGCACTGTGAGATAGAATTTTGTCTAAAGTTTTTATCTTATCTCACCAAAGAATTTTTTGCGGTTCTAACATGGCAACCCTTAACCACGAAGTTAGATCAGAAGTAGACCGTGCAAGGTTTCGAAAAACCGCAACTTTTCACTGGAAAGAAAAAACGAATATGCATATCTTGCAGTACATGACTTGTTGCCTGTTCAGAAGAATGACTCGGATTCTCCAGAAGTATTGAAAGAAACTAATCTGTAATAGCTTTTCATTTAAATAAAATAGAAATTTGTCAAATCCAACACAGTAATTTGTAAAAAATATTAAAGCTAAACTAACCCAGTAGCAATATGGCTATGGGCTTGGTCTATTGGCCCCTTTAAGGGGTCTATTGATCGAGTTCCTGTTGAGGGCTTGGCCTTTAACCTGCTTCTACCCGCTTGTAAATGAACACATGATTAATCCATCCTCAAGTGGAAAATTGGTCACTAAGCACCCAACAGTGTAATTCAGACGCTGCCCTCTCAGTACCCATTGTAGGCTTAACCTGAACTTAATCTTCGTATTTTTTTATGTTTTTCTTCTGGCGATAAAACATTACAAACTGTATACAAACACTACCGGTACTATAAAGAAAGCTTCTTCGACTACATCATGACTTACAAATAGGTGAGACGGTGGCAAGTCTGTTCGCAATAAAAAAGTAATAATAACTCTGCGTGGGTATCACGTACATTTTCAGAATTTTCAGCTAAAAAGGAAAAGTTTACACCACTCTCGTCGCTATTGAAATTTTCATACGAACTTGAGATTAGCAACCGCATGTCAGAAATATCTTTGCGTTTTTATACGTTTTCCCTTTCACGAAGAGCTTTAATGAGTTCTTGTGGTTTTTAACTTTATTTTACTAGCCTTTTCTTTCAATAATACTATTAATTGCGATTTGATTTTATATGATGTATATTTGATTGAAAAGAAATAAAAACGCCTTAATTTTGTTTCATTCAATTCCATAACCACAAAATGGTGCATTAAAAAAAACTATATTATCAACTTTAATGAAGTAAGTACATTGATGTTTACTTCTTTTAAAATATTTAGTTTCTAGTCTTAATATAAAAATCTCTGACAAACATTTTTTAAAGAATGTATCGATAATATCGCTAATGGTTATTATATTAAAAATCACTAATATACGTGCACTATGCATATATGCATTCAATAATAAGAAACTAGATTACTGTTTGGGGTAATGCTTCAGAGATAAAAAGAGTTCTCAAATGTCAAAAACGTTCAATAAGAACAATTAATGGACTGAAAAAGCTGCGTAGCCCTGCAAGGGAGCACTTTAAGAAAGACAAAATTATTACAGTTGTTTCTCTTTACATATATAATTGTTTATAAGAAATTCATGAGGATAGGGATATTCCAGAAAAGCAGGAAACGGTTTATTTACCTTACAATCTGCGTAATAACGAAAAGCTAATTATAAAAAATAATGAAATTCGGGATGTACCAAAAATCAGATTAGCTAAAGTAAGGTCATTATTCGAAAATACTGATGTATAATACCATATATAATTACCAAATATATAATTACCAAAAAGCATGACCACCTTAAAATATAGTTTGTTCAAACTAAAACTTAAGAACTTTTTTGAAAACAATCCCTTCTACACATTAAAAGAATATATGTCAATGCAGCTTGTAGAATCTTTGTTCTTAGGACAAGTGCAAACGTGATAACTGTAAATAATTTAACTATATTAAGAGTAAAAATATGACGATTATAAAATTTTATTCAATTATTTACATATACCTTATTAAAATTATTTAAGTAGTTATATGTGTTAAACGTAATTTGGACTTGCGTGTAAAAAAAAATTCGGAAGGGATAATAAAACTTCTTTATATCTTTAGTGGTTAATGGCTAGCCGACCAGCAATAAAAGAGTTGATAAATAGATATTATTGTTATATAGAGTATATTTTTAACATTTGGAAAAACATTGGTCGAAATACACTCGAGAGCAATGAATCCGGGTCACTTAAAGAATCCTAAAAATCTCGGAAACTAAAAATGCTAGGTTAATGCAATAAATTGTATTTAATAGACAATGTAATACTCCTTAAATGAAGGTATTAAAACTTCTTAGTTATTGTAAAGTTATATCATAAAAAAATCAAATTTGAAAAAGGGCCACTTTCGAAGATGGAACTACGAAATTACAGCATTTGGTTTTGCTTTTGTTTGTAATCTGTCATTTATGTGGGTACATAAACCATGTTGATAGTGCTCTATATTCATTATTCAAGCTGAAATTATGTCGCTTACGCCTGAAGAATGCACCAGAATACTTACAATGCTGGAAACCGGCCGGAGTCAGCGCGATACAGCCAGGACTGTCGGTGTGTCGCTGTCAACAGTACAAAGAGTTCTCCGACGTTACGAAGAAACTGGTTCTAACCTACGCAGACCAGGAACGGGCAGAACCAGGTGTACCACAGCACGAGAAGACCGATACTTGGTGAACACCATGCTTCGAAATCGCTTTCTCACAGGAACTGAACTCACCAATCAGTTTCGACGCCTCGGAGGAAGTAACCCAAGTGCATGGACAGTAAGACGTCGGCTTGCTGAATCTAACTTAAAACCCCTTAGACCTGCAAACGGCCCTAAACTGGAGCGTGGGCATCGTATTTCGAGACTAAGATATGCCCAGAGCCACGTAAATTGGAGTATTGAAGATTGGTCAAAAGTTATGTTCTCCGACGAATCAAAATTTATGCTCTACAAGCACGATGGAAGACACAGAGTGTATCGAAGACCAGGGGAAAGATTCAAGCAAGCATGCATCGAAGAAAAAGTAGCCTACGGTGGTGGGTCTGTACTTGTGTGGGCCGGAATTTCTTCTGAAAGTCGCACAGAGCTGGTGATCATAGAAAACGGCTCTTTAACTAGCGTAAGATATGTGGAAGAAATCCTCAATGATCACGTTGGTCCATTTATGGTCAATTTAGGTGAGGATGCTATATTTATGCATGACAATGCCCGACCTCATACAGGTAGGATTGTGAATGACTACCTTCAAGAGATGAACATTACTCGTATGGAGTGGCCAGCGCGCAGCCCGGATATCAACCCGATCGAGCATGCTTGGGACGAGCTAGGCAGATGCGTAAAACAACGAAACCCTCCCCCAATCACGCTTCGTGAGCTCAAAATTGCTCTCACAGAGGAATGGGAGAATATTCCCCAAAATCGTATAAGGAACTTGGTGTACAGCATGCCAAACCGCGTAAACGCAGTAATGGAAGCACGAGGAGGCAATACGAAGTATTAAAATTCAAGAAAATCGTAATAAAGTTCAAAAATTTCATGTTTCCTATTTTTGTTTTAAGGAGAGATCAGCAGTTTTTTTCTTTATGTAATTTTGTGTTAATAAAATGTATGGTGACTCATATTTTTTTTACTTTCATTTAAGGAGTATTACATTGTCTATTAAATACAATTTATTGCATTAACCTATCATTTTTAGTTTCCGAGATTTTTAACATTCTTTAAGTGACCCGGATTCATTGCTCTCGAGTGTATTAAATCATAAATAATCGGTATACATATCGATGATAATGTGCAACGGTTTAGCTTCGTTGGACGGGAGCTGATACACATAACAAAAATGCAGGTCTCCCACGATTCTATATCTTATCTCTGTATTAATACACTTGATTTCTATTGTGCGTGCAATGTACTCTAAAATCGTATTAGTAACACAATACCTGTCTTCGATTCGGTTTTCGTGGCAGTATCTTAGTAATTTCAACGATAGTGTATCGAATTTCCGACAACCCTATTCTAGAAACAGCTATGACAACGCCGGAAGAGCGGCGCAAGTAGTGAGATAGATTCCATTAGATAAACTCAATATTTGAACACCGCACCGTCTAGTTTCAACCGTGTGATATCGAAGATTGTAACGCTACGCGATTCAGAGATATTTTGTCTCTAGAATAATGAAAGTGCAGAGCAAACACCGCCGAGTACCGGCATTCGTTGGAATCCTTAATACCCAAACAGAAGTTGCAATTAGAAAGATATTTGTAATTGGTATTGCGATCACAAGAAACAGCAGTATTAGTTTGAAATAAATTAAAATACGTGACATATATTGTGGTCGATGATTTTTTTAAAGCTAACTTACTTCTTAAGGGCAGGTCCCGGTACACATTGTTAAATGCTTAGCGACATATTTTTTACTTAAAGGTGGTTACTAGACAGGCGGTTATTCGCAAAATGCCCTACTACCTACCTAGCTATTACAACTACCATACTAAGACAATAACCGAAATTTCGAAGCACGGAAATGCTTTGTAGTAATGACACTACCGGTCACACATCCAAGCCATGACAGCAGCGGACGTTGCTAAACTTAGTTCCTCGGTTAAAAACGACTGTTTTTATATGCTTGATAGGTTCGCCTTTGACCACTATCTCACCTGATGGTAATTGATGATGAGGTCGAAGATGTTCTTCAGGCTAACCTAGAATTACGTTATCTCAAGGACAGCTGCCGAAATACACCGTTAGGTGCTTGGCGACAGATTTTCTACTTGAGCGTGGTAGCTAGACAGGCGGGTATTCGCAAAATGCCCTACCATCATGCTATAACGACTGCCATCCTAAGACGACAACACGTAACGTGCCCTCCAAAGCATGGAAGCGCAACTCATGACCAGGGTGGACGTTGCTTTGCTGATCGGTTAAGAACAGCTAAGCAAACTTCGCTAGAGCGCTTCGAAACTACTCAACAAGCTACGCTACAAGCGCTTCAGATATAGCATCTTCATCCTCTTTTATTTCTACCCATCTGAAAGGAAGAATATGATGTAGTTTTAGAATATCTACGAAAACTAAGTACAAGTTGGAAGTCAAACAAAAGCCTGTTTCAATGTAGCAAATTTAAACGGCACATAAAACTGTCGACCATGTTGTCACACAACGTAAGCTAAAAATTCTTTTACGTCGGTTAATTTGGCTCTGAAAATAATATTAATCAAGGGAAATGTAAATTTGCCCTTTGTGTGGATGTACCAGCGAGATTCATTTACTTAGGCTCTGTGATGGCCCGCCCATGCTCGTACTTTGTTTACAATTTTATAAGCTCTTTGTGCCCGTCGGATTGTATAAATGAAACAAGAGATTTTCACAAAACCAGGCTTTGTAAAAGAAACTAGCGGACTGAAATAAACGTGTAGTGTTTAATTTTGAACCAGTACCAAAAGTCTAGGTAGTTCTGATAACAAGAGATTAAATATAAGAAACAACCTCTTTATAAAAACTAAAAGCCCGCATTGCCTTGTCCTTACAAACATTTCAGTTTAAAGTTGAGACTCGTCTACGACTCGTCAGTTGAAGTTTCCTGAACTCGTCGTTTGCACAAGTCTGTTTTGGCTATGATGTACACAGAGATCCAAGGCTATGGAATAATGTGGGCTAGGCTAAAGCCGGAGTATGTTTCAAACAGCTTATTAAAATTTTGTCAAATATTTGCTATCTATCTTTGCAGTAATATAAACAGCGTCGATATTGGGTTATCCGTTTGGGGACTAGGATACCAGAATAACACAAAGAGAGATAAAGACAGACAAAAGTTTTAAAGATCCTCGATTAAACAAGCTTCTCTTACCGTCGCGCGATAAAAATACCCCTTTAGAACATTAGATTTTGGAATTTTAAGTAGTAACTTATCTGTAACTGAGATACCATCCAATGTTATACTGTAATGTTTTGTTGAAACTGGATTCTAGTTTGAAATGTGATTTGACCAAATAATAGACCTCGCAAATATCTCAGAGAGTTGTTTATTTTGTCCATTTAATATGATCGATATTGAACTGTGTATTAACTTATTAGGAACCGGCTAGGACCCGCGTTATATTTACCGGAAAGATTCCGACCAGTTTCAGACTGTTTTGAAGTCCTTCATCTGGGAGTCACGATTGCGCTTAGCGACGAAGGACTGCAAACAGTTGCCGGTTCCTAATAAGTTAATATGGATAAAGCTCGCGATAGTTTTCAGAGTGAATAGTGTATTATCTTTTATAGCGTTTGCCACTGTAGTTATACTACACAATATATGCAAAATATCTTGTCACAAACTTAACAAAAGAGATTATATAGTTTGCCTAGATTTCAGGACTACACACAGCCCAACTTCGCCAGATTAAACCGCACACGTCAAACATGAAGTTCATTATGAGCCTCAAAATAATATTTGCAAGGTCTTGTGAGCTTCAGTGACACAGGAATCAAATTGCGTCGGTTTCCTCTCGCCGGAAACTTTGCACTATTTGCTTACATGTACAAACAGCGCACGAAACCACCCATTATGTTTACATATTTATACAATTGTACTGACAATTTTTGGAATATTTTTGAGCGAATTATATTACCTATGTGTTTAATACTACGAATATATATGTAAAAAAGTGTATCTCTCACACGGTTACCGTTTTGATTTCGGACACAATTAACAAAACACGCACAATCTTCCAAATTTCATTTGATTGGGTTATGGATTCGGCACTTAAAACCGTTCGCATTCGATTGGTCGTGTCAAGGTTGCAATTGTTGCACCACACGGTACACTTTTTCAATCATGTCTATCGAGGTTAGGTTTGCGCTCTGCTGTTTTTGAGCTTAACTTACATTTATTTACATATTTATACGTAGGGTTAATATAATGAAGAAAAATTATCAATCAATTGACGACTGTCATAGATCTGAGAAAGTAATAGAGCAAGGTGAAAGTAGAAGACTCTTTGAGTCTATCCCACAAATGTGTGATAAGGATGTATATATGATAATGGTGTTATTTTGTAGGATTTAAACAAACATAATTTTAATAAGGGTCAGTTTGAATGTTGGGATAGCCCTGTACTTACGGAGAAGGTGGAAAGAAGCCTTAAAATATTTGTTTTAGAAATGAATTTAGTGGAATGAGAATAATTCCATTCTTATATGAAATTATACAAATTCAAATCTTCATTAACATTGAGATACAAATCTAAAACAAAACGACGTTTAAGAATATGTTGAGGTCGTTAACATAAAACTTTGTAAACCTACACATAGGGTAACTCAATTAATTTCACCTTATTTAACTTATCAATACGTTAGTGTCGATTATTTAAGTATTTTCTATATTTAAATTTCTCAAAATTATGGTAGTTTTTAAACATCATCAAACGGCTTAAATCGCATATTTTTATCCTTACGTTATAAACACATTGCAGTGATCGTGGTCGCGGGACGACTAGCGGTTTTATTTGTCACTTCAGTAATTACGAATTTAATTTCTACTACCGTCAGAAATTTTACTTTTGATCATTACGTTCCATATGCACACTGTATTCGCTTACGCTACAAGCGCTTACTATGGAGTTTAATTAATTTGATAACAGGTTTCCAAGCAAATGGTACTTGCTAACTATCATATCTATTGAAAGTTGGTATTTTTTGATTTCAATAGCCTAGGTCATTGATCTATATATATTATCTCAATGTCGTAGGTATATTTTACGCAGATTTAGTCGTCAGGTAACTTGGTGCTCTCTAAACTGATTTAATTATATTATAATTGTAATTCTTTGTGTTACACGAAAGTAGATTTTAGTATAAACAGAATAAAAACTAAAACTGTTTAGAGACTTAAAATTTAATTCGCTGATTTTGGTCACGTTAAAAGAAAACTGGTCTTCAGAGAAACTTTGAAGCGCTCGTAGCGAAGTTTACTTAGCTGTTCTCAACCGATCAGCAAAGTTAAGCAACGTCGCCCGCGGTCATGAGTTGGATGGGTGACCGCTAGTGACATTACTACTGAGCGTTTCCGTGCTTCGGAGGGCACGTTAAGCCGTCGGTCCCGGTTGTTGTCTTAGGATGGCAGTCGTTATAGCATGGTGGTAGGGTATTTTGCGAATGCCCGCCTGGCTAGCTACCACCCTCAAGTAGAAAATCTGTCGCCAAGCACCTAACGGTGTGTTCCGGCAGCTGTCCTTGAGAGCCAGTACTTCTAGGTTAGCCTGTACAACATCTTCGACCACATCATCACTTACCATCAGGTGAGATAGTGGTCAAAGGCTAACCTATAAGGCATAAAAAAAAAAAAAAAAAAACTTTTTATGGATTCGAAAAAAATATTATGCATCTCTTACTACGTTACGTTCTTTATCAAACCTTTTTTTTTATTTATGCTTTAAAGGTTAGCCTTTCACCACTATCTCACCTGATGGTAAGTGATGATGTGGTCGAAGATCTTGTTCAGGCCAGGTTGCCGGAACACACCGGTACACAAGGTACAGGGTGGTACCAAGCCAGGCGGGCATTCGCAAAATGCCCTACCACCATGCTCTAACGACTGCCATCCTTAGAAGACAACCGGGACCGCCGTCTTGACGTGCCCTCTGAAGCACGGAAGCGCTCAGTAGTAATGTCACTAGCGGTCACCCATCCAACTCATGACCGCGGCGGACGTTGCTTAGCTTTGCGGATCAGTTAAGAACAGCTAAGCCAACTCCGCTACGAGCGCTTCAGTACCTAAGTAGTATATAGCTGCATATTCAGACCTAATCTAGTATCAGTACTTAGTCGGTGTTAGAATTATCTTATTAGCAATCTAAGCCCACAGGTGCGAGACGATATGTAGGTAATAGCAGTAATTAGATCATAAGCTCTTAATTAGACCTTTGATCTAGTATCATGCTTTATATACCTCAATTACGTTACATAGGTAAATTATTAGTAATTATTATAAATGAGGGATGCCTTAATATCTAAAATCTGGATCCCACAAGAAATATATTTTATATATGTTTAATATACTACAACATAATTAATTTCTAACCCTATTGTACTTATAAGTTAATATGTTTTATACGTTAAATATCATGCATTTATGAATATGATATATAATGGAATAAGATTGTAATAATTTATATATAATATTTATTTATATATAATATTTATTCTGTTACCAATATGGATATATTATTATCCGTTATTATAATATTCAGGACACTCACATAATATTGTTTCCATAAGTGAATACTATTAGGCTCTTGTGTACCAAAATTCTCCTAGCTATATCATTGTCTTAGCAGCTGTTTGTATTCCTTGTAAAATAAAATAAAATAAAAATAAAATAACTCTGTAAGTTTACATTGAGGCTTTTAGCCTTTCACAGCTCTTATGGGTAAAGTAGCTACCGCCGCTGTATGTTCATAATGCTGCTTATAAAACACCGTCTCTTGTTGTTTACATTACTGCACAAATGCTTTTTGTTATACGTTTTGTTTGAAAACATAACAAAGATATTTTATGTGCTGTCTGGCGGCTTTGCCAGCGACTATCGGTTTATCTACGTGCGCATAGCTAACTCTAGAATAAAAAATAAACCTAGAAATCTATATATAATAATCTATGCGGTATATTTCGTAAATAGGTGTGTGGTTTGGTCATTACAGTCTTGGCTCCACTAGGCCCTCCCCTTTGGCTTGGTCTACAATCCAGCTTGGAGTGTAGTCACAGTTATTGCTCGGTTGAATTATAATGCCATCATTTGCGTTAGTCGGTGATATATACTTTTTATACGGAATTATAATCAAGTTTTAGTGAGACTTAACTCTGGAAGGACAGGACAGTAAAGTTTGAAGTTCGCTGGAAATAATTTATTTTCTTTCTGTAAATTTGTTAACTAGTAGCACTGTGAGCTGACCATGTGACTGAAATATGTTAGTTTTTTACGTTTTAAAACCCTTTAACCACGCCACCTATTATGAAAAGTTCGCAAAAACTGTAGCGGCCAAAAATAAACAATTATCTAACAAACTCAAAAAAATTCACGAGAATTGGTTTGAGAAATGCGACCTGTAGTCCTCTACGCCTTTAGCCGAACAGCCGTACATCTGCCGTACAGACGTACGCTTTTGTGCCCAAGATAAAACGGAGACGTTTCGCGCTTGCTCAGTCAATAATATTTTAATAATCAATATGGCCATTTTAACAACTACAAACACAACAAAGGAGCATATATTGAAATGAACGGGAAGTTAGATGTAGGCTTGGTGGCGAAAAAACAAGACGAGATCAAGATAATGAATTGGTAAAATCTGAGATACTGAGTAAAACCCAAGTTGTATACCTATATGTTTATACAACGTATATAGCTAAATCACAAAAAATATGTATACTGTGTGTATATTTATGTAATCATTGAGTCAAACGTATGAATGAATTGATTTTAATACTCCATTTTTAACAAAAAAAAAGTATTAGCTTCCCATGGAACAAAATAACATTTTTGCTATCTTTTCTGGCGCGTTAACCAGAAATGCAATAAAACGGCAATCTTTAACTGAAATAATTCCAAATGTAATAAAAGTCACATCAATGATTCGCTTGATTGCTTTTGATTGGGATGTATAGTGTTGCTTATATATATGTATCGATGTAATGTTAACGGAAAAGTTCCATGGAATTCCATTAATACTTTTATGTGTTTAGTTCCATTAACAAAATTGTCTTGATTGTTTTGGACATCAGGGCTCCTTTTAATGGGATTATCTCACATTATATGCAATCATACGATTTTCGTTATAGATCTTAGTGATGCATAAAAGATTACGATGGCGACAATTATAAAAAAAAGTCTATATTTTGTACGCGTAAAATGATACATTAAATGCAGCGCCTGACAAAAGTATGTTTTGGCATACACTGATATGCTACAGAAATAAAATCTTTTACATAAGATTGGCTTACTGCCAACCCAGCCTACCATAAATGTTACATAATATGATAATTTAATTCAGTCACGATTAGATAAGTACTAATTTATTTTGCTGAAATAATTTTGTTGTTCCATCAGACACTCTTTTTTAGCATTTCGTTTTTTTTTCGTTTATAGTTAGTTTAGTGTTTATATTAGACAGTGCTTTATACAATATTCTAGGCTCCGTTTCTACTAAAAAGATAAGCTGAAAAATTTTTGTCAATTGAGTTATGATGACCTATTTCCACCATAATAATGAAAAACTAATTCTACGCCAATTATCTATCAATCAAATTTATTGTACCAATGTTATGAATGCGAAAGTTTTCAAATGTCAAGCGTCTTGAATAGAACAGAATACGAATTTTGTACTTTGATTATGAGTTCTATATTTTAGTTTTTAAATTCGACATAATATAATACTTATCCCAATTTACGGAGTAGTTACCGATGGAGTTTATATATTAATATTAGACAAATAACCCACGGAAGTAGCTTTGGCGACAGATAGTGTTGAATAAATTGACATTATTTCATCTGTAACTATGTTATAATGGGTATACAATTCTCTATCAAACAACAAAAAGAAAGGACCAACGAGTACTTCCGCACAGATATCGTATCAACGAGTTTAATCTCACTTCAATATCAGAAGCGTAACAGTTCAGTTCATTGTACTCGAACTTATTGTTCGGTTGCAATCATAAAGCTACGTCAGTCACCACGTATATACTAGCTATTACATCGATATCCGAGTTCAATCACATCCCTATATTGGTCATACTATTGGAATCAGATACAATGACGCGAGTGCGGTATGCGTTGTGTTGCCTGCTCGCAATTGGAATAGTTAATGCAAAACTGTCGACTAGCTTCTTTCACGACTACGTCAAGGATGGACGTAAGTATAATTTCGGTTATCACTGTTCTACGTTGCAGATGTCGAGGCTTTGAAGCTTCCAATATATAAAGGTATATTTATCCTCGTCAGCGTAGGTAGTCTAATATAATATTAACTTACAAGAAAAAGCCCAAACGAAACTCAGTCCCGAAATTAATAAAAACAATCTGCATACTCGAGTTGTAAGACTGTGTCAAAGTGTATTATTTGATTTAAGGAAAATGTGTTACCTTCTTTAGCCAAAGAACAACGAACTGTCTGATTTTGCACCCGCTGCATTTAACTGTGATAACACTATCACATACAGCGGTGAAGTTGTTCAACCCACTGTTCAAAAATTATAACCATAGAACTTATAAGGGATACTATGACTATTAAAGTAGTGACTGGGGCATGATTCTTTACATATAACAAAAGGCAAAAGCAACAGTTTGAAGCATGGCTCAGTGGCATTGGCTATGGACTGCCGCGCAGCAGGTCCATGGTTCGAATCCCGCCGCGGGCTTGAGCTTCACCGCATGGTGGAAGGCCATTTTGCGAATGCCCGCCTGGCTAGCAACCCTCAAGTAGAAAATCTGTCTTCAAGCACCTAACAGTGTGTTCCGGCAGCAGTCCTTGAGAGCCAGTGAAATTACAGGCACATGGAACTTAACAACTATATCTCAAGGTGACAGGCGCAGTCCAATTCGTGACTTGTGACGAAATGCATCTGTTTTAAGCAGAGATTAGTCCGCTTAACAAAAGGTGGGCCTCGAACTTGTTCCGGCACAATAATAAAAAAAAGCAATTGATTAGCATGTCCCAATCGAGAAGCGGCTATGGTTCAAATCTCGCTTAAGGTTACTTCTTTCTTTTTTTGTGATTTCATACGTATTTATGCAGGCAGTGAATTAAATAATACGAATACAAAGATCAAAAATGCGTTAGATTATTTTCATAGTTTACGTATATATGTTTCAGGTCCTGTGGACGGTCCTTTTCCATCGAGCCTGAAAAATGTCCCCTACTATTGTTACCAAGTCCCTTTAAAGGGTCCTTGCGAGAGAATGTTTGTCGTGTATTTCTACGACATAGTGAGACGACATTGCATGCCGATGCTTTATTCTGGATGTGGTGGGAATGAGAACAGATTTGATACGAAGGCCTCTTGTGAGACTCACTGTGAGAGTGTGAGAAGAATATAAAACTGCTATTGATTTTCTTTTTTATTTAAAGAGACGAAACTTCTGCTACAAATATATAAAAACTTCGTATAGAGCGAAATCAGCTCTTATTGGCAAGTTGGGAACCTGATAATTCCAGTATTTGTATTTATGCTTGTCTGGCGTTAACTTTCGAAGTCCGAATTGATCTTTATGAATTTCAGAAAAAACTTGATCTTTTGTGTTTTAATATATCAACACAAAATCGATCAAGAAGTTTGTGAGATAGAGATAAATACAAGAGTCATGGTATACAAAATTATAAAAAAATACAAGGACTTAATGGCTTCGTTGCCCAGTGGGGTGTCGGATTAGAATGTTACCTCCCCCTTCTTCCTGTGGGTGTCGTAATTGGCGACTAAAGGAAAAATACCGGAAGATAAGATAAAATAAGATAAGATAATCGTTTATTTGCATTAAATATGAGTATTATACACACACAAGGTAGGTATGCACATAGATGGGACTTCAACAATTCAGTTCATCATGTTTTGCCTATTTAGGCGTACAAATTTAAGAGAGAAAGCAATTTGAAAAATTATACAAAACAAAAAAGTAAAACCACATTCAAGATTAATTCAATCCAATAGTGAAAAACTCATACATTACTTTCCACGCAGTCTAATGTCATTGGTTTTATGGATATATGTCAAAGAATATCGTAATTAATATGTCAACATTGTAATAGCACTTGGTCGTTAGGACTACGGAAGGTGGGAAGCAGCGCCTTCTGAAGTACTGCAACTCTACTGCGCCCCCAAGACGCCTGCCAAGCGTGGGGATTGTGGCAAAACAAGAGGGGAGACCTTTTTTTTTTTTTATTCCTGATAGGTTAGCCTTTGACCACTATCTCACCTGATGGTAAGTGATGATGTGGTCGAAGATGTTGTTCAGGCTAACCTAGAAGTACTGGCTCTCAAAGACAGCTGCCGGAACACACCGTTAGGTGCTTGGCGACAGATTTTCTACATGAGGGTGGTAGCTAGCCAGGCGGGCATTCGCAAAATGCCCTACCACCATGCTATAACGACTGCCATCATAAGACAACAACCGGGACCGACGGCTTAACGTGCCCTCCAAAGCACGGAAGCGCTCAGTAGTAATGTCACTAGCGGTCACCCATCCAACTCATGACCGCGCGCGACGTTGCTTAACTTTGCTGATCGGTTGAGAACAGCTAAGTAAACTTCGCTACGAGCGCTTCAATAGTGGACCTGGTTCAATAGTGGACGTTCCGGTTGATAAGATGAATGGCTTCATTCCATGATTAAATTTTTAAAAGCCACAATGTATAAAATAATAAACAACAAAATGCGCTGAACTATTACTTTTCTTACATTGATTAATATATTGACATAATTTTTTCAAGCATGGTACAAGGTAAATAATTAAATAATGTACAATTAGAATAACGTAATTGCAATATGTAAAACAATAGTGGAAGTGCGTAGTATGATTAATCAATGAATATATATATATATATATACATATACTATAAAGAGGAAAGATTTGTATTTTTGAATGGAAATAATAAACTTAAAAACAACTGGAACGATTTAGGTGAAATTTGGTATGAAAATAGTTTGAGATCCGAGGAAAGACAAAGGGTAGTTTTTATCCAACTGCGCCAAAAGAGGTTAATGATTTTGCGCGATAACCGACATACGCGCGGGTGGCCGGAAACCTAGTTCACAATATAGTGTTGTTGGTCTCGGCTACTAACACAAACTATTTTGCATTTGTCAGTGTTACTTGTTAAAATATCAATCTACTTTCTATAGTTTTTATACAATGTTTCTTATCAACCACGGTATGTTTTCAAGAAAGCCGATAAATCACCATGTCATCAAGTTTCATGGAAAATTTTACGAGGTTCATTTTTATGATAATGTGGTACCAGAAACTGCTTTTTGCGGGCAAACCGTTATATATCTCCCAAAATTTATGAATGAATAAACTTGAATGGCTATTACTTATAATGGGATTCGTTTAACCATAATAGTTTCATACAATGAGGTTTCCTTCGGCATAGCAAAGGTGAATTGTGATGGCGACTTGTGATAGCTACCTTCATTTCCTTTATCCCTAATATTTCAGTTTTGCTTCTAACGGTTTTGTTTATCAGACAGTATTCAATTTTAATATAATTTTTCTGATTTACTCTCACATTCTCTTTGTTGGCATATCATGCTCAGTTTGAGCATATATACAAAAA
The DNA here is from genome assembly GCA_963890685.1 of Plagodis pulveraria. Lineage (NCBI taxonomy): Eukaryota > Metazoa > Arthropoda > Insecta > Lepidoptera > Geometridae > Plagodis > Plagodis pulveraria. The sequence continues at coordinate 20,551,989 of OY982956.1, read as the reverse complement.
CACTTCAATAAGTTATTTTATTAACCTTATAAGTCTTATAACTGAATGGCTGCCATAAAAGATCTGAATCTAAATGAAAATCTTTATAATAACATGGATTGTTTTCTGTTCGTGTCCACCATTTTATTGCTGGTACACCATACTTTCCCGTGGGGTGCTGGACTAGAATCTCACCCCCACATCTCTACCCGTGGATGTCGTAAGAGGCGACTAAGGGTAAGCCAGAAGGTGGGAAGCAGCGCTTTCTGAGGAACTGATATCTCACACTGCGATCCCCAAGAGGCCTGCCAAACTTGGGGATTATGGCAAACGCCCCCATAATGGGGGAGGCTATGTTCACCAGTGGACAATCGGGCTGATACAATACACCATACTTTTTAAGGTACCTATTATGCTTAATGTATCAAAGAATTTTTCTTTCTGTCTATATGTGAATTGCAAACAAATATGAACTAGAGTTACTTTATCCGGTAAAAATTAAAATGACCCGTGATACCGTCCAAGAACCCTGTTTTATCCATATAATTTTTTTAAAGCTGAAGTGACAAACATCAGTTAGGTCACATCGTACAAAGATGTAAGTCAATGACAAGGATAGGATTTCTCGTGTAGACCACGAAACAAAAAACGTAGCTAACGGTGGGCTGATGACATTGTAAGAGCCACGGGGATGAAAATGGCAAAAAGGCATTTGAAGGTAGAAGTTATGAATTTTTTTCAGTCTTGTAGTGTTGCTAAAAATTAATTGCAACTCTGATGGTTTCGTTGCTGACTAAAATGGTTTACTATGCAAGGTAAACATGGATTCGTTAGTGCTAATGAAAGATAGATGGAAACATTTGTTTATTATTGATTAAAAAGCGTAGCTTTTCAATAATATCATCGCTTTATCAGATAATTCAAAATGGTTTTTACTAATAAAATTGAACCTATCAAATTAATTATTAGTTTTACTATAATGTTTACCTATTCCAAATCTGTAGCATTGTATACTTCAACAAAATTATTGTAATGAATTAACATTAATGGATGATAAATCGACATAAATGCGAAATGAAAAATGTATTACATACATTGACAATACCATTTCAGAATAGGACCTTAATGTTTAATTCGATTGGTAATAAAAATAAAACGCCAGTTATAAGGTCTAAGTTTCAGCAAACATTAATTTCATAAACATACAACCTCATTGAATCCAAGCAACCACTAACGCCATCATGGCCATAATAAGGCTAAATCTATAAATACCGTAGATATACTGAAACAACGAGTATCAATAAAGATTATCCCATATGTGTGTGTGGGAAAGATACGATACAGGGTAAAAGTAATCCGCAAACTCGAGGAACCAAACAGTAATTTATTAACTGAGGTCTACAGCAATTAATCAATAAGACAACGGATCGCCCTTCTGCTGTCGTCGTGATGGGCGGGTAGGCTAAAAATAAAACTAAAATATTAATTTCTCAGAGAGAGACGGATCACTTGTACTCGATCCCAGCATGGTGTAAGGTGTGGTGTGGGTAGATTATTTTGGAAATCTTTTTAAATGAATTGTGACGTAACTTGTACTAGGGTTACGTCACTATCTGATGTTAAGCGGTAACTTCTACCTATAACAGAGGCTTTTCATCACAAATTACTTACTGCATTGCACCCATCACCCAAAGACTTACGTATAGTTATTTTTTATTTTTTTTAAAGTAGATAGTCTAGCATTTGACCACTATCTCACCTGATGGTAAGTGATGATGTGGTCGAAGATGTTGTTCAGACTAACCTAGAAGTACTGGCTCAAGGACAGCTGCCGGAGTAAACCGTTAGGTGCTTGGCAAAAGATTTTCCTTTGAGGGTGGTAGCTAGCCAGGCGGGCATTCGCAAAATGCCTTACCAGCATGCTATAACGACTGCCATCGTAAGACAACAACCGGGACCGATGGCTTAACGTGCCCGCGGAAGCCCTCAGTAGTAATGTCACTAGCGGTCACCCATCCAACTCCTTACCGCGGCGGACGTTGTTTAACTAAGTTGATCGATTGAGAACGGCTAAGCAAACGATCGATATCGAAATCTGCGCTACGAGCGCTTCGAAAGTAGTTGTTAAGTCTCATGTGCCTGTAGTTTCATAACCTTTGGGCTCTCAAAATCTGCTGCCGGAATACAATGTAAGGTGCTTGGCGACAGATATTCTACTTGCGGATGGTAGCTAAGGCGAGCATTTTTAAACTGCCCTTCCATGAAGCGGTAAAGCTTAAGCCGGCGGTGGGGTTCGAAGCATGGATATTCGGCACGGCAATCCATAGCTATTTCGGTTCGTCTTATCACTGTTTCAAATGGGCTCATTACGAGTGACAAAAATAGTGCAGTGACATGCAAAACACTAACACTACGCGTGTGTTTTATTAGACTTAAGGCCAGCTATAGACCATCTCATCTCTTCAGGTCAGAAAAAGAGAACACTGAATTTCATGACTTCAAAACCCAAAGTAACGCCAGTGTAATCTCAAAAACGCGTGGTTCTTTTTACTACTTCATGATAGTGTTTTTTCATACGTCACTGAATAATGAAATCAATGTGAACTTTGTATAATTTTGCAATAAGCGACCAAAGTCATTTTGTGTGAGTGGCGACTTTGAACCCCGAGCTAGCTGTGTATTAGAATATAGTACTTATAGACTAACTTAGCAAAGAAGTGACGGAAGTAGGGAATGAGCTTACAGAAATTTGCTTTCGTGCGAATAAACTAACTTTTCACATCTACCAGCTAGATAAACATTAGTTCAGGTAAGAAACACTGAAGGTATTGAAAAAAGATCTTCATTTTGTGATTCGAATTCCAAGACGACGCCCACGTCTTTAAAGCTACGTCTTTAAAGGTGAAAATAACAAAAAGTAAGTTCATCGCTAATACCATTTTGTCCACTATAAGGCCCCACGTGTACCTACGGTCTAAGTTTCAATAAACGTTAATTTCATAAACATACAACCCCATTGAATCCAAGCGCCCACTAACGTCATCATGATCATAATAAGGCTAAATCTATAAATAACGTAGATATACCGAAACAAAGAATCAATGAAGATTATCCCATATTGTAGGAAGATACGCTTTATATGCGTTTGAAGCGCTCGTAGCGAAGTTTACTTAGCTGTTCTCAACCGATCAGCAAAGTTAAGCAACGTCGCGCGCGGTCATGAGTTGGATGGGTGACCGCTAGTGACATTACTACTGAGCGTTTCCGTGCTTCGGAGGGCACGTTAAGCCGTCAGTCCCGGTTGCTGTCTTAGGATGGCAGTCGTTATAGCATGGTGGTAGGGCATTTTGCGAATGCCCGCCTGGCTAGCTACCACCCTCAAGTAGAAAATCTGTCGCCAAGCACCTAACGGTGTGTTCCGGCAGCTGTCCTTGAGAGCCAGTACTTCTAGGTTAGCCTGAACAATATCGTCGACCACATCATCACTTACCATCAGGTGAGATAGTGGTCAAAGGCTAACCTATCAGGCATAAAAAAAATAATAAAATATATATATATATATCAAGACAACATTTAGACTAAGGTAGACTTGGAGTAAATGCGGCTTTAGACGTATGCAACTAGTCACTTTAAGGCACTTATGGGCCCGTTTCAATGCAAGAATTCACAGTAAATAAATTCATATTTACTGTGAATTCTTGCATAACCTAATTACTTATTGTTGTTGTGTTGGACCAAAAGGTAGTGAAAGGAGAAGTTATATTTAGTGCGGTATAACCTAAAATTGCTGGCCTCGCTTGAGAGAAATCGAAAAAAATGTATGGCTGCCATCTTGAATCCACCATTTTGGATTTTTGACAGGTGTCACTTTTTCACAGGCTTTACTATGCTGAAATCATGGTGTGGTGGAAGACTGAATGTTTGAAGCCTATTTGAAAGTGGAATGTTGTTGTGACGGAACAAGCACATGGCCCAGCTGATGTTAAGCGATAACTACGGCCTATAACAGATGCATTTCATCACTAGGGACGAACTGCACTGCACCCGTCACACTGAGACATACAGTTGTTATACAGTTGCAGTGAATGTTTAAAGCCTCTGTGAAAGTGTAATGTTGTTATGACGGAACAAGCACGTGGCCCAGCTGATGTTAAGCGATAACCACGGCCTATAACAGATGCATTTCATCACTAGGGACGAACTGCGCTGCACCCGTCACACTGAGATATACAGTTGTTATACAGTTGCAGTACTGCCGGAACACACTGTTAGGTGCTTGGCGACAGATTTTCTACTTGAGGGGGGTAGCTAGCCAGGCGAGCATTCGCAAAATGCTCTTTCACCATGCGGTGAAGCTCAAGCCGGCGGTGGGATTCGAACCATGGACCTGCGGCACCGCAGTTCATAGCTATAACCGCTCGGCTATCATTGCTTTTTATTAGGTACATACAATAACGATCTATTTTTCGATGTACCTTTAACAATTGTTCGTGTACTTTTTATCTCGGAAAGGTACTAATGAAACAAGTAAATCAAAAACAACACAACGTCGCCTAACTCCTAAAACAACAAATACCGTAATAAAAACTTGTATTACAAGGTTAAGAAAGTTACATTCGCCCGCGCAAAGTAATTAAAACTCATTAAAAGTCAGCTCTTTAACATCAGAGCATCGATGTTTGAGAGAGAGACCTTTGAAGTGGAATTTTCAGAGTAGTTACTTTAGGTGTGCGTTACATAGGTATGTATATCATACGTACATGTGTTGAATGGTTAGAAAGAAGAAAGTTGTTACTTGTATTACATTTAATTTCTTTTCAAAGGTTGGAGTCGTTTTCAATATATGATGTTATTGTGCTGTACATCATCATCATCAGCCGGAAGACGACCACTGCTGAACAAATGCCTCCCCCATAGGACGGCTATTAGCCACTTGTAACCACTGGCTACCCGCGACTTTCACGATGTCTTCAGTCCACCTGGTGAGGGGCCTACCAACTCTACGGCTTCCGGTGTAGTCTGGTAACCACTCGAGAACCTTTCTTCCCCATCGGTTATCAGTTCATCGAGCAATGTTGCCCGCCCATTGCCACTTCCACTTGCTAATTCTGAGAGCTATGTCGGTGACTTTGGTTCTTTGCCGAATATCCACGTTCCTGATTTTATCGCGCTAAGAAACTCCGAGCGTAGCTCTCTCCATAGCTCGTTGAGCGACTCTGAGCTAGTCAGTAAGGGCCACAGTTAAGGACCACGTCTCAGTGCCATAAGCCATTACTGGCAACACACACTGATTGAAGACTTTGGTCTTCAAGCTCTGCGGGATGTTGGACGAGAAGATGTCGCGTAGCTTCCCGAACGATGCCCATCCGAGTTGGATTCTTCGGGCTACCTCTTATTGTGCTTTACAGGTTTTAATAATTCAGGAGTACCATATAACGTGTACCAAGGAAAGTATGAAAGGAGCCGAAGCCACCGCTCAAGACGACGCAATTTTTTAAAGATTGACAACGCATATTTTTTTACTGGATTATCCGAAGTTTGATTTCCTTTTATTCGGTGGAGTAGTAAAATTGAAATGAGATCACCATTTCAATTACGCCAACTCCGGTCAATTTTTTTTATGCTATAGTAATTGAACTAGCACGATACTCACCTGGTGTTAAGAGGTATCCTCTGCTTATAACTGATGATCGTCACAAGTGGCGAACTACACTGCACCCACCACTTTTCGAAGCAGTGATGGCTCAGTGGCATTGGCTGTACTGCAGCAGGTCCATGGTTCGAATCCCGCCGCGGGCTTGAGCTTCAACGCATGGTGGAAGGGCATTTTGCGAATGCCTGCCTGGTTAGCAACCACCCTCAAGTAGAAAGTCTGTCACCAAGCACGTAACAGTGTGTTCCAGCAGCTGTCCTTGAGAGCCAGTAATTCTAGATTAAGAGTATTAGCATCTTCGATCACATCATCACTTACCATCAGGTGAGATTGTGGTTAAAGGCTTACCTATCAGCAATAAATAATAAAAAAAAACTGCTTGTAATTACAACACAGTAATACGAACATTACTGCTTGGCAACAGAAATAAGTATGGTGACAGTACATTCGGTGACGAACTCACACAAAGAGTTATAACATATATGTATTTTTTTATTTACGAAAACTGAAATGTTATATTGATACAATATTTGTAAGCCACACGAGGCAAGAACATGACGACATCATTGTTACAACAATTGACATAGTCTTTTATACTTCTGTGAATGTATACGTACCATGTTCTGACAAATAAATAATTCGGATTCTGATTCTAGTGTTTTATCTTTTGGAAAATAATTCTTATAATATCTATATTATATTAATGAATTCGTGACGTAATTTTAAGTGCTCACCAGTACTACTGGAAATATGTAAATCTGACTATATTTTCATCGAAACATAAATAAAAATGATGTTATCAAAGTGAAATGTAATCTTAGGGTATATATTATTAAAGGACTAATAAATATTATTCAAATACAATGTACTCTGTTTATGAATAAATAACTGAACTGAAACAGTGCTACGAAAAACTACACTTCATATACAGAAAAAAATATCTGTTAGTAAACCTATATCTAGTAGACCAAACAACTGCAACTTTCGCCCACGGTGACCGTTATTGTGGGCGATTGATTGATGTATTTTTGAACGAAAATAATGGAAATTATTAACTAACTTGTGTAATGCAAACCACAACATGAATATAGAAATCATCATGGCACCGACTTCAAACTAGGAACAGAAGGCAGTTTAAAATAAAATTATACGATAAAACGGCGCGGGCGACATCAGAGAATAAAAATTTCACCAGATGTATAAAAAACATGCTGCATACCCTAGCACTTGACCTTGAATTCCTCAAGGTTGAAGGTACGGCCCATAGGCTCAGTAGTTCAAGGAACATTAATTTCAATTCTATTGTTATTAGGGAAGGGTCTGACGCCATATTTCCTTGAAATAGGTTACCGATATGATAGGAATTAAATTATAACGTTCATAAATCTAGTCGCGATCGGTTCTTTGATAAAGTTCAGTCTACGGTGATAATGCAAAACCTTAATATTCAGATTCTTGGATGATATTGAATTGAAAAATAAGCCATGTATAGGGGTTTCCACATACAAAACTAAAGAGAAAAGAAAATATAGTTCTTACTTAAACATATTTTCTGCTGATTGTATGGCGTTTTACTACTATCCCGTCTGAAAGGGAAAAGTGACTAAGTATCTTTGACTACTGTGTGCAGTTCAGAATGGTAAGTAAGAGTAAAAGGCCAGCTAGCCATTCGCAAATTGCCCTACCGCTATGCTATAACGACTGCCATCCTAAGACAACAAACCGTATATAAGCCCTCATATGCAATGCTACTTGCGGTCACCCATCCAAGTTTTGACTGTAGCGGGCGTTGATTGGTTAACAACGACTAAGCAAGCTACGCTATGAGCGCTTCAAAAAGGTGAAAAGTGTTGCTGCGGGACGTAGACACTCACGTTTTGGAATACTAATTTGTTCTCGTCTTATATAACTTAAGGAACATAGTCCGAGAAACCTCAATTTTGTCTACACATGTCGATTGTGTTCAGACCTTTTGTGTACCTTCATACGTATCTTTACACGTGACCGTGTACCTTTACAGTTTGACACGAACGTAACAATTAATTTACCTGATCTAAGGTAGGGCAGGTAAGGATAAAAGGTCTAGAAATGTTTCGTTTTTCGTAGAAACGACGACATTTAGAATATTGTTTGATTCTTTTGAGTATAATCATAATTTTGAGCTTAGTTATTAAGCCAGCCGCATAACTGACGCGACGCCAGCAATTTTTGAGAAAGATTTCGTTAGTAATATCCAGGGTTATTGGTAAAATGCTAAAAACCTCTTAGAGTTAACTTCTGCTAGTCCTAACAAACATTTTTAGATGTTTTTTTTTTTTCTTTGTGTTTGACGGAAAAAGTACGAGGACCTCCTGATGTTAAAATCTCTTGTGCGTGTAATTTAATATTTCATATTTTATATTACTTAGCTGGATGTAAATATTCAAAACTCTTTTCAAAGGCAGCGCGGCACGGTCCAGTGTTGCCGCGGCGGGAGCTCTTAGCTAGTAGTAGGCATTGTCTTTTACTACAAGACATATGACTTAAAAGTGTCAGACAATACTAGAAAAACCTATTTACTCAAGTTTTGAGTCTTTCCGAGCCAAGAGCGCCCGACGCGGCAACACTGGACCGCCGCGCTCCCTATGAATAGAGTTTTAAATATTAACATCGAGCTAAGTAATAAAAAATATGAAATATTAAATTACAGGCACAAGAGACTTTTAACATCGGGGGGTCTTCGTGCTTACTCCCTCAAATACATATAAACAAAAAAAAGTAATTTCAAAATCATTGTATGGACTAGCAGAAGTCAACCCTAAGAGGTTATTAGCATTTTACCAATAACCCTGTATGTATCCACCAGTTTTCGGGTAATCAAGTGAAATACATTCTGAAAAGCTCTTTTTCGCACTTGCCACTGATATCAACTTGAATAGTGGCATGCTGCTCATTACGAGCATATTTCCTTTTGTCGCTTATACTATATCCAACAAGGAATATTACCAATACAATGCATTTTGTGAATGTCTTATATCCGTTGTTTCTTTATCTTATATGATATATAATAATCTTCATATACCCCCAATTTCCTTGTGTATTTATAGATTAGCTTTTTGCTGTAAGTCCACGTACCATTAACAAAATATATCACATCACAATCATACCAAAAAAATGCTTGAAAGTACATCATCTATACTCCTAGCTTGTTGTGACTCCTGAACTTATTCCAATACACTCTCTTGAGTCATATATAACTCTTTGGACAGGGAGGTTGTTAATTTACCGCTACGTAAATAATTCCGCAATCACTAACCCAAATCATATACCAGATGTAGCTGAAAGCAAAACATACGCTTTAATTAAAGGGCGATAGAGATAAAATCAATATCTCAAAATAACATACGCAAAGGGTTGATTATACAGAATAGGTTAAAGGTGCGGTCTGATTTAATTACCTCAATATACGCTTTCAAAGCAAAGGAATGTCAAAGAAGGTATGGATAGAGAAGAAGGATAGCATCTGCACGAAAGGTGTGTGTAAATGACTACCAACATAACAGAGCAAAGGAAAAATACGTGTTGTGTCGACCCATCTAATATTATACATAGTACAAGTTCACTTATTTCAGATATACAAATTATTGTAGGTATACTAATTGTTGATCTAAGCTCACTTTGCCTTGTCATCTCGAGGGCTGAAAATCAGTGTTTGCTCTTTGAGCAATATTATTCGCGGAGCTACCTATTTATCGTACCGCAAATCACATGTAATATGAGAACTTCAGTTTTGTTGTCTTGTGTACAAAACAGTCGCAAATAAAGCGACACTTTGGCTTTTATAAACCTTTGAGGACTAAATTGGAAACATACACACACCTAACAGTGTGTTCCGGCAGCAGTCCTTGAGAGCCAGAAAAATTACATGCTAATGAGACCTAACAACTGGACGTCTCAGTGTTTCGGGCACAGTGCACTTTGTCGTTGACGAAATGCGTCTGTTATAGGCAGAGGTTAGTCCACATAACATCGGGTGGGCCACGAACTTGATCCTCAAAGTAACATAAAAAAAATGATAATTAAAGTTTACAATGATAGCTCAACAAACACTGAAACAATTTTGCTGTTTTTTATTTTAATTAGACCTATCTCCTACGAAATAGCACGAACCTCAGATATGCCGCTCGAAAGTAATCATACAACAGCATACAAACGTTCACGCCTAGCAGATTACTCAGAAATTTCAAACTTTAAAAAAATAAAGTGCAAAAGCTCTACTCGGCAATAAAATATATACAACGCGTTGCGGCATTTACTCACTCGTACCTACATGTGCACATGGGATCATGAATGATAGATCACGCTTACTGAGAATATGTACGTTTTCCTATGTTAGTGCCTTTTTTCTGTGATAGAAGTAAACACAAATAATTTTTATATATACTTATTCTTAGGTTGTTCATTAAGTGACCGAATCTTTCGGTGACTCCTAACTCAAGACAGTTGATGTATTCTATGTCGTACCTATGCCGAAACTGTTCGAAGAAGATACCCATTCAAGTTTATTCATGCGGATGACTGATAAACACTGAACGTTATATTAAGTTTAGCGCTTCGGTGAGGACTGAAACTGATGAGTCCATTCCTAACATAAAGTATTATTTTATATGAGTAGTAATATTTTGAATACCTAATATTAATCAATATCGTATGTAACTAAAAACTTCACCAGATGTATTGCATAATTTAATATATTAAAGTATTAATATTTATAATGAAGTATTTCTTTAAACAAAATTTCCAAGATTATAGTTACTGTACTGAATACTGTATCAGCCGCATCGTCCACTCCTGAAGTCCTGAACACTGTTGCCCACCTTCTGGTGTGTTACCCAATTGTGATTACATCAGTATTTTTTTTATTAAAAGTTTTTTTTTAATATTTATTTTTTTTTGAAATTTTGGCGCCGGCATAATTTGATGGTTTTTTTTATATCCACGCAGTCGTTACCCTGACGCTAGTTTAATGTTGATGTGTAGGTCGACTCGACCTACACATCAACATTAAATAAAATGTGCCAATTGCATATCGCAAAAACAACTACAAGTATCTACATACTTGTATTTACGATTATTAAAAGTATGGCTCGTCGAACTGGATCTTTGTTTACTAGGCGTATCATTGCTGTACTACAGACTACAGATATTAGGCCCAATAGCGTTATTATTGAAACATTATTCAATCTTTCATTGTATAATTTTGAAGTTGACCTACATTAGAAGGCCTCAATGTCCCAGAGACTGGGCTCGCTTAAGCGGGTAGCGTGGGGGCTGCGGAATGAGTGCGTCAGCGACCCCACGACTCCTGCCACTAGTCGAGGTTGGCGAAAGACCATGGGGTTTTTAATCGGTAGAGGGGTCCTTATCAACCCTGAGTCCAACATCACCCAAGTGGTCCCCGACAGTTGGATAAGCGTGACAGCATTTCCCCCATGCCAAAAAAAAATATTGATGCTTAAAACGTATATTATACTATTTTTCTTTTGACTATTACTTCGGTGGTCTTCCAAATTAATATGATATTTTTCGGATTGGGCTAAAAGTCTTCTGTCATACAATACATAGATAGAAAGTTGTTGTCTGTTGCCTCAGATCATAGAAATAAGGTTGTTTGTTTCTATGATCTGAGTTTGTTGCCCGCATTCGACACTTTTTCTGAAACATATTGTGTAAGAAGACCTTTACATCAAAATGTTATAGAGAAATGTAAAATTATTACTTATGTACATAAGATATTTAACTTAGCGTTTAGCGCGCTGCGCGAGCATAACATTTGAAATGCTAATTTAAGGGAACAATTAACAAAATCGATTTTCGCAACGGAATACTTAATTATATTCTCGAAACAGTTGAGCAAAACGACTTGGTATTAGAAACAGACACACTGAGGCGGAAAAATGAGTACGTCAAGGAGACTAATTACTGCAAATTATCTTGCTAGAAATGTATTTTGTATATTTAACAAATAATATATTCCAAGCAAGGAATAGAACTTTAAAGTGAAAGAGTAGAAACTTGCTTATGTAAAAGTATAGACTGTTTGTGGTGTGCGTGTAAGATATAATGATAAGCAGCGCCATCTTCGATTCGTTTCTTCATCAAACCGAATCATATAGCGATCATCATACGATAAATACAAGTATTAGCGTTTTTCTTAGTGTCCGACTGACCAAAGTGGTCGTAAGAATAGATAATGCGAATATTGTTTTTTTTTTTTTTTTTTTTTTATGTCTTTGTGACGGAACAAGCTCTAGGCCCACCTGATGTTAAGTGGGTTATTTATGTTTTTTTTATTACCTCTGCCTATAACAGTTGCAATTCATGACAACTCACGAATTGCACTGCGCCCGTCACATTGAGACATAGTTGTTAAGTCTCATTGTGACTAATTTCACTGGCTCTCAAGGACTACTGCCGGAACACACCTTTCGGTGCTTGGCGACAGACTTTCTACTTGAGGGTGGTCGCTAGCCAGGCGGGCATTCGCAAAATGCCCTTCCACCATGCGGTGAAGGTCAAGCTCTGGGCGGGATTCGAACCATGGACCTGCTGCGCGGCAGTCCATAGCCAATGCCACTGAGCCATCACTGCTTCAAAAATATGTGTATATATAATAGCAAAACATAGCAAATAGAAACTACTTAGACCTTTATTAATCTGCAAGGCACTATTATGTGTTCCGCATCCGAGACAGTGCTTCATTCAAGGGCTGACAGGTCTAAATTGACTTTTTTACTCTTTAAAAGTTAGGCACGACAGTTTAACAACCCTTGTAGGTCTGAAATCTATTATTATGATAATCTTTCTACTCCCACACAAACCAGCAGTTCGGACCTAAACTAAGAACTATTTTACTACTAACACGAAATGACAAACTATAAATGCGATAGTAACTGCTAGAAATTTTCGGTACTTGCCCGGACTTGTAGAATATCTTGTAGAACATTTGTATATTCCACTGGTAAAAATTGGAATACCTACTTTTTTTAAATAATTAAATACGATCTTTACAGAAAATGTCTTAGAGCTGCTATTATATACTAATATAATAATAATATTTATTTCACAAATTTGGGTACAGTTGCAACTTAACACTAAAGATATTCATAATAATTATTATATTATAACTAAACATAACTGTTATTTTGTAATACCTACTATTATAAAATAAAACTCATGTATTTAGTGCTAAATGACGTTTAATAAAGTTAAGCAACGATTATAAGTAAGGGGTACATATGATTATTCATAGGTACTGGGGCACATGTTTTATGCTCACCTGGCCAGTTACCACCCTCAAATGATGCAAGCAAGCATCTCTCATTAATCGTCTAAGTAAATCTGTGTTTAAATTAATGACATTAAATGTCATATTTAGCAATCAGTGAAAAAAAGAGTAAAAGCTGGTCGCATTCTATTTACAAAAAATTTGTTAAACGACCACAAGATCAAAGTTCTTACAGGGTATCCACTTATTGATAGTATTATTGGGGATTAAATATAATGACCACCATAAAAAGCTTTGATACACTTAATTATTTTACCAAAAATTGTAATCTAACACCAAAAGTAGTAAATGGTCACCAAATGTAGTAAATGATCTCTAAAGTCATATGTAGGTGCGACGACTAGCGAAGCGAGGAGGAGCGTTTGGTTACTTATGCCGCGGCAGCAGCCGGCGATGCGCCAGAAGAATTATAGTAAGATGTAAAAATTGGTTATAACTTTACATTACACTGCTGTTTTGATTTTGGTGAGCATTTACTACTTTTGGTGATCATTTGCTACTTTTGGGTTAACAATAATTTATTTAGTCATTTTGCTTAAATAGGATAGCAAGATATTAAATTCTTGATGTTTTAGTCATCAGGAATCCTGACAACTCCCTTTGTCATACAGTGTACAGGAAACCCACCCATACAGATAAATATCTCAATGGTAACTCCCATCACCATCCATGTCAGTTGGCTACCGTAGGCAAATCTTTGTTACAGAGAGCACATGGCATCTGCGACACTGACCATCTCAAGGAGGAGCTTCAGTATGTAAAACAAGTACTGCGAAGCAATAATCACAAGCTCCCAAGAATGCGTCACAGAAGCCGGCCCAAGCCTTCCACAGTTGAGAAACAACCTGCCATCTTACCTTACATCAAGGGTGTCACGGACAAAATTGGTAATATCTTAAGACGAGCTTCAATAAAAACTTACTTTAAGCCGCACAAGAAGATCAACCAATTTTTAAGACCTGTTAAGTGCAATATTCCCCTACAAGATGCAGGTGTTTACAAACTTGATTGTGAATGTGGGCTGTCATACATTGGGCAAACAAAGAGGAGCATTGGTATCCGGGTAAAAGAACACATTGCTGACATGAAGAACAGACGCTCGACCAAGTCTGCGGTTTGTGAACATGCCCAGGACAAACCCAACCACTACATTCGGTTCGACAACCCACAAATCCTCGCCAGAGAGACCCGGTTTATGCCAAGAATGTTACGCGAGGCTATTGAAATCAAAAAATACCCAAATTTCAATAGAGATGATGGTTGGCAAGTACCACCTGCTTGGGATCCTGTCATCAAATTAATTAAATCTCAAGGCCGACACAAATCTGCTAGACCTCTGGACACTGTGAGCGAATACTGCGTGAATAGGGAACGTTATGATTAATGTAAAAATGTTCAGACGGTAGACCAAATAATTTTCTTAATAACTCATGTGACAAATAAAACCAATTAGTCACCCCGTGACCACGATCACTGCAAAGTGTTTGAAACGTCGGGACAAAAATAATGATAAATATACGCGATTTAAACCGTTTAAAGTTGTTTAATTACTAAGATATTAAAACTTTGGTTTTAAGTTTACAATAAAATGCGGGTTTAATTTTAGTGATCATTTACTATTTTTGTCTGTTATTTGGTAGATACTATATCTAGTGGTAAGTTAAACATAAGCCGTATTATTGATAGTAGTTGATCCTATTAGTTCTAATTTTAAAATTAATCTAATAATAAATGTCAATGTAAGAAAATTTCTAAAAATACTTTGCGAGCAGAAACAAACCACTTCGAAAACATTAATCGGGAATCGTCCTGTCGCTCACGTTAATTTAAAGGACTCAAAGGATTATAGGGTGGCATCTTGATATTAAATTCCGGTACCGACGTCTGTAATCTTTAAATTAACTTTAAGGGTTCGTAATTAGAGTTTCGATTTTATGCCAACATTTTTGTAAAAGATTATATAAGTACTTACTATGTACACCTACAAGCTTCATCTACGTAACAATGATTTAGATTATATATCGCTTTCGCGCGGGAATTACTCAATAATTATAGAAATATATGAAAATATTTTTATTTTTTATTTAATACTCAATATATCAGGATAAATCTATCTTAAAAGTTAGTTTTTTTTTTGTTACAAGCAATATTAGTCTATTCCTTCCACTACTTCATCTTAGTAACTTTAAAGGATTTATTCTAAGAATTTTGTATTTGGTGCAAAATTATCTAACATCCAAGTTCAACGACTATTACTGCTAAAGTAATAAAGTTATCTTAACCGCTATAATTTTCCTTAAAAGTTCATGAACTGCACGACCATCATGATGTTTTACAGATTTTTCAAACCATCAGTTTAGGTTTTAGAGGAGGGGGGGGGGCGCCCATATAACATACCTATTCAATGATACCCCATTTGATGGGACAGACGACGAAAATAAAATTCATACCCACAGCACTTGCATGGGAGCTACCCTAAAAAATAATAATTTTAAAGTTTTATTTTACCACTTTGTCAGCGTGGTTAAAAGTTAACATACCCTTACAAAATTGCAGCTTTCTAGTACAAACTGTCTCTTAACAAATCCTCGGACAGATGGACAGACAGACGGACATGACGAAACTATAAGGTTTCCTTGTCAGGACTACGGAACCATAAAAATGGGAAATAAAAAAATTAAACAATAAAAAACTAAACCGACGTCAGGCACTGAAAAGTATGAAATAATTTGGATGACGGGCCATATAATGTGAGGTCAGTGTTTCTAATCAGCATGGTAACGAAAAGATACGGTATTTCTCGCGTAGACAAGCTAATATAGTTTCGCCTACACTTCCGGTGGTCTTTTTCAAGGGGTTTACGGGACGACCGCAGTTTCGCAAAGCGAGACGTTATATCGTATTTTTTCTTCGTTAAGGTCAGTTTTGATAAAAACAAAGTTTAGCCCGTGACTTTTCTACTCAAAGCAATTAAACGTGTGTTATATTTTATGCATAATCCTCGCTATGATTGGTCACCAATATAACATCATGATACTTGCACTTCAATATACCTGTTGTTCTCGGCTGTTATTGCTTATACCAACGAAGAAGTATTTCCCAAAAAATGAGAATGACGAATAGTGTTCTGAAAACTGAAATCTATAGCGCAGATGGCGCTGTGTGTTTGTTACCTGACAAATACACAATTCATGTTTTTTTTTTTATTTCACTTACTTATTGGTTTTAAACCATTCTTTTTAGGTTCTCCGGTGATTCTATGTATATAGATATAGATTTCACTATGATGAAGCATTTCACTTACTAAAAAAAGGAGTTCTTACCTTCTGGAAAGAAAAGCTGTTTTATTGAAAGCGTTACTCTTAGAGTTTAAACATTTTTACTTAGTTTCATTGACTTTAAATTGGTTTGTGAAAATAATTGTAGCCATACATAAAATTAGGTTTATTTTTATTCATCTTGGCCTACGTATATTTATAAACTACCTTGACAGATCAGACTCTAAGCCGACGATTTCTTTGTACATTTGGAATCTCACGAAAACAAGGATTTCGTGAGATTCCAAATGTACATTTCTATAATGTCATACAGTAAAATTTCAATAAATATGATTTTTATATCGTTCAAAAATCCGCTTACCCAATTCCTCTTTCAGGATTACCTACTTAGGAACTCGTTAACTCTTATTTCTCGGCATTCATACAGCAACCTTTATTTTATAATAATTATTAAAATAAACAAAAAAAACACAAATTGGCCTTTTTATGAAACTAACACTTATCGCCATCTAAACGCAATCTAGGTATTATTAGCGCCATAATAAAACTATTAAAAAAAAACTCTAAATTAAGTTGACACATTCATGATTGGACTTTCAGTCTCTATTTGAAAAATTAAATTGGATAATACTTTAACCTTGTAAATATATAAAAATTAGTCCCAGAGTTGTTGACATACGAGGTATTGTCGTCTCAAACATGATCGCGCATTCCGTCCACGGGTTGTGTGGTTCCCAAAACGCGTGTAGAAAGGTGAAAATTTAATGTTCCTATGTACCCTCGAGGGAAATTAAAAATCCTCCCACTGTCGCCACTGTTTGCCACATTTCCTCTTATTTTAATATGTTTAATCGTCGTTAGGGGTAGGCAACCCTACGTTGCCGTGTTACGGGTCGACAGTTGCAAAATTACCGGAACATTTTGGACTTTTCCAGTTTGTGTGCTACGAGTACTTATTTATAATTAATATAGAGTTTATGATTAATGCAGGTCGAGTTTAAATGACGCTATATATTCTCCTTAACGTACTTATTAAAAAATTGCATTTATTACCGATATTTTATCTGTTTTTAATAGGCTTGTGACGGACCACGCATGATGCCCACCTGATGTTAAACGGTAACCTATAACAGATGCCTTTCGTCACTAGTGACAAACTGCACTGCGCCCATCACCCTGCAACATAAAGGTATTAAGCCTCATATGTCTGTAATTTCATGATTACTCTGGCTCTCAAGGACTGCTGCCGGAACACACTATTAGGTGCTTAGTGACTGATTTTGACTCGGGCCCAGTGGTTCCCTAAGAGGCATTCCGTTGCAATTACCACTAGCGGTCGCACCCATCCAAATAGTAGTCGAGTAAAAAGAATATGAGACAAGTACCGCTACCAGCACTTACTACTACAAGAATCTTAAGTTCAAGAAAATCTTCGCAATCTATAGTCTAATTTAACATTTATTTACGCTTCGTTATTGTTTCAATTACGTGAAACGGCGTGATTTCGCTTCCTCCGTTCTTTTAAGCGTATTCCTTAAAATTATTTCGGTTTCACGGATAACGAAGATTCGAGAACGCAAAATTCGGGGAAACGAGATGGTATTTCGCCTGATTTAGGACAGGCATTTAGCTGTGATATAAAAAGATTTTTATTTGCTGCTAGGTTAACTTTTGACCGTAATCTCATGAGTTGTTCATTGATGACTAATGACCTAGTCGAAAAAAATGCGACTAAGGTAACACACCAGAAGGTGGGCAGCAGCACTTTCTGAGGAACTGATATCTCACACTGCGATCCCCAAGTCACCTGCCAAGCGTGGGGATTATGGCGAACCCCCCCATATTGGCGGGGAGGGTGTGTTCAGCAGTGGACTATCCGGCTGATACAGTACAGTTCACAGTTTAAGAATCGAATCAGTTCCATACCTCTATAAAAAATAAAGCCTTATTCTACCGAAGGTTAGGCAAGTTTTCTCAACAACCAAATTAACCAACATGATATTCCCTCCTCAAAGGCCGGCAACGCATCCTCGAAACCTCTGGTGTTGCGGATGTCCGATGTCGGCAGTGAGCACTTACCTCCAGTTGAGCCGTCTACACATTTTCTCTCCTATCCCATAGCGGGCAAGCCTAATTCTATCTACCAAGAACTGTACTCCCGACTGTTAATCAAAATTTTATTGCCCTGTCCAACGACTAATGGATCAAACCCAAGACTTCGAGATTCCACAACGTTTCTATACGCAACCTAACCAACGAGGTACTCATTCATGTTCAACAGCCATAACGTCTACCGTTGAACAAATGTCTCCCTTATAGGCAAGGGGTTTACCATAAGGACGCATCGGTTAGGCAGCTGTTGAGTACAAAGTTCTTCGACCAACTGTTTAAATTAAATTAATTTTTTGACTTTGTTGTATTCTAGTTTTCATTATTTGTATGTTATTTATAAGCTATCAATCCGTGAGGACCTATAATTGGTTATCTGATGTTATCAGTTATATATAAGATATTTGTAATACTGTTGGTCATCCTATGAAATAAATAAATAATCCCATGCTTGGTAGGCATCTTGGGTATTGCTGTGTAAGGTGGCAATTCTTTAGAAGGCACTGCTATTCACCTTCTGGTATTTTTTCTGCCGTCGCCTCTTAGAAGTCCTACAGTCATATATATCGGGTGATATTCTAGCTGGGCATACAAAGGGGATTTATAAACGCCAACTTAAATATGCACTAAATAAGCAGCATACAACTACTTACGCCGATATGTTATATGTTGTGGGTTATTACTGATTTTTACAATACGAGTGTGTTAATCAAATTGTTCTTCGAATCACCTATTGTAACATCCGTACATAAATAGGACACTCAAAAATTTTTTTCACGATTTTTTGGTGTTTTAACTGCCTTACTTGCAAACGAAATCTGACTACATTAACTAACCTGTAGTAGTATTGAAGAGCCACTTCTAAAAAATCACAAAATTATGAGATAGAAGATTTTCATTTCAAATCCAGTGCAACCGGTCGCAATGTCCCCTAATTGAAATCAATTTTATTCCACTGGCATTGGAGAAGTTATCATGTTTCAACGAGTTGTAGCATTTACGTGTACAGACAATGCAGGATAATAAAACACTAAGTACGAGATTTCTTACTTGACACAGAATTAATTGCAATGCGTCAGAAATGCTTCCGAAATGTTAATAAATTGTTTTCCACTGGCTTTGGAGGAGTAATTGTATCAACGAGTTGCAGTATTCATGTTTACAGCCAATATATAAAACTATAACATTATAAGAACGTACGAGGTTTCCTATTTTATTCCTACTGGCTCACGAATTATTATGTTTCAACGAGTTGCACATATAGCTAATACAGAGAACAAAAAAATTAAGTACACGATTTTTGACTTCATACCGAATCCAGTGCAATGCAGCAGAAATGTTCCTTTAATGTCAGCTATTGTTTTCACTGGCTTAGGAGTTATCATGTTTCAACGAGTTGCAGCATTTTTGTGTACAATAAAATGCAGAGAACTAAAATGTTTTACTTCAAACCTCTTTGGAGCAAAGCATGCTATGATATAATATAGCACATTGCTTTGTAAGAAACCCGTTCGTGAAATAACAATGACGGGTAGGCGTACCTCTCTTGCTTCATGATCATTACTTATAGAAATCTTATGACAGTAGGTATGTCATACACGCCTGTCTGTATTTGAATGGGAGCCGTCTACGCGTCTATTGTAGTGAAAGGTTGGTTCGCGTTAATACATGATTTAATTTTAAGTTTCAACTTATAGCTGTTAGTTTTTCATGTTAGTTAAAATATATAAAAAAAGTTTTAAAAATCCTTCCTTCACGTATCGTGCATAATGTGGGTCGGTATAATATGTTTTATATATTAAAACATTCGACGACACAAGAGTAATAAATAAGGTTTGACTTAATTTTTAGACCATCCGTCTGCCTGACGGCAACTCTCTTTTGGTATGCTTTTGGTGACAGTATATCTTAATTGAATAAAACAGTACCTACAGTGAAAATAAGCTAGCTAATACCTATGACAATTCCAGTTATCCACTATAACAGTGTTAATGCGTTGCCGTCGCCACATACCAGATGCGCCTGATTGATGGCCCACAGTCCATAATGTAACGTAATCGCGCAAGATTGATGAGGGGAAGTCATTTCATCTGCATGGATGGATTGTTTTCTTTTATAGCTGTAGTGGAGCTGTCCATTTATTATTTTATCTTAAAATTTAGAAAGTAACACAAATCTTACTTCAGTTCCACACAAATATATACCATCAAACCAAATCACTTTATATACGAGATAGCGGTCGTTGGTCGAAATTAAGGGTAGAAAATTTCCCTTTGAGTTGGATAAATGTGTAGGGGAGCTCAAAGTTTATTAATGGATAAAGGAAATAAAGGAAAATGTGGCATTGACATTCACCAGCTGTTCACCAGTAGTTTATATAGTAGATAGAAGCTAAAACTAGATGCTTAAATTAAAATAGTGTTAGTCGACTGTTTTTCTTTCGGTTAAGGCCCCATAGACGTACTTTGCTTACGTAAAAGCGTAAGTGCAATTGCTATACATATCAACTCAAAAAACGTCCATCACTGGACACGAACATTCCCTATAGGGGGGGGTTTGGTAAGCGTTTTTGGGATGGCAGGACGCTGTTTTTTTTTTTTTTTTTTCCACTTTTGTATTTTAAAGATGCGGTTGAAAATGTTGTTCTGAAATAGAATTGCCGTCTCTCTAAAAACAGCTGCCCGAACACACACATACACACATAGGTGCATGACGACAGATATTCTACTGGAGAGTGGTAGATAGCCAGGTGATTATTAGTAAAATGCCCCCCAAACATTCTAAAACTAGCTGCATTTTTTTTTATGTCTATAAGGTTATATGGCGACAGATTTTCTACTTTAGGGTGGTAGCTAGACAACATGCTATAACGACTGCCATCCTAAGACAACAACCGGGACCGACGGCTTAACGTGCCCTCCGAAGCACGGAAACGCTCATTAGTATTGTCACTAGCGGGCACCCATCCAACTCCTGACAGCGGCGGACGTTGCTTAATTTAGCTGATCGATTAAGAACGGATAAGCAAACTTCGCTACGAGCGCTTCAAAAAATTTACCAAAATTAACGTCATAATTGAAAAGAGCAAAACATAACCGTAGTACGTGTTTGTTTAGGTGCTCAATAAAATGGGTAATAAAAAAAATATACATTATTTGCATTTTTTTTAAGACGAACGACTGCCAATGTTTTTATATGTTGTAGACTTAGAATCAAAATACCAATTTGTCAGGGTACATGTATACATATTTACATTGTATAGTTTTTGTACTGTAACTTTACCTAAAATGCTATTTGATTTGGAAAAATCGGTATTACTTTAATAAGATAACTGACACAGTAGTGCGTTGTAGGTTGAATTATAACGACGCAATATATAAGAGGGGAATATTTAATAAATCACCAAGTCAACGCGTCCTTGCGAAGAAGAAGGCGTAAATAAATTCTTATGAATTCTATATCACTTTCATACTCAATCTTGCACCTCCGAGATCTGAGACGTATAAATGCAAATATCTTACATTGAAAATGTGCTTGGAGACCTTTCTGAAGAGAAAGGCGTGATAAATTACGTGCAGGTGGCACCGCAGGTGCCTGGTTGGTTTCCAGGGAGCGATGTCACGTAGTTCTTTACGACCCGATGTTGTCAATAATGGAGTTAGCATGGCTGGCTTTCAGAGAGGAATCAGAAAACTTCGGATTATTGTTGAGGGAATCCAAGTTTCTGCAACTGTTCTATATCGTCTTGATTTCCTATTTTTATGACTTTCATTTTTTTTTATAGCTGATAGGCTAGCCTATGACCACTATCTCACCTGATGGTAAGTGATGATGTGGTCGAAGATGTTATAGCTTAAGTCTATAATTACTGGCTCTCAAGGACAGCTGCCGAAACACGCCGTTAGGTGTTTGGCGACAGATTTTCTACTGGAGGGTGGTGGGTTTATATATCTAAAGAAAGGATTTTGTGACCAGAGTCGAAGATTGTAAAAACCAAGATAGATTTACTAGACAATTATGTCATCGAAAAAGATAGATGGTATAATCTTAAGTTTTAAGCTTTCGTCACCTTCATACAATTAAATTATATGTGGTATCTATCTTCATGGCTTGAATTTCTTTCAATAGTGATGAACTCTGTGAAAAGTTTCACTTTCTTCCACTGTCCAAAAGTCTGTTTTGCTGAAAATAACTATCAAACAAAATTTATTGTTCTAAGCTACTAAGCAAAATGTACATTAACGTAACCTTTAAAATCACTCTATGTAACCCTATACTAATTGTACTTCCACCATGAATTCTATCTGTGGTTTTTTAGAAGTACACTGGTAGGAACAATCTATAGATAAAATTAATTTATATGGCAAGCAAGCAACCAATTCAAAGAAATCTGCAATCATAATGATCCATATCTATTTTGTACGAGCGTAAACTCAGCCAGACAACGGTTGAGTACTATAATTTATTTACTGGTGATATTTATACTTAATTATACATTATTTTGAAATTATTAGTTAATTATCATATTTTCAAGGTACAGTATCAGCCGTTTGTCCACTGCTGAACACAGCCCAGCCCAGTTGCCATAATCCCCACGCTTGGCAGGCGTCTTGGGGATCTCAATTTCAGATATCAGTTCCTCAGAAGGCACTGCTGCCCACCTTCCAGTATTTTTGGTCGCCTTTTATGACACCCACAGGTAGCAATAGGGGGGTGACATTTCAGCCCGGCACCCCACGGGACTTTCATGGTATTATAATATATTTTACTTTATCACATAAATATAATATCTTTATTACATATTATGCAATATGCAAAAGATATTGTTATTGCTCACACTTTTTTATAATATTATCACTACACGTGAAAATCTATATTAGCTTTCTGTATTAGGTATATTAAGTTACTTCAGCTGTTGGTTTCCTCCTAAATGAAATAAATAAATAGCTGAGAATCGCCATAAAATATTTATAATATATATAAAATTATTTGTAAAAGTTCTTGTAATTATATATCTTTTAGTAACTAGCTGCGCCCCGCGGTTACACCCGCGTGGAGGTGGATGGTGATGATGATCATGAAAAGTATCCAAACATACAAACACACTCACAAACTTTCGCCTTTATAATAATAGAAGGAGAATTAGTGTGATTTTCTTAATGCTTCATCAGTTCCATGACAATGTATGTTAACCCAACAAAATAAATTTACCTGCGAATGTGCTGCACAATAGTCCGGCGTGGGTTGTCGAAAGGGACTATGCACGGGGCAGGAGGCGGCGTGCGCAGTGTGCGCCGGCACGTGGTGCGCGTGCGCATGCTGGTGGGCGTGCTGGTGCGCGTGCGCGTGCACGTGGGGCGCGTGGCGGAGGGGCGGGGGGCGGTGGCGCGCGCACAGGTGCGGCGTGCTGCCATGGTGCTCAGCCAGCGAGAGCGTCGAGCACGACGGCCGCCAGTACCCGCCCTCCTCCATATCAGGGCCGGGGGCGCATCGCGCTGCGCCGCAGCACGCGCAGCGCCGCGCGCACGTCAGCGCGTGCCGCCGCGCGTCGTGCGGGCACCACTCCGGCTCGCGGCCCGACACCCTTCCCGCGAGCACCGCACTCCGCGCTAGCCGCCGCGCGACTCACCGCGCATCCTCACATCCACACAAGGATAACAACTTCCTTCACTTCATTTGTCCACTAAACACACTGGTCAATTAACTTTATTGATAGGTACTTGGACTAAACTTGCATCTAGTGTGCTTGTAACACACAGATCCCATCACTTACTCGAGATTCCGACCCGATCGACCTTCGCGAAAACTTTGCCGCAATTCAGACTAATCAAATAGAAATTTAAATAGATATGAGAGCGCGGACAAAGGACATGCAGTTAGCAAATTGTGCTAGGGGTAATACCGCATTCTGTAATGTTCACAATGGCTTAAGTTTGTCTTTTCATAAAGGAAGTAAGTGGGGTCTTGTTCCAATTCAGCGGCAGCACACGGAATTCTGCGGTAAACGTAAGTTCTCCTTTGGAATGGACGACCGCATTCGGATTCGATATCAGAGAGCTCCGTCGCAAGTTCAACAAGAAGTTGTTACTGCTAAGCGCCGTATACCGTGAAACTTGTAACCAAATAACAAACTTGTGCTACAAATTAGATCTATATATAAAAAATGTAACAATTTAGGTAATAAGGAATATATATTTTCAGAAGGGTGGCAGCAAGTCATTCACAATTATTATATACTACGTGTTCACAAAATAAAACATTAAAAAGCTACTGGAGTACCAAATGAGAATTTAGGCGGAGAGTCGGTATGTGGAGAGAATACGGACGAGTGTTGCCAAGTAATTTTCCTTTATAGTTAGTAAGTTGTAAGTTGGTAAGTTTTATTTACGAAAAGGTCTGTATTATTAACACGTAAACTAAGTTTATCAGGCGTAAAATTACCCAACATTACGTTTTCTATGGATCTCCATATACATATATAGAATACGTTTTAGGTATGACTTTCTTTTGTATGACTGTATCTACAGTCATACAAAAGAAAGTCATACCTAAAACGTATTCTGATAGTGACTTGCATTATTAATATTCAGTTCGTAAAAATGAAATAGTAAGGTAGTGACATAAAGTAGTATAACAAATAAACATAATATTTTGATGGAGAGCTCACAATTTTGGTACCAGTGTGGCAAATTTTCTAAAGTAGAATTATAACTGTAAGATTTATAATAATATATAAACACCTACACCTAGCACAAATAATTTTGCTTTCGAGTGATGAGCTTAATTTTTCATCTCAATGATAATAAACGAGAGGATAGGTCGGCTGTTTATCTATAAGATATAACTAGTCCGCTTGCACTACTAACCGGAAAGTAATATGTTATTTAACATACCATATTTTCGTAAGATCTTTTTGGTCGTCAAAAACAGAGAGAATATTCAAGTTCTTCATTCAAAACTCATCACTGCCTATAAAAGAAATGTAATCTTAAAAGTATCTCGTATGTAAGACCTATATTGCACGCGTTTATTGAAAAACCAGTTACCGTGTTTCGAGTAGAATGAAAATGTAATTTGTTTCTCACTCTCTTTATCAGTACCAGTGGAAATTCCAACTGACGGTCCCTAGACAGTATTCACAATACTCCTTCGAAAGCGAAACAAATAATGATACAAATTTACTACTCTACAGCGTTGACTGAAAACCACGTTAAAGACATGAAGAACAAGTATTATTGTAGATTTAGTAATGTATACAAGTCACAATTGGTTACCAGATACTGCGTGGTACTACTACATCATTTTAGTTGGCTAACAAACTCTCTTGAGACTCAAGCCACTTTGTGAAAACTATGATCTTCAGAAAGATGAAGTATTTTTGCAGCTTTCTTGCAAAAAAATTCTGAAAGGCTGCACGACTTAAAATGAAAAATCTGGCGACATTTTGTAACTCAACATTGTTGTACGGCTCAAATAAAACTCATACTCGAACATTATTAGCCCGAGGCGTGATTTCTTATTGCACTGTATAAACCTAACGTTCTCGCAATAAAACTGGCTCCGAAATCTGAACTACAAACCGTGTACTTTACGACATACCTTTACGCCCTTAAATATTCAATGGGCTCACGTCATGTTTAAAAATTCATCACTGTGAGAAAAAGATTGTTCAGCGCGTTGTTCGCGCACGAAGAGTGTTGTTACATCAGGTTCGGTCAATAAATAAGGATCTGAAGAAAGGGGGAGCCGAGATAGTGGAATAATAGGACCGGGTAACAGGAGTCCCCCGGGCCCTTGATTCAGTTGCGGTAAGCCGCAGTTTAGACCTAAGTAACTCAAGGTCCCATATACCTGACGAATCCAATTCCCAGCCTGATTGAACTTTTTGAGTTAACGCTATTCCAAACAATGACTAACCTGTTTTTCGTTGATTGTTGGATTCATTCGATTTGGGCTTGTCAATCCAAAACACTTTGAGGTGAATAAAACTGAAAAGTGTTACATGAAACAACAATACATTTCTAAATAAAAGCTTCATGGATTTCTCACTTAATGCCCTGCTAAGTATAAAAGCGTATCTTTGAAACTTTAACGAACCGCTGCGCTCTAGCTACGAAGAAAAATCTTAAGCACAATAGGTTAGTGCATCCAGCATTAATTTCCCGCGAGGCTGTAAACATAAAAAATTCAAGGCGTACAGCTAAAAGAATTCGTTGGCAGTGCAGGTTTAATTGAAAATAGGGGGAAAAAATAATATGCGGGCTTACGCGAGGGTAGGCTGCAGGCCGAATCAATTTGGCTCAGAACTCAAATCTGGGCATGTGAAATAAATTAGAGGGATTCAGGGCGCCGCCGTTGAAAGCCAATTTCCGTATTGGGTAACCAATCGAGCTATTAATTAAACGAAACTCAACAACAGCACGCGTAAAGCTGTGCGGTTAAACTAAGAAGACTAAAAATTTTGTAGAAACGTTAACATGCAAATTTTAGAAAGCTTTTGCCAGAAGTTGATGAGTTCAGAGCGATTATTTTGCGCCAAATTTGTTGCATATTCAAATGTGCACAGTGCCACAATCTCTTTAACCACTGGCCTTGACCCAAATTTGGGTCATTAAATCTCATTGCCTCGCTTATGCCAATTTCAGTATTACAATTAAATAGAGGCTCCGGTGAAATGGCGAGTGATATATTTTTTTTTTAATTTCATAGTGTTCCGCTTTACGAGATATTCAAATATTCATTTTCCTGACGTTTACGCTGTGGCCAGAGTTGTGCGAGTAAGATGATCTGCGTGCGAGGAAAAATCCACCAATAGTATCGCTGCGCTCTGTCACGCCAGGAAATTTAAGCGATTCTTTAGTGCTGCGTGCGTAAACGTAAGACAAATGAATATTTTAATACCTCATATAGAGAGTACGTAATAAAACAAAGTCTATCTATAGGAGCTATACATAGGAAAACTATATTTTATTTCTCTATTTAAGCGAGGCAACGCAATTTATTGCCAAATCAAAATATAACTTGCAGATCATGCTATATTACTTCGATTAATAATTATCTCAGGTTATTTTTATTTAGTTCATACAAATAAAATTAGTGAACGATTTCGTGATTGGCGTATATTTTGTACCCCATATCCTAATTATATCATTGTATTAAATTGTCTTTACAATTTCATTGCACTTTTAAATTTACTTAAAATATATAAAAAATAGGCAAGAAATTTAACGTTGTTATGCCTTTTGCCACAAGTTGATGACTTCAAAACAATAATTTTGCGTCCAAATAGTTGCATATTCAAATGTGAACACAGTTTCGCAATCTTATGATCCTTGATCCAAATTTGAAATTTGGATCAAGGATTATAAGATTGCAAATTGAAATTTGATTTTTTTTTAATGTAATGTAATTTTTGTTGAATACCCTTAACCAATATAACATTGTGTAATTTCTTACTCGATCCTTGGTTAATATTAATTTCCCCAAAGGCGAGCCTAATACACGAACAAAACGGTTTTGCGCGGATGTAACTTTTAAAACAATCATAACAAGTTACGTAAAACGTCGATGTCAATAGCGCAACGCGGAGCCCACTTCAACCCGAAATTTGGTAAGGACAACAATATAGCTTGAATATGGATGACGCGGCTAGGTATCACTGCCAGAATTTGAAACGAATAGGAAGACTGAGACCATTGACTGCACCAGTCCAGATATAGGTCAGTGGGTCATCAACTCGTGGCCGCTGTCTCACAATGAGGTATATATTCGGACCCGACCGGATTTTGTATCAAAATTTTGGAAGCTAACGTTCGGTTAATACCCGAATTTTTGTCTTCCGAAAATAATGTACATTATTAATTTTAGTCACGGTTTCAGCATGATCTGGGTCGTTGGAAAATATTACCGGGCGCACAGCTGAACGCGATAATGAAAATAAATTAAGACACGTCGTGCCTTTGCATCTCAAAACCCTGATATAAGCGTAGGCTATTTGTTATAAACACAAAATTACCTGTGTTATGGTTGTATTTGTAAGTCAGAGATGAACAATATATTTAGATTTTACTTTATGTAAGTAAATAACATTGGCAATAAATTGTGCCTTGAATTGTACATTAACTACTAAAGCGTTTTCTGCTATTCTAGCATTGAAGGAAAAAGTAGTTTCTCATTGTTTACAATTTAACCGTCCCTATTTTTTGTTTTTGGAGAGAAGAAAAAATCTCCTATTAATGGGGTCATGTAAAGAAATTAGTTTTTTTTTACAAATTTCTGTTTTGCCATTTCCACATACAATATCCAAATACATAACAGGTCTACGAACTAGGTATCCGTGACATACGGAGGGACAGACAAACAAAAGCGTGAACATTAAACAGGGCCTCATTTGGGTACGGAATCCAATTTATAAGTGATATTCCTATCCAATTTATTAAATAATTTAAAAGTGTTATTTCCCAAAAAAAATAATTCTATCAGCACAACACGAATCCATTTTGGTTTCAAATTAGAAAATGAAGGAAAAAACAAATATGCTCCTGCCGTTCGTACCAAACAAAATCTCTCAGGTACATCGTTGTATAGCTTAGCTCAAGGGTTAAGTCAACAAATCGAAGTAGAACAATATGGGAAACCTCTATTTTTGGGTCACAGAACGTAATGACGCGGGAATGCTTTTGTTTATCCTTTAATGACAGACTCGGAATTTCATTTCGTTGAATATTTTCAATGCCAAAACGAAAATGGTACACTAGATCTTTGCTGGCATATGTTGACTACCTTGATATTATGCTCATACTCATAATCATTTATTTCATAAACAATGTTTACATGTAATTATGTATTATTTTGAGTACGTACTTAAGGTAATAAAAATAAAATTATACAATAATAACAAATGGAAAATCATAACATCAACATCAAAAATAATAATAAGTCAATAAAAAATAATGTATTATAACATCAATTATAATCAATTAAATGTCAGCCAATATTATGTACTTTTAATAAATTCCTCGTAGGTATAAAACGTTTGCTCGATGAGCCAGCGTTTTAGTCTAGCTTTAAAGCACGTCATACTTGGAGCAGCTATAATATCTGCAGGAAGTCTATTGTAAACCGAAGGTCCTGAAACATGCATCAGTTTGCTGTTAGAGGAAGCTTTTTGTAATCCATGATATGGAGAGAAGAAAAGATTGTAATGTATCATCATAAACAAATTAATAGATACGGATTGTATGCTCAAATAATAATGTGTTATCGGTTTTCCAAATCTGTTAAAAAGACAAAGAATTATACAAAGACAAGTTAACTTGTCTGATAAAAACGCTACATTGCTTACTGCTATTACAGTGCACATAAATTGTGTGCAGTATTTATCTGCGCTTGTTAATAAGACAATTAAGATAACCATCTCAATCTTCTGGTTTTATTTGCAAGAGACCTTATTTAAAGCCTAAAGTTTTAATACGATTAGTAAGTTAATAATAACAATTTTTTTTAAATATTTTAACAGAATGAATCTTCTCGATCGTGCGCTCGTAGAGTCAAGACCTCCTGAGGATGCTTCGTGTAGAAGTGAAACGCCTCGAAAATTCTTTAGGTTTGGCTGCGTGGCGTTTGTGACGTCACGTCGGCTTAACAGGAAAATTAGGCGGAATTGTCACTAGATATATTTTTGTACTTTTTAAGTGTTTTATTAAAATATTAATTTGATGTTTTCATAAAATATTTTAAAAACATTTGTTATTATTAAATATGGATTTCCGCAAAGTAACGCCTGAATCTGTTTATTATCTGATTAGTAAGTTGTGTAAGTTACATGTATATATCAATGAGAGGATTAAAAGGTGAGTTTGAAAATCGATAAATTACCGTTAGTACTCCACTCTTAAAAGTAATGTAAATAAGAGTTTACATATAGGTACTGTGTAATTTTTGACACGAGAAAATTCGCTTAAATGCCCCCAGTTTCTTTATGGGTCTCATAAAAAGGCACAGTAAAAGTCTCGTACCTACGATAAAGACCTTTATGACAAACTTTGAAACATTATTTTTACAATGCTGACAGTGCGTAAAAAGTGGCCAACATACCGTTTACAGTTCCAACTTTGTGATAGGAGCATTCTATTTACAATGATTTTTTTCGACATATTTATTTGAGTTATATTCGTGTGTATAAAATTAATAATTTAGAAATATAGTAGTTTCTAAGTATTTTCTCCGAAGCCTCGTGGGGTGCCGGGCTAGAATGTCATTCCCTCCCCCCCCCTCCCCATTGTTACATGTGGGGTCGTAAGAGGTGACTAAAGGTAAAATACCGGAAGGTGGGCAGCAGCGCCTTCTGAAGGAACTGATATCTTAAACTGCGATCCCCAAAACACCTGCCAAGCGTGGGGATTATAGGAAACCCCCCCTTTAACGAAGCAGTCTGGGTTCAGCAGTGGACAATTCGGCTGATACAGTATGGATATTGCGATTAACACATATAATATACTATCGGGTTTAAGCATTTTTAAGTTTATTAAACATTATTTTTGTTTCTTTAAACACTTTGCGATGATCGTGGTCATATCTAGACTACGCCTATATTATATACTTTAGAAATATTTTTTTACCATCAAACATTTAGGAATAGTAGAATTATAAAATTACAAATATACGATAGGAAAAATTTAAGTCATGGGCGGGATTTTCGCTCATGTAGGGAAATTTTTCCTATCGTATATTTGTAATTTTGTAATGTAATCCGCATAGCAGGACTAATACATCCTGCTACAATACACACTATAGAAATTAAAATTGCATTGTAATAAGGCACTCGTTTGGTTCTCTTTGAGCTATTGCCCTTTCAGGCAGTTTAATAATAATAGCACGTTTTTTGTGGAGTTTAAAATTGGCGAATTTTGGTACATTATGTTTAAAATATGTGAAGGGAGGCCAAAAGTTGGAACATCGTGTTTACAATGTAAACGACGCGACGGACGGGCCTCGCCGAGGCGTATTGAAACGGGGTGATACCTTAGGGCGATGGGGCGATGAGGTAAAATGGGTCACGGTCTTTTGTATACGAGCTAAAAGTACTTGAACTTACATGTACTGTAGGGTAGAAAAACGGTGCGGTTAGGGGAGGCAGATAAAAACACACATGTCACTTTAATAAGCTACATGCATGGCGGTTGTCTTTACCTGACATGTCTTCAAAGAAAACAATATCATTTTGACAAAAACATAGGTTTGTATTAAAATAAATAAAATTGCTTTTTTATTGCCTTTGACTATAAATAACCTGAGGCCCATTCACAAAATGCTCAAACACCATGCTATAACGACTGCCATACTAAGACAATAAGCCAGATCGGTCTAAAGCACGAAACCGCACTGTAGCAAATGCCACTAACGGTCACCCATCCAACCTATAACCGCAGCCCTTAGTTGGTCGGTTAGAAACAACTAGGCAAGCAATCAATTTTCATGCCATCTAATATATAGGTAATGGTATTAGAGAGTGGGATCTCAGGCGTGGTTGCCACACTGTTTTTATTGTACGGTGATTACAGAATTACAATATTAAAATTAAAAATAGTAATGATTTTAATTTTGATTCAGATGAGTAAATATCAAATTGCAAAAGCACAGTTTATTCAACCAATTAAATGGCTACCGTCGATATTGGTCAAAACAATAACCGCGACAAATAGCTGTTGGACGTTGTTTACAAGATAAAACGCAATCATTTTGATACACAACCATTTCAACTGAGATAATTAATCGATCGATACGCAGCTGTATTTTATTTGGCTATGTGACCGAAAAATATAAATAAATTTGATAAAGCTGCGATAATATTTTACTCCTTCAGAAAATTAAATTGCTTTAATATACTAAAATGACTTATTCACTACTAATTTGGCTTGACACAAAAGTTTCAATAACTGCCTATTCATAGTAAATTAAAATCTCATTGACATAAACTATAATATTTATAAGTTACCCTACAAATACTGTTATTCGTTCGTTTCTATATGGTAACCCATACAAAGTTGTGGTGTTTACGCAGGAATATATTATAACCATCCCAAAATCCGTCAGTCATGTGAAACAATACATAATTAGAATTACAAAGATGCCGCCGAATAATAAAGCCGGCCGCGTCTTAATCATCTTAATTGCTTCTGCTATGTAAGCTGCGGCTTAGAATTACTTCCTTAGACTTAACTGGCAATCCTTAAAACGCAAACTAAGCCGTTTTAATCCAATAAACGGGACTCACTCACGCAAACCAAATCCTTTTCAATTTCTGGAACGCTTATCGCTCAGCTTGCCTGAATGCAGACGAGGTCAGCTTCACAAAACGGAGTTTTCCATTTTCATTTTCACCAACAATTATACCGTTCAAATCGATATCCGTTGGACCGTCAACAGCAAATTAGGTGGACCCAATGCTCGTAAAATTTTAACGTCACCTATAGATAGAAATGGAGCTAATAAAATGGGTGATTAAGGGACTGTCAAAAGGTTTCATTAGTATCATTCTAGTGAAACAGCGAACAAAGAATTTATTAGGAGATACGCACGTTCATAAATTTATCCTAAAAAGGAATAAACTTAATGGACACCCTCTATGTAAATCAAAAAGATATGCAGCCAGGAAAGTCTTTGAATGTATCCTCAAATGACGAGGGCTTCCCCAATCTGACCGTGACGTTTGAATAATTTTATTAGCAGAAAGGGATTTTGTAGAAGCCTCGAAAACGTCCGACGTTGAGCACATCTAGCATGAAAATACAGAAAATTAGGGTACCGTCGCAACTGACGACCGAAGGACGAGTCAGTTATCACTGTATTCTACACCGACTCCCTTCACTCAACCTCTATTCAAGAAATCATAACACACTCTTAACATTTTAAAAGCTCCGCGTGAGCCAAATATAAGGATAGATTTTTTTTGCAGATGCTTACATTAAAGTTGTTTCACAAATTTACAACGAAAGGAAAAATTATAGTCCAGTTCGGGATTCGAACCCACGCCTTCCACTCCTCTAGCCGGGGTATGCTCTTATCGCTAAGCCAACATTGCATATGACGTATGACTCTAATTTGTCCTTCTGTTCTTAACCGTCATATGGAGATGGAGAACATATTTATTTGAACTTATGTTGTACTAAAAACTAGAGTAATTTTTCTAATTAGCTTTAAACCTAAACTCACATCCCACACATGATTTTTTCATCTCGTTGTAATTTTGTGATTTAGTAGAGGAGTATGCGTCATTGCAAATACTAAAATATTTATATTACAGTTGCTTTTCTTAGCTTCGATTGATTCCAATCATCCGTGATGTATATATTATGGAATGTAATATCAATTGCAGTTCAATTGATTGAATTGATTTTGGCGATATGACCTTTTATAAGTTTACAACCAAACTTTTCAACTTTCCTTGAGATTGGCTTTATGTTACATTGACGTTTATGTTATAAATTTTTTGACCTACACCTTATTGGACCTATAAAAGTTTTAAAGTAGTTTATGTCATTTTATAAACATAGGGGTTGTGGAAACTGGATCTTAGGGAAATATCTCTAAATACAGGTCACTAAGATTACTTCTGCCTCTGGGTACATATCAAGTAAAGCCACCGTGAAGAGGGTAGAGTAATGAGGTTATACATTTGAGAGCGAATTAGGTTTCGTCGGAGAATTTTAATTTAAAATTTCGAGACGCACCAAGTTTTAATCAAACTTATTCAGGACAACGGAATTAAGAATTACTGTTTTAATTTTATGAGAGTTGGAAGAATGTTATCCGACGCAGGATTAATTTCAATAGATCAATTAAGTTACAAAATCACAAATATACGATAAGAAAATTTAAGTCATCTGCGGGATTCGAACCCGCGTCCATCCACCCCTTGAGCCGGGGTATGCTCTAACCAATTGAGCTAACATGACATGACATCATAACTCAAATCTTTCTTATCGTTCTTTAACCATCGTATTGGGATGGAGCGACATCTATAGTACCACTTGCGTTGTACTACAAACAAGACCAATTTTGCAATTGGTTTTATACTTGTAAATGATGACGCAACCTTATAATTTTAATATTGTTAGGTTTGCAATAACGCCTGCTATGCGGATTACATTACATTAAACAGTTACATTTACATTAAGTAATCCGTCGTTCTTCGATTTAAAATCGTATGTACAGATTAAAGACACTATCTATTGACAAGGTTTTGAAGAAAATCGTCAATGTCATTTGGGAGGAGGACGAATTTTGTTCCGGAACTAAAGGAAACTTCTTTGCACGAACAAATTCTGAAATTGTAAAGTTTTAGCGTTACAGATGAATTATACGTTGAAAGTTTAGTCAAGAATCTGATGTATCTATGTATATTTTTTCACATTCGGTGAAAGTAGAACGCTTTTAAAAATAGGTCTGATTCTATTTTGGCTTCAGTCCTACGAATGTTATAACTTGGAAACATAAATAAACTTAATTTTGTTTTACTTGGTTGTTACACCTGGTATTTTCGTTCTTGATCGAAAGTTTAATAACAATGTTTATATCCAATTATTATGTCTCCTCTTCAGGAAAATAGAGGCGCGGTGATATGTTTTATGATTACATATGTGAGCTAGTTCTCCATCAATAAGACTTAAGCGTTTTTTATTTTATATTTTACTGTTGATAGTTTAGCCTTTGACCACAATCTAATCTGATGGTACGATTGGTCGAAGGTGTCAACAGGCCTAGGTGTAGCTAGCCAGGTGGGCACTCATAAAATAGCCTACTACCATACGACGAAGCTCAAGCCCGTGGCGGTATTCGAACCACATACCTACTGCGCGGCAGCCTATAGCCATTGCCACTGGGCCATTACTGCATTAACACACATAACGAAACAAATTCTGGACCATACATTTTTTTATTGTATATTAAAATAGACTATACTTATTATGACTAACGGGATATTTACCGTGTTTTTTATTGGTTATGAGCTCTCGATATTTCGGCACTGTTGCAAGCGCCATGATCACGAGAAAACTGAAGTCTATGCGAGTGGATGGTAGGCACTAAGAGCAGACGAATCGGTCTACCCTCTTCCGGTGTTAATGACCGTGACAGTTTAAAAACTCATATTAAAATAGATTGTTTAAATAATTCTACTATTTTAGGTTATATACAATTAGCTTATGATCACAAATTAACTATTCTTTAATTAACCTACGCTAAATCCACAGATAAACTGCCAGTTGGTTTCGCAAAGGGATTACACCAGTTAGCAGGGATTACGTAGGAACCTAGTGATACTATACCTATACCGCGTATAGAGAACAATCCAATGTCAGAACCATGCCAACTATCGGAGTTATAGCTGCCAAGCGGAATCTATTCTAGCTCCATATCCGATCAGATTCCAAACTTTGTATTACATATCATCTTTCATTAATAGTTTTATCAACTCAATAATGAATGGAATATCAATCTATCTGTGATTGATGAACAATTTATCTTCATGTTACGTATTAGTTACGAAGGGGAATCATTCATCGGTGAAACTCTATCATATTTGCTTATGTAGCTTTAATATTAACCTGGTTTTATTTTCGTTTGTAATGGTGGGGTTGTTATAAACGTAGGATGTTGTATTGAATGCTAGAGCGGAATATAAAAGTAAGGAAATAGTGAGGCGTGAAATCTTTCTAAAGAAGCTACAAGTGTGTCGTCGAGGGGTGAACTCGAGCCTTTGTTACATTACACGATAAGTACTTCTACATGACACTGAAGTAGATAAAATGGAAGTAATATGTTATAAGCATAATAATGCGTAATTAAAACAGATAAAGTTAATTTAAATAATACTTATCTACCAACACAATAATTCGGTCTACAAAAGACTTTGACATTGGCGCACATTCATTTGAACTAAACCAACGGCTGAGCAACGACCGACCTCTAGACAGGTGACTAGACAAGACCCCGCTAAGAACACCGATGACAAGACAACTCTAATTGCCGTTTGATAACAGAAAAAGCTTCGTCAACTTGATTGACAGCGTTAAAAGATTGGCTTTTTCGTTAAGGTCGATCTGGTGGTACGCACTGGCTAGATCAAGGTTTAAAACGTATGTGTTGAACTGTGTATGACTCGTACTTACGATGTTGAAGTTTGACAATAAGATAGCAATCACTGTAAGGGTTAGTTTTGAAGCGTGTTTACAGCGGGTGGCGCGTGAAGGTGCCCGCTTGGCGCGTTAGAGACTGCCGCTTGGGCGGCGCAACGGAGGCTGCGCGGGCATCCCCCCGCCTTCATTCACTTCACATCAGCCTGGCCCAGCTCAAAACAGCCGGACTTTTAATGCGGCGTGTGCTCTTTTCACACGAAACAGGGGTCCAACTCGTGTCAGCATTAGCGATTCAAGATCACAGCGGAAAAGGATTTGTTGTATCGCAAAGCTCTAATGGTCGTTAACGAACGAATTGGGTGGAATGTTGGATTTGTTTGAGGAAACTCGATCCTTTGTTTAGAGATTCCGAAGGCATTATCGGAGCAGTTTCAGAATAAAAGCTATTTCGTACATGTACAAAAAAAAATATTTTTCTCTTGGTCATGTATTGTTTTACTTAATAGCACCATGTCCAACGAAATATAAGATGGTCATGGGGTAGATAACGGAGATAGCTACCTGAAATATCTATTATAATGATAGAATCACAAATATTCTACATATATAAAAGATCACCTACCTAGCCCATATTTTTAACAGTATGGGGTCGGTACGAATTATTTCCTCTAATCCACATAAAGTATGCTAGTTGCATTTTACTGATCTCTTCGGAGGGCACGTTCAACCGTCGGTCCTTGTTGATGTCTTTGAATGGCAGTCGTTAGAGCATAGTGATAGCATTTTGCGCAGCTATCCTCGAGAGCCTAAATTTAAGGTTAGCCTGAACAACACCTTCGAAGGCGTCATCACTTTTTCTGTTCCGGAGCATAGAGCAGTAGCTCACCAGACATCTCCTATACCACGATCACTTGCCGCGCTTAGTGACCTCCTTGATGCCAAACCAGACTGTGATCTGTTAGCCGACGAATGGAGGGATATCATGGCGAAATGCTTGAGTTATTGTGAGGGAGTCAAGCCACATCACCAAAATCCGAATATCAAATATTGACATTCGCTTTTATCAAGTTACATTACTATTTTATTCTTAAATTGCTAATTATAGTTATTTTTGTTTTGAAACCTGTTTTGATAGGTACCTATTCCTTTTTTGACATAATTTTACATTGACATTATATTTTTTATGTGACTTTTTCGTGCATTTGACATTTAAGGTAAGTAAATAATTAAGCTTAATACTTGATAATTACTTAAAAAAGTGTAATGTTTATTTTAATAATTCATAATCTGTTATTTTGTTATATTTTAATGCAAGTAATTTTTGTAAATGTGAAATCATATCTATGGTTATATTTCTATTATGTAATGTATCATTAGTGTAATTCGAGTATAAGCGGTACTAATTGAATAAATAAATGAATAATTTGAATAAATGTATAAATAAATCACTTACCATCAGGTGATGTATAATTCAAAGGCTATCTTACAGCTATAGATATAAAAAAGAACATATTTTCAAATCACTATTTACTAACGACACATGAGAAAGAAAAAGTAAAATCAATTTAAGACTACAACTTAATAAACGTTGCGTTTAGAGGTATACTGTACGCGTAATTGGCTTGCCTCAATCTAATTTCCTTAGGAGCGTCGAGTCAGCCCGACAGGTAAATGAATTTGCATGTCACCAACATCAAAACTATTTCAGGTATATTTAAAGTTAGATCTAAAACATTTTTATTTAGTTACAAAATATGGCATGGAATTAAGGTTTCTGTCAACTGTATTATCACGCCACTATTATATAAGCGGAATAAGTTAGTAGGAAACTATTTGAAAACTTCACCGCGGACGGATTCGCGGACCAGTCACTCGCCAGATTGTAAATATGACGATAAGTTATCCGCCAGATTGTAAAAAAAGACGACAAATCACCCGCCAGGTTGTAAATAAGACTACTAATCATCGGCCAGATTGTAAATAAAGCGACAAGTCATCCGCTAGATTGTAAATAAGATAACAAGTTCAGATTGTAAGTAAAACGGACAAGTCACCCGCTAGTTTGGAAGTAAGACATACAAGTCACCTGCCAGATTGTAAGTGTTACGCCAGTCCTTTACTATTACAGTCATGCACAAGTCTTACAGGGAGTGGTCTAGAGTCGTACAGTTATGCACAGATCACACGTTCCACGCTCCCCTCTTCTCACGATTTCAATAGTTGTTATCCTTTACGTCACAACATACTACGAGTATTTAAATATTTGGACATATAAAGTTATTTTGTACATGTTAAGCAGAATGGGTACAGTGAAGGGGGATTATAGAAAATATTAAAATAAATTCATAAAACCCAGAATTTATTTTTATTTTTTATACCACGATATTACAAAACTAACCGGCTTGCGTTGACAGGCCTGTGCGGTACCTGGTTAGAATGACACCCCCCCATTGCATTGCAACCTGTGGGTGTCGTAAGAGGCGACTAAAGGTAAAATACTGGAAGGTGGGCAGCAGCTCCTTCTGAGGCACTGATATCTTAAACTGCGATCCCCAAGACGCCTGCCAAGCGTGGGGATTATGGTGAACCCCCCTTTAATGGTACAGTGTATTATCCGGCTGATACAGTAAACGAGCACTGATAGCCAAACACAAGTTCCTTATTAGGCTTCAGTGCTGTAGACTTGTAGAGGTTCTGTCCTCAACGATATTGCGACCAATGATTGCAGCTTAATGGTAATTTTATGACAATATCAATTGGCCTATCGAGTTCCAAAGATTCACATTAAACAGCCCTTTGTATCTTTGGAACCGCAATAGATAGCCAATTTCAATTCTCACGGAATATGTGTTGGAATGGCGAATTGACAAACATTTTTTTTTTTAATGTCTTTGTTATATCATTAAAAATGTTTTACCTGCAAGCGTGGTAAAATAATAGTTCAATATATAATGCATAGCAAAAAATCATAAAAACAAGTGCAGTAGAATTGGTACGAAACCCACGGCGTGCGAATCCAACTCGCACTTAGCCAGTCTCTTTTATTTAAATAACAAAATGTAAAAAATAAATTTGTACTCTACTCAATAAGCTTTAGACGATGACCTAGAGACAATCTGGCAACTACAACAACACGGTTTAAAACCTATAATGTATCAGCTGGATTATTCACTGCTGAACACAGCCTCCCCCATTAAGTAGGGATTTGCCATAATCCCCATTCTTGGCATTTTACCGTTAGTCGCCGCTTACGACACCTACAGGTAGCAATGTGAGGGTGACATTCTAGCCTGGCACACCACGGTTCAAAACCTACTGATACTTAATCGATGTTTACATTAAAGGTATTCGTGAACATAAAAGCTGCACATTATGCCATAAATATTCCATAAAAATAACACATTAATCATTGACATACATCTTATTTCGCGATATATTCTTTTATCTGTGTATTTAGGCATTCCGCACTCAATTTCGTAGTCATTCGCTTATCTCGACGACGTATGTGTTTACCGAGGTCCCATAATGTGAGTAAATATTACCCAGATATTATATTTGCACACAGAAAAGTAATCGATTTCATGACATAATACATCTCTAAGTAAACAGTTCTTTTATTCCAGTTCTTCTTATTCCTGTCCTTATTCTACGCTATAGGGTTGGCACAACAAGTATTTTTCCTGCACTTTGCTCTGTCTCTCGTTATACCACGGCCATTTATTTTTTTCTTTATCCGGTCTGTCCTTTTATACCTTATTTAGCCTTCCCATACCCCAGATTCCCTAGTCTACTTTTTATGTTGTAAAATAATGATACGGCTAAGCCATCCGACTAATATCACGCCTGTCAATTATAGAGGCAGCGTCAACATCCTCGTTCTGCTTGACATTACACTACGCTAATCACTCCAAGACGTTATTATGTCTCGTTGGCCAAGTAATTTCACTTACTACAGAGCCACTACCATACACCTAAACCACAGAAAAAAAAGTCCAGAAGGCGAATCTAGCTATTATGTTATGGTGACGGAACAAGCTGGAGGCCCACCTGATGTTAAGCGGACTAACCTCTGCCTATAACAGAGGCATTTCGTCACAAGTCACGAGTTGCACTGCGCCTGTCACCTTGAGAAATAGTTCTTAAGTCTCATGCGCCTGTAATTTCACTGGCTCTCAAGGACTACTGCCGGAACACACCGTTAGGTGCTTGGCGACAGATTTTCTACTTGAGTTGAGTACTTGGTCGCTAGCCAGGCGGGCAATCGCAAAATGCCCTTCCACCAAGCTGTGAAGCTCAAGCCCGCGGCGGGATTCGAACCATGGACCTGCTGCGCGGCAGTCCATAGCCAATGCCACTGAGCCATCACTGCTTCAAGCTACGAAGCAATAAAGAGCACTTCTGATTGCAAAGCATGAAATACCTAATAATTATATTCACCTACAAGACTCTTTATATCGCTATATATATATACCACGGTATTTTTTTGTACATCAACTGTTGTCGCTGAGACGATACATAATTATTGTTTTTGAATATAAGACATTTGTATATGGGTAAAGGAGTATTGGGGTAGGAATAGGTAGTGAGAGTATTAGATCAAATGTCAGCCACAAGTTACGTATCAGATATCAAAAATCCAAAATGGTGGAATCAAGGTGATCTTCATACGAAGTGTTAGCATTCATGGTAATAAAGTGTCGTATATTAAAATACATATTCTAAAAATATTAAGCAATACTGTATAAGAGACCAATTGAACATAGTCCTAATCACCTTGGCTTTACAGAGTTATTGAATTATTTTTATGATTTATTTGACGATGACAACGAAAGACTTAGTTCAACTTTCGGTCGTTCTCTGATTA
This sequence comes from Plagodis pulveraria, assembly GCA_963890685.1. Taxonomy (NCBI): domain Eukaryota; kingdom Metazoa; phylum Arthropoda; class Insecta; order Lepidoptera; family Geometridae; genus Plagodis; species Plagodis pulveraria. Next base: position 20,510,642 of record OY982956.1, on the reverse strand, counting down.
GTCCGCTACGGGTGACAGCATTCATTGGGCATTTTCTTCTTACAGGGTGTGATAGCATGTTCGCTGCTCTTTTACTTCTGAATCCTTTCAAAAGTACTTCGATGCCAAAGAAGCTAATAAATAGGACGTCAATGCTTTGTTTTATAGATAAGGGAACAAAATTTAATGATTATAGAAAATTCAGTGTTTTCTTGTAAATTATAAAGCTAAATAATCCTCACCCAGAAAGACGCACACTAATTAAAATTGTTGCTCTTTGCATTGTTACGAATTGTGCAAAGCTGTAAGTTAAGATGGTCACTTAAGTATTAGGACTGCTCATAATATTCTGATAACAAGTCCTAACGGGGTATGCTATGACCGACTGAGCTAACATGCTATTCAACTCATAACTCAAATTTTTCCTTTCGTTCTTTAAGCATCGTATGGGGATGGAGTGACACAAGTTCAACTTACGTTATAGGGACCGGCTATAAGGGTGTATGCCGCGGGTTCGAGTCCCGCATATGACTATAATATTTCCTCTTGAAAATTTTTAACTTTGTAATGTACACTACTGCTCGGTTGTAGAAATAGGTTGGTAAGCACGACGATGGAAGCAGTACTTCCCCAGAAGAGTTATTCTGCTGCTGAAATGAAATGAATATAAGATGAAGTTCTTCACTTGCATTAAACATTAGTTTGACAATCACCCCCGTACACGAATACCGACTCACTCACGTCTTGGTCAAGTAAAACCAAAGTGTAACACGGAAACTGGAATTCGAATTGCTCCAATTTTTTGCATTTTTAACGTTGCGGCGAAACTTTGCCTTGGAATATTTACGTGCAAAAAGTAAATGTGAATTTAAGAGCTTTCTTTCGCCGGGTCTTACCTAGTATATGTAGTGGACGATATAGTTGATATAAATTTGTATGTGTAACTTGACTTTTTGATACTAGATAGGCTAGCTTTTGACCTCTATCTCACCTGATGGTAAGTGATGATTTGGTCGAAGTTGTTGTTCAGGCTAACCTAGAATTACTAGCTCTCAAGGACGGCTGCCGGAACACACCGTTAGGTGCTTGGCGACAGATTTTCTACTTGAGGGTGGTAGCTAGCCAGGCGGGCATTCACAAAATGACTATAACCACTGCCATCCTAAGACGACAACCGGGAACAACGGCTTAACGTGCCCTCCGAAGCACGAAAACGCTCAGTAGTAATGTCACTAGCGTTCACCCATCCAACAGCTAAGCACACTTCGCTACGAGCGCTACAAAACTGGATGTATTTATCTAGAGTATGGAGCCTACCTGGTATAACACTGTAATAACACTGGCAACTGGAACGTGCAAAAGGCACTAAGTCTATTAACATTAATCTTTGAACATTAGGTATATTTTTCCTTTTAATTTATTTCAACAGTCAACGCGCGTCGTGAATCATAGCTTGACAATAATACTACTTACATGAAACTAATCACTCGTACACATCGATTTAAATAAAAAAAAGGAAGATACCCTATCTGCTCCAATATCACGACAATATAGTGGAGAAAATTTAACACAAGCATATAGCTACACTTCCATTGTATATGATACATTTAAATAAATGACAAAGATAGGAAGACAACGATGCAGTAGACGCACATACACACACTCCTGAGATTCAATCAAGAGACGTCGCCGAAGTGATTTGTCATTGGCATTTTTAATTCATTGACATGTTTTTTTAAATAATAAATTTATATACCTTTTCCACTCTACCAGGTAAAAATCTATTTTGCACGCACATTTCGAATGACAAATAAAACATTTCCGAACTGGTTAGGTGAAATAGTAGATTGTTATACAAGGTTCGAATGGAATCAATCCCTATACGAGGTATTTAGACGCCAGAGCGTAGCGTGTCTATATTGCAAGTAGGAATTGATGACTTTCACCCGTGTTAAGCACTCGACTTTTAATGTCGAATATAAGAAAAGTGAAAAATAGTAGTTTTTCGAAATTATTCATTAATATATAACATGAACATATAACATGAATAGCACCTATTTAATATAATTGAGGTGTTTTGTTGTTAAATTTAAGTAAATTTTATGTTAGATTTTGTATAATTCCCTTATAATTACTTATACTGTCCTGCCAATTTATATGTAGTCTTATTTAAATTTTAAACATGGAACACAACGCGTCTCCCTCGAGAGCCATCCCATTTAAAAAGTATTTTTTTTCTGGTTTTTATTTAGTATTTCACGCTCATAAACATAATTAGTGGCTAAAATGTTCTTGTTAGGTACACTAACTTGAGAGAGGCACATGAATTCTGTTATAAACTAGTTCTTTTAGCCTTTACATAAACACAAATGTAGTCGTTATTATTTTTTATACTACAGCAGAGTATTTTAGAACGAAAAAATATAAATATCTAATTATTTTTTCATCTTCGGAACCCTTAGCGAGATTCTGATTTGCACTATATACTTAGTTTGTTTTACAATCACAGCGAGTTTCAAAGTTTATGTATTAGCTTAGGAGTTATTTGATGTCTTTTCATATTTGTTTTGATATTTACTCAAAAATATGTCTTAAATGTGCCAGCTGTAAAGACCATATTTCTTTAATCGAAACTGTATTTCTGTACATTAACTCCCGAAACATTATTACGAATAAATCTCAATCACTCAGACTAAAAGCACTCTTTTTATAAAATTTTAAATACGACTAATATGGAAAATTCTCCCAAAGGAGTGCGATGTAACCAAATCCAAAGCAGGCGTAGCGAGCATTACTTTTTAATTTTAATCTAATACCGTATTATTTTGTAAAAAAAAAGCATTAGTATGCGATACACTGGTTGAGTAACATACGTAAACATCATACAAAAAACATAATGTACCGCCGGCAGTAGACATTTTAAAGCCAAAACAAACAATTAACAATTCCAGTCATAATCATAATAGCAAAAAAACAGCTTCGCCCCAAACAGCCGTCACCTGCCAAGCGTGCGCGTTTTATTTATGAACAAATTGGGGCTTCCAGTCCGTATGATCGACCCTAAAATTGAATTATTTCGAGCCAGCCGTCCCCTTCGGTCGAGGAATCCGCAATTTGCATAGTTGCGCTTCGGCTCGCAGTTCCACCAATAACACCAGGTATTTCTGCGTGGGACCATTTTGGCATATGAAATTGGGACGTAAATCTTTTTTGTAGTTAATACTCATGTACTTGAGCGTGTTCATTTCAATATTCATTGGCTATAAAGGCAATACAGATCAATTAGGCGCTTGTAACCAAAAATAAAACAAAACATGAATTAAACGAAGTTCAATTTCAAGACGCGCTGCGCGTAGCGGCGAAACAAAATATATTTTCTAGAACTTATTGTCTGACACTTTAGTTTTTTGTCTCGTTTTACGGTAAGCTCGACGGAACTCCTCTAAATTGGGTAAAGCATTTCAAGTACCTGGGCCACTAGGTCACCTAGGACATGTCAGACAATATGGACATGGAGCGAGAACGTAGGGCATTGTCAGTGAGTTGTAATATGTTGGCACGCAGATTTGCACGATGTACAGACTCAGTAAAAGTCACATTGTTTAAGGCGTACTGTACATCTTTTTATACATGCAGTCTGTGGGCCAATTATACACAAAAATCTTACAATACCCCACGCATTCAATACAACAACGGCTTTAGAATGCTGTTGAGGCTACCGAGATACTGTAGTGCATCAGGCATGTTTGCGGATGCGCACACTGACGATTTCCACGCAATTATGCGCAAAAGAACTGCGTCCCTGATGAGCCGCTTGCGCGGGAGCACCAACAGCCTTCTGACTGTTGTGGCAGAAGATTTGTACTCATGTTACATAAGACACTATATGGCTGTTCTCAGCCCGATTTCCCACCTAGTGGCGAAATAGCTTTTGTTACTATTCTATTAACTAATTTAAATTTAATTTTATACATGTTACTAACAATTCATATGGATGTTAAACATCTGAAATAAAAATATATTGATTTGATTTGATTTAAGGTAGCGACTTGGCTACAAATGTAGTTTTGTTATATTTTACAGTCTTACTCTAAATGTGAAAATAAGAGTTCCCGTACAAAACAATTTTACCAAATAATTTTGAGGACAAAGAATTTTACATAAAACTAGCAATCTATAAGCTTTTAATGATATATTGTACTCGAAGCAAAATGCAAATTTTACCAAGTTTGAACACTTGATATTATGAATACAATAAAACTCCGTTTGGAATGGAAAGCGATACGAGGACACTTCAAAAAAGATAGCAAAGATGCTTCCCGCTAATTTCGTAACGCACTACGTACGTAACGCGTAGAATCACGTAGCAGAGACTTTGGGTCAAACGAAGTGCGTGCCGCCCGCTGGCAACAATATTAATTAAAAAATTGTGATATATAAAATTTATGAAGACATAACTAAAGATTTTTGTTAGATTAACTGATAACCCTATATACCGCAGCTCTGACTCCAAAGGTACTTGAATAGAGCTAATGGAATGGAAGATTTTCAAAACAAGTTTGCATCTAATTAATTCTTCGTAGATCTGCTGACAACTAACACAATATATTTAAGAATTTTCACTAATAATAAAATTATAAATTTGAAATACATATATGAATACGATTTATTGATGAAACGCCTCGTTTAATCACTATGAATAAGCATTCATTGAAAGTTATTAAAATATTAGTTGTCAATCATTTACTTTACTTCAAATGATAACAAAAATATCGAATGTCCAGATCTCTAAGCAAGGTTATGAACGCTCTTCCATACCTTGACCTATATACCGCGGCGCTGACCGCACGGTTGACCTTCAGAATGCCCAGTGACATGAATCGAGCTAATTGAAAGGGTGAATTTCAAATAGGTTTGCAACAAATTCAGACTTTGAATATCAGCTATCGACTTCAAAGTTCTGTTATAATATTATACTTTTGTGGTCAAGGGTGCCAAGAGTAATCGAAGCTGCGCATGGAATTATTTGGATATTTTAGATTTAGACCTTATTAAATTACATTATTTTAATCTACATTTTGTTAACTATGCGAAATATTATAAACATGTTTTTTGAAACTGTACATTTATTGATAAAACTCTGGGTTAGTCAGGTCGATATCAAAATGGGTACAAGACGACGTTATCATATACAAAGAGATATCGAGAAGTTCCTACCAAATCGTGGTTTCACGTTATCAGAACTAAGGAGAAAAGTCAATATTATTGATTCAAACATTTGTCTTGTAGTTTACGAAACATTCTAAATTTTGTTTTTAGAACTGAATTTATAGATAAAAACCGCGAGGTTATAAAGATTCAGATAAGAGTGCAATCGACGTCTAGCTTAAAAATAAAATATCGAGAAGTTTCTTCAAAATTCCAATTCATGTTAACAAAACCGCAGAGAGTAGTGAACATGTTTTACACAACACTAGACTTTATTTACATGGACACCAAGTGCTAAATCGGTTTAAAGTACCACACCAAAGTCACGTAGCAATGGTTCTTGAGTAAGTATAAGATATTTGAAAAGAGCAATGTAGATGAAAAAAATGGTTTCTTGGACGCATACATTGTTATGATGGAAAAGTTTTATTGTCCTATCTTGTGGTATGTATAGGTAATTACTTTGCATAAGATCGTTTCAACAATAAACAAACAAACAAAAAGTTATACTGAAGCAATTTTCTAACTTGTATAGAGTAATTTTTCTTTTGTGTACGAACATAAAATTTGTTGCTTCATTTGGAGATAAACCAAGGACATTTTTTGGTCCATGGATAAAATGACATAGTGAAATCACAAGAAGAATTTATTGTTGATCAGAATACAGGTTATTGAATAGTAGATTATATATATCATTACAACATTAATATATGCTTAGTCAAATAAGTAACTGCTAATTTGATATTTGACTTACTTACAAGTACGCGTGATACTTACTTACACTACAGCCATAATTACAATCACGTCATTTTCTCTGATATTTAAAACTGATATAACCTTCGGACAATACAAAGTTAGTCAATAGAATACGGTCAACAAAAGTTTTCGTAGCGAAGTTTCCTTAGCCGTTTTTAATCGATCAGCTAAGTTAAGCAACGTCCGCCGCGATCAGGAGTTGGATGGGTGACCGCTAGTGACATTACTACTGAGCGCTTCCGTGCTTCGGAGGGCAGGTGTAGCCGTCGGTTCCGGTTGTCTTACGATGGCAGTCACTACAGCATGGTGGTAGGGCATTTTGCGAATACCCACCTGGCTAGCTACCACCCTCAAGTAGAAAATCTGTCGCCAAGCGCCTAACGATGTGTTCCGGCAGCAGTCTTTGAGAGCCAGTAATTCAAGGCTAGCCTGAACAACATCATCGACCACATCATCACTTACCATCAGGTGAGTAGTGGTCAAACGCTAGCCTAACAGCGATAAAAAAAAAAAGTTACTGTACATATTTTAATGGCTTAATACCATATTTCTTTCCAAATGTCGGCTTAAACAGAAAAGCTTATATATAATACGATATTTTGAAGTAGCAATGCTACATAATTAATAAATGGATAGTGCAACAAACATTTAATTGCGTTACAGTTTGCGAGTAGTTCCGAGTTATAATTCATGTAAAGTGCTCTTTCCAATTTAGAAGTTAACTTTATAGTGAATGCAAAATGAAGGTTAAACATAAAATGATTATAGAAGACAGGGCTGAACAGAGCAGACATGAGTTATAACGTGTAGTAAAACTTTCTAGTAGTATGTAGGGGTTCTACTATCAGGACCAAAACTCTGCAGAAACGATTGACGAAGAGCCATCCTAACAACAGTATTGAGAGATTAGAAAGGAAATAGAAGGAGAAGAGAATACAGAAAAATAGGAAGATTGGTGAAATAAAATTCCTTGCCTTGTTTTTCTAATCTTTCTCTACGGTGGCGCCTGAAACTTGGTGGTTGAGATTGTAAGACCACCGATAATTCATTGCACTTGACATGTTTTGCCAGAGACGCCTCCTGAAGACATCATGGACAAAACTTCAGACCAATAACTCCATCTTAAAAGGCTTAAGATTAAAGAAAGAATTTTGACCATTTTTCAATAGGTAATACATAGGTTCTCTAGAAATTAATATTCAACGAAGAGACTTGCAATCCGATGTCAGTTACGAGTATATAAGTAATACTGTATCAGCCAGATTGCTCAATGCTGAACACAGTCTCCCCTATTTAGGGGGGGGGGGGGGGGGGGCATAATCCTCACGCTTAGCAGGCGTCTTGGGAATCCGATCGCAGTTTAAGATATCAGTTCCATAGAAGGCAATGCTGCCCACCATCCGGTATTTTACCTTTAGTCGCCTCTACACTGATACACAAAGTATTGTCTCGTAAAGCGCTAAACAAAGTCAACGAATTAATTATTTCAATTTGTGTATCACGTTTTACCGCGTCTCGTAAGTTAGTTGCAAATTATAATACAAAACTTTGTAACGAAATAGGTGCAGCAAAGACCGTTGTGCAAAACAGAGGCAGCATCAAGTTGCGGCCATAAACTTATATGAATTAGAAGCGCGAAGTCCGGCAACAGGCGTAAGTTCGCTCATAAAAATAACTTTACTGCATTGACGCGACTTGTATTGAGCTTGGAGAAAGTGTCACGTTCATCTATTTGTATGGAAATATGAGTATTACCAACTTTCAGAGTTCCCAACTGCAGTTTGGGGCGAATGAGATGTTCGCTCCGGTAACGGCTATGAAACGATCAAAGTTCGATCGGAGCGATCATCGATACTTTACGGACGGTTTTGTTCATTTAGAGTTCGGTCACCCTAATCTTGGAGCAACTTTTTCACCATTACCATGTATATGACGACCATACAATATGCCGTTATAATATAATAGTACATTGTACATCGAGGGGAGAAAACGATCTATTTCACTAAAATAGAACTTTCTTCCGAGTGATACATAGTGCTTTATACTACACCTGCGAGGAAAATAAAATCTTTATACATTTTCTCGTACTTACCTCGAGACTTCTCAGGCAATAAGTTCTTTATGACTTCTTGAGATTTCTTATTTCTGGTGCCGTCATCACTGTAAAATCGTCACTTTCACTATCAGATGATATTTTGGAAAACTATTTAGAATAATTAAAAGCGTACTATTAAAATATCAATTTAATAAAAAACAAAATTTAACCAAACATAACAAATTGCCGCGCTTTTTTTTCGTAGTGCAAAAAAGGTTGCCAACCTCCTTTCATTGAAAATCGAATACAAATAAAAATCACACCTCTTTTTTCTAATTATTTGAATTATTTGAATTGAATTTTTTTATGTAACAACTAAAAACAAAAGAACGCTACCAGGGCAGGTATGGATTTTCATACAACTTTCCTTCACTGCTACGGAGTGAAGGAATGAAAATCCATATAACTTTCCACGCCGTACATTTATAAGGGAGAAACGACGAACTTTATAACATGTTTTTGAACGAGTAATGAGACCTTTTCTGAGTGGGTGTGGTATAAATTATGTTTACTTATATAATTGTTTTCTTCTTTAAATTTCAAGACTATGCATTGACATCTAGTTTATACTTATTAGTAATAATGTGTTTTAAATCAACACAATATGAAATGCCTCAATATTTTCCGCATTATTGCTTTTTTATATATTTTTTTTATCAGGAGCATCGAATACCTATATAGAACCGTTATATGAAAGAAAGGGTAAAAATGCTTGAGTTATCTGAATAAAGATTGTTTATTAGATCATATATAAAGATCTTTCTTTATTTATAACCTTATAAATATACAACAATATAGATTATTTAACACAGATCTTATGTATATATATATATATTTATGACCTTATAAATAATTTATATACATATTACTAAAGTATGTTTACCCTAATTTGTATTACTTGTAATGTTTGTACTGCTCTTGATATAAGACAATAATATGAAACAGCAAGAATGCAAGAATTTAATCATTTAAATAATGGGCTCAAATTATCTTGTTTTATTTTTAATGTGATTTAATGTAGGTATTATTTTCTACATTTCTTTTGAGTGTAAACTATCACAAGTGTAGACCAGCAATAAATTTCCCAATTTTAGTAATGTATGCAGTAAAATTTCCTTTCTCCACTATCAAATATTTTCATAATTTCCGTGGGGTGCCGGGTTGGAATTGCACCTCCCCATATCATCCCGTGGGTGTTGTAAGAGGCGACTAAGGGAAAAATACTGGAAGGTGGGCAGCAGCGCCTTCTAAAGAACTGCCAACTTACTCTGCGATCCCCAAGCCGCCTGCCAAGCGTGGGGATTATGGCAAATACCCCCTTAATAGGGGAGGCTGCGTTCAGCAGTGAACGATTCGGCTGATACGATACGATACTATCAAATATTTTCATAATATAAAAGGATGATGAAATTTTACCATAAGGCCACTAACGAGACCACATTTTTTTAATTGGCTGTACTATCTCACTTGATGGCTAGTGATGATGTGGTCGAAGATATTGTTCAGGCTAACCTAGATTTGCTAGCTCTGCAAATTATGAATTTGATCTGAATATTGAATCTAGATTTCTCTACATGGCTGGGAATTGACTAACTAATTTATGCCAAGTGAACTTGAATAACAGACAAAGGTACAAACAGTGTACGATTAAAATACGAATTAAAGGAAATGCTTGGTTACGAAGATCATTTTGTGTATTATAAATAAACAAATTTAATTTCATTTCATTTCAAAGTTACAATCAATCAATCATTTATTTGTCAGAATACACAATCATTACAATTTCAGATGTTAGGAAAATATATAGCAATGCATTCAACCTGCAAGCAGGCGTACAAATATTAGTATTTATTCCTAAAGATTTTTTTCTTTTTACATATTAAAACATTGTACATTAAAATATTTTGTCATGCTATAAAAACAATTGTCCAATAACCAATAGTGCAGTTTAGTTTTGAAGCTGTTTCCGGCCAAAGTTTTCAAGTTTTCCTGTAATTTGTTATAAACAGTAATAGCCATATTATAAACATTTTTTTCATAAATAACTTTCTGGCATAGAGGATGGTATAATAAGTTATTATACTTAGGTATTTTTTGCCTTGGAATGTCACTTTTTTTGTAAAGTAGCTTGGATTTGCACAATTACAAAGATACAATACATGGTAAAATCCGCTCGAAGTCCTCTGGCATAGACGAACAATGCTATTCTAAGATAGCAACCGAGGCCTACGACGACGGTTTAACGAGGTATAGAAAGGAATCGTTCAATATTAAATGCCACAATCGGTCACCTATCCTAGTAGTGTCTGAAAAGAGCACTGCTAAATCTAGTTGACCGGCGACTAGGCTACGGAACGTACGGAAAACTATTTCCAATAATAAAGACATGAGACTTTTGTCGATGATGATGACGATTTTGATTGGGATGTCACTATTTTTCATTATTATTAACCAAACATGCATATCGATTTTACTCAGGTGCTGCTTGAAGGACAAACAACAAAATAACAAGCATACTTACGGATGCTAATGGTGGTTATGGGTTAATTAGTTGGCATAACTTTCCCATTTAACTTGAATGAAGGTTGAAATAGAATATTTGAAACAGATTGAGTTTGGAAAATGAAGCTTTGAGGTTTACTATAAATATCTTCAAGCTTAATTTGTGCGGAAATGGATATTTGAAGGTAATCAGTGACTGGATTTCAAATGGAAATAAAACGAAGCAAATTATCATGCGAATTGCTGAACTTACTTGCTGAAGAGACCTACCACTTGGTAATATGGGCTGGCTGGCTCTTTTTATGGATGATGCAACATATTTCGCATTCTCCATTAAGAATATAGTCAAACAGCTCTATGCTACATTAGAAGTCCACCCAGAATGGCTGGAAAAGCGGAGGCTGTCTGTCAATGTCAGAAAAATTCAACCCCTACTCACTAGAATCTTCAACTTTGGGTCTGCCTACATGCTAAGTTTTTTTATATTGTTTGTTCTGGGGCAGGAAACCACATGGCAACCTACAGGGATACTCCTAGGCGTCACCGTTGACAGATGTCTCAACTTTAACCTGTGTAACAGCAACACCACCAACATGACATAAGCAGCTGTCACGAAAAGCAAGCCGTTACTTAGCTCGCGGCTACCACTCCGGTCTATTACCCTGGTCAATAAGACCTGCATAAGATCCAGGCTTATATACGCGATGCTGGTGGCGTAGTAGGGCATTACTTTCACTACTTCCAAAAAGCTGCAGGTCATCAAATAGACACCACATATATGTTGGTTCCGATGTCGATGAAATTTAAATAGCATCAAATATTAAGTATTCTCTACTCAACGAAAAACGAATCATCAAAATCAATGCATAACTAGCGGCGTAATCTCGTAAAAAAAAAAAAAAAAATCCTCATCATCCTGTTTATCCATCATAGCCAAAGAAAGTATTAAGAAGTAGAATTGTCACTGAATCGGTGATAACCTCGGTGGGCAACGCTTCAACCACTGATCGGTCCATTTGGACTTCACCCGTGTATGCGGTTACAACTGGCCAGGTCTGTTCGCTATAGCATCTGATGTCCACTGGGCGGTACACCCTTGGAGTGAGGTTAATGTACCATAATATACTTGTACTAATAATATTTTCTTATGATGTCCCATTATATTACTAGAAAAGCATGTTGCATCAAATTCCACGAGTAGGATAAAAGTAAGAAGATGATGATAAATGTATTTAACTCTTGGGTTGATGTAACAGTAATAACCTTCGAGTACAAAATGAGCAACCTTTATATACCAAAATACTATTAATACTATTCAACACTACAGCTACTACAGTAAAAGCATTTAGACAACCTATAAGCCATTGCAGACTCACAGCCAGTCCAAATGCTCCAGCCCACTACCAGTTGGCAGCGTGCCCAGCATGCTGGCAGCATTGCCCCGTGAAATTGCAATGCTTATTCGTTGAGCCAAATAGGTGCCAGCATTTTAATCACGCGACGCATCGACCAAGTGCTCTGATATATTTTGGAAAATACGATTAGCTCCCGGTCCCCATGGACCCAACGTCTCTACACCAAACGGTTCAAATATGTAACCCATACCGAGGTTGAATCTATATCTATACTTATATTTTTAAGAGAAAAGATCTGTATTTTTGTTTTTTATATTTTTGTCTGTAACGAAAAAAACGAAAATACTACTGGTTCTTTCACCATTAGAATCCTACACTATCCCTGATGAACGTAGGATATAGTATATTTATATAAATTTAGGGATCCGTATGAAAACTTTGATAATGTAACCTAAAGTATGAAAAAATACCGGAATAATCGATATATCGCGTACGCTGCGGAAATGGTTGACAATAGATCAAAGTGTACTACAATTCTATAGAGGATATCAATATCTACAAAAAAAAACATATGTCTAAAGCTCAAGCAATACCATATGTCCAAATATTTGAATTATGTCACAATAACAACTTTTTTTATGAGTTTTAACATACATATAAATGAAAATTTTGTTAAATACCCGTGCAAAGCCGGGGCGGGCCGCTAGTAAAGCATAAAGTAGTTTACTTAATGTCTCATATATATAATACGTATCATACTAGTTAGTATATTATTTTGTGACTGTGTTTATACATATTTGTTACATCTTCACGCTCAAACGCCTGAACAAATTTTGATGAAATTCCGCATAGAGGTAGATGAGGCGCTGGATTAACACATAGGATACTTTTTATTATCATTATCATCATCATCCATCAGCCCCCGGGTAAAACCGCGGGCGCAGCTAGTAACAATTAAACGTGGTCACATCAGGTGACATCAGAATAGTATGTACTCTTTTAATCTAGAAGTTTGTCTAAAAATTTCAGTGCATGCCCAAATTTTAATAAAAATAACATCTCTATATCGTATTTCTATTATTTTCAGGTAAAGTACAAGATATACGGATCGTATATCGAGTTTAAAACATTCAAAAAACATATCAAACAGGTTCAGGATAATTAAAAAGCTGATTATTAAAAAGGGCGGCTTACTCGATGAACTCATTCCGTTTTATACGCACGAGTAAATCCAGATACATTTTAAATTATTGTTAATGATACTTTGCTTCACCAACAGAAGGTACAGGGTATCACCAGGTTGTGGGTGTCTTAAGCAAAAGTCTGAATTGGTGGATATCACCGCTGTGTCAAATATTCTGCCTGCAAACACTTTGTTGATACGTGAGAGGCACTGTTACTATTGAATTAATGGGTAAACAAGAAGTATAGGAACTAACGGATTGACGAGCATAGATAGATAGATAGATAACACTTTATTGACACATTAAAATTTGTAACTTAAAACAATAAGTGTTAATACAAACAATTAGCTAACTAAGATATTCAAATACCGCGCACTAGTCTAGCTGCGCCCCTGCTGGCCAAGAGAAGAACTATTATTGACAGCTGTGATTAACTCCACGAAAGTTGTTATTCATTATTGTACATCATTTTTATAATTAAAAACAGTATTATACCAACTCCATCGTATTCATTCAATAAAAAGTATAATATTCAACAAAATTGGCGACCGTTTACAATATTGTGTAAAGACACAATTCACGAACTGCAATCAACACGGAAACAATAACAACGGCGGACTTCATTGGAATCTTTGATGACTTGGTGACTGTGATAATTTTTATCTGGGACGACAACGGCGAGGAATTGCAAAGAGATTTAGAAAGCTGGCAGTGCAGAAGGCTTCTCAAAGGGAGGTTTGCCCATTCTTTACTTTCTTCTACTTCGTCTAGCTTGCTCGAGTTTCCAAGAAATTATATACGTTAAACCCAAAGTCCAACTTCAGAGTAAACAAAATATTACTCAGTAATTTCAGCTGTCAAGCTAATTAGATTCTATATACTAAATCATACATAGTTGCATCTATTTTGCTTCAATAAGCATCTTTATATAAACATTATTCGTTTATTTCTTCCTACAATTCCCATCAATAATCTACCCACTTTTTTCTGCGCATAATTATGCGAGCTACGAATAGAAACTAGCGCGCTAAGTGCAAAGTGTATTTCATCGTTGTAAACAACTTACTTAGTACAGTCATTTATATACCAATTCGTTTGTCTACTACTATTAAGAATAGCTTTGAATTTCTTACATTCCTATGCATATATTCACTACCTGTTAATTAATCTTAGTATCGACCCCAAAGTAAATTTTTTTTTGTGCTCAGTAAATTTAAGGTGTAAACATTATCAATTGCAGTTATAACGAGACGCCGGGCACCGTGCAATAACGATCAGCTGATTCACAGTTATAATTCGACTGTGGTGCAGAACCGGCCGGCCGATTCTATTATTCTCGCGCGAGATTACAGCGGTTTTATGTTGTTGCTAAGGTATTTATAAAGTAAATTTTTTGTTTTCATTCAAATGACTGGCACAGACGATAAGAGCGTTCAGGATATGAAAGAACTTAAAGGTAAAAGGTCCTCGTTAAAGGGAAGGTTAACTACATTTGAAAAATATTTAGAAGAATTAAAAGAACAGACGGTAATAAATAAAATACAACAAAACGAGTTAAAATCACGCTTAAAAAAGATAGAAGCTATTTTCGACGAGTACGATCTCATTCAGACTACCATAGAAATTAAACAGGATAGTCAAGAAAATGTAATTGAAAGGGAAACAACGGACAATCGATTTTTTAGGTGTATGGCAGAAGCTCAGGAAATTATGGAGAAATGTAATAATACAGAATTAGACAGTTCATGTTCCCAAGTGTCTTTAAAGCACTCTAATTTTAAATTACCTCAAGTTGGGATTCCTAACTACAATGGTGATGCTTCTAAATGGTTAGAATTTCACGATACCTTTACTTCTATGATTCATAACAATGATTCTATAGCAAGTATAAATAAGTATCAATACCTCAAAGGTGCACTCACTGGTCCAGCAGCTTCGGTAATAGCGTCTTTAGAAATTTCTAGTAGTAATTACGAAGTAGCATGGAAACTTCTATGTGATAGGTACAATGATAAGCGTAAGCTAGTATGTACTCATCTTAAGGCTTTATTTGATGTTCAAACTATCAGTGAAGAAAATGCGTTACGTTCCCTCGCCGATCATATTGCTAAGCATTTAAGAGCGTTAAGTACCTTAGGAGAAAAAACGGAAAATTGGGATACGTTGATAATATTTTTGTTCTCGACTAAACTCGATAGCATTACAAGTATTAAATGGGAAGAATATAAATCAGCATTGTCAGAAAATCCCGACTTAGAAATATTCTTTACTTTTTTGCGTAGGAGAGCAGATGTTATAGAAGCAACGGCAAGTAGTAGCAACCGTGCTGCCGAACTGCAGCAATCGCTGGAACAACCGCAGCTGCAGCAATTCAAGCGCATGAATAAACAACAAAAGTCATTCGTTGCTGCATCTTTAGACAAAAAACATTATTCTGCATGTATAGTATGTAATGAGGAACATCTGATTTACTACTGTAAAAAGTTTTTGTCAGATGACAGATTAAAGGTTATTATTAAAAATAGGCAATGTATTAACTGTCTTCGTAGCGGACATTTGGCACCACAGTGCAAATCTCGACCATGTAAGTTATGCAATACAAAGCATAATTCACTCTTACACTTTGATAAACCAAGCGCAAAAAACCAAATAGTTTCCAACCCAATATCACTTTCAACTTGTATCCCCAATCAAGTATTGTTATCAACAGCCATTATCAAAGTCTCATGCATTAACAATAATTCGCCTGATACACAAAAATGTATTGAAGCTCGCTGCCTATTAGATAATGGAAGCCAGTCGAGTTTCGTGAGCCAGGATTTACAAAATAAACTCTGTGTACAGACTGAGGGTGTAGACTCCGTTTGTGTCACAGGTATTAACAGCATGTCATTTGAAGCTTTACAGCGCTGCTATTTAACAGTGCAGTCTAAAACAAGTGTGTTTAGCACGTCAGTCAATGCATTTGTTATCAAAGAAATAACTAGTTCACTGCCAAGTCATGAAGTTGATATTTCCAGAATCAATATACCTAAAAATATATCACTCGCAGATAGGACATTCCATACTCCTGCTAAAATAGACATACTATTAGGAGCCGACGTATTTTGGGATATCATATGTCCGGAACAAATTAAACTAGGTCGATATTTGCCTGTTTTACAAAACTCAGTATTTGGGTGGTTGGTATCCGGACCAATCATATGTTTTCCAACAAAAGATGCTCACACAAATCTTTTTTGCAATTTCAGTCACGAGATTCGAACCCAGCTCAACAAGTTTTGGGAACTAGAAGAAGTGCCTGTAAAGCCAGTTATGTCTCAAGAAGAGGAGGCGTGTGAGCATCATTTTGTGCAACACACGCGTCGTCTTGAAACCGGGAGATTTTGCGTTACGCTGCCTTTGAAAATGAAGCCAGAAGTATTAGGAGACTCATATTGCATTGCCCGTAAAAGATTTGAATCGTTAGAGCGTCGATTTCAAAAGCAGCCTGAAGTAAAATCGCAATATGTTCAGTTTTTGAATGAGTATGAAGCTCTTGGTCATTTATCAAGTACTAAAAGACCTGAGCACGCTGTATTTTTACCACATCATCCTGTATTGAAGGATAAAAGTGAGAGTACAAAATGTAGAGTCGTATTTGACGGAAGTTGCCGCACTTCTTCGGGCTTCTCTCTTAATGACATATTGATGGTAGGACCAACAGTACAGGATGACATTTTCTCTATATTAATTAGATTGCGACAACATGCATTTATTTTTACTGGAGACATAGAAAAAATGTATAGACAAATCTTTATCGAACCAAGTCAAAGGCATCTTCAATCAATATTATGGAGAAAGGATGAGCGGGAATCGTTGAGATACATGCAACTGCATACGGTTACTTATGGTACCTCTTCTGCACCATTTCTGAGTACTAGATGTCTAATACAGTTAGGATTAGAATGTGATGATCCAATCATCAAAGAGGTCATGTTACATGATTATTATATCGATGATATAATTACTGGGTGTTCTGATGAGATGGGCTTACAACATATTTATCAAGGTGTCACTAAACAATTAGAATCGGCATGTTTTAATTTACGTAAAGTCAAAAGCAACTCTCAGGCACTAATTAATACAATTTCGCAGGAAACTGACTTAGAAAACGTTCAAGAAAATTTAAGATTTTCTACGGTAACTAATACGTTAGGTATTGAGTGGAACCCTAGCAGTGATTGTATTCTAATTGCAATAGCAAAATCATTAAACGTACAAAAACACTTTAATTCATTAACGAAGCGTAGTATCTTATCAAAGTCATCTAGTGTATTTGACCCATTAGGATTATTAAGTATCTGCATTGTAACTTGTAAGATAATTTTGCAGCAGTTATGGTTGCAAAAAATTGGATGGGATGAGCAAATACCCGAGGAAATCTCACAAGTTTGGCAAAAATTTATCAATAGCTTAAAGAAAATTGAACATTTATCTATTCCTCGCCAGGCTATTTGTGCTAATCCCATTACAATTGATATGCACATTTTTTCAGACGCTTCACTTAAAGCGTATTCTACATGTGTATATCTGCGTTCTGCCGATGCATTAGGGAATATTACTGTACGGCTTTTGTGTGCCAAATCTAAAGTAGCGCCACTTAAAACTTCCACCATACCAAGGCTTGAGCTGTGTGGAGCAGTATTAGGAGCTCGATTGTGTAAGAAGGTCACAGAATCGTTGAGGTGTTCATTAAATAACAAACATTTTTGGTGCGACTCAAAGATTGTTCTTGCCTGGCTGGACACTTCTCCACACAAGTTAAGTACATTTGTTTCACACCGGGTTGCTGAGGTTAGAGATTTGTGTGTTAATGATGTCTTTTTGTATGTACCATCGCACTTAAATCCATCAGATCTGGCGACACGTGGTGTAGATCCAGATGAAGTACTGAACCTTTCGTTGTGGTGGGATGGGCCTGAATTCCTGAAAGGTACAAAAAGTGACTGGCCTGACCAGCAATGCGGAGAAATACAAACTAACTTGCCTGAAATACGCGTTCATGTTAGTAACGTTAGTACGCCTCAGAAGTCAATAATTGAATTTGAGCGGTATTCTAGTTTTTTGAAATTACTTAGGATACTAGCTTATGTTTATAGATTTATCAATAACTGTATGAGTAGTAAGAAGACGGGGCCGTTGACTGTAACTGAATTAGAAAGTTCAGAGTCCAAGCTAGCTCAAATGTCACAACACGAGAGTTTTCCTAATTTTGACAATAACTTTAAAAATTTCCCGGTATTACACAACTTAACTCCAATCGTAGAGAAAGAGACAGGGTTGATTCGTGTTGGTGGAAGGATAGATCAATCTAATTACGATTTTGATAAGAAACATCCAATTGTTTTAGACAACAAACATCATTTTACATTATTATTAATGAGGTACTATCACACCAAGTTGATGCATGCAGGACCACAACTGCTCCTCTCAGTCATCCGTGAACAATATTGGCCTATTGGCGGGAGAGTTTTAGCGAGACGAGTTTGCAGATGTTGTTTAATTTGCAAACGACTGAAAGGAGCAGTTGCCAAACAGATAATGGGAACTTTACCATCTCAAAGAGTAACACCAGGGTTTCCGTTTGAAGTGGTAGGAACAGATTATGCGGGACCTTTTATGATCTTAAATAAAAAGGGCCGCGGCGCCAGGCTAATAAAATGTTATCTCTGTGTGTTCATTTGTTTTAAGGTTAAAGCGGTTAATCTCGAATTAGTAAGCGATTTGACCACAGAAGCTTTTATATTGGCCTTGCGTCGCTTTATATCTCGCCGAGGTAAGCCTCGTGAGATATTTTGTGACAATGGCACCAATTTCGTTGGTGCGAACCGCGAAATTTCTGCTCTTATAAAGAATTGTTCTGATGCTGTGCCAGATTTCATTGATGAAGGCATCAAATTTAACTTTTCACCGGCGTACGCGCCTAATTTTAGAGGATTAAATGA
The DNA here is from genome assembly GCA_963890685.1 of Plagodis pulveraria. Classification (NCBI taxonomy): domain Eukaryota; kingdom Metazoa; phylum Arthropoda; class Insecta; order Lepidoptera; family Geometridae; genus Plagodis; species Plagodis pulveraria. The sequence continues at coordinate 20,491,576 of OY982956.1, read as the reverse complement.
AGCTTCGGTAAAATTAGCTAAATCACATATGAAAAAGGTTGCAGGTAATGCGCATTTTACCTCTGAAGAGCTTGCAACACTATTTTGCCAAATAGAGGCTATTTTAAACTCGAGGCCGCTAGTCCCTCTTTCCCCTGATCCAAATGATCTTTGTCCTTTGACACCTGGGCACTTCCTCATAGGGAGACCCCTTATATCACTGCCAGCGCCTAACTTGCAAGAGGTTAATCCAAATCGATTGCATCGATACGCCCGTATAGAGCAAGCGCGACAACACTTCTGGAGCCGTTGGAGCAGTGAATACATATGTGAACTGCAGCAGCGATTGAAATGGAAGAACAGATACCCTGACATCAAGACTGATCAGTTGGTGTTAATCAGAGATGAAGCAAATCCACCATTGAAATGGCCATTAGGTCGTATTGTTGAAGTTTTTCCTGGACCCGATGGAGCCTGCAGAGTAGCAGACATTAAAACCAGCAAGGGAATCGTACGTCGAGCTATAAACAAAATTTGCCCGTTGCTAGACTAATCATAATATCACAACTGTAAAGAATATAAAGGGCTGAGAAAAATTCAACTTTTCAAGAAGGCGGAGGTTGTTAATACAAACAATTAGCTAACTAAGATATTCAAATACCGCGCACTAGTCTAGCTGCGCCCCTGCTGGCCAAGAGAAGAACTATTATTGACAGCTGTGATTAACTCCACGAAAGTTGTTATTCATTATTGTACATCATTTTTATAATTAAAAACAGTATTATACCAACTCCATCGTATTCATTCAATAAAAAGTATAATATTCAACAATAAGTAAGAGTAGGTGTGACAATGGGCGGTCTTATCGCTGAGAGCGATCTCTTCCAGACAACCCTATACAAAGGGATATTTATAATATATAGCATAGTGCATTGGCAAGCAGTACAAGAAATGTGCGGCGATTTCGAAGCACTGATGGCTCAGTGGCATTGGCTATGGAATGCCGCGCAGCAGGTCCATGGTTCGAATCTCGCCGAGGGCTTGAGATTCACCGCATAGTGGAAGGGCATTTTGCGAATACTCACCTGGCTAGCGTCGACCCTCAAGTACTAAGGTAGTCGGCAGCTGTCTTTGAGAGCCAGTAATTCTAGGTTAATAAGTTGGCATCGGACTGGACCACTATGGCCAATTTATGAATGAAATTCTATTTTATTCACGATTATATTCGCCGATGCCAATGGGTTAAGCCTGTTAGCACCCTCGAACACATCATTACTTCATCAGGTGTGATTGTGGTCAAAGACTTATCTATCAGGAATAAAAAAAAACAGTGCAAATACAGTGACACCGCAACTGTAATGGACAGGCGTGACGCTTACAGTCCTGCGATTTGTCCATCTCATCAGTTCATAACACAAGATAAAGCAACACAATAAATATGAAAATGTGATCTGTATTGTGATATTACTGGGTAAACGAGATATAACAACTAACTTCTCGGAGTGATAAGGGCAGTGTGTCAAGCAGAACGATGATGGGGACACTGCAACTGTAAGGGACAGGCGTGACTCTTATCATCAGGCGCGTGACTACTTAGTGTCCTGTCTTCATAAAATATAATAAAGGCATATTACAAAAGTTTTAGGAAGCATTGGCAAGTAGCTATGGAATGCTACGCAGGGGTATGAGATTCAACTCCTGAAGGGCATTTTGCGAATGCTTGTCTGGCTAATTAAAACCCTCAAATGGAAAATCAATATCTCAATAGATATATCCCAGCAGTGTCCTTTAGAGCAAGAAATTCTAAGTTAAGCCTGATGACCATCCTGGACCACGTCATCATTTACCAATAGGTGAGATAATTATCAAGGGCTAATGTATCAGCTACAAAGAACAAAATATAAATCATTATTATGTTTTATCCATTAAACCTAAAATTTGTTTTAGTCTTAATAGAAAAAAATGTTGGATCAAACCGAATTTAGAACTTAACTATATTAGGTCGGGTTGGATAACAATATTTTTTTAACAATAACAATCAATTAAGTTAAAAGAAACAATACAATTTGTGTGCATAATTATTATGATCAAATCACGCAAGTTCAAATTACGAAGCCCTTTGTATGTAATGATTTAATATCTCTGCATACATGCCGCAGCAAGAGAAACTTTGTGCCCGTGAAATATACTCGTAATAACTTTTTAACATGCTTTGTTATTCTCAACGGGGGCACGATCGCTTGTATGCTTAAATTGTACACATTAGCGAAACCTTTTCAGAAAACAAGGGAATGCTCTTCCTGTTTCATAAAATTATTTGTGTCAGCCGTAAAGGCGTCGTATTATTTCATATCATATTAACCATGGCAAGTTCTTTGGCGGTACGCCAATAAGTTTTCTGCTGGTTCGTTTGTCACCAACGACATTGTTGTAAGAGTTTTCTTGAATATTTAGACTTGCTGCTTTGATAGTACTGGTGTTGTTAAAAGTCCTGTAATTATTTAGTAAAGAACATTTTACATAATATCAAAACGAATATTTACTCACATTTGTGGACGACTTAAAATTATATAATTGCCGTAGATATTTATATATTGCATCATAATTCCATACGTAGGTCAAAAGTGGTTTGTAGTGCAAATACCCGCCTGGCTTGCTACCACCCTCAAGTAGAAAATCTATCGCCAAGCACCCTCTGACTAACTCTGAGCCAAGCACCTAACGGTGTGTTCGGGCAGCTGTCCTCGAGATATAAAAAAAAGAATAACAATACGAATAAATATAAATATATATATATATATAATTATTTAGTAAACTAATATATATATATGTTTTTAATATACTTATAAGAAACATTTTGGTTGTAAAATGTTAGTGGTTATATATAAAAACAAATTTATATTGCGTGAAGATTATAAATAAACACTTTTACTGACATTAGTTTGTGAAATTTTGCTTAACCGACCGTTTATGTAAATTTGCTGTGGGTTATAGTTTTGTGAATATGACTTTTTTCGTTACTGACGATGTGGGCCGAACCTATTGCTGTGTACTATCGAGATGAATGAGGGACTGTGATATAGATTGGATACCTTAATAAGGCCTGCTCAATGAACATAAATAATATCAACACTGCAGTCACTTCGCTCAATATGAACTTCAATACCATCAAATCAACATGAGCGTTAAATTACAAAATTACAAATATACGATAGAAAAAATTTACGTCATGTGCGGAATTAAAAAAAACATCCTATCGTATATTTGTAATTTTGTAATGTAATCCGCATAGCAGGCGTTATTGCAAACATAACAATAACAAAATAACAGTTAAATATAAAAAAAAAACTGAAGGAAATGAATTCCAACCATTTTTAAACGTTGATCAACATCATAATTTGAGGCAATAAGGTGCCTTCAGACTGCTTCAGTGATGGAGCTATAACGTTGGGCTGGAACTCTGTATGGCATTGACGTAACCTTAACAGTTTTGGGCTTGTTGTAATTGTCCTGACATGCGACCTGACCACGACTTACATTTACCAGTTATCTCATCCTTAACTAGTTCAAGCCATTTTGTACTTAGTTAGTTAATTTTTACAGACAAAGAAACACGCATAAGTAATCCAACCACCGTTATTATGCAGAAAACAATTAGCTAATTTCTCCTGCGACAACTTTGACTTGGCATTTTGCCAAAATTGGCCACATTTTAACAGAAGACGGAAAGGTGACTTTTTAATAGATTTACTATGTTTCTGATCAGAACTTGTACAAAAATCAAATATTTATCCAAATTAAACTCTGAACTATCCAGTTCAACGTATACCTTTGTGTTACGATTCCCGAGTACTCTAAACCACCACAACCTGCTGTTTACGAAGCTTCGGCCCCATAAAATGGAATATCAAATGAATATTTGGTTCCCTTTGGTTCGCTATATAGCAGTCCAATTTGGCAGTCTTGATGCACTTCTCACTTTTTGGTTTCATGATCATAAGATCGTCTGGCAGAGACATTTGTTCTCATTTTTAAACCATTAGATCGGGACAGTATCAAATCAGGTCACGAAACAGGTTGAAATTATGTAGTAGCGAGAAAAAATCAATGTTAAAAGAAGATTTTTGCCTTCTCGCTTCGGTCGCACATCAAGGCAACAAAAGAAGGGGTTTAAAAATAAAATAAAAAACATACAAATATTGTATGTGTCCTTTTAGGAACTATATTATTATAAATCGGAAGCTTGAAAGAAAACTGATTGCTTTAGTTTGGTCATTCCAGGAGGTATAACGTAACTATAGCAATGTTAAGTTTTTGTTCTACCGGCTGTATGCCTTCTTTAACAAAACATTGCGAAGTATACACAACACTGTACCTACTACAACGAAAGCATTTTGACAACCTATAAACCACTGCAGACTCACTGACAGTCCAGTCAGCCCAGTCACGCCGTCAGGTCTTTTACCATCATCAGGCATAAGAATATTCAGTTGAATAATAGCTGCAACACTGGCGTTAGTAAAAGCTCGGCGGATTTTATCTTTAAAGGCTGGCGTGGTGCGAAATTGGACCAAAAAGCAGATGGATCTTCATCACTACCACTTTTGAAAGTAGGAAAGGCCTGTACCAAAGGCCTTATTTTATTTTACCTCATTAATTACCTAATGTAGGAACGAAAAAGCAATATTTAATAACAGTCAAAACCACATGGGGTAAATTTTGAATATAATCTGCTAGAGACACATTTAAAGTTTTGAATTTGATTTTTACAAATGGTGATAAAGATTTCAAAAAACACGTAATGAACTTTTGTCTAAAGAAGTATCTAATAGATTAGATGGTAGTATATCGAATAGTAGGCTTGTATTTTTTTTCAATAATCAAAACTTTATCCGTACGCGTACGCAAACAAAAAGTTCGCATGCGGAAAAAAATGTTCAAGGCCAATTACACGAAAATCGACATTAAGTACTCGCAAGTCACTTAATACAATCCCATCCAAATAAACCAAAGATTCCGTCATCCAAATATCAAACGTTAAGTTTTGATTGGAGATGTTGAACTATTGAGTGGATCACAAATCTACAGATAGCTGGACCCAGAGGATCACCCTGTTTCTGATCAATATTATGTTATTTTTAACGGTTTGCCATAGCATTCCCAAAGAAAAGGGTATAATTCCGGAACTTTTTGCGTGCCTCTTTCTGACAGTTAATTTTTAAACATCCACCTTTAAACCTCTCCACAGTTTTGGCCAAGAAATGTTCGAAGTGAATGTAGAGCAGCCTTACAACAACCCTGCGAAGCAAAACCGAGTATGTGCTATTGAAAAAGAGAGTACTATATTATTCACCTAGAGTGGGAATCGAACCCGCGTTGTACGCACCGGGTTACTGCACTGTATCAGCCGCATGCCAAGCATGCTCCATTAATAATATATAATGGTGGTTTCGAAATTGGATACGAAAAATCAATCCAGCTGGTTCTCTTGTATAGGAAACCTTAATCACTAATTCATTGCTGTGTATATCATCGCTTCAAAATCACTGACAATTTTGAAAGCTATGCCTATATAAGTATGTGTTTAATCTCCTAAGTGACCGTAATAACAGAGACACACACACAGCTCGTTAAGTCCTGAATATACGTGACATTCACACTCCAAAATAAAATCCCTTTGAAAGCACTTTCCCTTTCCTTTTTCACGTAGAAGGGGGAAAGAGAGTAATAAATTATCATATTCAGCACATATTTAACCGATAACTTATCGATTTTTGTTTAACAACTTTATTTAAGGCTTTTCTCTTGAATTTTCGTCGAAGGAATATCAGTGGTATGGAGACGAACGACTGCCAGCTGTTATTTCTTAATGGTCTTTTGACTTCGTTACATTTATTGGATATGTGATATTTTTTACAAGAAAACCGTTTGATGTTTCATATAGTTTTAGGATTCCATTCAACTGTAAAATTAACCCTTATAACCAATCGCGTGTCTGTTTGTAACAGTAAACAGAATATGCTTTCATAATCTACTGATTAAATGCGTTGCATTTTTTATTTCTTTTTTACTTCTGGTATGCTAGGTTTTGAGCACAATCTAACGTGATGGTGTAGTGGTACATGTGGAAGGCAATTATATTTTTTTTTGATTCTTGTGAAAGATAACTTAAGCAAGAAATCCGGCGTTTCAAAGGAACTAGCATCTGGTCAGTCATAAAATGCAATAAGCTGTCTGAAAGGAATTATCTACAATAGAGAGACCCTTTTTGGAATAAAACAATGGACATCCGTTTTGGAACGTTATTCGAAACATGTTTATGACGCGAGCCGTGTGACTTTACAAAAATACACCATTTGTTGCATGTTAAAGGATAATGATCTTTATTAAGCATATATCAATGATAGCGTAGTTGAGCTATAACATAGGTAACGATTTATCTGCGAGTTAGCTTATAAATAAACTGTTCTCATGTAGAGGGGATGCGGCTTGTCACAATAGCGATATATGGAAGGATTGCCTCTTTAAATACCTGGATCTGAGATTATGGTAAACGCCAAGCTTAGGGCGTATGTAATCATCAAACACATGTTATATACACTTGTAAATGTTGTGTTACAGAACAGACATGGCGCCAAAATCGAGCCCGCCATTATTTGACCACGTGGGTTAACGCTGGCGCTGTCGATTATCCAATCACATAGATCAATTTTGCTTCGGTTGGGTGTAACCAATCCGGGCCTTTCGCGGCTATGACGGCTTGGCGCTGTCCACGAGGGTGGGAGCGTGAGATGCCGGGACATTCCGACGTGCGGTGTGCAGAGGAGCACCAGTCTCCAATAATTAAAAAGTAGTTTTTAAAGTGCAGTGATCGTGCGTCGACCGTCCGTGTCCAGACATTTACATAAGTTAAGTAATATCGACATCTAGACGGAGAATTTAGATCGCCCAAATGATAATCATAGAATAATTATTAAATTTTATAAAACCTTTGGTTTAGTCACAATTACGATCTAAATTCACCGTGATACTACTATTCGTGTGTGTGTTCTTTTCAGCTCTTAGATATAGATCTATTGTTCTAAATTTTGTGTATATTTATAATATCGAAATCATATGAAAAGAGTGGCCAAGGTTTTTTCCACGTTTTTCCTTGGTATCCTACAAACTTGCTTGTGAAACGTGTGGGTAAATGTAGAATCAAACTCTTGAATTAATATAAATTTTAATCTGAAAGTAAATTCCTGAAACTTATCTTGTTTTTGAATAATCACTACCCCTAGCCCCTTAATTAAGGCAAAGACAGTTAGGAAATATCTTGGATCCAGAGTAACGTATCCTGTAATTGACGTAGTACAGTTTTATAATATTTACCAGGTTTAGAAGTCTTAGGCATAACTATTCACTATTATTGATATGTGCTCGTAGAAGGTCACGGTATACTAATATTTATGAAATATAAATATACGTGTCGATTTCCTTTGAGTTAGAGAAGTTATGGTCACATACTTACATTTCATACCTAACAGACAATAAGCTAATTGAGATTAAATCTATTTGCTGTTATCAATTTATGTGATTTGTCCCTGTCATTATCTCGTGTAACAAAAGAGTCGAATGCCGTCTTATATGACGAAGGTGCGATCTCTGATTTTGTAGGTAATCATATAATATAAATACTAAAGATCAGTCAACATGTTCTGACAAATGTAAAAGGTCAGTCGATGTATTCCTGACAAATGATAATTGAATTGATGGTTTAATACTATCAAGTCAGTAGACAATAGTCCTGACACACATCATATAATTTTAACGATCAGTTAACGAAGTCCTGACATATTGCTAAAAGACTGGCTAACTCAGTTCCGGCTCAGAGAGGACACATACACTGCAGGTGACTGACAGGTCTGGTCTTGACCCGCAAGCAGAGTTGATTGCGTCAGCCGTTAGTCAATTTCCGGGATTGACTTATCAGGCAGACATCAGATAATCGTACTTAACTGAAAGGTCAACCTCTACAAATCCATATTTAAATTAATGTTAAACTCTTGCCTTTAACCTTTGGTTTATAAATTTCTGACAGCCAAGTTAGTAAAAGATATTCTTAAGAACGACAATACGCAGGGTATCTTTGGTAAATGGTGAACAAAGATAAGACACGATTACTTCAGTGAACGAGTCCTTGATAGCTGAGATTTCAAGAATTTTGCAGCTGTGATAAGTATAAGGGAAGTATTAGAACTATATATGAAATAGGTCACTTAGCACGTGCGGGTCCATTACAGTTGTTGCCGCGGACCAGAATCTAGGAAATAAAGAGTATTGCGTGTAGCATACCCCTAGAAGAGAAACTGAGTTATTTTGTATTTATATACTAAAATTAAATTAAAACACAACGTAGAATTGAATAAAACACAACGTAGAATTACTAGACGATCATCATCACCTTTAAATTATTAAGTGATCCTTTGTTATAAGCGTATTGTTGTTCAGGTTATTGTCTGTTGGTATGAAGGTATAAGGTTTAACCGTGTAGATATAATATAGTGTATGGGAAGGCAAGTACCTAGGAAACTTGTTTTCTTATATAATATATAGTATTCATCAGAGGAGATCAGTACTTGTATTATTTGACTTGTGCTTAATATTGCATATTTATTCCGCTTGCTATTTATTGTTTTGCATTTGTTTGTGTGATATATAGTATTGTGTGGGATTTTATAGCATCATTATGTCTGCTGTTAGAGGGAAAAGGCGTGGTCGTAAACATGTTTCAAATGCGAATACAAATAATGAAAGTCACGGTATGACTGAACCGAGTAATGCAATCGTAGAAAGTCAGTTGGGGTTCCAGATGATAAGCTCTCAATTAGAGTCTATTATGAAGCGTTTAGACACAATAGAACAGGAACGCGCTACTAACTCAACCGTCAGTATGGCTACTACAAGTTTAAACTCGATTTCTAATGATTCGTTACCGCGAGCAAATAATTTATTAGATTGTTCAGCAGTTCCTGGGTCAAGTTCGGAGGTTACGTATATAATGCGTCCTACTATCGACAAACCTAAATTCAATGGACGAGACGACACAAACCCTATGAGATTTTTAAAGAAATTAAAAAAATATATTTGTTCCGTTAACGGTCAAAATCGTGCCATCGATATAGCTACGGGTTGTTTGTCAGGTTCGGCACTTACAATGTTAGAATTATATAGTGATAATTGGGAAACGTTATCTGATTTTGAAAAGGATTTTCAAAAGACTTTCTGGGGTCAGAGACAACAAGAAAGAGCTAAATATAAATTAATTAACACCACATGGAAGGAGAGTTCCGGGTTGTCCATGAGCGAGCATTTTGCTGAACAAATTGATACGGTTAGGTTATTAACTATTCCGTTGAGTGAGAGTGATATGGTTAACTCTGTCATGAGGCATTTCCCAGTAGAAATACAAAGGTTATGGTTTACTAGGAAAGATCAAATTTCAGTTTTTACAGCGGCAGAATTTATCAGAGATATAGAACAGAATGTTGTAGTCAGTTCAACTGATAAACCCACAGTAATCAACAACAATAATTATAGTAGAGGCGGTAATCGTGGACGAGGTGGGTTCAGGCACGTAAACTCCATGAACACAATACCTGTTGATAGGAGTAAGTATCATGCGTATCGCGGACGAGGTCCACGTAACGTTAGAAATAATTACCGTCGCCAGCGTCCGTATCCCGCGTTAAAATGGGAAAAGGCCACGGAAACTAACTCTACCTCAAACACAGGTAGGCCGGGGGTCGGCTTCGTAGAAAATCCTAAAACTAACGAGATGGGTACATTCGCTCAGGGAAACGAATTGTTGTCGGACGTGCAAGCCTCGACGAATCGACAATAAATAACGATAGAGGCATGTTGAATGATCAGAGTGATAACGACGTAGATAATAAAGCTCGAAACAACGCTATTATTGTTGCTTATAATTATATGAAAAGGACGGGTTGGAGGCCGGGTAAAGGATTAGGTAAAAATGAAGATGGAATGAGGTATCCTATTATACATAAATTTAACTCTAGCGAAAACTCTATAGAAGACGTGGTAGGGGTGTTGTTAGGTAGAACGGAAAGTGAAGTTTTGGTTTGTGAGGAAGTAGGGCGGCCGTGTATTACATGTAACAATCGCGAAAGGGGTTTGTATACCATATTAGGTGATTCAGATTATTATGAAGATGGTGACATAGTACATTCCCTGTCTCGGTTGCCAGAGATTACGATCAAAATAAATAATCATGAAATTAAGACCTTAATCGATACGGGGAGTCAGATTACTGCAATTAGTGTTGATTTATATGATTCTATTAAAAGGGAGATGGGTGATTTGCCTGAGGTACCGACACCTTCAATGCAAATACAAGGAGCTTTCGGATCGAAAAGTGAAAGGGTTAACAAACTTATTGTTGTCACGATCGAGTTAAGTAATGTCCAGGTAGATACACCAGTTATGGTTTTAAAGAGGCTACCATATTCTATGATACTAGGGCATGATTGGCTAGAACGCATGAAAGCAGTTATATCATGTGGGCCAGATAAGGTTCTGAGCGTTGAACACTTAGGTATTAGGACACAGATAAAGATTGGCACAGCATGCTTAGATAACGACTGGGAAAGGACCATCAATAGTTTAGAGACAACAGTGACTTCAAGCGCCATTGTAACAAAGGAAGATATCACAATAGAACAATACGTTCAATCTTTAAATAAATCGGATTCTCAGAAGGATCTGTTACTGGCTGTGTTGCAACAAAATAGTACTGTATTTTCAAGCAAGCCAGGACGCACAAATAAGTACATACATAAGATCGAAATGATAGACAATACTCCGTTTATAAAACGCTCCTATCCAATTCCTTTCAAACACAGGGAATTGATAAGAGATAAGATAATTGAACTCGAAGAGTTGGGGATAATAAAACGTGAGGCTACACCTTATAGCAGCCCTATGACTTATGTAATTAAGAAAAATGGGAGTGTTAGGTTATTGCTTGACGCGCGTGAGTTAAATAAAAGAATGGTGGGAGATGCTGAGGCTCCATTATTGACATCCGAGATATTACAATCTTTTCACAACGTAAAGTTCATGAGTGTGCTAGATTGTAGTGATGCGTATTTTCATATACCGTTGGATAGTAATTCCACAAAGTATACAGGGTTTACTTACATGGGAAAAACATATACCTACAATGTACTACCACAAGGTCTCAAGACTTCGGTGTCTAGTTTTAGTAGAGCGATGGATATTATATTAGGTCCAGAAGTAAGGGATTTCTGCGTTAATTACTTGGACGATTTGGTGGTATTTACATCTGGGACGTTCGAAATGCACCTAGAACACCTAGATAAAGTGTTGCACCGATTACGTGATGCGAACATGCGATGTAGTTTGACAAAGTGTAGTTTCTTAGAAACGGAAGTTAAACTGTTGGGCCATATAGTAACTGTTAGCGGTATTCAGGTAGACAAAGACAAGACCCGCGCTATCAGAGAATTCCCAGTCCCTAAAAACATAAAGCAATTAAGGGCGTTCTTGGGACTCATAAACTATTTTAGAAAGTTTATTCATAGGTACGGGGAGGAGACGAAACCTTTGTGTCAATTGCTAAGAAAGGGTATAGCGTGGCAATGGACACCTGAGATTCAAGGTGTCTTTGACCGAGTCAAGGATTTATTTATAGCCACTGTGATGTTAATACATTCTGACATAAATAAACCATATTATGTTCAAACGGATAGCAGCGCTGTTGGGATAGCCGGAGTCGTATACCAGCTATCAGAAGAGGGTGACCCAAAGGTCGTTGGGTTTTGTAGTAAAGGGCTAACGGATGCGGAGATGCGCTGGACGGTCTCTGAGCAAGAGTTATATGCTATTGTTTACAGTTTAGCTAAATTTGAAACGTATCTTAGGGGGGCACAAGTGATAATTCGGACCGACCATAAAAGTTTGACGTTTTTACATTCGTGGAAGTTGCTAGGTGCGCGCTTGATTCGTTGGGTTCATTTTATGGGACGTTTCAACTATAGAGTTGAACACGTGCCGGGAATAACGAACGTAGCGGACACAATATCAAGGTATATACCGAACATTGAATTAGGTCGCGGAACACGTGTTGTAAATCCTCAACTTAATATGTTCAAGACGAAAAATTCGCAACATATATCGGAACAATTAAAATGTATTGGAATTGCGAACCATAATAAGTAATTTGAGTGACGCAAAGGCAAATGAGGTAGTTAGAGATAAGCAACTCTTTAGTTTGGATGAAAACATTTTATTCTATAAGAGATTGGGGTCGGGGAAAAAGGTTGTCGTCGTGCCGGAAGCCATTAGAGATGAGTTAATAATGAACATTCACGAAGAAATAGGTCATTTTGGTAGGTATAAAGTCCATTCATTGATGAAGAAGAGGTTCCACTTTGCACGGATGTCGCGAGAAATATGTAGGGTAATACGAGCCTGCGATATATGTCAGAAAGCTAAACATCGTTTAAAGACAGAAGTAGGGCCTTGTAAATCAGTAAAAGCTTTGGCGATAGGTGAACTAGTATTTGCGGATTTGTACGGGCCGCTACCTACTGGGAAATTTGGGAAAAAATATGTTTTTGTACTGCAAGACGCGTTTAGTAAGTACATTAAACTTTACTCCTTGCGAACAGCAACGGGAAGGAGTGTTTTAGCTTGCATAAGAAAATTTCACTCTGAAGTAACGATTAAATGCATAGTAACGGATAATGGTGCACAATTTACGTCTAACGCATGGGAACATGGGTTGACAAGCTTAGGTATTTCGTTGTCCCATACTTCAATAAGAAATCCGCGACCAAATTCCACAGAACGCGTAAATCGGGAGTTAGGGAGGTTGTTCAGGACATATTGTCACAAGTCACACAAGAGTTGGGTTGATATTTTGCCGAAAATAGAGCGCTGTTACAATCACGTTGTCCATACAAGTACGAATTTTACCCCTATGGAGTTGATAACCGGGGAATCTACTAGGTTATCAAGTGATGTGCATATCTCAAAGAAAGGATTCGATAGTTGCGATAAAGTTGATGTCATTAGAGAGCAGGCGAAAGAAAACATTCTAAAGGCAGCCAATTTGCGTGAAACCGCCTATAATAAAAATCATAAGCTCATTACCTTCAATATTGGCGACAAGGTCAAATTGAGAACTTTGCCACGGTCAGATAAAATGCAAAAGCTCACAAAGAAGTTTCATTTACTGTATGAAGGGCCTTATGTTGTTACAGCAATATTACATCCAAATCTATATGCGTTGGTCGATGAACAGACTGGAGTAGTTAAAGGGAATTATAATGCGATACACCTAGCGAGGTATTACGAAGGGAGACCATTAAAGACTACTAATTGATTAAAATATAATAAACAGGACTTAATAATTAGGTAGGATCTTTAAGTGCCATACGTTAAACTTAATTATCGTGTGTCAAGCTGTTGTGTTAATAAATAATGGTTACGAAACTTTGTAAGGTCAAGGGTGGTTACGGAATTTTCTTATTCAAGGGTGGTTAGTTATTATTAAATTGCGGTAAATAAGACACATCACTAGAGCTATGTTGAGATTATAGATTAGTGAAAATTAATCGCTCGAGTTCTGCGCGCTCAATTGTCAAGGGTGGTTATGTAGTGGTACATGTGGAAGGCAATTATATTTTTTTTTGATTCTTGTGAAAGATAACTTAAGCAAGAAATCCGGCGTTTCAAAGGAACTAGCATCTGGTCAGTCATAAAATGCAATAAGCTGTCTGAAAGGAATTATCTACAATAGAGAGACCCTTTTTGGAATAAAACAATGGACATCCGTTTTGGAACGTTATTCGAAACATGTTTATGACGCGAGCCGTGTGACTTTACAAAAATACACCATTTGTTGCATGTTAAAGGATAATGATCTTTATTAAGCATATATCAATGATAGCGTAGTTGAGCTATAACATAGGTAACGATTTATCTGCGAGTTAGCTTATAAATAAACTGTTCTCATGTAGAGGGGATGCGGCTTGTCACAATAGCGATATATGGAAGGATTGCCACTTTAAATACCTGGATCTGAGATTATGGTAAACGCCAAGCTTAGGGCGTATGTAATCATCAAACACATGTTATATACACTTGTAAATGTTGTGTTACAGAACAGACATGGCGCCAAAATCGAGCCCGCCATTATTTGACCACGTGGGTTAACGCTGGCGCTGTCGATTATCCAATCACATAGATCAATTTTGCTTCGGTTGGGTGTAACCAATCAGGGCCTTTCGCGGCTATGACGGCTTGGCGCTGTCCACGAGGGTGGGAGCGTGAGATGCCGGGACATTCCGACGTGCGGTGTGCAGAGGAGCACCAGTCTCCAATAATTAAAAAGTAGTTTTTAAAGTGCAGTGATCGTGCGTCGACCATCCGTGTCCAGACATTTACATAAGTTAAGTAATATCGACATCTAGACGGAGAATTTAGATCGCCCAAATGATAATCATAGAATAATTATTAAATTTTATAAAACCTTTGGTTTAGTCACAATTACGATCTAAATTCACCGTGATACTACTATTCGTGTGTGTGTTCTTTTCAGCTCTTAGATATAGATCTATTGTTCTAAATTTTGTGTATATTTATAATATCGAAATCATATGAAAAGAGTGGCCAAGGTTTTTTCCACGTTTTTCCTTGGTATCCTACAAACTTGCTTGTGAAACGTGTGGGTAAATGTAGAATCAAACTCTTGAATTAATATAAATTTTAATCTGAAAGTAAATTCCTGAAACTTATCTTGTTTTTGAATAATCACTACCCCTAGCCCCTTAATTAAGGCAAAGACAGTTAGGAAATATCTTGGATCCAGAGTAACGTATCCTGTAATTGACGTAGTACAGTTTTATAATATTTACCAGGTTTAGAAGTCTTAGGCATAACTATTCACTATTATTGATATGTGCTCGTAGAAGGTCACGGTATACTAATATTTATGAAATATAAATATACGTGTCGATTTCCTTTGAGTTAGAGAAGTTATGGTCACATACTTACATTTCATACCTAACAGACAATAAGCTAATTGAGATTAAATCTATTTGCTGTTATCAATTTATGTGATTTGTCCCTGTCATTATCTCGTGTAACAAAAGAGTCGAATGCCGTCTTATATGACGAAGGTGCGATCTCTGATTTTGTAGGTAATCATATAATATAAATACTAAAGATCAGTCAACATGTTCTGACAAATGTAAAAGGTCAGTCGATGTATTCCTGACAAATGATAATTGAATTGATGGTTTAATACTATCAAGTCAGTAGACAATAGTCCTGACACACATGATATAATTTTAACGATCAGTTAACGAAGTCCTGACATATTGCTAAAAGACTGGCTAACTCAGTTCCGGCTCAGAGAGGACACATACACTGCAGGTGACTGACAGGTCTGGTCTTGACCCGCAAGCAGAGTTGATTGCGTCAGCCGTTAGTCAATTTCCGGGATTGACTTATCAGGCAGACATCAGATAATCGTACTTAACTGAAAGGTCGACCTCTACAAATCCATATTTAAATTAATGTTAAACTCTTGCCTTTAACCTTTGGTTTATAAATTTCTGACAGCCAAGTTAGTAAAAGATATTCTTAAGAACGACAATACGCAGGGTATCTTTGGTAAATGGTGAACAAAGATAAGACACGATTACTTCAGTGAACGAGTCCTTGATAGCTGAGATTTCAAGAATTTTGCAGCTGTGATAAGTATAAGGGAAGTATTAGAACTATATATGAAATAGGTCACTTAGCACGTGCGGGTCCATTACAATGGTCAGTGATGACGTGGTCGAAGGTGGCTTGGTGGCAAGGTGGCAGGCATAACCTGGAATGGGAGCTGGCTATTAAGAACAGCTGATAGAATACATCGTTAGGTGCTTGGCCACAGATTATCTACTTGAGGGTGGCAGCAAGCCAGGGTCATCCGCAAAATGCCCTACCACCACGTAATATATAAAATAAGGTTACCCGAATGCGGAAGCTATGTATAAAATTAAGCAAATGATCACTGAAAAAGCTTTTTATTTTCTCAATAAATGGAACTGACTTTTATTACTGAGTAATATGAAATAGCTTGTAGAAGTCGGACCATGAAATGTGAGCTCAGTGTTTGTGTGGTCAGTATGGTATTGACTTCAACAAGTCATTTCATATATTGTATTATGGACGGAATTATAACATTAAACCTGACACATGGGTGGTTAAAAACTTTGTTTTTTTTTTTTATGTTATTGTTACGGAAGAAGCAGGCCCACCTGATGTTAAGCGGTGACCACCGCCTATAAAAGATGCATTTCATCACAAGTGACGAACTGCACTGCGCCCGTCACCCTGAGACATACAGTTGTTGAGTCTCATGTGCCTGTAATTTTACTGGCTCTCAAGGACAGCTGCCGGAACACTTGGCTTGGCGACAGATTTTCTACTTGAATTTGGTCGCTAGCCAGGCGGGCATTCGCAAAATGCCCTTCCACGATGCGGTGAAGCTCAAGCCCACAGCGGGATTCAAACCATGGACTTACTGCGCGGCAGTCCATAGCCAATGCCAGTGAACCATCACTGCTTCAAAATGTACAGGTTTATTGATGTTTTTTCGAAAACTTACAAGTACTTTGGTCTTCTTTCAATTTTATTTTACATATGGTATAAATATTGACATTCTTTGTATACTATACATTTATATAGTCAATTAATATAAAATTAAATAAATACAATTTGTATCTCTTAATTCATCCCTGATAAAAATTTTAGAACAATAATATTTTAATTTATGTTACACTCAGTACTAAAGAACAATGGCGAACTCCCATACATGGTATTAGTTCATAAAAAATGATGCGAATTAGGATAAAAAAAATATAAATAATATAGCTGTAAATTTCCGATTTCATTGGTAATAGAATTTTTATCAGAGAAAGCCTACGTTTTAAGATATAATGATTTAAATGTTTGTAGGTTATGTTTTATCTTTTTCGAAAGTAGTCTTAGAGATTTAGTTTCATTTTGTTATTTATGCATAGGATGTAATTTTGCTAGTGTTATTTACTAAGATAAGTTTATGTTAGATACAAAACGAAAACAATTGTAACTGTGTATATATAAAAGTGTTACTTACATTGCTTCATTTAATTACGTTCAGATCGTATTTCTGTTTCAAATTCGTTATATAATTGTCTTAGCTTAGAGATTATATAGGTAGATACCTAGGTTATTTATAACCACCTTCGACCACTATTTTACCCGTGGGTAAGTGATAATGTTGTTATCAGGCTAAGCACAGAATAGGAACTAGTTCTCCAGAATAGAATGTAGGTGCTTGGTGACATATTATCTACTCCAGGCAAGCACACATTTGCTAAGTAACTGTCCGACATACTAAACTATGTTTACCTGAGTAATTGTTAAAAAGGCAATTTTGTACAATTAAATAAGATAATATAACTCCAAGGTCTAATAAAACAACAATAAGTGATACTTATATTAATTTCGATTTATTTTTCATCATCTTCTCGTATAACGACATCATCAAAAACTCTGCTGGTGCTAAAGAGGCAAAGTCGAAGTGCAAAAAGCGATGTACATTAACACGTTAGGCAAAAATAAAGAATCCAAGGGCAAGCACAGGTCACAAATGAAATACTAATAATATCAGAGTCAAGAGGCAGTCTGCGTCAAGTAAAAAAGAAGGTAAAAGACGGAAAACTAATGAAATCGCAAAAAAAAACACATCACATCACACAAGCGCGGAAGCATTTGTGGTTTGTTTTTTGTCATGTGATTTCATATGTCATATCTGTAGGGATGATCGATGATGATCGATGTTAGAAGATAAAACATCGAGGTTTTAACATTGATGTTGCATTTACAAAACATCGTTTAACATCGATGTCACGCACACATAATCGAAATTCAGATAATCATGATACTTTGTCTCGTTCGTTTTGATCTATGGAGTGCTGTATCTGTCGCGTTAATGTGCGGCGTCTGCGCCGTTCATCCGTTGAAAATGAAGTTATTGTTAATTGGTATTCACACTAAACTTGGTATTAACAACATGTTGGCGACGAAACTTAGAAATTATGTAAGGCTAAGGTGCGCGCGGGATAGCAAGCGCTACCCTAACGGGTGCGAGTGAGATAGCGCTACACCGCCCGCACGGTAGCCTATTTTATTAGGTGAAATATTTAAGTTATAGTTAAGGTTAATTTTATATTTGAAAAAATAGGGTAAATAGTAAGATTTCTTAACGTGTAAAAAGTTTTTTGATAGGTCTTATGGTTTAGGAAATATGGTTAATTTTGTGTGTGTTATATTTTTAGTATATTTAGATTTTTATTATATAAACTATAAGACATAGGGAATAATAAGTATTTTTATATAATAGGCTCTTAAGTATATATTATCGAATAAAAAATATTTCACACCTTAATTCAAAGTAGGTTAGGCAGGGTGAATTTTTATTTGTCTATTTCTGACCCAAAAACTAGGTTTTTTGTAAGAAATCCCACGATAGCTTAACATCAGGCAGGGTTATGTGTACTAATTATACATATTTAGGTAGGCCTTTAATAGTACTAAGTAAATAAGAAAGAATCATGTAAATTGGTAAATAAATAAAGAAGTTATGGCTAAAAACCCTGGCTGACCAAAGTGAAACTTGCGGGTAAAATTGTTAAGTTTGCGCCGGCGAAACCGGTGCTCTCTGTACGGTAAAACTCAGAGGTACTTAAACGAGCTAGGTCCAATGCAAAATTGGACAGCTGGGAAGGACAAGGCAGAATGCTTCTAGCGCTCTACGCAGACGATAGCGCATTCATGACTGCATCAACCAATATAAAACAGGCAATCAAGACTATGCAATCGCAGCTTAACCTTCTACCTGAGTGGCTCAATAAGTGGAAAATAGCGGTGAACGTCACAAAGACAGCTGCGATCTGCATAAGTCGAAAAAGGACACCAGAAATAAAACTAACACTTCAAGGACAAGAAATTGAGTGGCAGCGCTCAATAAAATACTTGGGAGTCAACATTGACAGAGGATTGAGTATGGCCAAGCAAACAGACCATGCAATCAAACAGGCGAGGGCGGCAAGAGCGATGCTGCGGCCTGTAATGAGTCCAAAGTTGCCTCTGAGAACCAAGCTGGGGATATACAAAATGTATATCAGATCGCGACTAACCTACGCAGCCCCAGCTTGGTACAACTTTTGTTCAGCCACTAATAAAAAGAAAATACAGGCCCAGCAAAACGTCGCCCTCCGAGTTATTACCGGAGCTGGCCGTTATGTACGCAACGAAACCATCAGTAAGGACCTACAAATGGAGTCAGTCCAAGAGTTCGTTGTCCGCCTGGCCAAGAAGATGTTCGATACGGCGGACAACGGGCCACATCAACACCTGCACGGACTGGCACCTTTACATGCCAGACCGCCTGAAATGAAGCACCAGTGGCGACCCCTACCCAGGGAATTGATAGTACCGGGTGAGGGGGACGCCCCAGATTCTAAATAAGATGAAACAAATAAGCAAACCACATGATGGTAAGCGAAATTTTTCTTCTTCTTCGCGAAGAAGAAGAAGAACTACACATATGAAGAAGAAGAAGAAGAATATTTAATGCACAACAGAAAATGCACAGCAGTGCAGATAGACACTGCGCAGAGCAGCAATAATCTTGTGTAGCCTGCGCAGTGTAGAGACACCTTGGGGTAGTAGCCCCAAGAGATTCTGCAGAGGCCATGAGCCACGGCTCGAAGCCTCTAACCAACCAGAAAGGTTGACGAAATTCAGTAGTAGTAGTGCAAAATTGTCACAGAAAAATTAGGCATTCTAAGCCTTCAAGAAAAGGAAGAAAAGGAAGCAAAGGAAAAAGGAAGCTTTGGTCAGCCAAGCAAGAAGCCTTACTGTGAACAAGTGTGGGTTTTATTTGGGACTGCAAGAGTCCCCCTCCTCGACCCCCTCGCCGCTAGGATACAGAACAACATAGTGCCTAGTGCAAGAGCTGCTTCACTCCAAGTTATTCGTCGGTACAAGCGAAGTGTTCTACGAGACGGGTACACACCGGCGCGCGCCTGGGCGAGTGGGACACGTATCTCTCACTCTCTCTCTCTCTCTCGCTCGGCGCTTCGAGTACCCGTCACCCTCAGTGTGTGAGCTCGCCACATATAACGACGAGTACGCGAGTCATACTTATCAGCTGGTCCTTCGAGAAGCCGGATCAACGCTTCGTATACCTGGATGATATTATCGTTGTCATTCAGTACTTCACATACTTGGATGATATCATCGTGTGAGTGAGAAGCCTCACATACTTGGACGACTTCATTGTTACAACATCAGCATTCAAGATGCCGGTTACAAGAAGTCAAAAGGGAAGCAGTCAACGCGAATGCACGCCGAATGTCACCGAGGGAACGTCGAGTGGTGCCACAGGAAGTTCCGGAGCGCCAATGTCTGGTACCACAACAGAAGGTACCTTTCCGTCTGGGACGTCGTACGAAACTACCACAGACACCGTTATGGAGGAAAATAGAACACTAACTGGGGGCGAAGGCCCGAAGATCTCCAAGCCGAAGTCAAGAGCCGCATCAGTGGCATCAGTGGCATCAGTGTTTAAGAAGAAGGAGCTGGAAGCCCGCGCCGAACTAGCCCGCCTAGAACTTGAAGAAGCACGAGCAGCAGCTGCATTAGCAAGGATGCGCCTGGAGATTCTTCAACTAGAAAACGATGACTCAGAAATTAGTGAACCAGTGGACCGAGAAGTCAACGTGCAGAATTGGGTCAGCGACACAGTGGAAAGAATGTCTGAAGAAAAACCATCTGCAGACAAGCCCGCGGAGGGGCACGTCAAGGACCACAATGTCAAACCTGAAGACCCAGCACAGGCCACTGGAGGGACCAAAGAACTAGCCGAAGCTATAGTAAAGGCAATAAGTGCAACATCAAAAAGTGCAGTTGTTCCTGGATACCTGAGTGAACTGCCCTTCTACGATGGGAGCAGTGGCGAATGGTTGGCATTCAAGACAGTGTATGAAGATACAGCACCAAACTTCTCTTCGGTACAGAACATGGCAAGATTAAGAAAGTCCATCAAGGGCGCAGCACGAGAGGTAGTCAAGAGCCTCTTATATTCCGAGTGCACACCTGAAGAAGTCATGGACGCACTTCGCCGTCGCTTTGGAAGACCAGATGCATTAGTGCTTGCCGAAATGGAGAAGCTGAGAAACTTACCGAAGATGACTGAAAGCGTACGCGACGTTTGTGTGTTTGCGAGTCAAGTTAACAACATCGTGGCTACAGTAAAGGGTCTGAAGAAGCCACAATACCTGCAGTCTCCAGAGATGCTGAAGACAATAGTGGACAAAATGCCTGCGGTGCTTCGCTATCGATGGTTTGACTTCACTGCGAAGACCGAAGACCCTGACCTGGATCATCTGGGGAAGTTCCTCAACAGAGAAGCGGACCAATGTGGACCATATGCCATGCAAGAGTCCGTGACAAAGAAGAGTTACGGGAAAAGAGAAGCCACACACACTGCAACAGAACAAGAGAAGGGGCAGTGCCCGCACTGTCATGAAAGCCATCGCCTCATCGAATGCAAGAAGTTCCTTGAAGCATCGAAGAAGGAACGCTGGGAAATTGCACTAAAGAGCAGGGCATGTTTCAAGTGCCTGCAAGGTCGTCATCGAAAACAAGACTGCAGGAAACCGTCCTGCAAGATCTGCAAGAGATGGCACCATATCCTTCTACACGAGGACCGGCAACCTGAACACACACCAAAGGCAGAAAAGACAGAAGTTACCAACAATGTGCTTCAGGTGAACGCCGCGAGGACAAAGAGGGCCTACTTGAAAATGGTGCCAGTGGAGGTCTACGGTCCAAAGGGAACTGCCAGAGTGTTGGCATTGCTGGACGAAGGTTCGACGGTGACGATGTTAGACTCGTCAATAGCCAACCAGCTGGGACTTCAAGGACCTAAAGAAGCCCTCACATTAGAAACTGTTGGTGGAAAACTTATCACGAAGACTGATTCCATGAAAATCAATATGAAGCTAAGAGGAATCCACCACAGCAAGAAGAGGTCCATCAATGGGGCAAGAACAATTGACAACCTACACCTGACGCCTCAACCAATGGACAAGAAGAAGATTGAAGAATACTCTCACTTAAGCAAGATGGCCGACCAGCTATACTATGAAGAAGAACCACCGAAGTTGCTCATCGGGCAAGACAATTGGGAGCTGATAGTCTCCAGGGGAACACGCAAAGGGAAGAAGAACCAGCCCGTCGCATCACTTACGTACCTAGGGTGGGTACTGCACGGATGTGACTCGGGGGCATCAAAACAAGTCAACTTCGTCACCTGCGCACACGTCTTCACCCGAGAAGAAGAATGGGACAAGATGATTAAGGAACACTTTACCTTAGAATCACTCGGGGTTCAACCACGTCGACCAAGCACTGATGCCGAAGGGAGAGCACTTCAAATCTTGGAGAAGACCAGTAGAAGATTAGAAAATGGACGTTTTGAAGTTGGTCTTCTATGGAAGAACGAAGATGAGAAGATGCCAGACAACTACAAGTCAGCAGAGAACCGTCTGAAAGGCATCGAGAAGAAGCTGGACAAAGACTTAGGCTTCAAAGAAGAATATGGAAAACAAATACAGAATCTGTTGGACAGCGGCTACGCAGAAGAAGTACCACACAAGTCTGAATCAAAGAGGAAGTGGTACCTGCCACACTTTGCCGTCACGCATCCTACTAAGAAGAAGAAGAGATTGGTGTTCGACGCAGCTGCCAAGTTTGAGGGAAAAAGCCTCAACGACGCACTCCTATCAGGACCAGACCTACTGCAGTCCTTGTTCGGAGTGCTCCTTCGGTTCCGGCAACATCCCGTCGCAGTCGTGGCCGACATTAAAGAGATGTTTCTTCAAGTCAAGATTAAACAAGAGGATCGTGACAGCCTACGGTTCCTGTGGCGAGGAGATCTGCGCACTGGAAGACCCATAGAATACCGAATGACATCGGTAATCTTCGGCGCCGCATGTTCACCGAGTGCTGCAATTTACGTCAAGAACCGCAACGCAGAAGACTTCAGAGAAGAATACCCCGAAGCGGTTCAAGCCATAGAACGCAACCACTACATGGATGACTACCTGCAAAGTTTTCCAACAGAAGACGAAGCCATCAAGATCGCCAACGAAGTAGACGCCATCCACAGAAAAGCCGGGTTCGAGCTCAGAGGATGGGCATCCAATAAGCCAGCAGTACTCAAGAAGCTAGCTTGTGAAGACGATACGAACAAGGAAGTTGAGCTGGGTTCTAAAGAAGAGAAGACACTGGGCCTGAGATGGTTCACTGAAGAAGACGAAATGGGGTTCCGCACCAGCTTAAGGAACGTACGAGAAGTCGTCGAAAAAGGGAAGACTCCAACAAAGAGAGAAGTCACGAGTGCCGTGATGTCAACCTTCGACCCTATGGGGTTGGCATCACCGGTGCTCATTCAAGGGAAGAGACTTCTATAAGACATTTGGAGAAGTGGCATCGGATGGGACGATGAAGTTATGCCAAATAATGAAGAACAATGGCGAAAATACTTGGAAAACCTGCAACTACTGAAAGATTTGCGAATCCCAAGATGCATCCGTCACTCCAAGCACGAGGGGGAGCTAAACGTCTTCACAGACTCCAGCGAAACCGCCTACGCCTGTGCCGTTTATTGGAGGCAGAAAAACAACGAAGGGCAATACGAAGTGACGCTACTGGCAGGGAAAGCAAGGGTGACTCCATTGAAGCCAGTCTCCATCCCGCGGCTAGAACTACAAGCTGCATTACTGGGGACCCGAATGGCACACTCCATCGAAGAAGAACTTGACGTCAAGCCAACGAAGAAAACGTACTGGACTGACTCCAGTACAGTACTTTCATGGATCAAGTCAGACCCGAGGACGTTCAAGCCCTTCGTAGCCCATCGACTTGCTGAAATCGAAGACACATCAAAACCGCAAGAATGGAGATGGGTCTCTACCAAAGATAACCCAGCAGACGACGCAACAAGAGACATCCCCAAAGAGTTTCAAGGAAGTCATCGATGGTTCACTGGTCCGACATTCCTGAGACATGCTGAAGAATCCTGGCCTAAACCAAGAACCTTCAAGATAGAAAAAACGGGGGAAGAAAAAGAGCAACACTCAGTCACAGCGACGAAGATCATCGACAAGTACCCAACTCCGGATCCAACACGATTCTCAAGTTGGAACCGACTATGTCGAGCAACTGCAAGGGTACTTCAATTCATCGACTTATGCAAGCGGACCCAACAAGTGAACATCTCAAGAAAATTAGAAGAATCTGACCCGACTTGGAAAAAACATAAAAAGAAGACAAAAGAGAAGTCTGAATCATTTGTGAAACGAGAAGATAGAAGACTTCTACCCATTGAAGATAGCCATAGAAGACTTGCAGAAAAGCTTCTCTTACAAAGAAGCCAGGAAGAAAGCTTCGGGGAAGAAATCTCGTCGATGATAAAAGGAAAACCGCTCGAGAGATCAAGCAAGCTTAAGAAGATCGACGTAGTCTTTGAAAATGGTTTGCTACGGATCAGAGGAAGAATCGACGCTGCGCGTGGCTTAGAAAACGACTTCAAGCGACCTGTGGTGCTAGACAGCAAGCACCAAATCACGAGACTTCTCATCGCGCACTATCATCGAGTCTTCAACCACGGCAACCATGCAACAGTCATCAATGAGGTCAGGCAACACTTCTGGGTCCTAGGACTTCGATCTGCGGTTCGAGCGACAGCGCACCAATGTCAATGGTGCAAAGTCTACAAGGGTGCACCACAACAACCACCAATGGGAGATCTACCAGGAGAAAGACTGCGCTATGGGGAGCCTGCCTTCACATGCTCCGCCGTAGACTACTTCGGTCCCATGATTGTCACTGTGGGGAGACGCCATGAGAAGAGGTGGGGCGCTCTCTTCACATGCCTCACCACCAGAGCCGTCCACGTAGAGCTCTCAACTTCACTGTCAGCGAGTTCGGCAATCTTGGCGTTAAGAAGAATGGCTGCCAGAAGAGGAATGCCCAAGTCCATCTTCAGCGATAATGGGACGAATTTTGCTAGAGCAAACAAAGAACTCCAAGAAGCTCTTGAAGCACTGAAGAAAGAAGAGGTCATCAGTGAAGCTGAGAAGATTGGGGTGCGGTGGAAATTTATCGCACCAGGAGCACCGAACATGGGTGGGGCTTGGGAACGCCTCGTCAGGTCCATCAAGACAGCGCTAGAAGTAACCCTCAAAGAGAAGCACCCAAAAGAAGAAGTTCTTCACACCCTGGTACTGGAAGCTGAACATATCGTGAACTCCAGGCCTCTAGTTGAGAAGATAGAAGATGAAGACGAAGAATCGCTAACTCCCAATCATTTTCTTATTGGGAGGTCCTGTGGCCTACCAAGGCTCGGAAAATTCGGCGATGAAGACCTCAATGGACGACAAGAATGGAAGATGGCACAACGGCTGGTCGATCACTTTTGGGCAAGATGGGTGAAAGAGTACCTACCAACTCTTATCCCAAGACGAATCGACGGGAAGACCACCAGCCGTGACCTGCAGTGTGGAGACACAGTCCTCATAGTTGACTCCACACTGCCCCGAGGGACCTGGCCAAGAGGAGAAGTGATCAAGACCTATCGTGGACCAGATGGAAAAACTCGAATCGTCGACGTCCGTACGACTGGCGGAGTTTTGAAGCGTCCTAGCTCCAAGGTGGTGCTGCTGGTTCCGGCACAAGACGACGAGCACAAAGCCAGCCACTTGACGAGCAACCAAGCATCGAGCAGTAGCATCGCCAGGTCAGGAGTCGGTGCTGTGCACAAGGGGGAGGATGTTGGCGACGAAACTTAGAAATTATGTAAGGCTAAGGTGCGCGCGGGATAGCAAGCGCTACCCTAACGGGTGCGAGTGAGATAGCGCTACACCGCCCGCACGGTAGCCTATTTTATTAGGTGAAATATTTAAGTTATAGTTAAGGTTAATTTTATATTTGAAAAAATAGGGTAAATAGTAAGATTTCTTAACGTGTAAAAAGTTTTTTGATAGGTCTTATGGTTTAGGAAATATGGTTAATTTTGTGTGTGTTATATTTTTAGTATATTTAGATTTTTATTATATAAACTATAAGACATAGGGAATAATAAGTATTTTTATATAATAGGCTTATCGAATAAAAAATATTTCACACCTTAATTCAAAGTAGGTTAGGCAGGGTGAATTTTTATTTGTCTATTTCTGACCCAAAAACTGGGTTTTTTGTAAGAAATCCCACGATAGCTTAACATCAGGCAGGGTTATGTGTACTAATTATACATATTTAGGTAGGCCTTTAATAGTACTAAGTAAATAAGAAAGAATCATGTAAATTGGTAAATAAATAAAGAAGTTATGGCTAAAAACCCTGGCTGACCAAAGTGAAACTTGCGGGTAAAATTGTTAAGTTTGCGCCGGCGAAACCGGTGCTCTCTGTACGGTAAAACTCAGAGGTACTTAAACGAGCTAGGTCCAATGCAAAATTGTCGGTGTCGGTCGTGGTCATCGTTGTGACGTTTTCGCACCCCACACGTTTGACACCCTCTACCCGAGTACACTAGCGCGTTCGATCGGTAAGGGTGGTGGTTGAGTCGCCGTTTATCGTTGAGGCTCCCACCATACCTCTGCACACAACCCTAGTGTGCTCACGTCACATCTGTCAACTAGCACGTATAGCACTAGACAAGAACTCAAGTGACTAGTTACAGAGTGACCAGATTCTCGCGTGTAATTTTATAAGAAAATTATCAGTGTAGAATCCTGATCATATTGGGAAAGTGGACTCCTGCTGCCCTCCCGGCACTATCACCACACAGTGCGGTCGCTTAGTCGGGCTCTCCCGAACGGGTTTCCACCCGGCTGGGGACGAACCGCATTGCTGGTAGTGTTGACGGGGGTAAGTATTGAGTTTCATCACTTGCGAAAAACCCATCACCACCACCATACTGATCATCACCTCATCACCGCCCATCTTCATCATCCAACACTAGGAATGGCAGAAGCGGGTGAGTCATCACCACCAAAAGCCGGGCCATCCAAGGCACCCGGTAAACCACCACCGGATAAAGAAGAAGAAGAAGAAGGCATAGTATGCCGCGATTTATTCAACCCGGAGAGGTCCGTAATCGTGCCAGCGGCCGCGCTAGGCCTGCGAGGCGCACCACGGTCTCGCTCCAAAGGAAGAGCCGGGAAGTTGCGGAAGGGTGTCGTAACTGTGAGGATTATATCCCCCACAGAGAGCGAACCTGCACCAGCCACCCTAGGCAGTGCATTGACCCTCAAGAAGACCAGCCCCAGAACGCGGCTGCAGCACCAAACATTAAGCTCAAGCGAGACACCTGACCCAGGGCTCGCGACTGGAGGTCCTGAGCGGCCCCACAGGCGCGAAACCGAACGGGCATCTGCGGGCGTAGCCTCCAAAACAAGGAGGAGGTCCTCTTCGTCAGAAGAGGAACAAGGGGACGAGAAGAGGTACAAACAAAAGGTATCCCTCACCCCCCCCCAAAGCACAACACCATCCATCACCACTTACCAAAATGTCAAAGAGCAAGAACTCCCGCTCATCATCATCATCATCATCCGACTCATCATCATCCACTTCATCGATGATAAGCAGCCGGCAATCACCCTCAAACATGGACGAAGAGGTGGGAGCACCCCCCCTCGACTCCACGTCATATGCAGCGTTGGAGTCGGTGCCGATGGACGCCGCCCCTTTGCCGTCCCCCCCATCACCAACACCTGAAGCCGCGGCATCATACGCAGCGGCATTAATTTCACCAGCGGCATCAAGACCGGCATCCCCCCCCGCCCCCCCGGCGGCCCAAGGATGTGAGAACACTAAATTAAAAGGTTATCCACCGATAGTAGTAGAGAACCTACCTAACTGGATAGCAATGTTCGCCAAAATGAGAACCAAACTAGGTCACCCCCCCAACGCTAAACCGTGGGGCACAGGGTTCAGATTCGTCTGCAAATCTGCGGACGAATTTAGAACGACGCAGAAGTTTTTAACTGAAGCCGCTGCCAAGGACAAAAGGGTGTCCTGGCATTGTTACGCGGTACAGGACGAGTTACCTACCAAGGTAGCTATAAAAGGGCTGCCATTTTATACTAGCCCCGACGACATCATTAAAGATCTGGAGCAGAGAGGCTACCCAGCAAAACATGTCAAGGAGATCCGACCAAGGAAAGGCGGGAAATCACCACTATACTTTGTCAGATTGGACCGGCTCAATGAAGACAATCTCCGAAGGCTCTACGCAACCACTGAGCTATTAAATATCCCTGACATTAAAATAGAAGGATGGAACCCCCGCGATGGAGTGGTACCACAATGCCACAGGTGCCAAGCCTTTGGCCACGCATCAGCGGGATGTCACCGCCCACCAAGATGTGTCAAGTGCGCACTTGAGCACCTGACATCCGAGTGTACCCTTGCAAGGGAAGACGATCCGACCTGCGTTAACTGCAGGGGCAAGCATCTGGCATGCAGTAGAAGATGCCCAAAATTCTTAAAAGAAGCGCGCAGAAGGGGGGTCCATGTTAGAGGACCATACCCAAGGCAGCAGCCTCCAGAGCCCACTAGGAATCCGAACCTGAACAGGCCCATTAGGGAAGAACCAGCAGAGCACAACTGGAGAGCACCACTCAGTCAAAACCTACCACCACCTAGAACCACACAGGTAAACACTCAAATACCTGAAGAGACACATCCGACCTATCAACGTAACTTAGGCCCGACAACCCTGGCTCCAGAAGCCAACCCCCCTACAGCAAGGGGTGAAGCACTACCCCAGAGGAAGAAGAGGAGCAACCGCAGAAGGTCACGACCAAACAGAAGAGATACAGCAGCCCCTGCAGCAACCTCCACCCCTCTACCTCCAACAACATACCCCAGCACACGTGCTGAAGAACCACTAATACCCCTAGCGCCCCAACAACAACAACCGCAGCACCAGTTCATACCAATCCAGGTTCAACGAACAGCAGCGGTGCAAGTGGTCACCACCCGCCCAACACCAGGTTGGGCCACCCGACTACCTAGACAAGAGGCTGAGGTTGATCAAACAAGAGCCCAAGCACCACATCAACCTCCTCAAGAGGAAGACAGAAGGCAGGACCCGAGGAGGCCAACTCGGCACCCAGACTTCGATCAGGAGCCAAGAGACCCCGGGGCACAAGCCCAAACTGTCTATGATAAAGAAAGATGCCAACCACCACAACAATGGGTTCACCACCAACAGAGGGGAATGCCACCCCCGCAGCACCAACACCACACCATGGGTGGCTATATCAATCCGCACCCACAGCACTTTATACCTGCGAGCAACGTGGGGAACCCCTTTATACTCATAATTGGGATCCTCACGGAGTTGCTCGCTTCCATCGCCGCCGGGAACAATGTTCAAGAGGCGGCAAGGAGAGGCCTGGCTGCACTAAACCGGTTCCAGTATGGATAGTAGCTTAAGACTATTATACTGGAACGCGGGGGGCATCAAAACAAAGGGTAAACTGGCCGCACTAAGAATCCTCGCTGAAGCACAGGATGCCCACCTGGTGCTCTTAGGGGAGACAAAGTTGCGACCAAATAACATTCTCAAGATGAGCAACTATTACCCATACCGAAGAGACTGTATATCTCCAAAGAATGTGGCCTATAGAGGAACGGCAGTGTTCGTGAGGAGGGACATTGTGCACGACGAGTTGGACCACATTCAACTGGAAGACCTGTGCGCCAATGGCGTCCGCATTAAAACCAGCCTCGGAGAGATGAGAGTGTTCGCAGCCTATAGACCGCCGAACCCCACTCTGAAAGCAACAGATTTTAGTAAAATCTTTGACAATTCGTCCCCTGCACTAATGTTGGGGGACCTAAATGCGAAGCACACAACCTGGGGGTCGAAATTGATCAACCCAGCAGGCCGTACGCTAAGAGCAGCAGCGGAAAACCATGACTTTGAGGTCCTGGGGCCGGATGAGCCAACGCACATCCCAACCCAAGCCATCCACTCTCCAGACGTGATAGACGTAGTGGCACATCAAAAGATCAGAGCACCCATCGATGTCCAGGTACTCTACGATCTGGATGAGAACCACTTACCCATCCTGGTAACGATCGGAGTCACCATTAACCCTCGCAGCTGTGCACCTGCACAAAGGATCAACTGGGGAAAATACCAGCAGTACCTTGAAGACCTAAACATCGGGCAGGCGCGCAATGCGGAAGAGGTTGAAACCGAAGCCAAGCGCCTAACTGCAGCAATGCAAGAGGCTAAAGATGCAGCAGTTACCAAAGAACAGCCGCCGAGAAGAAGGAACGAGCTGCCTATTAAGCTACAGAAACTCATAATTAAGAAACGCGAGTTAAGACAACAATGGGCAACAACAAGATGCCCAACTATAAAAACGACGCTGAATAAGACCACAACCTTAGTCGCAAACGAGATTCAGAAGTGGAGAGGTGATGGCTGGGACCTAGCCATAGACAGGGCAGGCGAGAACCAACCGAACCTCCACCAGCTGAACAGAAATCTGACCAGAGTGCCACAACCAACGTATCCACTTTTAGACGCCACAGGCGTGAGGAGATATGGACCGGCAGAAAGAGCCGAAATGTTCGCAGACCACCTTCAGGTGCAGTTCACCCAACATCCGGTCCGACCAGATGCTGACCCGACCGTTCTTGAACACCACAAAATGGTGACAAGAAAAGTAGCAGACATATTAAAGGAAGCAGCCCCCACTCTGACAGGCGATGAGTTTATCTCGCCAAATGAGGTTTGGAGGGTAATCAAAAATCTTCCAAGAAGAAAAGCGCCAGGTCACGACGACCTCCCCATAGCGGCAATTCACCAACTACCAAGAAGAGGAGTCACAGCCGTAACTTCCCTCTTTAATGGAATACTCCGCACAGGCCACTTCCCCGATGTCTGGAAATTGGGAAAGGTCATACTGCTCCCTAAAGCAGGGAAAGACAAGAGGCACGCTGCATCGTACAGGCCCATCACCTTATTACCACATTTGGCCAAATTATTCGAGAGAATGCTGCTGTGGAGACTACGCCCGCACTTAAAACTAAGAGAGGAGCAGTTTGGCTTCCGCAGTGGACATTCAACGACACTACAACTGACCAGAGTGTTACATCACATGGCACACAACATGAACAGGGGCAGGAAAGTTGTAGGGGTCTTCTTGGATGTGGAGAAGGCCTTCGATAGGGTGTGGCACGAAGGCCTTCTCTACAAACTCGCCCACACGGAAACCCCAAGAAAGTACGTGTCACTCATCGCAGACTTTCTCAAAGAGAGATGCTTTTACACCACAGTGGAAGGAAGAAACTCCACGACAAGACCAATAGCAGCAGGTGTCCCGCAGGGCAGCTGCTTATCACCAGCTCTGTACGCACTGTACACGGATGACATTCCCACCCTGGAAGACACCGCCCAGGGGGGTGAAAGAGGAGCCGTGCTTGCTCTCTACGCAGACGACAGTGCGTACATGACATCATCCGAAAACGCCAAGATAGCTGCTCTGCGGATGCAGCGGCAACTAAAGCTATTACCTGAGTGGCTGGACAGGTGGAAAATTGCAGTAAATGTTGGCAAGACTGCCGCAATACTGGTCAGCCACGGAACCAGGACCACGAGCCTTCCTAAACTCCAACTAAGAGGCCAAGAAATCGCCTGGGAGCAATCAATAAAGTACCTGGGTGTGTCCATAGACAAAAGGCTAACGATGAACGCCCAGGTAACTAATACAATCCGTCACACAAAAGCAGCAAGAGCTATGCTAAGACCAATCCTCAACTCCAAACTGCAACTGCGCACCAAGCTCGGGGTATACAAAGCGTACATACGGTCCAGACTGACCTACGCAGCCCCGGCTTGGTACGCCCTTTGCTCAAAAGCAAATAAAGTTAGACTTCAGGCTCAACAAAATATATCACTTAGGGTGGCCACAGGAGCAGGGAGATATGTGGCTAACAGCACCATCGCAAAAGATACCAGAATGGAGACAGTGGAAGAGTTTGTGACCCGTTTGTCCAGAAAAATGTTCGACAAGGCAGACAACGGGTCGCACCCACACCTCCGGGGGATAGCACCACTACATGCCCGCCCACCGGATTTGAAAAGGACATGGCGTCCATTGCCTCGCGAATTGATGGAAGGGGACCATCCGGAGACCCACTCAAACGCGAACAGCAGTGGATAAGAAATACAACACGACAAGCACAATAGTGCACTGCAGACCCTACGTAGAGTGGCACAAGTAATGTAACCTACGTAGGGAGAAGACCGAGACGTCGTTACGGCTCGAGAAGGACGCAGAGGCAAGGAGCAAATGCTCGAGGCCTCAACCAACCCCACGGGGTTGAAGAATACATGATGCAAAATTGTCACAGAAAAATTAGGCATTCTAAGCCTTCAAGAAAAGGAAGAAAAGGAAGCAAAGGAAAAAGGAAGCTTTGGTCAGCCAAGCAAGAAGCCTTACTGTGAACAAGTGTGGGTTTTATTTGGGACTGCAAGAGTCCCCCTCCTCGACCCCCTCGCCGCTAGGATACAGAACAACATAGTGCCTAGTGCAAGAGCTGCTTCACTCCAAGTTATTCGTCGGTACAAGCGAAGTGTTCTACGAGACGGGTACACACCGGCGCGCGCCTGGGCGAGTGGGACACGTATCTCTCACTCTCTCTCTCTCTCTCGCTCGGCGCTTCGAGTACCCGTCACCCTCAGTGTGTGAGCTCGCCACATATAACGACGAGTACGCGAGTCATACTTATCACAACATGTAAATAACTACACGAAGCTGTGTAGTTATTTACACTGCTTGAAGTTCCGGAGCGCCAATGTCTGGTACCACAACAGAAGGTACCTTTCCGTCTGGGACGTCGTACGAAACTACCACAGACACCGTTATGGAGGAAAATAGAACACTAACTGGGGGCGAAGGCCCGAAGATCTCCAAGCCGAAGTCAAGAGCCGCATCAGTGGCATCAGTGGCATCAGTGTTTAAGAAGAAGGAGCTGGAAGCCCGCGCCGAACTAGCCCGCCTAGAACTTGAAGAAGCACGAGCAGCAGCTGCATTAGCAAGGATGCGCCTGGAGATTCTTCAACTAGAAAACGATGACTCAGAAATTAGTGAACCAGTGGACCGAGAAGTCAACGTGCAGAATTGGGTCAGCGACACAGTGGAAAGAATGTCTGAAGAAAAACCATCTGCAGACAAGCCCGCGGAGGGGCACGTCAAGGACCACAATGTCAAACCTGAAGACCCAGCACAGGCCACTGGAGGGACCAAAGAACTAGCCGAAGCTATAGTAAAGGCAATAAGTGCAACATCAAAAAGTGCAGTTGTTCCTGGATACCTGAGTGAACTGCCCTTCTACGATGGGAGCAGTGGCGAATGGTTGGCATTCAAGACAGTGTATGAAGATACAGCACCAAACTTCTCTTCGGTACAGAACATGGCAAGATTAAGAAAGTCCATCAAGGGCGCAGCACGAGAGGTAGTCAAGAGCCTCTTATATTCCGAGTGCACACCTGAAGAAGTCATGGACGCACTTCGCCGTCGCTTTGGAAGACCAGATGCATTAGTGCTTGCCGAAATGGAGAAGCTGAGAAACTTACCGAAGATGACTGAAAGCGTACGCGACGTTTGTGTGTTTGCGAGTCAAGTTAACAACATCGTGGCTACAGTAAAGGGTCTGAAGAAGCCACAATACCTGCAGTCTCCAGAGATGCTGAAGACAATAGTGGACAAAATGCCTGCGGTGCTTCGCTATCGATGGTTTGACTTCACTGCGAAGACCGAAGACCCTGACCTGGATCATCTGGGGAAGTTCCTCAACAGAGAAGCGGACCAATGTGGACCATATGCCATGCAAGAGTCCGTGACAAAGAAGAGTTACGGGAAAAGAGAAGCCACACACACTGCAACAGAACAAGAGAAGGGGCAGTGCCCGCACTGTCATGAAAGCCATCGCCTCATCGAATGCAAGAAGTTCCTTGAAGCATCGAAGAAGGAACGCTGGGAAATTGCACTAAAGAGCAGGGCATGTTTCAAGTGCCTGCAAGGTCGTCATCGAAAACAAGACTGCAGGAAACCGTCCTGCAAGATCTGCAAGAGATGGCACCATATCCTTCTACACGAGGACCGGCAACCTGAACACACACCAAAGGCAGAAAAGACAGAAGTTACCAACAATGTGCTTCAGGTGAACGCCGCGAGGACAAAGAGGGCCTACTTGAAAATGGTGCCAGTGGAGGTCTACGGTCCAAAGGGAACTGCCAGAGTGTTGGCATTGCTGGACGAAGGTTCGACGGTGACGATGTTAGACTCGTCAATAGCCAACCAGCTGGGACTTCAAGGACCTAAAGAAGCCCTCACATTAGAAACTGTTGGTGGAAAACTTATCACGAAGACTGATTCCATGAAAATCAATATGAAGCTAAGAGGAATCCACCACAGCAAGAAGAGGTCCATCAATGGGGCAAGAACAATTGACAACCTACACCTGACGCCTCAACCAATGGACAAGAAGAAGATTGAAGAATACTCTCACTTAAGCAAGATGGCCGACCAGCTATACTATGAAGAAGAACCACCGAAGTTGCTCATCGGGCAAGACAATTGGGAGCTGATAGTCTCCAGGGGAACACGCAAAGGGAAGAAGAACCAGCCCGTCGCATCACTTACGTACCTAGGGTGGGTACTGCACGGATGTGACTCGGGGGCATCAAAACAAGTCAACTTCGTCACCTGCGCACACGTCTTCACCCGAGAAGAAGAATGGGACAAGATGATTAAGGAACACTTTACCTTAGAATCACTCGGGGTTCAACCACGTCGACCAAGCACTGATGCCGAAGGGAGAGCACTTCAAATCTTGGAGAAGACCAGTAGAAGATTAGAAAATGGACGTTTTGAAGTTGGTCTTCTATGGAAGAACGAAGATGAGAAGATGCCAGACAACTACAAGTCAGCAGAGAACCGTCTGAAAGGCATCGAGAAGAAGCTGGACAAAGACTTAGGCTTCAAAGAAGAATATGGAAAACAAATACAGAATCTGTTGGACAGCGGCTACGCAGAAGAAGTACCACACAAGTCTGAATCAAAGAGGAAGTGGTACCTGCCACACTTTGCCGTCACGCATCCTACTAAGAAGAAGAAGAGATTGGTGTTCGACGCAGCTGCCAAGTTTGAGGGAAAAAGCCTCAACGACGCACTCCTATCAGGACCAGACCTACTGCAGTCCTTGTTCGGAGTGCTCCTTCGGTTCCGGCAACATCCCGTCGCAGTCGTGGCCGACATTAAAGAGATGTTTCTTCAAGTCAAGATTAAACAAGAGGATCGTGACAGCCTACGGTTCCTGTGGCGAGGAGATCTGCGCACTGGAAGACCCATAGAATACCGAATGACATCGGTAATCTTCGGCGCCGCATGTTCACCGAGTGCTGCAATTTACGTCAAGAACCGCAACGCAGAAGACTTCAGAGAAGAATACCCCGAAGCGGTTCAAGCCATAGAACGCAACCACTACATGGATGACTACCTGCAAAGTTTTCCAACAGAAGACGAAGCCATCAAGATCGCCAACGAAGTAGACGCCATCCACAGAAAAGCCGGGTTCGAGCTCAGAGGATGGGCATCCAATAAGCCAGCAGTACTCAAGAAGCTAGCTTGTGAAGACGATACGAACAAGGAAGTTGAGCTGGGTTCTAAAGAAGAGAAGACACTGGGCCTGAGATGGTTCACTGAAGAAGACGAAATGGGGTTCCGCACCAGCTTAAGGAACGTACGAGAAGTCGTCGAAAAAGGGAAGACTCCAACAAAGAGAGAAGTCACGAGTGCCGTGATGTCAACCTTCGACCCTATGGGGTTGGCATCACCGGTGCTCATTCAAGGGAAGAGACTTCTATAAGACATTTGGAGAAGTGGCATCGGATGGGACGATGAAGTTATGCCAAATAATGAAGAACAATGGCGAAAATACTTGGAAAACCTGCAACTACTGAAAGATTTGCGAATCCCAAGATGCATCCGTCACTCCAAGCACGAGGGGGAGCTAAACGTCTTCACAGACTCCAGCGAAACCGCCTACGCCTGTGCCGTTTATTGGAGGCAGAAAAACAACGAAGGGCAATACGAAGTGACGCTACTGGCAGGGAAAGCAAGGGTGACTCCATTGAAGCCAGTCTCCATCCCGCGGCTAGAACTACAAGCTGCATTACTGGGGACCCGAATGGCACACTCCATCGAAGAAGAACTTGACGTCAAGCCAACGAAGAAAACGTACTGGACTGACTCCAGTACAGTACTTTCATGGATCAAGTCAGACCCGAGGACGTTCAAGCCCTTCGTAGCCCATCGACTTGCTGAAATCGAAGACACATCAAAACCGCAAGAATGGAGATGGGTCTCTACCAAAGATAACCCAGCAGACGACGCAACAAGAGACATCCCCAAAGAGTTTCAAGGAAGTCATCGATGGTTCACTGGTCCGACATTCCTGAGACATGCTGAAGAATCCTGGCCTAAACCAAGAACCTTCAAGATAGAAAAAACGGGGGAAGAAAAAGAGCAACACTCAGTCACAGCGACGAAGATCATCGACAAGTACCCAACTCCGGATCCAACACGATTCTCAAGTTGGAACCGACTATGTCGAGCAACTGCAAGGGTACTTCAATTCATCGACTTATGCAAGCGGACCCAACAAGTGAACATCTCAAGAAAATTAGAAGAATCTGACCCGACTTGGAAAAAACATAAAAAGAAGACAAAAGAGAAGTCTGAATCATTTGTGAAACGAGAAGATAGAAGACTTCTACCCATTGAAGATAGCCATAGAAGACTTGCAGAAAAGCTTCTCTTACAAAGAAGCCAGGAAGAAAGCTTCGGGGAAGAAATCTCGTCGATGATAAAAGGAAAACCGCTCGAGAGATCAAGCAAGCTTAAGAAGATCGACGTAGTCTTTGAAAATGGTTTGCTACGGATCAGAGGAAGAATCGACGCTGCGCGTGGCTTAGAAAACGACTTCAAGCGACCTGTGGTGCTAGACAGCAAGCACCAAATCACGAGACTTCTCATCGCGCACTATCATCGAGTCTTCAACCACGGCAACCATGCAACAGTCATCAATGAGGTCAGGCAACACTTCTGGGTCCTAGGACTTCGATCTGCGGTTCGAGCGACAGCGCACCAATGTCAATGGTGCAAAGTCTACAAGGGTGCACCACAACAACCACCAATGGGAGATCTACCAGGAGAAAGACTGCGCTATGGGGAGCCTGCCTTCACATGCTCCGCCGTAGACTACTTCGGTCCCATGATTGTCACTGTGGGGAGACGCCATGAGAAGAGGTGGGGCGCTCTCTTCACATGCCTCACCACCAGAGCCGTCCACGTAGAGCTCTCAACTTCACTGTCAGCGAGTTCGGCAATCTTGGCGTTAAGAAGAATGGCTGCCAGAAGAGGAATGCCCAAGTCCATCTTCAGCGATAATGGGACGAATTTTGCTAGAGCAAACAAAGAACTCCAAGAAGCTCTTGAAGCACTGAAGAAAGAAGAGGTCATCAGTGAAGCTGAGAAGATTGGGGTGCGGTGGAAATTTATCGCACCAGGAGCACCGAACATGGGTGGGGCTTGGGAACGCCTCGTCAGGTCCATCAAGACAGCGCTAGAAGTAACCCTCAAAGAGAAGCACCCAAAAGAAGAAGTTCTTCACACCCTGGTACTGGAAGCTGAACATATCGTGAACTCCAGGCCTCTAGTTGAGAAGATAGAAGATGAAGACGAAGAATCGCTAACTCCCAATCATTTTCTTATTGGGAGGTCCTGTGGCCTACCAAGGCTCGGAAAATTCGGCGATGAAGACCTCAATGGACGACAAGAATGGAAGATGGCACAACGGCTGGTCGATCACTTTTGGGCAAGATGGGTGAAAGAGTACCTACCAACTCTTATCCCAAGACGAATCGACGGGAAGACCACCAGCCGTGACCTGCAGTGTGGAGACACAGTCCTCATAGTTGACTCCACACTGCCCCGAGGGACCTGGCCAAGAGGAGAAGTGATCAAGACCTATCGTGGACCAGATGGAAAAACTCGAATCGTCGACGTCCGTACGACTGGCGGAGTTTTGAAGCGTCCTAGCTCCAAGGTGGTGCTGCTGGTTCCGGCACAAGACGACGAGCACAAAGCCAGCCACTTGACGAGCAACCAAGCATCGAGCAGTAGCATCGCCAGGTCAGGAGTCGGTGCTGTGCACAAGGGGGAGGATGTTGGCGACGAAACTTAGAAATTATGTAAGGCTAAGGTGCGCGCGGGATAGCAAGCGCTACCCTAACGGGTGCGAGTGAGATAGCGCTACACCGCCCGCACGGTAGCCTATTTTATTAGGTGAAATATTTAAGTTATAGTTAAGGTTAATTTTATATTTGAAAAAATAGGGTAAATAGTAAGATTTCTTAACGTGTAAAAAGTTTTTTGATAGGTCTTATGGTTTAGGAAATATGGTTAATTTTGTGTGTGTTATATTTTTAGTATATTTAGATTTTTATTATATAAACTATAAGACATAGGGAATAATAAGTATTTTTATATAATAGGCTTATCGAATAAAAAATATTTCACACCTTAATTCAAAGTAGGTTAGGCAGGGTGAATTTTTATTTGTCTATTTCTGACCCAAAAACTGGGTTTTTTGTAAGAAATCCCACGATAGCTTAACATCAGGCAGGGTTATGTGTACTAATTATACATATTTAGGTAGGCCTTTAATAGTACTAAGTAAATAAGAAAGAATCATGTAAATTGGTAAATAAATAAAGAAGTTATGGCTAAAAACCCTGGCTGACCAAAGTGAAACTTGCGGGTAAAATTGTTAAGTTTGCGCCGGCGAAACCGGTGCTCTCTGTACGGTAAAACTCAGAGGTACTTAAACGAGCTAGGTCCAATGCAAAATTGTCGGTGTCGGTCGTGGTCATCGTTGTGACGTTTTCGCACCCCACACGTTTGACACCCTCTACCCGAGTACACTAGCGCGTTCGATCGGTAAGGGTGGTGGTTGAGTCGCCGTTTATCGTTGAGGCTCCCACCATACCTCTGCACACAACCCTAGTGTGCTCACGTCACATCTGTCAACTAGCACGTATAGCACTAGACAAGAACTCAAGTGACTAGTTACAGAGTGACCAGATTCTCGCGTGTAATTTTATAAGAAAATTATCAGTGTAGAATCCTGATCATATTGGGAAAGTGGACTCCTGCTGCCCTCCCGGCACTATCACCACACAGTGCGGTCGCTTAGTCGGGCTCTCCCGAACGGGTTTCCACCCGGCTGGGGACGAACCGCATTGCTGGTAGTGTTGACGGGGGTAAGTATTGAGTTTCATCACTTGCGAAAAACCCATCACCACCACCATACTGATCATCACCTCATCACCGCCCATCTTCATCATCCAACACTAGGAATGGCAGAAGCGGGTGAGTCATCACCACCAAAAGCCGGGCCATCCAAGGCACCCGGTAAACCACCACCGGATAAAGAAGAAGAAGAAGAAGGCATAGTATGCCGCGATTTATTCAACCCGGAGAGGTCCGTAATCGTGCCAGCGGCCGCGCTAGGCCTGCGAGGCGCACCACGGTCTCGCTCCAAAGGAAGAGCCGGGAAGTTGCGGAAGGGTGTCGTAACTGTGAGGATTATATCCCCCACAGAGAGCGAACCTGCACCAGCCACCCTAGGCAGTGCATTGACCCTCAAGAAGACCAGCCCCAGAACGCGGCTGCAGCACCAAACATTAAGCTCAAGCGAGACACCTGACCCAGGGCTCGCGACTGGAGGTCCTGAGCGGCCCCACAGGCGCGAAACCGAACGGGCATCTGCGGGCGTAGCCTCCAAAACAAGGAGGAGGTCCTCTTCGTCAGAAGAGGAACAAGGGGACGAGAAGAGGTACAAACAAAAGGTATCCCTCACCCCCCCCCAAAGCACAACACCATCCATCACCACTTACCAAAATGTCAAAGAGCAAGAACTCCCGCTCATCATCATCATCATCATCCGACTCATCATCATCCACTTCATCGATGATAAGCAGCCGGCAATCACCCTCAAACATGGACGAAGAGGTGGGAGCACCCCCCCTCGACTCCACGTCATATGCAGCGTTGGAGTCGGTGCCGATGGACGCCGCCCCTTTGCCGTCCCCCCCATCACCAACACCTGAAGCCGCGGCATCATACGCAGCGGCATTAATTTCACCAGCGGCATCAAGACCGGCATCCCCCCCCGCCCCCCCGGCGGCCCAAGGATGTGAGAACACTAAATTAAAAGGTTATCCACCGATAGTAGTAGAGAACCTACCTAACTGGATAGCAATGTTCGCCAAAATGAGAACCAAACTAGGTCACCCCCCCAACGCTAAACCGTGGGGCACAGGGTTCAGATTCGTCTGCAAATCTGCGGACGAATTTAGAACGACGCAGAAGTTTTTAACTGAAGCCGCTGCCAAGGACAAAAGGGTGTCCTGGCATTGTTACGCGGTACAGGACGAGTTACCTACCAAGGTAGCTATAAAAGGGCTGCCATTTTATACTAGCCCCGACGACATCATTAAAGATCTGGAGCAGAGAGGCTACCCAGCAAAACATGTCAAGGAGATCCGACCAAGGAAAGGCGGGAAATCACCACTATACTTTGTCAGATTGGACCGGCTCAATGAAGACAATCTCCGAAGGCTCTACGCAACCACTGAGCTATTAAATATCCCTGACATTAAAATAGAAGGATGGAACCCCCGCGATGGAGTGGTACCACAATGCCACAGGTGCCAAGCCTTTGGCCACGCATCAGCGGGATGTCACCGCCCACCAAGATGTGTCAAGTGCGCACTTGAGCACCTGACATCCGAGTGTACCCTTGCAAGGGAAGACGATCCGACCTGCGTTAACTGCAGGGGCAAGCATCTGGCATGCAGTAGAAGATGCCCAAAATTCTTAAAAGAAGCGCGCAGAAGGGGGGTCCATGTTAGAGGACCATACCCAAGGCAGCAGCCTCCAGAGCCCACTAGGAATCCGAACCTGAACAGGCCCATTAGGGAAGAACCAGCAGAGCACAACTGGAGAGCACCACTCAGTCAAAACCTACCACCACCTAGAACCACACAGGTAAACACTCAAATACCTGAAGAGACACATCCGACCTATCAACGTAACTTAGGCCCGACAACCCTGGCTCCAGAAGCCAACCCCCCTACAGCAAGGGGTGAAGCACTACCCCAGAGGAAGAAGAGGAGCAACCGCAGAAGGTCACGACCAAACAGAAGAGATACAGCAGCCCCTGCAGCAACCTCCACCCCTCTACCTCCAACAACATACCCCAGCACACGTGCTGAAGAACCACTAATACCCCTAGCGCCCCAACAACAACAACCGCAGCACCAGTTCATACCAATCCAGGTTCAACGAACAGCAGCGGTGCAAGTGGTCACCACCCGCCCAACACCAGGTTGGGCCACCCGACTACCTAGACAAGAGGCTGAGGTTGATCAAACAAGAGCCCAAGCACCACATCAACCTCCTCAAGAGGAAGACAGAAGGCAGGACCCGAGGAGGCCAACTCGGCACCCAGACTTCGATCAGGAGCCAAGAGACCCCGGGGCACAAGCCCAAACTGTCTATGATAAAGAAAGATGCCAACCACCACAACAATGGGTTCACCACCAACAGAGGGGAATGCCACCCCCGCAGCACCAACACCACACCATGGGTGGCTATATCAATCCGCACCCACAGCACTTTATACCTGCGAGCAACGTGGGGAACCCCTTTATACTCATAATTGGGATCCTCACGGAGTTGCTCGCTTCCATCGCCGCCGGGAACAATGTTCAAGAGGCGGCAAGGAGAGGCCTGGCTGCACTAAACCGGTTCCAGTATGGATAGTAGCTTAAGACTATTATACTGGAACGCGGGGGGCATCAAAACAAAGGGTAAACTGGCCGCACTAAGAATCCTCGCTGAAGCACAGGATGCCCACCTGGTGCTCTTAGGGGAGACAAAGTTGCGACCAAATAACATTCTCAAGATGAGCAACTATTACCCATACCGAAGAGACTGTATATCTCCAAAGAATGTGGCCTATAGAGGAACGGCAGTGTTCGTGAGGAGGGACATTGTGCACGACGAGTTGGACCACATTCAACTGGAAGACCTGTGCGCCAATGGCGTCCGCATTAAAACCAGCCTCGGAGAGATGAGAGTGTTCGCAGCCTATAGACCGCCGAACCCCACTCTGAAAGCAACAGATTTTAGTAAAATCTTTGACAATTCGTCCCCTGCACTAATGTTGGGGGACCTAAATGCGAAGCACACAACCTGGGGGTCGAAATTGATCAACCCAGCAGGCCGTACGCTAAGAGCAGCAGCGGAAAACCATGACTTTGAGGTCCTGGGGCCGGATGAGCCAACGCACATCCCAACCCAAGCCATCCACTCTCCAGACGTGATAGACGTAGTGGCACATCAAAAGATCAGAGCACCCATCGATGTCCAGGTACTCTACGATCTGGATGAGAACCACTTACCCATCCTGGTAACGATCGGAGTCACCATTAACCCTCGCAGCTGTGCACCTGCACAAAGGATCAACTGGGGAAAATACCAGCAGTACCTTGAAGACCTAAACATCGGGCAGGCGCGCAATGCGGAAGAGGTTGAAACCGAAGCCAAGCGCCTAACTGCAGCAATGCAAGAGGCTAAAGATGCAGCAGTTACCAAAGAACAGCCGCCGAGAAGAAGGAACGAGCTGCCTATTAAGCTACAGAAACTCATAATTAAGAAACGCGAGTTAAGACAACAATGGGCAACAACAAGATGCCCAACTATAAAAACGACGCTGAATAAGACCACAACCTTAGTCGCAAACGAGATTCAGAAGTGGAGAGGTGATGGCTGGGACCTAGCCATAGACAGGGCAGGCGAGAACCAACCGAACCTCCACCAGCTGAACAGAAATCTGACCAGAGTGCCACAACCAACGTATCCACTTTTAGACGCCACAGGCGTGAGGAGATATGGACCGGCAGAAAGAGCCGAAATGTTCGCAGACCACCTTCAGGTGCAGTTCACCCAACATCCGGTCCGACCAGATGCTGACCCGACCGTTCTTGAACACCACAAAATGGTGACAAGAAAAGTAGCAGACATATTAAAGGAAGCAGCCCCCACTCTGACAGGCGATGAGTTTATCTCGCCAAATGAGGTTTGGAGGGTAATCAAAAATCTTCCAAGAAGAAAAGCGCCAGGTCACGACGACCTCCCCATAGCGGCAATTCACCAACTACCAAGAAGAGGAGTCACAGCCGTAACTTCCCTCTTTAATGGAATACTCCGCACAGGCCACTTCCCCGATGTCTGGAAATTGGGAAAGGTCATACTGCTCCCTAAAGCAGGGAAAGACAAGAGGCACGCTGCATCGTACAGGCCCATCACCTTATTACCACATTTGGCCAAATTATTCGAGAGAATGCTGCTGTGGAGACTACGCCCGCACTTAAAACTAAGAGAGGAGCAGTTTGGCTTCCGCAGTGGACATTCAACGACACTACAACTGACCAGAGTGTTACATCACATGGCACACAACATGAACAGGGGCAGGAAAGTTGTAGGGGTCTTCTTGGATGTGGAGAAGGCCTTCGATAGGGTGTGGCACGAAGGCCTTCTCTACAAACTCGCCCACACGGAAACCCCAAGAAAGTACGTGTCACTCATCGCAGACTTTCTCA
The DNA here is from genome assembly GCA_963890685.1 of Plagodis pulveraria. Taxonomy (NCBI): domain Eukaryota; kingdom Metazoa; phylum Arthropoda; class Insecta; order Lepidoptera; family Geometridae; genus Plagodis; species Plagodis pulveraria. The sequence goes on along the minus strand of OY982956.1, from coordinate 20,447,637 downwards.
AAGAGAGATGCTTTTACACCACAGTGGAAGGAAGAAACTCCACGACAAGACCAATAGCAGCAGGTGTCCCGCAGGGCAGCTGCTTATCACCAGCTCTGTACGCACTGTACACGGATGACATTCCCACCCTGGAAGACACCGCCCAGGGGGGTGAAAGAGGAGCCGTGCTTGCTCTCTACGCAGACGACAGTGCGTACATGACATCATCCGAAAACGCCAAGATAGCTGCTCTGCGGATGCAGCGGCAACTAAAGCTATTACCTGAGTGGCTGGACAGGTGGAAAATTGCAGTAAATGTTGGCAAGACTGCCGCAATACTGGTCAGCCACGGAACCAGGACCACGAGCCTTCCTAAACTCCAACTAAGAGGCCAAGAAATCGCCTGGGAGCAATCAATAAAGTACCTGGGTGTGTCCATAGACAAAAGGCTAACGATGAACGCCCAGGTAACTAATACAATCCGTCACACAAAAGCAGCAAGAGCTATGCTAAGACCAATCCTCAACTCCAAACTGCAACTGCGCACCAAGCTCGGGGTATACAAAGCGTACATACGGTCCAGACTGACCTACGCAGCCCCGGCTTGGTACGCCCTTTGCTCAAAAGCAAATAAAGTTAGACTTCAGGCTCAACAAAATATATCACTTAGGGTGGCCACAGGAGCAGGGAGATATGTGGCTAACAGCACCATCGCAAAAGATACCAGAATGGAGACAGTGGAAGAGTTTGTGACCCGTTTGTCCAGAAAAATGTTCGACAAGGCAGACAACGGGTCGCACCCACACCTCCGGGGGATAGCACCACTACATGCCCGCCCACCGGATTTGAAAAGGACATGGCGTCCATTGCCTCGCGAATTGATGGAAGGGGACCATCCGGAGACCCACTCAAACGCGAACAGCAGTGGATAAGAAATACAACACGACAAGCACAATAGTGCACTGCAGACCCTACGTAGAGTGGCACAAGTAATGTAACCTACGTAGGGAGAAGACCGAGACGTCGTTACGGCTCGAGAAGGACGCAGAGGCAAGGAGCAAATGCTCGAGGCCTCAACCAACCCCACGGGGTTGAAGAATACATGATGCAAAATTGTCACAGAAAAATTAGGCATTCTAAGCCTTCAAGAAAAGGAAGAAAAGGAAGCAAAGGAAAAAGGAAGCTTTGGTCAGCCAAGCAAGAAGCCTTACTGTGAACAAGTGTGGGTTTTATTTGGGACTGCAAGAGTCCCCCTCCTCGACCCCCTCGCCGCTAGGATACAGAACAACATAGTGCCTAGTGCAAGAGCTGCTTCACTCCAAGTTATTCGTCGGTACAAGCGAAGTGTTCTACGAGACGGGTACACACCGGCGCGCGCCTGGGCGAGTGGGACACGTATCTCTCACTCTCTCTCTCTCTCTCGCTCGGCGCTTCGAGTACCCGTCACCCTCAGTGTGTGAGCTCGCCACATATAACGACGAGTACGCGAGTCATACTTATCACAACATGTAAATAACTACACGTAAATCAATATCGAGTATTGTAATCATCGATTAATACTAGCGATACTTTCTTGGTATTCAATTCAAATGTCTAAAGATACATACTACTTGAGAGCTTTCTAAAAAACCAAGTCTTCATAACCGTAACTCTTGTCACATTTTTAAGTAAGTAGTAGTCAAAGTTGACACAAAAAACTGTATGAATAAATCTCTATATATAAATTGATACTTGCTTGCTTGCAGTAGGACAGCTTTAGGGCGTATTCCACTGGACGCCAATTTCGATATTTTCGATAATTTTCATCACATTGTGTGTCTATGGTTCATAATGTGGAACCATAGACGTCAAAATTACCGAAAATAACTCAAGTGGAATACGGCCTAAAGGTAAGAGGTGTATCAGCTATTGTTGAAATATGTAACTATCGGAAATAACGAAAACTCCTCTTAAAAGCATCATTTTTCGTAGGCTTTTACCAACAAATGCGTTTATTGAAAAAATACACAAAAAACATTTAAATAACATAAGCTACTCAGATATTTCAATTCGCTCAAAGAATTGCCAACTAATGTTTCGCCATTGTTCTTTAAAAACAAAGGCATTTGCAAACTTCTACCACCCAGACTCCAGATTTGAACACTTTTATCCTGCCTTTTGACAAAACCCGTTCTTAGTTGAAGTTTCCCACCTATAAAATACCTACCTGCCAAGTTTCATCATTCTAACTTCAAAAACATATGACTTCTATACACATTTTGAGCCTCAAATTTGACCCTCCTAATTCAGCCCTCTCACAAGAACCGTTGTTAGTCTGACACCAATAACAACCTACATGCATGCCAAATTTTTGCTTCATAGGTCAAACACTTTTCGAGACTTTATATATATATATATATATATATATATTTAATACTTAAAACAATATTTAATACATAAGTGAATGCTGTGTAAAAGGCCCCAAAATTTTTGTTTTTGTTTTTTAAATTGAAACCAATTTTATAATGAACGAGTACACAGTATCAGCCAGATTGTCCACTGGTGAACATAGCCAGTGATGTTTTTTTTATGCCTAATAGGTTAGCCTTTTACCACTATCTCACCTGATGGTAAATGATGATGTGGTCGAAGGTGTTATTCAGGCTAACCTAGAATTACTGGCTCTCAAGGACATTTTTAGTTGCTTGGTTCAAGGCACCGTTAGTTGCTTGGTTCAAGGCACCGTTAGTTGCTTGGCGACAGGTGTTCTACTTGAGGGTGGTAGCTAGCCAGACGAACATTCGCAAAATGCCCTACCACCATGCTATAACAACTGCCATCCTAAGACAACAACCGACGGCTTAACGTGCCTTCCGAAGCATGAAGAGCTCAGTAGTAATGTAACTAGCGGTCACCCAGCCAACTTATGACCGTGGCAGACGTTGCTTAACTTTGCTGATCAGTTAAGAACAGCTAAGCAAACTTCGCTACGAGCGCTTCAAAATTGAAGTGATTACTAACTTTTGCTAGTAATCACAATATTACGTGACAGAAAGCCATGTAATATTGTGATTATAATAGGCTTTTATAAATAAATTATAAACGCGATTTTACTTTCTCGGAATATATTTATTCCGAGAACGACACGAAATCAGACGTGAAAGGCTATTAAAATGCGACATTGATACAACGCGATACGTAAAATTGTGTACAATTTATACGAAGATATTATTTACCTGCACAATTTAAAACAATGCCGGGTCGAAAACACAATTCATTTGTATGGTGAAAACTTTACCGCAACTATTCATGTGTCAATATTTTTCAGTATAATTTTTTACCACTGGCAACACGTTTATTTTGAAGTAATACTTAGAAAAAAGTTTGTATTTACCTCAGAATAAGAGATGTAATGTGGGATTTTTTGCAGTCTCAGTGACGTTTATTTTCCGAGTTTATTTAAAAACTAATTGTTTTTTTTTTCCCTGGGTCTTCGTACTAGTCGATACGTGTGTCAGCGAGATTATTCTAAAACAACGTTATTTACTTCTAATTTGTGTGGAAACTTTCAAATTCAAACTGATTTGTTAACACCTAACTGTTTTTATACCATTTAATCCCGGGAAGGTGGTAAGTTTTATGTTTTAACACCATTGTTTGTTTCGCCGATTCGCTTACTAACCTACAAGATGGAGGTCGAGGAGGTCCCGCCGAAACCCCCTGATCCACCTAATGACGCAATAATGAAAGAAACGCAATTTGCTTCCAAACGCCGTTTGGAACCAGATTCCGCTGAACAATCTAGTGCCAAAAAAACGGTGACGAGTGTGGATATGGCCGCAGCTTCTGTCCAAACATTGTACGTACACCCAAGCGTCGTAGTAGGTTCTCAGGCTTACTCAAACGTGGATCAAGGTCCCTTTATCGTGCATGTTTCCCGCGCCGAACCAGATCCTGCTGCAGGACTGACCATCCGCCCGATCAAATTTGGACAATTTCTGTTCAAAAATAGGATTAGCAATATATGTCCAGATGGTGTTAAACGCGTCGGCAGAAATAAAATTGCTGTAGAATTCCGTTCTCATTTAGATGCTAATGGCTTTATTGCAAACCCACTTTTAAGCCAGAATAAATATGTTGCTGTGATTCCTAACTACAACATCACCCGTATGGGTCTTGTCCGTGATGTCCCTGTGGATTTTTCAATGGAAGAGTTTGCAGAAAATGTAGACCTTCCCGTTGGATGTGGACACATTTTGAAAGCTCGTCGCCTCAATAGAAAAGTAATAAATGATGGCAAAGCTTCGTGGGTACCCACCCAAACTGTAGTACTGACATTCCGTGGTCAGATGTTACCGGAAAGGATTTTCTCTTTTCATACCTCCATGCGTGTGGAGGTTTACCAATATCCCACAATTCAATGCCTCAACTGCTGTAGATTTGGGCACATCAAAGCCCAATGTAGGTCAAAACAAAGATGCTTTAGATGTACTCAGCCCCATTCAGGAGACTCTTGTGATGTCATAGAAAGCAACTCTACATGCTTGTACTGCTCAGGACGCCACTTTGCCTCCAATAAGTGCTGTCCAGAACAAAGTAGACAAATTTCCATAAAAAAGCTTATGGCAGAAGAGGGTATTTCTTACATGGATGCTGCTAACCGTTTACCTCAAGTTTATAAACGTTGTTATACAGAGGTGGCTCAGACCTCTACTAATCTCTCCGGACAATCAGAAATTCCCCCTCCCATGCACATCAACCCTACCGCTAGCACACACTCTTATACAAAAACTGTCTATGCCGCTCGTCCCCCTAGAGCCCCACTAGGAAAAACTTTCGACAAGGTGGCACACCAGGCGATTGTGGCAGAGGTCCCATCCGCTATGCCTAATGGTTGTGCTTTGCAAAACCCCCCCCCACCGGTACCATCCCAAAATGAGAACCTTATACAACTTCTTCTCAAGATCATAGTTGATCTGATTACCCACAACAACACAGCCATACCGTCCAACGTTGCCAGCACACTTTCAACCATTACATCTCTTCTAGGTCAATATGGACCAGGTCAATGTTCTGCAATGGAACAGCCGAAGTCTGCGTCCAAAGACGCATGAATTAATTCACCTTATATCCAAGTTCCACCCGTCAGTCATTGCTGTCTCGGAGACATGGTTGGTGCCTGGCTCTCATTTCAGAGTCTCAGGTTACTCCTGCCTTCGGGACGACAGGGCTGACGGGTGTGCAGGATGCGCACTATTAATAAGACGCACCATCCCCTTTGCCCAAATCCCTCTCCCTGCCCATTCCTCTGATATTAACGTCACAGCTGTTAGAGCTTTTGATATTTCCTTTGTATCTATATATATCGCCCATCCTAATGGTTCCTTAATCTCTGATCTTTTATTGGTTATCTCCTCTATCCCAGCACCCATTCTTGTAATGGGTGATTTTAACGCCCATCATACCTCTTGGGGCTCCGGACAGTGCAACGCATTTGGCCATCTTTTAGTAGAAATGTTTGATGAGGCTAACCTATGTGTGATCAATGATGGTTCTCCTACTCGCAGGGTTCGACCGTCTCAGAATCCAAGAAGTGTTGTTGACCTCTCTGTCTGTTCACCTTCCCTTGCCTCTCTATTGACATGGCAGACATTAAATCTCTCGTTTGGTAGTGACCACTTCCCCATTTTAATCTCTATTCCTAACAGATCACTACCTGTGTCTAATTATACCCCTTCTCTCAAATACAGGCTTTCTGGTGTTGATTGGTCAGCATATTCTACATGTCTCTAGTCTAAAATTAATGTTATTCCGCCTGTTAACTTCCTTGACCCTCTCCAATCATATTCAAACTTTGTTGAAGCGATTACATCAACAGCTGACAACCTTTTTCCCTTGAAGAAGTCCCCTAAATTTACTGTTTCCACTCCTTGGTGGAATTCCGAATGTTCCAAAATTGTTAGAGACAGAAATGAGGCAGAACTTAACTATAATTTATCAATGACCATGCCTAACTCTCTCATATATCAGCATAAAGCAGCAAAATCAAAACGATCTCTTTCATTAAAAAAGAAGGGAGGTTGGATTCGCTTCTGCGAAAATTTATCCCCGCGAACACCCTCTTCTTTAGTGTGGAAACAAATCAAGCGATTCAGAGGTTCATACACAGATCAGAATATCACTTCTAACGATCCATCGTCATGGGCTGAAGCCTTCGCTGATAAGCTGGCCCCCCCATCAGTTCCTACTGCTGACTCTTTCCCAACTCCCCCTTGCCCTCTTCCCTCACTTGGTACATTTGATTCAGATTTTTCTTTTTCAGAACTTCAACTAGCTCTTGATGGGTTAGTTGATTCTGCCCCCGGAGTAGATGGCATCCCCTACTCCTTCTTAGTTAACGCTTCTTATAAATCTCAACAATATCTCTTAGACATAATAAATTCTTTTTATAATTCAGGCATCATTCCTGATGCTTGGAAGACACAAATCATAATCCCAATTCCTAAACCAGGAAAGACTTCGGCAGATGCTAGCAGTAGGAGACCTATTGCCTTGTCCTCCGTTCTAGCTAAAATAACGGAGCACATGGTCAAGCATCGACTTGAATTGATTGTGGAAAGTGCTGGTTTAATTGCACAAACTCAAAATGGTTTCCGAAAAGGTTATAGCACATACGACAGCCTAGGTATTTTAACAACAGATATCCATATTTCTTATCGTAAAAAAGAATATTTATTGGGAGCCTTTCTGGATATAGTTTCGGCCTACGATAATGTGTGTCTTCCGGTGCTCAGGAATAAATTGTTCAAGCTGAATATCCCTGTGAAGATAGTACGCTTTATCAGCAACCTTCTTATGGAAAGGACAATCAAAATTAAATGTCAGGGCACATATCTCCCTAATAAAACAGTTTGGAAAGGCCTCCCCCAAGGGTCCGTACTGAGCCCGCTACTCTATAGCCTGTACACCCATGATCTTGATCGTACAGTATTACCCTACTGTAATATTCTGCAATATGCTGATGACTTGGCCCTTTACACCTCTGCTAAAACCATTGATGAAGCTGAATCACAATTAAACTCTGCCCTTTCCCATTTGAATGTATGGCTCACCGAACATGGGCTATCACTTTCTGCCCCCAAGTGTAAAGCTGTAGTTTTTACAAGGAAAAAAATTATCCCGCCCATAGAGTTAGTTGTCAATGACCAAATTATTCCACAAGATAGCAGTGTAAAGTTCTTGGGGGTTCTTTTGGACTCCAGGATGAATGGAGTGCCCCACTCTAATTATATCTCGAAAAAATGTGAAAAAAACATTAATATTTTGAGATCTTTATCAGGTGTATGGTGGGGTGCTCATCCTTTCACACAAAAGCTTCTGTACAATGCAATAATTCGTAGTCACCTAGATTATGGAACTTTCTTCATTGACCCCTGTAATAAATTATCACTTGCAATATTTTCTAAAATTCAATCGAAATGCTTAAGAATAATCCTAGGTGCAATGAAGTCCTCCCCAATCAACGCCATGCAAGTTGAATGTGTAGAACCACCTCTTCATTTGAGACGACAACTACTGTCAGATAAATTCTTTTATAAACTTGCCCAAAATTCCTCCCACCCTATTTTGCCAAGGCTCAGACAGTTGTTAACCCTAGTTGAATCTCAAGGCTATCGCTCCTTACATGATCTACCTTGTCTTCTCCGCAGTTTTAAAAAATTCACCTCTTTGCCTCACCCTACACTGCAATTACCAGCAAACCCCCTTTTCCTTCTCCCCTATGAAGCACTTATATACCAACCACCAGTACTCTTAGACTTTGGTATAAATAAAGATTCTACAGAGGCAGACCAATTATTTAGGATAAATATGTCCTCCTCTTATGATGGTTGGTCCCCTATATTTACTGACGCCTCTAAGAAGGAAATTGGCAGCCCAGTAGGTGCAGCTGTATGGATCCCTTTCTCCCGTATAATATTAAGTTTTAAATGCCCCCCAGTTACTTCTGTATTTACTGCAGAATCTATAGCTATCCTTGAAGCAATTTCATTTATTAAGTCCCATCACTTAAATAAAATAATAATATTTTCTGATGCAAAATCTTGTCTTCAAGCTATCCTTTCAAACCCTTTTCGTTGTAAATCTAGGTTTCCAACAATTTTAAAAATTAGGGAAGAATTATTCAATTGCAAGCAAATAGGAATTGATATAATACTAGCATGGATTCCAGGTCACAAAGGAATAGCTGGAAATGAGTCAGCTGACTCATGCGCAAGGCAGGCAATCCAGGTTGGAACATCTGATCATTTTAAAATTTACCTCCATGACCTATGTGCAACAGTAAAGCCTCAAATGAATATTGCCTGGGCTAAGGAATGGCAAATTTCTAAGACCACTAAGGGTATATTTTATAGCGATATCCAGACAGATATACCAGCAAAACCTTGGTTCTTTAAATTTCGAAATGCAAGCAAAATTCCAACTTCAGTAGTATGTCGACTTCGGTTAGGACACGCATGTACTCCCGTTCATTTGGCCAAAATTCGGGTCAGGGATCACTCCTTGTGCGAATGTGGTTTGGACGAAGGAAACATTAACCACCTCTTTTTTGAGTGCCAGAAGCTGCGGCTATCACTCTATGATATCCTCCCTCATGAGATCCCCCGTCCCACTTCCCTAAAATCTCTCCTCTCACTTTGTCATACTCCTTTTGTGTACCTCCTATGTAAATTTATATCTTATAATAAGATAAAATTATGATTTATATTATTTACTAACTTAATATATTATATATAGATATATATATTTGTTATTTTTCTTACAGACATCATAGCTATATATTTTATTTTTATGTGTAGATAGAGCTGTGCTTATGTGATGTTTTTATTATTGTTTTAGATTATAAAATCTCTTGAATTTGGAAGCCAGCATTTGGATACTCCCATAAAACCATACCGTACCTACATTTGCAACAGATTATTCTCCGTCACTTGTCGGTCTAGTACACTCAGCACATGACATTGGCAAAATTGCGATATCGCTCAGTCGCAGAAGCCATAACCAAGAAAAGAAAGAAGAAAGAGATGTAATGTGTGATTTGACACAAATAGAGAGGTAAGTAAATTTACAAATCGAACTTATTTTTTACCAGCATTATGCTTTTATAAACAAAACACTACCAACTATATACCTACACCGTACCTACGCTACAGCACTGAAAGCATTTAGGCAACCTAAATCTATGCTATTGCACGCTTACAGTTAGTCCAAAATATGCTCTAGCCCACAAGTTGGCGTTGAAAAATAAATACAAAACGAAATCCCCTATGTAATCGAACTAGTTTTTATTGACATAAAATAATAGATCATATCATACAATTTATATACAACTGGGTAATGTTCTTTATGCCTAGTGAATAAATAAGCATAAGAAAATTAAGTACACACTCAGATTTTCATCGAACCGTGAGGTTCCGGACCAAAATGTTTTTCAAATTTGACCTTTTACCGTTGAATTGTAAATACGTAAGATGAATTCACAACTCTTAAGATGATTTTCACCAATCAATAAAAATGTACCATGTTTTATAATAAACACAACCGTCAAAAACGCCTTCCGTAAAGTATTTTCAGAATTGAACTTGTTATACGATAATAATTGCAGTATTGACCATAAAATATACCTTACTTTTACGGCGGTTTATATACGGTGATTATCACTATAACGTACGACTTAATCAGCCTCATCGAAAAGTCAATATTTAAGAAAGATCACAAAATACACCTTAAATGAAGACGAAAAGAAACATTCGCCTTCACTGACCTCGTTTAACGCCTTCTAGTTGGAAGGCGTTTTTGTACGTATTTACGTTTGGTCGGTTTTTCGCCTTATACCATATAAATTGGCCGTCATTAGGGCGCTTTTGACTTTAGATTTTTCTCAGTGTATATATAACGTAAGGGAACCTATTTTATTAACTTTTTGAGACAAACAATTACATTCCGTCATCCGTAGAAATTATAATCTTTGCGTCTTTCCAGCCCTTTAGAATGGCCGAATGCAAACTAGAGCACGGTAGAACAAACAGGTTGAGTTCTAGAACCGCTCCAAACGTAAAGTTTGTGACTTAACTATGTTTAAATGTTATATTTGCTTAGCATGAGATGGTGCTTGAAATCATAAATAGAAAGAATGCATGTTTATATTATTGTCGAAATGTAAAGAAATAAATCAATTTATTGGTGATTACAATAATTTTACGTCAGACATCATTTGTTATAAAATAAATATGAATGTATAATATAATATTAGACAGAGTAAGTACTATATTATACATTTTATTAATTGCGTAATAATTGTAATTGTTATTTATATACATCAACATAAGTATTGTACACGAAGTAAAAATATTAAATAAAATAATATTGTAATAATCAAATAATAAACAATAATTAGAGATATAAAAATAAAAAAAGGTGTAATCGATGTCACTATTATAGATTGTCTCACTTGATGGTAAGTATTAATTGCCTAAAGGTTGGCTATTACAAGCTAGATTGATTGCTAGACGCCTAGATTGGGCACAGCCCTTCAAGGAGAACTACCGGAACACAAGGCTATTTAAGATCATACATTAAACTTAACACGGCGTAACAATACAAAAAACTACGAAGTTTTAGGTCTAACTAAGCGGTCCAAATAAATAACGTAAAGCTGCGTTTCCTATCACGCGGATAGCCACCCGCGTTCGGATCTTGTCCGCATGCGGGCTGCCAGCATCCTATAATTCCAAACATGTTTTTCTATCACGCGCGCGGAACGAGGATTGGCAAACGAAATCTTTGTCCTGCGTGTGGCCAGGAGCGTGCTTTTACCCGCATGAGTCCGGTCCGCGCGCGGGCGAAAATACGCATGACAGGCAAAGAGCCCTAACGTATCACTTCAAACATGTTGATGTAACTTTTATTGAAACTATATTGGGCTACAGCGCACAAGCAAACTTTTATGGCACTTTGTAATACGTTTTGAACTCAGTTTTTATATAATATATAATTTCTGGCCAAGGCATCGGCACCCGTATCCTTGAATCAAAAAGTATATACGTAAATTGCTGCTCTATTAATATATAGGTAAACGTGATTTTTCGGTTAGCACGAGATAGTACTTGCGAACATATTTAGGAGTACCTACGTAGTTTTGCCATAGTACTACGACGGCGAATTCTTCACTTATTTATGGTTTTGTTTTTCCACCATCATAATCAAAATCACATTATTTGTTATATCAATTCACTGTGCACAAACCCACCTTATGTAGCTCTGCACTGCAAACAAAGAGATTCGTAAATACCACATAACTAGAAAAAAGTAAAAATATTCTACCACGTAAATAGCAAGTCCCTTATTTTTGACGTTCAAAACGATGTTCCTTGAACTTTCAACATATCAAAAAGGAACTCGGCGAAGTGCCTCTTACCGTATTTTGTTGAAGTCGAAGCGAAATTTTCTAAGAAACTCAGGAATATACTAAAGCTTTCTCGTGTCGCGCGATATGATGAAGTACGAAACTAAATTTTGTTGGAAGTACGTGATCCAGGTTTAAAAGTGTACACATGCTTCTTTGAAGAATTCAGAACGTGATGCTACGTTCGAGTAACTTTATTAAAGACATCTTTCCTCTAAAAACACATTTTATACACAAATATTGTATTCAAGAAAGAGTCTTGCTCGTTTTTTTCGTAGAAAACTCAAAACGTATTTTCGACTACGATCAAAATGGCTCGCATTGCATTTGGGATCGTTTAATTGAAATTATTTATGTGATAGACAGTATAAGATATTGGAAAAAACCGAAGTCTTTTCTTTGGTTTCTTTGGACACACTCTTCTACTCACTTTCCGAAATTGTATGCCGGTAATGGACAATATCGCCTTTTAAAATATGTGTTCTTTTAGATAGATACTGTATCAGCCGGATTGACCACTGCTGAAATCAGCCTCCTCCATTAAGGGGATGTTTACCATAATTACCACGTTTTGTAGGCGTCTTGGTGATTGTAGTTTATGATATCAGGTCCTCAGAAGGCACTACTGCCCACCTTCCAGTATTTTACCTTTGGTCGCCTCTTACGACACACAGCAATGGGAGTACATAGGTAGCAATGGGGGGTGACATTCTAGCCCTGCATTCCACTGGGCATAATTAATTAAACATTTACATACATACATATTATCACAACTGTATATCTCCTAAGAGTATAAAGGCGTCTCTGTCTGTACTCACATTTGCCAAATATGTATGGTCCCAAATGTAAACTAAGCTATAGCTTTTTATCAGAAAACTAAATATCTATCCGATTTGGGGATTGAACCTACAACTTCAACATTTCAAAGCGACGTTTAACGCCACAGGACTAACGGTTTGTTTTTATTAATTATTTTCTGTCTAAATATCAAAATATATCCTAATTCTAATTTTTAAAATACATTTTATTTACGAACCCGAAGCATAGGTTTTAACTTCAAGAAATGTCCTCAAAAATGCAAAATGTCACCGAGTTTGAACAGTTGTTTTTTTTTTTTATGTTATTGTAACGGAACAAGCTCGAGGCCCACCTGATGTTAAGTGGACTAACCTCTGCCTATAACAGTTGCAATTTATGACAACTCACGAATTGCACTGCGCCCGTCACAATGAGACATAGTTGTTAAGTCTCATTTTGCCTGTAATTTCACTGGCTCTCAAGGACTTCTGTCGGAACACACCTTTCGGTGCTTGGCGACAGATTTTCTACTTGAAGGTGGTCGCTAGCCAGGCGGGCATTCGCAACACGCCCTTCCACCATGCGGTGAAGCTCAAGCTCTGGGCGGGATTCGAACCATGGACCTGCTGCGCGGCAGTCCATAGCCAATGCCACTGAGCCATCACTGCTTCAAAATATGGTGGTCCTGACGATGCCAACTTATTAACTCACAATGATCATCTTCTTAGTTTCGCTGTGTGCTACAATTTCAGTAATTAGCGTAATAAAATTCTTCTAAGATATATGTACTCGCAGTAAGACAAATTAATAAGGCTATATAAAGTCCGCAAACTACTGTAACATCTGACAATGACGTATGGTAACTGCGTAATATATTCATGGCATAACTTTGGATGATCTGACCCTAAACTAATAGGTGGGACGGCTGTTGCATACAGGAACCGAGAACGAGATGTCTTGTGTTGTCAATTGTATGCGAGGCCAGTGATTCAATATTCTTGGGCACCGTACCTTTAAGCTGGAGTGAATGTGTCCGAATATCTATTTTGAAGGTTATCACCACTGAGACCTCTGGCATGAAGCTTTTGTAAGACCTTTGCCAGAAAAGCATGAAGCGCACCTGCTTTTTATCAAACATTTTTAGAGCCAGTTCCTATTTAAAGTTTTCATTTCATTTAACAGCGGGAAATTCAAACTTTCTAACTTGTTTTTAGCTATTTTGCTAGTTTTTCTCACTATTGTACGTGATCGCGTAATTCTCGAGATTCATTAAAGATCTTAACATTACTTATATTACTTTACATTACGTACTTCTTTAAGGGAATATATACATAGCGCATTGCATACAAACGTTCTTTGGTTATACGTCCTAGTTATGAATGAAATTCTATTGTTATCATTATCGCCGATGCCAATGGGTTAAACACTGCAATTGTGTAATATACCCGTGTATTACACAATTGCAGTGTTTCTTAAACAATAATTATCATAGATAGAATAATCATGATGATATTTATCATGATAAATATAGGCTGTTATTTGGTAAATATAATCAATTTTAATTTCTTACTCATCAATTTGACAAATTTTCACTATAAATAACTATTCAAAAAGCGAAGCTTTTGAGTCGCTTTTCTTATATAGCTGATAGGCTAACCTTTGACCACTATCTCACCTGATCGTAAATGATGATGTGGTTAAAGAAGTTGAACAGGTTAATCTTAAATGACTGGCTCTCAAGAACAACTGCTGGAACACACCGATAGGTGCTGGGCAACAGATTTTTTAAAGGGCAGTAGCCAGCAAGGCGGGCATTTGGAAAATGCCTAACCACCATGCTATAAAGACTGCCATCCAACAACAACAAGATAATAACCAGGACCGACGGCGTAACGTGCCCTCCGAAGCATGGAAGCACTCAGTAGTAATGCCAGTAGGGATCACCCATTGAACTCATGACCGCAGCGAACTTTGTTTAATCTAGTTGATTGGTTAAGCAAACTACTTTTTAGATACGTAAATCTTGTATTATTTTAATTTTTATGGTAGTAGTTTTTTATTATTTAAAAAGCTAACCACGTGGATATTTACTCAACTCATCGAAAGACCTGTACCGAGAGTGGTACAGGTCACGCTTTGCCAAATAGAAATTAAAAAAGTAGACATATATTTTTAAGTAGTCAACAAACTAAGAACGTAAGCACAGTTTTAAGTTACATTTTGAATCAGGATTTTTCAGAGGCAAGATATTCCCATCCCTTTAATGCAGTTGAGGACGAAGAGGATGATGTTCCACAAATCTATCTACCAGTTGGTTAAATTTTGTGTGTATTTATTTCCGAGTTTATATAATATCTCAAAAATTACAACATAATAAAAATATCCCAAATGGTTAGATGTGTATTGTTTTTTTTTTTTTTTTTTTTTTTTTTTTTTATGCATGATGGGTTAGCCTTTGTCCACTATCTCACCTGATGGTAAGTGATGATGTGGTCGAAGATGTTGTTCTGGCTAACCTAGAAGTACTGGCTCTCAAGGACAGCTGCCGGAACACACCGTTAGGTGCTTGGCGACAGATTTTCTACTTGAGGGTGGTAGCTAGCCAGGCGGGCATTCGCAAAATGCCCTACCACCATGCTATAACGACTGCCATCCTAAGACAACAACCGGGACCGGGAACGTGCCCTCCGAAGCACGGAAACGCTCAGTAGTAATGTCACTAGCGGTCACCCATCCAACTCATGACCGTGGGCGACGTTGCTTAACTTTGCTGATCGGTTGAGATTAGCTAAGTAACGCTACGAGCGCTTCAAAAAGCCTTAATCGATTTAGATGAAATTTGGAATAGTTTAGGTCATTTGTCAACAAGTTGGATGTTTTTAATAACCACCACCATTACTTGTCATCGTTGTCTATACAGTTGACACAACAGTGCGCAACCAGTTAATATAATATACAATACAATACAATACAAAACTCTTTATTGCACACCATTATTATATAAAGTAAAACAATCTTATAAATAGTATATTCTTAGACTATGGTAGCAATGGGCGGTCTTATCGCATATAGCGATTTCTTCCAGACAACCTTTGTATGGACAGAATCAGATTTTAGGTGTCACGGTGGTAAACAAAGAATTACATACAATACTGATAATTACTAAATACATACATATTCACATACACATATCCAATAATATACATACATACATACCAGTGTAATGCAAATAATAAACATGATATCATTGTAAGTAGTGTTACATACTTGATAAATAGAGATTTTTTACCATTGTTTTGAATATTGCTAGTGATTTAAGCGTGCTAAATATATAAAGCTATAATAATATACTTAATAGAATTTCGCAATGCGCTTCGATATCGCATTTTCTATTTAATAAGACCAATGGGTTTGGCAATCAGATCCAATATCTGAAATGGTATTCGATTATTGGAAGTGGCCGTTTAACATCCGCGCATTTAGAGGTGCTGCTGCCAACATTACTTTAAACTTACTATTTTTCTCCTTTGTTGGTCTAAAGAAATGATAAGGTTAGTAGAAAGTATGTTTACGTTTACGTTGTTACGTTCATGGAGCTCGTTGCCACTCGAAATAAAACGTGCACCCTCTATATATTCAAAAACCTTGTTAAAAGTCACTACCTTTCTTGATAACTATTATATATATTTATATATATATATATATATATATATATGGTATACACTATTATATTATATACTATATGTCTGTATGTAAGTATATATGTTTATATTTATATACATCCGTCCATATTTATTTATAAATATCCCTTTTATATGGTTATCTGGAAGAGATCTCTCTCAGCGATAAGACCGCCTTTTGTCACACCTACTCTTAGTTATTGTTTAAAGTTTGTAAATTTTTAATGTGTCAATAATGTGTTATCTATCTATATATTTTTAGTAGTAGTTAAGCAGGCATTTCACAGCAGTCTCACCTGGTGAAAAGCAACGATGCCGTCGACGGGGGAACATGCTAGCCTAGAATCAATCATCTTTTACATCAGTTGCTAACTGTTGAATTCAAAACCAAATTGATAAGAAAACTGAGATAATGTTAGGTTGTTACATACTTTAGCAGTTATTAAAGTGCAAGTGTCAGGTGTTTGTAAGGTGTTAGTAAGAACAAGAATCATAAAGGTGGAGTTAAAGGCCTTCGTGCATATTTTTAGTACACCGTCCATACAAAAATATCCTGTGTATTTCGATGTCTTCATCGATCGCACATACACATTTCCGAAATAAAGTCTTAATCGGTAAATGTTTAGCTTGATGGGAACTTAAGATTGACGACTTCTAGGTTAGCCTGAACAACATCTTCGACCACATCATCACTTACTATCAGGTGAGATAGTGGTCAAAGGCTAACCTATCAGGAATAAAAAAAAAAAAAAAAAAAAAAAAAAAAAACAATTACCAATTTGGAATTGGAAAACATTTACATACGAGTGAAGCCATTGAAATAAAAGCTAACCAAACACCTAGTGTGACTTGAGTTATCAAGATGGATCTAATGATATATCATATATCAAAATCGATTAAGCTGTTTAGAAGTTATAGTGGAATAAAGTAATCACAATCATACATACATGAATCCTGAAAACATAACACTTCTATTTTGGGCAGTCGTGTAATGAGGTTAAGATTTTAAAGCAGATGCACACTTAGTTTTCGTGCATAAACAATAGCACCAGCACATGACAGTAGTTAGAGAGTTCGTCCAAAAAGATAAACATGGCGCCCTACTATTAAGTTCTGACCATTAATACATTTTAATGCTGCCACATTGACATATAGCACGTTCTCCTAAGCGCGAACTTTTAAATAAAAAAGGCATAATAGAGGCAACAGATGACGTCATCATTTAATTTTTAATATTACGGCATTGTATAAGTAAATTTTGTATTATATATTGTGTTTGCACTGTCACAGAGAGGGAAGACATTGTTTTAATGCTATATACCTAACTAATACATACATTTTAAATTGCGTCGACATTTCAGTCCTTCGGAAATTGACATTATAAAATTAATAACTTTTCGTTTTGTGTTCGCGATTAAAACGCATAGAGAGTAACCTATAATGAAACAGAGACATGTTTTATTTTTACAACTTGACAGGATTTAGTGATATGAGCCTTTATATTGGAAGTGGTCATATATAGGTTACCTAATTAAACAAATAATTAAACCTAATTACCTATAATTAAACCTAATTCAACCGAATTAGGTAGGTTGTTTGTTTAATTAGGTTAATTACCTAATTCTACTTACCTAATTAAACAAAGCTCTCATCTCTGGCGTGAAATTCATAATTTATACAGGTTTTTAGTATATATTTATACTTAATTATGGAAATTGCGTGGTATTAAAACAATTTTTCTCGTATTATCTTGAAAAGTTAATGCGGATAAATGATCAATGCAGATAATTCCAGTACCTAAAAGCATCAAAGATATTAAAATTTAACTTTTACTCGTAACAAACGCACACAATCGATTCAATATTTAATGGAAAATTTACATGTAATTTTATATATCATAAAAAAACTCGTATATTACGTATTCTATGTACTTAATACAATAAATTGTAAGTTTTATTTCCCGCCACAACCGTCAGCGTTCATTACCCGCGAAAGACGTCGATGTATGACTTGAATGCTTTAAATTGAAAAAAATCTCAACTTATCAATCAGTTTTTATTCATCTAGTAAAGACAATATGTGTCTTATTTCGATGGCAACGTAAACGAAATCTAAGGCGTAGTTTATTCTTTACCTTCTTGTGCTACTGTTGAGAATAAAAAGGGGGAAGATACACTACAATAAACAAACACAGGGTGCGTTCACAAACTCAAAAAATACCGTAATACTGAATTTTTATTCCACCCTCAGGTCTCTATCTCACCAGGATATACTCGTAAACGTATAGTGCACCATTGGTATAATCTCTTTGCAATTAGACCTATAGTTCTTAACTTTGGTATTTTGTTTATACCTGTATAGATATGAATTTATATCTCTATTATTAAAATGTTTTATATATACAGGGTTATTGGTTAATCGACCTATTCTTGCTAGGAGATTGTAGGGGAGGTTATTACCGATGAATTAGAACATTGTCCCTAAGCAAATGTTGACCATTATTGAAGAAAAAATTGTAAGGTTATTTTCATTTTATCTAGATCATAGGTGATCGAAAATAATTCAAAATAATACTGTAATAAAAACTATTTCTTGTTATCTAACTTTTATTATTGTTTAATTTAGGAGACATAATAAGCACTCCTTAACAACACGAAAACTAGAAATGTATGTCCAAATTACAAAATACCAGACGGATACATAAACAATTTTAATAATTTTAATTAATGAGATACAAAAGAAACAGGAAGATGACAAGGTTATGCAATTATCTCAAGTCGTATTAAAGCATATCACTAAGTACCAATATAATAAACATATATACTATAGGTACGTATATAGGTACACAACAATGTAATGTAGGTTCCCACTAACATGTCATTGCGGTCTGTCTCCGGTCAGACCCACATCAGTCGAGACGGACACGAATACGACACGACGGATGTTATGTGACGTCACAACACATCACAACAATAGCCACAATCATTAATAAGAAAAGAAAGAAGCGAGGCAGATTTGAACCGGGTTACCTTACCTACTTCGTAAGACTGTGGTAGGTCATACACCAGCTAGAAACAACTGACAATAACATAATAGGTATGTTGTATAGCGCATAGTGCGATGTATTCCTTATTTCCGTACTCGCCTATTTCCATTTTAGTCATTACCAAAGGCTAGCTTGACGTATTTTTACAAATTTTTGGAGCGCAAAATGTTTCGTCCCGGGCGGGAATCGAACCCGCGTCCTCCAATTTCACGCCGGATGGCTAATCCACTCGGCCACCGGAGCCTCCACCATAAGGAGTGATTTCTTTGAAACACAATTCCGCATAGTGTTCCCGTGATCATCGCAGCATTCGTGCACGTCGGTCCTCTCCACAAAGAGATTCTAGCTTCATCAGAAAACAATACTTTATTCCAGTCCTCCAAAGTCCACAACTGACCGTCCACAAGGTAACTTCTACTCATCTTACTTTTTCAAGGCATCTTTTTCAGCTCACACTTGACATCTTACGATTTCACAACGCCTGACTCACCAAAAAGCGGTCATCTCTTGGTTCTGTGCATCTGTTTCTTCCCGAACCGGATCTTCTTTTGACCGAACCAGTGTCTTGACACCGTTGCCTCACATTTAGCCGCTGTGACACGTAAGTTTGCAAACAATCTTCTTCAAGTAGGGGTATAATTTTACCGGCTCTTATCGCTTTATCAGTCATAAATCAGAAAGTGGTATTTAATGTAAGAAGTAAGATTAAATTGATTAATTTGCAGAAAATATCTAAAAACTTTAAAATTTAAGTAATCAGTAAAAAAGCTGTTAGCGCCATTAGTGAATCAATTTTACAATAATCACGAATCACGCCATGATGCTTCAAATAACATGCCAATACATCGACAAATTATTAAAACTTCTTTATATACATTCATTGAAGTAAAGAATAAAATGTAAAGTGCCCGTTCTTTTTTTAATACGCGTGTAGTATATGTTGAGAAATAAAACGCCATAAATAAATCTGTTTCGATGTATCTTCCGACGCACACAAAACCATATTCGATCTTTATAAGTATAATGAACCATCGTTGAATTATCTTGCAGTAGCGCAAAACGGTATGCAAAAAATGGAAAAGATGATTCAACGAAGTACTAGTGTACTAGTTTATTTGTATATAAGAATACATATCTTAATGTAGACGTCTATTTTGAGAGCACCCGTGAGATAAAATGAAAATAGTTTAAAATAATATACTCAGCTGGTAATCTACAACAGCGCATTCATCTCCTTTCTAGAAACTATCACCAAACTAATTGAGCAGTTTCTTGCGCAATCTAGCTCTGAAATCTCCCACCGTCTCGTTCAGGTGCTAAATGAAATAGTATTTCCGCTTCCAGTTTGCATTCATCTAATCCCGGACTGGGCAGTAACTCAGCGGACATTCCGGGAACGCCAGGATAACGGGATAACTTCGAATGGCCTCTCTAATACACCGGAATAAATCTACGAGAATGAATCAGTCACTACTACGAGCGGCTTGGAGACTAAGGTGATGGTGTGGACTTTTGGTAATGATACAGTATTGGCAACTTAGATGAGGTTTAACCAATTTAACAGCGTTGCGCGGATTAGCTTTGTAAGTATATAAGGAGTTGGACGAAATGAAAACGGAAGAATTTAACACGTAATTTGTGATGTCTTGAAGAAAACGTTACTTACTGCTTTCTAAACTAACTTAAATACATTGCGAACTCTATTATTTTAATATAAATAGCATGAAATAAATTTATGCAAATATTAGCACCTATGCATCTTTCAAAATTACATATACCGTATAAATTAGTCTATATACTTACACATTTAAATTCAGATTATATTTTAAAATACATGTGGTATATAAAATACCGTTAGATTAGTGACCTACAAAATAACTAGCTTAAAAGTATCATAATTCTTTACTTGTGTCCAATTTGATTAAAATTACTCATAAATGTAGCTATATAGATATATAAGTGCCGATTTTGGCGTGAGTGATTTCATGTTTTTAGCAGCAAACGGCTTCGCGCGCGGCACTCTAATAACAGTTAGCGTAAAAATATAAGAAACAGACACTATTTCTCATAACTAATATCACTAGGGAATTTTAATATTATGATATATATATGAATCCTCAGCAGGTACAGAAAAACATACAGATCAAAACATCAAAGCTTAAAAGTCAAGGCACAAATGCTATGAAAAGAGGCAGAGGTTCTGACCTATATTTTACCAGCAAAAGCTCATGTAGGTACGTTCAAAAGGAATAATAGACATTCCATTCCACTCATTACTTTAAAAAGCGGGGAAGATGGAAATAAAGCGAATGCATTAGGAACAGTAAATTCAACAAGAAAGTGGTGCAGGTTTTTTCGTTTACAACTGTTTTAAGCTGTAGATACAGTGAGATCTTTATTTTAATAGACTAAACGTTATGAATGATGGTGTTGTTTCTTTTTATTCCTCACTATTTTCAGTGATGCACACTGCTAACAAAACCGATTGTCACTCATTCATAACATCGACAAGAGGTAAAATTACTTAACTCATCCAGGTATATATTTACAGTTCATAGATTAAAAATTTTAAAAATTTCTTTTTTTTTAGATTTATTTACAAAAAGGGTATATGAATGTAAAAAATGTATGATCAAGTAGGTAGCACCGCTTACATATGAAGAAACTGAAATGCTACTTCAGGCATAGAACATATAATAATACTACGCTTCAGGTTCAATAGGGTTCAACAACTCAGCGCACATACACAGACACACTACCACACCTCCTCGCACACAAACTAACATACAAACAAATACACCCTCATGCTTATTTTTTTCACAATCACAAGTAACTCGTAAAAAAATCTATGTTATGAAAGAGCAGGGACTCCTAATACAGGCATTCTGTGCTTAAAAGGAATCTCTGGTCGCTTAATTAGTTTTGTATATTTTTTGGGTACTGAAATAAACATTATTATTATTATTAAAAATTGTAAAAACTACTCGATCGTGACAGGATGGGTATCGATAACAAAAACAAAAATAAATATTTAAAAAGTCTTATATTTAGTTTAGTTAATTTTATTTTGTACGCCTTTATTAACAAAATATTACGAACTATATACAATACACAAAGCTTCTACAATAAAAGCATTCATACAACCTATAAGTCGTTGCAGACTCACAGGCAGTCCTAATGCTCCAGCCGTAGTTTGCAGCGTACCCAGCATGCTGGCGGCATTGCCTCGTTAAATTGAAATGTTTATTCGTTGAGCCAAATAGATGCCAGCATTTTAATCATGCGTCGCATTGACTCTGATAAGTTTCAGAAAATTTATATATAGATATAAAGCGCCAAGCTCTCTTCAAACGCAATTGTGAACAAAATCTGCGGGGCCAGCACGTTAACATCCATTTCATCAATACGTAAACCCTCACTGATGCCTTAATCCTCGAAAGCCTTCGGGAGATCAATCGGCAAGCTGTCATCGACCGAACGCAAATATTCGTTATCGTTATATCGTTGTTACTAAAATAAACAAACAGTATACATTTTCACGATAAAATTTTGCTCGTAAGTTTTAATAGATCTCTTTTTGTCATTGTTTCAAGTTTTAATTAAACTGTGTAGTGAATCTTAAATGTTTAGTGGCGCTTCAAAAAAATGTTCATTAGACTACAGAGTGTTTGTAAGTAACGATTAAAGCTCGAATTGCTTTTCTACGAATTTTCAGAAGCTCGTAACTTAGCCATTTGATTTGATTTCAAAGAATCTAATATTCCTATATCTTTTTTTTACTTTGGTCTTTGGCAATATTCGACAAAAGCTATGTCAAGTGTCCAATTGGCTAATTTATTAAGTTTTAGTTTTAGCCCTTGGTGCAACTGTTGTGGATTCATGAATCGATTGGAACACGCAGTTTGGGCTGAAAAAAGGTGTTTTAGAAAAACAACAATGAAAGATGAAAGATGGTTTACACACGAAGTGTTTCACACTATAATATTCATACTTAAGATATTTGCATACCAAAAAGTCCATTTATTTTATTCGGTTTGGGATTTTCAGCGAATGACCGTCTTGTACATGACTGGTTTTTGTTATTAGTTATTTTACTTTATACTTAGCAACAATTCTGACATTATAGAATTGCCGTTTTTAGGTCAGAGCAAAAATAAAACGTTTCATAATCACGTGTCATGGGACCAACCTTTATTATAGGGTACCTGGAGCTGCGGGTTCGAATTCTTCTATTATTATTTCATCTAGATAATGTCACTTTCTGTCGTATACTCTGTAGCAACATTATAAGATAAACGGCTACCTACATAAAATAATCGTGAATTCCATGTGTAATAATATAATTTTTTAATTCGTCATCATTTAGTATATTATTGAGTTTAGAATTATAACAAAAGCAGTTTTAAATAACATCTAACAAACATCTCTTAAATCATTCCAAAACTAGATCACTTATCATAAATTGACTAGTACATGAACACCCTTCAAAATACGTCACAAAACTATCTTTCGCATTTCCGTTCATCCCTCGTGTCATAGAACTCACCCCGTGGCAACAAAAGTGAGAGTCACCACTAAGCTTGTGATTGTACCCTTGTCAATCAAGTAATAGACCCTGCGAGGGGTGTTTAGCTGAGTGATAGAAAATTGTTCTGGTAATATTAATGCTCAAAACTGGCAATGGGCAGTATCCATAACAAAAGGTATGTGATAAATGTATCACAACGTTATGTTATTAAAACATATGTTGATTTAAATTGTTTAGATGACAAAGAAATCTTCAGAAGCAGTTCGGAATTTGGAAATGTTCCCGGTTTATGGAAACAGACTCGCCGTTCTTAACCGATCAACTAATATAGGCAACTTCCCCTGCGGTTCTTACTTGGATGGGTGACTGTTTGGCGTTACTACTGAGCATGCACATTGTTCAGAGGTCACGTTAAGCCTTCGAACTTTGTTGTGTTATTATAGCCATAACAGCATGAGCTCTTAAGAATAAACCCTCAAACTCTATTAATATAATATAGTGCGCACAGTTACACTCCAATAACTAATAAGTGTTGTCATATCTTGATATTATGGTCATTGACAGTGAATGACAATCTATCCTGTAAAAAAGCGTAATGAACCGCTCGTAGCGAAGTTTACTTAGCTGTTCTTAACCATTCAGCAAAATTAAGCAACATCGCCCGTGGTCATGAGTTGGATGGGTGACCGCTAGTGACATTACTACTGAGCGCTTCCGTGCTTCGGAGGGCACGTTAAGCCGTCGGCCCCGGTTGTTGTCTAAGGATGACAGTCGTTACAGCATGGTGGTAGGGCATTTTGCGACTGCCCGCCTGGCTAGCTACCACCCTCAAGTAGAAAATCTGTCGCCAAGTAGCTAACCGTGTGTTCTGGCAGCTGTCCTTTAGAGCCATTACTTCTAGGTTAGCCTGTACAACATCTACGACCACAACATCACTTACCATCAGGTGAATTAAGGCTAAACTAACAAGAATATAAAAAAAAAAAAGGTGATGGTGAAAAGATGACTGCAACACTCAAAAGTGTGAAATAACTTGTCGTAGTCGGTACCATGCGCACAATGTTGTAATAAGTTACCTATGAACTATTATGGTACCGACTTCCACAGGTTATTTCAAGTGATGAATTCGGTACGATATTTAAGAAAAAATATATGCTACATAGAAATTGCATTCTATGTATGGAAGTGTGCCCAGTTCCTGAAACGTTTGTTAACGTTTTGATCAGTTAACAGACTAAGGGCCTGTTTCACAATGTTCGAGTAAGTTCCGGTTATACTACCCAGAACATATTTAATAAATAAAACACTATCTTTGCGTTGCACAGTCATCGATTTAGCCTATCCATCGGTTAAAGCTTGAAACGCGCTGCATGTTAACTGTCATTTTTATCATTCAGTTATTTTATGTTCTGGTTCTCCCTAAATACTAAACTCATTGGTATAGTATATCTTTGTCAAGTAATCAAGTCCTTGACATGTTTTAAAAATGAATGAAGAGAGCAATATTAAAAACAAATTATGTCCTGTAGCTTGGCGTGGAAAGTGCATATGAAACTTTTACGGTACACATGATAAATCTTGAAAATCCCTGCTTCCAAGCGTCGCTTCGCAAACATAGGAGTAAGACTGCCCGCGGTGATATTTCATACAGGCTCTTTGAAATGTCTCTGCGGCCTACGCGGGCTGGGCTTTGTTTATCCGGTAAAACTATTTCTGTGGTAGTTTCAGAGAATGTACGGAATATAGTGCAGCTTTGCAAGAAATATGCAATAAACTTTTTTCTTCAGTTATGTAATTACAGTTATCTGGTGATTATAACGCAAGTAGATATTTCGAACGAGCATTGCGAAGGTTTCTGTTGAACGTCAATGGTTTCATGCTGAGTATAGTGTGGTTCATTACTCAATTTCATCAAAATTTAATCAAAAATTATTAAATGAAAATCTAAAACTATGGTAAGTTTGTACTTACTTCTGAGAACAAAATTCATTTTTGTTCAAGTAAAATTTCAAATTTTTCGTACTGAACGCATTCTACCTATGTTACATAGGTGTAGGACAATCTATATGACGAGTTAGAATTCAAAATTTCTTTTGGTTTAAGTTAGGACACCAGTTGTTAGTTATTCTTATATGCTAAAGTGCGTACAATTCGGTACGTTGCGATATCCCAGTTCGCGAAGAACTATATAAACTACTTTATACTTTCAAATGAAAAATATATAAATATAACAACAATTAAGGGAAACGTACGCATTTTCCATACAAGCGTATTTTCGTCATGTGTTCAAACTACCTGAAATTTGGCATGCATTATGATAATAAAACGAAAAACTGGCAAACCTTGTGCATAGATATTAGGCTCAAGAATAAGCGTGCAAAATTTCACCGAGTTTGAACACTTGGTATTTAAAATAATATGACGAAAGTATGTTTCTATGGAAAGCGCTATGAAGAGACTTCCCTTAAATATAGGCTTAAATGTAGGCCAAAACAGGCTTTTGTTAATAGAAGAGCTACCTAGGTAATATAATATACCTAGACAAAGTACCAAGATGATTGTATATAGAATATATAGGTAGGTTGTCACACTACAAACCACAATTCCTCTATCGATGGTTTGCGGCTAAATCCTACGCCTCGATTAACGTATCTACCTAATAATACCTAACAGGTTTCATTTTTCCCCAATTATTATATATATTATAATTCCTTGCCGTCAAAATGTCCAATTAAGAGGACACTTCAAAGGCCCTCATAAGTAGAACAACTCGAGGATTTCCCTATAGAGTACCCTTTAATCATGACATGGCAAAGACAGGGATCTTGTTAGCGAAACACACATAGACGATTTTATAGTAT
This sequence comes from Plagodis pulveraria, assembly GCA_963890685.1. Taxonomy (NCBI): domain Eukaryota; kingdom Metazoa; phylum Arthropoda; class Insecta; order Lepidoptera; family Geometridae; genus Plagodis; species Plagodis pulveraria. Next base: position 20,421,302 of record OY982956.1, on the reverse strand, counting down.
CGGATCGTCTGGCATCAAGCCAAATCGTTGTATAGGATTAAACGAAGGGTTACTGAGTAACCTGTGAGAGACAGTTATAATCTTGGTGAAAATATTCCTATAAATTTATTTATATCGATGGTAATAATGTAACACCTTACATACCAAAGTCAAAAGTTTTATTTAGTTTACTTAGGTTCAGAGAATTAATTATCATGATAATATTAAACATTTTTTTTTTTTTACCGGCAGTAAGCCTTTTATTAACAAAACACTACGAACTATATATGACACTTCATCTGCTACAGTTAAAGTATGTAGACAAGCCATTGCAGACTCACAGGCAGTGCAAATGTTCCCACTGCCAGCAGCAGCGAGCCCAGCATGCTGGTAGCATTGTCCCGTTGCATTGCGAATTTCCCAACTTCGTTCGGATTGTATGCCAATATATAGGGTACAAATAAAACATTACTCAATCGCTTGGTTACATCACAATATATCAACTATTATTATTCATGCATTTTGCGCATAAAAACACTTAAGTGTGTCGGATTATATATTTTAATCGGTATAGTTCAAAATTTTCTTACCTTTGTAATTTAGAAAAAAAAAAGATACAAATTCCAGTTCATACAATAAGTATTACACTGTTACGCCGTCGCGGGCCTACCCACGTGTCATCGCTTGCCAATGGTGACACGGCTTTAGTGATCTACAGAGATTGAAATGGTTTAGAAATTACTGAGTATGAAATGTTTTAAATTGGTTTTATGATTAGGTAAATCGTTCGTCGTGTGAGGGTTGAAAGACAATTATTCAACGATGATTATGGTTTGATTACCGAAGTATCTTGATATATTCCATATCGTTCTGCTTTCTCTTCGTACGTAAGATATGTTAACCAATGTAAGCCGTGTACAAAACGTTTGTACAAATCATTTTAATGGTGAGATCGAAGGTAGACAACGCATTTGGTACAATAATGTTTTTTTTTTTTTCGTTTTTAAAAAGTTACTGCAAAACGATAGGTTACTGCCCAGAGGGCCGCGAGTCGTGTCGTAGAAAAAAAAAATCTAAGTAAGTATAAGATGTAGTTTATGCATTAACTATTTCACTTGTCGAAGGTTAGCATTTGAAATTTGGCTCTTACTTAAACTTAAAAAGTACTTAAAAATGAATAACCTAACTGGAAATTATTTATTTTCGTTAAACGTTTTATCGTTCCATTGAAAATAAAACTGTAGGTTATATATATTTATGGAATCCTGTTTTAACAATATCTCTTACATTGAAATCGGATAGGCCGTTTAGAAGTTACGGTGGAATAAAGAAACTCACAAACATACATACATGAACCCTATAAACATAACTCTCCGTTTTTTGGGTAGTCGTGTAAAAATAGCGTGCATGGTTGGTGAAAAAGGTCCGGCAATCATTTCATTTTCTCATGTTAAGCATCACACCGTGGTATCTACACTGGTCAGCAAATAAACCGAGCCACCTGCTACCTAGGAACTCTGATTCGATTTTCTCAAAAAGTATAAAACTTACAACTATCAAAGTTATACCTACAATAAGTGCGTTTCATGGTGATTAAAATGATTACAAATTAATTCGAAAGTACCGTCAACTCACATTGTAATCAAGCAACAAACACAATGCTAACGATTTGCTCTGTTTTCACCAGAGTTTCAAATTAGCGTTTTTTTTCTCTACAATGAGGGTAGTCGGATATTTCTTATCATTTCTTTAGTTTTTGTCCATCGTTTGCTCAGACGCGTGTGTTTTTGCTACTTTTTTCGATTAATAATGGATACAACACCTCAGGAAGCAGCTCAAGCTGTAGCATTACTTCAAGCAGGCATTGCGCAACGTGAAGTCGTTCGAAGGCTTCGAATCAGCAGATCTTCGGTGCAACGAGTTTACAGACGATACCCAGAGACTGAAGCATTCGATCGCCGTCCAGGTACGGGCAGACCTAGGGCTACATCAGCAGCAGATGATCGTTATATCCACCTTACTGTTCTGCGAAATCGCCACCTCAACGCAGTTCTAGTCCAACAAAGTCTGCGTGACGAACGCCAAGTGGTCATAAGTTCAGATACCGTCAGAAGGAGACTTGCTGAACGGAACCTGACCCCAAAAAGAGCTGCAACAGGCCCAGCATTAACGGTAGCACACCGTCAAGCACGACTTGAATTTGCTCGAGAGCATAGGGATTGGACATTAGAGCAGTGGAGTAATGTACTCTTCACTGATGAGACCAGGGTGAGTCTACATGGAAGTGATCGACGTCAGAGAGTATATCGTCGCCCTGGAGAACGTTATTCTCTGTGTTGCATCGAGGAACTTATGGAGGAGGATCTGTAATGGTCGGTAGCGGGTGGCTCGGTTTATTTGCTGTCCAGTGTATATTGTATTGAATATACAAGTTAAATTTATCGAAGATTAATTTCAAAAAGTGTGTTTATTCAGTCAAATTATCAAACACAATATATGTAAAACACCTATTATATAATATTGTACGCCGCATCAGGCAAGATATGGAGGACATAAAACCTCGATTAAGACCATATTGCAATAAACATTCTATATTCTTGATTTGAGAGCACTATATATGTTTCGTGGTTAGCATACAAATTGTGCAGTAGGAGTATCTTACTACTTGTATACTCATACTTTCACGAATATTGTAACCGCCATAAGGAGAAGAAAGCATGTTCGCTGCGAACAATGCTCCTTGAAAACAAAGGTTTCATTTCGTAGGATCCTGCGGAGTATCGATACGTGGTCTGGCTCTCAGGAGAGGTTGAATGAATGCTTGCTTCAGCTGAATGTGTATATTCTGTGCAGTGTGTATTTTATACTGCAAGCTCACGACTTTGTTCAGCACATGTTGTAGAGTTAGAGCGGAATTTTCCAAACAAAATCCGTGAAAGGCTGAGAAATGCTTAAGTAATATCTTACTATCATGTATGTAGAAAACTGATACCAAAAATCTAGTATCTCGTAGTGCCTTTTTCAAAAAGACATATGTATGAAATCTGCTTATAATTGAGACAGAAAGATACGTATATATTTATTAGGTTAGTTGATAAGCTATAATATGCAAATGTTAATTATTGGAAAAGCGTATCATTAGTTTTCTGTAAACATGTCAATCATTCCTTTTTTCGTTCCGTTGCAAAATATTTTTAAAATTGATTGTTGTGTTTAGAATTCCTGAATTCTACCTTCAACATTATAGTTACCCAGGGTGTTATTTTTTTCGTTTGAATAACTATAGTTAACTATGCCTAAATGTTATTCTAGCGTTACTAGATTGACAGAGATAGACAACATTTTTGACATATTACAAATTACAAAAAATATAACACAAAACATGATATCAACATGTTACAATTAATTAATAATATTAATAAAGCTGTGATGGCTCAGTGGCATTGACTATTAGCAGGTCCATGGTTCGAATCCCGCCGCGGGCTTGAGCTTCACCGTATGGTGGAAGGGCATTTTGCGAATGACGGCCTAGCAAGCGACCACCCTGAAGTAGAAAATCTGTCGCCAAGCACCTAACTGTGTGTTCCGGCAGATGTCCTAGAGAGCCAGTGAAATTACAAGCACATGAGATTTAGAACTATGTCTCAAAGTCACGGCCGCATTGCTATTCAATTCGTGACTTGTGTTGAAATGCATCTGTTATAATCAGAGGTTAGTCCGCTTAACATCAGGTGGGCCTCGAGCTTGTTCCGTAACAATAACATAAAAAAAACCATCCGCACATAGCAGAAAACTTCACAGACGGTGAGTCAGGAGCCGAGATTTTGGAAAGAGAACCTAAAGTACGGGTTTTGGCCAAATCAACAATAATTCACAAAGAAGAAAAGTGCTGATTTAAAGAACTTATGTCTAATGGTAACCGATTTCTGACTAGATTTAGTAACTTCTAATCAGCACAGAAATTTCTAGACTTTTGCTGGGTTCCCAAATTGAACAGATTCAATGACTTCGTTGGGCTTTCCTAAACACCAAATTGGCCATTGTAACGATTACGATGTTTGGTGTACCTGGCTTTATTGGCATCACTAGACCTATTTTGCTATTTATATTACTAGATTTATTTTGGCAATATTCTCTTTGAGAATGAACAAGGTTTACCTAGATATGCAATAAATTTCATACTAAATAAATATTAATATTACCAACTACAACAACACAATCTAAATATTGATATGTATATTTAATTTCAAGTCGTATACATTTATTGTTAATTTTTTATTCTTCTAAGAGAGTCAGTAGCATTAGAACTCTTCATGCGAGTTTGTCAGGAGAAGTACTGCGGTGGCAGTACCCTCTACTGCCAAGCAGTCATTTTCACATCACTGTGTTCCTGTTTGAAATGGGTGCCAGGTGCCAGTCATATGAGACTTAACAACTTTAGGTCTCAGGTTGATGGGCGCAGTGTGGCCACTTTTGAAGAACTGCATAGTGGTAGGGCATTTTGCGAATGCCCGCCTGGCTAGCTACCACCCTCAAGTAGAAAATCTGTCGCCAAGCACCTAACGGTGTGTTCCGGCAGCTGTCCTTGAGAGCCAGTATTTCTAGGTTAGCCTGAACAACATCTTCGACCACATCATCACTTACCATCAAGTGAGATAATAGTCAAAGGCTAACCTATCAGGCACAAAAAAAATACTAAGACTGTTATAGGCAAAGGTTACCGCTTAACACAAGGAAGGCCTCGTGCTTGTTCCATCACGATAGCATAAAAAATATATAATTAAACATAAAAATCTAGACGGGAAAAACCACTTGAAGAATTAAACAAGTGGATACCTTTTTATAACTAATATATTTTTATTATATTTAAATAAAGTGCTCCTAGAAAATGTTCTAATATTAAATACCACATTGTACTTATTAAGTACATAATTATATGATACAACTTTACACCTCTTATTTTGTGTATACAAGAACAAATCACCGACTGCATTGTCAATAATGCGTTATTGAAATATAAAGTATGTGTTAGTATCTAAATTATTAGATACAATATATTTCTTGAGAGCTACTTATTCTTAGTTAACCTTAACCACTTCTTCGGCATTACTTACTTGGGTTAGACGGTGGTTAAAGGCTAACTTACCAGCTATTACGAAAAAAAAAACATACCAAAGGTCGAACTTTCAAATAAACTCCTTCAAAGATTAGAACTAAAATCGTTCAAATAAAAACTCCTTCAAAGATTAGAACCAAGCATAATGTATTAATCAAAGTCCCGAAAGGAAGGGGCGAACAAATTCATCATTTCTCATAAAACCCTGCGAGCGTACATTTAATCACCCCGCCAACTTTCTTAGCACCTAATTAGTGTGCAATTCGATTTTCACCCTATTTGAGCTGAAATTACTGGTGGAACGTTGTGTAGAGGGGTAATACTGAAATAGAAGTCGTTTAAGCGTTTTATTTTTAATTGTTTAATACTACCCTTACTCAATATAATTCTTAATATTTTCTTATCTTTTTTTTTAATTCCTTATAGCTACGCCTTTGACCACTATCTAACCTGATGGTTGATGGTGTGGTCGAAGATGTTGATCAGGATAACCTAGAATTACTGGCTCTCAAGGACAGCTGCCGGAACACACCGTTAGGTGTTTGGCGACAGATTTTCTACTTGAGAGTGGTAGCTAGCCAGCGCCCGGCATTCGCGAAATGCCCTACCACCATGCTATAACGACTGCCATCCTTAGAAACCAACCGGGACCGACGGCCTAACGTGCCCTCCGAAGCACGGAAGCGCTCAGTAGTAAAGTCACTAGCGGTCACCCATCCAACTCATGAACGCGGGCGATGTTGCTTAACTTTGCTGATCGAATAAGAACAGCTAAGCAAACTTCGCTACGAGCGCTTCTGTAATTATTTATGTATCTTTCCTGTGATTAATTATTTATTTTCTGACACATTTATATGTCATTTAATAATATTTCGCTATGCGGGTTGTTACCTGTTTTGCTTTTGTTTGACACAAGTTCACACTCCGACTAATCCGTGTGTTTTTTGCATGAGATTCAGGGATTACGCTTTTGGATATTTGAATGAAACATAGAAAGTAAATTACTACTCAAGTTTATTTGCTTACTGATCTTGTACAAATATAAAACACTCTCCTTGTTTTACCTATGTGAGAGTCACTTTGTTTTCACTAAAGATTCTAAATTAAGTACAAATATTGTAGACTTACATTTAATGGTACCGATTTTAACAGTACTTCAGGTTTACTTTTTTTTTTTTTTTTTTTTTTATGCCTGATAGGTTAACCATTGACCACTATATCACCTGATGGTAAGTGATGATGTGGTCGAAGATGTTGTTCAGGCTAACCTAGAAGTACTGGCTCTCAAGGACAGCTGCCGGAACACACCGTTAGGTGCTTGGCGACAGATTTTCTACTTGAGGGTGGTAGCTAGCCAGGCGGGCATTCGCAAAATGCCCTACCACCATGCTATAACGACTGTCATCCTAAGACGACAACCGGGACCGACGGCTTAACGTGCCCTCCGAAGCACGGAAACGCTCAGTAGTAATGTCACTAGCGGTCACCCATCCAACTCATGACCGCGCGCGACGTTGCTTAACTTTGCTGATCGGTTGAGAACAGCTAAGTAAACTTCGCTACGAGCGCTTCAAAACTCTCCAGTACTCCTGGTGAATTCAGAAGCGTCTAATTGTGTGTGACAGTTTGGAGGTTATTATTTCTTCACATATTTTATTTTTCCTGAGGTCCTTGATGGGTGATTATTATTTAATTCCCATTATGGCCTTATATTTAATCCTAAAAAGGAAGAAAGGAAACATACATGGGCCTTGATGGCCCAATTAAATATAAAATATCAGTTAATACGCCCAGATCCTTTTAACTTTAATCATACTTATTCCTACGTATATCACCTAGATACATAAATAATAGTAATTTAATTCAATTTCATAATATTAAGCGACATCTAGTGGCAATGTTGTACACCAGTTGTATTGCATTGATTATCAGTTTTATCATGCATGTAAACTACCAGACATAGGTGTATATACTTCCCAAAATCGCGATATTAATTTAATACCAATTCATGAATTTAAAATAAAATATGTTTTAAAGTTTTCTTATACGTTACAGGGTAACTGCGGACAGAATAAACGAACACGACTACGAGCATCACAGTTTTTCAAAATCAGAGTTTGTAATATATACCTACTGTTTCAAGATTGCTTAACAGGCATGAGAAACTTACCACTTAGCAGAATGTTTAATAATATAGCTGGGGCAGTTTGTAAGACTATCAACTACATACGAATAATCGTCATGTCGCAAAGTATAAAAAGTAGCTATGGGGCGGATAAGAGGAAAGAGTGATAGCATCCAAATACAAATCAGTTTTATGCCACTATCTTGGGACAACGGACATCATATTCAAACTCTGGTCAGTATTTTCACATGTTTATATGTGAAAATTATAGCCTGAACATAAAAACCAGAAAATAGTTCATTGTCCTTGAAATTACGTGTAATATGTATACGCCAAAGGATTATGTGGTTGGCCTGAATAGAAATATAGTGTTTCTGAAGGAGGATAAGCTGCAGGCAGTATCTTCTTTATTTTACGAATATAATGATGCTTTATAAGTAGAGAAAATGGATGTGATTTTAATTTCCTACATGTTCTATTGTTGGTAGAGAAGTACAATAGTAGAACAGATGGTGATAACACTTCTTTACTGAGTGAAATGGTAAAATGGATTTGATATTATCTCTATTCAGTAACTTGCAACCAAAATTAAACACTCAAGTATACAAAAGCCATGATGCCGTTCGTGAAGTTACTTCGCAAAAGCAATAGGTAAAGTTTCAAAGTGTATTTAACTATTAAGTTCATTGTTATCCGATGTCAGCGAGCAATATGTTCAAATAGGCTAAAATTAGTTTAATTGAATTTTATGGGCTCGATAGCTTTTCAAGGATTTGTAAATTGTGCGATTGTGATATTTGTTATGTAGGTTAGCGTTCGGTTGTTATCCCCGAGGGGATTTGCGGTGGGTGGGCTCTTGAAACTGGGAAATGCATTATTTCATGTATCGCCGAGCAAGTACACACGTACGGTCTAAAGCTGGTGTAACCGACAAGTTCTGTGGCTGTAAGATTATACCAGAGTTCCTATTAAAGTTCTTATTTGTTTCTCCTCATTAAGGACAAGGTAAACTTGATATTGACATCATACATACAGGAAAAAAACACTGATGTATGCTGTCCGACGACAACATTGTTCCTGTCGTAAAAAATACTAACGAGGTCTTGAACAATATTGAAAATGGCGGTAGAAGTTAGTGGACTGTAAGATTGAAAATCAACAGAAGGAAAACTGAGTTCTTGGGACTTCTGTGGTCTTTTAAAGTCCTCACTAATAGTTTTCTTCATCTGCACTAACAGCTACAAAACTATCACAAAGTAACTTTTTGGGTAACCCCTTTTTATCCAAGAGTAGAACCACAACGGCATTCAGTCTAATTTATAATCAACAATTTTCATCAGTTTTCACTAAAATATAACTCGAATAAAATGAGTTATGGAAGAGGAAATACAATTTTATATTTCAACCTCCATTCCTGGATGGTGGATTGTTTAGATTTTCATACTTGACTGGCTTCGTACCTATAGAGTGGAGTTGTTGGTTTTGAAAGTAATTTATGGTAAAGCTTCAGAAATTTATGACATTTCCGCTAAAATAAATTTTAGCGGTAAAACGTTATCGGCAAACAATATCTATAGAACCAGTAAGTACTTGTTATTTGATACATTACATAGACTATTTATATTCAATTCAACAACCAAACTACACAGTGCCGGCAGTTTTAACCATAAAAATACGTACTTTAAAATGTGTTCTAGATATAGACAGACCCCTTACCTGAGTACGAAAGTTGCCAATTAGCCGACTACGTCGCAACAGTGGCTACACTTACCTGAAAAGAAAGAGATATACATTAAATAACGATATATTTACTAATTATAACGTTACAATGATGGCCGAGCGGTATTAGCTATGGACTGCCGTGCCGCAGGTCTATGGTTCGATCTCCACCGCTGGCTTAAGCTTCATCGCATTGTGGTAAGGCATTTTGCGAATGTTCGCCTGGATAGTTACCACCCTCATGTAGAATATCTGTCGCCAAGCACGTAACAGTATGTTAATAAAAAATCCAGGCACATGAGACTTAAGAACTGTATTTCTCAGTGTTACGGGCGCAGTGCAACACGTTCGGACGAAATGCAACTGTTATAGGCAGAGGTTAGTCCGCTTAACATCAGGAGGTTCTCGTGCTTGTTCCGTCACAATTACATAAAAATAAAATAACAAGGCTATTATTGTATACCAATGATAGGAAACAGAAAGACCAAGCTCCCAGTCATTTAATAAAATGGTGTTTTGATCTTTCGGAGAACTTATATTTCACATTACAAATTATAAAAGCACAAAGTTTTTTTCCCTAGCTTGAATTAAACCCGCGTCCCCGATTTCACGGTGGGTGCTTTATTATTTGTGTACTTATTTACAAGTAGGTACTCGTACCTACTACTTTTTTTGCGACTACCACGTTTACAAAGTTTGATAAGATAGATAGAGAGCGCGTAGATCGAGATTAAACTTTTATACAGAATCCATACCACTTTATAACCGTTTTCCTATCAGCAAACGAATTGCATGCTTCGTAGCTGCATGACGTAAGAAGGGCGAACGAACCAATAAACTGAAAAACATAGGTACTTTAACATTCAGGATATTGTGTGGGGATATCCCACTTAACACCGAATCCAAAAAGCTCCTAAAATATTACATTCTATCTAGAACCAAACCAATTATCAGAAAATTTCACTTCTATCACAAGATTCACTCATATCCACATCGCAGAAGCACTTCTTCGAACATATTAACATACCTACCTACCAACCTAACCTAACAAATCGATTCCCCTAAATCTAATTCTTCAATCGACCTGTCACGAAGCCCGTTCTACCCAATTTACCCCGGGCCTACTATTTACCTAGTATAAAGGGCAAGTAATTAATGTCCAGACTAGATCACGCCGTGCCACAGCCGAAAAGCTTTGTTCATGTAACGAAATATAGGGTATTATCATAACACGGACCCGCCTGTGTCCAATATACAGTTATTAGATATCAGAACCTCGACTTTTCCTTTGACATGGGATGAAGCAAATATTAGGGTATATTGATTCCTGATAACATGTTTTATACGGAGGAATTTCATAAGAGCATGTCCGGTGTTTTGGAATTTGGCGAAGTAATTTTGCTTAATGAATTTTAACGTATCAAAAAAGCATTCAGTTATTGAGATTATTAATATTGACGGCGTTTAGGGTTCCATTGCAAAATGGCAAAACGGGGCCCTTTTGATGAGATTCCGCAGTCTATCTTTGTGTCTGCCCGTCCCTCCGAATAGATCATGGATATTTAGGTTTTTTAGAATGAGTTACAAACCTCAAATGTAGATATTGTGTAAAAAGTTGACCCAAAAGAATATTGGACTAAAAATGATATTAAATATTATTGTATATACTCATCGAGTAGAATAAATCTTATTTTTTCTCAAAACAGGGGCACTATTTAAGTTATTTATTTCAGATACCCTTGGTTGATTGGTTAGTTTTAAATATTTAAGTTAGTACTGAAAACGCCAGTGTATCGTGAGTGACTCTGAAAGTGGCTCTTTTTTTTTATTTCAGACAACCTACCCCCTTAATTTTTAAAATATGGTACATAATAGCGCAAATTAACACCTAGTTTATGACCATACAACATAAAGGTACAAAAAATCACCCCCTAAAATCACCTTTTGGGTTAACAATGATTTATTTAGAGTAATTTTGCTTAAATAGGCTAGCGAGATGATAAAACTTTGGTTATAAGTTAACATGGGGGACACATTTAAATGGGGGTTAATTTTGGTGATCATTTACTATTTTAGTCTGTTATATGTTACTATATCTGGTGGTAAGTTAGCAAGGGTCACTAAAATGGACGAAATAAAAAAAATTCCAAAAAAAAATAGAACCGACTTCAACACTCAAGTAACTTGTCGAAGTCGGTACCATGACGGTTCAAAAGTACCTATCATCACAATATTGTGCGCATGGTACCGACTTCGACAAGTTATTTCACACATTTGAGTGTTGAAGTCGGTTCTATTTTTTTGGTAAACATTTTAATTGAGTGAACTACTCGATTAAGCACAGTCAGCTTTTAAATGCAAACTAAAACTCTGCTGACTACTTACGGCACATGTCGCAGCGTCCAAGTTGTAGGTCAAATTTTTCAAAATAGTTTTTGACTGAGCGAGCCCGAGCGAAGCATCACTGTGTCAGCTTGGGGAAAAAAGCTTTCTATAATTACCGGTTATTATCCTCCACAGGTCGCATTTCTCAACCGCTCCGTGAAATTTTGTGAACAGGTTTGATAATAATATCGAGTTTGTTGTCGATTTCGTTGGATTTTTTCAAAAGTCAGAGATATGACGGTTGAAAACGTTAATTAATAACTGCGTGGTCTTCATTTCGTCTTCAGAGCCACTAGTAAACAAGATACGTATTAAGGTCAAAATCGTAAGGGCATTCGAAATTTATTTACAAATTATGTGGCGTGGTCGACATTGGTTCTATTACTCTACATGCACACGTGATCGCTAGCACGCGATAATCTGTCAAAGCAAAACATATATTTTCCTGACTCCTCTTAATCCGTATTCTGTACTCAACAAACGGCAACAAGCCCGTATACGCTAACTTTTCAATTTTCACAGGCTCTTGAATTCACATGACATTCTATCATTATTATACACCCAAAGGCTTGCGTTTGTATTCGTTACTTCTATTACGACTGAATGGATTTCAATGCTTCTAAATTATTTGTTATTTTATGTTATTTTCAGAATACATTTAGTAAATATAATATCATAGATTCGTTCCGGAAGTAAAAGAAAACTCATTGTTCTGACTACGTGTACCAACCTCACCGAAGTAGGAACATTATCAACGCTCTCAATAAAATACCTTAATGTCTGTATCCTTCTATTGGATGTCGAAACTGGCAACTGAGGCAATAAATGCGCTGAATGAGCAGCGTACCACTACTCTAGTCGATGTGTGTATGGATTTGCTGCACATTAGGGGCACAACACTCTTCAAAGTTTAGTTTGTACTCTTCAAAATTTAGTGTTTTAGCCTTCATTTACCAAAGGTTGAGGAGTTAGCGTCAGGCGTGCGTCCATAAAACCAAAGCTTTGCACAATATTTAGATCTAATAAAGATAAAACGGTTTTTTTAACCAACGTTATGCCGTTGTAACGAAATACTACAAACTTTTCACAAATCCTTTTTGTATTTTATATATTGTATGAGAAAATATACCGAAGCCTCCTTACATAGTACGTGAAACAAAGATAGGCAGATGATTACCTATAATGAAAAGTTGCAAAATAACATTAAACTCAAAATACAACAATGACTATATAGTCTCAGCAAACAAGTTGCTCGGTTGTATTTGACAAATTTATATCCATACTGAACTTACCAACCCATCGTGAAATTTTAAACTTTAAAGTCAATTTTGTTGACCGACTCTGTTCAAAATCTACTTATCCCGGATGCTAAACTTCCGGTGTTTTATGAAAGTGGATGGGTAGCAACTTTTAAAATTTATTCGATATCGTCTGTCCAACGACACGTAAAAAATAAAATAGGTTACCGGAAAACAAATTTTCGTTAAAAATCTAAACCCAAATGCAAAATACTGGTATTATAAGTTTTAAAACAAGGGCTGAGTGCGTCGTTCTACTCCGTGGCTTTTAGTTCTCAAAATGGTGAACTGATTTTATTGTTGTTTTTTTAATAGCAAGCAGACATGTTTCATGACAGATCTGACGTTTCAGAGAGTTCCCGTCATGTAGCACCAGAATCCGGTAAATATGCTTCAGGTAAGGTTTGAACTGAAAAAGGTGAAGGTTTGAATTATCATACGGGTTTTACTAAAAATATGTTTTAATTAGCTACACGTATTTGTATTGTCTACAAAATTATTATTTTACTTACTGTTTCGTCCGCGTGATACCTATATAGATATTTTTCACTGCGTCCGAAACTGCGATTGAAATCAGCATAAATCTTCAAAAAAAACACAAAAACCATCTGCTTCGTTTAAACCCGTTTTCTTTATTTCCGCTATGTACCAGTTTTTGCCGAAAATACCTGAATTTGGCTTCATTAGGTTCAATAAGATGCAATAAAACAAAGAAATAGATACCTACTGGGTTGGTTTTACAGATACATTATTGTGACATAGTGACACAAGCTCACATCACATTAATAAAAATAGTAAGTGTTATATGGAAAGGGCGGGAATAAAAAAAGCGATTTTAAACTCAGTCTGAAAGCACTTATTGTCTAGGCTAACGGCTCGATATGCATTGTTTTGGGAGAGGGGACGCGTGTACGTATTTCATGCAAACGTATTTCTGTCTTATTTTCCACATAAGTTAAAGCTTTATTTTTAAATGAGTGAAATAAGAATAAAACTAGTTGCATACAATTCCTATGTGCGAAAATCTTTTCCATTACTTCCCTGAATCCAGTGCACCAAAAGAAACATAACAGATAGTGAAAAAAGTATGTTCACTTCACAACAGTAAATCACCCATGTAAGAGGTCTACCCAGGTGCATGAAATGTATGTAAATTTAACGATGTTGCGAGGTCAGAAATGTTAACAGGCAATCGGAAGTGAAACATTTGTTAAATTCTCTGTCAGACATTAACCAAGTTAACATATCGAGGCAGTGCAGTGATTCGGTTACGAGTCTACCTTGTATGAAGTATAGTGACCACACTGTGTTTAAAATGCTATATCGATAGTTTTTATCAGGAACTAAAATATCATAATAGAATATTTAAATTAATGTATATAATCGTGAGTTTTTCAATTGACACCTATAGTATCTGGACAGCGTAGCATTGCTCGGTATCAAATAAAACGAGATATGATGGCTATATGGCAACAACGTATAAATCCTTTGATTCCCTATAAATGGTGCTACTGAAAGTGCTAATAATATTAAAATTGCTAGAACCCTATTTGAGAACGCACTAAGTGTAGCTGATTTCCTAAATCTATTTTTTTTGTTGTTATTTAAGGGTAGGACCTAACTAGGCTTAAACCACTATCTAACATGTTGGTAGCTAACGATGTGAACGGTAGATATTAAACAGGCTAGACGCAATGAATGACAAGTGGTAGAATGCCAGAATGAATTCTCTGAATACCCTATCATCGAACGACGAAACTAACCTAGTGTGATACTTACTATGGACTTTTGTGCGGCAGTCTTTAGCTACCTCAAAAATGCACCCGAAAAAATTATCCTGAAATTCATTTATAAGTATGGGGAACCAAAGAGCACAGGTGTGTGTGTTTTTAAATTGAGTTTCCGGGATCCAATTGCAGTGTTCAGCTAATTTGGTTGTCTCGCGAGCTAATTTATCATGAGGAACGTAGTTAATGAACAATTTTTGTATTAATAGTCGTTTGGGATAACTGACAACTTCGTTAGTAAAAATAAATACATAACAATTATACGAATTCATTCGTTTGGAACTATAGTTTTTAATAGATACCCAGTTTAAATAACTAAAGCAATTTTTGAGAAATATTACTGTTGTTGTATTGGCCTCTGCATGGAATTACGGACTAAACTCGTAATAATATACTTGGACTAATTTAAATTTATATTCCGTAAGATCAAGTGCAGCTTATCAGTGCTAATCGGGTTCGTTGTCGCTCTCGGTTAGAAATGCTCATTTGTCAAGGATGAATGAAGTTAGTGTAAACAATGACGATTGTAGTTAGTACTTGTATCAGTAGTTTACTGTTTGCCGCTTTAGACGAGTTCATTAGGCGCAAAGATCTCTCATTGTTTTGTTGTTGGTTTCGACAGTTTCAGAAGTTTATCAATTTATAATCTACTCGTATGTTCTTGTGAATTAAAGGCTTGGTTATATTTATCCCCAATTTATCTATATTATAATATATTTAAATCAAATTATTAGACGAAATTTACCAGTATTCTATTTTATGGAAGAAAAATTACTATGTGGTACATAAAAAATATAAATTTGACTGAAATACCGATCCATATAATGTATTTCTCGCAAAAGTGGCCGTTCAGGTGTAATTTATGTATAATTTATAAATAACGTATGTAATTAATGTAGTCCCCAATGGGAGAGGCAGAGGTGTCTAAACATCTTTATTTCATAGATATGTGTTCGTGCTATGTACTAGGGCTCATCGCCATTTACTGCGCATTGTTCCCTGCTACTAAAAGTTTTTTTATCAAAAACCCACAAACTTTTCTGACCCAGGGATTGAACCCAAGACCTCATGATTCCAAATCGTCGTTTTTACACATCCACGCACACATCGAGGCAGTCAAACTTGTTTTCTTCAATAAACTTCAATGAAACAGCTTAATATAGCCGTACTTATTATAAAATACATTTCATCAGCATGCGTAATCAGTGTTATCTCTGCTTGTGTCATTTAATGATACACGTAGTATTGTTGTTTGCAATAATTCCCGAAAAGCCCGTGAACGGCGATCAACGATTATACACCAGATATCAACATAAATCAATTATCTCCACTAAACTAATTACAACCTCAAGAATAGATTTGTATGACGTGATTCACGGAGACTTTCCGCAGACTTGTTTAACGACAGTTTTATGCAAAAATCTTTGAAACATTCTCTTGCAATTTAAACTGCCTTAACATTTTGATAGGGCAAAGTCAATAATTTTCCCGAGTAATATTAGCTTTTGCCTGAGAATAAGGTACCTAGAGCTTGATTAATGGATGCTTTATTATTGTACTGTGCAAGAGAGCGGGACCTAATACTCTTAATAACACTATACTGTCCATCCATCCATCCGTCCTATCTAAAAGGTTGTTTCTCTTAAAAGTCTAACCTATTAGGTTCAAAATTAATGACAGTTTTATACAAAGCAAAATTTCGCACGCTTTTTGAATTTTTATGTTTCTAAACCTTTATATAAGTCAATGATGTTTATTGTGTCAAGTTGATAGTCATCTCGACCTCTAAAAATCTCGACCGTGGTGGAGTAACTCTGCCACTGCCAGAAAATAGTACAGCCAGGAATATCCGTATATGGACGTTTCGGGAAATATATCATGTACCTGGTGTCACTTTCGCTATCAAGACGAATGTACTGATATCTCAAACATTAAAATCGGTTAACCCATTTACAAGTTATGGTGGAATAAAGAAACTTACAAACCTACATGAACCCTGAAAACATAACCTACACTAACGATCCTACCTAATAGAGGGCTGAATTTTCTGAACCGGAATAGTGGCATCTGCCCCCAGGATCGCTGAGCCTAGGATCGATGTAAGTTGACTAGTTCAATTCATTTTACTCATTGCCTAATAAATTATCATAAAGAAAATACAGTTTTTTTTTATTTCGTCATCACAAACGATAAACTTGTTATATTATTAATGTTTTAAATAACCGGCTGGACTAACGCGTCTTGGTCGAGAATGTCGATCTAGGTACTTACGGGAACTTGAAAACTAAAATTGTTTATACCAACCGTAGGGTAAAACTTCATAAAATAAAATTTAAAAATTCATGGCCGACTCTCAAATTCTATATGATATTTTTACTAAATACATACCAACACTATTCAGTACAGTACCTACTACTAACAACAGTAATACCTACAATAAATACTTATATTGTGGGTTGGCATGGAACCCTCAGTGAGCGTCTCGCACTTTGCCGACAATATACTAGTTTATCACATTTCATACTGCTCTTTAAATTAAGCGAACAAGTTTTCACTGCTTCAATAAAATTGGATATCTGTCTGATACATAATTTTTGTCAATTAAGTTTTGTATTAATTTATAGTAATATCAAATATTTTGTTACGGCAGCTGTCTTTAAGTACCAAAGTTAAGTCTAATCTGCCAGTATCATCCTGCATGTAATGCATATAATCTTTCACCACAGTTACTTCACCGATACAAATGCGATAGAAGTCAATGAATAGAGATCATTTGCAATTCATAAACAAATCAATAACAAACCTAGCAAAATACGAGTCTTTGATCTTAAATTGCGACCATGCTATTATATCTATCAGAGAGAATACAATGTATGGTCTCACAATCTATGACTTTGGTATCACTTTCAAATTCACGTCTATCACTTTCCACAAATATACTTAGAATGGATAGGTAATAAATGATTGCTGTCACGTAATGAGACTGACTGTAGACTCATCATAAGATTTTCAGCACCAACACAGAGGGAACAAAGCTTCCTATTCAACACTGAATTGTATTAATTACACCCTGTTATACTTCGGCGACAGTCGGTTATTGTCGCTTAATTTCTTTCTTTTCGTGCTACGGTCGATATACGGGGATATTGTGTGTGGGAGTAATATTGTGAAAAGTGCAGACCTTTATTAGTTTTACCTCATATCCGAGAGATTCGCTAACGAAGAAATTGTACAAAAATGAGAAAAAATACATGAATAGCAAATTAAAAGCTCAAGATGAACTATTTTCACAGGAGGAGAATGAAAGCGTTTATGATAAAAGCTTAGTTTCTTTGCCGAATAATAAGGTTCAAGTAGGATGAAAGGGTAAAGTTGGTCAGCCAATTATAACCTGGTTACATTTGAGACGCGGATACTTTTGGTCGTATGCTGTCCCTAAAAGCAGTAATGAAATGTAAAAAGTCTGGTTCAAATATGGAATAAGAGGCAGCACAATTGTATGCCATATCTAACATCATGTTGTTATGACTAACTACATACAATGTTTCTTAGGACTAGCAGAAGTCAACCCTTAGAGGTTGTTAGCATTTTACCAATAACCCTGTATATTAAGTAATTTGTTTTCGCTGATTACACACTGGGACATAGTTTTAAAAAGCTTTGCCTAAATTTTCATGGTAGGCCGCCTGTTAGACTCCAGCTAATTTAGAATGCTCTAGTAGGTAGGTATTCCCGCTGCCTTTCGTGTAATCAGGCTATCAATATCTTAAGAAAATCTGTCTTGCGTATAATATTTTGAAGCGCTCGTAGTGAAGTTTGCTTAGTTGTTCTTAACCGATCAACAAAGTTAATCAACGTCCGCAGCGGTCATGAGTTGGATGAATGACCCGAAGCACGGAAGCGCTCAGTAGTAATGTCACTACATTACTACTGAGCGCTTCCGTGCTTCGGAAGGCACATTAAGCCGTCGGTCCCGGTTGTTGTCTTAGGATGGCAGTCGTTATAGTATGGTGGTGGGCATATTGCGAATACCCGCCTGTCTGGCTACCACCCCTCATATCACGTAGAAAATCCGTCGCCAAGCACCTAACGGTGTGTTCCGGCAGCTGTCCTTGAGAGCCAGTAATTCTAGATTAGCCTGAACAACATCTTCGACCAGATCATCACTTCCCAGCAGGTGAGATCGAGGTCAATGTCTAACCTATCAGGCATACAAAAAAGATGTGATAAGTGAGTGGTATCATGCTGCTAAGTAGGTGTATTGTCTTTAAGTCGTGCTAACTGTAAATTATTCCCAATTTTCTTTGAAACCAGTACAGTAATTATTAATTAAATGTAAGTTTTGTCATATATCTTGTGACAGCATTCCTCTAGGAATGAAATTGGCAGATAGCTTCTTCCACTTCAATTCGACTTCAAACAATGACCAAATAAAATTAAATTCCAATTTGCAAGGAACTGAAATTGAGTGCCTATTGGCGGTGTAATAACACAAATCAATTTATCTGATAACGTGTAATATCGCAGCCATCTATTTATTTGATCGTAATTCAATCTCACCCATAGTATTAGGTACTAATTTTATAATGATAGAGGCTTTTGAGTCGAAGCCATTGCACTGATGCGCAGTTTTATTTTCTATGGATAAAAATGGGTTAGACTGATCGCTATTTTACCAAGTGGTAAGAGTGGAAGACCGTGGGTTGCCGGTTAAGAATGTCACCCCCTTCCCCATTTCTACCTATCGTAAGAAACGACTAAAAGTAAAATACCGTAAGGTGGGCAGCAGCGCCTGAGGAATTAATATCTTAATCTTCGCTTGGGGTTATAGCAAACTCTCCCTAAATGGGGGAGGCTGTGTTCAGCAGTGGACAATCCGATTGATACAGTATACCGTACGGTACAGCAGGGAAGATGGCGGCTAGCAGGCCTTGAATTGCTTTCTTAGACTGCCGGTGCTAACACACACACATCACTCATAAAATATTGTAAGTTGCTAAACGCCAGTACACCTTGAGCAAATTTTGGCTATTATTTTATGATCGAAGATGATCGCAAGCAGGGTTAAAATAAAACTATTCTTTGAGCTTTGTCACTTTTACGCACATATACTCATATTACAACACACAATATAAGTGACCTTAGGTAATATAATGATATGTATACCCACTTTCAAATTGCATCGATAAATCATCCTAACAAAGCGCTTGTCACAAAAACTTTTTCAATCTTAATCTACGAGATTCGCTGATTCCAATTTTGGTGGAACTCAGCTGTATAAATTGAAAATATTTATCAGTCAAGAATCAGCTACCTACTGCGATGGTAATTTTAGGGCATTGTACAAGAAAACAAGGCCCTAGTACTATATTTATAAAGTATGATAGATAAGCATTTGACAAAGAATCTGCAGAAGGAAAGTGTTAATAGCGAGTAAAATGCTTAATTTTCCAGCGTGTTTAATCTTTTTTTTTGCAGATAGGTTAGTCTTTGACCACAATATCACCTGATGGTAAGTGACTATGTGGTCGAAGGTGTAAACAGGCTTAACCTAGAATTACTGGCTCTCAAGAACAGCTGCCGGAACACACAGTTAGGTGCTTGGCGACAGATTTTCTACTGCGAGTGTGGTCGCCAGGCGGGCATTTGCTAAAATGCCCTTCCACCGTGCGGTGAAATTCAGCCCGCTGCGGGATTCGAACCATGTCTGCTGCGCGGCAGTCCATAGCCAATGCCACTAAGCCATCACTACTTCGAATCTACTTCATGCTTCACTGGTTTTTATTTTTTAAGGAGACAAAAACGCAAATCGTCTACAGTGATGTATAAAGAAATGATGATGTTTTGTCACTACGTACGGAGATAAGGTGGGGGTTTCACTTTTATATAAAAATAATACTCGAAGACCACATCCACATTTTCACTCATGTAAACGTAAACGGCAACGCATCCTCGATACCTCTGGTGTTGCGGATGTTCGTGGGCGACGGTGATCACTTACCACCAGGTGAGACGCCTGATCGTTTGCCCTCCAAGCCCATAAAAAAAAACATGTCGATGTCAATAATGTGCTATTTTAATATTTTTTCTCCATCTTCTCAGAAAGTACACCTACTATTATTATATTACCTACAATTTTATTATATTTCTATGAATTTTGCGACATCAATTCATAATTATAAACTTTCCAGAAACATCGTCTGAGAATTTTAAGTAAGTTTCTATGTTTTTGCCTTTATTGCTCTTTTCGTGGTCGTAATAAATTTGTAAGAACGTGGGACAACCAAGACGTGGCATCTTGCGCCTCTCTGAATTATACGAAAACATTCGGCGTTCCACAATGACAATTATGGCGGAGTTATTGCGTGTTTAGATTATTTATGTGATTGTCATTCGGTATAATTAAATTCAGAATAATCGGCAACTGAATTCGCAATGAAGTTAACTCAGAACAGATGGGTGAAACAAACGACAAGCTAAGATTACTTAAGGCTTGTTTCAGAATGTTCGAGAAGTTCCGGTTATACTACCCAGAACATATTTAATAAATAAAACACTATCTTTGCGTTTCACAGTCATCGATTTAGCCTATCCATCGGTTAAAGCTTGAAACGCGCCGCATGTTAACTGTCATTTTTATCATTCAGTTATTTTATGTTCTGGGTAGTATAACCGGAATTTACTCGAACATTCTGAAACAGGCCCTTAGAGTTACATAATTTTGATAAACAAATTTTAATCTTTTTTATCAATTATCTTTTTTATCATCTACTTACCCTAATTACACTTATGTGGAAATGGTACAATATGTCATATAATATGATCAAAATATTTTTTCTTCTACTGTATAGAGCGGGGCTCGGCTTACATTTGGCCGCTTTTTCACCCATTTGGTTCAAAGAGGAGATTACATGTTGTTACTTTTAAAGGGACTGTACTTACGGCCTACGATTTCCGTTCGTTCGTACACCTCTCCGTGCAGTATCACATTTTCACATTAAGAGGACAGGGAACAGAAGCACCCACAGAGAAATACGTATTTCATCAAAGTGATGCTGTCTCGCCTATTCATATAAACATAATTGAATCTTACTAAAGTCTTGAGTATTACTGTTTATCAATATTTTTTACATCGACAAATATAGAGGGATAATTATATTACAAGATTCACTTTTTTAATAACCTTCATTGCATATTTAAATTATAGGATAGCAACTAAAACAATTACCCAATAATTTAACCTCTATCACAGGTTTCACCTATATCCACATCGCAGAAGCACCTCTACGAATATATTACAATCAACCTAACAAATCGATTCCCCTAAATCTAATTCTTCAATCGACCTGTCACGAAGCCCGTTCTACCCAATTTACCCCGGGCCTACTATTTACCTAGTATAAAGGGCAAGTAATTAATGTCCAGACTAGATCACGCCGAGCCACAGCCGAAAAGCTTTGTTCATGTAACGAAATATATTAATAGGGTATTATCATAACACAATTGAAGCAATGATGGCCGAGCGGTAATAGCTATGGACTGCCGCGCCGCAGTACCCTGGTTCGATCCCCACCGCCGGCTTGAGCTTCACCGCATGGTGGAAGGGCTTTTTGCGATTGCCCGCCTGGCTAGCTACCACCCTCAAGTAGAAAGTCTGTCGCCAAGCACCTAACGGTGTGTTCCGGCAGTAGTCCTTGAGAGCCAGTGAAATTACTGGCGTATGAGACTTAACAACTATTACGTCTCAAGGTGACGGGCGCAGTACAACTCGTGACTTGTGACGAAATGCTTCTGTTATAGGCAGAGGTTAGTCCGGTTAACATCAGGTGGGCCTCGAGCTTGTTCAGTCACAATAACATAAAAAAAACACGGGCCCGCCTGTGTCCAATATACAGTTATTAGATATCAGAACCTCGACTTTTCCTTTGACATGAGATGAAGCAAATATTAGGGTATATTGATTACTAATAACATATTTTATACGCAGGAATTTCATAAGAGCATGTCCGGTGTTCAGGAATTTCTTAAAATAAGTAATTTTGCCCAACGATTCTTTTGCGTATCACAACAAAAGTCGGTTTATGAGATTATTTAAATTGACGGTTTATTTTTCAATGATGCCGTGATGGAACAAGCACGAGGGTCACCTGATGTTAAGCGGTAACCTCTGCCTATAACAGATGTAGTTTATCACAGCGCCCTAGAAATAGATATGGTGGCAGTACTTCCCTTGACGAACTAACACAAAGAGTTTCTATTGCTTTACAAAATTACAAATATATGTTAGAAAAATTTAAGTCATGTGCGGGATTCGAACTCGCGTCCATCCACACCTAATCCGCACACCAGGCGTTATTGCAAACATAACAATATTAAAAAAAGTTTCTATTGCTACTAAAATTTAATTTTAGCGTTTCGTAACTAAAGTCCAAATATATCACGAAATCAGTATAAACCAGAAATTTAGATATGTTGTGTAAAACGTAGATTCATAGGAGAATGTTGAACTAAAAGTTCATTATTCTCCGGTGAAACTACCCTCCGGCAAAAAAAAAATATGGACCCACCAACACATAAGCAGGTTGCCGAAAAGAACAAACTTTTTTGCGTCACAGCATATACCACAGTCTCATTATGTAGTTTTTTTTTTTTAGACTCTCAACGTTGTCAATTTTAGACCATTTTTGTAACAGGGTCTCTCGCAAAAACTAAACTCGTTAAGAATCTGGAATTTCATTACATTATGTAAAATACCCTCTATTTGCTACTAGAAAAGGCCAATTCTTTATTGTAGTTTTAAAGCTGTGATGTAAAATAACAAACGGTTTTTCTTTCCGGACTGTGGCAATGCCAAACGCTAAAAGAGTACTCTGTAAAGAGTGCGTTATTAATATTTTTTATTATGTAGCTATAAACTTACAACATGACAATGTTGGTAATAAAGTAAAGCCTATTGTTTGGAACATTATGTTCATTTTGTCGTTTGTATGCCCAAAGGACAAACTTTTACTATTTATTAGAGGAAGTTTTTAATGTTTAAAAAATTTTTAAGACTTAAGTAGTTTACTACGAGAAAAAATATTATAACAGTGAGTCAGAAGCTGTTAGAATACTTCATCATCATTGACAGCCATTACGTGCACCGTTAAAGAAGGCCTCCTCCAAAGCCCTTCTGGTTTATTCATCCGATTTATAATATCATTACAAATCAT
The DNA here is from genome assembly GCA_963890685.1 of Plagodis pulveraria. Lineage (NCBI taxonomy): Eukaryota > Metazoa > Arthropoda > Insecta > Lepidoptera > Geometridae > Plagodis > Plagodis pulveraria. The sequence goes on along the minus strand of OY982956.1, from coordinate 20,397,681 downwards.
TCAATAGATCATAAAGTTCCCAGTTAAAGAAACTTAAGAAATCCGGTAAATTTGACTTATGAGCAGCATGTAACCATTCACGTTAGGTGTGCGCTGCACATTAAGCTCACAGCTGCAGTGCTCCACACCCAAATAGGTAGAGGGATGGTAACAACGAGTGCATTGTTAAGCGTCATGTACGCTGCCGGCCATAAAACCGAAGCCAACATTTTTTGCCCCAGTGTCCGTGTAGTTACAATGTGTATTTAGCGGAAAAAATCTTTGATACGTTTTTGTTACATAGTCGTTTTTGTTGTAAGAGACAGATTAACCACATGAGTGGAAGAACGGAACGCAGAAGATAATGAGACCTAACAATAATTTATGTCCTCTACATTTCGAAGCAATGGTAGCCAAGCGGTAACAGCTAAGGACTGCCGTTCCGCAGCTCCATGGTTCCCACCGCGCCAATTTGAGCTTTACCGCATGGTAGAAGCGCATTGTGCGATTGCTCACCAGGTTTGCTACGACCACCTTTAAGTAGAAAATCTGTCGCCAAATACCTAACAGTGTGTTTCGGCAACAGTCCTTCAGAGGAAGTTCAGTATTTTTCAGTAATTATGAAATTACAGGCACATGTTACTAAACAACTATACGCTCAGTGATGGATGCAACGCAGTTCGTTGCTTGAGACGAAATGCATCTGATATAGGCAGAGTTTAACGCTCAACACATCGTGTACATCGAACATCTACCACACGATCATTAAAAAAAATACAGATAACAAATTACTGCAGTACAGAAGTTAAAAGAGCTTTAGTTAGTTTCAAACATAAAGTAAGGGTACATACACGCGTGACCGCTGACTTATGAAAACGTGATAATCTGTCAAAGCAAAATATATCCTTTGTAAATCAAAAATGAGTCCACTCAACCCGTACTCCGTTCATAACAAACGGTAACAAGCACGTACATGCTAACAAGCGGGACTTTTCAATTTTTACGGGTTTTTGAATTCACATAAAACTACTATTATTACAAGACCAAAGGTTTGTGTTTATAAAAGTTTCTTCTGTTACGATTGAATAGATTTTAATATTGTTTAAACGTAAATTATTTGTTGTGTGCATTTTGTTTGATACAATATTTCGTAACTATAAATGTAACTACATAATAAAAGTATCACAGAAAGTTTCGGATGCAAAAGAAAACGTATTATATTATAACGACGTGTACCGTACCGACTTCACAGAAGTAAGATCTACAGAGGTAAGTACAATTATAAAAAGTGTTGTAAAAATCTCCAGTCCTCTTATTGGATGTCGATACTGACAAATGAGGCAATAAATGCTGAAGATAAGCAGCGTGTGCCTACTCGTGTGTGTAGGAGTTTGCTGCACATTAGACACACAAAGCCCTTAACAATTAATAACGCCTTTTTTAACAGAATGTGCTATACCCACAACTAGCAAGAGCACTTTCAAGGAGGGTTATTATAAGGCATTCGGGCGGAGATCAGAAAACGCCAGCCAAAACTTTTTAAAATATCTTTTAATAAAGTTTTATATATTGAAAAGAAAAAATACCAGCGCGAAAGCTAGCAAACTAACTTTTGACTCAACATACAAAAATAATCATGTAGAGGTCTCAACAAACAAGTCAGTCAGTATTTGACGAATTTATACCCATACTAAACTCATAGACGCATCGTAAATTTCAAAGTTTAAAGTCAATTTTGCTGACCAGCTGTAAACAAAATCTACTTACCTATTCAGGATGCAAAGCTTCCGGTGCTCTGTGACATACGTTGGCGCTAGAGCAACTTTTAAAATTTATTCGATACAGTCTGCCCAGCGAAATGTGAAAAGTAAATGAGGTTACTGGACAGTCAGATGGATGACTGACAATAAAATTGTCGTTTCAAATCTAAAAGATTGAGACCATTTTAACCCTGATGGTAAAATACTGTTAAGTTATAAGTTTGAAAACGTGGCTGTGTGTGTGAAATTCTCTGTCGTGGCAGATCCCTATGGGTGAAATGTTTTGATTACCGCAAGGTATGTTTGATATAAATCTGATCAGCAGTTCCAATACATGAGGTTTAAGCACTGTACTCCGAACCTTGTGGCATGATATTCGGTGAATATGATAACTAGATACTTCATATTTCAAATGAGGCTACGGCAATGCAGAGCGTCATAAATGAAGATTTTCTGATTTTCTATTTTATTCGATATTATTTACCTACAGAATAATAATACTATTAGCTGCTGTAGCTGCGTCTGTGTAATATTTGGGTGTTTTGCAAATCAAAATGTGCTATAAAATCGAGATGAAACATACCATGTCCGTCTCTGCGTTAACCGCTGTGTCTATATCAAAATGGCATAATTCCATGCGATTTTAAAACCGTTTTTCAGTGTGCCAGCTATGTACTCGCTTTTGCCGGAAACGCTTATAAATAACCTCAGTTTGCTAGGATGCCACAAAACAACGAATTAGGTTCACGAGCTAGTTAGTATAGTCACTTGGTTAGTATAGACAGAAAAAAACTCACAAATAAAGATAGACGGGCTTTAAGGCAAAATAAAATACTAGCACAATAAAAACAGCCTGTAAGCACATATATATGCTGAAAAAGCGGTATTGAAGAAAGAGAACGTATTTCATACAATACACTTATTTTCCTTATTAGTGAGATGGAACTTAAGAATAAAATTGGCTACAGAAATATATCCTCTACAACAAAAGCCCACGTCCCCGTGGTATAGCAAAATGATCATTCCTGTCCTAAATTTCTAACATTAGTTCTCTAAATCTGGTACACCAAATGATTTTATACCGGCAATGTGAAGGAGCATGCACGAGTGTCTTCCGATGTAAAACGGTGACCCGTTCATATAACAGACGCATTTTATCATAAGTGACGAACTGCACTGCGTTACCCTGAGACAAACTGTTTCATGTGTCTTTTACAGAAGAATTGATCAAACCATGGACTTGCGGCACGGCATTCCATAGGTATTACCGCTTGGCCGTCATTTCTTCAAAAGATGGTACAAAAAATGTCATTACACATGTACAAACAGGAATAATGTCTCCTCTGTTTATTTTAATCACCTATGTATGTGATATATCCAGGAGAAATGTATGGAAATCTTACGAAATTTCGACCTATTTTGGAATGTTTAAGGGCCTGTTTCAGAATGTTCGAATAAGTTCCGGTTATACTACCCAGAACATATTTAATAAATAAAACACTATCTTTGCGTTTCACAGTCATCGATTTAGCTTATCCATCGGTTAAAGCTTGAAACGCGCAGCATTTAACTGACATTTTTATCATTCAGTTATTTTATGTTCTGGGTAGTATAACCGGAACTTACTCGAACATTCTGAAACAGGCCCTAAATGTAAACAGCCAATTGGAAGCGAAAGCGTGTTAAATTTTCTGTCAGATAGTAACCAAATTAAGCCGTCGAGACTGTTTTGAATCTGTTGCGAGACTAGCGCGTATCATATATAGATTAATTAACACATGGTGAGGCCCGATTTCCACGTTAGTTTTTAGTATATTTTTTATCAGAAACTAATATAAATACAACACCTCTTTCGGAATATAAAATTAATTTATATTGTGATTTTTCGTATGACACCTACTACCTGGATGGCCCACCATTGCATGGTAAGTGTGTAAAACGAGTTTTACGAAATGTTGTGCCTAGCAAGAACGTATTTCTTCTTTAAATCCATAGGTAGTGAATGAAAGAAAGAAAATACAATTATTTTTGACATCTAAAATAAATATATATCAAAAATAAAGCGATGATGTCGTACCAAAAATATTGTAATGGCATAACTACAGAATTAAGTCATTATAATCGGTAGAACCTTATTAGAAAACGCAATCTAAAAAAGAGGGTACCCGCAAAACACTATCTCACCGTTTCTAACTGACGAAGTGGACGGCAGATAGACAGTTTTGACCCGAGTTGAGAGGAAGTATCTCTCAAGGACAGCTACCGGAACACACAGTTTTTGTGTATGAGGTATTGTACTACATTAGGTCAAGTCGCTGTAGACGATCACTCACTAAATGCGCTATCACCATGCGATGAAACTCAAGCCCGGGGCAACATACTTACCATAGAATTACTGTGCGGTAGTCTCCATCAGACAGCTATCCCAAAAATGCAACCGAATACAAAATCCGGAAATTCATTTATTACTATGAGGAGCGTACAGCACAGGTGGGTGTGTTTAAAAATTGAATTTCCCGCGACCCAGTTGCACTGTTCGGTTAATCCGGTTGTCTCGCGAGCTCATTTGTCATGTGAAACGTAGTTAGTGAACAATGTTTGTATTAATAATCGTTTGGAACTGCTGATTCAAACACCTTCGTTAGTAAAAATACACATAATATCCATTCAAGTTTGTATATTTAGAACTATTCCACGTAAATGGCAAAATTTCAACATCTCTGCTTGGACTTTACTGGCCTTTCCATAGAAATACTTAACCTTTCTTAATATAGGTACATACAATTGTGACTGCATTAATTTGATTATTCTCCAAGATCCGAATGTTTATGTGTAGCTTATCAGAGCTAATCAGGTTTGGTGTCGCTCTACGTTTGAAACACTCATTTGTCAAGGGTAAATCTAGTTAGTGTGAACAATGACGATGGTAGTTTGTACTTGTGTTAGTACTTGTAGTTTACTGTTAGCCGCGTTAGGCAGGTTCATTAGGCGACAAAGATCTCTCGTTGTATTGTTGTTGATTTTCGACAGTTTCAGATGTTTCAAATCTACTCGTATATACTTATGTGTTATTTGAAGAAATGTCTCAAGTAATTTATTCCAAATTTATCCTTCTGTAACCAATTATTAGTTGACAACTACTAGCTTCAGCATTTAAAGACAAATATAAATACGTACCTCCTATTCTATGAAAGAAAAGTAACTATGTGGTTGGTGCATTAAAATCAGACCTCACTAAATAACTGATCCGCTTCTTTTTTCTATAAATGTGGGCCTTTCAGGTGGCGTTTTTGCTATGAAACTTAACATAACGTATCGTCACATACCTACTTATTCCCCAAAGTGGCAGCCAGAGGTGTCTAAACACAAGTATTTTTCACAGACACGATTTGGTCCCAAATAATGGGAGGTGAGCATTTTAGCTAGCTATCTACTTAGGACGGGGTCCTGCAACTGACCTCTTTTAAACACAGAAAACCCAATACCATTTCCCACCCGGTGATCGAAATCGTACCTCGTGATTACAAACCGGCGCTTTTCACATACACAGCGCAGAAGTCAAACTTATTTTCTTCATTATTCCTAAGTGCTTAATATCTTATTGAAGGTACTTAGATATTATTATAAAAATACGTGTTAATCGGCATGCTTAATCGGTATCATGACTAGAGTGCGTAATTTTATGTTACCTAGTATTGTTATTTGCAATCATTTCACGAAACGCCCGTGAACGACGATCAATGGTTAAACATCAGATATCAACTTAAATTATTTATCTCCATTCAACTAATAAAGTTAACATCAGGAATAGATTTGTGTTGCGTGATTTACAGACTTCCCGCAGACTTGTTTAACGACAGTTTCATGCAAAAATCTTTGGATAACTTTCTTACAATTTTAAACTGTCTTAACTTTTTGATAGGGCACAATCGCTAATTGACCAGAGTAATATGAGGTTTAGCTTGAGAATGAGATGCCTAGAGGTTGATTAATGGTTGCTTTTTATGGTCTTGTACGTACAGGAATACGGGAAGCTATTACTCATATTAAGCCTACACTGTCCATTCTTCCGTCTGTCCTCCTTTTTTTCTTCTAAGTCGTTATAGGTTTAAATTTAACAGCAGTATGCCAAATCTATACCACATACTCTTCCATTAAGTTCAACTGTCTTTAGTTAAACTGCCTTAAATATGTGATAGGGCAAGATCGGTAATAGTACCGACTAATTATGAGCTGATGCTTGGGAATAAGGTACCCAGAGCTTGATCAATGGGTGCTTTATATGTTGTACTAAAGAACGGGAACCTATTATTCGTATTAAGCCTACACTGGCCGTCCTTCTGTTCGTAAGTCTGTTTTTTCTAAGTAGTCATAGGTTGAAATTTAGTAACAAAAGCTTTATGCAAATATCTGTACCGCAGTCTCTTGCAATTTTAAACAGCCTTAAATATATGATATTTGATAGGGCAACGTCGCTAATTGACCCGACTCCAGAGTAATATGAGCTTTTGCTTGAGAAGGAGATACCTAAAGTTTGATCAATGGATGCTTTTAAAGGAGCTGTAGAAGAGAATGGAATACTATTACTCGTATTAAGCATACTCTAACCTTCCATCCGTCCTACTTTTAAAATATATGTATTTATAAGTTGAAATATAGATTGAAATGTAACAACAGTTTTATGCAAAAACCTATACCGCCGTATCTTGCAATGTAAAACTGCTTTAAATTTTTGATACGACAAAACCGCTAGTCCCGACTCCCGAGTAATATGAGCTTTTGCTTGAGAATGAGGTACCTAGAGCTAGATTAATGGAGATGCATTTTATGGTGCTGTACAAGAGAAAAATAACCTATTACTCGTATTAAGGATTGAATACGGAATGATACATTTTTGTGCTAAAAATATACCTAAAACAAATACCTACTTATTTTATGTGTTGGTACGGAATCTTCAGACAGCGTGTACGGCTCGCAGTTGGTAGGTTTGACTTATTTTTTAATTAACTTTTGTACTGCTCTATAATTAAGCGAATAAATTATCTTGCTTAGTTATGTCGAATTGGATATTTTATTATATTAGATTTTATGGTCAGTTACATATATTACTTAAAGGTAGTCAATAGTAAGCTACGTTCGTCCCATTTTTATATCCAAATTATATAAAAATGTAATAAACAACCTTCCATTTCAAGTCTGGTAGGTATACTATCTTTCACACAATAACTTCATGCAATATTACACATTGTACAAACACACGCAATTATATTCACCCTTTCTACTTCTTCTTTTTTATAAAGCCTTCTTCACACTCATACATACACACCCTCTCCTACCTTTACGACCCAATACACCCACACACACACATTCTAATACACACAATGAAAAAAACATATATTAGATATGTAATTCTACTCTATATTTGGGTTGACACTGCCATCTGCAATAAAATATTAATAATACAGCAGAAGGCAGGGCTTCAATTATAGAAATAAGTGTACCCTTATTTTAAACAAAAAATAAATATTTTGTGTATTATACAGGGTTATTGGTAAAATGCTAACAACCTCTTAGGTTTGACTTCTGTTAGTCCTAATAAACATTATGAGATGTATTTTTGTGTTTTTTTTTAATGTTTTTGACTGAATAAGCACGAGGACCACCTGATGTCAAAAGTCTCTTGTGCCTGTAATGTATTATTTCATAATTTTCTTTACTTAGCTCGATGTAAATATTCAAAACTCTATTCAAAGGGACCACGGCGCGGTCTAGTGTTGCCGCGGCGGGCGCTCTTGGCTTGGAATAGGCATTAAAACACTTATTTTTGTTTTTTTTAAAACAGTGACTAACTAGCAGAAGTCAACCCTAAGAGGTTGTTAGCATATTACCAACCCTGTATAACAAATGAGATAGAAGTCAATGAATACATATTATTTGCGATTTAAAAACCACCCAATAACAAACCTAGCAAAGTGCGAGTATATCAAATTATAATAGAAATTTAATAAGCAACAAACGTCCATGATCACATGTCAATTGCGATTATAATATTTGAATTATCACAGAGAATAGGCAATGCATGGTTTTAAAACCTACGACTAGGGAATTGTGCTCGGATTCGCTTTTATCGCTTAATACAAATGCAATTACAATAAATAGCTGTATGATACTGTAAGGTTGCTGTCACATAATGAGGCTGACTGCAGATTATTCATCATGAGATTTCCAGCACCAACACGGACCGAGCAAAGCTTTGTATTCAACAATGAATTGCATTAATTAAACCCTGTTATACTTCGGCAACAGACAGTATTATCACTAAATTTCTTTATTTTTCGTGCTACTGTATTCGGGGATATTGTGTGTGGGAGGGAGTAATATTGTGAAAAATGCAGATTTTTATTAGTATTACCTCATATCCGAGAGGTTCACTACCTTATAAATTCTACATAAATAAGTTTAATACATAATATGAAATATATATTTAGATAGGAGGGGGAGATTTATTAGGGAGGGGAGATACAAAAAATTAGAATTCAATTGATATGAAAAAGTGAATATGGTCAACTCATCATAACCCGGGTATATTTGATACTGCAGTTCATGCCGTACGCAGTCTCAAAAAGCAGTAAAAAAGCGGATTCAAATGTTACATCTAAATGCTGCTGAAACCAAAACGTAGTCATCAACCTAGAGTCCTAAACCTTATGCAACGCTAGGGTCGGTACAGTTAATAACACCTCGCAAATAACACGAAAAAATACTGTGGATAGGTAATTTTGAAGATGGTTGTCAAAAATGCCCTTAACAAGGTTGACTGAAGTGAACTATAAAACTCCGGATTTACACCCCTTTCTTTTTCAAACAAATCATCACGATAACCTACCAATATAACGTAATATTATCTATCGTAAGAATGAACAGGATGATTTCTTCGTCTAGCTATCTTAAGCCTGCCATCTACTCAACAATTAAACGTCTCCAATCGAAGTTATCGTTTGGTATTTTGTAGTAGCATAGAGTAGCAGAACTGTTGTTTGGAAAATACTACCGCCATACCTATTTTTACCGCCATGCAGTAATGTTCATATTTCTGTCTTCCAGTTTGAAAGGTACAGGTGCCGGTGACATTACAGGCACATCAGACTTAGCTACTTTATGCCTCAGTGATGGGCGTAGTGCAGTTCGCCACTTGTGACGAACTGCCTCTGTTATAGACTGAGGTTACCGCTTAGCACCAGGTGGGCATCGTGCTTGTTCCATCACGATAATGTAAAAAAAAACGGAATCTAAGGAGACATACATCGCCATTGTATTGGATGACTTGTGAGTACATATCGTCAATTTTGGTCTTATTGGCATAGGGGAAAATTTTACCAATTTGTACTTTTTGTTTAAAATACTTGTCCGGATAAAGTTTCGATTAATAAAAAAATCAATTCGCTTGTGCCTAATGTAAAACTGGAAAGAAAAAGTTCGATTCGTCTTTTGGGTTTGCCGATTCTTGAACAATCCTTGTCGCCCTTTGTTTAAGAACAAATTCTAAAGTTTAGATGCTCTAGCAGCTTATTTAAAATGTACGCCCATATGGCTTTTACTATTATTAAACATTCCCTTTTTGTTCCTAAATTTACATATCACTTGAGATATTGTCAGCCGTGGAAACACAGTAATTTCATACTGGCTCTCAAGGACTGCTGCCGGAATACACTGTTAAGTGATTGGCGACCCCTTCAAACCGGAACAGAGTAATGCAAACATTACATCAGCCTGTAGACATAAGTATGGTGGAACTACTTCCCCGGATGCTCTTATTCACATAAAAATTATACTGCTATCAAAAGAGTAAGTATCCTACTGTTTTCACTAACTGCACACAGTAGAATACAAAGACTTCATTTTAAAAGCTTTGGCTTCCGTTTACAATCGGCCGCCTGTCTGACGCTTACGGTCCTTGAAAATGCTTTCCTACTGCCATTTGTATAACCAGAGAATTCATATGGTAAAAAATCATTTGAGCGCATAATATGCATCAAGGCCCAACTTACTTTTAGTGGTGGCATGCTGCTCATTAATTAATTTATTTATTATAATATAAACGGCACAAAAGACCACTTACATTAATTACACAATTTAACATTAGATTACAAATTGAACAGTCACTCATAAAAAAAATGGATTACGTAATGCCATTGATAATAATAATAATATATAATGCTATTGTCTTATTATAATCATAGATTTTTTTACCGGCGGTATGCCTTTACTAACAAAATACTACGAACTATATACAATACTACAGTTACTACAATAAAAGCATTTAGATCCCTATAAGTCATTGCAGACTCATAGGCAGTCCAAATGCTCTAGCCCACTACCAGTTGGCACCGTGCCCAGCATATATATATCATATATATCATAGATTGTAATAGGCAAATAACAAAATCAAATAATAATGTCACATTTTTCATCCCTTTCACAATATCTCAAACACGCCGAAATTATTTCCGACCTTCCATCCCCAGATAAATGACATTCTGGATTGGTAGCCAAGAGAGTGTTGAGTGCGGCGAGGGTGCGCGGGATGGGTGAAAAAGAGCGCACCACTGTACGGCAGTGTGGTAACACAAACACCTTATGGCATCTACTGCGGTAATAATGGTCCGATATGAAAAGTCGACACAGCCTGTCGAGCAGATCGGGTGCATCGATATCTCCACGCAGAATTTTGCACATAACGGTAAGCTGCTGCATTTCCCGTCTCACTTCAAGTGAGTTGTAGCCTAGACAACCCAATATAAACTTCGACCGGGTACATATTAGTATAATACCTGTGCACGCGTTTATATAATTACCTTAAAAAGGCCTTTTGTGCATTTTCGTGTTGCAAGTATGTATGTGCCTACGTACGGATTCCAAACAGACAACGAGCTCTCCAGCTTACTGTAACAGCCGACTTGGCACTGCTAAACACATAGCCTCCCGTATTAAGGGGGTATTTGCCATAATACCCACTCTTGGCAGGCGGCTTGTGGATCGCAGTATAAGATGGCAGATCTTTAGAAGGTGCTGCTGCCCACCTTCGAGAATTTTTCCCTTAGTCGCCTCTTACGGCACCGACGGGATGATATGGGGAGATGCAATTCTTACCCGGCACCCCACGGGGGGGAGCTCCAGCTTACTGCCTACCAACCCGCTGTAGACAAGGCAGATGACGTGCTGGTTACGGAAGTAATTCCAAAGACTGACCTGACCATGAATCTGCTAACATTAACATAATACCCAATGTTCTCATTAAGCAGCATAGCACACACCTTATTAATTCCTTATAAGCTCCCTATAAGTTTTGTCAAATACGAGTATCTTCTTTTTTTATGTTATTGTGGAGGAACAAGCGCGAGGCCCACCTGATGTTAAGCGGTATCCTCTGCCTATAACAGATGCATTTCATCTCAAGTGACGAACTGCACTGCGTCCATCACCTTGAGACATACCTGTTAAGTCTCATTTTGCCTGTTATTTCACTGGCTCTCAAGGACTGCTGCCAGAACACACCGTTAGGTGCTTGGCGACAGATTTTTCTACTTGAGGGTGGTCGTTAGCCAGGCGGGCATTCGCAAAATGCCCTTCCACCATGCGGTGAAGCTCAAGCTCTGGGCGGGATTCGAACCATGGACCTGCTGCGCAGCAGTCCATAGCCAATGCCACTGAGCCATCACTGCTTCAATTATAGCTCTTATGAAATCCTAATCTTATGAAAGCATTCTACTTAGAATCAAATTGGCAGATAGCGTCTTCCATTTCAATTCGATTTCAAACAATGACCATTCACGGCTCCAATTAAAATTAAATTCCAATTTGCAAGGAACTGAAATTGAGTGCCTATTGGTGGTGTTATAACATAAATCAATTTATTCGATAACGTTTAATATCGCGGCCATCTACTTGGTAATACTTCAATCTCTACCACAACATCACTAATCTTATAAAGTTAGCAGTCTTAGTTTTAATCAAACCCTTGAGGCAATGCGTAGTTTTTTTTATGCTTGATAGGTTAGTCTTTGACCACTATCTCACCTGCTGTTAAGTGATGATGTGGTCGAAGATGTTCAGGCTAACCTAGAATTACTGGCTCTCAAGGACAGCTGCCGGGACACACCGTTAGGTGCTTGGCGACAGATTTTCTACTTGAGGGTGGTAGCTAGACAGGCGGGAAATCGCAAAATGCCTTACCACCATGCTATAACGACTGCCATCCTAAGATGACAACCGGAACCGACGCCTTAACGTGCCCTCCGAAGCACGGAAACGCTCAGTAGCAATGTCACTAGCGGTCACCCATCCAACTCACGACCGGGGTGGGCGTTGCTTAACTTTGATGATCGGTTAAGAACAGCTAAGCAAACTTCGCTACGAGCGCACAAATTCTATAGCTAATAATACTCTATAGGGTAGACTGATCGCAATTTTGCCTAGTGGTTAGAGTGGAAGATAGTGGCACGCAGGCATTATGTGGCTTTCTTGGAATGCCGTTGCAAACACTTTCCACAACTCATAAAACACTAAGTTGTTAAACGAAATGTTTTCACCCTACGGAGGTTTTGGCTACTATTTTGTGATCGGAGATAATCGCAAGCAGGCCTAAAATTGGAACTTGGATTCGAGGATTTTCGGGAGTGAATTTTTTTTTATGCTTGAAGTCGGTGGTTTTTGTAAAAACATCTGTAATTAAAGCAAGATAGACAAGCACATGATAACGATATATTCTGTTGGCTAAGTGATAATGTGGGAGAAAATTAAGCAAACTTGTTTAGAATCTACTTCATGCTTGACGGGAACAAAAACGCATGTTGTCTTTCGGGGATATACATAGGAATTATGATATGTTTTGTCACTACATATTTATTCGTAGGTCACTACGTACGGAGGTGGGGCCATAAAGACGGTTTGTATATACAGAAATAGAGACCAAACCTGACATCCCTGGGTGGGGCTTCACTATAGATATATAGTTATGCACATGGTTGGAGACGGGAACTCATACTCATAAATCTCTGAACACGATAGTCATATCTAGATTTTCACTCATTCTGTAAGAGGTGGACAATTTTGCTTCGGGTCAAAATAAAATTAAAGTCTGTACATCTATTTTAACTTTCGCATATATATATATATATATACGTTTTGGATAATATATATATATATATGTATTCTACGTCCGTCTTTTAAAGTATATTCTCCCGTATTTCAGAAGGACGGAAGGAGACGAAGGAGTGAATCTCTATTTGTGTGAAAAGTTGACCTTAAATGAATACCCAATGACAAATTCACCTAGACCCTTCTGGGATAAAGTTTTAAGTAAGGATCGAAAAGGAAAAGGTTGTCTTACCTTTTGAATAAGTAATATTACCATAGAGTTAATTAGATAGAATGCAATTGTGCTGGGATAAGCAGGGTTCGTTAAAATCTCGCGTTCTCAGAAGTCATTAACTTTTGATTAATGACCGGTGGCATTACCCGCTAACTCAACGAAAAACCCTATCAGGAAGAAAAAAAGCCCTGCATTTTATGAAAAGTTTTAAAATTAATACCTCGGAAAGTTTCAGATCTATGCTTAATTTAGAAGTTGGTGGGGAATGCTTGTAGAATATTAAGTAGTCGGGATGAATTTTAGATATTTTTAATACGTATTCGTGACTTAGTAGGGAAAGTAGGGTTTTGCCGATTTTTTTAATGCTATTTTAGATTAAAGCGCATAACATAGTCTCTAGTTCTACCACATTATTTTACATATCTTTACCTCTACTGTACTGTATAAGCTGGATCATGTGTATATTTTTCTTTACATCACTTCTTACGACTGCCACTTAAAGGTAGAGGTAGAGGGAGATGGAATTCTAGCCCGGCACTCTACGGGGGCTACAATGTGCTCGGATAATATTACTACTGATGAAAACCCATCACCGAGAACCTAACGATGTGTAGACATTTGATTTTAATTAAAAAATTACAACGATAGGAAAAAATACAGTCCTCTGCGTGATAGAATTTTTTAATGTAATCCGTGGAGTAGGTAGCATTACAGAAATAAAAATATTTTTAAAAAAAAGAGGTGGTATTGCTAGCCAAGCGAGAATTAACCTTATGTATTTATTTTAACAGAAAAGATATTGGGAGGTGCAATTCTAACCCGGCACCCCACGGTGTATAATATGTTATGTGTATAATTATTTAACTTGAAGCAGTGATTGCCCTTGGGGTGCCGGGTAAGATGCCCGTGGGGTGCCGGGTTAGAATTGCACCTCCCCATATCATCCCTTGGGTGTCGTAAGAGGTGACTAAGGGAAAAATACTGGAAGGTGGGCAGCAGCGCCTTCTAAAGAACTGCTATCTTACACTGCGATCCCCAAGCCGCCTGCCAAGCGTGGGGATTATGGCAAATACCCCCTTAATAGGGGAGGCTGTGTTCAGCAGTGACAGACAATTACGAGTATGTCTGAGTTAATGCGTGTTTAGATTATTTATGTGATTTTCATTCGGTATAGTTAATTTCAGAATAATTTGTGCCTGAATGAAGTTAAGTCAGAACAGATGGGTGAAAGAAATGTAGAATTATAATTACTTTGAGTTGTTTATTACAAAATCTATCAATCTTCATCATCTTAGTATCATTGCCCCAATATGTGGGATCGGATCAATATGTTTTCTCTAACAACACACAAGAACATATAATAAAAATACTGGCACCTATTTCGCTCGGTGCACCGTGGGGTGCCGGGTAGCCTGTGGGGTGCCGGGATCACTAGTCACTATTCAAACAAACAATAATTTTAATCGGCCTACGCGTATTTTAATCGGCCTACATTACAACTAAGTGTACATTTTGACTTTCATCCCCATTACCGAGAGAACCGTGCTGAATTTCGGGATAAAAAGTAGGTATACATCAACCTTATTTGTAGTATGAACTCAAATAGATGCAAATAGTGTTAAGTTTCATTGAATTCCATTCAGTAGTTTGGAGTGATGCGCGGCCGGGATGCAGACAAACACAGACAAAAATAAAAAAAAATACAGTTTTGGCATCAGTGTCAGCTACAGAGTGCTCCCAATATTTTTTTTTAAATATCTGCCATGTACTGAATTAGATCTGTTACAGTTTTATTATAAACTAGCAGCCCGCCCCGGCTTCGCACGGGTATTAAAAGAATAATTATAATAATTTTTACACAAACACATAAACCCTTCTATTTAAGTCAGGTTACTATGACAAGAAAATAATAAAGAATGTTTAATATAATGTTTTTATGAACTAAAATATATATTGTTTTTTTGTTCTAATGTTTTTTTATCGCGCAAAACCATTAACCTCCTTTTGCGCAGTTGGATAAAAACTATCCTATGTCCTTCCCCATGTCTCAAACCATTTCCATACCAAATTTCATCCTAATCGGTCCAGTAGATCGGTTATCGCGCAAAACCATTAACCTCTTTTTGCGCAGTTGGATAAAAACTATTTTATGTCCTTCCTCGTGTCTCAAAATATTTCCATAACAAATTTCATCCTAATCGGTTGAGTAGATCCGTTATCTCGCAAAATCATTAACCCCTTTTTGCGCAGTTGGATTAAAACTATCCTATGACCATCCCCATGTCTCAAACTATTTCCACACCAAATTTCATCCTAATCGGTCTAGTAGATCGGCTATCGCGCAAAACCATTAAACTCTTTTTGCTCAGTTGGATAAAAACTATCCTATGACCATTCCCGTGTCACAAAATATTTCCACACTAAATTTCATCCTATTCGGTTCAGTAGATCGGTTATCGCGCAAAACCATTAACCTCTTTTTTGCTCAGTTGGATTAAAACTATCCTATGACCATCCCCGTGTCTCGAACTATTTCCACACCAAATTTCATCCTAATCGGTCTAGTAGATCGGCTATCGCGCAAAACCATTAAACTCTTTTTGCTCAGTTGGATAAAAACTATCCTATGACCATTCCCGTGTCTCAAACTATTTCCACACTAAATTTCATCCTATTCGGTTCAGTAGATCGGTTATCGCGCAAAACCATTAACCTCTTTTTTGCTCAGTTGGATAAAAACTATCCTATGACCATTCCCGTGTCTCAAACTATTTCCACACTAAATTTCATCCTATTCGGTCCAGTAGATCGGTTATCGCGCAAAACCATTAACCTCTTTTTTGCTCAGTTGGATTAAAACTATCCTATGACCATCCCCGTGTCTCAAACTATTTCCACACCAAATTTCATCCTAATCGGTCTAGTAGATCGGCTATCGCGCAAAACCATTAAACTCTTTTTGCTCAGTTGGATAAAAACTATCCTATGACCATTCCCGTGTCTCAAACTATTTCCACACTAAATTTCATCCTATTCGGTCCAGTAGATCGGTTATCGCGCAAAACCATTAACCTCGTTTTTGCTCAGTTGGATTAAAACTATCCTATGACCATCCCCGTGTCTCAAACTATTTCCACACCAAATTTCATCCTAATCGGTCTAGTAGATCGGTTATCGCGCAAAACCATTAACCTTTTTTTTGCTCAGTTGGATAAAAACTATCCTATGACCATTCCCGTGTCTCAAACTATTTCCACACCAAATTTCATCCTATTCGGTCCAGTAGATCGGTTATCGCGCAAAACCATTAACCTCTTTTTTGCTCAGTTGGATAAAAACTATCCTATGACCATCCCCGTGTCTCAAACTATTTCCACACCAAATTTCATCCTAATCGGTCCAGTAGATCGGTTATCGCGCAAAACCATTAACCTCTTTTTTGCGCAGTTGGCTAAAAACTATCCTATGTTCATCTTCGTGTCTCAAACTATTTCCATACCAAATTTAATCCTAATCGGTCCAGTAGTTTCAGAGCCTATTCAATGCAAACAAACAAACAAACAATCAAATCTTTCCTCTTTATTATAGTAGTTTTAAGTCTCGAGTTGCCTTTAAAAATTTTAAACAAACTCTCGAACAGAAATAGAACTTTTTCCCGAGTGATACATAGGGCTTTATACTACACCTACGAGGAAAATAAAATCATTGTACGTTTTATCGTACTTACCTCGAGACTTCTCAGGCGTTAAGTTCCTTATGACTTCTTGAGCTGCATTTCTTATTTCTGGTAGCGTCATCATTATAAAATCGTCACTTTCACTATCAGATGACACTTTGGAAAATTATTTACAATAATTAAAAGCGTACTGTTAAAATATCAATTTATTAAAAACAAAATTTAACCAAACATAACAAATTGCCGCGCTTTTTTCTCGTAGTGCAAAAGAAGGTTGCCAACCTCCTTTCATTGAAAATCGAGTACAAATAAAAATCACACCTCTTTTTTCTAAGTATTTGATATAAAACCTTTTTGAGATTGATTTTTTATATGTAAGCAGCTAAAAACAAAAGAACGCTACCAGGGCAGGTATGGATTTTCATACAACATTCCTTCACTGCTACGGAGTGAAGGAATGAAAACCCATATAACTTTCCCCGCCGTACATTTATAAGGGAAAAATGACGAACTTTATAACATGTTTTTGAACAAGTAATGAAACCTTTTCTGAGTGGGTGTGGTATAAAATAGATTTCTGTATTGACTTGTTGAGCAATCATCACATACAGTGTGGCGTACAGTAAAAAGACAAATATAGGTAGATAATTCTCAAATAAGTTTGAAATTTCATCTTTTGCCTGTCGTTACTATGTTTTTCATCAAGATCATGCGTCCCTGTGCAACGACCAGCGCACGTAAGGTATGCATCTTTGGCATGTTCCTTGAATTATTGTACATACTTAAATCAGTTGACAGCATATGATTCAGATAGTGGTAGCGAGCTGGAGCGCTTGAATTACCTGTCGGCCTGCATAACCTTTGGGTTGTCTTTCTTGTGCTTAATGCTTTTTTTTTTAAATTTAGCAGCTAGTGTTGTGTTAAAATTGTAGGTTGTGGTTTGTTAAAAAAGGCAGTAAAAAAATCAGAGGATATAGAATAATTAATATTCTTATCACGAGCACTGTACGTCTAAAACCAAAGAACCCGTTATATAAAAAGATGAATCTTGATTTAATAGGATGCATGCTTTGAATATGTATGAGTTGAAAATCGAATACTTATTTTATAACCTGATACTTTCTGGTAAAACCTTCCGTAGTTAAAGATTTCAAAAAGAAAATGTACCTACCTACGTAATTTTCTTTTGTGTTCTCTTCAGCTTCGAAGCTTTTTATTATTCATTATATTATTTAAAATGCTCTTAATAATAGCTATTCAATCTCATCTATAATGCTAAATCACAATATTTAATTTAATAATCAGTTTTTCAATGTAGTGTAGGTAGGTACAGGATAAATATAGGATGGATGAAACGGGTTTGATTTCTAGTATGATCAGCGCATTTCATGAAACTTAAGTGAAACATGGAAAAACACATCTATATATATAAGACATGATACTGGTGACTGTGCCCTATATCTTGTTGGTACGAAAAAAGGATCGCCGAAGTCGGTTCCTAAATATCGAATATATTATGGTACCATACATAAAAAAACGAGTACCTACAATTTGAAGCTTTCTCTTTTCTTTTTTTGGAGGCCACTCATAAATGTTGTAATTGTCATTCTTAAGAGCGTTCTAGGCGCCTAAATTCGTTTAATGACTTTTTATTAGAGTTTTCTCTACAACCTAGTTAACTTTTACAATTACCAAGTGATTTTTTATCTATGGTACTATATTTATGGAAATTATATTTACTTTCTAGTTTAGGTTCATTTCAAGAAAGACGAGATATTATAAATTTAGAGTTGACCGTTTCTCAGGTGTATGCTCTAAAACTTAGCTAAACAAATCCAGAATTCACAAGTTGGCAGGGCACTCAAACAGTTGTAAATAACTAAAGCGTAGGGCAAACAACTAGTCCTTCCATCCGTGTTTCTTGACAATACTGTTGAAGTGGGGACCCTACTAAAACATGCAAATAAAGAGAAATGAGTATGATAGAAAGGCGAGGCAAAGGAAAATAAAAGTCAGACTTGACGCTCAGTGATAATTTTGAGTGGCTTTTACCGTACCAATGACGCTGGGAAATAGGCGCATAAACCAGCGTTGACTTCAAACCTCATCCAGCTTTTTAAGGAGCAACAAGGGTATCTGAAGTGATGAACTTCTACAGTCCCTCTGATGACACCAGAACCAGACGCTGTTCAGTGTCAGTTGCTTTACAGTTGGGTGGTACATGATACTGGTGACTGTGCCCTATATCTTGTTGGTACGAAAAAAGGATCGCCGAAGTCGGTTCCTAAATATCGAATATATTATGGTACCATACATAAAAAAACGAGTACCTACAATTTGAAGCTTTCTCTTTTCTTTTTTTGGAGGCCACTCATAAATGTTGTAATTGTCATTCTTAAGAGCGTTCTAGGCGCCTAAATTCGTTTAATGACTTTTTATTAGAGTTTTCTCTACAACCTAGTTAACTTTTACAATTACCAAGTGATTTTTTATCTATGGTACTATATTTATGGAAATTATATTTACTTTCTAGTTTAGGTTCATTTCAAGAAAGACGAGATATTATAAATTTAGAGTTGACCGTTTCTCAGGTGTATGCTCTAAAACTTAGCTAAACAAATCCAGAATTCACAAGTTGGCAGGGCACTCAAACAGTTGTAAATAACTAAAGCGTAGGGCAAACAACTAGTCCTTCCATCCGTGTTTCTTGACAATACTGTTGAAGTGGGGACCCTACTAAAACATGCAAATAAAGAGAAATGAGTATGATAGAAAGGCGAGGCAAAGGAAAATAAAAGTCAGACTTGACGCTCAGTGATAATTTTGAGTGGCTTTTACCGTACCAATGACGCTGGGAAATAGGCGCATAAACCAGCGTTGACTTCAAACCTCATCCAGCTTTTTAAGGAGCAACAAGGGTATCTGAAGTGATGAACTTCTACAGTCCCTCTGATGACACCAGAACCAGACGCTGTTCAGTGTCAGTTGCTTTACAGTTGGGTGGGTCTGACCACTGTTTTGTGAAATCTGTGTTTGTATAAAGTACCATTCGCGAGTGCATAAATACATCCGAGATAGAAAGAGATATTTTGAATATTTAATTGAATACTGTTCTTGAAAGTCCTTATGCTTCTCTTTTTATGATACTAAATGTACTGCGCGGATGCTATGTCCGCATCAAACAACGGAATATTTTATTACACTGTGTGATGCGCTGCAGTCCAGTAACAATATTCTCAGATTTAATTAAATTGATTGTGGACGCACTTAGCGCTTAAGCCTTGAAAAATGTGCGTTTCTATCATAGCTACTTAGTTACATCATTAGCCATGTACAAACTAGCTTTTTGTCCTAGGTAGTATGAGTAGTATCGGCGGCGCGCGGTGAAACTTCTCTCAACCATAAATAGGTTGAAGATATTGCTCATTTGGCGGGAAACGGTTCGTTTTCAAAATCAAGCCATATGAAAAATAAACCCAACAAACGATTACGGGGAACTTTAGACATTTCTAACTAACTTTCTAAGCCCTGGAAGAAATGTGTTACATACATAGTAATTAAACAACATTAAACGGTTTCAATCGCGTATATTTATCATTATTCTATTGTTTACTTACTATGTTTAATGATCGCGGAAATCTAAGACAACATTAATTGATTATATAATCAGAACTATGATCAAATTTAAATAAATTGCGCTCACAAATACCTACGTCAGCATGTTATAAAAATATTACTAACTAATTTAAAACTCAGGAGGTAATTAAGTTATCTTTATTGTCAGCAAACAAGCAGCTTGATGTATCCTTTACACATACCTATTTCTTGTACATGATAAAACAATATGGACATCGATTTAAATTTTTTTCAGCACTGAAAATATAGAACTGTACATCAAATACGAATCAAATGCTCACAGAAAACGTTACGGAAGTGCAAGTGCCCAACAATCCTGTAAAGTAAATCTTATATGGAAACACTTTGCCATGAAAGTATTTCCATATAAGTTTATTTTATTTGATATTAATTTATTTTGTTGGAGTAGTTACACAGTGGACATATTACAAACATTTCTTATTATGATAGGTGGGTACAGAGGTAAGTTATTGGCAAACAGCCAAGCTAATGGAGGCGCCGGCTGAAGCCTTGTACTGCAGTCCAAAATGTTTAGCCTCTTGCAAAGGCGAGCTTGCACAATTATATATAGTTTACTGAGTACTTACGTAGGTATGTTATTTTTAATAACATTTTATTGCTAATATATCTTAAAATACCCACAAAATGCATTTTTTTTGTTGTATATTTTATCAGATCTGTTACTATTACGTATATGATCAGTAGTTACAAATATGAGAGATCAACCAAAAAAGAAAGAACCTATTCTCCCCTATTATTTGAGTAGACTATGATAATATTATCTCCAATTTTTATTTTTTACTTCTAATGTATAGGTACTTAAAGACAATAGTGACTGAGGGGATATCGTAATTCTTTTATAATCAAAAATACAGTAATTATCCAATACGAAAGTGTAGACTTCCATGTGCAGAACACAGACTCTAAACAGTTATACGAAAGATAAAATAATCTAAGCGTAGAAATACAAAAGTCGTTATGCTAAGTTTTAGATGGACTGCGTCAGGCCCTTTACAATTCAGATGTCCACAGGATCGTATGAAATATGATTCCCCCAAAAGTTACCCTTCACAAATCCGCTGAGATTTAACTACGGGACCCTATCTAAAGATCAACTCTCATATTTCATGGAGTTACTTGAATGTAACTTGAAGATAGTTTATACCGAGGATTGTTCGCTCCAACTACGCTTACGTTTATGTAGGTAGACATGCCTACATACTATACACTATGTAAATGGTTTTTGGTTGTTGTATGTTTGTTAAACGATAAAATATCATCGGCCAGCTACTTTTGTATATATTTCTCATAAGTGTTGGAGATTAGTCAAAGGTTCTTTTTATGATAAATAATCGTAATCAAGCCTGTAAAGGTGTAAGGGTTATCATTTCTTCTCTCATCTCTTAGTGTTAACTTTTAGCCCTACTGCTGCTGCTGCCGCTTTTGAGGTCATGTATGCGCAATTGTGGCTTAGGATTGCAATTGAGGATCGTCAAAGCCAACTTCGCCCGGTGTGGCTGTCAAGGGAACTTACCAGCTTAGCAAAGCTTAAAATCTTTCGGTTTAACGCTGCTGTATGGGTGGGAGATTGGAAAGTGAGTAAAGGAATGAATATCGCTAAAGACCATTAAGCGTGGAGAATTGCAGTATTTTTGGTTATAAAAATCGAACTTAGCACTTATTACTTGTGTACATCTTTGTGTGATATACGCTTATTGCTTCTCCATAGATTATCCCACCCACTACGGTGATAGCACGTCTTGGCGTAATGAAAAGAAGTTTGTTTTCCATTTTTTTAATTCACACACACAATGGTTTATGTCTGTGAGTGCGCTACGTGACCTCATAGGCTCTGTACAATATCGTCCATTTCTATTGTTATAATTATCTACGATACGCATGGGTTAAGGGCCAGATCGTAGGCAAAATATTATCTAATTCGGAGCTAAAACAAATGGGCATTAAACGGTTTTTCTTCTTCGGTCTTTATAATAATATGAAAAATATTCAATCGCACAGCGGCACTCGCCACGTTCACAGCGGCAGAACAGACCTGTAGTTAACAAGTTAAAAATGTTTTTATAATTTTGCACTCTATTGCAAAAGCTCTCGGTCAAACTTCGTGTATGAGCAATATTATTTTGAAGGTATTTTTTCTTCAGATTGACAAAGCGACGAATTGTACTGTATCGAAGCTACTAATCGCACTGTATGGGGCGCTGGTAGGTTGTAGGTGGTATAGTTCAGTGTTGTAAGCAAAGAAAATAATATGGTTCCCAATTTATCCACACATACTGGAAAACAAACTATAAAAAGTTATATGTGAACTGCAATATGGTGAATGTTGTACTTATGGAATTTTCAAACTTATTTCGCAATATTGTGAGTTATGTGTTGCATTTACATTTCTGAAAAACCTTCTGTTAATTTGTATGCACTAGGTGGTTGGAACCAGCCCAGCCAGAACTACCATCTTGTCGCCGTGTTTGCATTACTGTATCCCCAAACGAAAGTAGAGTTTCGGAAAAACCTTGCATGAAGTCGTTTACAAAACGTTGAAAATAAGTGCCAGAAATAAATCACACAGTTTATTCAAGAGTAGTGACAAGAACTAATTACTTTGTGTCAAACAAAGTTATAAGCAATTTTTGTACAGCTAAACTTATAAGTACGATAGCTTTACATTTTATAGATCACTCACCCATCATAAGTTTAGAGTTATTTGTCATAGTCAAAGTTGTATCAGAGAGCTCTTGTTAATTTGAACTGTAGACTGTTTGTCAACTGTTTATTCTTTTCATTGCGATAAAGTAGAGTTATTCACGTATTAAATAAAGTCGAAACGTTAAAGCAAATCATAGAAATGTGAATGAGTCGATTTTATAAGAATGGCTTAAATTTATAATTCTGTAAGCAATGGTACTTCTCATTCTCATTACACTAAAATCCACATTCGTGTTACCCTATTTTCTTTATGTTCTCCGGATGGAAAAAGCACAAGGCCCACCTGATGCTAAGCAGTAACATGTGCCTATAAAAGAAGTTCATCTCAAATGGGGAACTTCACTGCGAACATCACCTTGAGACATAAAAGTTTTTAAGTCTCATGTACCTGTAATTTTATTTTACCCATATCCTTCAAACCGGAACACTAATGAGAATAAGCTTGGCGGTAGAAATAGGTAGATATAGTACTTAGAATGAGAGTTCTAAAACTACAATTATTCTATTTAATTGTAGGTAATATTACATCTGAACAGTTACGTATCAGAGCACCGAGGTGCATAACGATTAAATCTGCAAAAACACTTACAATGAGGAAGCCCACTGTCAAGTTAGTTCCACCCGTTACATAGAAAAAGTGACTTTGTATAGAAGTGGTTGCTATTTTAATGATTTTACGAATTTTTACTGCATAAGACAAGATATATTAATATACAAATTCCCTAGTAAGTACTTCTTAAAAAATGGTGGCAATAAGCATTCAGATAACGTTTTAGTTGAATAAAATTGGATAACCACATATTTTTTAATTAAATTAACGATTTTGTACGTATTTTATTCGGTTCAATAGGTAATTATTCAAATCGAATAAGAAAACGTAGCTCTAATCAGTTGCGCTCATTTATATGAAAGAAAATATTTTTTATGCTTCTGGTTTGCCATTTATAAAGAACGAAGTTAAAATATTTACGTCCTTAGTGTTGTGGATTTCATATAAAATATAAATATGTATACCTACGTATGTTGTTGGAAATCCTTTTAATAGCAGTTTATATAATATATAAAGGGATTACAATAGACTACATGATTTATAACTCCAAAATATATATGAGCCAGAAAAAG
Source organism: Plagodis pulveraria (assembly GCA_963890685.1). Lineage (NCBI taxonomy): Eukaryota > Metazoa > Arthropoda > Insecta > Lepidoptera > Geometridae > Plagodis > Plagodis pulveraria. The sequence continues at coordinate 20,373,413 of OY982956.1, read as the reverse complement.
ATCTTAATTATATTATTTTTATTTTTTTGTTCTGGTTACAAACAAAATTACCCATTACAGCAGCCTAGAAGCATGTGTAGGTATCATTTAGATTATCGATCATGTCGTGAAATATGACTTATTCAATCGCCAACTATATGGTAGGTATATTGTATCTTGTGAAAACAAGTTTTAGAAAGCATAGTGAAGTAGATAATTTTTAATAATTTTTTTTTTATGCCTGATAGGTTAGTCTTTGACTACTATCTCACCTGATGGTAAGTGACGATGTGGTCGAAGATGTTGTTCAGGCTAACCTAGAAGTAGAACTTGATCTGACTTTAAGGCCGAACACACATTTCGCATATATCATCACACATCGCACTCAAATTAGGTATGATGTACCTGATTTGGCTTTTCTCCATACCTATATTCATTCTCAAAGCAAAACACTTTTCTCGTTATGCCCATGCCACGCACGCCAACTTTTCTCGTTATGCTCATGCCACGCACGTAATCTTTTTTCGTTATGCCCATGCCACACACGTCAACTTTACTCGTTACGCCCATGCTACGGACGTCAACTTTAAGTACTCGTTATTCATATGCCACGCACGTCAACTTTATCGTTATTCCCATGCAACTTTCAAGCTTTTCCCTAAATTTGTCAGTCATCGCTCTTTTATCGTATAATTGTAATATTTCTGAAGCGATCGTAGCGAATTTTGCTTAACTGTTCTTAACCGACCAACAAAGTGAAGCAACATCCGCCGCGGTCATGAGTTGGATGGGTGATCGCTAGCGACATTACTACTGAGCGCTTCCATGCTTCGGAGGGCACGTTAAGCCGTCGGTCCCGGTTATCGTTTTAAGATAGCAGTCGTTGAAGGGCATTTTTCGAATGCCCGACTGGCTAGCTACCACCCTCAAGTAGAAAATCTGTCGGCAAGCACCTAACGGTGTGTTCCGGCTGCTGCCCTTGAGAGCCAGTAATTCTAAGTTAGCTTAAACAACATCTTCGACCACATCATCACTTACAATCAGGTGAGATAGTGGTCAAAGGCTATCCTATCAGGCATAAAAAAAATAAGAAAATCTTTCCCAGGCTTCCACAGTTCAACAGTGGTAGAGTTCTTTTAGCCTAAAAATGCACGTCCATCTATTAAATGTTAGAGAGTGCAGCGACTTTACTGTGAACTCGGACACGTCCGCCGCGCACACACACTACGATGAAGAACCAATGGCGTATAGAGAGTATGTTAAGTGTAATAGTGTATAAAGGCAACACTATTTAACATGTAGGGGTAACGATATTGAGGGGGGGGGGATTTTTAGACTGAAAGATTTCTACCAAAGACCCGTCGTCACTCATCCATCTTGCATCTTCGCCACGTCATAGTCATTTGACAAAAATGTCATTACAACGAAAATTTGGTGGTGGCCTGGCGACAGGCCGCGTTGTTACGTTTTTGTTTGTTAGACAGGAATATGAATTCTACCTACCTCTCATAATTAGGATAAAGGAAGGAAGTTGGATATAAGTGCAATAAGCTTATGATGATAATTATTTAAAAAGAGGATATTGGGATAGGATAAACAATGTGGCAAAAGGAATGTATGTGTTTAAATCAAAATCATAAATTCACAAAACAAAATTAACAGGTTTATTTTAATAATTATTAACAAAACATAAATTGCTATGTGTAAAACTAATATGAACAAACATAACTTAAAATATGAAATTAGAAACTTACTACAAATCAGTTTACAATTACTCAAAATTACATACGTAACGACACCGGTTCTCGAAGGGCCAGGCAAAGACAACGGATTTCTACTTGTCCATCCCCTTACGATTAATGTAGCGAAACGGCTCTCCGTATGACAATTTTTAACGCTTTTGAGTATGTAAAAATGATAATAATTAATGATAAAAATTGTTTCTACGATGTCGATTTCTTCGGGACAGGATCGGAGAGGAAGCAGGAACAGAGGGAACATGATCTGAAAATAATATGAGAGGTTTACTTTTGAGTTCATAATAATATTTTTTCATATAACAAATGACCAACGTCGTTATTTGGAACCATCGCCAATTTTTTCCTTAGCCAGCAAAAATTGTATAAAATTAATATTAAATGATTAATATTTACTAATAATAAATGTGAAACAAAGAACTTTTCAACTCTATAAGTTCAAACCAAAATAGTTTCCGGCCATGTCGCTTTTTTTTCTAAGTTTCCTTCCAGAAATTTTACTGTATGACATTGTTATCAAAATCAAAGCGTGACATGTTTGAAGTTAGTGCAGAATATGATTTGAATTAAAATAAATAAGTTTAATGTGCCTAATAGGTATGAATTCGTTTCTAAACCAATCATCGCGTTGCTTTTATTTTTTAGAGTAGATTTATTCGAAAAGTTGATGTTTGAAATTGGAGTTCACGTTTCCTCATGCTCAAAGCAAAACTCAGATTTTCTGCGAGTTTTTGAACACCAAAACGGCACTTAAAGGGTCCGGCGGGCACATCTCCATGGCACTGCACGTTTTCGCGCCGGAGTCGCCGTGCACGCGAATCTCATCATGTACGCGTCATACATACGTGCGATATTCGCGTAAGCGGCGATGAGATGTGCCCGGACCCTAACTAATGCGTCATTTATAAAAAGAGATTCCTACCTAGACTAAAACGAGATACAAGATAATATCTAGTATCTCTTTTTACTCTAGTAGGAATACCTACTACAAGCATTAAACAGCATTCTTATACGTCTAATTGGAATAAAATGTTACCGTCTAAATACAAGATTATTTAGATATTATTAAAAAATATCTGGTACTGTAACACCTACATCATTTAGGTAATAATTAGCTCAGCGGATTATTGCTCAATGAGCAAACACTGATTTACAACTATTATTCCTTTTTTAATAGCTGATAGGCTAGCCTTTGACTACTACCTCACCTTCTGGTAAGTGAAGATGCGGTCGAAGATGTTATTTAAGGCCTGCACTTACTGGTTCTCAAGGAGAGCTGCTTTTAAACCATCAACCGGGACCGACGAGTGCCCGAATAGCGGAAGAGCTCAGTAGCAAATGCCACTAGCGGTCACCAATCTAAGCAATAACCGCAGCGGGCTTTTGCTTAATCTATTTGATCGGTTAAGAACAACTAGGCAAGCTCCGCTATGAACGCTTCTTTATTCTACATTACAAATGAGCGAAACGAGTATTGGGAATTACTCGGTACAGTTCCACACGCGGTGCTTCTTTGAATACCTTTGTCAGAAAAACCCAATCTGTCTGGGATTGAGCCCAGGACCTCACACACCCACACCACCGGAGCAGAAGTCGAAACATCAAAAAATCTTGTATTAGAAAATGGTAAGTGTGGAATGAATGATATGGTTGAGATAAAACATATTTTATCATAATGTTGTCTTAGGTATTCGCGATTATTACACAAGTGTTTGAAACGTGGGACAAAAATAATGATAAATATACGGGATTTAAACCGTTTAAAGTTGTTTAATTACTATATTTTATCATAATTAAAATAAACTTGTTTTAAAGAACTCATTGTATGTAAGTAGGTAGGTTGCTAAACCTGTGCTGTTGTCTCGAAAAAGCTCATGTGATAATTTTGTTTCCGAAAATGTTCCTAAAATGAAAATTACCCTTACAAACTTATCCAAACCAAGAAACACACTTTCGCATTTATGGTACGTGTGGGGATGGTCCTATCACTTTTTTCCACAGGTGGGACCATAATAAGATAAAATAAAACATTGCTGGTTTCCCAACCACAAAACATATTTATTCTTAGGGTACAACGCCATCTAACGACGACATGACAAAACACGGACCGGTCCTAAAACATAACTTTATTACATATTATTCCTATTCATTTTCAGGTACCAAACGCTACTCAATCGAAACAAAAGCGTTTGCTAGAACAATATATCTACTAAATTATACTTTAGTCTATATTAGGTGCAATAAAAGTCGTGTAACTTTGATGTATTATGTGGCGGTATTTTGAATAAACTGCCATCTAGGAAATAATGTTCTCACTGCATCTACACGGCGGCGGCATCGTAGATTTTTAGTAAAGACACAGATAGCGCTTCACATATACAAACACGCTTTTTACTTTCATGATCATACTATTTCCGAAGTAGAAATAAAAAGAAGTTAATGAAATGAATTTGAATTAATCAGCGAAATTATATAGGTAGTCAGATAATTTTAGTCCATAACTCATCTACGGACGAATATAAATGTATCATAAATGGAGGGTAGCGTAATATTAGATATATTCTACGCATAAATATTTAAGTAATGTATGTCAAGCTTAAAAAAGCAGAACGCAAACCTTACCGCGGCGGGTGTGGTTTCAAAAATAGCGCCGCCCCGGATTCGCACGGGTGCATAGCTGATACTGGATATACTACAGAATGTCTTTATATACAACGTTCACAGCTTTTTTGTCATTACACAAAAGAAACATGTTTTCATTAGAGGTTACTGTTGAAAGAACGACATAATATAGCCAATTATATTGAAAAAGACTCAACGCTCAAATCTAAGCCTGCAACGTTGAAAGTTTAACCCTGCGATTTATTCAAGACTTTTTGTAGACCATTTTAAGGTGTACAATACTGTAGTACATTATTTCGAGCTATCTCGTAGGGTTCAGCCAGTGTTTTCAATGTAAGCGCAAAAACATGAGTTTATTTACGACATCACATTAGAAACCTCTAAAATTATCAGTGTTTCTCTGGTATATTATGCATGTATTATACATATAAAGCTTCTAATTGAATTACTCTATCTTTTAGCATCGAAATCCGTTGCGAAGTTTTAAAGATCTAAGCAAACATAGGGACAGACTGTGGGCAGCGACTTTGCTTTACACCACCATGCGGTGAAGCTAAAGCCCGCGGCGGGATTCGAATTATGGACCGGCTGCATGGCAGTCCATAGCCAATGCCACTGAGCCAATACTGCTTCAATCAGCTGTTGAGATATGGGGGTTGAAAACGTAAAAGAAAACATATATCGGTAGCGAAGTCTTCAGCTCATAGGAGCCACTATTTTACATGTATAAATTGCCCAAAAAGGTTTCTCTGTACGCGTTACATTGGAAGACCTAGCTTAATAGCGGGTCAGGTGGCTTAAGGGGATGCTCGCATCTGAACACTGAACCCTATGACATGATGCCGTAAGGTGTACATTACCTTGATAGGTGGCGTAAGAGGATGGTCGCCTATAAACACTGAACTCTATATCTACATGCCGTAAGGTGTACATTACCTTGATATGTGGCAAGGCGAGCACGCGCCGCATCTCGTGTATGGCGGAGGCGGTGGCGGGGGAGGCGGCGGCGGGCGCGGGGCCGGGGGGACGCAGTCGGGTGGCCGCCTCCAGCGCGTGGCGACAACGTTGTCGGCCCTCTGCAGCCGGCGCTCGACCACTCGATACAACTACCGTGCAAGCTATGCGGTCGTACACCTGCAGTATTAAGTTTATCTCCGTATTATTGAACTAGTCTGTTTTTCACAAATTAAAGACTTACTGTGTTTAATTACTTACTTTACTTTTCAAATTTTTTTTAGGGTTTTTTTCGGGTTAGAATTGCACCTCCCCATATCATCCCGTGGGTGTCGTAAAAGGCGACTAAGGGAAAAATACTAGAAGGTGGGCAGCAGCGCCTTCTAAAGAACTGTCATCTGACACTGCGATCCCCTTGGGGATGCCTGCCAAGCGTGGGGATTATGGCAAATACCCCCTTTATAGGGGAGGCTGTGTTCAGCAGTGGACGATCCGGCTGATACAGATACATATACAGAATTGGTAATAATTTGATTACAAGTCACATGTACGAGTTACATAAAAATGAAAATATTATACATATATTTAATCAATATACATATCATTAATATATCACTACTATCTAGTATCAGATAAAAAGTTAATACGACAACTCAATACATTTCAAAATCAGATTAAAAATACAAATGTAAATCACGATGTCGAAATCAAATCAAATTCATAGAAATCGGTAAAATTAAATCTTCATCAACATAATAACAAATTATGCTATGGTAAAAAATATATCAACACATACCTACTACAATTTAAATAATTATGAAGAGTTAATGCGTATTAACTCAAATAATATCATGTCAAAATTAATATATACACATGTCAATAAAAATGTTAAAATAAAATAAATTTAAGACACAAAATCTTTCACCTCTTGCGGGATCGAACCAGCGTCCCCCGTTTAGGCCTTTCCGAGTCACAGCTCGGAAAAGCCAATAATGGTTTAAAATCACGGGGGAGGGGACTGCGTTACAAAAGCAATTTTGAACCCAACGATAACTGCAAATGACGTGTGCGCAGGTCCTGACGGCACATTTTATTTCACATGATTTGAAATACTGTCCGGTGTGGTAATAAAATTTGAAATAATTATAGCCATGAATACCTACTTATTAGTAACGCTGAATTATATCGGATACAAGCTTCACTATAAAATGTTTTTAATTATAATTATTATCTATTATTTATATGTTTTATCAAAAACTATTCAATCCATATCGTTTATTTTTATTTAAATACAATTATTTACTTGTTATATACACATAAAAAGACAGCCTCCTTGATCGAGTAGTTTGTGAGTAAGTAGTTAGGAGAATATTATTACGCTTCCCGCCGTGGTATTTTTTGGTGAATGAATATGTAATTTGAGCAGTTAGGTAAGGAAGAACGAGTCCACCGTTCCTTGTACATGCTTTCTGCCAGATATTACGAATAAAACATTCAAAATCAACTTGAAGACGAAAAAAGAGAATCAGTCATTTTGGTAAAGGTGATTTTGATATTTGTTCAATATGAGATTAATACTACGTATAATATCAATCCTAACACACCGAAACTTCTCAAATCAAATAGTGAAAAACAGGGAGCCAGCCAAAATAACAAAAAAAAATATAAAACCACCAAGCTTTAGTTTCTGCAAGTATCTTATTAAATACAGACCGCTCAGAACACACGACTATGAACTCACCTCCAATAAAGCCCGGAGTTGCAAATCATCAAGCACGCTCTGGAAGAGGTCGGGGTCCATAAACAGAGGACCATCCTGCAGTACTGATACATCGTCAAGAGATTCCACCACGAGATTCACGGCTGAAAATATACAAAACCGTATTATAGTTAATTTTGTGAATAAAAAAATGATTAATTATCCGGCAATAATTTTTTTTTTAATCAAAGAGTTTATTATAACCATATAATTGTGACTGAACTGCTGCATCTGGAATATGAATAGCCGAAATAGTATTTTTCCCAAACACGCGGGGAAAAATTTAGAATTAATTTTTAATAAAGAGCAGGGGAAGTATCCTATTTTACGTACACAGAAAAATCAAAGCGATGGCGGAGCGTTTTCTTTTTAAATGGAACAATGACGCGCCGCCAATTTTGTATGGATATTTCTTGGTGTGCTGGGTGTCATTTGAATTTAAATATCTTTGTACCGACATAGGCGTCAGAAAAAATGGGGGTAAAACAATAAGTACGTCTCGCTTCTGTCATTTTGATAGCAAATATTTATCAAAATAAGTTCAGCAGTGTTGCTGTCATTACTTGAAGCGGTCACCCAACCGCTTCTGGCATTTACTACGCCCTTTCTTTCCGTACTTCGGGAACCACTTTAAGCCGTCGGTCCCGATTGTTGTCTTAGAATAGCAGTCGTTATATCATGCAAATGATGGTAAGGCATCTTGCGAAAGCCCGCCTGGCTAGCTACTACCCTCAAGTACAAACTCTGTCACCAAATAGGTACCTAACGATGTGTTAGAGAGCCAGTTTCCAATGTAAGTAAAGCCTCTTTATCACCTTCAAACGCATCAATCAGGCAATAAAAAATTTTTTTTTAGACTTGTTGAGTACATCTAGTTTATGCTCAGTCGAGTCTATATAATCTACCTAAGGTTATAAATAAAAAGTGACGCCTACTTTGAAAGCAGTTAAGAATGGTACCCGCAGCTATAGCTTCTTCAAGCTTGACTCGTACCTACGACAAATACCTCGATTCTACTTCATGGTCAGCATGGACTATGACTACTTCATAGTTATTCCATTAAATTCTACAGGACTGTGCGAACATCCTCCTAGAAAGACCAAGAAAGTTCTGGAACATACCTGCAGCGTTAGCCTCTTCCAACATGGCCTGTTTCCGCGGCACTGACTCCTCTTCTTCTTCATCATCGGCGGCTGCAGCGGCTAAAGTAGCAGCGCGAAGGCGGCGGCGGCTATTGAACTTTTTAAGCTCGTCCACTGTACCGGCAAGATGGATTCGGTTTTGCTTGTCACGGTCCTGTACAATTAATTAGAAAAATTACACACCAATATCTTACCGTAAAAGTCGTAAGTGACGACGAAACGAAAAATACTAGGCACTGCTGCCCAGCTTTGTGCCCTTCTTACATTACTACACTCACAAGTGGCGATTATTTGGCAAGACACTAGGAAGATACATGTTTGCTAATCGATATCCGTACTTTTAAACTACCCAGAATAAACAAAAATTACTGCATTTCTTGCCATCTACCCGTGGGGTGCCAGGTTAGAATATCAACCCTCCATCTCTTCTCGTGGGTGTCGTAAGAAGCGATTTAGGAAAAAAAGAAAGTGGGCAGCCCTCATCAAGGAGAACTCGCGACACCCGTCTCGCTTCGACCTAACAAATTAGGTATAGATTGGTACGTAAATTTTTCATAGGGATTTGGTGATAATTTGCAATATTGAGTATAACACAGTAAATGCCAGTATATCACATCACGAGATATAAGTTACAATAGGTTTTGGCTGCGTATCTACCAGAGATGTGCGAAGAAGATGAGCAGTATGCCAGGAAAAAATCTTCCAATAGGATCGCATCATATTCCAAACCTCCTTGAACGCAGCGATTCCATTGGTTGATTTTTTCTTTGCACATCTCACTCGCACATCTCTGGTGGATAGAGATAAAAAATGCACTTAATATTTATTACATACTCACCGGCTAACATATTCAGGTTAATTTGCGATTTTCTTCTGACTGTGTCGACTGCCCTACGTAAAACCAATGACCAATTACGACTAAAACTAAATGATGCGTATAGCGTATATGACACGAAGGACATGATGTCTTACCCTTATCCACCGATGATTCAAGACCTCCTGAATATTGATCCTTTGGGTGTGGTCAACGGTCAACATCCGCTGGACCAAGTCCTTGGCAGAGTCGCTGATATCGTCCCATGGTGGAGCGTCAAACTGAAAATAATCGTATTAAAATATTTTATAAGCAATAGAACTCTTTGTGAACGAGTTTTTCCAGATAAGGTAGAAGACATATTTCCACTTCCAGGAAGTAATGTTCCCCTTATTCAGGTATGAAAGGTATGGATGCCGGTGAAAATACAGGCACATGGGACTTGATAACTTTGTCTGAGAGCTATGGGCGCGGTGCAGTTTGTCACTTGTGGCAAAATGCATCTGATAAGGGCAGCGGGTTACCGCTTAATACCAAGTAGGCCTCGTGCTTGTTCCGTAACCATCACATATTTTTAATGTGGTATATATACCATTGGCAGATTAGCATTACTGTATCATCGGCTAGTCCACTGCTGAACACAGCCTCCCCCAATATGAGGGGGGGTTTGCCATAATACCCACGCTTGGCAGGCGGCTCAAGGATCGCAGTGTGAGGTATCAGTAAAGTGCTGCTGCCCACCTTCTGGTGTGTTGCCCTTAGGAGCCTCTTACGACACCCAGGCGTAGGAATTAATATTAATTATATAATTTAATTTTTAAGATTAGCATTAATAGATTATTTTTTCGTTGATCCCCTAAGCAACACACTACCTAAATCGACGCGAGTGGTGGCATCATTAAGCCCATTTCGTATTTCATAAGTTAGCACTCAGAAGTGAATGATAATCCAACCACCTTGAGTATGTCTGATGATGATTAAGGGAAATCATTTCAAATTAAAGATAATTTACAATGTACATGCTGTATACACAATAAAATCAACTCACCCGCAATCTCCCACGGCAAATGGCCTCAAACAGGCGTTCCCTTGTCCCAGTAAAAGGTAAATATCCGACGAGTAAAACATGAAGCAAAATCCCCGCTGCCCAGACGTCAACAGGCTTCCCATACAACTGGCTGGATACCACCTCCGGGGCCATGTAGTGTGGTGTACCAATGCGACCTGTAAAATTTAGAAACAAATTTGTAAAATATGTAGCGATTAATTGTTTTCTACATATAAAAACACAAAGGGCACAACTTAGGAACGACTCTAAAGTAGTAGTATGCCTTGCCTTATTGTCAGCTACTTACTCTCTTGTTTAATAATTAATATAACTACAATGCAGTAGCGCATACTGCTGTATATACAAAAATTAGGTAGTTCTTGAACGCATCGGTCCAATAATCATATACCTGCTTCAAAAGTAGCCTTTGTTATCATAGATTACCAAATAATGTTACATAATTTAATTTGTTGCGTTGTTTCTTGGTATCACAATTAAGTTTTTTTTTTTGAAGCACTCGTAGCGAAATTTGCTTAGCTGTTCTTACCCGATCAGCAAAGTTAAGCAACGTCCGCCGCGGTCATGAGTTAGATGGGTGACCGCTAGTGACATTACTACTGAGCACTTCCCTGCTTCGGAGGGCATGTTAAGCCGTCGGTCCCGGTTGTCGTCTTAGGATGGCAGTCGTTATAGCATGGTGGTAGGGCATTTTGCGAATGCCCACCTGTCTAGCTACCACCTTCCAAGTAGCAAAATCTGTCGCCAAGCACCTAACGGTATGTTCCGGCAGCTGTCCTTGAGTGCCAGTAATTTTTAGTATTTTTTTATGCGGAGAGTAATACCCGATTATAACTATCTTTTCATTACGGCTGTGAGGCCTTTTAGCACCATCGCAATCCTCATCTGGTCGTTAGTGTGATGTGGTGACGAATGAATTTAGCAGGCTTAACCTAGAATGGTAACTGCCTCTCAAGGTCAGCTGCCGGAACCCACCGTTACATGCTTGGCGACAGATTTAGTTATGATTTTTTATAGTTTTTTTTTTCATAATAATTAGCCATAATGAAATTAGGATAGTACGTAAATTGTGTAGAATATATTAATGCCAAAAGTAATTGGAACCAAAACCAAGCCAATCCAATTCAAGGCAAAACGAAAAGGAGGATCTATAAATGTTATAAACAAAGTGTTATTTAAAATGTTTTTAGGTTGTTAGTTGAAGCATTGTTAATATTATAATTATTTGCAATAATAGATAAAGTATGAATGATAACTACTAACTCTAGGTTCTTTTGATATTTTAAAATAAATATTTACTCTGGTACTAACGCGATAAAATCGTATGTCTACTGGCGGAAAAATACTTTTTATTTATTTTTGCATTTTTAACGTACGTTTGTGAAATATTGATTGATGATTAAATCAGGGATATGATATTATTTTTTATATAATTATGTACCGCAAGCAAGATCATATTTTACACCAGATTTAAGGCGAATGTTACTAACGCGGCCAGGAAAAAAGTATGAATTAATTATATGTGAAATATTTAATCATTAAATTGAAATTAAAACTGCAAGTTATATATATTATTGGAATAGTTTTCAAAATCCTTCATTTTGATACCCCACTCGATGGATTTGGAAGGAAAAAAAATATTTTATATCAAAACAGGGTGTTTAAAATCTTTTTTTTTATGTACCTTGTTACTTGCGCTGTCAAGATGAATCTAACGATATCTCATACATTAAAATCAAAGCCTATTAGAAATTTAGGTGGAATAAAGAAACTCACACACATCTATACATACATGAATCCTTAAAACTTAACACTCCTTTTTTTTGGGCAGTCGTGTAAATAGAGCACAATACTGTTCTTTTATTTTAAAGTATCTACACACTACACAGACATCCTAAACACACCTCATGTCAAAATGAAATACCACAACATGCGTTTCAAAACTGTTAACAGGGGCCCAACTCCCACCTTTTAAAAACTATTATGGAAAACCAACATCATTATTTCAAACTTAAAATATTGATACTAAGATTCGTACCACGGCCGTCACGAAACAATAATGTTCATATAGCGCTATAATATTTGCCTAGTCATAATATTTAATATTTGCCTAGTTATAATTAGTGTTGTATTTTTAAAAATGGTATTTTTACCATGGTATTGCCTAGTCTTATATTAAATTAATTTTGATCTTAATTTTGATTTCCACATTTAACTTAAATTTCTAACAATTTATTGTTAAATATATATATAAGGATTATTTTTTTCTAATAAATTAACAACAGAGCATGTCTGCAGGCCATATAGACATAAAAACACATGAATGATACAATGAAAGGTGTTGAGAATAGTGCCAATCTTTGTAAAGTGCCAACACGTAGAGTAAAGTGTAGATTGTCTGTTGCACAAGACAGGTGACTGTGACAAGGGTGCTGATGATATTGCACGTTATGTCCATGCGGTTAGGGCACAATTTCGTTCGACATCAACGTCTTACCGTACTCGTCTGATTTCAGATACGCTTGGCCCAAGGGACCCATTAGTGGTCGATTGTCCATCACCAGTTCTGTACAATAACAACCTACTGTTACGGAAGATATAGAACTGAAGATCTATAATAGAACAAGTCAATACTAATACAATGTTCACGCTAATCAAAACCTTCATTATATAACTTTACAGTTATAATAGTGCCATTAATATCCACGCTTATCGAAACCTTGGCTTTGATTTTAAGGGGGAACAACGATGAAATCGTTATTTTTAGGTGATTTCGTTGAAAAATAATTAGTTCTTCAGAAACGGTAAAATATTTACATTACACCTATGTTTGTTTCAAACAAATTGTATACTAACTATTCATGTAGATATTACTATTATTTGTACAAATAATCTCATAGTAAACGTAATTTCGATATAAATTTAAAATAGTCTCTAAAATTACAGAACAAATCATTTGAAACCTTAAAAAAATATATATTACCTTAGTGTAATATATTTTTTTCAGTAAAGCAGTGAAAGCTCAGTGGCAACGGCTACGTACTGCCACGCAGCAGGTCCATGGTTCGAATTCCGCCGCGGGCTTGAGCTTCACAGCATGTTGGAAGGGCATTTTGCGAATGCCCAACCTGGCTAGCGACCTATCTCAAGTATAAAATCTGTCGTCAAGCACCTGACAGTGTGTTCTGGCAGCTGTCTTTGGGAGCCATTAATTCTAGGTTAAGCCTGTTAACACCTTCAACCACATCATCACTTACCATCAGGTGAGATTGTGGTATATCCGCTGCGGTGTGACTTGGATGGCTGACCGCTAGTGGCATTACTACTGAGCGCTTCCTAGCTTCGGAGGGCATGTTAATCCGTCTGTCGCGATTATTATCTTTGGGAAGCCGTAGCATGCGAATATCCGCTTGTCTAGCTACCTCCCTCAAGTAGAAAATCTTTCCACAAGTACCTAGGCTGCATTCCGGCAGCAGTCCTTGAGAGCAAGCAATTCTAGGTTTGCTTAAACGATGTGGTAACCACATCGTCACTTACCATCAGGTGAGATAGTAGTCAAAGGCTAGCCTATCAACTATAAAAAAATAAACTTAACTCGAAAACTATTATTGGTATCCAAACGATCTTATTTTTACTGAATGTAATATTATCATTTGCATACACAATAAGACGTAATTTTACAAACGAGGTCTACCCGTACAACGCTTCAATAATTTACTGTGGAGTGGCGCGCCTTCGTGAGTGAACAGGTGTATACTAGATAGATCGATTGCTGTAACGGTTTCGAAGTATACATTTGTTTTATACAGAACTGGGTAGCACTTGACCAATATCTCACCAAATGTTAATTGATGATGCGATCGATGATGGAGCGCGCTTACCCAGAAGGTCTATTCACTCGCGTTTTGAAGACTCCTATATTGTACTTAACCGGACTCAGGCAGGGTGTTCTATTCCCTGAGGGTTCGAATGATGAACGAAGACGCAAAGCGCTTCGTTCGGGTAAATGGAACATCAACAATATAGCGATGGCGCTTCTGAGTGTCCCTGGATTAAATTCTGGTTATAGAATGGGGATGGCTTACATACGTACTTTAATGTTAGGACGGAAGGACATCGCAGAATTAGTAAATAAAAAACTCACCAGGTGGTGCTCTATGCGCGGCTGGAGCTGGCAGTTGCGCGGCTACACCGAACCCGCCCAATTTGACCGGAGCGCAATTGTCCCGGCCGGCCAGTAGTACGCAATGAGGACGGACATCGCGGTGGACTATGTCGTTCTCATGACAATAGCGGAGTGCTTCCAGGATCTGACGCATGTAGTGGCTGGAACATGTTAGAAACATCAATTAATGAACTTTGTACTCCAAACAAGACGAAGTGCGAGTTGGATTTACACACCGAGGTGTCCGTACCAACACACTGTACTATAAAATCGTTATTTTTATATTCAGAAGGTTTCAATACTGTACTGTGTCAGCCGGATTGTCCACTGCTGAATACAGCCTCCCCCATTTAAGAGGGGTTTGCCATAATCCCCACGCTTGGCAGGCGTTTTGGAAATCGCAGTTTAAGATATCAGTTCCTCAGAAGGCGCTGCAGCCCACCTTCCGGTATTTTACCTTTAGTCGCTTTTTACGACATCCACGGGTAGAAATGGGGGGTGCCATTCTAACCCGGCACCCCACGAGCGTGGTTTCAAAACGGTTTTAATAATAATTAAAGTTAGTTTGATGAAAGAAAATTTCAGTTTAGCGACAGACGTGCAGATTGAAACTTGGAACAAATGTCTGGTGTTTTATGTCCATTTTATGGAGAATAGTGAATATCAAACCCGGGGATCGAACCCAGTGCCTCACGATTCTATTGCGACATTTTACGCCATTCGCCGAATGGATTTACTATAATTTATATGTACGAAATCGTGAACAAAAGCTGATAACTGTACTGTACTGTATCAGCGGGATTGTCCACTTCTTAACACAGCCTTCCACATTAGTGGTGGGTTTTCCATAATCCCCACGCTTAGTGGGCGTTTTGGGGATCGCTGTTTAAGATATCAGATCCTCAGAACGCGCTGCTTCCTCCTTGACCACCTTCAGGTATTCTACATTTAGTAGCCTCTTACGACACCCACAGCTAGCAACGGAGGGGTAACATTCTAATCCGGAACCCCACAGGGCAATATATGTATTAAATAATAATATGTATTAAAATAAGTATTACCAAGCAACTGCTTCGCTGTAGACAAACCCGGCGGAGGCTCGACGAACAACTTCGAAGCATAGATCGGAGCCGTCCATACTGGAATCACAATAACTTTTTATTTACGTGAATATGTTATGTATTCTTACAAGCAAAGAGCATAAATAGGGCTACTGACACATATACAACAAATAAACTAGCCACGTAACGAAGGCCTCACTCTTTTAGGTTCCCGATTTGCAAAAGCACTTAAACGCTTTATTCTGTGCTTACACGAAAAAAAAATTGGTTTTGATCTGTACTGTATCAGCCGTATCGTCCACTGCTGAACACAGCCTCCCCTATTAAGGGGGTATTTGCCATAATCCTCACGCTTGGCAGGCGGCTTGGGGATTGCAGAGTAAGATGGCAGTTCTTTACAAGGCGCTGCTACCCACCTACCAGTATGTTTCCCTTAGTCGCCTCTTACGACACCCACGGGAATATATGGGGCGATGCAATTCTAACTCGGCATCCCACGGGTTTTGATCACAGCTTGAAAACTAAACAATAAATCGCCGTTTTCAGTATATAGTTTCTGAGATAGACCCCGTAACAATTATAGTCTAAAATTTACCTAGCTGACCCCCATTTAATTATTTCTTTTGATAAAGATTTATTAGAAATATATTTGTACGTACTCTACTTCTATACGATGACACTTTAGTTACTTACACTACTTAGCATGTGGTTAAGGAACAAAAAAGTTTTTTTCGGCTTACTTCTCATGTATCGCAGCCCCCCTTAAAAATGATAACTAACTAAAAGACAAACAGTGAAATCTCATTGATAGGGCTACCGTTTTGCCTTTTGAGAACGGACCCCTAAAACTTTATAAAACAATAAAAGTGTTACATAATTACAAATTTACGAGAGATGGTAACAATTTGGTCTATTTTCTTCAATAAAGACACCAACAATAGAAAAGCAACGGTTCAGTTGTCAGCTACCATGACATGTCGCGTGATCAATCAGACAACCTCGATGCATTATGAAACAGCGTGTGACTCATTCATTAATCGGTCTGTAAAACAACTTCGGAATAACATGACTTAGTTCACAATCTTGGTATTCATCGTCTAATTTCCCTTATCCGACACAATTTGGGGTCGGTTCGATATATTTTCTCTAAACACACAAAGAAAAATTGCAATTGAACTAATTTCAATAAATATATTTTTTTATAAAACAAGCAGGATGATGCATGAGACAGGTATAGTTTTAAAAATATCTGGCTCCGTCTTTATTGCCTGGCCACCTTCAGGGTGGACCTTTCTTGGAAATGTTTTTGATGGTAGGCTTTCAGTTAAGGTCGAAGAGTTTTGTGTGCGCCGGAGAAGCTGCAAGACCTTCAACTCGACGATATCATGTTGTGAGATCGACAGCACGCTGATCCTTTGGAGTAATCTTTCCCTCAATCGCCTTTTATGACATCCAAAAGGAAGAAAAGAACATCCATAGTATACGCGACATATAAAATGTAAATTTTTATTTTATTATTACAGAGGTTGAAATTTCATAATTTTGAAAGGGAGCAGTTTAAGACACAATAAGCCAACATTCAAGCACGCTCCTGAAACTAAACTTCTCATTTTATATATTACATCATCAGCCATTACGTCCATAGTTGAACAAATGCCTCCCCATTAGATGGCGGATGCCATAATTCCCACGCTTGGCGTCTTGGGGATCGCAGTGTGCAAGATGACAGTTTTTTTTTTTATTTTTTTTTTTTTTATGGGATAGGAGGGCAAACGAGCAGGCGGCTCACCAGGTGGTAAGTGATCACCGTCGCCCACGATCATCCGCAATACCAGAGGTATCGAGGATGCGTTGCCGGCCTTTGAGGAGGGAATATGCTCTCTTCTTGAAGGCCCCTAAGTCGTATCCGTTCGGAAATACTGCACCTGGCAGCTGGTTCCATATTGTGGCAGTGCGAGGTAGAAAATGCCGTGAAAATCGCAAAGTTGTGGACTTCCAGACATCGACATGAAATTTATGAAACATCATGCTTTGTCGGGAAGTCCGATGGCGAAATTGAGCTGCAGGTAGTAAATCGAACAGTTCCTCAGAACACTCCCCGTGATAGATGCGGTAGAAGATGCAGAGTGATCCAACATCTCTACGTAGTGCCAAAGGGTCGAGCCGGTCGGAGAGAACTTGATCGTCAACGATTCGAGTCGCTCTGCGTTGTATGCGGTCAAATAGAAGAAGCTGGTATTGGGGAGCTCCCGCCCAGATATGAGAGCAGTACTCCATGTGAGGCCGAACCTGAGCCTTATAAAGTTGCAGGCGATGGGCCGACGTGAAGTACCGCCTCGCCTTTCCAAGCACACCAAGCTTTTTAGAGGCTAATTTAGCCTTCTCTTCCAAGTGACAGCGAAATTGAACGACGCTCGATATGTCGACGCCAAGTATTCCGATGCTAGTTGATAGGGCAAGGGGAGTGTCGTCAAAACGGAGGGATACGACAAAGGGGGATAATTTAGCGGTAAACGCACAAACTTGTGTCTTCTTGGGGTTAAATTGAACTAAGTTCAGTCGGCCCCACTTCGAAACATTAGACAACATGGTCTCGACTTCAGACACAAGTTTGTTCCGACTCTCCACAACGTTTTCCCGAGAAATTTTAGCACGGCCGGTGTAAGAGGCATCTCCGGTACTGTCATCCGCATAACAATGAATATTGCTGAGCTGCAGCATGTCATTGATGTGCAAGAGAAATAGTGTCGGAGATAGCACACAGCCTTGCGGAACGCCAGCGTTAATTGGCTTCAAGTCGGAGCATGCACCGTCGACAACGACGTTGATGCTCCGATCTGCCAAAAAACTGGAGATCCACTCGCACAATTTCTCGGAAAGCCCATAGGAAGGAAGCTTCGAAAGAAGCGCTTTATGCCACACCCGATCAAAGGCCTTCGCTATGTCCAAACTAGCCGCCAACGCCTCACCCTTGGAATCCACCACCTCCGCCCATCGATGCGTAAGGTGTACTAGAAGATCACCAGCTGAGCGACCGCGACGAAAACCGTACTGGCGATCGCTAATCAGCTGGTGCTCCTCTAGATACTGCAAGAGCTGGTTGTTGATAATGGATTCCATTATCTTGGAGAACAAAGACGTTATGGCTATAGGGCGGTAGTTGGACGGATCTGAGCGGTCACCTTTTTTAGGGATCGGGTGCACCAAGGCCGTCTTCCATGTTTTTGGGACAACGCCTGATGTGTAGCAGAGCCGGAAAAGACGCGTAAGAACCGGAGTCAATTCTGGAGCACATGTCCGCAGCACTATCGGAGAGATGCCATCAGGCCCACTCGACTTATGAATATCCAAGGAGAACAGTGCTTTACGTACAGCACTTTGCCGGAAATTTATATCTGGCATCGAGGTATCACACCGTGGTATAGTCGGTGGTGAGTTCCCTTGGTCATCCAAAGTCGAGTTTGACGCAAAGAGAGTGCCCAGAAGATCGGCTTTCTCCTTTGCGGTGTGGGCCAGTGTGTCATTCTCTCTGTGCAGGGGCGGTAGAGATGACTGACAAAAATTCCCCTGGACAGCCCTGGCGAGAGACCAGAACGCACGTGTTCCCGAAGGAAGGCGGGCTAATCTGCCGATATGCTCCGACTTCGCTCTTGCGATTACTCTTTTGAAGGACCTGGAGGCAAAATTATATTCCTTTTTGCGATCGCTGGTATTTAAATCCTTAGATGCCACTGAGTTGGCCCAAGCTTGGTAACGCTCTCGTTTTTGGCCAGAGGCCATTTTACAAGTACGACCAAACCAGGGCTGGGACCTGCCACCGATGGGCACTGCAGAATATGGAATAAAGAGTTCCATACCCTGAAGCACTACATCAGCAACATAGTCGGCAGTGACATCTGGATCATCCGGCAAGAAACAAACTTGCCCCCATGGGTAGGATGCAAAAAAAGACCGCATCCCGTCCCAATCTGCAGACCTATAGTGCCACACGCGACGACAACCTACAAAACGGGGTCGAGTTGGGCGTGTAACCGGCACTGAACTCCGGATCAGGCAGTGGTCCGACGAACCGAGAGGAGCGTTCACGGATACTGAGTAGTTGTCCGGGTGAGAGGTCAGCAGAAGGTCCAACAGGGAAGGTGTATGGTCATCCACATCTGGGATACGCGTAGGCGAGGTGACCAGTTGTGTAAGATCATATGCCAAAGCGAAGTCGTGAACAGATCTCCCCGCATGATCGGTGGTGCGCGAACCAAGCCATTCGGTATGGTGGGCGTTGAAATCGCCAAGTATCACGATCTCTGCGGTGGGGATCTGCTCAAGCACGGAATCTGTAGCCATCTGTATGTGCTCCATGAACTGATCTATTTCGGCATTACCGTTGCTATGGGACCTATAAAGGCACGCGTAGATTCGCTGATGGTCATCGCAGTCTACGCGCAACCAAATGTCAGATAGGCCCCGTCCTTCAAGGCTACTGAGACGACGAGCACAGATATCCTCTCTGACGTAAAGACACACCCCCGCCCGCGGCAAAAAGGGATGCTCCAGTTTGTACCCTGGGTATGTGAGGAATGAGGTGTCTGTCGGAGAGCATATCTGTGTTTCGGTTAAAAAGAGCTTAGCAGTCTCCAGGTGGTAATGGACATCGTTCAGGTTAGAACGGAGACCCCGTATGTTGCAAAAGTCCACGGCTAGCGTGGTGTGGGGTGACTTAAGCCGCCTGCTTCGTTTGCCTCGAGCAGCAGAAATAGGTTTGAGCACTGTTTTGCCCCCTCCAGAATACGCAGGGCAGCCCGAGCATCCACCTTCAGGTTCAGGATTGAGTTCTTCAGAAGGCGCTGTTGCTCACCTGCCGGTATTTTCCCTTTCGTCGCCACTTGCGACTCTCACAGGAATATATTGGCGGGTGCAATTCTAGCTCACGCACCCCACGGGTTACATTTTATAGATTAGATGACTATTGTCACTTTGTTACAATGCAACGCAATAGTTACGTAGTACATAGTAAAATTATCAATCAGTATATATTTGTCTATGATTCAAAATATATATGCATAAATCGGGCACAGGCCAATTTTAGCAATGGATTGCATTACAACCTGGCAAGTGTGCAAGTTATTCCTAAAGACGCAAACATTTGGCTTTCAGTAATCGAGTCACGTGCAGCGGTTTCCTTACCGACCAAGGGGGACAATCAAATACTTCTATCTCAGGACTGACGTAGATCTATCGATGTCAAATCCTCTGGCATAAAGTATGTTTCTTACCGAATATTTAAAACGCTTGTTCATACAATGGAACATTTAAAAAATAATAAGGCTCTCTCTCTACAATGGCATTTTTTTTTATTCCCGTTTGTTTAGCCTTTGACCACTATCTCACCTGATGGTAACTGATGATGTGGTCGAAGATATTGTTCAGGCTAACCTAGAAGTACTAGCTCTCAAGGACAGCTGCCGGAACACACCGTTAGGTGCTTGGCGACAGATTTTCTACTTGAGGGTGATAGCTAGCTAGGCGGGCATTCGTAAAATGCTTTCCACCATGCTATAACGACTGCCATCTTTAGACAACAACCGGGACCGACGGCTTAACGTGCCCTCCGAAGCACGGAAACGCTCAGTAGTAATGTCACTAGCGGTCACCCATCCAACTCCTGACCGCGGGCGACGTTTCTTAACTTTGCTGATCGGTTAAGAACAACTAAGTAAATTTTGCTACGAGAGCGCTTCAGAATTGACGAAAGGTCAAATTACTGTCGTACGGTGTGCAAAAATTACGGTAGGTAAGTAACCGACATAATATTTTCTTTAGATGCGTGCAACTGTAAACAATCTAGGGTGAAAATAGAGTCGTTTTTTTCAGGATTTTATCACAATACGTTTATTTTTTATAGAACGAACGCTTGTTGTTCCTATGAAATATTCGGGTTCAATTGGGCTCTCTAAAATCTATTTAAACCACCGCTTACTCCATCGGTAGGTAGGTCATTCAATTTGAACAGTGTCCGATTGATCGACGAACATTTCCTCTATGCTTCATATCACCTAAATACAATAGCTCTCCGTACGTTTATTCCTATAATATTACTTGGCTTCGCATTAACTCAACGGTTTTTTATGAAAATTGTGACTAACATATTATGTGATTAACATTCAGAAATAACATGAGCAATAATTTTATCATTAAGTAATTTGTTCGCCGATAATTTATCTAAAAAAGTACATAAGAGAATCTGTTTATGTTTTATTTTTCGTATGAAATCGGCGAGCACCTAAATATAATAAATGAAAGTACAGATAAATCATCAGCAGTCTAATTAGTTTAACAGAATAAGCTACAGAGCCCTCTGGTATAATGAGGCAAGCTCTGCCTATCCTAACGATGAAGCCAATACTCACTTGGTTACCTTTTTCAGAGACATCGAACTCAGCCCGTCACTTTGCGACATTAGTATACCACAAAATATAAACCCTAAGCCATATTTTTTACCGCGTATACAACACAAACTTTCGTATAACATAATATATTTTTTTATTGCTGCTATGCTATACAATTTATTTTAATATTAAGTTAGCTATGGATATTGTGATATAAGGAAAAGTGTGCCATGGGTGTAGGTAATTGTAAAATTAGTTGAGATACATATTAGATGAAACGATTTTTGGCGGAATGAACCATCTGTAAAATGTCTTTAGATTTAGTAATTAAACAACTTTAACGGTTTAAATCGCGTATATTTATCATTATAGTCACCTTGTGACCACGATCACTGCAAAGTGTTTGAAACGTCGGGACAAAAATAATGAAAAATATACGCGATTTAAACCGTTTAAAGTTGTTAAATTACTATGTGTGATAATCGCGAAAACCTAAGACAACATTATGTCTTTAGATTACCGGAAGCATATTTAAATAAACGATCCTCATAGATTAATATTCCTATTGATAAATGCATTTCAACGTTAAGGTAGATCTTAAGATGCTATTATTAACAGATGTTTCATACATTAAGCGTCAGAACTGCATCGATTTCAAGTTTGAGATTCATTTATTAATACGATCCTAAGTGCAATTATTATATGAAACGAATTTTGGAGTGGCGTAGTAAACCCGAAATATTCAACAATTTTGTAAGGCAACTAGATAGCATTATCAAATAAATGCAGTACTATATGCAAACAATCCCGCAAGGAGCAGACATTTGCCTTTTGATAATCAACTCACGTGCAACGGTTTCCTTGCCAAACGTAGGCGACAATCAAGTTGTATTTCTTAGGACAAAAACTTCGCCAGGATAAAAATCTACTTGTCTTACCAAAAGAACACGTAGAATTGTACATCTCATGGAACTAAAGACAAGTTCTACAAATACATTATTATGTATGTGGATGACGGTATCAAAGTAAACTATTGTCGATGAAGAGACGATGTGGCAGCATTTTTTACAAAACTTGAGATTGATTCTTCAAATGCCGAGAGCAAATCGTCGCTTTCACTCGTTTATGTTTAAGTTTTCCTAACGGTTATTTTATTATTCTTAGCGATCTTTATTCGAAGGAACTCAACAAAATCCAAGTATCGCCAGGAACTCAACAAATTCCAAGTATCGCCACGGAGTTAAACATATCCACGGAAAAATCATAAGGTGGTCACCAAACGATACTTACTATTCAAAGACCATGTAAAGCATTCCCTCCGAGCTGTAGGTCTCGAGCAGCTCGACGATATGCGGATGCTTCAACATGTGGCATATTGTAGCTTCACGTTTGAGGTCTGAAATCAAAGTAATAAGAGATTAGGTTCAGCCTCGCTGTAATATGCTCGGCACGATACTTAAGGTTGTTAAATCGTGGAATATAAACAGAAACATTTGATAAACGTGTGTGTAGTTGAACGATCCCGTGGGATATCTGCACCGTGTCAATCCATCGCATTCTCACAGCTGGTATATTTCTTTCAGATAGAGAAAGGAAGTGTGGGTCATAATTCATCATGCGAGGCGTGAGCTTTTGCGGCTTGGCAGATAAGCTAGTGTCCAATTCTTATGTCAGATTTTTCAAACCACCCGAAGACCTCAGAAACAGCCTGTAGGTATACCGACGGCTTAACGTGCCCTCCAAAGCATGGAAGCGCTCAGTTGTAAATCACAAGCCATCACCTATCACAAAAGTGTCCGCAGAGACATTTAATTTTCAATAATTACTAGGCAGCTTTGCTCTCCTTGAGGTGCCAGATCAGATTGAGCATTAATCAAATTCGTCAAGGAGGAGTCCTAAAAGCGACAAAAGAAAAAACATTAAAGGATGGGCAGCAGCATATTTCAAACTGTCAATACGTGTATCTTCCCCCAGGGGTTAACCAAATTTTTTGTATAAACTTACTCAGTGTTTAGTTTTGCTATATTCGTTCCTCAAATATGCATGCAATTTGTATTTTTTATTTTGATGTGGCGTCCAGCCCTCGATTCGTTGGACTTTTGAATAAGAATGTTTGTAAATATTTAAAATACTTTGTCGAGAGTATATGCAGTCTTCTAGCGCACAAAATCAGCAATCATAGTATAATATATTCGCATATATATATATATATATATATCTATAGCTTTATACATGCAGTAGTGGCAACCTATACATCTGTGGTAATAATAATTTGTGTGTACATACATATATATATGTATATATAAGTACACATTACATTACATTATTACTTTAATCAAAATAGGTAAATAAACTAACATCCAAAACTCTGTAACCAATGTTGTATTGAAGTTAGAAACTACAAACAAACTTTGAATTTAGAGCAAATTTACAAGCTACAACGTACATTGCCGAAATATCCTACGTAATTGAATAAATAAACATTAAATTTGCATAAGTCGTAATTACTTAGGTGTCTTATCATCGTCTTCTTACCCTTGTTCCACCCACGTTGGGTCGCTACCCCACAAGCACTTACCGAGACACCTACGAAAGTGCATTAAATTTTCTCTTACAACGCAGAGGACAACAGAGCAAAATAAAAAACTCGGTTGAAAATTAACATGTTTTCACAAATTTTAGTGAATAGCTCCTTCTAAATCTCTTAAATAAGACAAGGGGGCACCGGTCGCCTCGAGTTCTCCTTGAAAAAGATCCCTGGATATGGTCGAAACTATAGTCGGAGCTATCTGACTTATTCACGTGAGTTACCCTGTATTATGTACTAAGATCAAAGAACTGTCAATAGTTTTGGCTTCAGTTTATGGCCTGAAGCCTGACGCTAACCCAATTGCTAATATAATAATAAATAAAGCGAATGCTTTCGTTAGTACTATACCAGCTACCTTTCAGATGATAAGGGCGTTTAAAGACGGTATGGAGCACTGATGTGCGTCTGATTTGCAGCAGCACACCAGCCGCATCGACGTGAGGTGAATGGTGGTATGCAACTCTGCTAAAATTCGGTGTAAGTATTTTTCTCTTAGTCGGCTCCTACGAAAAGACATGAAGGTGCTAGCTCTACACCGGCATCCACAGGCTCGTCAGATAGTCATGTCATTTTCTCTTGCGGTGCCGGGCTAAAAGTGTCCCCTCCCCGCTCCTCTCTCAATGGGAGTCCTAAGAGGCGACGTAAGGAAAAATACCATAAGATGAATAAGGTGACGCCACTCAATTCCCAAGATGCCTGCCAAGCCTGGGGATTATGGCTTAGTCTCCCAAATGGGTAATAGGTAAGGCGTTTGTTCTACGGTCGAGGTTATGGCTGTTGATATGCTACAATTTGCGTCAAAATGGAATTTGAATGATTTAGGTAGGTATTAACATATCACGGAATTTCCCCCTGGTAAAATGTGGACTAGTTATAATATTATCAAGGTGACATTAATATAGATCAACTGCAATGCCTATCTTAGGTACAAGCACAGGATAATTGATAGCATTTGCTCGCTAGGTACCTAAAATAGTGTTCCTAATCGCGGTATGCCTAAAACCAAAGGAGATGTAGGGATATTGAGAACCACAATGGGCCTCCATCGAGGTTTAGACAAAATTGCAAAATAGCGTTTGCGAGACTTAGGTCCATAGATTTGTAGTTCAAGAGCGCGATAGATTCAGTGAGATAGGTCCAATGAGTTTTGGTTCAAAAGCGAGATACGACTTTATTATTTACTAGCTGCATTCCACGGTTTTATCCGCATGATTAATACCACAGAGTCAAAACATAATATGACATAAAAAGGGCCGCTTATACTCCTCAGCTGTATACATATAATCTAGCGCAGAGTATGTATGTGCCGTTTGGTGCAAAAGCTTTTTCTGAAACCGGCTTATTCGCGGAGGCTAAAACCACACCTACGAGCAAAATTGTAATGACTCTCGAAAACATTTACCTTAGCTCAGAAGCGTTAGCACACAACGTCTTGTCACCTTATAAGTAGGACAGTATCACTATACTTGTGATCCACGCTTCAGAAGTTTTACCTTCAAGGGTGACGCATTTACATAACTTTTGGAGGACTGAGAGTAGGTACCGGTTTCTTACCCTTCTCAGAAGTTCTGTCGTGTTCCCGTCATTATCTGGCGCTGTCTTGTTCGTATGATAATTGACACTCTTTCTAACCTCGTATACATATGTTAATATCAGAGATGTTTTCGGTATACATAGTATAGGGTGACTTTGGCTCTCTTGTCCTGAAATGCACTGACAACTGGTTTTCGTGTCGAGGTATATAGTGTCCAGTGGCGGCGTAAAGCGTGGCGAACGTGGGCCATCGCCTACGGCCTCGCACTCCTAGGGGCCTCGCACACCGAATGCAGGACAAGTTAAAGGGATATTAATACGTGGGTGTCATAAGAGGCGACTAAGAGTTAAATACAGGAAGGTGCAAGCAGCAGCGCCTTTTGGGGAACTGCTATCTTAAACTGCTATCCCCGAGACGACTGCCAATCGTGGGGATTATGGCTAACATCCCACCTTCCCTTTAATGGAAGAGGCTGTATTCAGCAGTGGAGAATCCGGCTGATACAGTATGCAAGTCGTGTCACAGTGCCTTCAAAATTATGCTTATCAAGCTTGCCGTGGTGCGACATATCAACTGAAGATACCAGTGTCATGCCCTTCCGCCTTCCTTCAACCTGTTGGTTACTTCTGAGTTTTATTTCGGCGGTAACAGAGACCTCATTGCTAGGAAAGTTTCCACCAACTAGTTGTTTATCTCGTACATTGTTTTGCATTTATCTAGGAAGAGATTGTGTAGTTGGAGTTGAAACCTTTCAGTGTTTTGAATTTGGGCAACACTAGACCGGAACGTGGACTTTTTCTTATCGTGGCCGAGAAGTCGCTGAACGTTGATATTCAATTAACGTATAACCATGCGGTGATCGGTACTGGGTTTTACCATACCAGGGCCAAAATCAATTGTTATAGAATTTAGAGGATAGTAGCCAGGCACCTTCTGGAGTTTTTTGCACCCCTTGCTCAATTGTTACTTTGACTGGGGGTCGTGTGTAATTCGTGTCATATGCCACAACCGCCACACTTGACCGGATCTTGAAAATTGCTGTTAATGGTGCCAATTTTTCAGAACATGTAAAGAAGCCTCCCTCAATAGAGGGGTTTGCCATAATCCGCACTCTTGAAAGGCGTCTTGAGGTCGCAGTGTAATATAGCAGTTTCGCAAAAGACGCTGCTACTCACCTTCGTATTTTACCCTTTCTCACCTCTTACACCACAGAGAAAAATGGGGGTGAAATTCTCGCCTGGCATGACAGTTTGGTTATGTGTCGTTAAACTTTTCTTTTGTCAAAGAAATGCCTGAATATTTTTGCAGCACAGCATCTGGTTATCATAGCATGAGTATAAATTCCAATGTCAATCAATTAATCATAATATAACTTACCAGCGGTACTTAGTCCAGGACTGGCAGTGAATCTGGCCACATCTACAATCTTCACTGCAAACTGTTGACCAGTCTGTCTGTGCACACATCTTCGCACCAAGCTGAATGGTCCCCTGGTGGAAATTAAAACAATAATAAATTTCAATTGTCTTGTCAATTTATTAAAATTTGGACGACTATATGTGTTCAATCAAAAGGTGAACCATTTATTCATTACTAGGGACCCGCCCTGGCTTCGCACGGGTGCAATGCTGATACTAAATAATCTGTAATATCTTCGAAAGTATTCACTCATATAATAAAAACAATGTATTGGATTAAGTATTCATTCAATCTTTTCTAGATATTATTTAAATTGCATCACCTTATCTCTGCCACATTTTTTTTAGTATTTTTTACCGACTTCAAATAACAGGAGGAGGTACTCAATATGTCTGTATTTTTTTTATGTTTGTTACCTCAGAACTGTTGACTGGGTGAATTGATTTTGATAATTCATTTTTTAATTTGAAAGCTGA
The DNA here is from genome assembly GCA_963890685.1 of Plagodis pulveraria. Taxonomy (NCBI): domain Eukaryota; kingdom Metazoa; phylum Arthropoda; class Insecta; order Lepidoptera; family Geometridae; genus Plagodis; species Plagodis pulveraria. Next base: position 20,345,692 of record OY982956.1, on the reverse strand, counting down.
TTTTTGCCGTGTGGTTTGATTTAAAATTTATCAAAATCTGTCACACCGTTTTTGAGTTACACTCCAATGAATGACAATTGATCCCATAAGTAGCAAAGGTCACTATAAAAGAGAGAAAAAAAAATAACATAAAATTAAATCAACTTCAAGACTCAAACGTATGAAATAACTTGTTGAAGTTCATACCAGGCGCACAATATTATGATATTAGGTACTTTTGAACCATCATGGTATAGACTTCGACAAGATATTTCACACAATTGAGTGTTGAAGTCAGTTCCATTTATTGCTAAAAAAATTTAGTTGCTCAACGTTCATAATCATACATCACAACAGGTATTAAAATGTCCATATTCATTTTTCTTTAAGCTACATTCATTTTTGTAGGTCACTCAAGTGACAAATGATAGGACATTTTATCCTCAAATATTTAAAAAATAACTAACACTCCTGATTATTAAATAACTTCTCAGTATGGTAGTGGGTTGCTTACAGCATAGAACATTGTTGCTCAACATGGGAGTGGCAACCTGTAGGAAACCTTCTACTATAACAGCTTGATGTAAAGGGCAATCATTTAAATTGTTTGATAAAAAGAGGTCTATATACATTTTAGGATTAAAATTCTAGTTTATGTTTCCTTGACTGGCAATCAGTTGAGGTAACTTAGGTAGTCTCAACAAGTAATATGATAGCAAAACATTTGTGTGAAATGAAATGAGAATCATTTCCAGGCAATGATTATTTCAATCCCCAAGCCGCCTGACAAGCACGGAAATTATGGCAAACCCGCCCATACTGGGGGAGGCTGTGTGCTCAGCATTGGACTATCCAGCTGATACAGTAATTATTATTTTATAATCATTGCACTCTGAAGAATATTCACTTTAAATTTATTTCCATTCTTAACATCATACACTTAAGTACTACAGTTGCTAAACAACTGAGTTTTCTTATTTCTTAATTTACATGCTGTGTTTATAAGCATTTTATTATGATGTTTAGATTTAAATATGAAGTTTGCTTATAAGTATTTATGTAATTTTTTTATATAATATTTCGTGTACTATAATAGATATGTACAGGGGTCAAGTTCAACATTCTTAATATTAATAAAAATTCTTTACATGATCAAAATGAAGACATAAGTAAGTACTACAACTAAAACTTAGAAAAATATTTTAATTTTATACTTATTGAGGAGTAGCAAGGTGCTCAGTAAATTATTAATTCATTTATTAAATGCTATAACACTAAGAAGTTCAGAAACTATAGATAATAAGAGTTATTAATAAGTTGGCATCATCAGGACCACTATGTCCTAGTTATGAATGAAATTCTATTAAAATTATCGCCAATGCCAATGGGTTAATGCAAATCAGGAAATTCGATAATTCAGGGCTTGGAACCAGTTATGAAACATTTACTGTAATATATCTGCCAGATTGTCCAGTGTTGAACACAGTCGCCCCCATTATAGTGGTGTTTGCCATAATCCCCACGCTTGCAGGCGTCTTGGGGATCGTAGTTTAAGACAGCAGTTCCATAGAAAGTGCTGCTGCTGTCCACACTCTGGTATTTAACCTTAGTCGGCTTTTCATTCATGTAATGCAGAGTCAGTAGTGAAAATAATAATACACTAATGTTGAGGTGGGTCATTCATCATTACGACCCTGTTGTAATTGTGTTATACAAAATTTAGTTATTGTACTTATATCAACATATAAATTTTATGTTAAAAATGTATCCTAATTTCAAGATGTCCTTAAAAAACTGATGTCACATCATTTGAATAATTCACTAAGACTAAAAATTTAACTTTTTTTTAAAGTAAACAATAGCAGTTTATTCCATCAAATTTACATATCCATCTAATAATATATTTTTATTATGAGTTCTTAGTAGTCTTAATCACATTAACTTCAAGAAAGTATGTAGACCTCCACTGCAGTTTTTGCATAAAGAAATCATGTGCTAAGGTAAAAACAATTGTACAAGTAACAACGGTTTGTCCCCTATGTACTTACAGGCATCTTTAAGGTTCTCCAGATATAAATCTATTGGCTAATATCTTCATTTATTTCTGCATTTCCCGTAAAGAAATTTCGAGTCATAATATATGCCATTGCTCAACATTATTACTTGCACTTTGATGCTTTTGCATTAATATATTATATATATACTGAAGTAAGGTGAACAACGGGGAGCAATGACCCTTATACTACTGAAACACATGTTTGTGCGTATATTATTGTAGACAAATATTTCAAAAATAAAATGTGTAGGATCATATTGACTCTGCCTCAATGATGCAGGGTGAAAATGTAAGTGACAATATTTTTAACTTTACACCTGGAGTGCCTACCCACCATGAGGTGGGTAGGTAGTCTCTTAAAGATTTTCTTAAACTGAGGAAGCCCATCAGAATGTTATATTTATAGGAGATGAAACCACTAATGCCTGATATGGAAGACACTTAAAACAAGCATTTAAATTTTCTTTATAAGAAATCTAATCATTAGAGTTACTAAATTTATTAAAAATAACAGTCATCAATGTTACATGCTCAAGCAAATTTTAAAATAGCATCTATTTAAAATAATTAAAAAAGGAGTGTGCACCATGTGCTCTGTGACAAAGAATTTTTGTTAAAGAAGCCAACATATTGGAGTTATGGTTTGGTTCTACATATTTAATTTTTTACCATTTTGGCTTCAATATCATTTAAATATGTAAAATAAAAAAGTTTAATAACAAAATGGCCAAAGTATTGAGGATATGGTTTTGTTCTATATTTTTATTTTTTTACCATTTTGGATAGAATCAATTAATAATTATAATTAAGTAACATTTTAGTATTTGTATGTCCTTGACACTGTTAGGTTTTCTAGAAATATACAGTGTATCTACAATTAGGGTACGACTTTCCATTGACTGCCGTCGAATCCAGGGGGTAGAGAGGGTGGGGAGAGGGGGGGAGGGGTACCACTCCCCCCTCTTCAAAGGAAAAGTCCCGCATCCCCCCCCTTTTTTACTTATTTTAAATTTTCCTCATTTTCTGGATTAAAATTAAAATAATAATTTTAAAATCGATTGCCATTAAGGAGGGCAGTGGAAGGGGAGGGTCATCTCTTCCCTTTCCCACCACTTTTATTACAAGGTAATGCATAGTTTTCGAGTTATGCATATATTTGTAAAATCATCACCTCACTTTTTGTAACACTTCACTGATCAAATTTATTGTTTTGTTGGATGTGTAACAGATTTCTTAGCGCTTCGCCGGCCGCTGCCGCGGCACGCTCGCTACGCTCGCTCGGCTCGCGCGTTATTTTGTCGCAGTTTCAACCTAACCTAACCTGTTTTTTTAATACAAAACGTTACCGAACAAATTCCACTTGACGCCAATTATTATCGCCGTTATTTTCGATTATTTTTACCACATTTTATATCTATGGTTCATATTAAATGTGGAACCATAGACGCAAAATTATCGACAATATCGAAATTAGCGTCAAGTGGAATACGCCTTTAACCGTTCATAAAACGAAACGTTCATTGGCGAGAATTCTATATTATTTAGCCTTAGATTATTGATGGGTCTCCGCTCGCGCTCCGACTAGATACCGCGCTACCTGAAAACAATAGATCCGTAAATGCGGCAACTCAAGGCAATTAAATAAGATTTTAATTAGTTGAAGGCCTCATTTTTAACAGTTATTTTATTATTTACATCTCTTAACTAATATTTAAATAATATGATTAAAAATAATTATAATTATAGGTAGGTTTTAGCGTACATTGTTTGAAAGATAAAGCTTAATGAAAGGCGAAACTGGCTCGGGTACGCCGACTTCGGCGTAGTATTAGTTGCCGCATTTTACAAAGACACCGGCGGTATCTAGTCGGAGCGCGCACGGAGACCCATCAATAATCTAAGTATTTAGCATTAATATTGCAAAATAATTAATTTTCAATATTTTTTTTCTCAAAAACTACGCATTTTCTGATTTTGAAACTTTGCAAGTGTGCTTATAATAATGTAACCTCTCTGTGAAAAAAATATCAACCCTCAACTCGACGTCAGGCAATGGAAAACTGAGCCGTTATTTTAGTGATTCAAAGAGCATAAAGTGTAATGTTGCACTAAAAAGTACTAGATTTTAAACAGAGCAGAATTTTTCTTCTTGGTGTCTACTATTTACATTATTGTATAAAATTGTACAGCCAGGCAAATAATTGTTAAATGCAAGTTTAACAGGTGGCATAACTAGGTTAGAATGAAAATCTATCTTACTAGGTTGATCCAGAAGTTACCTCCATAATATATTTTATTTTTACTACTTACTTGCCAATAATTTCGCATAGCTCATACACGTCGTCAAAGAGGACTTCGTCTTCAGCCATTTTTCTCACAAACACTGAATGTTATGTATCAGAAATATATGAAAAACATATTTCTTTGCACAGCATAACACTTTGATATATGGAGGGTGGTTACGCCCTTATATCATTCACACCACACGAACACCGTACTTATATTTGAACACTTAATGATATTTTACACGGTATTTTTACAGTTCAAGTCGAAATAAGACGTAAAAACTTAGTGTTAAAGCTCAAAAGGTGCAATAAATTTGTGTAAAAACATCGTAACTGTGAATACGTCCAATATGGATAGTAAAATGCACTAAGAATTGCAACTACAGTTGTAAAAGATTGGAATAAATAACACAATACGTGCGAATTATTAAATACTACTAAAATTTACTTAATTTGATAAAATATTATTTTTTTACGAAATATTTTTATTTACTTTGACGTTACGAACGAGGGTTCGATAGATATGACTGAAGTTAGCGCCATATCTACATGTCATATTGACAGTGAAATCAGCTTTTAGGTATAACATCTGGCAATACCAATACAATCCGCACGGCGATTCTCGTGCAGTGATTGAGGTCGATTCCATATCACGAACTTGATTAAAACTTAACTATACTATAATTTGGTCTTAGTTCTGTCATATCCATATCGCCATGATTAAAATAAGCTTTCTTGTTTATATTACCAGAGATATTCTAGAGAATAGTCGATGAGCGTTGAATCGAATCGAATATAATGATTGCAGGCTATTTTTTTTATATCAAGACTTCTGCACCGCATCATCGCATGCTAAATAATTACTAGTTGAAATTTGCGGCCAGCATTCTCAAAACACCGTTAAATATTTTTTATATCTATGTTTTTAGTTGTTGTGGAACTAACGAAATCATTCATAACCAAAAAACTGCGTTAAGCGGTTGAGTTGTTTGGATAGATATTTGTTAGTGGCATTTACTACAAAAAAGTCAGTGTTTCCGTGCTTTGAAAGGCAGGTTGAGTCGTCGGTCCTGGTTGTAATTTTAGGTGGCATGTCATTTCAATATAGTGGTAGCGTATTTTGCTTTGAGGCAGAATGCCTGCGTAGCTAACTACTATCTTCAAGTGGAAAATTTGTCACCATGCACCTGTGTGTTTCTGTATCCATTCTATGTTGAGATACTTTTTTTTTATTGTGATTGTGACGGAACAAGCACGAGAACCACCTGATCTTAAGTGGTATAACAGATGTATTTCGTCACAAGTGACAAACTGCACTGCACCGTCACCCTGAGACACACAGTTGTTGAGTCATGTGCCTGTACTTTAACTGGCTCTCAAGGACTGCTGCCGAAACGCACTGTAAGGTGCTTGGTGACAGATTTCTACTTGAGGATGGTAGGTAACACAGACTGCAACAATATCGGGTTCTTTTCATTGTTCATCCGTCAAGCCATCACTAACGTTTAAAAACATCAATTGGGTAACTGGAGTTACTTTTCTACCAGACTGGCAACACTAAGGTTTGTCGGTGTTATTTCTAGTGTGTCATTTGATTCAGGTGGTACTAACGTCATTAGACACTGCAGTTGATTCGGCACTCTTCTATCGACCATCGGAACAGGCACCACCTATGTAGTGAAACCTATAACAGTTAACATATGACGTGAGGACTGTGAACTAATCAGTCTACATTAGTGCGATCCTATTACGAAACGGTGATTTTATGATTGGGAGATATTGGCACACGCCTATAAGATTGGAAGTTGATCTTATTACATAGACTCTACAATAGTTGTGCACCATGCCACGTGTTATCAAAGGTGATCATGATGATGCCAGGTGATAACAGAACCATGGAAATTGTACTAAAGATGACATCGTGATAGTGGAGGTACCACAATAATGAGGAGGTAACCTAACCACCGGCACCGACCTGAAATCACGAGAGAAGAGAATTTTTTGCAAGGCGAGGACTGAAATTGCTACGATGAACCAAGTGTTTTTTTGTCATTTGTGTCTTCTAGTTTGTACGATACCCACATGTACGCCCACGTTATGAGAGCTCTGCCATTAAAACTTATGATGTCGAGAAGAAACCATACGAAATCTCCGATATTTATACAATATAATGCTACACGTAAATAAGATTATATAGCACTTTATATATTTTTTTAAATAACCTTTGTTTTTACCATCAGTATTTAGCTAAACAGATTATATGTTCAGTTATTATGATATCGATTTATAATTTCAAATACAATCGGTCATTGAGGGTCTCTAGAATCTAATATTTTTCCCTATGATCACTGCACTTGTTCCTCAAATAAAATAGATTACAGTTTGACTGTGATTCGGCTTATTTTCAGGGAAAATTATTTTTGGCTAAGTTATAGTTTAGTTAGAATCGAACTTATCTCGAATTGCCCTCATTAAATTATCACGTTAGATAAATCTTGACCAAAGATTAGTATTTCGTGCCAGTGGCCGCAGAAATAGCCATAACGGCTATTTCTGCGGCTTCATGGCATAATTTAACCGAGTGAGTATCCATGGCGCGCACAAGTCTAAGAGATAAAAGAGACTATAGAAGTAAGGTGTTCACTTTTATATCAGGTTTGCTAATGGTCTACTGTTTTAAATAGACACTTGGCACCAATGCCACCATTGGATACTTTATTTGAAAGTGTAGCTTCAGATGATGAACACGAAGTTAAAGATATGGTACCAGTGCAATCTTCATTTGAAGACTTTCTTTCAGTAGATGAAAATGAACAACATGAACATCATGCCGGATCTGAACGCGAACCAGAACCTGAGCGTAGACCCAAACATCATTCAACATGGCAACGACACCCTTGAAGGTGCATTTCTATATCATTATGAATTTTCCTAAAAAGAGGGAGTGAAATAACTAAAAGACTCTTTCATTTGTTAGAAATTTATGTCTGATGTCTATGTTTGAAGAGTTATGTCCTAATGTCATTGTCATGAATTAACAATAAATATTTTAAAACCAATTAAGGCTTTATTAAACATTATTCAATAAGCAAAGAGTCTTAGCAAGTAAAAAGTCTACATTCTGCCCCGTTCTAGAGTGTCAACTCATTGTCATGAAGATAAGTAGGTAACTTTCTATTTCTTGTAGTCAGCCGTGCAGTTGGGGCATCAGGTACTGGCAAGTGTAGTCTCAGGTGAAGCACTCTCAGTTGAGACAAATGATGAATGATCTCTCAAATACCGATGTTGCTTGTATCAAACAAATTTATATTGTTTTTGTAAAATCAAGGCTCACAACTGCACAGTCTGAACACGTGTTGGTAACTTTTTTAACTTCTTCAATACAAAATGGCAGATTTTTGTTTCGTACCTAATTAAACATCTTTGTTATGCCTGGGTAGCATAAGTCTGAGTGCAATTCCTTTAATATAAATTCAGAGTTTATACTTGCACAAATACATAATAAAGCGTCAGCAGCATTGTTTTCTTTCCCTGGTCTGTAGAAGATGTCGTACTTAAAACAAGATATTTCCTATTTGTAACTATCAATCTTATAATTTTTATCTTGTTCGTATGCGTGGGATCAAACATAAAAGAAACTGATATGTGAAGACAGAAGAATCGTAATGACTTGCCAAATATGTCGTCGTGCCACTTATGAAGAGCTTCATGATAGCGTAGGTTTCTTATTATACAGCTGGATGTCGCTTTTCAATATTGGAGAGAGTACGCGAAAAGAACGCTACCGGGCATCCTTCCTGAGATTAATTTAGGTGATATAGCATTATCAGAAGCATCTGTACTAAGTGTAAAGGTTTTATTTATATCTGTAGCACCTTCTAAGGATTTTGCTATAAAGCATATCAAGTTTTCAAAAGCAGCTTTTGCTTTGACATTTAACGAAAATTCCCGATCCACAAGACTATGAATATTTCCGGAGTACTTTCATATTATTTTGGAGTAATACGAAACATACCAAGTGCTCGTTTTAGGGACGAGTTGTCAGTGGGTATCTGCAATTTATTAGAGGCTCAAGTCGATCTGGATCTAGTTTTATGGACTTTTGCATTTATAGTGTTAAGTGAAAAAACCTACTTATCTTTTATAACACTCAAAGTGTATTCATCAACTGCATTCATGAAATAATGAAAGTTTTAATCATGTTGTATTTTGTATATACCGCAAATAGTGAAGTCATCTAGATACGACCATATTATTAGAGCTTTCTAATTATTTAAAATGTAGTTTAATGTTTTTCAGAATCTAGAATAAGCACCTGATGATATGTACTTTTCAAATCAATTTAAGACAAAAAACTTAGTTTAATATTTCATTGACCATTATCTCCACATTTCGTAAGAGATAAGCATCACAATCTGTAAATCTGATATTCTGTTGATAGATAGAAAATAGAGATACTAGTAGTACTGATACAGCAAGGAATATGCAAATTTGTAGCGGTTTTCTCAGTCCATCAAATGAAATTTCGATTTTGGAGTGTTCTTTCAATATAACATGTTCAATGCTAACATCAGCACAAAGACGTTTTACAATGAGAAGCGAAAAAAATTCGTAACAATTCTTATTCAGTTTAAACTTTTCTTTGAGTAGTTCTTCACAGTTAATTGAATAGGTTGTTTGTGCCAACGTTCAACATTATCTTGAAATTAATTTCTTAAAGAGCAAGTTTAAAAAAATTCGTAGGTAGTTAAAGCTTTTGAAACTGCTTGAGTCAATAAGTGCATTAGCCATTTTTCCGGTTACTTCTATTGTCGCAATTGATTTCATCAAACTCGTAGGGCAGCACCATTGACTTCTTCGATTAATATATTTTCAGACAATAAGAAGAAGCATTAAGGTTAGCCTTAGGGCTCCTGCAAACGCAAGCGAAGTGGCCTTTCTTTTGACTGATTTGGCAAAGAGCAGTTAGTGCTGGACAGTTTTGTCGAAGATGAACTTTGTCTCCACAGAAAAAGCATTGGTAAGAACGTACTTACATGCATGTGATGGTGATTTCTTTTTTCAGTAGAAGTACTTTTTAGCACTGCCATAATTTAACCATCAGTATTATTACATTTCATATTTAAGTCAATTATTTGAGCATTGCTCTCCGCCATTTCAACTGACTGCGACTGATTAAACGCTTCACCCTCATTTAATTATATATTTTTAAGCAATTGCTCAAGAATTTTATTTGAGAAATGCAAGATATGAATAAATGTCTTATGAAGTTATTTCGATTGGTCTCTGCATCGACGTCCATAAACTGTAAATTTTTGCTAATAAGTTTCAGTTGGTGTAAGTTATTGGTGTACTTTTTTATGACTCTTCTCCTTAAGTGTGGCCAAGATGTAACGTACAAAAATTTCGTTTTTCAGTTTTATAAATATGGTACTCAGTTTATTTATGACTGACTGTATCTATGACACCCCTTTGGGGGAATACGGGAGTGATGTATTCTTTCTGTGTATTCTACCCTGTGTGTTGCCGGAATAGAATGTCACCCCCCCCCTTCTCCCCTAAATTGTAAGTTTGGAAGAACATAGTTGAAATGTCTAGTCAATTTTTTAACACTAATGAGCTGATATGTGACCAGCAACTGTATTTAGTAACACTTATAAGTTTACTTTTTTCAATAAACTCCAGATATCTGTTTTTCTATTATTATGTACAATAATGGTAGAAAAGTAAGCTAGAAACATAAAATATATGTGTGCCTGTATTTTTGGTCAGAATTATGTTGAATAAAATAATTTGGTAACTTTTTCCTAACATCTTCGTAATTTATTAGTATACTTAATCAAAGACATACCTAAATCATAAATAAAGTAAATGAATTTAAAGTAAGTATAATAATTATATACTAGGAATAACTATCGAAATAAAAGCTACACTGTTAAATATGGAAGCATAAAATACACAGTTACAGAACGGGATTCAAAATATAAACAAATATTTTAAAACTTATATATAACATTTATGACTGACAAGTTGTTACTGGTAATATAACAATGAATTTTTTCGTAGTATTAGTTTATAATTACATTCAGTACGACTTAACAATTAAGAGTGCCGTTAATTAGTTTCTTTTTAAAATAATCACAATTTGGAATTTTCATTAGAAGCTCGGAATCCGGTGCTTTCGATTTCAAGGTCTTATTGACATTGATTATATAGCTGCAATCATATTCCAGTTCGTAGAGCTCGAACGAAGATTGCTGTGAAAACAAAAACTTTATTTAATATTCACGTAGTTATAAAGTCTTTCCAGAAAATTGTAAGTTCTTTACAGTCAAATTTATCAAAGAAGTAAACACTTAATGAAAATATGAAATTATAAACAGAATAAAATAATTCACCACTAAACGTTTACAATATGTAATAATAGACAACATGAGATTAATTGGTATGGGTTCAGCTAGAATCACATATCTGAACACTAACTTAATATTTATAATGTGCTTTCTACGTATAGAATATTAATTTCCGATGAAAATGTATACAAACATGTAATATTCGTTAAATATAATTTAAGAGTGGTGCAGAAACTCAACATTTCAATGTTGAAGTAAAATATTGAATAGTAATATCTTTTTTCATAGTGGCAGCATTAGATTTAATTGCTCGTCATGAATAGCAGCTAACTTCATATCTATTGAAAAACTAACTGCTACTTATTCTGTGCTGCTATTAAAAGGCACAGACAGATTATGGCGCCAAAGTTTATTTGAATTGATTCGAATACCTATTATATTATGTACGTATATAGTAAGTTTGTACATGATCATGCAATAACGTAACAAATTCGTCATTTGTGCGCTAGTGTTTTTAAAGAGTTAGGGAAATTTCAAATAAAAAAAAAAACATTATGCCGTCATCAAAACTCACTTCTGTAGTAGCTGACAGACTTTTATGTTGCTTTTTCGGATCTTCGCACTTTAGAGTCTTCCAATGTACGAAATATCTGAAAAAAAATTTAATATTTTTATAATGATAATATTTTTATAAATAAATATTAGGTATATAATTATATGATAATATAATATTCTTGTAACTTAAACTAAAAAGAGTACAGATGATATAGCGCTAATATGTATTATCTACTGTGGTATTAGGCATAGTTCATGAATAATACTACGTAATGTCTAAAGGTAGGTAGGGAGGTACATAATATGTAGGTACTTACTAGAATATTTTGAGGATATATTTAGCTAGATTGATCCCTGTTATAGGTTCGATTGCCATTCGACGCTGCCAATCGGTCGCAGCGCTATGGTATATTTCTATGAAGTAACTTCCGAACGCCGCGCGCCGTGGCAGCTGCAAGTTTAGTGCCAGGCCAGGCGCAGGCGCACGTCAAATACAGTGCGCGAGTGGCGCGAATGCCGCGGTGCGCGGCGGCGCGGCGTCGGAAATAATTTCATAGAAATACACACAAACCAGTAGTGGCGCTGCAGCCGACTGCATGCAGCCGCCGCACCTACAGCCTGCAGTTGTAGTCGGCAGAGTCGCTCGGAAAAGAACCCTTACAGTTAGATACCTAGTATTACCTAGTCTACGAACCATACATTTCCATTTCAAGGTTAGCCTGAACAATATCTACGACCGCATCATCACTTCCCATCAGATTAAATAATGGTCATAGGCTAGCCTTTCTATGTAGGTAATTAATCAGTAAAAAGATTAGAAAGTTTTTTATTAGTGTTCCGTACCGCAAAGAAAAAGAAACTATTTGAAGGTGGTAGCTATAGCCAAGCGATCATTCGCAAAATGCCCTTCCACCGTGCAGTGAAGCTCAAGCCGGCGCGCCGGCTAATTTGACCAATGTAGTATTGCTTCGTACCTAGTTTTCTATGCTTTTAAGTTGTGCAGGGACCTTCACTCGTGCAGGGTCAGTTGCTAATACGCCTACAGCGTGAAGACTTTGATTCACCGAGCAATCAAAATTTAGCCAGTTGCTCTGCAAAACGCGCCATTCGTGCGGTCACAGAACTAATTTATAGAGCAATTAGCTACTACCCGCGGCTTCGCTCGCATGTGTAGGTACTAGTTGCATAATATCATGTTAGATTGTAGCATAATATGTTCGATTACATAGCTCTCTGTCATAGTAGAAAGAGTGGGAAGTAGGCCATCTCCGACCCAATTCGCGATATAATTACCTACCATACTTGCCTGTCTCAGGGTTGTTACTTATTTATAATGTATGTACTCGTATATGCTAAATTTGAATTCAGTACCTAGAAATAGGCAAGGGTCGGGAAGTTGTATTTTTTACTTGTGTTGTCTGGGTTCAGGGTTAGTGAGGTCGGTTTTATACCTAAACGATGATAACACCTTTCACGATGAAAAAAATACCGACTGGCGATACCTATGTGGTTGCGGGGCCAAAGACGTGCGACGCGGGGCATACCTAATACAACAAAAAAATAAGTATGCATCACTCATCATCAAGTAAAAGTCATAGGTATGCTAGAATAAGTGACTTGCTTACCTTTCCTGTTCAGTAGGTAATCTGAACAAAGACAACTCTGGAATCTATGAATTATTTAGACAGCCCAACACACAGCAAGAAGTTCGCATGCGATTATCAAACATTTTTCATTTATTTAGCGGTGGCAAAAAGCCGTGACGCGCGATCCTTGTTCGGGGTTAGCCCCGGCTGGCGCACTGAGAAACGGGTCGAGATTGTGTTAGAGTGTGCGTGCGGGACGTATAGATACTATGACGCACACAAACAAGCCGCGCGCGGTGCGTTTGTATGAAGATAACTTACTTCCTCACTCCTTCTACTATGTCTCTGTGCTCGTCTTCTGTTCCCCGGAAAGGTATAGATATAGATAGCTACCAAAGCGCGTAAGCGTTGAAACCAAACGGGCATGCTACGTTCCCTAGCTTCCTTACATAAAGATTGACTTGCTTTGGTCGTTACAAACCACGCAAGTGTTTCCCGCAGTGCTTGCGCGGCGTTCTCCAAAGGTGCTATCAAAATTTTGTTTTTCACTATACGTTCGAGTTTATCGCAAGGGATTTTGACGCGCATTGCTATCCTCCTGAGGCCTAGAGTGACTGCTCTAGCTTTACGCTAGGGCTAGCCCTACATCAAGTATATAAATACTTATAGACTTATTTATTTTCAGTTTTACCTGTTAGGTTGCTCGTAAACTTTCAGCAATGGTTCCCACGAGATCCTAGCTTTAATTTTGTTATTAATCCACACTATCTTGTGAAGTTTCAATCCTTTTATTCCGTTTTCACGTTTTCGTAGAGCTTCTGGTGCAATACCTGTAAAGAGTAGAATTTATTTTATTCTATTATATTTAATGTCATATTATGTAGGTATATCTAACACATTGCCAGTTGGTATGTGCAGAAGGATAGAGCAATGTTATAACAAGATAGTATTAAACAGTGTGTCTACATTTACAGATATCATTAGATAAGCACGCATCGCTTGCTCAGCGAGTTACATTATAGAGCTGATTTCACAGTTGAATTTGAATGCGATCAATTCAAGCTAAACAGCGTTCAAGCTTTTGACCGAGTACAAAGCTCAATTTCACCAAAATAAATTGAACTGAGTTTAAACTCTGAGATTAACTCCAAAACGTCCGATTTCCGACGTTTAGCTATAAGTTATACGTGACGTCAAGAACTGTTACTGTTATCAAGAAATTTCAGCGTCAACTGGAACGTCCGCCGTTGAACATTGTCTCACCCAATTTTTTTTTGAGGATTTGCTATAATACCCACGCTTTGCAGACGGCTTGAGGATTGCAGCAGAAGTTGTCAGTACTTCCAGAGACACTGCTTCCCACCAAAAAAATTCCCTAGTCGCCTTTTACGACACCCGGGGAATGAAATGGGAGCGTGACATTCTAACCAGCGAGATTCTTTAAATTCCAACAATTACTATATTCGTTGCCGTGGAATCTAAACGCGATCAAAATATTGCCGGTGAAATAGTTTTCACGTAAACCGTGTTCAATACCGACCTCCCTTCCCTTCTTCGAGATACCGACACTGTAGAACTTCAGGTCAGTAATCGAACCCGTATCTCCCGGTTCTAACCTTTAGCAATCAAGACGAGAATAGCTCAAGCATCAAATTTAGTGGTCTACATTTTATGTTTTATACTGCCTCTATATTTTGGTTTCGAATAGAGGTGGCAAATACATAGCTAATATATAAATACCAAGGTATTTTCCATCGTTCGTCGACCACCAACACTGTTTGACATTAGCGAAAATATTGAATTACAGTATAAGTATATACCTGTTATAATCGAATAGGTATACTTATATTGTAATGCAATATTTGCCGAGCGTCCATGTATCAAGTCTTGGGTAGCATTGCGAATGCTCTCCTTATAGTTGAATAACCGTCCTCAAGAATAAAACTTGTCGCCGAGCATACAACGGCGTGTTCCATCAGCTGTCCTTGAGAATTAGTTTTATTAGGTGTACACCTACCTAACTGTACGCTCAACTTTGACCACAAAATTACTAGGTCAGATAGGCTGGCCTACGATTATGATGCTTTGACCATTCGTTTAATTAGATTATCAGTCATTTTATATATTTTTGTGACCTGAAGCTCACCTGATGTAAAGCGGTAACTTCTGCTTATAACATATGCATTCCGTCACAAGTGGCGAACTCCACTACGCCCGTCACCCTGGGTCACACAGTGGTTGAGACTGTGTGCCCGTAATTTTGTTATTATATGATGCCTGGCTCTCAAGGACTGTTGCCGGAACACACTTAGGTGCTTGGCGACAGATTTTCTACTTGAGGGTGGTAATTAGTCAGGCGAGCATTCGCAAAATGCCCTTCCATTACGCGCTGAAGCTCAAGACGGCGCGGCGGTGGGGAGGGAACCATGGACCTGCGGCACGGCAGTCCATAGCTATTACCGTTCGGTCATCATTGCTTCAAAGATGCAAAATATATGGTTCTCGTCTCGCTCAGAAGCACCTGGGATTCGAGTGAAGCGTGCTTCATAACGTCAAATGGGGTACCTACAGAAACCGAAATGTAGTTAGGTGACCCACTAGGCAGTTAGTGTCAACTGTCAATGCGTAATAAATATAAGAAAACACGAGTAAGTTTGAAACTCAAAAAGTTACCATTTCCAACGGAGTTTGTAGTGTTGTAGAATATTTCAGCCTTATCGCTTCGCAACTTTCCAACACCGAACTGACTGATAGTTTGCACTTGTAGGAAATACATAGAATTCGGCTGCAGGTCTTTTATTTCAATGTAATTTTGATTCTGAAAATTAAAAATGACACTAAGCAACATATCTACTAATTGGCATAGTGCTGGAATTTAACAGACGACCAGAATTCAACGTTGACCGTCATAGATCAACATTTTTACTCTAAGACCATCATATATCAACATTTTTAATTCACAAATCTCCATATTCGTAATCTCGGTATTCGGTTCTTATATATATGTATATATATATATATATATAGGTCATACTTTATCCAGTATACCTCTGCATAACTACAATAATAGAATACAACTAAATAGAAAATTTATATTTTGGAAAAACATAATAAAAATATATCTACTGACGATTTCGCCTAATTTTCCTGTTATGCCATCGATTATAGATTTTCGCATAGTCACGCCATCTGAATATATTATCGACACCTATATTATCTTACTAGACAAAGTTCATAAGATTCGAAAATCTGGACATAGGTACTTAATTGTTTTTTTAATGGCATATGAGTTCTGATAAATAAATAAACAAGTTTAATTTATTACACAAAGAAATCCATTTTCTTAAATGTTACGGATCAAGCTCGAGGCCCACCTGAAGTTGAACAAACTAACCTCTGCCTATAACAGATGCATTTCATCACATATGTTTAAATCACAATCCAGTTCAAAACTAAATATATTTATTATATATATATATTGTAAACTTAGTTGATGTTATGATTGTTATTTGTTTTGTGCATCTAAATAAATAAATAAATAAACAAGTCACGAATTGCTCTGCGCCCGCCACCTTGAGACATAAGTTGTTAAGTCTCATGTGCTGTAATTTCACTGGCTCCCAGGGACTGCTGCTGGAACACATTATTAGGTGCTTGGTGACAGATTTTCTACTTGAGGGTGGTAGCTAGCTAGGCGGGCAATCGCAAAATGCCCTTCCACCATGCAGTGAAGCTCAAGCCAATGGTGGGGATCGAATCATGCAGGGACCTGCGGCACGCCAGTCCATAGCTATAACCGCTCGGCCATCATTGCTTCAAATTTTTTTAACCATGAGCGGGATGGAACTCACTACCACTTCATCCCTCGGGCTGGGACATGTCCTAACCAAGGTTGTGATTTTGCAAGTTTGTTCGTTTATACGATATCAAAATTAACAGATTTATATTTTACTTCCTATATAATATATACTAGCGGCCCACCCCGGCTTCGCACGGGTATTTAACAAAAGTTAAAAATAATAACTTTTTGATAATATTCTATAGCCTATGTTCATCAGGGATAATGTAGGATTCTAATAGGGAAATAATTTTTCATATCAGTCCAGTATTTTTAAGTTTATTCTTTACACACAAAAATACAAATATTTCCTCTATATAATATAGGTTTGCATGACATGTATTGCGTTCGACACCCGATAAATTCATATACGTGTGATTTTACCCACCACCATGTCATTGAATACAGAACCTAGCAAAATCTAATTAGAGTCAGTCGCGTATTTGAACGAATATCATAATTTTTCTTCGTAATCATCTCACTAATTTAGAGCTATTATGCCCTTTTAAACAAATATCGTTCGAAATAGTGTTACATTCCTCTTCAATAAATGCTTACCTATTTTTGTAGCATAATCTATTCAAACAATTTTTATGACGCTTTTCTGACTCTTTATTACACAGTCCAACATTTGTATTATCGGTTCAAGTGGACTGCATTTAGAATGGATAATATACTGTGATGAGTAATTCTATTCTGAGAATGTAAGTAAAGACTGAGCGAAATATGAAGGTACGCTTAGGTCAGTAAACTTCCTCTCGAAATCATAAGTGAGCGATACCAAATAAACAGTTTGTAGCTTTTTTACGGAAATGTATATATCTTTCATCTATATATATATATCTAATAGGTACCTACACTTTACCGTTACTGTCTAATAAAATCTAATGGAGTAGGTTTTTCTTCAACAATGGACGCTAAGGGTAGTGATGTGAAAAAGCAAGTATATAATTGACTATTATAAATTTAGTTAGATATGTTAAATAAATACAGAAGATAATAATAATAAGTCCTCAAATTTATCATGCAGCATAGGCATGAAAGATTACCACTGACCGTTCTGCATACCTTACGAACTTTTAGGAACCGAATCAGATCATGGAATGCAACTAAGTAAATAAACCAATACGAAGTTTGTTGGTTGCTGTACAATCTTGGCTATCATGCAGTATGGCCACGAATCCTTGTAACCTACCGTTCTGCGTACCTTAGGAACGTTCTGATGATTCACAAGGACAGAGTCAAGTTCTCCACCGATGCCTCTTGCGCGTCGACTCCAGAACACTTTGTATCGGACGATGGGTAGGTCAGATTGTGGTTCTTTCCATTCTAATTTCACTGTGACAGTACCTGTGACGGAATATGAGTACAATTACTTAACTATTATTAAGTTTATAAAAGGTACGTACTGATACAATTTGAAGAATAAAATACAGTTTACTTATTTGAATTGAATTGTTTTTCTATATATCGTTTATTTGCCGTGCTACCATTAGACAGTTCCTTTGACGATACCACGGCAAAATAAATTATAAGTAGTCCAGATGATGTCAGTATAGTTAACATGAAATCTAAGGCCACACCCCCAATAGTATACTACCTAATTGCCTCATAAATAAGGTAAGTAATAACTTGTAGTTTTATGATAGATAATTAGCCAATATAACAAGATTCGAATAGCCTGGTTAATGATGGCGAATGGCCTTAATGCTCAAAATTCACAAAGATTAACAATTTATAAGCATTACTACTAAGTTATACCTACCTATTTAAATATAACCAATGTGAACATGAATGATATTACTAACTAGAATGAACTAGGCAAGGAAGTAAGACCGATTACAGAAAAGTTGACGAGTAACAGGCTAACGAAAAAACAGGATATGACTACTGTGCTGAATTAGGTAGTAGATCATTAATTATTTATGAAAATGAAATGCTGGTTTTTCAGATGATGAACTTTTACTCCACTGTCAATCAAATGTCAAGTCAAAATCATGTATTCAATTTAGGCGTCTACGCAACCTATTGAAGGTCAATTACCAATTTTAGTATTGAAATATTCAACATTGTACTGCCACGTTCAGCAAAAAAAATTGTAAAGAGCCACTGCGAGAAGAACGGGAAGAAACTCGGGGCCATTCTTTTAAACGTCTTGTAACAATATTTTACAATTTAACAATTCTTTTAACAATGTTACATACTTATAATATGTAATACAATATTACAGTATTTGTTTAAACTGCGTAGGTGACAGGAGATAGCTTGGCAGAGGCGGAATTTTCCAGGCATTTATGCTTTATTTTTCTAAAATATTAATTTAATGTTCTCTTAAAATATTTATTATTATTAAATATGGATTTACGCAAAGTAACGCCTGAATCTATTCATTATCCATTATTCAGACTTATTTAGACCGGATAGTAATAACAATTTACCGCGAAATTATATGTAGACATATTATGCCCATGATATTCTTCAGTGAAGTAGGTGACTCTTGCGTTATCGTGAAATAAGATAACCTCTTGATTGAAAACTGATGATCTAGATTCCCAGACTTTAATCATGACAACGAAAATCCCTTAAATATTGTTTATCATATATCACAAAGCGTCATGTGCCTTCCTATCTGTTTATCTATGGAATGTAATAATAATAATTAGCTCATAGTATGTAAGCACTAAAAATAAGATAAAATCTAAGTAGATACTTTTACGGACAGGAACAGAATGCTTAACTAGTAAAGCTACCCATTGTAACCCTTATTATTGTTAAATTAATTATCAAGTTCTATTTCTTGTGGTATAACAATAAATCTTTTTATATAAACCTCAATTTTTATAATATATGTTGACCAGATGATTTTTGGTTAGGTATCTACTACCTAATTACGCACCCTCATAATTACAGGAAACTTAACTACATCGAACTATAATTGTATCATGTCGTGCATAGAGGAATCAAGAACATTTGCCAATATTTGGCGGAACAAAGGAAATCCTCACGGTAGTGGCAATAATTTATTTGACAGTGCAGAAAGATATACGACACTTTGGCCTGTCTAAACCGGCCATATAAGTAATAAAGTTTGAAATTTTCGTCGTATTTCCTAATGCTGATTTTTGTTATTTACTTTGTATTACCTACTTGCTTACCGTTTTCTACCTTGAGTGGTCGTACTTTCAGCTTCTTAGGCTTGGGTGGTGGCCTGGGTCCTCTGCGAGGCGTGAATGGTGCGCTTGGATTAGAGAATCCTCTAGAACCGGATGTGCTCACTGAAGCCACTCGGAAACGGTACCACCGTCCCGACTTCAGCACATCACGAAGTGATATTTTTGTTCTGAAAACGAAAATTAGCATGAGGAAAAAATACATTCATGAAATTTTATAGTAGAAACGTGTGGTAAGAGTGTGAAGACGCGAACCGCAGGCGAGGACTTCAATGATACAAGACAGGCAATTGCCGAGGCATGTATAGTATATTATACTTAGTACTTTTATCATATAAAAATACATGGTAATAAAAAAAACATTTGATGCTAAATATAATATATCTTCAGAAGCTTCATATAATAACTGTTTGTTGTCTTTATCCGATGTTATCAGAATTTATATATACGAGTATTTTTTTTTACGCCGCTGGAAGCAGGTTTTCCATCCCTAATTTGGTATTCAATCTTACATCTGGTGGAGTACATTCAATATTCATTTCACTTTTGGAACAATCGGAACTTATTTTAATTCATGTTTATTATAAAAATATCTCTTTGCTCTTATACTCTTTGCTTTACTGCCATTTTTTTTACCGGCTTTTTCGTAATTGAAATGCATTTGTGGCTACAACGGCCATGTGAACGCAATTTATAGCAAGATCTAAATTCACATGAGCACGCCTGCAATGAATTTCCATATTGTATTGCCAGCAACTTTTTTGTTAAACAAATACGCGGTAGAAATGTATTTGATTTTTGTGTACGTTAACACGATACTTCGCGTGTTGTTTATTGAACGGCAATGACAAATTTTCCGCGAATATTTAACCCTCCAATTGCTTACATGGTCGTTATATAGAAATATTATACCGTGTCTTGTGCAATAAAAACAATACATAACTGCCGTTAGACAGATAAGGACTTTTGACATTTCATTGATCCTACCTAAATTCGCAAAATTTATGATAGATAATAGTTTTCTTTTTAATTGTATGCTATAACATTCATCTATGTTCACATGCATTTAGTATATTTTTGTACAAACTTTGAAGCCCTTTACATCCTTTTTTCCAACTTTCGAAGTATTCTCACCCCCTTGGTGGTTCTAAGGTATCCTGGAATATCCGAAAATCACTACGCATTTATTGTATTTTGCTATCCATTTTATGTGCTAACATTTTATCTTATGTAACAATCCAGTAAAATACTTTATTCAAACTTTGAATCCCATTTCTCGCCCTTCAAGGGTTGAATTTCCAAAAATCGCCGTATACATCACTCATCATTTCATCAGTTTTTTAAGTATTATGTCCTAGCATTCCATGTTTTGTGCCAACACAGTAACATTTTATACAAACTTTTGGTGAAAACCCTTTTGGGTTTTCACCCTCTTAAGTTCGAGTTTCTGAAAATACTTTCTTAGCAAATATGAATTTTATAAAAAGAACGCTACCTCTAGTTTTAAAATTTCTAGTTTGAGTACTTTAGTTAGGCTCTGCATTGATTATTAATTAGGCAGGACTTGTTATTATAAATATTATATATTTAATATAGACAAATGTCGTAAGTACTTATTTTATTCTATGTGGCTAGTATTTCACCGAATTTAACGTAACTAAAGATAATTAAAGTATTCAACTGGATTTTTAATGATGGATTAATTTATCACAGTATTTAAATTAAATTATGGATAAAGGGTCTTGCAGCTGCAAAGTAGCTGACAATTTGCCATTATGTACACGTTCACGGACCACGGTTTGTAATAATCATAATGTTATGTACCTACCTACTTCCGAGCATTCTAACTTTCTATTGAGTACTATTACGTTACGGAAATGCCTGTTAGGCAATGAACTGTAACGTGACGTATCAGTTATAAAACAATTCATTATTATTGAGTCGATTAAGAAATCGTCGAATATACCTACTCTGTTTGGAAAACGCATCATTAACGTCATTGTACTTTTTATTGGTGTTTTTTTAAACTTAACCTTTAGGTATTTTCTTTGAAGCATACCTTCGGCAATTTACTAGTAAGTACATTTATATTTTAGTAAGTTAGAAGTTCGAAGAAGCAGGCGGAACGGGGAACTAAATTCTGTTAGAAGGAACAGAGCCGAAGACGCGTAAGGTCGAATCCAATATATACGAGTACCATACTATTTAGAATGTATCTAACTTTCTTAGGTACAGACCTTTCTACTTACGAAAGCGCGCCCCTACCTGTTTTTTGAGTGAAATTACTGTATAAACCATTATATTTACTAGGTGTTAATACTAATGGTTTCACAATAAAATGTATATGTATATGTACTAATACTTAATTTATAAACAAGGCATTTCCGCACAAATGCGCATCAATAATTTATTTTGTAGGAGCGTGCCTTCGTGAGTGAACAAATTTGTATATTAGAGTATTTTTGGATTATATGACATATTATATATGATTATTGAACTTCATTGTCAAAGGGATATGGACATTTAGGGACACGTAGTAGTCGTTCATTCACCCGTGGGGTGCTGGGTTAGATTTGAGCACCCCAACATCTTCCCGTTTAAGTCGTAATAGGCGACAAAAGGAAACATATCAGAAGATATGTTAGCCTATAATAAAATATAATTCTAGGTTGGCCTGAACAACATGTTCTACAACATCATCACTTCCCCTTAGGTGAGATAGTGGTGAAAGGCTAACCTATAAGGCATAAAAAAGATAAAAAAAAGTGGGCAGCAGCCACTTCTGAAGAACTGCCCTCTTACACTGCGTTCCCCAAGCCGCCTTCCAAGAGTGAGAATTATGGGAAACCGCACCCTAAATGGAAGAGGCTGTGTTCAGCAATGGACGATCAGGCTAATACAGTACACTACAGTAGTCGATAGCTGCATTTTGTTTTTAATTAGACATTTCATATTGTTCATTTTACATCAACACCTCGTCAAGAGCGGCACGGCAAAAGTCCATTTTTGAATTTAACACTTAGAAAACCCCTCTGCTATCCTCTAAAAAGTTCCCTACATGTTTCATTTCCGATTTTGTTCCCATTGTTATAACTATTTCTCACAGAGGCACAAACATGGACTGAACCTTGATGGAATGACGATCGGAGCCCTGGGACCAAATTGTGATTGTCGGAATATGTTGCTATAATATATATAATATATGCTAAGACACTGTAGTTACGATTGAAATAAAAAATAGGTTCATTTTTATAGCATCAAAGGTATTTAAATTAAATATATATAACCTTATATAACCTTTGATGCTATAAAAATGAACCTATTTTGATCTTGCCTTGAACTTGAATACACTTACGTACACAACCTTCATAATTATTCTACTACGCAACCCATAATCGTTTCTAGTTCAATCAGACAACAACTATAGGCACTTCATTAAAATCTTACTTATTTGTCCTCATCAACATATTCCAGTCTCCCATCCTCATTTCTTCATATTTAGGCCCCAAGTGGTGCTGTTCCTCCAGAATGTATAAAACTCGTCCTACAACCGTTCTCGCTGTGTCTCCAACGCCACCAGACCATCTGACTTGAACTTTACCTCGTCGTTTCTCTTTGGGTTCCTCTACAATGGGCATGGCTGGAAGACCTGTAGGCAAAATGTATATAATTTCATTGCATACATTTTATGTTCAAAATATTATTTTGAACTAAAAAACTATACCCATTGGATTTGGCATAATCCATGCCAAATCCGTCCCTTAATGGTGGAGGCTGTCCTCACCAGTGGACAATCTAGCTGATACAATAAATGGTGACAGAAACCAGTATATTATGATAGATAATCTCATGTGTCTTTTAAGTTTAATTGAATCACTATCTTTTTGTGAACAATCCTGCTTGGCGGCTTAATCGTTCATAAAATCTAGTGTTCTAGGATGCTAAAAGGTGAAGTATTA
The DNA here is from genome assembly GCA_963890685.1 of Plagodis pulveraria. Taxonomy (NCBI): domain Eukaryota; kingdom Metazoa; phylum Arthropoda; class Insecta; order Lepidoptera; family Geometridae; genus Plagodis; species Plagodis pulveraria. The sequence continues at coordinate 20,321,911 of OY982956.1, read as the reverse complement.
GTTTACAAGTTAAAAGACTCAACCAAACAATTCATTCATCGCATAAGGCAAATGTCAAGAAACTAAATCCTATGCTGATATGAACACAGTATTAATATTCGTTCAGAGCTGGAATGTCACGAGACAGATATCATGCCCACACACACACATATACGCACACATACACAGACAAAGGCTTCAAACTATTATATCACCCTTTTATTGCATTCGCGTCGAGGACTTAAAATTAGCACCTAGGAATGATTCCTTAGTGCTTCAAGACCTGAAGTATTTTCTTAATTCTGTTCACTCGTTGAAAAAATTGTTGATATAACAAAGTTACACTTAACTTATAATGATTTAAAGTCATCTAATATGATTTTTAATGCATTACACACGGAATTTTATTTGCAAATATTCCATCTCGATAAAGCTGAACCATGCGATGAAATATTCTTAGTAGTTTCTTTCATACCAGGCAACGTGAGGAGATCCACGGGTTCACTGCAAGAGGAGCCACATCCGAGATGACAGCACCTCTGAGTCCCGTCGCATTGTGAGTCTGAATTACATGCTTCAATGCAAGCAGCAGCCCATTTCGGACTGTCTTCACTTGGGCAGGTGCCCGGCTTCTGCTCTTGAGAACGGCATTTGGAGCGGCATTGCTGCGTCTATAAATAAAATATAAAAGTATACTGTACTGTATCAGCCGGATAGTCCACTGCTGAACACAGCCTCCCCCATATGAGGGGGGGGGGGGCATAATCCCCACGCTTGGCAGGCGGCTTGGAGATCGCAGCAGGAGATATCAGTTCCTGAGAAATGCTGCTGCCCACCTTCTGGTGTGTTATCTTTAGTAGCCACTTACGACACCCACGGGTAGAGATAGGGGGTGACATTCTAGCCCGGCACCCCACGGGCAAACTTTTACGGCGGATAAACTTCTTTATAAGCTAAAGTATTATCAAATGCTCGTGATTTCGGCCTTGATTGTACTGTATTACTGTAAGAATAAGTGACTGGAAGAAAAAAATAGGTGGCTTCCTGGATTTAAGGCTGTGTGAATTTAGCTCTGCCCAGTGTCCCTCTTGGGAGAGACAAGGTAATTTTGTAAAGAAACAAATAGATACTGCTAGTAATACTCGTATTGTCACCCCACAGCGAGGTAAACAATATATATTTTCCGTATTTTAATTAGTAGTTTTCTTTACTTACTGAGAATGTCCATAAGCCAATGTTGGCATAAGGTGATATCTCGATTGCATATATTGGCCCGAGCCCTACCGGCATAGAGTTCTGTCAAGGATATGGTGGTTTATTTCACATAGTGACATAGTTCTTCCAAAATAATGAATGTAGCATACGAGTACAAACAGAGATATACATACAACTTATAACCGTTTTACGTGCGCAATGCAAATTAGCATCAAATTTTGAAATCGTCGTTTGAAAGATATCACCATTTAGCGATAAAACTGCTCATAGTACATTGTTACTTGTCAAATGCTTCATTGTTTTGTAATTATGTGCATGTCGGTGTATAAAAGTGTTATTTATCATATAAATTAGTATCTTGTTTGTATAGGGCAGTCGCAGAACTGGATCGTGTTAGCACTTTGATATATAGGTACTTAATAATAATAATTAATATTTATTTTCCAATGAAGTGATTTATATACCTTATGAAAGTACTCCCTGTAAAAGTTAGCATTAGTATTTAACCAGTAAATCTCAAACTAGGCGAGAGCCTGTATCATGATATTTTCAGAATGCGATTGACCAGGCAAGTTTTAGCAAAAAATTATAGGTAAGTATTTATATGTAATTGTTATTAAACATGCACGGACCCACCCAGTGTTAACCTTTAATGCAGCTCGTCACTTGTGTCGGAATATATATGTTATAACACTTATAACAGATGCATTTCGTCCATCACCCTGAGACATAAAGTTTGTTAGTCTCATGTGCCTGTAATTTCACCGTCACCCATACTTTTCAAACCGGAACCGGAACGCAGTAATGAGAACATTAGTGCTTGGCGGTAGAAAGGTTTGGTGGCAGTACTTTCCCGCACGGACTCTCACTATTTCGTTTTACAACTACGCAGAATTATCAATATAACAAGAATTACGTTGTTATTTTTGAAAGATGAAACACTCGAGAAACACTTGAAATGGGAAGGAAAATAAATATTTCTTAGATATAATCATCATGAGCTCTCATTTATTCAATTTGCGCTCAAAGCTCCTTCAAGTAGCTGATAATGCTACTTAATTGTGCCAAGTTTAGAAAATACGTCGTAAATGAGAAATGGAAACAGATTTTTTGTTTAACATATAAATTGTTGTGTTTAATTCTTATACGGTGCGGTCCGAGACGCCCCAATAGCACACCCTGGACACTCGACTCATTTCCTATACTAAAGCCGCGTCATAACTACCTACTACACAGACAATACACAAATGTTGTTTTTGTACACGCGTATCAACGTTGAGTTCTACTGCAGCTTCTGATTATTTCTATTACTATTGATGTATCTAAAAACCAGTACTTGATAATAAATATTACTAAACAGGACTAGGAGCTTTTATTTAATTTTTAGGGTTCCGTACAAAAGGAAAAAATGGAACCCTTATAGGATCGCTTTGTTGTCCGTCTTTCTGTCAAGATCCTTTTTCTCAGGAACACGTGTAGGTATCAAGCTTAAATAGGTATCAAATGCTCAAGTCTACTGTCCTTAGGAGCTGTGAAAAATCAAACTTCTAAGTCAACGCAATCAAAAGATACAGCCGTTTATGCCGCAAATTCTTGACACTCGCAATGGAGTCAAACCCTACAGGGTACTTCCCGTGAACTCAGAATCTTGACATTAGGTACGAAGCAACGTCTTATACTCGCACAGATTAAAAAAAATGTGAAAAGCGTACAGTTTTAGTAACATCATATAATAAAAATATTTTTAACATTTTAAAATGTTATGGATTTTATTTATCAATAAATACTATACAAACTTGAGGATATATAACTTTGATTAATATACCTACAAGTTTGTACGGAACCCTCGGTTCGCGAGTCCGATTCGCACTTGGCCAGTTTTTTTAATGTTTTAACTTGAGAAAAAAAACTGTTTCCAGCAAGAACCCTATAGTAAGATGAATAATTAGATCTAATGATTTGGAACACTTAAGTAGATGTATTAGTAAAGTTTCAATATAGAATACTTCTACAAAATTTAAGAAGCTTAGCTTTGTAGATTCATCACCTATAAAATGTGATTTTTATACCGTAGGGCATGTTACAAAATATAATATCAGCAGCCTATGAAAGATCAAAAAACACAAAAGAACCAGTATCGGAGAAAATAAGAAACTGTGTCCTACGAATAATGGTATATTCAGTTTGTGTCCGTGATTTATCGTTCCTTTTGTACAAAAAGAAACTAGGTCATTGGTACCAAACAATAATAAATAAGAACCATTTAATATGCACAAAAATATTTATTTGAGCTATGGTCCATTCACAGTAAAGTTCCGTTACCTAAACTTCATTAGTGTAAAGCAATTAGCATACATTTGCTTGAGTTTCAAAATAACGGCCCTTTGAAGCAGTATAATGATTCACACGTCAGAGAAACACTTCAGAAGCTAGTGTATGTACTCGTACTATAATAGGTTTTGAAGTGTTTATCAAACGAGGTAAGTACCTCAAACTATTATGTAATCTGGGCCTCAACCCTCAAGTATCTCGTATTTTGTATTATTGTAATCTAGTGGTGTGTACAATAAAGAGTTATCTATCTATCTATCTAATCGGGTTTTTTGCATTTATGTAGGTTCCTCTATATATACAGGGTTATTGGTAAACTGCTAACAACCTCTTAGGGTTGACTTCTGCTAGTCCTAAAAAACATTTTGACATTATTATTTTTTTAAATAGAGTTTTGAATATATACATCGTGCAAAGTAATAAAAAATATGAAATAATACATTACAGACACGAGAGACTTTTGACATCAGGTGGTCCACGTGCTTATTCAGTCAAAAACATATTAACAAACGCAAATGAAAATAAAAAAAATCAAAACAAAAAACATCTTAAAATGTTTCATAGGACTAGCAGAAGTCAACCCTAAGAGGTTAGTATTTTACCAATAACCCTGTATAATATGGAGGACATGGAAAAATAGACAATGGCTGCTAACACATTTTTATCAAAGCCTTCTTCCTACCATTATTCCAATTATGAGGTAAGGTCGGTAAATATGTTTGTCACGTATAATAATACCAATAGTATTAGATTTAGTTTGCTTGTTTAATAAATCTATTCTTTGGTCTATTGTTACTTTTATATTTATATTATTTATTGTATGACCAAGGTAAATGGTGGCTTGATATTTTTTATGCTGACTTGATTGAACAAGCACGACGCTCCAAACTCCCAGTGTTAAGCTGTAACCTCTGTTTATAACAGATGCAGTTCGTCACAAGTGGCGAACTGCACTGCGCCCATCACCCCTGAGATATAAAGTTGTTAAGTCTCATGTGTCTGTAATTTCAACGGGACCCCTTGAAACCGAAATACAGTAAACATTACTGCTTGGCAGTATATATAGGAATGGTGGCAGAACTTCCCTGGACGCACGCGCACATAGTTCTACTGCTACTAACAAAATGATTATAAAACTATGTATGCCAATATTAACAAAACACTACATAATATATACAACAAAAGCATTTAGGCAACCTAAAATCAATTGCAGGCCCTCTGGCAGTCATAATTCTCCAACACATTACGCGTTGCATCGATCGAGCGCTCTGGTAAGTTTTAGAAAATACGATGTGCTCCCGGCCTCCACGGACCAATGCTCTCACTTCTACAAATACGGCTTAAATAAATAATCAACCACTACCGAGATTAGCATACTGAGTTGCCGCCGAAGTCTGACAAACGCGAAAACCTTATTAGATTGCTTCATTTCTCTTTAAATATTTCTTGTTGTCCAGGCCAGGTTATTCCAGCTGTAAAAGTATTGCCTTCGTCCATCTTAATCTTAAATAGAGCTACAAAAAAGTGTTTCTATTTTGGTTAGTAAGTAACGTATCACTTAGCTCATCGCTCTTATCTTACCAGAGAGGAAGATAAGTGCTACCTTTACGATCCCGAGCATTGGCGAGAATAAGTTACTAAGCCTCATATATAAGTGATGTCGAAAATAAAGTTGAAGATTTACGGCTGGAGTCATCAACTGCTCGGTACTTTACTTACTCTTAAAATGAAACTCTTATTTAGGTGCCGAACGTTACGTATTATGATTATTAAATTTATTTAGGTACGATTGAAATTCCTTAAACGTTAGGAAAATGCATATGGCAATCTATAGTATTTATTCACAAGTTCCTTCCCCCATTACACTTATATGGGATCGATACAATGTCTTTTATACCACACCCACTCAGAGACCGTCTCATTACTCGTTCAAAAACATATTATAAAGTTCGTCATTTTTCCCTTATAAATGTACTCGTACGGCGGGAAAAGTTATATGGATTTTCATTCCTTCACTCCGTAGCAGTGAAGGAATGTTGTATGAAAATTCATACCTGCCCTGGTAGCGTTCTTTTGTTTTTTTAGCTGATAACATAAAAAAATACCATCTTAAAAAGGTTTAATATCAAATAATTAGAAAATAGTACATTGTACATCGAGGGGAGAAAACGATCTATTACTGTTCGAGAGTTTTGTTTAAGCCCGACGTGTAGCGGAGGGCTTAAAGGCAACTCGAGAACTGAAATAGAACTTTCTCCCGAGTGATACATAGTGCTTTATACTACACCTACGAGGAAAATGCGCAGCGGAGGGCTTAAAGGCAACTCGAGAATTGAATGCTTATACTTAATACGAGGAAAAAAAAAACATCATTTTCTCCCCTCGATGTACAATGTACTGTTCTAACAACAGGCACAGTAAGGATATATAAATAATTTTTATTTTATAGCAAAAAACAGGCATTCGCTGTAAAGTTCTTGAGTTATAAATAGATTAACAGTTCCATATCCTTTAATAAAAATATATTTAAATAAAACATTAATTAAAATTAAGATTTTACAAAAACACAAATAAAATTAAAAAATATTAGGAAAGTCTAGTGACGATTCCGCCTAATTTTCCTGTTAAGCCGACGTGACGTCATAAACGGCACGTAGCCAAGCCGGAAGAATTTTCGACGCGTATTCTCGATCGTGCGCTTGAAGAGTCAAGACCTCCTGAGGATGCTTCGTGTAGAATCTAAACGTGTCGAAAATACTTCCGGTTTGGCTACGTGGTATTCATGACGTCGCATCGGCTGATAAGAAAACTTAAAAAATATGTTTTCTTAACATATTTTTTTTAATATTTGTTATTATTAAATATAGATTTCAGCAAAGTAACGCCTGAATCTATTAATTATCCATACCCTTTGTTGGATGTCGTAGTTGTGGGATAAAGGAATAAAATAGATCAATGAGTAGCATGCCGTCTCTCCCGTCGATATCAGAAGGTTGTATACACACGCGACAATACGATGATATAATTATAGTTTTCTGGCAGCCCTTTCCATGTCCACCTCCTTCGGAATGCTCTCATCGGTAGTTACCTGCTACCTTTCGGCTAATCAGGGCGTTAAGATGATACGGAGCCCTGATGCACAGTGTGATAGTAGTGTGTAGTAGTGATGGCTCAGCGGCATTGGCTATGGACTGCCACGCAGCATGTCCATGGTTCGAATCCCGCCGGGGGCTTGAGCTTCACCGCACGGTGGTCATTTTGCGAATACCCGCCTGGCTAGCGACCACCCTCAAGTAGAAAAACTGTCGCCAAGCACTTACCGGTTTGTTCCGGCAGCTGTCCTTGAGAGCCATAAATTCTAGGATTAGCCTGTTAACACCTTCGACTACAGGGCACGCAAGCCAAGCACAGGGGCAAGAACAAAATAATGCTATTACTAACAAAAATAATACTTATATTTTTGTCTTGAGTATTTCAACAATTAAAAGGAAGATGTTTTATCATATCAGAATTCGTTGAACTTAAACTATTTTTATCCCTGTTTTTGCTGCCTGTTTATTTCACCGAATTACATGAATGCAATCATGATCGTAGTTTTTTAAATGCCTTATTGTTTTTTTTGTCTTGAACTCAGACTCGTGATATAAGAGACAGTCGTTGTCTCACACTTATCTTATCATAATAATTCGTTTTTAGAGTTCTGTACAGGTTCTGCCGAATTGAGGACGTTGTTTTATGGCCTACGGCGGTAAATTAAGGATTCTTACAGTTTTTTGACGCATATGATATACCCGTGCGGTGCCGGGTTAGAATGTCACCTCCCCATTTCAACCCGTGGGTGTCGTAAGAAGCGACTTAGGGAAAAGTGCGCCAAATGAGCAATACCACTTCTCACGTGGATGTGAGTAGGGTGTTGTGGATGTGAACAGGGTTGTATACAGTTTATTATTATAAACTATGTATATATAATTTATTCTTAGTGCCCTGCCAGTGTTTCATGCAATATGTTCTTGTGTTCCTGTCTTATATATTGTTGGCGTAAACATATCATTAGTAATTTGTTCGTGTGTTTCGTCCATTGTGTTAGAGAAAAACTTTTGCGTGAACCTGAAACTGTGCCCGGTGAATAGCAATAGGCTCGACCCCTATTACATGGGACCAAAACCCAATTGGCGAAACGTGGGTGTTTACACACCTCTGCCTACCCCTTCGAGGAATACAGGCGTGATTATATGTATGTATGACTAGATATCGTAACCATTCTACAAGACCATGGTATCCGCAATTAAAAAATATTTTTTCTTCTGATATCTCTATATATATATATCTCATAACATATTGTTTGATTTGGTTTAGAGAAACTAATGCAGACGATTCGATAAATTACCCCTAAGAACGTCAATAATATTAGAAACTACTAGCTTCATTTCCCACGAGAGCCAGTGTTAATTAAAAAGAAATTATATCTAATTTGTGTCCCGCCAATCATACAGTTATTTTAAAATATTAAATATGGAACACACTGCCTCACGCCGCAGTCCATCCCGCGTATAGGTGGTGCTTTACAAAATTTTCAAACAAAATCATTTAACTACGGAACCCAACCTTGACAAATGCGCTCCTAATTCATTCTTCTCAATAGGAACTTTAAAAATAATCTGTTACAACGCTTACTATATAACTCAGTAACTGTTACCTATACTGGGCTATAATTCCGCGTATTTTTTGCTGACTAAATATAATTTTAAATGTCAAAGAACAGCTTTTTGCTTTTGCAGAGTTCGAGGCAGCGTATTGAACTTTAGTAAACGGAAACTAGGGTTTTCAAAATGTAAGATAACATGACTTGAGTATTAAGAATTTAATTGCAGAGGTCAAAATCATGGATATAAAAGGTAGGCTGTCAGACCTGCCATACAATTGAAGCCAAACTTTTCACAATATGTTTTGTGTCGTTTTTTATGAGCTTAAGATAAAGAACATATTTTTGTACTGACTTTACATTGTGTAGGTGTAGATAATGATAAGGTGCCCACTGACGACTCGTTCTATATAGTCTGAAGGTAGATATTTATTGGAATCCATTTTAATAACATATGAAATAATTTTTATTAAACAAAGTAGAGTTTGTAGATAAACAATAACTATCGATCTTCTTGGCCCTCTCTTTGCGCCCAACTCGACTTTGGATGACCAAGGGAACTCACCACCGACCATACCACGGTGTGATACATCGATGCCGGATATAATTTTCCGGCCAAGTGCAGTACGTAAAGCACTCTTCTCCTTGGACGTTCATAAGTCGAGTGAGCCTGATGGCATTCCTCCGATAGTGCTGCGGACTTGTGCTCCTGAGTTGACACCGGTTCTTACGCGTCTTTTCCGGCTCTGCTACACATCAGGCGTTGTCCCAAAAACATGGAAGACGACTTTGGTGCACACAATCCCTGAAAAAGGTGACCCCTCAGATCCGTCCAACTACCGCCCTATAGCTATAACGTCTCTGTTATCCAAGATAATGGAATCCATTATCAACAACCAGCTCTTACAGTATCTAGAGAAGCACCAGCTGATAAGCGATTGATAGTACGGTTTTCGTCGCGGTCGCTCAGCTGGTGATCTTTTAGTATACCTTACGCATCGATGTGCGGAGGTGGTGGATTCCAAGGGTGAGGCGTTGGCGGCTAGTTTGGACATAGCGAAGGTCTTTGATCGAGTGTGGCATAAAGCGCTTCTTTCGAAGCTTCCTTCCTATGGGCTTTCCGAGAAATTGTGCGAGTGGATCTCCAGTTTTTTGGTAGATCGGAGCATCAAGGTCATTGTCGACGGTGCATGCTCCGACTTGAAGCCAATTAATGCTGGCGTTCCGCAAGGCTGTGTGCTATCTCCGACTCTATTTCTCTTGCACATCAATGACATGCTGCAGCTCAGCGATATTTATTGTTATGCGGATGACAGTACCGGAGATGCCTCTTACACCGGCCGTGCAAAAATTTCTCGGGAAAACGTTGTCGAGAGTCGGAACAAACTTGTGTCTCAAGTCGAGACCATGTTGTCAAATGTTTCGAAATGGGGCCGACCGAACTTAGTGCAATTTAACCCCAAGAAGACACAAGTTTGTGCGTGTACCGCTAAATTACCCCCTTTGTCGTATCCCTCCGTTTTGAAGACACTCCCCTTGCCACCTCAACTAGCATTGGAGTACTTGGCTTCGACATATCCAGCGTCGTTCCATTTCGCTGTCACTTGGAAGATAAGACTAAATTAGTCTCTAAAAGCTTGGTGTGCTCGGAAAGGAGAGACGGTACTTCACGTCGTCCCATCGCCTGCAATTTTATAAGACTGAGGTTCGGTCTCACATGGAGTACTGCTCTCACCTCTGGGCAGGAGCTCCCTATTACCAGCTTCTTCCATTTGACCGCATTCAACGCAGAGCGACTTGAATCGTCGACGATCATGTTCTCTCCGGTATTTTTTTTGTCTTTTTATTTCCTACCTCGCACTGCCACAATCTGGAACCAGCTGCCCGGTGAAGTATTTCCGAACAGAAACGACTTAGGGGCCTTCAAGAAGAGAGCATATTCCTTCCTCAAAGGCCGGCAACGCATCCTCGAGACCACTGGTTAGGCGGATGTTTGTGGGCGACGGTGATCACTTACCACCAGGTGAGCCGCCTGCTCGTTTGCCCTCCGATACCATAAAATAATAAAATTAGAAAAGCAAGCTTTTATGCCCTAGAGCTTAAAAAGCAGTTTTAGTCCGCTGCACCGGGCATAAATAAGAAGTTTACGAGCATGAGAAGTGAAAATAATATTTTAAATAGTAATTTCGCGGGTTTCACTAACATTCCAGATTATCAATATTTTTTGTAAGTATGGAAGTACATTTGAAAACCTGTATGTTAATTTTGTTACAAAATTTTACCCCCGATTATAGCCCCGAATTTCTTGCCAGTTCTTCTCAAAGTGGCTCTGTGCCATTTTTGTTGAACGCGGCGGTAGAATATTGTAATATTAAATTATGTAATTCACGTCATAAGAGCGTCAATTTGAGTTTACAAAACTGTATATATATTACAGTATACGATATGTTGTATTTATAACATATACACAATGAATGAAACAAAATTATGAATTATAACTAGTTTGTATGCCAAATATTATGTAGTTAGAATTTCAGTATTACAACCTTAAAAATTAAATAATAAGTATCAAACCATTACTTATTGTGAATTTATGAATTTTAAACGTATATTTTTACGTATTAACTTTTGATGAGTACCTGCCCTGAACAATGCGTTTTGTACGAGCTGTAAAGTGCCGTTTCGATTAGAAAAACGTTTCGACTTTCCATCTGAGGGCTGACGCCGCAGCAACTTTGGTAATCAAGTATGCTAATCTTAGTAGTGGTTACATATTTGAGCCGTTTGGTGTAGATAGAGGCATTGGGTCCGTGGGGACATTTTTTTGTTTTTTATTGCTAATAGGTAAGCCTTTGACCACAATCTCACCTGATGTGGACGAAGGCGTTAACAGGCTTAACCTAGAATTACTGGCTCTCAAGGACAGCTGCCGAAACACAACGTTAGGTGCTTGGCAACAGATTTTCTATTGACGGTGGTCGTTAGCCAGGCGGGTATTCGCAAAATGCCCTTCCACCATACGAGGATGCACAAGCCCGCGGCGGGATTCGGACCATGGACCTGCTGCGCGGTAGTCCATAGCCAATGTCACTGAGCCATCACTGCTTCAAAAAACCTTGACCTTAACTTATTTTCTAAAACATACCAGAGCTCTCGGACAATGCAACGCGTGATAAAATGCTGGCTCAACGAATAAGCACTGCAATCCAACGGGACGATGCAAAATATAGATTTCTTTGCTTACCTCGGCTTTTCCTTCCTTCAGTTTGTCTAGGCACATGAGGTCACACCGTGCTCTAGACAGACTATTCGTTGTCTGAGATCTGGAGAACCTCCTGGTTCTACCTTGGACAAACACTTGGCACCCGATGAACAACAGCACATAGCAGAAAGGTTTGAGATGCATTTTGATTGCCTTTGAAGTCCACACTTCCTTCACTTTAAATCACTGTCTTATTAACATCTGGAATGTTTTCAGATAAATATAAAAATTGGTGAGATGGCAGCTAATAGAGAAGAATGGGAGAATTATATATTTATGCCAACCTCACGTTATGTAAGATAAGAGCATGCACCTAGGATATAAAGAAAGCTACGAGTAATTGGTTTAATTGAGGAGGTACTGTGTTTGATCATGGAATAAAGTTTAATGTGATTGGTGGTCTATTTATCTACCTTATGTGACTTATGTATATGTATAAACTATGTGATATTGTTGTTTAATTTCAGGTTTTAGAGTTTAGTTGGTTGGTTCCCCGTTTCTCTAATAAAGACCACTGATGTGCTGTTTTTTTTTGATAATTATTTTGACTTTGAAATCAAGTAATTAGTATATGACATAGTTCGAAATAAAATATTAAAGCCAAGCGTGCCTCTCTTTTCTACATACTCTGACGTCGCAAAGGCGTTTTAGTGATGGAAGATCCCCATCAGCACGAAATCTATCATGAAGGCGCCGGGTACTGTTTACTAGGACCATTCCCTAAACTTAATATATTTTCGATTTTAAATAATTGAATTTTAGATAATTGAAGATACTATAAGATGAACATTCTTTCAATATCGGATCTCCTGCTCTAATCAATACAAAAACAATAAGACTTGCGTGTGAGCATTGACAACCTCTACTGCTTGTTTACTTAACTTATTAAAGAAATGTAGGTTTGAGAAAATTGTGCCAGAATCGTGCCTAATTATTTCACTAACATCATAATTTTTTGATGTTTTCAGTACTTTAGTAGTCGGTATTGCTGTAATAGTCAGATACCGATAACGGTGGAACAAAGACTAAATGAAACAGCGTCGAAAGAAGAGCATTGCTCCCCCGTTGGCACGCGAAGTAGTACACACATGTCATGTATATGTCAAAAAAAATAAAAAAAAACAAAGTCAAAAACACATAAGTACCTACTTAAGTGTTTTTGACGAATCATAATATAGGTAAATAAAAATGTTATAGTCATGCTTAATCGATGTATTTAAATTAAGTTATAGTCTCTGAGCTTTTTTCTTATAAAAACTATCGTGTTGTAAATATATATGTTTGTTCGAAAATTTATTTTAAAAAGTTGCATCAAATCTAATAAAATTTTGCATAATCTTAATATTAGTTTGTTAATATGAGCTAAATCAGCTCGGAGATTTTGATTTAGCTCATATTAACAAACTAATATTAAGATTATGCCAAATTTTATTAGATTAGTTGCATAATAACAAATACTTTTAAAATATTTTAAGAAAACATCAAATAAATATTTTAATAAAACACTTAAAAAATATAAAAATATATCCAGTGACAATTCCGCTTAATTTTCCTGCTAAGCCGACGTGACGTCACAAACGCCACGCAGCCAAACCGGAAGAATTTTCGACGCGTTTCGCTTCTACACGAAGCATCCTCAGGAGGTCTTGACTCTTCGAGCGCACGATCGAGAAAGATTCTCGTTTTCTTCGAGCGCACGATCGAGAAAGATTCGGCGTTTGTGACGTCACGTCGGCTTAGCAGGAAAATTAAGCGGAATTGTCACTAGATATATTTTTATATTTTTTAAGTGTTTTATTAAAATATTAATTTGATGTTTTCTTAAAATATTTTAAAAGTATTTGTTATTATTAAAAATGGATTTCCGCAAAGTAACGCCTGAATCTATTCATTAGATTAGTTGCAACTAATTTAAATAAATTTTCGAACAACCATATAGCTACACGTTGAATTTAGTATTTAGAACTCGCTGCAAGTTATCGTTTTTAAATCGTTTATTAAAGAAGTAGCAATTCAGATTGACGACTTTATTATGACCTCAATAACTGCAAAAAAAATGAAATGAACACGATCAATCGACAGATATTCAAAATAATTGAGAGCTGAGATTTTTATAGTCGTATTTATGACCGCAGAGCACCGGTTTGTATTATTACTAACATTGAAATAGGTACAACAAATCTGTGAGTATAGAAAATAATATTTGTTAGATTTAAGCGATACTTTGATGAATCTATTTCATAAGTATGGTTTAAAAGAAAAAATATTTCGTGGTAATTTGCCAGAATTTTGGGGTATGTCTTCTGGCGACACATCGGTGTAACCATATAATGTTTACTGTACTGTATCAGCCTGATCGTCCACTAATGAACGCAGGGTTTGCCATAATGGCCATGCTTGGCAGGTGCCTCGGATATCGCATTGTCAGATAGCAATCTTCAGAGGGCGTTTTCACTTCCTGTTTTTGCCCTTTGTCGTCGCTTACGACCCTAAAGATTGGGCTGCAACTTTAGTCCGGCACATCACAGGCAACCATATGTGGTAAGGGTAAGTAATGTATATTACACATATGGTGACAGTTAGACCATATGCTGAAAATGTTGACGAAATTATCACTAAATAGGTATATTTTAATATATTTCGTGGTAATCAATGGTTTTTATTGATTTGAGTATCCACTAAGACAGATATGATACTCCTAGAAGGGTGAAACTTTGCAAGCAGAAAGATTTTAAAACTTTGAAAAGACTACAAAACACAGGTTACAAGTTTTCAAAAAACCTGGTAGCAAATATATTATAATACTTCTACGTTTTATTATACCAATGGATTAAAAAAAAAAATAAGAACTCAAAAAATATGCTCTGCGTCGTAGGTATAAAAAATAGTGGAAATCCAATTAGCTATGTATTTTTTAAGACATCGAAATGACAATGTTCAATTTTTTTCAAAATTTGAACTGATTTAAATGAGAATAAATTTGAGTTATAAATAAAACAAAATTACTGTGTACTTACAACTACACAGTGGATTTTTTTGCCTTAGTCTGTTTTGTCTATTATCTTATGTTTACCTTATTTTTATTACGTATATTTTATTTATTTTTATTAAATGTTTCTACCGCCATTGAATCGGTTGCATATAAATATAAATTGTATACATCCTCTAGATGAGCGTTCACCATCGTATACATGTACACAAACAAAGTGCTCAAACCCAAAACTATTTTAAATAAAATGGAAACAATCTGTGACATATCGAGAAAATATTAATTATTAAATCACACGCAAAGAAGGTAAGCAGCTTGTCTACTATAAACCATATCCACTAACATTCAACGATGTACATTTTCATAATTAAAAAGCTAAATTAAGATTTGCGACGAAACAAATTGAATTTTAAATATGCCTCCAAGCACAGTTTTATTATTTGTCATTTGTAAGAACGAGTACTTTAGACGTGCAGAAGATTTTTTGTATTTATATTAGAAAAGAAACTTATTATTATTAACGTATCGATTGGGGTGATTTCTGTTTATTGTATCGTTATAAAGACTTCGTCGCGAAACTTAAACAAACAATAGGCAACCCGAACACAGTAACTCAAACGCACCTCAAGGAACATGAACCTGTTCGATCGATTCCATTAAAAAAAAAACAATTCGAATTGTCATCAGCATCACGATTGCGGGCCACTTATGTCATTGACCTTAAAATTTGACAGCAAAATATAACATTTGATTGGAGCAAACGCGCGTTACGTTCAGAATGCGCGGCGGCACTGCTAGCTGCCTTGGCTTCACCATTAGCGGCGCAGGCGCATCGCAGCCCGTTCGTGCTTCTACTTCATTAAAACATCGCTGATGCTTTCCTGTCTGTACAATGACGGAAGGCCGCTTTTACTGAGCCGGTTTCCTAATTAAAAACACCCGTCTTCCTGCTCACGACTGTTTTACTTTTTTTTGTATCGTAAATAGAAGTTAATTGCAGGTTCAAGTGGTATACTTCGGATTATGTCGCTGGTGAATTTTTAGTTTCAACTTTGATTCTGATAAGTAGATCGTTGAAAAAGTAGTTGGTTTTATATTTGCCAGATCTTCTTCTAGGTCTAGCCTAACACTAACTTCGATTACATCATCCCTTGCTGATGCTGTACAGATAAGATAGTCATCAAAACCTTAACCAAATATGTCATAGAAATAAATTGTTGAATAGTCTACTTGCGCTTTGATTTTTTATATTTTACAATCTCTGAGTAACCAAGCGAGCTTAAAGAGGTCAGCTTAGTATTGCTTTAAGAATTATGATCATATCGTGAAACAAGCTTACCTGCTTGTATCGTACAACCAGCAAAAACAAGTATCTTCAACCTGGGCGCTTACATACCCAGCTTCGAAAGCACGCAAGCCGTTTGTTTGCAAGTTAAATTGGAAGCGCACTGGTAAATAAAGAAATAAACAAGTTGACAAACATGCCCAGTGCAAATTAATTGAAATTGTCCAAGGGCGTTCTGTGGTTGGACTCATCAACAGGTCGTTGCATTCTGGAATTCTGAAGTAACTACAGACGGGACGAATCAAGAATCAAAAGATTTTTATACGGTAAAATATCACTAAGACACAGGACCAGCCTAATTTGGAGTTTGTGTATATGCAAATACATCACTTACATTTATTAAATCTTATTTTGGAACTATACAATTAAAATAATACTTTGTGTCTTTTAGACATGGTGAAACACAATTTTGCATGGTGGAAGGGCATTTTGCGATTGCCCGCCCGGCTAGCTACCACCCTTAAGAAGAAAATCTGTCGCCAAGCACCTGAAGATGTGTTCCGGCAGCAGTCCTTGAGAGCCAGTGAAATTACAGGCATAGAGACTTAACAACTATGTCTCAAGGTGACGGTATGCATCTGTTCCAGGCAGAGGTTAGTCCGCTTAACATCGAACTTCTTTCGTCAGAATAAAAAGACTTGATATCTGAAGATATTATTTTGTAATTGTTAGGAACTAAGAGGAGGTCAGAATATGAAATTATTAGTTCTTATTGTAGGTAGGTGTTAAATTGTTCCCATAGTCTAGAAGCAATGATATTATAGTTATGTGGGTACACTCATTGTCTTGAATGATCAGGTTATCAAATGAAGTAATATATCTTTTCATAACCTGACCTGCATTTTCTTCTCTCAAATTGTCTTTTTTTCTATTATATCTGTAAGCTTTAAAAACTTACGTGCTTAAAATTTTTTGAGTATCATCGCCACCGAAGTTGTCTCGTTTTTGTTTCCGAGTATAATACGAGTATGTAGGTACCTAGCCATATAACACTGTTTTTCTCGAAGCCTTTTCGTCGAACTTTTGTGGCTAAATTTGGGCCAAAAATGTTAAGCAGTTTACTTGAGTAGGCATGAGTAGGTTGGTAAATCAGTTTCTGACACTATCCAACCTTCAAACTTCAACGACATCTAACGCGAGAAGGCATTACTAGCAAATCTGCCTGCGGCGGAAACCTTCAAATTCAAAATATATGTTTGCAAGACATGGGTAACATTTTGTGTAGTGTTCTTAGTAAAGTTCGCCATATTTTAAACTGACTTCAAAAAAGGAGAAAGTGCTCTATTTGAATATTTTTTGGTGTGTGTTTCCTCTATCTGTTTACAGGGTGTACCGATATTGATGTTTTTTTATATTCTATAGTTGGTACGTGTCATGTGGTCCCATTTAAATTTGAGAGTGATCTGACACAAATAAGTAGTAAATAGTCAGATCTCTTGATCTCGGGATGGCTAAAGAACGATAGGACATGAATTAAAATTTTTCCTCTCGTATATTTGTAATTTTGTAATCATAATTATGGAATTTGATGGCTAGAAGCAAAATTTAAAAGTTAGGAAATGGAGGCCTTTAAAGCTCAGAAAATTGCATCTGGCTAACCGTATTTTCAGACATTAAAAATATTAAATTAGGAAAAATTTGAGTTATGACATCATTGTCATGTTAGCTCAATTGGTTAGAGCATACCCCGGCTATAGGGGTGGATGGACGCGGGTTCGAATCCCGCACAAGACTTAAATTTTTCCTCTTGTATATTTGTAATTTTGTAATGTAATCCGCATAGCAGGCGTTATTGCAAACATAACAATATTAAAAACCATAATTATTACACAAAAACTTATATTAAACGTAATCTGTCCTTAGCGTTCCATTCCCTTAGTTTTTAATCGAGTTGATGTCTATATTTAGAAAGGCCATTAAGTTAGTTATCTTGAGTAAGATTGATGAATCACAGCGTCACAGGCGTCGTCTGTGGAATATATATTTTAGGATTTCGATTGTCTGCGCCTGTCTTATATTTTGGTAATCAATTCACATCTGCAGATAACTAAAATAAAATATACAACAAGATTATAGCTACTAGCCCGTGGGTTGCCGGGTTAGATTGTCACCACCCCCTTTCTTCCCGTGGTTTTCGTACGAGGTGACTAAAGGAAAGTGCGCCAATTGAGCAGCATGCCACTTCTCACGTGGATGTGAGTAGGGTGTTGTGTGCATTAGTCGCACAGCAGGGCTGTATACGTAGAACTGGCTAACCAAACTTTCAACTGCCTTACAATGCAATTTCATTTTTCGAAGTATGTAACGACTTTATTCCAAAACATAATGGCATTTTTTTATATTGTTAGGTTTGCAATAACGCCTGCAATGCGGATTACATTACAAAATCACAACTATACGATAGATTTTTTTTTTGACTTTATATAAATTTTCCTGTCGTATATTTGTGATTTTGTAATATAATGTCATTTTTCAGTCATTTCAATTCAAAGAAGTCTTTGTAGGTGTTTTTTGTATTTACACGTTAAAGAATTCCTTTGGGTTTAATTTAATAAGAAAAGTTTAGGTTTTATGTAAATAGACGTTTAATTTGCGGGAGAACGCTCGTGGAATACTGATTCAGACCGCTTTTGCGTTTTTTGTGAACAAACACGAAGTGAAATTTAAGAATGGTCATAAAGAGGCTGACTTTAGTGCGTAGGCAAATGTTGGAATACTATTTATTCTGTGACTGTACTTGATGGCGAATATGGCTAAGGTTATTAAATAAGGTATCTTGCTCATTTCATCTCCGTGGCTATTGGGTCATCTTTGAAAAAAGCTACCAAAATAAGTAGTCGCCCCATCGACCACGATCACTGCAAAGTATTTGAAAGGTCGGGACAAAAATAATGATATATATACGCGATTTAAACCGTTTCAAGTTGATTAATTACTACCAAAGTACTTAGTAAATATTAATAGCAAGAACTTGTTTCAACCGTGCCGTATACAGTTCCTCCAGGTCCCGCCTAAATAATATACGGACTATTCCAAATCCTCTTGCTGTACCTACCTATGTTGTAAAAGCCGACTACGGGAAATAATGCTTCAAATATTCAGCATACCACTTTACTCACGAGTATACTGGGCCGTGGGGTACCGACACCAAAAATATGGGGATAGGGCAGGAAAATGATGATGAGGTGTTGACTAAAAACTAAAAGGATTTCATTACATACTTACTCGTACACAATAGCTTTAGGTAACTACTTATGTACCTGCATTTACTCAAGTGAGCGACGCTTATACAATTTCATGAGTCTGCCTGATGAAGAACGTGATATTATAAACTAAAAATATTTTTATTTTTCAAAAAAGTGAATATTAAACATATATAGACTATTATTTAAGAATCTTTAAAACTAAGCATCTATAATAGACAACTGTACTACTATCTAAGTTACAAATATAAGTATCAAATGAGAAAATTGCCTAAAATGATACTTTTTTTTTTTTTTTATGTTATTGTGACGGAACAAGCCCGAAGCCCACTTGATGTTAAGTGGACTAACCTCTGCCTATAACAGACGCATTTCGTCAACGACGAATTGCACTGTGCCCGTCACACTGAGACGTCCAGTTGTTAGGTCTCATTAGCCTGTAATTTTTCTGGCTCTCAAGGAATGCTGCCGGAACACACCGTTAGGTGCTTGGCGACAGATTTTCTACTTGAGGGTGGTCGCTAGCCAGGCGGGCATTTACAAAATGCCCTTCCACCATGCGGTGAAGCTCAAGCTCTGGGCGGGATTCGAACCATGGACCTGCTGCGCGTCAGTCCATAGCCAATGCCACTCAATGATACTCTAAGAATAGCATAATAACTACCACTTACTTACTAGATACCTATAAGTTTTTTTTGACAAAGTTGTCTATATGTCAGTCTAGCCCTCACACTAGGATACCCTGTGTTGTGGGTGGACTAGTCTCTTCCTAGCACATAATTATTTATTGCAGTTTATAGTCTGGAATAAACTGTGGTTGGTAGGCTTACTACTTAATTAGGCAAAAAAAGAAAAAGGAAGGTTACCTAACTTATATATTATAACAATATCCACTGATTAGTTCAACCAAAACAATATCATTTAAAACTAATAAAAACAGAAAGGCATTCCATGAGGTTTAATGCCCGGGTTAATGTTATCTTATATAAAATTCTCGTGTCACAGTTTTCGTTGCCATACTCCTCCGAAACGGCTTGACCGATTTTTTGATTTTTTGATGAAATTTTTTGTGCTTATCCGGTATCTATGAGAATCGGCCAAAATCTATTTTTCATCTCCCTAAATGTTAGGGGTAGTCCAACCCTAAATTTTTTTATTTATTTTTTAGACAAAATTTTTAATTTCAATTTATTTATGATACAACATACAAAAATACATACAATCCTCAATTTTCACCCTTCTACAATCAACCCTTATTTTTTAATAGCCAAAATTATTTATATGGCAAAGCAACGTTTGCCGGGTCAGCTAGTTGCGTATAAAAATCAATGCTAGAGATAATAATTATGCATTAACCTATTCTAAATTCATATCATGCAAGCTACCAGTGTATAAAACAGGAACTAGCAGTACGTCGCGAGGTTCACTTGGATACCTAAAACGTTATGCTAACGAGGTCATATCGACGGGTTGCGTGCAGTACATGCACGTTAATTTTTAACAGACTTCAAAAAAGGAGTTCTTAGGGTATGTTCCATTAGTCGCTAAGAACGTTATTTTCGATAATTTTGATCACTTTTGCGTCTATGGTTGTGATCACGTGATCGTTTGTAACTGTCATCCCCGTTCCATTTTTGGATAAGAACGATAAGAATGCCACTAAAATTTGCCACTTCTGCCACTTTTGACATTAGATGTAGCGTTTAAGGCGAAAATAACGCCAAGACCCATGTGGAAAACTTTTTGGGAGTGTGATCGTTTTTAGCGTTTTTAGCGAATCTCACTCAAATGGTACGCACCCTTAGTTGACTGTATTTTTTTGTGTTACCTCAGAACTCTTTACGGGGTGTACCGATTTTGATGTTTTTTTTTTAAATTCTAAAGCTGGTGCTTGTCATGTGGTCCCATTTAAATTTGAGTGAGATTTGACGACTACTCGTCAGACCTCACTATTTAAGTTATCTCTACCAATGCGTATTTTATGTTTGAAGGAGTTTTTTTTCTATTTTTAACATATTATTTTAAACTTATTTTCGGCATTTTCAGTCAAGCCACGAATTATTAGGGAATCTGTAGTATTAATATGATTGATTCGTAAATTTCGATGTTGAGTGGTTTAATTTAGGTTCTGCCATTACGAACCATGAAATTGTCATCCGTCGTTTGATCAATTTTGTGGGGAGTTTCTCCCAAAGAAATGTTCAGTATTTGCTTGATGTTTGGTTTAAATGGTAGGTGGCAATAGGAATGCTCCTATTACATGAGCCTTAAAACATTAGTGGAGCAATGCATCCGCATTTCTCTTGACTCTTTTTGATTCTAAATTTGTGAATGTGATTTTCGCTTAGCACGCGTGTTAGTGTTATTATAATATTTATCTAATTTCTAAATGTGAAATCAAGAATTCCCATACAAAGCAATTGTTTCCAATTAATTTTGATGGCAAATAATTTTACTGAAACCTGATGACCTTGAAATATAGATTTTAGCCTCAAGGATATAATAATAATAAGCCTTTATTCCATAATTCATAGTTACATTTTAAATGTTGTTAGGTACATCTATCTTATATATATAGTGTTATCATAAGTATTATTGCTTTACTTAAAGATAAGGATTCTCAAGGATATGCATGCAATATTTCACTCAACCTGAACACGTGGATTTTATATTATTTTAAATACCAAGTGTGACAAATTTTACGCATAATATCTCACAAGCTTAAAGTGTATCCTATAGTCCTCTGGTTTGCCTGTTAGTCTCCTAAAAGTTATGAGAGCGTTTCTAGAGCCTTTATAAACCGGTCAAAAATATTCTAAGCTTAACACATTGTGTACCTACGTAATTACACATTAATTAAATTTGGCAAAGGCCGGTATTGATTATAATTATTTTTTAACTTCAAATAACAGAAATGAGAGGTGTTTGAGTTTAAATCTTTTTTTGTGTGTGTAATTCTGACTCGTGACATGTAGTTTTTTTTTGTATTCCTGATACGTTAGCCTTTGACCACCATCCCACCTGATTTTAAGTGATGATGTGGTTGAAAATGTTGTTCAGAAGTACTGGCTCTCAAGGACAGCTGCTGGAACACACAGATTTTCTACTTGAGGGTGGTAGCTAGCCAGGCGGGCATTCGCAAAATGCCGTACCACCATGCTATAACGACTGCGATCCTTATACAACAACCGGGACCAACTGCTATACGTGCCCTCCGAAGCACGGAAGCACCCAGTAGTAATTTCACTAGCGGTCACCGATCCAACTCATGACCGTGGACGACGTTGCTTAAATTTGCTGATCGGTTAAGACCAGCTAAGTAAACTTTGCTACGAGCGCTTCCTCCTCAATGGCTGAACCGATTTTGACTTATTTACTTGAAAGCCTGCATTCATGCGACTTTTCTTGCTTCATGAAAATCTTATAAGCTGTCTCCAAGATATTTAGGTTTTAGAAGCAGTGATGGCTCAGTGGCATTGCCTATGGACTGCCGTGCAGCAGGTCCAAGGTTCGAATTCCGCCGCGGGCTTAAGCTTCACCGAATGGTGGAAGGGCATTTTGCGAATGCCCGCCTGCTAGCGACCACCTTCGTGTGAAAATCTGTCGACAAGCAACTAACAGTGTGTTCCGGCAGCAGTCCTTGAGAGCCAGTAAAATTACAGGCACATGAGACCTAAAAACTGTACGTCTCAGTGTAACTCGCCTTTGACGAAATGCGTCTGTTATAGGCAGAGTAACCTCTGCCTACTCCACTTACCATTAGGTCGGCCTTGGGCTTGTTCCGTCACAATAACATAAAAAAAGCCTGTAGTATATGACTCAGTGAATAATTGAATATGTATCATGGCTAGGTGCTTTAACTAAAAATGTATAATTTAATATGCCAATGCACTACAGGGTTCAGTTTCTTCTCTAACCGGCTTTTAAAAAGAAGGTCATTTAAATTTTATATGTTTTTTTTGGTATGTTTGTGACGATTACTCCGCCAATTTATGAACTGATTTTATGATTATTTTTTGTTCGGTAAGTTATCTTAAAGTTGGTACGGTACGATTTGAATTTTATCAACATCGGCTGAGTAGTTTTGTAATGTAATCCGCATAGCAGGCGTTATTGCAATCATAACAATATAAAAATCGGCTGAGTAGTTTTAAAGTTACTGTAAAAAAGAATTTGCAAACCTACACTAGACGATTTAAAGGTAGTTGCAACTCTGATTGATGGTGAACAGTTTTTGGTGAGTTACATTAATCGTAAAAGCAGTAAGAATCTATTAAGATTTAAAAGATATATGAAAAATAAATGGAATAGACTTCCAACACTGGAAGGTATGAAATAATATATGAAAGTAACACCACGATAATACGAGGTCGGTGTTTTGAATCAGCACGATACCGTTCAATAATTTAGTTCATACTTTTCAATGTTGGAAGTCGGTTCCAAATTTTTAAGAAATATTTGTCTTCAATAACAACATGTTAACTCTCTATCATCCTGACCGATCACATGCTAGTGTACTAAAATGAACAGGTGGTGTTGCTATCAAAATAAAGTTAGGCACTACATGCATATAGCTTGCATAGATTCGTTTGCGCTCAATTGCGGCAGATAAAGCAGTATAGGCTCAGTGGCATTGGCTATGGACTGCCGCGCAGCAGGTCCATGGTTCGAATCCCGCCGCGAGCTTGAGCTTCACCGCATAGTGGAAGAGCATTTTGCGAATGCCCGCCTCGCTAGCTACCACCCTCAAGTAGAACATCTGTCACCAAGCACCTAACAGTGTGTTCCGGCAGCAGTCCTTCAGAGCCAGTGAAATTACAGGCACATGAGACTTAACAACTATGTCTACTCAAGGTGACGAACACAGTTCGTTACTTGTGACGAAATGCATCTGTTATAAGCAGAGGTTAGTCCGCTGGGCCTCGAGATTGTTCCGTCACAATAACATTAAAAAAAAACCATTCCAGTCACAAAGGCGCACGCACCCACTTTTTTTGAGTCTAGTTGAAAACTAGAACTAAAGAAATAAGCGACTCTAGCTACGAAGAAACAAAGTGCTTCGTAGCTAGAGTCATCATCATTTTTAAGTACACATCACTTAAAAATAGTTTCAGAATTTGTTATTATTATACCATCTTCCAATGATTACTGACTATATATTTTTATTTATTTTTCGATATATCATGCCTCTGTTACTTATCAAACATGGTCGTTTATAATTTTCTATGCTTCCATTATCTAACAAAATGATACTTTTATTCCATGTCCTTATTGTATATTATTTTTTCCGCTACCAAAATTTTTCTCACACCTTTTCTATATGCTGTGATTTTTATTTGCGTTAATCGGCTCTTGCAAAAGTTGCATGATCTGCAGCTCTTCCAAGCTATCCCGATGACACCGTACTTTCCAAAGGATTCCCAGATTTTTTGCAGTAAACTTTCCTCTGGACTCAATATACACCCCAAAATTATGTCTGGTATCAATGAACCCAGTTAGAATTGTTCAGTTATCAGTACAGACACATTTCGGACGGCAGGAGTAAGTTGAGAGGACTCTGCTAAGCACTAAATAGGTAAGCCTGGGTTTTGAAGCCTTGAATATGACTGAATTGGCTACAACCCATTGGGGTAGTAGGGCCAAATTCATTCGCTCCACCATCGCCCCCTATGAGACGAGATTTGTACAAAGCTGCTCCATGTACGCATATATACTGAGTTTGAGTATATCGTATATTTGTAGCAAAAAGAGATGAGCAGAGATAACAGACCTATGAGGTACCAGGCCAATTGATTAGATGAACATGTCTTGGTCTTTGATGAACAAATCATAACGATCTTTCCTTCGAGAAGTTGGAAATCCAAGAATGGGGAAAATCCAGCGAGGAAGCCGTTGGATGACAGTTTATTTGCAAGACTTTAGTGCCATAACCTGTCAAAGGCTGCATCAAGACAGACGGCGAGCGCATATTAATAGTTATAACCTCGCTCCAGATAAAGAAATAGTATTTCCTTCTAGCTGGTGCAATTACTGAGTGCAAGCATTGAGTACATTTGTAACATGACACTCTGGTCACGCTTAGTGGAAGGTAAACTAGTTAATGTGGATGGGACACGTAACTTGACTTACATGGACCTTGTGTTGGTGCGTATTACATTACATTAACAGCCATGACGTCCATTTTGGAACAAAACCTACTCCACTGAGGGGTTGGGCCAATTTCTACGAGATAATAATCTCACAGAACAAGGCCACCGACCAGTTTAACGAAGACGGCCAGTAAGGAGAGGTTGGACCCCGCACTCGCGATCTGGGATCGCTGCGGTTCTACTCCTATTACACATTCCTTCAGTGCATGCTGGACGGTGTTTTCTATGAAGCTGAACTGGTGACAGGCCTAGAAGGGTTCCATTCGTACGACGTTACAAAGGTATCTCTCGAAACAGCCATGCTCGGTGAGTACCTGTATCAGTTTGAAGGGGAGTTTCCCATGCTTTCTTCGAACTCAAACTTCGAGTATAGGGCGGATCGGTCCGCCCCGTCGCGCTCCCGTGTTAGAGCTCTGTGCTGGCAGACCGAGGCCAGGGCTTCGACTTCATGGTCCCATAGAAAAATTTCGTCAACGACGCATGCCAATTGCCAACTCGCAGGTGAGTGTGCGGTATCCCCTCATACTTTCACTACTTACTATATTAGGCTTTGCGCCGCGAGCTGTACGCATATGCCCTCGTGAACCGTGAACGTGTCCATTCCACGTTTTGACTTGTGCGTCAAGATGCACTCTAACACGTAGGTATTACGTGAGATTCACTACCTAAAATAAAATTATCGTTTAATGTGTTTATATATTTTTATGGTCTTAGGGTCATGATCGCCGCTCCTATACATATATAACTGCCCTAGACTACTCATACAAACTCTACTCACTTTTATCATAGAAAAACCGGCCAAGTGCGAGTCGGATTCGCGCACCAAGGGTTCCGTAAGTAAACCTGTAGGTATATAAGTAAAAGTCATGGTATTTTTATCGCTAAATGAAATCCATAACATTTTAAAATTATAAAAAGGTTTTTATAATATGATGTAACTAAAAATGTATGCCTTTCGCAATTTTTTCTCTATCTGTGCTATAAGACGTTGTTCGTAGATACCAAATTTCAAGATTCTGAGTTCACGGCAAGTACCCTGTAGGTTTTGATTGTCGTGTCGTAAATTTGCGGCAAACGACTGTATCCTTTGATTGCGTTGGCTTAGAAGTTTATTTTTTCATAGCGCTCTGGGACAGTAGATCTGAGTAATTGGTATGAATTTCAGCTTGATACCGCCCGCCACGCATTCCAGAGAAAAAGGGTCTTGACAGACAGACGGACAACAACGTTTTTTAGGTACGGAACCCAAAAACAGTTATTTTATCTAAATTTCCACATAATTAAGCCTAATATATCAAAAGTATAATATGTCAGATTATAAATAGTTTATTGAAAATCATATTATCCGATCAGAATTCTATTAGTTGTATACCTATTATAAAAACCTTGTGTCAGTAGATCGATATATCATAAATTTATAAATTTTAGATCAAATAACCTCCGTGGGGTGCCGATATAGAATTGCACCCTCCGGAGACGACGAAGGGAAATATACCAGAAAGCAGTGCCGTGCCTTCTGATGGCTAAGTTGCCGATAGGTTGCCCCTTGACCACAACCTTGCCCAGTGGTTAAGGCACCCATTGCGTATAATCGGGGGACGTGGGTTCAATTCCCACAAAAGGTGCGTAATTTTGTACTCTACAAATTTTTAAACAGCTGGATTGTCCACTGCTGAACACACCCATTAAGGGGGGTTTGCCATAATCCCCACGCTTGGAAGGCGTCTTGGAGATCACAGTTTAAGATATCAGTTCCTCAGAAGGGGCTGCTTTTAAAATACCGGAAGGTGGGCTTCCGGTATTTTAACTATAGTCGCCTGTTGCGACAACTACAGGTAGCAATGGGGGATGACATTCTAGCCCGGCACCCCACGGGAAAAATATGTAAATAAATTATTATGTATTATCGAAACATAACTATCATCTGTAAACAGTGCATGGTGGAAGGGCATTTTGTGAATGCCCGCCTGGCTAGCTACCACCCTCAAGTAGAAAATCTGTCGCAAAGCACCTAACAGTGTGTTCCGGCAGCAGTCCTTGAGAGCCAGAAAAATTACAGACTAATGAGACCTAACAACTGGACGTCTCAATGTGACGGGCACAGTGCAATTCGTCGTTGACGAAATGCGTCTGTTATAGGCAGAGATTAGTTCACTTAACATCAGGTGGGCCTCGGGCTTGTTCCGTCACAATAACATAAAAAAAAACAAAAAAAAAAAAAAAACAAGCCCAGTTCTTATTTTATACCTAAATGTGTTATACTTCGAACGAGATCTTATATATTAAGTAGGTCTCATTGGTAGGTAAGATAAGCCTATTTGGATTCTCTACTATCTATTTTCTAATACCTACTTTCCTAAATACTCGGTAATCTACATTTTTCATTATTTTCGTAGTTTTAGGATGGATACAATTTTCTCTAAGATTGTAATTGTAATATAAAAAATCATATTGGATGTTGTAGGCTATCGAGGGAGACATTGCACTATATTTTTATTTTTTTTATTCCTGATTGTTTATACTTTGACCACTATCTCGTCTGATGCTAAGTGATGATGTGGTCGAAAATGTTGTTCAGGCTTACCTAGAAGTACAGGCTCTCAAGGACAGCTGCCGGAACACACCGTTAGGTGCTTGGCGACAGATTTTCTACTTGAGGGTGGTAGCTAGCCAGGCGGGCATTCGCAAAATGCCCTACCACCATGCTATAACGACTGCCATCCT
This sequence comes from Plagodis pulveraria, assembly GCA_963890685.1. Lineage (NCBI taxonomy): Eukaryota > Metazoa > Arthropoda > Insecta > Lepidoptera > Geometridae > Plagodis > Plagodis pulveraria. The sequence continues at coordinate 20,294,072 of OY982956.1, read as the reverse complement.
AAGACAACAACCGGGACCGACGGCTTAACGTGCCCTCCGAAGCACGGTAACGCTCAGTAGTAATGTCACTAGCGGTCACCCATCCAACTCTTGACCGCGCGCAACGTTGCTTAACTTTGCTGATCGGTTGAGAACAGCTTAGTAAACTTCGCTACGAGCGCTTCGCATTCTATTTACCTAATTTTAGTGGTTTTAATCGTAGTTCTTACTTTATTACATACCTATTTTTAACTTACAGCTTATAAAACGGTATGTGTTGATGATGAGACGAATTTACTTAGCATTCCATGGTTTCACCGTGCGGGTGCCGGGTCCATAGCGTTGCAGAGGAAGAGGCCCAAGTCAAGGTGCCTGGGACTTGCAACCCAGTGAGTAAGGTTAAGGGGTCCCTTTATGATGCATCAATGCTCCCTTTCACCGCTCAAGCCTCCTCCCCTGCCCACCCAAATTTGGTAAGATCCTACTAATGCCACTTTGGATACACGTTCTAGAATGGAAGTTATGGTTGTTCTTGACAGGCCAAGGTACTTTAGTAGGTTGTATAGGGATTTCGCTGGTATACCCCTTGCTCCTTCTTCTACAGCATATAAATTAACCAGATAACCGTTTTTGATTTATTCATTTGTTAGGTCATAATATTTGTTAGTTTTTATTGTGTGGTCTTTATTATCTAGATTTTTTGAGAAAATTTAGAAATATGTCTGGTCTGGATGACGAAATAACAACATCAACATCAGGGATTTTGTAACGTTTTTCATACGTGTCCATCAAAAGGGTCCGATCGGGAGCTGCGCCTAAGATGGAGTAAGGCTTGGATTTAGATTTTTTAGATGACCCTTTTTTTACAAAAGCAACGTGTCGTTTGTTCGTGGTTAAACCTTTTTTTGCTCTAGCTACCGAGAGACTCGCCGCTTCTCGTATGATTTCGAGGACTCTATCGTGACGACGAATGATATTATAATAGTCTTCCGTAATTTATTATTAACTACAACTATTCTAGGTAAAGTAAAATATTAACGTACATCCTTTGGCGACACTAAAACTGCGCTCGTATAGTTAAAAACAGACTATAAACGGTTAATAGCTAAATACTGTTAAAAAAAATCGTAATATAAATTACTTTCAGGATATTTCAATTTATTTTATATTAAATTCTGCAATTACTCATTAATGAAAGGAGGGTATAACATAGAATTTGCAAATCATTCCCCACCCCATGCAGCTCGTGGTATGAAACCAAGTATTGTTATGTACCTTTGGTAAATGCTTACAAAGGTTTACACATAATGTTACACTTAGAAAGTAGTTTCTACTGTCTACCTACTTACAGCCAAGCGTAAATAATGTTCACACTGATGTTACATTACCACGTTAAAGTATTTAAACAAAATATCCATAATATACAAATTAATTATATACCATCACTATAAATCACACGGTGGTGGATTAGCCAATTAGAATGCGTTTTGATAAGAGAAGAATTGTCCGATTTTTTTTCGTACAAGCCAAATAGAATTTCTTCTTTTGGGGCTACGAATAAATTTATTCCTAGTTTTGGGGTTAGTTTCCCGATACTCTCAGTAGAAAAACATTTCACAATATTTTATGTATAGTGCTCACTGCAATTAGTTTTAGTAACATTACAAAATCACAAATATACGATAGGAAAAATTTAAGTCATGTGCGGATTCGAACCCGCGCCCATCCACTCCTTGAGCCGGAGTATGCTCTAACCAATTGAGCTAACATGACATGACGTCATGACTCGAATCTTTCCTATCCTTCTTTTAACCATCGTATTGGGATGGAGCGAAATCTATAGTACCACTTGCGTTGTACTACAAACAAGACCAATTTTGCAATTGGTTTTATACTTGTAAATGATGACGCAACCTTATAATTTTACTATTGTTAGGTTTGCAATAACGCCTGCTATGCGGATTACATTACAAAATCAGAAATATACGATAGGAAAAATTTAAGTCATGTGCGGGATTCGAACCCGCGTCCATCCACTCCTTGAGCCGGAGTATGCTCTAACCAATTGAGCTAACATGACATGACGTCATGACTCGAATCTTTCCTATCCTTCTTTTAACCATCGTATTGGGATGGAGCGAAATCTATAGTACCACTTGCGTTGTACTACAAACAAGACCAATTTTGCAATTGGTTTTATACTTGTAAATGATGACGCAACCTTATAATTTTACTATTGTTAGGTTTGCAATAACGCCTGCTATGCGGATTACATTACAAAATCACAAATATACGATAGGAAAAATTTAAGTCATGTGCGGGATTCGAACCCGCATCCATCCACTCCTTGAGCCGGAGTATGCTCTAACCAATTGAGCTAACATGACATGACGTCATGACTCGAATCTTTCCTATCCTTCTTTTAACCATCGTATTGGGATGGAGCGAAATCTATAGTACCACTTGCGTTGTACTACAAACAAGACCAATTTTGCAATTGGTTTTATACTTGTAAATGATGACGCAACCTTATAATTTTACTATTGTTAGGTTTGCAATAACGCCTGCTATGCGGATTACATTACAAAATCACAAATATACGATAGGAAAAATTTAAGTCATGTGCGGGATTCGAACCCGCGTCCATCCACTCCTTGAGCCGGAGTATGCTCTAACCAATTGAGCTAACATGACATGACGTCATGACTCGAATCTTTCCTATCCTTCTTTTAACCATCGTATTGGGATGGAGCGAAATCTATAGTACCACTTGCGTTGTACTACAAACAAGACCAATTTTGCAATTGGTTTTATACTTGTAAATGATGACGCAACCTTATAATTTTACTATTGTTAGGTTTGCAATAACGCCTGCTATGCGGATTACATTACAAAATCACAAATATACGATTGGAAAAATTTAAATCATGTGCGGGATTCGAACCCGCGTCCATCCACTCCTTGAGCCGGAGTATGCTCTAACCAATTGAGCTAACATGACATGACGTCATGACTCGAATCTTTCCTATCCTTCTTTTAACCATCGTATTGGGATGGAGCGAAATCTATAGTACCACTTGCGTTGTACTACAAACAAGACCAATTTTGCAATTGGTTTTATACTTGTAAATGATGACGCAACCTTATAATTTTACTATTGTTAGGTTTGCAATAACGCCTGCTATGCGGATTACATTACAAAATCACAAATATACGATAGGAAAAATTTAAGTCATGTGCGGGATTCGAACCCGCGTCCATCCACTCCTTGAGCCGGAGTATGCTCTAACCAATTGAGCTAACATGACATGACGTCATGACTCGAATCTTTCCTATCCTTCTTTTAACCATCGTATTGGGATGGAGCGAAATCTATAGTACCACTTGCGTTGTACTACAAACAAGACCAATTTTGCAATTGGTTTTATACTTGTAAATGATGACGCAACCTTATAATTTTACTATTGTTAGGTTTGCAATAACGCCTGCTATGCGGATTACATTACAAAATCACAAATATACGATAGGAAAAATTTAAGTCATGTGCGGGATTCGAACCCGCGTCCATCCACTCCTTGAGCCGGAGTATGCTCTAACCAATTGAGCTAACATGACATGACGTCATGACTCGAATCTTTCCTATCCTTCTTTTAACCATCGTATTGGGATGGAGCGAAATCTATAGTACCACTTGCGTTGTACTACAAACAAGACCAATTTTGCAATTGGTTTTATACTTGTAAATGATGACGCAACCTTATAATTTTACTATTGTTAGGTTTGCAATAACGCCTGCTATGCGGATTACATTACAAAATCACAAATATACGATAGGAAAAATTTTAGTCATGTGCGGGATTCGAACCCGCATCCATCCACTCTTTGAGCCGGAGTATGCTCTAACCAATTGAGCTAACATGACATGACGTCATGACTCGAATCTTTCCTATCCTTCTTTTAACCATCGTATTGGGATGGAGCGAAATCTATAGTACCACTTGCGTTGTACTACAAACAAGACCAATTTTGCAATTGGTTTTATACTTGTAAATGATGACGCAACCTTATAATTTTACTATTGTTAGGTTTGCAATAACGCCTGCTATGCGGATTACATTACAAAATCACAAATATACGATAGGAAAAATTTAAGTCATGTGCGGGATTCGAACCCGCGTCCATCCACTCCTTGAGCCGGAGTATGCTCTAACCAATTGAGCTAACATGACATGACGTCATGACTCGAATCTTTCCTATCCTTCTTTTAACCATCGTATTGGGATGGAGCGAAATCTATAGTACCACTTGCGTTGTACTACAAACAAGACCAATTTTGCAATTGGTTTTATACTTGTAAATGATGACGCAACCTTATAATTTTACTATTGTTAGGTTTGCAATAACGCCTGCTATGCGGATTACATTACAAAATCACAAATATACGAAAGGAAAAATTTTAGTCATGTGCGGGATTCGAACCCGCATCCATCCACTCCTTGAGCCGGAGTATGCTCTAACCAATTGAGCTAACATGACATGACGTCATGGCTCGAATCTTTCCTATCCTTCTTTTAACCATCGTATTGGGATGGAGCAAATACAACGCAAGTGGTACTATAGATTTCGCTCCATCCCAATACGATGGTTAAAAGAAGGATAGGAAAGATTCGAGTCATGACGTCATGTCATGTTAGCTCAATTGGTTAGAGCATACTCCGGCTCAAGGAGTGGATGGACGCGGGTTCGAATCCCGCACATGACTTAAATTTTTCCTATCGTATATTTGTGATTTTGTAATGTAATCCGCATAGCAGGCGTTATTGCAAACCTAACAATAGTAAAATTATAAGGTTGCGTCATCATTTACAAGTATAAAACCAATTGCAAAATTGGTCTTGTTTGTAGTACAACGCAAGTGGTACTATAGATTTCGCTCCATCCCAATACGATGGTTAAAAGAAGGATAGGAAAGATTCGAGTCATGACGTCATGTCATGTTAGCTCAATTGGTTAGAGCATACTCCGGCTCAAAGAGTGGATGGATGCGGGTTCGAATCCCGCACATGACTAAAATTTTTCCTATCGTATATTTGTGATTTTGTAATGTAATCCGCATAGCAGGCGTTATTGCAAACCTAACAATAGTAAAATTATAAGGTTGCGTCATCATTTACAAGTATAAAACCAATTCTAAAATTGGTCTTGTTTGTAGTACAACGCAAGTGGTACTATAGATTTCGCTCCATCCCAATACGATGGTTAAAAGAAGGATAGGAAAGATTCGAGTCATGACGTCATGTCATGTTAGCTCAATTGGTTAGAGCATACTCCGGCTCAAGGAGTGGATGGACGCGGGTTCGAATCCCGCACATGACTTAAATTTTTCCTATCGTATATTTGTGATTTTGTAATGTAATCCGCATAGCAGGCGTTATTGCAAACCTAACAATAGTAAAATTATATGGTTGCGTCATCATTTACAAGTATAAAACCAATTGCAAAATTGGTCTTGTTTGTAGTACAACGCAAGTGGTACTATAGATTTCGCTCCATCCCAATACGATGGTTAAAAGAAGGATAGGAAAGATTCGAGTCATGACGTCATGTCATGTTAGCTCAATTGGTTAGAGCATACTCCGGCTCAAGGAGTGGATGGACGCGGGTTCGAATCCCGCACATGACTTAAATTTTTCCTATCGTATATTTGTGATTTTGTAATGTAATCCGCATAGCAGGCGTTATTGCAAACCTAGCAATAGTAAAATTATAAGGTTGCGTCATCATTTACAAGTATAAAACCAATTGCAAAATTGGTCTTGTTTGTAGTACAACGCAAGTGGTACTATAGATTTCGCTCCATCCCAATACGATGGTTAAAAGAAGGATAGGAAAGATTCGAGTCATGACGTCATGTCATGTTAGCTCAATTGGTTAGAGCATACTCCGGCTCAAGGAGTGGATGGACGCGGGTTCGAATCCCGCACATGACTTAAATTTTTCCTATCGTATATTTGTGATTTTGTAATGTAATCCGCTTAGCAGGCGTTATTGCAAACCTAACAATAGTAAAATTATAAGGTTGCGTCATCATTTACAAGTATAAAACCAATTGCAAAATTGGTCTTGTTTGTAGTACAACGCAAGTGGTACTATAGATTTCGCTCCATCCCAATACGATGGTTAAAAGAAGGATAGGAAAGATTCGAGTCATGACGTCATGTCATGTTAGCTCAATTGGTTAGAGCATACTCCGGCTCAAGGAGTGGATGGACGCGGGTTCGAATCCCGCACATGATTAAAATTTTTCCTATCGTATATTTGTGATTTTGTAATGTAATCCGCATAGCAGGCGTTATTGCAAACCTAACAATAGTAAAATTATAAGGTTGCGTCATCATTTACAAGTATAAAACCAATTGCAAAATTGGTCTTGTTTGTAGTACAACGCAAGTGGTACTATAGATTTCGCTCCATCCCAATACGATGGTTAAAAGAAGGATAGGAAAGATTCGAGTCATGACGTCATGTCATGTTAGCTCAATTGGTTAGAGCATACTCCGGCTCAAGGAGTGGATGGACGCGGGTTCGAATCCCGCACATGACTTAAATTTTTCCTATCGTATATTTGTGATTTTGTAATGTAATCCGCATAGCAGGCGTTATTGCAAACCTAACAATAGTAAAATTATAAGGTTGCGTCATCATTTACAAGTATAAAACCAATTGCAAAATTGGTCTTGTTTGTAGTACAACGCAAGTGGTACTATAGATTTCGCTCCATCCCAATACGATGGTTAAAAGAAGGATAGGAAAGATTCGAGTCATGACGTCATGTCATGTTAGCTCAATTGGTTAGAGCATACTCCGGCTCAAGGAGTGGATGGACGCGGGTTCGAATCCCGCACATGACTTAAATTTTTCCTATCGTATATTTGTGATTTTGTAATGTAATCCGCATAGCAGGCGTTATTGCAAACCTAACAATAGTAAAATTATAAGGTTGCGTCATCATTTACAAGTATAAAACCAATTGCAAAATTGGTCTTGTTTGTAGTACAACGCAAGTGGTACTATAGATTTCGCTCCATCCCAATACGATGGTTAAAAGAAGGATAGGAAAGATTCGAGTCATGACGTCATGTCATGTTAGCTCAATTGGTTAGAGCATACTCCGGCTCAAGGAGTGGATGGACGCGGGTTCGAATCCCGCACATGACTTAAAATTTTTCCTATCGTATATTGGTGATTTTGTAATGTAATCCGCATAGCAGGCGTTATTGCAAACCTAACAATAGTAAAATTATAAGGTTGCGTCATCATTTACAAGTATAAAACCAATTGCAAAATTGGTCTTGTTTGTAGTACAACGCAAGTGGTACTATAGATTTCGCTCCATCCCAATACGATGGTTAAAAGAAGGATAGGAAAGATTCGAGTCATGACGTCATGTCATGTTAGCTCAATTGGTTAGAGCATACTCCGGCTCAAGGAGTGGATGGACGCGGGTTCGAATCCCGCACATGACTTAAATTTTTCCTATCGTATATTTGTGATTTTGTAATGTAATCCGCATAGCAGGCGTTATTGCAAACCTAACAATAGTAAAATAGTTTTAGTAATTTTAATAATACATTATTGTAGTACTGTTTTTTAAGTAATGTTGGCCGAGCGGTAATAGCTGTGGACTGCCGTGCCACAGGTCCTTGGTTCGATCCCTATCGCTGGCTTGAGTATCAACGCAGGGTGGAAGAGCATTTTGCGAATGCTTGCCTGGCTAGCTACCACCCTCAAGTAGAAAATCCATCGTCAAGCACCTAACAGTGTGTTTCGGCAGTAGTCCTTGAGAATCAGTAAATGAAAAATAAAAAAAAAACACATGAGACTTAACAACGGTATGTCTCCGGGTTACGGGGTGCAATTCGCCACTTATTATACATCTGATACAGGCAGAGGTTGGTCTGCTATATAATCACATAAATAAAATGTACTCTCTGTTTGTACTTTCATACAAAACCACATTACAAAACACACTTCAAAATTCACAATATCCCGAGGCGTGTCTACTCGTAAGTACACTTTCAGTATATTCCATTAAAAAATGCACATCCGTTAATTGATCGTTACTAAAACAAAAGAAACTGTGTTACACAAATGCATAGGTGTAATTTCCGTCGACCCGATTATTACAACAACGTTATTGAGGTTGGTTTCAGTTTTCAGTGGCAAAAAATCTTGGCTAACAATTATGAGAAAAATTATTACAATTGTTCTACAACTTTGGTAATGTGTACATTTTTGTGCGGGATTATGTTGAAAAATGTGCTGGTCGGATTCCAAAGGGACGGCGGCAATTTTCCCACAATTTTTTATCTACCTTAGTCAAGCCGTTTTTCAGTTAAATTCAATTAAATGAAAAAATATTGTAGAAAGAGGTTTTTACTTTGACGATCTAATGAAAGAATGTAAGAACGTATGTAATTTCATTGTTGTGATCATGATCATCTCCAAACAAACCCTTATTGCAATGATGTGAGGTTGGAACAGTAGGTATATCTTCTTTAAAACCACAGCAAGAGTATATTATCTCTAACAAAAACTGTATAGCACGTTTTAAAGTAAGTCTTCATGGGAATGCTTGTGTTGGAAGTATACCATAGCCATTTGGTAAATCAGGGCTTTCAAATTGTAGGAACTCCTGTTGTAAGCCCGAAGTGCAGCAATTCTCCACTTACACATTAGCCGCATCTCAGACGTCTTTTATAAATATTTTTTAATGTGAATATGACGGACGAGCATGGGGTCCATCTGGTGTTGAGGGGGACTCCAGCCCTGTCTATAACAAATATATTTCGTCACAAGTTCCGAACTGCCCTTCGGTAACCCTGAGACATAAACGTGTTAAGTATCATACTCCTTTAATTTCACTGACACCCATACCCTTAAAACAGGAAAACAGTAATGGCAACATAACTGCTGGGCGGTAGAAAAAGGTATGGCGGCAGTACTTCCCCCGATGAAAACGTTCACAGAGAGTTATACTGCTACTAAAATTAGAAAATGGAACATCCTCAACTCAAATGAGCGAATATAATTGAACAATACAAGTATTCTTATGATAATGACTATAATATTAAGTCTTCTAATTTTCCAAATTGACATCCTGTTTCCATAAAACAAATACCACCATAGAATAATCCCGTCAGGACGGATAAGCCAGTTGTACCTGGAGCTTTGTACCTATAGTGCGGAGTGAACCAGGCTTGGTAAGGTGCTAAGGTGCTAACTACGCGGCGAAATAAAGTAACTCAAGCAGCCGACACATTTTCACGGTAAATCTATGAATGTTATCTACTTATACATCATGTGCACAGAATAAATTAAAATGACACAATAAGCGATTCGTCTCGTGTACGTGTTTATAAAACAATACTGGATGGAAACAAGGTCATCATTGACTAGGTAACTAACTTATGGCCTAAACCTCCTTTCTTGCTTACTTACAGTTTTTGATTGGATCGGGTATAACTTTGGAAATTCTCAGTGCTGAAATATTATAACATATAAAAATCATACTTTTTCATCGTGTAGGTAATGTATATATACATTACCTACACGGTCCTCTATTACAATAACATGAGTCTCTCTCTACATGAGAGTCTGACCGGCACTCTTTTTTGTTAACTTATACTTTTAAAGTCCGTAGGGTGCCGGGCTAGAATTGAACACCTCCGTATCTTTCTATGGAGTGGTAAAAGGCGACGAAAGGAAATAACATAAAGTAGGCAGCTATGCCGTCTGAAGAACTGTCATCTCACACTTGTTTCCCCAAGGACCAAGCGCAGATATTTTGGCAAACCCACTCTAATATGAGAGGCTTTGTTCAACGATGGACGTTATCGCTTGATATGTGACCTTTAAGCTACTTCCTCTCTTACGCTAAGAATTTCTATCATTGTGGAGTATACATACATAAATATACCTATACATTTCCAAATTAACGCCCACCTTCATGAATGATATTATTATATGAATAATACATTGCTCATGTAAATTATTTTTAACCAAATGTCGTCACTCCTAAAAATACTATTTAACATCTGCTACACCGAGTGTTGCAGTGCAGTTCGGTCACATACTACGGAGAAACTCGTACGACCTGGAAAGACTAATCCTGACAGGAAAAATAGAAGGCAACGGACCAAGAGGCCACAGCCCTAAGCATCGGTCTGACCAAGTCTTATAACATAACCTTATAACATAATCTTATAAATATATAACTTAGCTTAACATATAAACTGAATATGATACTCAATGAAGCCGAAGATCGGGGCAGTTGGAGATCGATAATCAGATTAATCAGAAAGGAGTCACGAGGCAATGATTGTACAGAGAGAGAGAGAGAGAGTTCGACACTCCTGCACTCCCTGAAAGAAGGGAGAAGCGCCTCTACCCTATCTCTATGGTTTGTCACTGAGAATTTATCTGTCAGAAAACCGGTAAACTATCTAAGATATTAAATTAATTTTTTTGCCTGATTGTCTAATTAACTGGACCACGTAGATCGAGCACGCTATCTATTTTTTTATTATATTTTTGAATTACCTACTAATTGAACTGATTAAATTTGGAACGGATATAGGTAATTTTAGAAGGTGGGCAGCAGCGCCTTTTAAAGAACTACTACACTGCGATTCCCAAGCCGCCTGCCAAGCGTGGGGATTATGGCAAATACCCCCTTAATAGGGGAGGCTGTGTTCAGCAGTGGACGATTCAGCTGATACAGTAAATAGGTAATTTTAAATATTTTTCACAGTTTTAGGGGTAATATAAGGAAAAATTCTAATTTAAATTCTAGAAGGCACGAGACTTATTCAAATGTAAGGTTCATTTATATCATTATCATTAGCCGGAAAATGTCCAAAGTTGAATAAATTCCTCTCCCATAGAACGCCGCTATGAACAGCTCTTAGCCACTTGTAACCATTGACTACCCGCGAATTCTATGATGTCGTCAGTCCACCTAGTGGGCGTTACCAACTCTACATCTTCCGGTGTAATTTGGTAACCACTCGATCCTTTTGATCACCATCTACACCGTCCATTTCCCAATTATTTATCTATAATGGTTCTATGGCAGATCATTTGCAAATTGTATGCATTATTGTGAATAAAAAATATGAAACGGAGAGATAAATCTATAAATTTTCATTGTAAAATTTATTTTTTATCTTTTTAAGACTTTTTACACTATTGAATGATTACCATTATACTTAACAGAATTAGAAATAAATAACCTAAACATATGTAAGAAAAGACAATACTTCGGAAGCAACATTAATCTGGAAATACAACCTCTTTCGTTATAAATCATCTTTAGGATTCTCCTAAGAAGTAAAACGAACTAAGATCAAGGCTATTTTCCAGCCGCGGCAGTAGTTGCCGCAGGAGCAGCAGTGGTTGCCCCGGCTGCAGCAGTAGTAGCCCCGGGTGCAGCAGTAGTGGCTGCAGGTGCAGCTGTGGTAGCTCCCGCAGCAGTAGTCCGTGCCACTGTGGTTGTCACTGATGATGCAGTCGTGGTAGCTGTAGCACCACCTGCCCCCGATGGTCCAGAGAAGGGACTTATCATCATGTTCCAGAGTGCTCCATTATTAGTCATCAATAAGTTCATTCCGCTTCCCGGCTCTAAAATTATAATATCTATATTAAAATTTTCGAAAAACTTGATAAATCATTATTTCTGACTATAATTTATAACTGACTTGTAATTACTGGGAACCCTCCTTTATTTTCAGCCCTAATTACTTATATCAAATGGTGTCTAGTTTATCTAATTTTATTATGTTAGCAATCGAGTATAGGCTATCACCATCGAAAGATATACCATAAATAAAAATAGAAACTCATATATAAAATTATCTATTTGTTTACAAAATTACATCAAAAGGAAAAATGTGTGACTACGAGCGGGAGCAATGAAATTTTTCCTTTTCTTGTAATTTTGTAAGCATACCTATTGTAAATACAAAAATTACAATAATAGATTTGTACTAGAAGAATATCAAGTAGCATTGTGATCGATACACCTGTTTATAAATAGAAAGAAAAACTAAGTTGTAAGAAATGTGAACAAAGAGTATCCAAGTGTCATTACATAAAATGACAAATCTTAGTGAAATGATATAAAAGTCGAAACTACAGTAAAATTTTATGACATAACCAATTTAGCGGAATCTTACGTTGATCGTTTTAACCCCTCTTTTGATAAGGGGTTTTCCAATAGGGACTTGACAACTTTGAATTAAATTGCTGAACGCACCCGTTCACTAATCATCAAACTTTCACTGTCGATTTATACAATAAACTTAACATTTTCATCACGGTAAAGTACATGAACGTACAACGTCTGCAAAATATAAAAATGTACTACAGAAATTCGGAGTCGGTGACCGCTACTTTAAGAGCGTTAACTCTGATTTTCGGTCGTAATTATCGTCCTAGTTGACAGGCAGTAACAAGTTTAGTGCAAAAATTTGAGTCTAAATATTCGTTGTGTGATGTTGCCGTGCCAGTGAGACAACGGGTTGGTCGAAGTGTCGAAAATATCGCTGCCGATGAAACGTCCGTAGCAAATGATCCAAATCAGTCAATTCCACGGCGTTCTCAAGAGTTGGGCATCGCACAGACCACTTTATGGCGAATATTGCGTAAGGATCTTGGTATACACCCATACAAGACCAAGTTGACCCAAGAATTGAAGCAGATGGACCATTTGAAGCGACGTACATTCTCCGATTAGGCTCTGGAAAAGATGCGCCAAGATGATCAATTTCATCGCAAAATCATCTTCAGTGACGAAGCTCATTTTTGGCTCAATGGGTTCGTCAATAAGCAAAATATGCGTTATTGGTCGGGTGAAAATCCACATGTGCTTCGTGAAACACCACTTCTTCCCCAAAATAACTGTTTGGTGCGGTATGCATGCCGGCGGAGTCATAGGGCCATATTTTTTCGTCGACGATAATGATCGTCACGTTACTGTGAATGGTAATCGTTATCGCACCATGATTACGGATTATTTTTGGCCAGAATTGTAAGATATGGGCTTGAACAACATATGGTTTCAACAGGACGGTGCCACAAGCCACACATCACAAGTTACAATCGATTTATTGAAGAGTAAGTTTGATGAGCGCGTTATCTCAATAAATGGACCAGTCGATTGGCCGCCTCGTTCGTGCGATTTAACGCCTCTTGACTTTTTTCTTTGGGACTACGTCAGGCCATTGGTCAATGCCAACAAGCCGACGACGTTGGAAGAGCTCAGAGCCAACATTGAACGCGAAATAGCAGTCGTTTCGGCCGAAATGTGTGGCCGAGTCATCGAAAATTGGGTCCAATGAATCGACCGCTGCAAACGTGCCCGCGGTGGCCATATGAACGAAATGGAGTTCCATTCATAAATGTTTAGATTGTACTTCAACCCGATACTAAAGTTTTTAAAATATCTCAAATGGTTTGCATTATATTTTGAAAAAAAGTTGTCAAGTCCTTATTGGAAAACCCTTTATATTGTTTATAAGCTTTTTGAAATATACTTTTGATTCAAGTGTTATGGAATGATAAATATCGCGTCGTTAACCCCTAAATCTTATATAATTAAAATTAATAAAATCTATTACAATCATGTAAGAATTCAGACGATTTTAAAACTAAAGAAATATAATTTTTACAATGAATTTTAATGATAACATGAAAACATGGTGGTGTTTCATTACGACATTATATTAATTGATGTCATTACAGTGAATACAGTGTTATTGCTATACACCAAGCACAGTTTCAAAAGCATAATTTCATGGAATCAGTGCGTTTTCCGAATAGTGTACCTAATATATAGACTTACGAATTGACATATTGAAGCCCTGAACATTAGGACTTTGTGCCGCCATCATAGGTGTAGTGGGAGGCGGCGCTGGAGTAGTTGTCCTCCGCCGTCTCGTGGTACAGGTGCAGAAGTCATCCTCACTACTGGTAGAGGTGGTGGTTGTAGATGAACTGTCATCGTCATAATCGCAGAAAAAGTCACAAATTCCAAACAAATCGAAGAATGGCTGCAAAAAACATTAATATTACTTAGCATTTTGTACTACCTGTGTGGTGCCGGGCTGAAATGTCCCATCTCTTTTCGTAGGTGTCGTAAGAGGTGAATAAGGGTAAAATATCGGAAAGTGGGCAGCAGTGTCTTCAGAATTTGCTACCTTACTGCACACACTACACTGTAATTCCGAAGACGCCTGCCAAGCGTGAGAATTATGGCAAATTTCCCTTAATGAGGAAGACTGTGTTCGTCAGCAGTGGACAATACCGCTGATACAGTACAACACTATAAGACCAGCTTCGGAATCTTTATGGAATCAATACTATGCTCTAAGTGGTGGGGCTATTCAGTAAGACTCCGTTTTGGTGGATATCCAGTTTGGATAGTCTGCCTCGAAGCAGTTGTGGAAAATTAACATTACATTACAACACTGATGCGTAGTGATAATTGAAAAGAAGATGAAACAGTACAATATTGACATTCTAGTAATGCGTGATACTTGCTGCAAAGGTAGCAGTAATTTTACAACAAGGAGTATCTACAGTTGCAACGAAATAGACTCTTTGGTAGGAGTGAGGATTCCTATTGAACTGGAAGTGAAACCTGTTATATTAAACATCAGCACAATGAACTCAAATAGAATGCACGGAGCTCAATGAAAAAATATACCAAGTACCTTACTGAAGCTTTTTAAAAACGTTCACCTTCGATTGCGTCAAAAGAATATATTATTAAGAAGTGATTGGAACTTATGGCGATCGCCTTTAAATGGAAACAGTTATAGATTAGCTGTGGAATGTGAAATTATAGAGCAGAATAAATTCTACAATAAAATAATGAACCACAAGAAACAATCGTGTAAACATTGTTTAAATAGCATCCAAGATGCTTGTACACTTTGGTGACAATATGAGGAAAAGAACGAAATAAATTGATTTCATCGCCGTGAAGTCAAATGATGATCCCTAACACACAAGCCTTGATTGTGGGACTAATATCTATAGTGCTCACTTCACTCTTAAGTGGCCTTTCGTTGTTCGATCGACTCTGATATACGTGTATATCGCTAGCTGTATATTATGTATTATTGGGAAAATATACAATATATAGGTACTATACTTAGTGGACCGTAGTTTTTATGCAAAGGCCGACTGTTGAAGATTCCGCCGTCTGCTCATCATACCCTCCTACATCTGTTATTATTTGAATTTTAAGTACGCCTCAAACATACGCTCTTTAAAATTAGGAAGAACATAATATCATACTAGGCAAGAGCTGAAATCCTAGATAGAATTTTGAAGCGCTCGTAGCGAAGTTTACTTAGCTGTTCTTAACCGATCAGCAAAGTTAAGCAACGTCGCGCGCGGTCATGAGTTGGATGGGTGACCGCTAGTGACATTACTACTGAGCGTTTCCGTGCTTCGGAGGGCACGTTAAGCCGTCGGTCCCGGTTGTTGTCTTAGGATGGCAGTCGTTATAGCATAGTGGTGGCCTGGCTAGCTTCCACCCTCAAGTAGTAAATCTGTCGCCAAGCACTAACGGTGTGTTCCGGCAGCTGTCCTTGAGAGCCAGTACTTCTAGGTTGTAGATAATAGACAGTTGAAAAATAATGCCTATTAACTTTACTAAACAATAGGCAAAAGACGCAAACAATACATAAATAACAGCATCGAAGTTAAAATTTCACACAGATGGCTAAAAAAAGGCTCGAAAAAGTTAATTAAAAAATATTTCAAATTTTGGTCTATAACTCTGTGATATATAGCTATAACAATAACTCAGATTTAGTGCTACAGGGTGCACGGTGCAGTGCGAAGTCTATGCTATAACATAGTCATGAAACTGGATGATCAATTTTGCCATGCATTAGAAAATAAAAGATATTGCTATAGAAAAAGAAGCAGCATCGAATTCTGTTTAGTCCGATGCGATTAAAGCGACGATGTCACGAGATAGTAGGATCCAGACACACAAACAAAATCTTGAAACTCATAACACCCCCACTTTGATGTCGGGTGTTCAAATGATATTAATATAAAAAAGACACTGAGTTAAAAATGCAATTGGCAGATTGAAAAACAGAGCATTGATATAAAGCATTCCTACGAGGAAATACAAGAACTTTGGTACCATATCTTATCGTTTGTCTCATCGGTTAAGCTATAGCTGTCAACTGCATGCAATGTTAGTTATTACGGAATAAATGGGCATAAAAAAAAACTAAGTGAATATTTACATTAAATGGCTACTGTTTATGTAAAAAAAAGATGAGACAAATGATACGTTGCAGTCGACTACTTATTTTGTAAGATAAATAAAGCTAAGCCTAAGTGCACTTATAAGTTATCCTCAGTGTCTAGGACTGATGCAAAAATGTCCATGTGGCGCTGCTTCCCATCTTTTGGTATTTTTCTTCGTGGCCTCTTACGACTCTCAAGAAGATATGGGGAGGGGAGAGGGGGCACAATTCAACTCCCCACCCCCAACTCCAGGATATCAATATGGACATGGTTAGGTAAGACATGATTTTTTTTACCTATCCTAATTAACAAACACATACAAAACGACGATAGTGAGACCGTAATCTCGATACCTACATGAGTTAATTAGTTAATCGTATATCGCAGCTAAATTAAAGCATCACGAATCACGTTAACGTTATTGAAGCCAGAGACCATAAAACATAAAAATTTAAGACGCATTGCGCAACTCATGGATTGACCGATCAAAGCAAAGGTTTCAATTACTGCTTATATATGGAATAAAATGTACTTTTAAGTAGTAAGTTAATTGTATACTAGTTAAACGATAGCTTTTATGAGTAACTACTTCATAAAATTTTAACGTCATAAAATTTGACTCATTTGGAGCTTGAAAACAAATATTTGAGAGAGGCGCATTTTCAGTTTGGTATATTATGTTACAAAAACAGTTTATCACTGGTCTCAGTTCGGGGTGATACCTACTACTTATTTTAAATAGATAGTGTTCATAATATTTCATCATAAGTCATAAATGTCGTAACATCCACCGTTGAACAAAGGTCTCCACAGTTTAGGGTGGTTTTCAATAATTTTACGCTTTTTAGGCGTCTTAGGGATCACTGTGTAAGATGGCAGTTCTTCATAAGGCACTGTTGCCACCTTCTGGTATTTTTCTCTTTGTCGCCTCTCACGACAGCCACATGAAGATACTGGAGGTTGCAAGTCTACCCCGGCACCCTGAACCGGGACTAGCGTACTAGGTACTTTGATTTGTTAATTTCTATGAATATAAAACTAGGTAGATGTTTTTGACAAAGCGATGCTATGGCCCTGAGGCACATTGGGGGTTTGTCCTACAATAACTTTGAAATGCCTGATCAACAGCCTATTATTAACTTCACTCATAATAGTGGTCTAAATGGTAATCGAAAATGAAATTTATATTAATAATATCATAATATTTTTTCTGTCTGCATTAATTTTGAATTAGCCGGGTAATGTAGTTGTACATTACCAGGCTAATTAGACAACAAGAATCCTGGTCTTCATGAAATTATTTGGTACCAAAGGGTAAGGTACCCTTAAACCCTATAAAGATATATTTTTGGATTTAATTTGGATTATATTGTTAAATTTAGGACCTCATAGATATTTTTAAACAAGAAAATATGTAGGTATCCAATTTAGTATACGCTTAGTTACCAAAAACGTTAGAGATTGGCACTACAACACAATTCTGCTTCATTAATAAAGAATCAATAACGACTTGATAGTTCTTAAATCTACTCTAGTTAATCTAAAACACATACCAACAACCTAAACTTGAACAAATTATTAAAAAAAACACACCTTGCTCGTAACAGAGTCTATAAACACTAATAGCACAATCACCAAGCACACCCGTCCGAGAGCCATGTTTCTGATAATATCGTGAAAAACCCGCTGTCGGTTCCTTTCATACTTATAGCGAAGGCTTTTGCGTAAGACGCCTGAATTACTAATGTATTGGCAAAGAATATGTACCTACGACTTTAAAATATGCGAAGATGCGGCCAAGGAATTGGTTCTGGTTAAGTTTGGGGGCCACTGAAGAGGCTGCGTCTCATTTTTATGCTGAAATTTAAGGAAGTGTTCCTCTCTGAGGAAGCTGTATCTTGTTTGTTTCACCGTGACAAATTCAACACGGTGGTCTTCATATATAACCTTAAACCTGAACAATTGATCAAGTAGCATACCTACTTATACAATTATGTTGTTTATAATATTAATGTAAGAACTGCAGATACAATGTGCAGAGTCTCAATAAATTCAACTTCCTTGAAAATTTCTGTAAGTCAAGATTAAACGCCGATGCTTCTTTTGGAGGTAAGCAGACAGTGAATCTTTTACATGATATTAATATAAATATTAAAATAATTCGGATTTTTACGTCTTCTATCATTATTGAACCATTTTTACCAAATATGGCACTGAAATGACCTGCAGCCTAAAGCTTGCAGAAATAATATTGTTACATTTTAACATACACATGTAGTTTCTTATTGGTAAGTAAGAAATTATGTAAGTAAAACCACCCGGAAAGAGTAAAAGGTCAACAGGGTCGGCTTAAAACATAGAGTTATAATAAAGATAATCTGAAATTCTATCATTTGGAAGATAAACTAGAATTTGTACCGATTTCAATATGTGACTTCGACATGTCGTTACATTACAATGTTTAATAAGCAAAAATAATTAACTTTCTCGAACTTTGTAGGTTCCCAAGCTGCTGAACCAATTTCAATCCTGTTTTATCATTCCAATATTAAGCTAACAATTTCGAAACATTATTTATTATTTTATTATTTTGAATAACAATACTTGCTTACCTCCCCTTGACTTCAGCCGTGTGAAATACAGTATAACAACAGCTGTACAAAGATTTCTCTCGGAGTAAAACAAGCGCGTACGCTAAGAAAATAAGCACGCAAATATTTTTATTTATATAAATAAGAATATTGCGACGTGAAAAGATCGTAATAATTTAGCTTATTCCACATGAATTTATTCATGCGGCTGTACTGTGTCAGATGGATTGTACACATTTTCACTGATGAACACAGTAAAAATGTAGACATTCACCATTAACTCCACGCTTAGCAGCGTCTTCGGGATCCCAATGTAATATAGTAGTTCCACAGCTGCCCACCTTCCGGTACTTTACCCTTTGCACTTCTTACCAACCAAGAAGAGATGGAGTAGTTGAGATTCTATCCCGGCACCCCACGGGCTATGTAATTACACAACTCATTAATCCTGCTACGCATTAAGCAACTCGGACCCCGTCCCGGAAGTGTAAGTTGCTCTGTACTGCCTAAGCTTACAAAATTCACCGCGGAGGGACAGATGGTAGCACGTTCAAAATGTTTCCCTACGTTGTCATTTAAAAACATCTCTTTAATGCTTGGATAATCTTGTTATATGTACTTATCTGTCTGGTACAATATTGCATTTGTTTCAGTTCGTGCTGAAAACTGAAACTCAACATACAATTTAAGCGAGGCACTTTGAATCCTCTTCGGTATTGTTGTTATTCTACGCTTCATTTGGTACAGTCAAGCATATTTACATACATACTTATAACTGTCGATACCTGTTTTACGTTCACTTATTGTTTGGATACACGTCCTTTATATCACACTAATCATGCATAGCACGCTCCATGCCCTATCAGTTCTTTGAAATCGTTTTTATCATTCAGTTTTCTGCATTCATCGTACTGTGAAGCTATAAAAACGAGTACGTATTTTGCAAGTAGTTCTACGTAAACTGTTGTAGTAGGTACTAAGTTTCCTTTGAACTGGTTGATTTGGTCTGTTAACATTCATATTCAAGGGCACAATTTACTCTAACTGTATAATTTACGTATCTACATCAATAAGTGTCGGTAATTATAAATTATCCCTCTTTGATGATCTATTAAAGCATCATTTTGAAGCGCTCGCAGCGAAGTTTACTTAGCTGTTCTTAACCGATCAGCAAAGTTAGGCAATGTCGCCCGCGGTCATGAGTTGGATGGTGACCGCAGGTGACATTACTACTGAGCGCCTGGCTAGCTACCACCCTCAAGAAGGAAATCTGTCGCCAAGCATCTAACAGTGTGTTTCGGCAGCTATCCTTGAGAGCCAGTAACTCGAGGTTAGCCTGAACAACATCTTCGACCATCATCATCACTAACCATCAGGTGAGATAGTGGTCAAAGGCTAACCTATAAGGAAATAAAAAAACCTATTAAGGTGTACTTACCTATAATTTGAATGTCTATCAAGTTTAAATTTAGTTACAAGAGGGGCTACTGTTGTTTTTTTCTTTAACTGCATCAGCTTGGTACAAGGAGAAGTAGATACCGGCGCTTGGATGAAGCGCTGGTTGCTGCCGCAGCCGGACAGAAGCAAAGTATTGTATTAAGGCGTTGACAGGTGCTAAATAGCTTAACCTGAACAGATTTTCAAAAAGTATTCATTTTGTAGCAGAAGAAGTAGAAAATTAATCTTCATCAAATTTTCGATGGCTTAGCTAATTCTGAAACATGTTTCCGTAAAATTTTCTCGAACAAATAAAATTGTAAAGTTGCCCCTAATTGTCCTTTTGTTTAAACGTCTTGATTATTCATGTATATACGAGTGTGTATACAAAAATATAACAATAAAATATAGCTAACCCTTATCCTTATGAAGTGGGACAATTGAGGTTATATTTTCGATTTAAGTTACTAGTTTTGTGTTAATAAGCATTCTTTCTTTTGTCACCCAAACTGATCGGAATTTATCATCGCAGCCTCTCTTTCACTCCTATTCAGTGCGCTAGTGATAGAATTTCAGCACTTGACAGCGTCTTAGGAAAATAAGGACTGTTCTGTTCCATGTCCTTCAATTATACAACAGTAAAAAGCGTCAAAAGGAAAAAAAAATTAAGCAGTGATGGCTCAGTGTCATTGACTATGGACTGCCACGCAGCAGGTACATGGTTCAAATTCCACCGCGGGCTTGAGCTTCGCATGGTGGAAGGGCATTTTGTGAATGCCCGCCTGGCTAGCGACCACCCTCAAGTAGTAAATTTGTCGCCAAGCACTTACAGTGTGTTCCGGCAGCAGTCCTTGAGTCTCAGTAATCTTAGGTTAAGCCTGTTAACATCTTTGACCACATCATCACTTACCATCAGATGAGATAGTGGTCAAAGGCTTACTTATCAGCAACAAAATAAAAATGCGCTCAATGTATATCATGCCACTGCTCACAACAGCGTGATGCACAATGAGATATATTCATGCACCATCATTTTCGCCTCTCCAGGTGAAAAACTGATGAAATCCTGATGTGAAGGGTTGGCATTGTATACGCAAGGGCCGGCCATAAACCAAAACCTGTTTAGAGTACGTGCACAATTTGGTAATTGAAAAACATATAATACTGACCCAATTCCAGCAGCTGTCTTGCTTGAGAGCCAGTAATTCAAGATTACCCTGAACAATATCTTTGACTACATCACGATCTACCATTAGGCGACATAGTAGTCAAAGCCTAGCCTGTTAGCTATAAAAATGGGATAAGTATAGGCATATGATGATGCTGATAATTTAGGTAACTATGGATGATATTAGCGCCTCATTCCTTTCTTATTTGCTGCATACTATATGACCACAAATAAAATAAACTATTCGTAGATAAAGAAATAAAAATAACAAATTAAGGTACGTATATTTTTAATTACATGCTTAGAGTTACAAATAAGGCACACCTGATTTTTATTTCAGATAAATATCCATAAACACCTTAGAAAAGCAGAGAAGTTACTCAATCACGTTATTCTTATTTATGTCCAAAGGCAACCTTGTAGCTGACTCCAGGCCGCTTGGGCACCTTGCTTCCAACTTCAACCAAAATGGGCGAGTAGTCAGCCTTAGCTGGTTTGTCAGAGCAGTCCTTATGAGGAATAGGAAACACGTAGTTTACGTCGACATCGTATCTGAAAAACAACAAAATTATGTTACGGAAACAGTTATGGATGAGTTTGTTGGAAGCGCTCGTAGCGATGTTTGCTTAGTCGTTATTAACCGATAAAATAAGTTAAACAACGTTCGCCGCGGCCATGAGCTGAACTGGGACCGCTAGTGACATTACTACTGAGCGCTTCGGAGGGCACGTAAAGCCGTCGGTACCGGTTGTTGTCTTAGGATGGCACGTAATAGCATGGTGGTAGGGCATTATGCGAATGCCCGCCTGGCTACCTACCACCCTCAAGTAGAAAATCTGACGCCAAGCACCTAATGGTGTGTTCAAGCTGTATGTGAGAGTCAGCAATTCTAGGTTAGCCTGAACAACATCTTCAGCCACATCAGGTGAGATAGTGATCAAAAGTATAGAAAAAAAGGATGAAAGGTTCGCAAATGATTTTCATATACAACGCTGCAAATGCTTTTTTTTCCTTTCTCCTTAATAATGTCTGCACTTGTTTTATCATTATTGTTGTATCGCCGAAGAAAAAGGCGCAATCATTCATCCATATTTAACCAGGTATGTCTTTAGTCCTTTGTAATACGGGGCCAGTGTATTGACACCTGCCGGGCACAAGCCAAACTCCGGACACCAAAGCCAGAACCTCAAGATTATTCATAACTCCAAGGTCCAATCCAATATATACGAGTATATTTGTTTAAATAAATTTTCGTAGTGTGTTCTACGAAAATGTTATATTTCCCAGTCATCGATCAACATGTACGAGTATTCTTAGAAATTTAACTTTGTCACTGTGCCAAGAAATTATCAGGTGTATTGTAATTAAGTGAGTTGTAATTTTCATACTTTTTTTTTCATGTTATGACTTATGGCGTATAGACTCTTAGGGGCAACCTTTTTTAACACATTTAACTGAGAGTTTATTATGAAATATTAAATTTTTAGCATATTATAATACACATGAGTACCTAGATAACTATAAAAAAATAATTGAGGAATTTGAACAATTTGTGAAATTCAAGAAACATTTTTGTTACATTTTTTTAAATATTATTTTAGTACCTCCCCAAGTTATATAGTATTTTATAAATGTTAAATATGGAACTCAATGTGTCTCCTTTCATTAATAAAATTAACAAATTAGATGTGTCTGAGACATTCATATAAAAAGACAATGTCTGTTATAAATATTGCCAAAATTGAAAGTTAATAATATAAAATGAAAAAATAGGATCATGAATAGATTCAGGCATTACTATGCGGAAAGAAACCCAAGTTTAATAAATATTTAAAAACAACATTCCATATATATTTTGGAAAAACGTGCTCTAGAAGAGTTAAGATCTCCTGAGGATGATTCATATAGAAAAGAAACGCGTCGAAAATTCTTCCGGATGGCTACGTGGAGTTAATGACGTCACCTTGGCTTAACAGGAAAATTAGGCGGAATAGGCACTATAAAATATATAATTATTAAATAATAATAACACTTGAAATATTTTTATCGTTTTTAAATGTTTACCTAAAATATTAATTGATGGTGATATTGAAATTATCAAAAATGTTTTCTTACAATATTTATTAATAAAAATTACAATAATAACTGTAATTTTAATACTCTTTTCTTCCATATTTGCCAAAGAATTATTGGTAAACCTGATATATCATATTACACACTTCATATAGAGTTCGTTAAGGAATATTACACGAATAAGCAATTACATGACAGAGGGACATTCATATGCAAAAGACAACGTCTGTTACAAGGTAGTCCTTTTACGATTTGCAAATATATGAGCTGTTCTAGCAGTCAATACAATACTACAATACCTTATAATAGGTATTACAATTACACCTTTTGTCTTGTGACGACTTTTGTATTGTTTGGTAAGGACAAAGTAGGTAGTACAAGTGGTAAGGTTAATAATGTTTAGTAAGAAACAGTATAAAAATAAAATATGTACCTCCAACAAATGCCGGCCATACAGAAGGAAGCGTTTACTATGAGTTTTTCCTGCCCTAAGGTGGAAAGCAGCGTCTTCCACCCGCTATTCGGATCAAACAAACAATACTTTCCGAGTATGAGAAATGTAAAAAAAAAATGTTTACCAAAAAAAGGAACCGACTTCAACACCACTAACTTTTTTAACCGATTTTGATGACCACGCGGCAGCTTTCAAATAAAAAAGGATCATCAAATCGGTTCACCCAGTCAAAAATTCTGAGGTAACAAACATAAAAAAAACATACAGATGAATCGAGTACCTCCTCCTTTTTTTGAAGTCGGTAAACTGAAGTGGTAAACTGAAATTTTGATATTTTAAGTAAAAAGAGCTGTTGCAATGTGCAATTTCATATAAATAAAATGTCCATAGCAATGAAAAGGGTGCACGATAACTTTCAACCAAGCACACAATTTGGAAAAGAAGATGTCGGAAGTAAAATGTCACATTTCAAAATATTCCGCGGAAACAATAAACAAAAAATACGAATGTAAACCATCAGTCTACTTTCACCTTTCTTGTTGGAAAAAAGCCATAACGCCCCTTCTATTCGCTGCCAGAACAGAAAACTCAAAATAAATGCGTCAAATTTGTCAATGTAAGTTTTAGAGTAAAACAATGTGAGTAAGATTCCTTGTAAGGATCTCAAAATTAATGAAATAATGAAAACATTCATTTTTTGGAGATTATATAACGTAAATATATTTTGTAGTGCTACAAAATCAGTGCGTGAGTCCAACTCGTAATTAGCCAGGTTTTCTTTAGATAAATAATTTATCGGTTATTTATCGATTTGGTGTTGAAGGAGTAATATTTAACCAAACGGGGCACAACGGGGGCAAAGTCCTAAGCAACTGTTTTTTATATTCTAAAAAGAAAAACAAAAGTGTAATATATTATAACATCAAAAACTTATTTTCTAAGTCCATTTTAATAAATTTATCTTGTGTTTATATTCCTATCTAATGTTTTCATCTAACTTTTGTCAGGAGAGAACCTCTTTCATAACATGTCAAGTTGTCAGACGCAATAGTAGGTACTTGGTCCCTTTTATCATAGCTCTCCCGTTTTCATCTCCTGACCTATAAAAGGAATATCACAGAAACTTTACAAATAGTTTTCTCGTATGCTTTGATAACAAGTATAAATTAATTATAAATTAAAGAACCCGACTGCAAATTATTTATTTTCGTTAAGCGTTTATCGTTCCATTGAAATTAAAATTGCAAGTTATAAAGGGTTTTTCAACAACAAAGAATTTAGATGGTTTCGAATACTTATATTCTTCGAAGGATTATATTCAGTACTTTTCGCGTCAATTTTCAATTAATGTCGAAATAACAATTAGGTATATGAGATCATGAGATTTTTGTACAAAAATGTAAATACATCAGAGCCTCGCTAATCCGGGACTTCGCACTTTTGGTGATCGCGGCAGTCCAGACAGGCGATGCGGCCACCCGGGTGTCGTCATCAAAAGGGTAAGTGGGAGCCTGGGAGACATTTCACATCGTGAGAGGTTTTACTGGAGTATCTTTTGTCTGTCTCGATTGTATCCTTCTATAATTAAATGAATTTGGTACATAAAGTAAAAAAGTACAGTAATGCACAAGTTTAAATTTATTGATAAACCCGCTATAAATCGGTTAACAACATAAACGGTTAAAACTATGTAACTACACTGTAAGGTATTGCAGATTATATAAAGCCTTGACACTAACCCTTTGGAACCGATTCATCGATTGGGTCGGGATAGAAAATGTTCTGACGTTGATTTAGAACTTAGAGAATATATATTTTTGTGTGTACATATTTCACTCAAACTTCATTGTTTTCCAAGCCATGACTACACAATAAAATACTAACCTGGGCAGTTTATCCCTCAGGTAAGCCATAACGTTCTTCGGCAGAGTCGTATTCCTGGATAGAACAAAGGCAGTCAGGTACCTCGCGCCTTCAGTTTGCTCCGCGCAATGTAGCAGGAGAGCCCACGTCTTGTACTCTGTGTCCAGAACATACGTGTTGTATATTCCGTCATCTGTAAATGAGGTAATTGTTTATAAAATAACAACGGAAGTTTTTAAGAAAAAGTAACATACTTCAAACATAAAAAACGCACTGTTAGGGGTAAGTCCAATACTACTCGTCAGATCTCACTTAAATTTAAATGGGACCACATATCAAGCAACAGCTTTCGAATATAACACTACACAAAAAAAAAATACCGCCCAATTCATAACTTCCTCCTTTTTTTGAAATCGTTAAAGCAAGTTTATGATTTTTTATTAATGATTTGGGTTAGAATCCCCGATGTTCCATTTGATGTTATTCTGCTTATCAAAATAACGATAAATTACGCTAAAACATAACTGATAGCCTTTTTGAATGGGGTGCCTTAGATCGTGGCACAGTTTTTGAACACGGAGTGAAAATGGGCTAGATTTGCACCCCTTTCCCCCCATATTTTTATATCATAAAAAGCGGCGAAGGGAAAATACTAGAAGGTGCGGGCAGCAGCGCCTTCTGAAGCAATGCCATCTTACATTGCGATCCCCAAGACGCTTGTCAAGCATGGATTATGCATGCCAACCTCCCCCCTCCCCCTTAATAAGGGGGCATTTACTCAACCGTGGACGTAATGGCTGTTGAAGACGATTACGATGTTAACTAATTAACTAGCAAGCATTTAACTACAGTTTACACTGAAACTCAATACCTGCAAAGATGAAAACTGTTAACTCTGTAAATAAATGAGCACTTCGGGAAATAAATACGCTGCTCGCGTTCTACGGTTAATAAGATGTGAGCGAAAGCGCTTTTTGCACATATTTTTTGAAATAACCTTGAAATATGTGCTACAGTGGCCGTAGCACAACAATTAAGTAGAGAAATATATAAACATTATTTGCAATTTTCTAATGAGAAATATATTTTATTTCAAGTTTATGAACTCTCAGGAAGTGATTGATTATCCGCGATAAAGTACATAGTGTTTATTTTTTTTTAAATAAACACATCCACAACGCACGCATGGACGTACCTATACACTTGTCACTTGTACTTTTTCATTTCACTAAGTTAGTTTTTTAATTTGCCAAGTAAATGAGTATTGACGATGTTTATTTATGTATTTACAAGAACTTTTAAAATTTATTTTGGTCTTATAAGAACTTACAGGTGCTTTCTGCGTGAGTCCAATGTGCCGGTTCGTTTAGATCGACCTTCCACGTGATGTTACCAAGAAGCGTTTCACCGAGCGGGTCGTCAGCAAAACGGTAAGTGAAGTTCATAGTTACTGCTGGAGTCCATTCCACGGTTCCGTCTGAGAAATAAATGCAATATTTTATGTAAATTATTGATTATATTGGGGAGCTGGGAGACTATCCACCATCTTTTCCTGCGGAAGTCGTAAGAATCGTCAAAGGAATAATACCAGAAAATGGGCAGCAGCGCTTTCTGAAGAACCACTATCTTACACTGCGTTCCCCAATACGCCTGCTAAGCTTTGGGATGATGCCAAACCCCTCTCTTATAGGAGCGCGAAATTTATTTAACGATGGACTCCATCGCTGTTGATAATGATATTCAATCAATGAAGTTATGACATGTCATTAATGGGTACGTCATAAGGGGGGACAACAATTAGGTTTCTAGAAAAGTGTCGAATATGGATAAGGGCGGATATACTCGTAGTGGATGAGGAAAGCCGAAAAACGTATGTATATTAGCAATTTGTGAGAGTAACTTGACATATCCTCCCTCTTGTACCTAATTAAATCATCCATATGTCTGTGTTACCGGTATTATATTTACTTTAGTTAAAATATTGTACTTAAGAATATGACTCGATACCATTTGCTAGGTGGACGTCAGCCGACAAATACATTATTTATTCGTAGACGTCAGCTGAAGCAGTTGTGTCCTTATTTCAAATAACTTATGCTAAAGTGCTGTTGGTATAAATGAGTGCTACTTTCCTGAGGGAGCTTTTTAAATCGCTACTACTAGTTAGAAGAAACTATAAATAGTGGACTGAGTGTAAAATGGTACTGAGTGCTCATCGTCTGGAATGACGCCAAAGTAAGGGAGCCACATATAGATAGTATTATACGCTGTGACCTGGTAAAATTTGGGACTGACTGGAAGGAGAATAAATTATGGATGATCAAGAATCACTCGCAATATTTTATACTTCTGGGCTAGTCTTTGTCTTGTCATATGGGAAGCTAAGAAGCACGATTTATGTACAAGTATTAGTATTCAAGCAAGAAGGCAGGATTTGTAACTAAGACCGCACGATCGGCTCACTACCACACATGGGGGGAAGGTACAATAAAGCTTTTATAAAACACAAAGGACCATATAAAAATATACAAATTAAAACATAAAACGACAACACAATGGCAAAATAGTAGAGAGATTTTGGCTTCCGTTTTATGGCCGGCCGCCTGTCTGAGATAAACCCTTAGGTACTCGTAATGCCATCGTTGATACTATACGCGGTTCTTCTCGGATAATGAGGGTATTAAGATCACCCAATCATCAACATCTTACTCGCATTTGTATTAGTGTTATGCTGCTGATTAGGCGCTTTATTCCTCGTGTGACCTTTCACGACTTCCAACAGGAGGATATGGAGCAAGTTTACATTTTCAAGCCTAAAACTATACGGCAGTGCCACTAGGATATCATGACATGAATATTACCAGCAGCAGGCACATGGTCGTCCTCGGTGAAAACAGACCTCATGCAGCTGTATGACAATGCTTCTTCTGCACTGGCGTAGTACTCCACTACATACCAATCACCAAGCATCTGTAAACAAAAGTAAAAGCCATAAGCATCTGTAAACAAAAATAAAATCCAATATTACATACATCAAATCAAATCTTTTATTGCAAATGTGGGTAATGAAACTGTTTAGTATAAATATAGTAGTTAGTTCGGCTGCATTGGGCCATTTGGCATGCAAAATTCACGAACCTAATAATAACACAGGAGGCGTTTGTATTTTATTTTAGAGCCCTTATTGCTGAGCTAGGCCATTTAATTATTATTAATGTAGAGATAATTCGGTACCTATAATAAGTACAGTATAATAGTATATTATATATATATATATATATATACTACAAATACAGTATATATTTCAGTAATTGTAGGTAAAAAAGAGGATATGGTACATAACATAACGAAGTTTTAAATTCCTAAAGGTAAACCTCGCACAACACGCGAATTCACGCAATACACGTACACAAACTCTTACGATATATTTATAATAATATTGTCATATAAAAACCCCAATGGAGTGCTCAATTTTAATAGCAGAAGTGAAAACAGTTTGTTGTAAGCATACGCATAAGCAGTTTGAGCTAAAATTTGTCGTAGTTTATGACTTACATTTTAAGTGCCTAATAAAGATATAATGGCAAGGAGGTTTCGCTTCGTGCAATTATAAGTTTATATGGCGCTGTGAGTCAACTGTCAAAGTTTTATGCCTGGTTTATGAAACAGAAATGAGTAAGTGATTATGAATAGATTCAGGCGTTCTTTTGCGGAAATCCATATCTATACTTACTATACTATATAATACTAGCTGACCCGGCAAACGTTGTTCTGCCATATAAATAATTTAAAAAATAAGGGTTGATCGTAGAAGGGTGAAAATTGAGGATTGTATGTATTTTTGTATGTTGTATCATAAAAAAATAGAAATTAAAAATTTTGTCTAATAAATAAAAAATTAAATTTAGGGGTGGACTACCCCTAACCTTTAGGGGGATGAAAAATAGATGTTGGCCGATTCTCATAGATACCGGATAAGCACAAAAAATTTCATCAAAATCGGTCAAGCCGTTTCGGAGGAGTATGGCAACGAAAACTGTGACATGAGAATTTTATATATAATATTATATATTATAAAGAGGAAAGGTTCGTATATAAGTATGTTTGTAACGAATTGGCTCAAAAAGTACTGAACCGATTTTAAAAATTCTTTCACCATTTGAATGCTACATTATTACTGATTAATATAGGTTATTTTTATTTCAAGAAAATAATAAGGATCCCTACTAAGACTACAATAATGTTACCTAAGGTGTTAAAAAATGCCTATAAAATATCTTTCATCGCATGCGCTGCGAAAACTATTGATGATAGAACAAAAAAATGTTTCACAATATTAAAGAACATATCAATATCTACAAAAAATGTTGCATTAGTATGTATCTAACTATTCTAGCTACGTCACTATAACTACTTTTTAACATTTTAAAATTTAACAGAAATTCCGACCAAAATCTGACCAAGGTATATTTATACCTCTGCCTTAATCCTTACAAAAATAAATGATTTCTCATGCAAGGCTGTTTAAATACCTGTTAAAATAATCAAAAAGAAAATTAAATGTAAAAAAAAAACGTGCTATATTTTTTATTCTATAAAATATATGATAATAAGTACGTATAATAGGCATACATTACTCTTATATTATCAGACACAATTGCTTGCTTAATCACTACATACGAGTATTGACTGTAGACTGTACTGTAATAGTAGTAGGTAATATAATGTATCCAATTATTATTAATATACCTATACTCTAAACATCAGTGAATTTTTTTTTAAAATTACTCGTTGATGTCATTTATTCTGGTTTAATTTTGTTTTCAATCATCAAATTCCGTACCCAAAGGGAGCCAGCGATACACTATAGCTAAATACATTATAATTTAGGTATGTCCTGCATTTACTGTACGTTGTGCCAAAATATTTGAAAAATAAATGTCCACCCGTGCGAAGCCGGAACGGGCCGCTAGTTTAATAATAAGAAATATATAAAAAAAAATAGTGTTAATATTTTAGAAAAAATTACATTAATATTTTACTAAAACACTTAAAAAATATAAAACAATACATCTATTGACCATTCCGCCTAATTTTCCTGTTAAGCAGACGTAACGTCTCGAAAGCCACGCAGCCAAACCGGAAGAGTTTTTGACGCGTTTAGCTTCGACCCAAAGCATCTTCAGAGGGTGAGAACTTGAGTCTTCGAGTGCACGATCGAGAATTTCTCTAGATATTTGTTATTATGACTGACATATTTAGAAAATAATTACTTGTTTATCATTTAAGATACCTAGAAACTTCTACAGGGCACAGTTTTTTCTACGCTATAGTGATGGAACAAGCACGATGGCCACCTAGTGTTAAGAGGCCTTTTACATTTTGCAGCCCTCTCACTCGCACTTTTAAAGATTATTTCAAATAGCAACAATATGGTTTATATTTTTTAAAATGTAGTCAATCATTATTTCGCTGCATGCAACTAAAGATGTTCTCAACATATCTTTACTTTGTTACATGTTGAGTCCCATTAGAATTAGAGGCCCAAAATTTAAAATAACTAAATTACGCGTTTTGGATCCCCCATAACAGATATCAAAATGAAAATTATTAGAGAACATCTATAGTTGCATGCAGCAAAATAATGATTGACCACATTTTAAAAAATATAAACCATATTGTTGCTATTTGAAATTATCTTTAAAAGTGCGAGTGAGAAGGCTGCAAAATGTAAAAGGGCTCTTAAGAAGTAAGCTCTGTTTGTATAATAGGTGCAGCTCGTCACTTGTGAATTGAACTTACTGTACTTGAACTACGCCCAACCGCCTGAGACGCAAAGTTTTTAAGTCTCGTAGGAAGGAACCCATAGCCTTTAAACAGGAACACAGTAATGTCAAAACCAATTACTGCTTTGCAGTAGGAATAGGTTTAGAGGCAGTACTTCACCCAGACAAACTCGCTCAAAGAGTTCTACTGCCACTAAACCACTAAGATTTTTTTAATAGTAGAGAGACTGACCACTTTCTTGCTGTTGCCTAAGTGATGATGCGGTCGAAGAACAGGCTAACCTAGAATTACGGGCTCTCAAGGACAGTTTCTAAAACACACTCTATGGTGACAGGTTTCTACATTAGGGTGGTAGCTAGCCAGACTCCGATTCTGAACTGCTACTGAGAATATCTTTATAACATTATTTAATTATTCAGTAGTTAGGTTTGTATTTCTCGAAAGGTTAGGCAGATGTTTCTAAATAATTACTTACTTTCGCTATAAAAGATTTGGTCACATGTAATAGGAGCTTCACTTTATTTTCCAGGCACAGTTTAAGACTTCGGACTGTTATTGAAAACGTCTTAGCAGAAAACTCCATTGATTTTTTGTCCCCGAGAATCGAACCTAAGAATTCGGTCCTCCAAAGCTCCAACGAACCAGTCCAGAGTTCTGCGCTACTACGAAAGTGGCAGATTGTGTTAATTATCATTATCTTTTTTGACATTATTGATTTAACATTTACAAAGTAGAGGCAGCTGAAGCACAAAATTTACTGTCGTGGACGGGAATTGAGCCAAATCGGGAATACATTAAGAAAAAATCATCTCAAAATGTTTGTTAGGACTAGCAGAAGTCTACCCTAAGAGGTTGTAGCATTTTTCGAATAACCCTGTATATATCACTGTTATCAGTATTTATTGGTAAAATAGTGGATATGGTACATAATATGCCGAAATTTCAGACGTAACAAAAATGGTATAAAATTGACAAATATGATGCCAACAAAACAAATATGAAAAAAAAATTGTAAACACTCTATTCTATGAGCTCTATACCTCATGACAGAAAGCTATTATTAGGCTACATTCTCATTTTATGGAGCAGCCTTGATATAAGCACGTAGTTGCTTGTTTTGCAACTCTGCAAAGTTGTTATTTGGCGCGAGTATACTTTTGTAGAAACCTAAGGAAGCGAAAGACTAAGATATATCCACGAGCAAAGAGAGTGGTTCAAAATATAGAATTTTGGTCGTACCGAAGGTTTGGTACGACACGCAAAATAGCTTTGCTTGCAAACGCACCACACAATTTTTCTCCTCATCTAGCTGGAAAACGCTAAAACGCTAGGTGGAAGAATACAGCTTAAATGATGTAATAAATTTGAATTGAGTTGACATTCTACAATAAATATCTAAGAAAATTCCTAATTTCAGGTTTGTAACTAAGTTCGATAATGAGCTAGATACCTGTAACATATGGACGGACGGACAGACAGACAGCGGAGTCTCATCAATAGGTTTCTTTTTTGCCCTTTGACTACGGGAACTTAAAAAAAAGCAATACAAAAGACACCAATCAAACCAGCCTCATTATATATTATTTTTTCATCGATAAAATTAAGTTTTGTGGTATAAATTACCTACTCAGAAAGCGTCTCATTACTCGTTCAAAAACATGTTCTAAAGTTCGTCATTTCTCCCTTATACCTTGTACGGCGAGAAAAGTTATATGGATTTTCATTCCTTCACTCCGTAGCACTGAAGGAATGTTGTATGAAAATCTG
The DNA here is from genome assembly GCA_963890685.1 of Plagodis pulveraria. Taxonomy (NCBI): domain Eukaryota; kingdom Metazoa; phylum Arthropoda; class Insecta; order Lepidoptera; family Geometridae; genus Plagodis; species Plagodis pulveraria. Next base: position 20,260,615 of record OY982956.1, on the reverse strand, counting down.
TACCTGCCCTGGTAGCGTTATTTTGTTTTTTAGCTGCTATCATAAAAAAATACAATCTCAAAAAGGCTTTATATCAAATTGTTGAAAAAAGAGGAGTGATTTTTATTTGTACTCGATCTTCCATGAAAGGAGGTTGGCAACCTTTTTTGCACTACGAGAAAAAAAGCACGGCAATTTGTTGTGTTTGGTTAATTTTAGTTTTTTATTAAATTGATATTTTAACAGTACGCTTTTAATTAATCTAAATAGTTTTCCAAAATGTCATCTGATAGTAAAAGTGTCGATTTTATAATGATGACGTCACCAAAAACAAGAAATGTAGCTCAAGAAGTAATAAAGAACTTACTGCCTGAGAAGTCTCGAGATAAGTACGAGAAAACTTATAATGATTTTATTTTCCTCGTAGGTGTAGTATAAAGCACTATGTATCACTCGGGAGAAAGTTCTATTTCTGTTCTGCCCTCCGCTGCGCGTTGGGCAAGCAAAGAAACTCTCGAACATAAATAGATCGTTTTCTCCCCTCGATGTACTCGATGAACTAGCTGCGCCACGCAGTTACACCCGCGTGGAGATGGATGATGATGATGAAAGTATTCTATGCGTTAATACAGCGCCTCGTCTATCTCCATACCAAATTTCATTAAAATTGGTTCAGCCGTTCAGCATGAAGAAGTAACAAACATACAAACACGCACAAACTTCTTCCTATATAATATATTAGAGTGTAATGATAACACATTATTGAACTCGTATTATGGCTTATTATACCTTATTTTTTCGGTAAGTATATAATATAGCTTATCAACGAAACCTAACAAAACTAATCAAAACGTTATTACGCTAGAGGGGCTTACCACGAATAACGTGTCAGAACTTCAAAGCTTGCCTACTAACTTTGTGGTATCCACGAAACGAATAGGTCATAATAAATACAAACTTTAATACCAAATAACTTTTATATTGTTTTTTTTATAACTTGCACAGCCAGAATTTGAACCCTAATACCTCAAATGGTCAACTTTCAAATAAAAAAAAAAACATTAAAATCGGTTCACCCAGTCAAAAGTTCTGAGGTAACAAACATTAAGAAAAATACATACGAATTGAGTACCTCCTCATTTTTTGAAGTCGGTTAAAAACAAATGCTATTTACATATTACTAGTATATGTAATATAGATAGAAGGATGTTTAGACAATTTTAACTTAGTATATACGTTAGTTAGACGGTAGTTCTTTTTGTCTTTTACATATGCATGGTGGTAGGGCATTTTGCGAATGCCCGCCTGGCTAGCTACCACCCTCAAGTAGAAAATCTGTGTGTTCCGGCAGCTGTCCTTATCCGTAACCTAGTACTTCTAGGTTAGCCTGAATAACATCTTCGACCACATCATCACTTACCATCAGGTGAGATAGTGGTCAAAGGCTAACCTATCAGGCATAAAAAAAAAACATATTTACAACATAACTGTTGTAACGTCGTACTCGATACCCATAACATAACCTGTAGTCTCCGCCCAGAAATAACCAGATTTTAGAAAAGAAAGTGAGTTTGTGGCGTTGTCATAAAATACCACAGAAAATCTTATTTTTAAACGATGATCGAAAAGACAGAGGTTCTATATTCGTCTATATTTATATGTATTTGTGTTCATCGATATTTGCATTAATTGTGCGGACCGATTTTGAAAATTCTTTTCCATAGATATAGAACAGATAGTATATATATATATACCTAAGTTTGTTCCTGTTCAATAATAAATAATGTTTTGTTACTTCCATTTGGACCTTCGTTACATGTTTTATATATATGAAGTCTAATTTAGAGAATTCATTTGTTATTAATACAAAGTATTACACAAATATAACAATAATGATTAAAAATTGCTTCTAGGTCTGTTCTGTTGTTGACAAGCCGCAACTGCCCATTAGTCAAACTCTTCCCTCTAATACCCCATCGCAATTTGAAAGTATGGGTACAATAAATATTGGTAGAAGTCAACCATTTCATAACAAAAGTATGTCTAATCCTAATACAACGAATGTTGTGCCGCCAGGTATATCGCCTACCATCGCACAGAATGTGCCTTCACCAATACAGAGTAATACTACCAGTAATCCTGCAAACTTTCAAAGTCCACCTGGAACACACAACATTGCTCCTAACATGCCACCGAACGTTCAAACTGGGCATAATTAATAACTAAATAATGGCGTGTATACTTGTTATCAATCATACACCCAGCATCCGGCGGTGCGCCTACGCAAGTGCCGGCCAATTCCAGCATTAACATGTAGTTAGGTAAGTATAATACATATGGGTACTTTGTCCTAGGAAAACCACCAAAAGTATCAAAATAACTACGTACAAACATATTTTGTATTAGTCATCCGGAAGTTTTGTTAATAGGTAAATGTAAATCATGACCAATCATATGGGGATAATATTTACAAATAAGTATATTCTCGCACATTCCCGCTCATGACTTAATTTTTTCTATCGTATATTTGTGATTTTGTAATGTAATCCGCATAGCAGGCGTTATTGCAAACCTAACAATATTAAAAAGTATATTCTGCTTATATTGGGACATTGAAGCAAATGCACACTGAGCCTTAGGTAGGGAAAACTTTTGATTATTAAACAAACCTATAAATATTATTATTATAAATATTGTTATCATTACTATTATTAGACAATAAGTAATTATAATAAGTCACATTAGACTTAACAACTGTAGGTATGTCCCAGAGTGATGGGGGCAGTGTAGTTTGACACATGTGATAGTTATACTACACTGTTATGGGCTGAGGTTACTGCTTAACATCAGGTGGGCCACTGGCGTGTTATAAGTTATGATCGCATAATAACTTAAAAAGGCTTTTATTAACACGCCTAACTATTTATTTATAAACGCCGTTTAATTAGCGGCCTGAATAAAATTCAGCCTTTACGTTTCATACAACATATGATGAACTGTCTGGCTAATGCTTAGATGATTAATAAAATTACTAGCCTACGACAGACAAAGTCATCTACTGGTGCGACCACGAGCGAAGCGAGGAGGAGCGTATTAGATCACTGGTGACAGCGAGCGAGCGTGTTGCGTCACAGGCAAGCGATGGATAAAAAAAAACCTTAGCATCACAATTATACGTAGGTAGACAGACGTGTAAAACAACCATGTTTTGGTTGCTGTGGCTTATGCGTCTTATCATTTATATACAACGTACAAAGTAACGGTACAAATCCTCTACAGTCATCCTTAGAGTAATGAAAGATTACTACTTTCTACAAGCGTGGGGATTATGGCAAACGCCCCCATATTGGGGGAGACTGTGTTCAGCAGTGGACTAGGTATCCGGCTGGTACAGTACATTTACAGGAATTTAGTAATGAAAGTAGATACAAAGTAAAAATCTCCAAAAAGAATTTAGAAAGTTTTCTTGTAAGCCTGACATAACACGACCTCCAAACAACACAATGTGGCCTTTAAATTACTATGCGTAGTCGTCGCAAAATACATAGCCACAAAAACATTTTCGCACTTGTTAACCTAGATAAAAGTATATATCCGTCCGAAGAGTTATACCAGTTTTCAATTAATAAAGCCTACCAATTAGATATTGTATATTTTGCGGTTTTGATCACAATCATCAGCATTTTGCCACCTATTGACCTAGCTCGATAAATCGGGCTTTAATCTAAAATTAGCAAGCTGTTAATCAAAAGATTAACAGTTGTTGGCACGCCTATAAATTTGTATTCGTTGACATTCATTTCTACACAATTTAGCGTTTCATCAACTCACCTGTGATAGATCAAAATGTGGCGTTGCTCTCACTTCTGGGCATTTTCTTTTGTTTACTATTCTACCACAGATTACACTCATGGAGATCAAATAGAGCACTAACACAGCTTGGGATTTTCCCATTTTAAAATCCAGACAATATGTACTTTTTGTAGGTATTATTTCCTGATTAGGTTGCTGTAAAAACCGACACAATTATTCAAATTACCGTGCTTCTATTTTCAAATATTACATTAGTTTCAGTTCTAAATGCTTTTGTTTCAATGCTACGGTTCCTTTCAAATGTCAGATGTATTTTCTGTGTAAATTTTTGTTACAAGTTATTCCAACGTATCGATTCGAGCGTTGATGACGGACTAACAATAGCAGTTAAAAGGGTATTTGTTATCATTTAGTATGGGACATTGGTTAATGGACGCCGGGACGCTGCTAGCATACCATTATCAGGTAGCGTGAGTCATTGGACTCTAGTAAATATTTTAATGATATTTTTGTCTATTACATTGTGACGCTAATATGACGGCGGGGCACACCACTGTTTTAGGGATTTGTATTTTTTTTTAATTGAGTAGTTATAAAAAAGATACCGCTCTGAAGTCTGCTTCGCTCGAAATAAGACCACTGAAATATAATTAATATTACAGTCCAAATTCGAAGCTGTCAAGTTGGGAACGGCGTTTCTGTGATTCCAATAGTTTTATTTATAATGCAAGACCTTATGATGAGCTATGTTTATCACACACTTGAAGCTGGATTGTAGTACGAGTCGAAGGCGAAGGCGTAACGAAGTCTTCAACAAATTTTAATGTTATATTTCTTAATGAGGAAAGTATTGTCTGGACTTGAACTGGAGGCATACGAAGGTGTATTTATTAATTATTAGCCTACAGGGACCAGAGAATTGTAAAACTACCCCTATATCTTCCTGTGGCAGTCGTGACAGGGTAACGGACAAAGAAGGTGGGCATCAGCGCCTTCTGAAGAACAGCTAACTTACACTGCGGTCCTCAAACCGCCTGCCAGGCGTGGGAATTGTAGCGAACACGCTGTCATGGGGGAGGCTGTGATCAGTAGTGTACGATCCAGCTGATACATTTAGGAACCAGAGTTTGACAGTTTTTTCGACATTGTATCTTACGTTACATATAGGATGAAATAATTGACGGTAATGTGCCACGAGGAGACGCGCGGCCGCTCGCGGCGATGATGGTAGCCACACGACTTATGCAAGTCTTTCAAGCGATACTACGTATTGTAGTGATAGGGATAAAGTCGAAAATGGTTTTACAATAAAACTGCCGGGTGCTGCCACTTCCGTGGAAATCGAGCGTAATAAGAATAAAATTGTTATACGGTTAGCTAATGGAACATACTCTTATTATTTATACTCCTATTCCCACTTTTGGAATACTTATTATATATGTTTGGGCTGTAGACAAGACGATGGAAACTAATGTCCAGAACTAATCGAGTTTAAAAGACCGGAGCGCGGCTATGACAGCTTGAGTAGCTATATAGACTGCGTCATTACAGTCATATTGTCAACAAGATGGTTCGCATTGCAATGGTGATAATATAGTAGAATTTTTCAAAAGAGAGAGACATTGAATTATAAACACAATAATTAACCCTATTTTTTACTTTTCCGTATCACACTATTTTCCAGAACAGACTCATTATGCTCGGTATCGAATCGAATTGTACATCTATATCTGTACTAATATTATAAAGAGGAAAGATTTGTATTTTTGTATGCAACTAATAAACTTAACCACTGAACCGATTTGGATTAAATTTGGTATGGAAGTAATTTGAGACCCGGGGAAGGACATAGGATAGTTTTTATCCAACTGCGCAAAAAGAGGTTAATGGTTTTTCGCGATAACCGACAAACGCGCGGGTGGAGCTGCGGCCGGAAAGCTACTTGTGTTATAATTTGCATAAATCACAATGGACAAACATAAGCTCAGACATCACGACCAAGAATCAAGAAATAATATTATTTTCATTCTGAATTCGGAGGGTTGCGTTTATATTCTCTTTTAAAATGTTTATTTTATTGTTAAATAATAAGGATAAATATAGAATGGTAGAGTCGATAACAAAATAACGCTGCTGACTTGCCTGGGACTCCACGCGTAGGTAGTTATGGACCATAAGCGAGGATATTGAATAGTCTGTATTATTTTATTTATTTTTTTGCACAAATAAGTGTACAAGGAGGACTGTGATGCTATGTAGCATTTTCTACAAGGCATCCTGGATGTGCAAGAAAATGGTAGCGGTGCAGTAAAAGATAGTAAAGACAAAATTTGTATCGTACATTTATTAAATCATAGATAAGTATATTGTACATAAAATAATAGATATATACGTATATATATAAATATATTTTATTGTATATATATATATATATATATATATATATATATATATATATATATACATATATACAATATACAAACACACAAAGGTAAATTCTTAGAACTTAAGAATAATAAAATGGTTGATGACATAAACCAAATAGATACAGTTGCACCAGACGATGAGTTGTGTGAAGCTTGTATAAATGGGAAGCAGAGTAGACTCCCGTTTAATCGGGCTAAGAATAAAAATCATATTAAGCGACCATTATATGTCGTCCATACAGATGTGTGCGGCCCTATCACTCCTTCTTCTATTGACAACAAGAATTATTTTGTACTTTTTGTAGATGAGTTTACGCATTACTGCGTTACTTATTTATTAACACATAAATCAGACGTGTTCTCTGCTTTCAAAGATTTTGTTGCAAAAAGTGAGACAAAATTTAACTTGAAGTTAGCTAATTTATATTGCGATAATGGCGGGGAATACTTGTCTAGTGAGATGAAAAGCTATTGTGTTGAAAAAGGAATCGCTTATCATTTGACAGTTCTAAGAACTCCACAATTAAATGGTGTTTCAGAACGAATGGTTAGGACTATTACAGAGAAAGCTCGTTCTATGATAAACGGTGCTGGGTTAGAAAAAGTTTTCTGGGGTCAAGCAGTATTGACTGCTGTTTATCTCATTAATTTAACCCCAACTAAAGCATTAAAACTTTCTCAAACACCATTTGAGATGTGGCATAATAAAAAACCTCAAATTAAATACTTAAAGGTTTTTGGCTCAACAGTTTATGTACATGACAAAACTACTAAGGCAAAGTTTGACGTTAAATCATGGAAAGGAATACTAATGGGATATGAACCAAACGGTTACAAAGTTTGGAACCCAGATTGCGAAAAGTTTATTACTGTCAGAGATGTTATTGTTGATGAGGCTAATTTTCTTCGGTCCAGGTCTGCATTAAAACTGAAGGGAATAAGATGGTAAATTCTCGTGACAAAACTGATATGTCTAAATCAGTGTCAATAAAGTCTCGAATCACTGACAGTTCTAAATCAGACACGCCTAAGTCTGATGGACAAGAGAGTCCTAACAAAATTCGCAAAATAAACCATGATAATATAACCGCTTTGGAACATTTAGGTAATCCACGAACTGATAATTTCTTGAATGATTCTGTGAACGTTGATCAATCTCTAGGCTTGAGAAGGAGTGATAGGCTGAAAAGTCGTCCCCCTGTGTCATTGAAAATGACAATGATTATTTTATGTGTGCTCAGTCAATTGTATGCAAAATACCCAATTCGTTCGAAGAGATTAAAACTAGGGATGACAGAACTCAGTGGGAAATAGCGATAAGGGATGAATTAAATTCTCTGGCTGCGAACGATACGTGGACATTAGTACCTAGGCCGCCAAATAAAAATATTGTAGACTGTAAATGGATCTTTACTATTAAAAATGATGAATTTGGAAAACCTTTGAGATATAAAGCGCGTCTAGTTGCAAGAGGTTTTAGCCAACAATATTTAACAGACTATAATGAAACGTTTGCTCCAGTAGCAAGAATTGCTAGTTTCAGATTTATTATTTGTTTTGCAAATCAATTTAACTTGCTAGTTCATCATATGGACGTTAAAACCGCGTTTTTAAATGGAAAACTAAAAGAAGAGATATTTATGACTGTTCCTAAAGGCGTTATATGCAACCATAATCAAGTTTGCAAATTGAATAAGGCACTATACGGGCTCAAACAAGCAGCTAGGTGCTGGTTTGAGGTGTTTGAGCAATCACTTAAAGAAAAAGGCTTTCAAAATTCATCAGTTGATAGGTGCATTTATATGTTAAATAATGGCGATGTAAAAAAGAACATATATGTGGTACTATATGTTGATGATCTGGTCATAGCTTGTTCGGAAATAGAGAGAATGAATAAATTTAAAAAGTATATAATGAGTAAATTTAAGATGACCGATTTAAAAGAAATTAATTTATTTCTTGGGATAAAAATAACGAGAATAAATGATGTAATGACGTTAGATCAAAGCGCATACATAAAAACTATCTTAAATAAATTTAATATGCAGGATTGCAAACCTGTAAATACACCCTTAGAAACTAAAATAAACTATGAAGAATTAAACTCGGAAGAAAAATATAACGCACCATGCCGTAACGTTATAGGTTGTTTGATGTATGTAATGTTATGCACTCGTCCAGACTTAAGCACAAGTGTTAATATACTAAGTAGGTATACAAATAATAATAATAAAGAATTGTGGCAATGTCTGAAAAGGGTGCTGAGGTACTTAAAAGGCACAACTGATCTAAAATTGTGTTACAAAAGGTGTGACTATATCCATATTTTAACAGGATATGTAGATTCTAACTGGGGTGGTAATGATACAAAAGATAGAAAAAGTACAACCGGATATTTATTTAAATTATTTGACCGTTGTTCCATTACATGGAGTACAAAGAAGCAGATTTCAGTCGCAGCGTCCTCAACTGAGGCTGAATACATGGCATTGTATGAAGCTGTAAAAGAAGCATTGTGGCTTAAATCATTAGCAAATAGCATACACATTAATATTGTCGACCCTATTCTCATCTATGAAGACAATAATGGTTGTATAAGTATTGCAAACAACCCAACTAATCACAAACGGTCAAAACATATTGACATAAAATATCATTTTTCCAGGGAGCAGATTGAGAAAAATGTAATTAAATTAAATTACATACCTACAGATCAGCAGCTGGCGGATGTTTTAACCAAACCATTGCCTTCAATAACTTTTCAGGAAATGAGAAGAAAAATGGGTTTAGAATAAGATAACGATTGTCAAAATTCTTTTGATTTGTGATTAAGTAAATAATAGTTACATTTTTGGATGAAATGGTCTGATTAGGTTTTCCTGGGTTTCCCTAATCCACGCAGCAAATGTTGGAGGGGGCGTGTTGATTTATTTTATACTACATGCAAAAATGAATCGTTTGTCAATTGGTTGACTAGCTGTTTTGAAGCGCCATCTACAGTTTCGTTCTTCTTGTTGTACCTGTGGTAGGAGTCAGACGTATAACCTTCCTAGTGAAATTATAAGGATAATATACAGATATACTTTGAAATCCTTAAACAAGACGTTATTATTTCGGTCTATAATCCTCATATTATAATAATGTTTAGATGGATTAGTGAATTTACTAATATAAAAATTACGAATCTGTCGCTTAAATGCGTTTTTGGACGTAGCTTTTTGATATTCATTGGTACGAGTAATACGTTCCACGGCCTGATAAGGACAACTGAAAAGGATTTATCTGAGAAAGAAGTTTGGTGATGAAGGAAGGAGAGTAGCCGATTTTGGGCAGATCTAAGTTCACGGTTATGAGAGTCAGTTAAATATTGAAACATGTCCTTCAGATAATTTTGAGTGTTAGGAACATTTAGGATTGTGTACAAAAGACTTAGTGCTCTAGCACTTCTGCGCTCCCGAATCGGCAACCATTTGAGTTTTGCTCGAAAATCAGAGATGTGATCGAATTTCTTTAAATTAAAGATAAAACGGATACACGTATCAGGTGACGATCCAGTTTATTAAGGAGGTCTGTGTTAAGGTCAATAAAGCAAACATCAGTAGTCAATAATTTGTAGGAGTAGAGAGTTGACGAGATAAATTTTAGCAAAAGTGTGAAGTAATTTATTTTAGCTCTAACAATCCGGGCTCCCAAGATACAGGCCTGCCTTAGTTTGAGGCCCATTGGTAATGTTGACTGGATTTCAAAAATATAATTACGAGTATGTTAACGTTTGAACAAAATTTTGTAACATAACTGGTACAAACTACTTGCATATTTAAAGAAGACTAGTAGGTATAAATAAATTTATGGAAAGTATGAATGGGCCCGCGTGCAAAATACTGTTCTAATTTTCTGTCAACTTGAATATAAAGTACAGCAAATGTGCGAAATACGAATTCAAGATGGATATCAAGAATCTTTCTATCTAGGCCATCTCATTCATATGTATAGAGTTATAAAAATAATAATAAAGTAGAATAAGGATCTTTGACCTCGTTAGATAAGAGCTAATGGTCAAACATTAACGCTGTCCTTCGAAAACATAATGATAAATCTATAAATCGAGTCGTTAATGTAGCGTTAAAAAAACGTTAAAGATCTTTTAAATGCTAACGATAGCGTTTAAGATGAAATCTGTCTGATTGCTCTATACTAATACCATAGGAAAATAAAATATATTTCAATATTCATAACAAAAAAACAATCACGCATGTATTTACTGAAGGGAATATATACAAAAGGTCTAAACAGCTACAGTCTAACTAACTAGCAGTCTAAATCGCTAGATACATATTGGTACCATGCTGTAGGAGGCGACATTATTGCCACCGTCCGGAGACAGTTCCAGTCTTCGTTTAGCTCTGCTAAGTAAATGCTCAGCGAAGTTCAAGATAAGGTGAGACAAACGATAACGCAGTTTGATTTTGGCCTCAGAGCGATTGTGGCTTGAACGTCGCAGAGGGCAAAGTAGAAGGCAGTAGACCGCGCGGGAGGTCACCCATGCGATAGACTGACCAAATTAAATCTGCGGTGGGCGGTCCCTTGCATGACTGCACCAGGATGACCGTGAATAGAGGGAAAGGGAGAGGTGAGGAGCATTACATCTGTCCCCACTACAACTACATGACGACCACGACCGCTCTGTCAAGAGCGTAACGACTGAGAAGAAGTCCCTAGTCTAGAGAAATTGGCCCTTAGTTGATCGGAAAGTCTGAGCTTTAGTTTCATGTTCAGTTCATTTCAAAGCGCTCGTAGCGAAGTTTACTGACCCGTTCTCAACCGATCAGCAAAGTTAAGCAACGTCGCGCGTGGTCATGACTTGGATGGGTGACCGCGAGTGACATTACTACAAAGCGCTTCCGTGCTTCGGAGGGCACGTTACGCCGTCGGTCCCGGTTGTTGTCTTAGGATGGCAGTCGTTATAGCATGGTGGTAGGGCATTTTGCGAATGCCCGCCTAGCTAGCTACCACCCTCAAGTAGAAAATCTGTCGCCAAGCACCTAGCGGTGTGTTCCGGCAGCTACCCTTGAGAGCCAGTACTTCTAGGTTAGCCTGAACAACATCTTCGATCACATCACCACTTACCATCAGGAGAGATAGTGGTCAAAGGCTAAGCTTTTAAAAGCTTTCCAATAAACTACAAAACTATTACTGCAACTATACCATCTCACAACATGTAGAGCTGTCGCCGCACGCGTCCACATTCATGAACAACAATGTGCTTAATTTACGTATAGGCTTCGTACTTTCAAGTGAGGAATACAAATCAAAGTAAAAATAAGCATTACTCATGCCCTGCACCTTGTGAGTAATATGCACTTACAATGCATATTACTCACAAGGAACATCGTGAGACGCCATATTAAACAAAATCAATTCATTCCATGCAGCGACGCCATTTGCATGTTCCTCTATGTTTTACCTAATTACAAGAAAGCAACATAGAAACTTAATTAGTATGTGATTTTATCTCTTTCTCATGGACGGAATGTTTTATCAGTGCGCTAATTTTATTATTTCAATCAATTTTGTAATGAATTGTCAATACTATGGTGCGATGTCAATATCTGATGACTTGCTAGTTTTATTGTAGATGGGAAGGCAAAAGATATATACCGGCAACTTTATAACAATACCCGTCCCGGCCTTGCACGGGTATTTAACAAAAAATATAAATAGAAACAAACAAAAAGTATTAACTTATTAGGAACCGGCTAGGACCCGCGTTACATTTACCGGAAAGATTCCGACCAGTTTTGGCCTGTTTTGAAGTCCTTCGTCTGGGAGTCACGATTGCGCGAAGCGACGAGGAAAATATAACGCGGGTCCTAGCCGGTTCCTAATAAGTTAATATGGATAAAACTCGCGATAGTTTCCAAAACAAAAAGTAGTTATTGTGACAAATCTGTAATAGTTCGACATATGGTATTACGGATTTTTTTGTAGATATTGATGTCCTTTATAAAATTGTGTTACATCAATTTGCTCTGTTGTCAACAATTTCCGCAGCGTACGCGATATATAACGATTTTTTTGGTATTTTTTTCACACGTTGGGTTACATTATGTAAGTTTTCATACGGATCTCTAAGTTTTGATTATATTTTATAGGCTATGTTCATCATCAGGGATAGTGCAGGATTCTAATGGTGAAAGAATTTTTCAAATCGGTCCAGTAGTTTTTAAGTTTGTTCGTACGTACAAAATTACAAATCTGTCCTCTTTATAATATAAGTTTAGATTGGTAAGCAGCAGTTTGAGCAGAAAGTTGGATACTCTGGGCATTCGGCTATCTGTATATATCGATTTAGTTGTTTTGATCTGATAAAAGGAACAGGGGCAGGTATAGGTTGACAAATGTATTTAAAAATATGTCCTAGTTTTTAATTTACCCACTAAGTAAAAACTTTTTCACCTCTGTGTCAGCAGGATTGTCCACTGCTGAACACAGCCTCCCCCATTACGGAGGTTTTTCCATAACCCCCACGCTTGGCAGGCGTCTTGGGGATCGCAGTATAAGATAGCAGTATCTCAGAAGGCGCTGCTGCCCACCTTCAGGTATTTTATCCTTAGTCGCCTCTTACGACACCCACTGGTAGCAACGGCATCCCACGGGCATTACCAGCTTTTTTCACTTCAGAAGCTTGGAAAGGTTTTGTTTGTCATTCGAAATCTGCCTGTAAAAGTATTTTTTTAGGGTTCTGTAGACTACGCGGCGTATCCACCAGATATGTGCGAGGAAGATGAGCGGTACACTGAGAAAAATCTAAAGTCAAAAGCGCCCTAATGACGGCCAATTTATATGGTATAAGGCGAAAAACCGATCAAACGTAAATACGAATAAAAATGCCTTCCGACTAGAAGGCGTGAAACGAGGTCAGTGTAGGCGAATGTTTCTTTTCGTCTTCATTTAAGGTGTATTTTGTGGTCTTTCTAAAATATTGACTTTTCGATGAGGCTGATTAAGTCGTACGTTATAGTGATAATCACCGTATATAAACCGCCGTAAAAGTAAGGTATATTTTATGGTCAATACTGCAATTATTATCGTATAACAGAGGAAGAGGTGAGATAGTGGTCAAAGGCTAACCTATCAGGCATAAAAAAAAAACGTATAAGAAATGTTTTATTTATGTTTTTTTTGCTCTATCGTGAAAATGAACGTCGTACAAGCGTCAAACTTGATAAGATTATAGTGCAGTATTTATCGTAAAACAGCAAATATTATATCCGAATTTTACGCTTGTGTATGCATCACACTCGGTATGCTATAGTAAAATAACTAAAGTATATCTACAAATAATTAATGCCAAATAAGTGCGGTAGGAATAATATAGTCCCGCTAAAGACCTCGAACTCTACGTATTAAAATAATAAAACATTTAACTACAATTGGTACTATATTATATATAAGCTGTTTTTATTGCACTTACGTGACTTACTATTTATCTCGCTTTAGTAAGGTGAACAATTTTGTGTTTCGCTTGGCAACAAAGTTATTTTGCATCTGATACAATTGAAACCAAGTTCAAGATTTTATTCATGAACGAGCGAATTACAGGTTAATTCGTTTACGAAAAATTTCGTAAAAATATCAACTTTAAATACATTGAGTTTTCTCAGGTCCAATTATACAGGTAAGACTCAATTAATACTTTCAATTAACTTGTGTAATAACAACTTTGAAGCCTTGCATAACAAATATCTATTTATTATTATCTTACCCCAATAATTAGTAATGATCAGTTTTCGTATTGGAAGCAAAGACGAAAGCCTAAACATTTTTTTTCTGATATAATAACTACATTATCATATCTATGAGTGAATGATATAAAATATCTTTCAGATAATTATTTATTACTGTAATGTGATACTGTCAGCAATTGTATATTAGATATTTTCTTCCCTGAAAGTTCTGTCCTCTTAAGATTGGAATTGGAAACTCGATATTTGAACCTAAGAACGTCTCAACTCTTGAAAAAGAACCAAAGTAAATAACGTTCGGCTGAAAGAGTCGAAATTCGTTTACAAGAAATTTCGTGTCCATAATTTGTCAACATCAAGTATTAAGTCCATAAAGAATTAAGTTTTCTCAGGCCCAATTTTACATGTAGGGCTTAATTAAGGCGCGGGTCGCTCTATACTATAAACCATTCAAAAATGTAATAGCCTTTGTCACCATAGAGATGTCCAATGATGTAGCAGCATTTTAAATTTATTCTGGTAGTTACTTTTACGAAATGTGACGTCATGCATAAAAGAAAACAAAATATCCAAGGATGGCAGCTCTTTCATCGCCTCTTAAAACTCCTTCACATTGATTCAAATAGAATAAGGAAGTTGTATGTGACTCTGATATCACGACAATATAATGTGAAGAAAATTTTACATAGCTACACTTCGATTGTATACGTTTTAATTAATGAAAGCATAATGAATACAGGGAAGAGAAGCATGTCATCATCATCATCATCAGCCGGAAGACGTCCACTGTTGAACAAAGGCCTCCCCCATATAACGCCATAAAGAACGGCTATTAGCCACTTGTAACCACTGGCTACCCGCGACTTTCACGATGTCATCAGTCCACCTGGTGGGGGGCCTACCAACTTTACGTCTTCCGGTGTAGTGTGGTAACCACTCGAGAACCTTTCTACCCCATCGGTTATCAGTTCGTCGAGCAATGTGGCCCGCCCATCGCCACTTCAACTTGCTAATTCTGAGAGCTATGTCGGTGACTTTGGATCTTTGGCGAATATCCACGTTCCGGATTTTATCACGCAAAGAAACTCCGAGCATAGCTCTCTCCATAGCTCGTTGAGCGACTCTGAGCTTGTCTATAAGTGCCACAGTTAGGGAGCACGTCTCAGTGCCATAAGTCATCACTGGCAACACACACTGATTGAAGACTTTGGTCTTCAGGCTCTGCGGGATCTTCCACGAGAAGAAGTCGCGTAACTTCCCGAACGCTGCCCATCCGAGTTGGATTCTTTGGGCGACCTCTTTGTCGAAGTTGGACCTACCTAACTGGACAGTCTGTCCCAGGTATATATAATGGTCAACAACTTCGAGCGTATCGTTCCCAACAACTACAGGTACGGGTGCAACATGGACATTAGACATAATTTTCGTCTTGTCCATGTTCATTTTAAGACCCACCTGTTGGGAAACTCTACTGAGGTCGCTGAGCATTGTGCTGAACATTGTGTAGAGAAGCATGTAGTAGACGCATATACATACACTACTGAGGCTCAATCTGGAGACGTTGCCTGATTCCACATCACCATCTTCGGTCACCAGGTATGGGTGCCGTTTCTCCCGTTTTTTATAAGTTCAATGCTCACACAGAAAGATATATAGAGACGGTACAATTCTAGACGGCCTTCAAAGGGGATTTACTTACAGGCCTAGAGTAGTACAGAATCGTACCTGTATACCTACAATCAGAATCGTTTCACCCGTCAAACTCTTAGCTTAATTGTACCCGTCTTCCATCAAACTTTAATGATTAACGAAGCCCAATAAACATGTTTGAATTATTTATTCGAGCCACATACTTGGCTGGGAGCAGGTGTGACCACCGACTAGTTTCCAATCGACTAGTTTCTGGCATTAGCGAAATTCGAGCCGTTATAAAACTGTTCCTATAACCTACATTCGGAATACTGAAGCACATGAATATATTTAACTGATGAGGTTAATGCGTGCGAAATGCGATATAAATGATTCATTTGGAAAATAGATACATATTTCATTGGTGATATCATGATTAGCGAAAATTATGTGGCATATACAACTGTTTCGTTTTTGAGAAGCTTTTATGAGGTCTACCTATGAGTATATTCCAGTAGTAACAGAATCCTATGAACTTAATTATACCCAGTTTTTTGGTATGCCATCACGCACGCTTAAATCATTTCTTTATTCATAAAGGAACCGTGGCAATCATGTTTTGGGGACAGTACAATAATATTTATGTTGCCGTTAATGATTTTTACTTTTAAAACAAACAGCTAGTAAATAAAATACAATACATATTATCTGTAATACTTATGCCTAATTAAAAGTTTTCACATATATGTCACTAGATGTATTATCAAATTCTACATAGTTGTCAGACTCGTACAGAACTGAGGGTACTACTTGACAATTATAGATAAGATTTTAAAATAGGATATTCTTACTGAAGTTGTGTTAACTTTAGCTCACTGTAAGCATGTAACATGTCTTATCATTTTCTATGAAAATTGTATCCGATGGATGGTAGAAAGGATGCGTGTCGGGGAAATTGCTAGATACCCATCGAGTTTTGAGCTCGTTAAAATTGTCATAATGCGCGTTTTACACCTGGTAGGTTATTACGTGTTTGGAAGTATGCGATTGAAGCCGTTAACCTAGACATATAATTTAAATTTATCACAGAAAGCGTTAGAATATAAGAAGTTGTTATTCTATTCTACCTACTTTAGTCTGCCTCTTTGGAGACATAAAAGATAAATACGATATGCCTTTTTTGTGATACTTCACGAGTCATCTTGGAAAGCGCCCAAGCTTAGTTATTTCATAAATTCGGATGTATGTATGCCGGATGTTCTTATATCCGGATACGAACAAGTCGTAACAGAATTTGTCATGGCGGGACATACCTAAATCGCATTCTTTACACATGTATGTACCTACTTATGTAAAGAATGTCATTTTGTTTAGACAAAATTCAATATGAATTCGTGTTCATGTATTGATATTACCCCAATTAACTTCCAAAATACATTTCAAAGTGTGTAGTTAGTAAGTAAGTAGTTAGCTTATGTAAATGAGTGATATAAGAATATTGTAATAACATTTAAAAGTCTTTAAATATTTAGATACGGAACCGAATTTAAAACCATCGTACTTACAATAAAAATGATGATTAATAACAACTATTGGTATATCAATATTAAGTAAAAAAAAATAATACATATACCCAAATATAATAAAAAAACATTATATTTGTAAATTTACTGGTGTACCTCTATTTCGCATGGTGGTAGGGCATTTTGAATGACTGCTTGCTTAGCTACCACTCTCAAATAGAAAATCTGTTGCCATGCACTATAAGGTGCGGTACGTTCCGGCAACTTTCTTGTGAGCTGAACAATATATTCGACCGCATCTTCACTTACTATTATGTGATATATTGATCGAAAGCTAGCTTATCATATCAAATACATATAATAAACATTAAAAAAAAAATAAAAAAAAAATTATTGGAATTATAAAGTAATTAAAAATTTTTTGACTTTAAAAGTATTCCAATGACGGCACAGGTGTTTTTTATGACTTTTTTTTAATACTAGTATAAAACTACTTATAAATCTCCCGTACGCATTATTTTACTAAACTAAAGAATTATGTTTAATCCAGGACAAATTATATTTTGTCCCTTGCAGTTAAAATAAATAAGCATAGTAGCATACAATCAGATATCTTTCTGCCGATAGGATCTTTACACCGGATGTAACAATTTAGCGACATATGGAAATAACGACAGTTTTACAACACAAAAAGGTCGTACATACTTTAACGTGTTTGTTTTTACTTTCCTCGCTGTAAGTTTTCACCGATTTGTTCGTCCTTATCTCAAAGCGGTCACCGGAGCGGCGCGGTGGTTTATATGCGTGAAGCGCTTTGCTTTGCATTTTGTGACTTGCTAAGTTACTTCTAAAAGTTAGTAGAATTGGCTATAAAACATTGTAGGTAATAAAATCCTATATTATTTATTACTAAGGCTATGTTTATTTGCTTACTAACTGAGAGACACATACTTCTTCTTCTTGTCTTGTCCCATGCGAAGTGGGTTGGAAAATAAAGGTGCGAGTACCTATACTTGTTCCAGTCAGTTGTTTACTTCCAAATTTGGCACTAATATCCCTATTCATGAAGAATATCCATATGCCATACCTTCTTTTAGTGTTCTTGTAGTGTTTTAATCCCCACGCTTGGCAGGCGGCTTGGGGATCGCAGTGTAAGATTGCAGTTCTTTAGAAGGTGCTGCTGCCCACCTTCCAGTATTTTTTCCCTTAGTCGCCTCTTACGACACCCACGGGATGATATGGGGAGGCGCAATTCTAACCCGGCACCACACGGGGGATTCATCTACTGAATTAGGAACAATAATTTCGTACATATTTTTCTGTATTTGGAACATTAGGTTTAGATTCAAATTCAATGCACGACAGGATTTTTAACCCGGCGAGGATGTGGTAGGGTCAATTTGACCCTGCTCATTTTGTTTGATGTACAGTTTTTTTACCTGCAGTCGCATGCTGTCGAGTTTATCAGTAGCTGTAGTCAATAAAATACCCTCCCTTTTTCCCACCTCCACTTAGCCGGGTGCAACACGTGCAAGCAGGTAAACGTACGCAAACTCAAATAGGGCAATTATGACCCATATATAGAGATGATTAGTAGCCTAAAAGACTGGATAATCACTGATTTTGTGATAAAACATGATATATCATATAAATTCCTACCAAAAATTACCAATTACTTGTAATAATATTTGTATGTGTTGTTTTTTTTAATGTATGGCAGAGTCCTGCTAAAGTTGATTAAAATAAGACTTTTTGTTAAATTGAAATAATGAAACATTTTATACGCATAATAGTGTTTCTTTTCATGAAAATCCTTATATAAATAACTAATGCGTAAGTTAACTTCCTATCCTATGTTAAAAATTGCAATGAATACTTTTAAAATATGAATTAAATACAGGGTCATCAAGACCCTCCACATCCTCGATGTACCCTTTTTGTACCACATCCTCGCCGGGTTAAGGATACCTAAGAATTCTGTGACATGACCTATTTCATTTGCGAAATGTATATTTTAAGCACTAAATTCCAGTACACAGTGATATGTTTTTTTTGTTTTCCAAATATGCACCGCAGGCCAAACTTTGTCCCAGGAACCAGTGACCTTTGTCACACAGAAATTGCTAGCTAAGTAGTAATTACTTATGTCGGCTCTAAATCTTTCATAGCCCTTCTGCTAACACCACGGAATAACAAAACTGCAACACGGCATCTCTGGCGAATCTAAATTAGTGTGCGCTAAGAATCACAATCGCTTCTTTAGCACTCTCACGTCTGTACACACTTTCTTAGCATTCCATTCATACGTGACCACTGACAATGCTACTAAAAATAGGAAACATACCTGTGCACTTCAGATGTATCCTACTTCCTAAATAAGAAGGAAATTTTCATCATCTTCGTTCCTTTCCTTATCCTATTTAAATGGGGTTGGCACAAAGCTCCCCATTAAGGTGGATTTTGCCATAATTTTTTTGGTGCTTATATACTGTACTGTATTAGCCGGATTGTCCACTGCTGAATACAGCATGAAGGGGGGGCGGGCGGGTACGCTTGGCAGGCGTCTCGGGGATCGCAATGTGACATATCAGTCCGTCAGAAAGCGCTGCCCATCTGGTGTGTTACTCTTAGTCTCCTCTTACGACACCCACGGTTAGAAATGGGGGCCGGTCAAAGCTCATCAGCAATAATAATAAAAACTAGATTAATTTGAATTCCTATAATAAAATGCCCCCCACTAGGTGGACTGACGACATCTTATAAGTCGCGGGTAGCCAATAGTTACAAATAGCTAATAGCCCTTCCTTGTGGCACTCTATTGTGGAGGAGAGAATTTGTTCAACAGCGGACGTCTTCTGGATGATGATGATGATGATGAACAACATAGTAATTGACAATTAATCTCATAAGCAATTAAACATTTCCTCAAATTAAAAAAGATTTTTTTATTTTGATGTGAAATTATATGAAGTAAAAATATTATACGTAAAACGAGCTCATAAATTATTACAAAGCGCTGAAAATCCTGTAGACGATAAACGGCCGGATATTGTGGATTTAGGTACTCCTTTAAAACTTTATTATCTGGCGGTGTAGCCTTATAGAAGGAATATTGGGAAATTTTGTGCGTACCTTTACCTAAGAGAAATTTAAGGTACATAGAGACAGAGACAAATCAAGGTAACTATAAATAAGTGAATAAAGAATGAACTTAGTAATGGGACCCTATTACTAAGCCTCGGATGTTTGGCCCACCGTCCGTACGACCTGTAAAGGGCTGTATATTGGAAACTGTAATAGCTAACCCGTTGAATTTTTACGGAATATGTGACAGTATAAAGGATTGTCTACTAATAATAAAAACAAAAAGTTAAAGTAAAAGGAGGGCCTACTCCTTACTTGCCTGTGGGGTGCCGGACTAGAATGCCATCCTCTATTCATGAGTGCCTTTAGAGGCGACTAACGCTTGTTACACTTAGTCCCCTTACTCACCAGAAGGTGGGTAGCAGCGCTTTCTGAGGAACTGATATCTCAGACTGCGATCCTCAAGACAAGCGTGGGGGTCATGGCAAACCCCCACATAATGGGAAAGGCTGTATTCAGCAGTGGACAATTCGGCTGATACAGTACGGTACCGTATAACAACACTCTCAACTTGGGGAGTTCGGAACTGATTGCCACAGTATAACAGAGTTGTAAATGTTGCAAACAATCAAGGCGATGATGGTTCAAGCCGAGGTCCCTACCGCAGTGGTGATATTGAGCCGATCTTCAACTCCTCTATTTGTAGAATTTTAGGTACCGGCAGATGACGGAGATAAAAAGCGCTTCACGCCTTCACCCCTCGCCTCACAAGGTGAAGCTGCAGAATGTCGCAGCGGCAGGAAGATTCCCAATATACCTACCAGAAGTACAGTCATAAATTTTAAATTAAAAAAACTAACCAAGCGCGAGTCGACCCTAGCTCTATTTGGTTCCGGCATAGGAACAGCATAGCATGGATGCTGTATGGATACAGCAATAGCTTCAAAACTACATTCTTAACTAGTTTAGTCACAGAATAAAAAGGGGCAAGTGTAGTTTTTGAGATAGTCTTAAATTGACACCACCTGTTTGTATTTTAAACACATTACAATTATATTTGAACACTATTCAATAAATTTTAGCCAATGACGCACAACATGTTAGGATGAAAATAGATTTTTTTGCTACTTCACATGTACTAGACTCCTTGAAAATATATTAAATTGAATTTCTAGTCAAATATTCATGCATTTTTGAGTCAAAGTTCTACACAAAATGTGAAATTGCAGGTTTGTCAATACTCATTTCATTTACTGGCTAAAGACCTGAGACAGACCGAGAGTGGTCTTGCCCGTTGGGTACGGAACCCTAAAAAAAGATGGGCCCTACAGATGTTTCGCCTTCCTTCATGGAAATCGATATAGAATCATTTTTGAGAACGCGATTACAAATCATGCTCGTTTAGTATAGAGGATTAGTAGGGATTCTCATCACGTTCTCAAAGAAGTGTCTATTACAAATAAGCAACGTTCTAAATTGCACCAATAAATAAAACTCCAACTAATATTGTTTTAATAGGAGGCGACAAACGAGCCCCCATTTAACTTGAAGCTTGGATCCGGCCTGTCTAGTACACCGTATTCAGGTTAAGGTAACGTCCAGTGTAAGTTGAGCTATCATTCCTCCCATGTAAAAGGAGAAGAGTGTGTAACGCATTTTGTTTATGGAAGATTGGTATTTGTAAAGCTTTTGTTTGAGGTTTAATAAAAAAGTAAAATGGTAAAAAATAAACCCTGTACAAACTGATTCATTACGTTTTCAGTGCTTTAGTCCCTACAAATTTTTCGCTTAAATTTTATCGCCAAGTTCGCCAAGGTTTAGATGAAAGCAAAAGTGTTTGTAAAATTGTTTGGCATTCGCGTGGACGATATCGTCCATTTATGAATGAAGATCTATGTTCTCGTTACAGTAAGATACTCACCTACGAATAAATAATGTAATACTCACGGATGCCAAAGCAGTGATGGCTCAGCGGCATTGGCTATGGACTGCCGCGCAGCATGCCCTTGGTTCGAATCCCGCCGCGGGCTTGAGCTTCACCGCATGGTGGAAGGACATTTTGTGAATGCTCGTCTGGCTAGCGACCACCCTTAAGTAAGAAAATCTGTCGCCAAGCACCTAACGGAACACATTCCGGTAGCATTCCTTGAGAGCCAGTGAAAGTACAGGCACATGAGACTTAACAACTATATGTCTCAAGGTGACGGGCGCAATGCAATTCGTGACTTGTGACGAACTGCATCTGTTTTAGGCAGAGGTTTGTAACCGATCTAAAAATATCGGTTAACTTAATAATTAAAAATTTCACTAAATACTAATTTAAATCAGCGCGCCATCTGTAGGCAAACGACCAAACGTCTATCTAAATTCCATCTGAATTTAGAAAGAACCTAGGTTAACCTTAACTACCGCGCGCTGAGGTAGTTCAGCGACTCACCAATAGAGGTCGCGCATAACAATCACAAATGTCAATCGAGTCTGTCAGAAAATACCATGATGGTGGTTTTTGAGTTCCGCTAGAGGAACGTTGCATTTTAAATATTTTCAAAATCAAGTGCAGTCATTGGCTTTGCGACGCCAACGGTTTTGGAGGCTTTTTTCGTTACCATATATGGTAATGAAATTCGCCCCCGACATCCGCCCAACTTGATGTCTTTCCTCAACGAGGAATCGCGATGACTTTGACCCCAGCCATCCTCTGTGCAACTACTACTAAAGACTCAGTTTAACTACATCTACAAATCCTAAACTACTTACAAGCCCCAAAATCTGGGGTTCAAGTACAAGGCTGAACTACCAGTACGAGACGGAGAACTTTCCGTACGAAGCTACACACTACTTCTGAACTCCGGCCGTCCTCTGACCTCCAGCACCGACCGCGGCCAAACGTCTCTACAGCATCTAGCTGGGACATTCTACCAGCGCGGCGGTGTGGAGCCGAGCCCTGCACGGCAGACCTGCTGCTGAGCATCAACTCGGATACTAGCGGACCGGAGCTAAGTCCTTAAACAAGGAAGCTTGCCAAATTGATAAACCTGTCTGAGATCCACGACCCTTTCTATTCATTATACTTATATTCTAATCTCTCTCTTGTTTCTTTTTCTATGCTCCCTACTACCAACCTTAGGTAGGCAGGTGACAGGTTAGCTCGCTTAACATCAGGTGGCCCTCAAGCTTGTTCCGTCACTACAACCTTTTAAAAAAAGGATTAAATGCATAACCGATGCACAGATTTCAAATTCAGGACTAGATTTCCAGTTATGTCCTGGAATGCAATGTGAAGTCGAGGGCAGAAGCCAGTAAAACAACTTAATTTTCCAATATAAAAATTGGTAATAAAAGGTAGGTAATGAAGTTTTCTAATAAACCATAAATTTATCAAATTATCATCATGCGAGTATGTAATATGGCTGCTAGAAAGTTTTCAGTTTCTCTAATCACATTTTCTTTAATTGTTATTTCATTGTGTTATTACATATCACATTGTTCATTTAATTCTTTTGTAGTAGAGTGTTAAGATTCCAGATTGCCCAGGCAGGCATGCAAGGCAGAGTCCTCCACCCGGACAATCTGTTTTGAATACTTAACCGGGCCGGCAGATTCACCGGGCTGAAATAAAAAACACGAAATACACAAGCAAACAATTAGTATAGTATATGGAACTTACGTACCATACATGAAGTTTCGTCAATTTGGACGAACCAGGCTCAGTTTTCCATTGCCTGACGTCGGGTTGAGGGTTGATATTTTTTTCACAGAGAGGTTACATTATTATAAGCACACACGCAAAGTTTCAAAATCAGAAAATGCGTAGTTTTTGAGAAAAAAAATATTGAAAATTAATTATTTTGCAATATTAATGCTAAATAATATAGAATTCTCGCCAATGAACGTTTCGTTTTATGAACGGTTAAAGGCGTATTCCACTTGACGCTAATTTCGATATTGTCGATAATTTTGCGTCTATGGTTCCACATTTAATATGAACCATAGATACAAAATGTGGTAAAAATAATCGAAAATAACGGCGATAATAATTGGCGTCAAGTGGAATTCGTTCGGTAACGTTTTGTATTAAAAAAACAGGTTAGGTTAGGTTGAAACTGCGACAACACAACGCGCGAGCCGAGCGAGCGTAGCGAGCGTGCCGCGGCAGCGGCCGGCGAAGCGCTAAAAAATCTGTTACACATCCAACAAAACAATAAATTTGATCAGTGAAGTGTTACAAAAAGTGAGGTGATGATTTTATAAATATATGCATAACTCGAAAACTATGCATTACCTTGTAATAAAAGTGGTGGGAAAGGGAAGAGATGACCCTCCCCTTCCACTGCCCTCCTTAATGGCAATCCATTTTAAAATTATTATTTTAATTTTAATCCAGAAAATGAGGAAAATTTAAAATAAGTAAAAAAAGGGGGGGATGCGGGACTTTTCCTTTGAAGAGGGGGGAGTGGTACCCCTCCCCCCTCTCCCCACCCCCTCTACCCCCTGGATTCGACGGCCGTCAATGGAAAGTCGTACCGTCGAACAAAGCGGTTTTCAAAAAGCAACACAACACAAAAACATTAATTTAAATACCGCTGACCCAAATCGATCCTCAACTTTTCCAAAAAAAACAGCTACCCAGCCAAAGCAAAAGGTTCCAGTTATTTCACACACAAAAATTCCATAGATCACAAAAGGACGACTAGCAAAGCGGTGTGTTCCAATTGCCCGCGAAATTGATCGGTCCGAACATAAAGTAATAGCATATATTTTACAGCGTGTATAAAGTTTTAGACAAGTTGTTAGACAGTTAAATTCGCGGTGTGTCGAAGTCTCTTTCCATTTCTCCCGCTCTGTTTCTGATCGTCGTAGTAGGTAGCCTGTGACGTGGTTTCACGGTTATTTCTGTAAGCGTAGATATACACACGTGTGAGACGAATTACTTAGCATTCCATGGATTCACCGTGCGGGTGCCGGGTCCATAGCGTTGCAGAGGAAGAGGCTAGAGGGGCCTGGGACTTGCAACCCAGGAGTAAGGTTAAGGGGCCCCTTTATGATATATCAATGCTCCCCTTCACCGCTCGAGCCTCCTCCCCTACCTAACTAAATTTGATAAGATCCTACTAATGCCGCCTTAGATACACGTTCTAGGTTGGAAGTCACGGTTGTTCTTGGTAGGCCAAGGTCTGTAAGTAGGTTATATAGGGATTTCACTGGTATACCCCTTGCTCCAACTTCTACAGCATATAAACTAACCACATAACCGTTTTTGGTTAATTTATTTGCAAGGTCATAATATCCTATGAATAAATATGTAAACAAATGTAAATCTCATACAGTTACCGCTTTGATTTGGGACTCATCAAGTTCACAATTAACAAAACATGCACAATCTTCCGAAGCAAAAATTCAATTAGATTTAATAGTTGATTTGGCGCTTAGAAATGATCGGATTGGTCGCGTCAAGGTAATGTTGTTGCGCCTTACGGTACACTTTTTAAAAGACGCGCACCGCGGTATAGTTTGAGTTCTGCTGTTTTTGAATAAATTATTATACAGAGAGGGACAAGTTACATTTTCCATTGAAGTTACACATTTGTGTTAATAAGCTTTCTTTCGTTTTTTATCCCAACTTATAGTGATTTTCACCATCGCTGCCTCTTTTTCACTCCTATGCAGTCTGATAGTGATGGAAATTCAGCATTTGGCATTTCTTAAGGCACCCGTTGCGTAACAAGGGAAGGAAATTAGATTTCCGTTAGAGAAAACAAATTTTATGCTCTAAAAATTTGTCAATCTGATTTTCGGTTAGCATGCGATAGGCAACTTCATTATCAATAAGCAAATTATGAAAAGATTGAGTCTAGTAGTTTGTGCTCTAAAAAATTGTATTTGTAATGTACATTCTTTGCTTTGCAAGCGATTGTGTTTGTTTTATGTATAAATCATAATTTCTTAAATAAATTTTAAATTGTACAATTTCTTAGAATATTATTGATAATATTAAAATAGTTATGTTTTTTTTTAGTAATATATGTTTTGTTTTTCAAATGATAGAGGTAAACAACACCTGCCCGCATCAATTTCGTCGTTTCGACGGGTTTCGTGATTCATGTTGGATGTTCGGTATAGTTAACTTTTGTAACGGCTACTATTCTACAAATAACCATCGAGTAAAACTCTAAATAGCGCATTTAATTCAAATAAAAGTTAGAGGTATGGTTAGAGCATGCCCCGGCTAAAGGGGCGGATGGACGCGGGTTCGAATCCCGCACATGACTTAAATTTTTCCTATCGTATATTTGTAATTTTGTAATCAAATAAAAGTGTTACAATTGTGTATCAATCCATTCGAAATATAAAGTTCAAGTACTTATCTGAAATCAAGTTTAGATATATTTCAATTGTCTGTCCAAATCGTATCAAAATTTAATATTTCCAAACAATAATAAACGTTAACAGTTTTGTTAATGCTATGTTTAAGCTACCATCCCATTCTTGTTTTTTTTTATGAGAGTTGCTTGGCTAACGTATAGTGTAAATTGTTCAAGGCAAGGTTTGTGTTTAATTGTTTTAATACAAACCATAATAATAGATTTTATTTTACATTGTTCCGTCTTAAAAATCCAATCCGCCTTTTAATATGTGAGGAAAAAACAAAGCTATCAACGTGCAAAAAGGCTCTAAAACGATTTCAAAAGTTTAAAAAACACGTCTGCCGTGAACTCTTGTTATTATAGACTTACCAAATGGACCGTACCCTGCCTCATCATAAGGGTAAGAGGATCAATACTACCGCTGAGGGGAGATAAATTGGTCAAGGGCAACTTCGCAACCCATATTTAAGGATCGGCCGATAAAATAGTAAGCATTTTCCCTATCTTTTTACGATACGCCGACGAGTACTTTGAGTGGGAAAGAAAGGTATTCACAACATTGAAATTATAGTCGATAGAAGGAGGTAAAATGAAAAACTGTATCTACTTATTAGGCTTAATGCACAAAGTGTGGGATGAAATCATAAAGAATTAGGTTAAGTTGTATAGTAATTGTACAACTTTATATTCGATGTCGTATGTTATATGTCTCAAATACTTTGCAGTAACCATCGATCGCTGCAAAGTATCAGTAGGGATGGCAATAACAGGTAGGCTAAGTTATAATATCGCATATAAGTTTAAAGTTGTTGAATTAGGTACTATATAGTATGTCAATAAAACCTAAGATTGACATTTTTGAATTAATGCCTGCGAAGAGAATTAAAATTGCATTTTTTTATTTATTTTTTTGTCCTTTATATGTATGTTTTTATTAATTTCCTCTTTACGTGATTAAATAATGGTAACAAAGATAAATTTGGGCTTTGACTCACTCACCACGATAGACCATTGGCAGAGCATGTCCTGGCTCTAGAGACGGATGGCCACGGGTTTTTTGAATCTCACTCGTGTTAAAATTTCGTCCATAAATCGTCAAAAACGTAAAAATATATTAAACTTTGTATAGCTTTGCCATCGAGAGTAAAAAAGTGCCATTTGTTTCATCAATGGTACGAGCTACTACTCTTTATATTTAATAAAGAAAAGTTTTAGCGGTTAGACAAGTATTTAACCGCTATCTCACCCTCAGATCAGGAAACAAGGGAGATAAGTAATGGAGGCGTGGCACCTGCGAACGCATCTGGCCAAAATCAGGCTTGATTGTAAGAAAACTACTCCGCGCTTAGTACAAATCAACAAACGAATCAGTTCTTCCGAGAACGCAATGGATCAGTGTTTTAATAGCTGTATCTGTGAGTGTAACTAGTTACCGTAGCTACAGGCTGAAACGCAACCCTTTTTTGCATGCGTGTGTTAGAATCATATATTTGTTAAGCTTCAATTAGCTTAAGTAAATAAGGTACGAGAAGTTACTCATTATGTAATTGTAAAATATTCTAAAACTTGTTGATATTTGTAATTTTTAATAACCGCCACACTGAAATCCTACATAATCTGTACTGTCTTATTTCGGGTTGGCTGATACGTTGTGGCGGGAACTTTCATGTCTCTGATTGGTTGTGCTAAATATGGTGGGAACTTTAATGTATATGCGACAGACACTTGGCGCCAGTTATTGCTATAAAACCAATGTTTCAATTTGCTGAGCTCTTTTTTATTTCTTCACAAGTGACTGCTGCATCGAGACTTATTAAGTTAAGTGCTGTACTATTTTATTTAATGTAACATAACTGATATTCACGTGTTGTATGTGGGTCTATGTTTGTTGGCTTTTAAAATGGTTTGCCCTTTTTATTATATTATCGTTGTGAAATGTGACTATACAATATTACCTTTGAAGTAATCCATGTGACCCTAATGATGTATTATTCTTATTAAAGTGTTCTATGTGTTCCTATAAACGTTGTGTTTTTGAAGTATCCTTATGATTCCCTTTTGTGTAGAAAACCTAGTAAGTGGGATAGTTAAGTGCTGAACTAGTAGTACTCATTTACTTTACCTTAAGCTAGGACTAGATTATGGCATCACCGCCTGACAAACATCTTATAATTTAATGAGCCTACATTACAGATTAAATAAATGCTCTCTATCTTGACAAATCTCACATCAGAAGTGGGATCACTCAGATTGCCTACCTTCATTTTTTTAATCACTTTTATTAGTTTCAGAATCGATGCAACTACTCTCAAAGACTTGGACGCCGCGGGTTGCGAAGCCGCGGCTGCAACCTGGCGACAGATGACAACACCGTGTTCCCAGTTTTCGTATCTGCTACTAGCGGCAGTGGAACGCCGCAGTTTGCGAAGCCGTCGCTGCAACCTGGCAACAGGATGACGACACCGTGTTGCGAGTTATCGAATACTAGCGGCAGTGGCACCGAGTTTTTATTCACTGACATCGGTATATTGGCGAAATAATTCATCTGGACAAGTATTATAACAGTGGCAAAAGCAGGTAAAGCCCTCCAAAGGGTCTGTTTTATAATTATTACAATCCTGTAACCGTGTAGTGGCAATGTGAAGAATAACCTCGTCGAAAATTTTCTCAATGTTGTAACGTTTAAATCTGAAACTGACGGTTCTTACTGCATATATCCCTCAAGATAAAGGTGCTTTCACTAAACCTTATTGAATTAGTGTTTGCTAGCATATGTAATGGAAGTTTATGAAACTTGTTATGTCATTGTGTATTTTTTTATATTATTTACACTAATAAGTACATATTATAACGACGAACGTAATTAGATTTCTTCAAAGTCAAACTATGTTCTCATTTTATATAGTGATTATTGGTATTAATTGAGAATACATTTCTATAAACCTAGAAACCTAAATGTGGAAACGCATATCGAACAATAAATAGCAAAGTTACAACCATATCTGAACTAATGTCGCTGTTACCTTGTGCTTGAAATGTTCTTCTTATATGAAACCGATCCTTAAAACATTGTGACTTTTGAAATGCTTTTGAACATATGAGAATATCTTATGGGCATAAAATACAAATTCTATAAAACTAGTCATGACAAAGTATATGGCATATATTTACTTATGCTTATACTTGATATTTGTAAAAGCAGTTTGGGTCCTAAGCAAGGGTTATTTTATCCTATAAAGAAAACTCCTTAACTGTTTCACACTAATCAACTCGATTGTATTATAGCATTTTGAATCGATTGTATAATATAGGATTTTGAACGATTGTATAATATAGTAACTGGCGATGGGTAGAAATGTTTTAATTGTTGGTTTCGCAAAGTATTGTTTATTAAATCCACTTTAAACTTTGAATTCTTATACATAGGTTGTCTTATCCTACATATATACGAAGATAACCTATGACAAATGTTAGCACTTAGCATCCCTTCAGAAGTCATTACTGACTGTCACGCAAACTTTGGCTCAAACCATAATCGATCTCTTTTTCGGAAATTACTAATTGACAAACATATGATTGTTACTGGAACACTTTGAAGTAACGGTTAGATGGAACGGTATGTCTATATTAGGTAGAATGTTCTATACATTGTCAGATTGGCCGAACGGATTCTGGAATGTTCAACAAACAATCTATTCAACAATACAGAAGTTTACAGGGGTTTTACCTCTGCGTTTATTGATTGGTGTAGACTATAGATGGTTTATCATGAAATATTGTAATTCACAAGGATATATTGATACTGGCCACGAGAGTGGGTGTTTGAACAAAATTTATTTAATGATAGATTGTACCTATTGTTTTGAAACAAGAAATACGATAATTATGTACGTTTCAGTTAAGAATATTAATATGACATGCTACCCTACATATTGTAGAAATAAACTACTTATGTTATATTATCAGTTATCATTACATAAAATGATAATATCAAAATATACATATCTACATGTACTTATGCTCTAGATTAAATATTAAATAGAAAGACACTGCTTACCTATTTGATTGGTGCTGGTTGATCTCACGAGCAGTGTGTGAATGCAACCAGCATGTCTATTCAAATGGCAACTACTGTTTAAATAGATTACACTGCATACCCATTTGATTGGTGCTTGTTGATCTCACGAGCAGTAAGTGAATGCGACCTGCACGTCTATTCAAATGGCAAACTGTTTGATAAAAGCCGGTCGACCTTTTACTTGGCGATGGTTGTCTCACATGGCGGCTAGTGAATGTAATCATCGTGTCTAGGTAACTGGTAATTATTAAAATGATTAGGGTTTTTCATGAGAATTTAGTGTAATTTTTACTGCTACATACGTACATGTAGGTAGACTGCCTGTTGTTATCAGAAAAGTTGTTTTACGTGTACAAATTATGTTCCTATTATTCTGGATAAAATACTTAAGCCCTGACGTCAAAACGTCCAAATCACAAAAGGAAAACCCAATTTTGCCCTTATAGTTAATACTTATGTCGTGAAGTCAAAAAGTCCAGACGTTTGTTGTCAAATGGAATATGTCAAATGTTAAATGGTATATTTTGTTATTGTCTAAAAAATGCGATAAAACGTCAACTTGATAACTAAGCAAGTTAAAGTTGCATTGCAGAAATTTACCACAGTCGTTCTGATCAAATTTTAAACTCCCTATTGCTTAATATGTTATCAAATATGTAGTTTAAACTGGATACTATCTACGAAACTCTTAGTATCAGTATTTACTTCGTACATAAACCTGGAATATTTTCCGAATTATGTACTTGCACATAATATTTATTCGTGACACTTAATATAACAACGTAGTAAAAGGGAATGTTGGTTTGTTTGCATTTTCTCACAAATGTATTGAATGTATTTTGATTCCATTTCAATGATATTATTTTCTTTTCGAGAGATAGCAAGTCACAACAGTCTACGAGTAGAGAGATAATCTACCCTCCACGCCCTAAATATATTATATTGTAGTCCACAAATCTGTACTATGAACATTTGATAATGATTTTACAGATAATCGATAGCTGTTTTTCTCTGTGGTGACTTCGAACCAAGGACTGTTTATGTATTCTGTTTATTAGTTAGTACATAAACTCTTTATTAAGCAAGCTTTGTGCAAATAATTGTGTGTTAACATACACGGTAACAATCTTTCCTACATATATACTATTATCATTTTAAGTTATACATAATTATTTTAAAGCAAAGTTTGTCTGGTGTTATTTTGTACTTCGTGGACGAAGTACTGTCAGTATGGCCGTGTTAGAATCATATATTTGTTAAGCTTCAATTAGCTTAAGTAAATAAGGTACGAGAAGTTACTCATTATGTAATTGTAAAATATTCTAAAACTTGTTGATATTTGTAATTTTTAATAACCGCCACACTGAAATCCTACATAATCTGTACTGTCTTATTTCGGGTTGGCTGATACGTTGTGGCGGGAACTTTCATGTCTCTGATTGGTTGTGCTAAATATGGTGGGAACTTTAATGTATATGCGACAGACACTTGGCGCCAGTTATTGCTATAAAACCAATGTTTCAATTTGCTGAGCTCTTTTTTATTTCTTCACAAGTGACTGCTGCATCGAGACTTATTGAGTTAAGTGGCTGTACTATTTTATTTAATGTAACATAACTGATATTCACGTGTTGTATGTGGGTCTATGTTTGTTGGCTTTTAAAATGGTTTGCCCTTTTTATTATATTATCGTTGTGAAATGTGACTATACAATATTACCTTTGAAGTAATCCATGTGACCCTAATGATGTATTATTCTTATTAAAGAGTTCTATGTGTTCCTATAAACGTTGTGTTTTTGAAGTATCCTTATGATTCCCTTTTGTGTAGAAAACCTAGTAAGTGGGATAGTTAAGTGCTGAACTAGTAGTACTCATTTACTTTACCTTAAGCTAGGACTAGATTATGGCATCACCGCCTGACAAACATCTTATAATTTAATGAGCCTACATTACAGATTAAATAAATGCTCTCTATCTTGACAAATCTCACACGTGCGGTTAGTTAGTGTATTAGATTGCAGCGGAAATCTTGGTGTGCGTGGCAAAATCCGCAAAATGTGCGTGTGTACGCCACACTTATTGTTTTTATTGATGTGAGAGTGAAATGGGTGGGAGTGACGTGGAGACACTTGTGAACAAACACGGACTGAAGGCAAATCTCCCTTGTTTCTCTGATCTGTGATCTCACCTGATGGTAAGTAAGGATATTTCGAAGATGTTGTCTAGCTAACCTAGAATAGCCAGCTCTCAAGGACAGTTGCCGGAACACACCGTTAGTCCTTAGTGACAGATTGTCTACTTGAGGTTGATAGCTAGGCAGGCTTTCACAAAATTCCCTATACTATACCTATGCGATAATAACGCTATTACAAGAAAATAATCGGGACCGACGACGGCTTAACGTTCCCACTGAGTAATAAACGCCACTAAGGGTCACCCATCTTAGTCATCAACGCAGCCGTCCGATAAACAAGTATTATTATTGGACGCTCGTAATACGACTATAGTCAAGTATTGCTTGGGACTTATCACGTAAAACTACCGAAGAACGAAAGCACGAAGGCATTACATTAATAAGTACATTTTGCGTCACTCAGGCGGCTGGCCATGAAAGAAAATGTGCATGTCAAGAAAATTATAAAATATATGGGTAGGTACTGCAAGCTGAGGTTTTAAAATCACTTTAGGGATCCGTACTACAAAACGGACAGACTACAGACTTGGATGTCCGCCCATCCGTCCGAGGGCTCTATCTTTAAAACGGCTATCAGCAGCCGCCTGAATTTTTCCCAGAATAAGTATAGCGGCTTGCCTAAAAAGTAATAATAATAACAAAAAGGTAAAAATAAAGCAATCCCCATACAGGAAACGTGTTTTTTAAACGTATTTTGTTTTTGCTCAATCGAAAAAACGGTTAGAAATACAATACAAGCTTCGAATTTGGTATGATTAGTAGGTACATGTTCCAACGTACAACAACAAATAATAAAAGCAGTCTAAATACGGGTTGAACTCCTACCTCCCGCTTAGAGTTTATGGTATCTATATAATATTTAAAAAATAACGATTTTATGGTACATTGTGTTGGTACGGAAGCTTCGGGATGAGAGTTCAACTCGCGCTTTTTTGTTACAAGATAAAAGGTGAAACGAACGTTCTTTGAATAGTTACCTATACCTACGTATATACCTACTACTTATATTATGTTAACTGCCTTTTTCAATTACTGGTGCCTCTGTGTGAAGGTAAGGCTTGAAATATCTACAAAACTTCAGAGCAATCACCATTCAATCGAGTAATTAGGTACGATTGTTGTTAATTAAATTAATAATGTCAATGTGAATATAGGACACCAAAGCACATGACCGACTGGCCGTGTCAAGCAACTCTATACAGTGCCAGCCAAGTAAAAGTATAAACACTCAATAATGTTAATACGAGTACAATAGAACAACAAAACTTTGAGTCATCGTCAAATTAAATTTCTTTTGTTATGTTACTAAGCAGTCTAGTCTAGTTCGTTTAGAGTTGAAATATCTTATAGACAATAGACAATAGACAAATATTTTATTTGCAGCAAAAAACAAAAAAACATACGTACATTTAACAAACAAAAAAAAAAGTAAGGGATGGTACACTTTGTTTTTTGCCACAAACCGGCCCCAACTCAGCATTTTGCTGGTCTAGACCAGCGCTGGTCTTCCGTTGGGACCGGCAAGTGACGTTACGCACGAGTAACGTACACGATGCGCGTACGAGCACAACTATAAAAATCAAAAATAACAAATAAAATTAAATAAAAAAGTTTGACAATACTAATACCTAATACATAACATAAATAAACATGAATAATTTTACAAACACAAGTATGTAAACTTATAATTTGCAATAGATGAATTAAATACATCGAAATTAAATACCCAATGAAGTTGATAAACAAATAACTACAAACGGTCACTGCAGGCTCACAGGCAGTCCAAATGCTTTTTGAAACTAACCTCCTGAGTTGTCCACCTGGTATGTCAGCTAAGAACGTTTGTTCTTCTCACTCAATTACCCCAAACACTATCTAAGCCGATATTCATATCATAACAAGTAGCTCGTAGCGAAGTTTGCTTAGCCTCTCTTAACCGATCAGCAAAGTTCAGCAATGTCCGCCGCAGTATTGAGTTGGATGGGTGACGACTATTGGCACACTTCCGTGCTTCGGAGGGCATGTTAAGCCGTTGGTCCCGGTGGTTGTCTTAGGATGGCAGTCATTATAGCATGGTGGTAGTGCATTTTACGAATGCCCGCCTGGCTAGCTACCAAGTAGTAGATCTGTCGCCAAGCACCTAACGGTGTGTTCCCGCAGCAGTCCTTGAAAGCCAGTAATTCTAGGTTAGCCTGAACAACATCTTCGATCTAGTGGTCAAAGTCTAACCAACCAGGCATAAAAAAATACCTTGATATTTATATATTAAGATAACCGTCTGTGCACCTCAAGTATACAGATGAAAACTCGATTGACACTGGACCAAGTGACCAAGTCATGCTCAAGATTAATTTACATTCTTCTTACTACCCAGTGGCAATTAAGCATGTTGTGGTATAGACCATCTGCAATTTTTGGTTTTAAATTGTACGTGAATAGAGCCCAAAGTTGTTTTACTTGTGTTGTGTGTTGTTTATTTAAAATGTGTGGGCGAGCCAGTCGTCGTGCTTTCCGCACATATGACTTTCTTTATTTTTGGACTTGTATGACGAGTTTTTCTTCTTTTACACTACTTTTAAGTCGTTTACGTGTTAACTTCGTAATATTTTCTACAAGTTGTTTTATTTATATGAGTAATAAATCTGTGAAGCATGTTAATTAAACTAAAGGTAGTTACAACTATTCTCTATTCTTATACATTTTAGATTACCAGCAGGCGAGTTTGTGAAGAAATGTCAACCTATGATCTCCCTGTGGTCGAAGTAATAGACGGCGGATCTACTTATGTGACCCACCTAGGGTGTCCAGGCATTGTTTGGATTGGAGCACGTTTGCGGGCTTGGTTCCCGGGGTGGTTGCAGCACGCCATGTGTCTAGGACTAAAGCAATGGTGGGCATCCCCTAGGGAAGGTCCGTTAATGGACAGCCTTGGCGGGTTCGCGGTCGTAGCCGTAAGCGTTCCCGCGTTCCCGCAGAAAACTTAGTGTTCTGTTTTAATTACTAAGCTTTTTAGTATAGCATTTTTTTTATGAAACAACTAGTGGCCTTCTACTACTACTACTAAAAAATAGGCGAAATCGTACTAGATATATTTATTTTCAACTTTAAGTGTTAGTGTTTTTATACACGATTAATATAATGTTTTCTTCAAACCTTTTTGATAATATGTGTAAATATTTTAAACAACTTAGGGTCACTATCTATGTATCTCAAAACTATAACTTTAACATCTATGACAGCAAAGTGTCGGTATATTATTTTGACTTGTTCATTCAAGATTAAATTTCGTTAAAATGTATCGAATCGAAATATAAAGAAAAAATTAAACGTAGTAAATCCTTAATGATTCCAGATAAAATTCGTCCTAACACTCAAGTTATAACCTATTATTTTTCAAAACCTATGTCACATTAAGCAGATATCTGAAATAAACATCTCAATCAACAGGGATCAATTCTTTTGGGATAAAGCTCTTTTCATCATACTAACAAATAAAAACACCTAAATACGTACCTTGAGCAAACTGTTACATTTTTTACACTTTACCTACAGGTTTGTTTCTGACACTTAAACCCTGTTAAGTGACTCTTTGTTTGTAGACTCGCTCTCACAGAAGAGTACCTGTAATAAAAGTAAATTCCATTCATATATGAATAAGACTCCGCAGTTCGCTAACACTTACGGTGGCTTTTTCCGCACTTTGAATAAGCTTATTCGCTTAGCAGGCGACATAACAGTGTTAGAAATACGGTAGCCTGTGTTGTGTATAAGTCTTGAATATAAATAATATCTCTTTCACGTAACGCCAATAAAGCCAATACTGTTATGGGAGAGTAAAACCCACTTGATTACCATTTATTTGTAGTTAGAAATTAAAACAAACTTGAAAACTGGTAGTTGTACAAACACGGCGACGCTAGCGTAGAAAGTATTTGTATGGTACATTTTTAATTGACTTGTGCCAGAGAGAGAAATGGCTTTTTGGTTTCTGTATTAACTGCATAAAGTAAAATGTAATGTAGAATTATTTCACTTCTACTGTACAGAAAACTATATATTTTCAGTAGTTGTTGTCCAAAATGTTTGTTTCTTAATTATTTTGCGTAGTTGAAGACCGACATGTATATATTTTTTTGAATTGTCTAGGTATATGTTGGACTGGTGCCGAATACTAATTAGCTGTAAGATTAATGAGATAAATAAGTTGAGTAGTTAAAGTAAGTAGATAATGCTATAACTATTCACACAGTATTTAAAATTATAAAAAAATACAAATAATGAACTATAGTTCATTATTTGTATGTTATGTTTCATCATAATTTTATTCAGTAGATTCAGTATTCAAGCTTTCAAAAGGAAATATTCAGCATTCAAAAGGACAAAGAGATAAGTATACGCTGACTGGATTTTAAAATGTGATGTCAGCTTGTAATTATTTCAAAAATGTATGACCTCAACGTGACATCGTTAAAAATAGATGTAATATATATATGTATTTTAGTTTAGCAATCAGTAAACATGTGTATATTAGGGTAGCTCATATCGAATCCAACTAAAAGGAACCATTTTTTCAAAAATGCCCATCCTATTCCAAAAATCAATTTGTCTCTGTCCATCGTTTTGAAGCGCTCGTAGCGAAGTTTGCTTCTTAACCGATCAGCAAAGTTAAGCAACGTCTGCCGCGGTCATGAGTTGGAAGGGTGACCGCTAGTGACATTGCTTCCGTGCTTCGGAGGGCACATTAAGCCGTCGGTCCCAGTTGTCGTCTTAGGATGGCAGTCGTTATAGCATGGTGGTAGCGCATTTTGTAAATTGCCGCCCGGGTAGCACACCACCCTCAAGTAGAAAATCTGTAGCCAAGTACCATATGGTGTGTTCCGGCAGCTGTCCTTGTGATCCAGTAGTTCTAGGTTAGCCTGAACAACATCGTCAACCACATCATCACTTACCATCATCGTCAACCACATCATCACTTACCATCAGGTGAGATAGTGGTCAAAGGTTAACCTATCAGGCATAAAAAAAGTTCATCGGATCCCACTTATGGATTTATTTTATTATTATTTTCATCGATTTTATGGGATAAGATATGAACTATCCTTAAATTAAAACCTATATCTTAGGTATACACAAAACAAGCGTGGTTACATTACGTACTTACTAGTATTGTTT
Source organism: Plagodis pulveraria (assembly GCA_963890685.1). Classification (NCBI taxonomy): domain Eukaryota; kingdom Metazoa; phylum Arthropoda; class Insecta; order Lepidoptera; family Geometridae; genus Plagodis; species Plagodis pulveraria. The sequence goes on along the minus strand of OY982956.1, from coordinate 20,222,605 downwards.
AATTTGCTGCATATATTAATTACTTATTAGATTCGTGTCCCGTTGACGCCATATTTCGGTTTCAAACTAACTCTTGAATAGTTTGGTTTAGAAAACATCGCCGGGCCACCTCTAAAGTGTGTCGATCTAATCGATCGCCTATCGAAACGTTTAATAAATCAATATAATTACAACTTACCAACGAAATAATCCGATAGACGCTAAACTAGTCGACATTTCTTAGGAGAAAGTGAATCATTTTATTGCGAATATATATAATCAACAGGTTTTATCATTAATTTGTATCTTGAAGAAGTAACAACTTGGATCAATCTTCAACCTACTGTTTAAACATAATTATCATCAAGTTTATGGTTTATTTTTTGTTGTTTTTGGGATAGTTATTTTTTAGACAATTATTACGTCATAATCTTTTTTAAGATATCAAAACGATACCTAATATTAAATAAGTATATGTAATATGGGTATCTAATCGTACTTTAGTAAAACCAAAGATGGTATGATTGGAGGATCTCCATACTATTTAAGGAATTCATAGCTACGTTAATGTTGTGTAGCAATGATGGCCAAGTAGTTACTCGTATGACCATGAATTTCCCCGCAGAAATTTGGGGTTTGAATCTTGCCATGGGTGGTTTACTTACTTAGTATAATTTGCCAAATTCCCTGCAGTGAAGCTGAACATCAGTTCAGCGTAAAATTTGGTTTTCATGAAACATGCTGGAAATTAAGTTTCTTGAAGTACAATAATAAAAGACCAGTACTGGAACTGTGGCATAAACATATACAGCAGGCTTTGGGCGCGTTTTTAATATAACTTTTGGACACACTTAGATGAAAGCCCGAAGACAACCAGACAACGTAGATATACTGGTGCTAGTGGTCAAGGTTAAAAGGAAAAGACCACAAGGCAGATAATTTTGCCGGTCTGGTCTGACCAAGTGAAAGATCTCACAGTCCTCCCTGGTTCTGTAACTCTAAGACAAACTATAAAGATTAGCGTGGAAGCAGCTTGTTAACCACTCAATTCAGGCCTTTGAAGACGTTCACGACCTTCAATAATGAAGAAAACAAAACAATTAGACCTAGATCTTGAAATAGATTTTGAAATATAATATATATGTCACCGGATAATTGTACGACACGTTTGTTTATAAAAAATCTAGTGAGATTATAAACTGTCGATAGATTGTGAACGAACATTAAAATTTACAATCTAAAGCTTACATTTTCGTCAGATTATAAACTGACCATGTCTAACTGGCAGTTTATAATCTAACGATCTATAATCGCCCGCGAAATTGTGAACCGTCCTCTGATTGGTCGCCGTTATAGGTGCCATGAGTTCATTTCATAGAGTTAAGAACAAAATAATAGTCAGACAAAAAAAAACATACTCATTTCGAGTTAGTACATTAAAAAAACTAAGGGATTTAAAATAATGACCACCATAAAATGCTTTGATACCCTTAGTTATTTTACCAAAAAATTTAATCGGACACCAAATGTAGTAAATGATCACTATATTTTAGCGAGGGGTTAAATATCATTTAGTCTAGGGCAAAGTCATATTTAGGTGCGACGACAAGCGAAGCGAGGACGAGCGTTAGGTTACTTGTGACTACAACATCGCCACAAGAATTTAATTTTGGTGATCATTTACTACTCTTGGGTTAACAATGATTCATTCTGAGTAATTTTGCTTAAATAGGATAGCGAGATGATAAAACTTTGGTTATAAGATTACATTAAAATGCGGGTTTAATTTTGGTGATCATTTACTATTTTTGTCTGTTATATGTTACTCTACTATATCTGTAAGTTAAACATAAGCCAAAAAATAATACATTAAAAACCTGTACCTACGTATTTTGATTATGGCCACTGTAATACTTTCGTAGATCTATGGTAAATTGTTGTTGATCCACATATTTACAATTTGACGGCTGGACATGGTCAGTTTATAATCTTACGAAAATTTAAACGTTAAATTGTAAATTTTAGTTTCCATTCACAATCTATCGACAGTTTATAATCTAACTAGATTTATTATACACTAACGGTTAGTACAATAAAACGGTGACATATATAATACAAATAATAATATATAAATATCCAAAAATAACCTCTTGGTTAATGGATTATTATTATTCACCTCTTTGTTTAATTCTTCACCAATATGTGCAAAGCCGAATAAATTATATTTTACATAGTGATAAAATCTAATTTTATAAGACTATAGTCAGCTCTTATCATATATATACCTATATAGTGTCGCAAATAATGGATAACCTTTGTAGGTACTTGTCGAGGGTACCTAGGCCTCAAAGGAAAAATATAAAGATAAAATCTATCTTAACAACACACTTACTGTAAGCGCTTTACACAACTTTTTATTACGCTAGGATTCCAGGCTTACTATTCAGTGAAAACAACTCTCATAGACTTCATCGATATGAATCAATGATGGATTACCATTATTGATTCATACTATTGACTTATACATTTTTTATTATTATTACCTTCATAGAAACGACCTGTAAGAAATCTGATTATTAATAAATAATTATCATTCTAATAAGCTGGGTATAAAATAACCCTTATCGTAATGTTGACTCTCGGCAGATATATACAATACATATACAGGGTTATGGGTAAAATGCTAACAATCTCTTAGGGCTGACTTTCGCTAGTCTTAAGAAACTTTTTTTTTGTTTTGAAAAAAATATATCTTTTAATTAATTTTTTCAAATTTTCTTTTGTGTTTTTTTATATGTTTCTGACCACCAGATCTCAAAATTCTTTCTCTTGTGCCTGTTATGTATTTTTTTTTATTACTTTGCTCGATGTAAATATTTAAAACTCTGTTCAAAGGGACCACGGCGCGGTCCAGTGTTGCCGCGGCGGGCGCTCTAGGCTCAGAGTAGGCCTTAAAACACAAAAAAAATAAAAATAATTATATAAACATTTCAAAATGTTTCTTAGGACTAGCAGAAGTCAACCCTAAGAGGTTGTTAACATTTTACCAATAACCCTGTATGTATTATTTTGTATCTATCAATACAAATAATCAATACAAATTCTATCTATCGTACACATATATATTACACAGACTCCAACTACGTAAGTTTCTTATCCAGTTTCAAACTCATTAACTTTCATCCAATAAATTAGTTACAAAGCCTAATTTCAGCTTATTTTGCAACATATTTGCTACTATGTCTGTCCAAACTGCATTATACAAATTTATACTTCATTGCTACAGATTAAATTACCTTGTGCTACGAGTACAGATACGATTGCGATTATTATGGCTTAGTCTCACCATCGATACATTGATTACTATGTATATTTAGATATTAAAACTACTTATTGTAAGATCAATTGAAATACAGGCCAATTTCGATTTTAACGCATTATATTAAGCTAGTTTATCATTTAAAAGTACTTTAACAATTACGTTTTTGAGGATTTTAACGCAATGCTAATAAAGATAGCGCTCGTAGCGAAGTTTACTTAGCTGTTCTCAACCGATCAGCAAAGTTAAGCAACGTCGCGCGCGGTCATGAGTTGGATGGGTGACCGCTAGTGACATTACTACTGAGCGTTTCCGTGCTTCGGAGGGCACGTTAAGCCGTCGGTCCCGGTTGTTGTCATAGGATGGCAGTCGTTATAGCATGGTGGTAGGGCATTTTGGGAATGCCCGCCTGGCTAGCAACCACCCTCAAGTAGAAAATCTGTCGCCAAGCACCTAACGGTGTGTTCCGGCAGCTGTCCTTGAGAGCCAGTACTTCTAGGTTAGCCTGAACAACATCTACGACCACATCATCACTTACCATCAGGTGAGATAGTGGTCAAAGGCTAACCTATATGGCATAAAAAAAAGAAAAAAAAAAAAATTTTACCAAAACTTTCATAGGAAATTGACTAGGTATGTTCCTATGAGTATATTATAACTTTTATCGTGTGTAAGCTGTTTCGCCACGTTTAAAATAGGAAGAGGAATGAAACAGAAGATCACCGAGATTTGCCAGATTAAGGTTAGAGATGAAAGTTTTTTTTTAATGTTATTGTGACGGATCGAGCACGAGGCCCACCTGATCTTAAGCGGACTAACCTCTGCCTATAACAGATGCATCACGAGTCACGAATTACACTGCGCCCGTCATCTTGAGACAGACGTTATGTCTTATGTGCCTGTAATTTCACTGGCTCTCAAGGACTGCTGCCGGAAAACACCGTTAGGTGCTTGACGACAGATTTTCTACTTGAGGGTGGTCACTAGCCAGGCGGCCATTTGCAAAATGCCCTTGCACCATGCGGTGAAGCTCAAGCCTGCGGCGGGATTCGAACGATGGACCTGCGGCACAGCAGTCCATAGCCAAAGCCACTGAGCTATCACTTCTTCAAAAGATGTTTGATTTTAACAAATAGATTCAGGCGTTACTTTGCGGAAATCCATATTTAATAATAACAAATATTTTTAAAATATTTTATGAAAACATCAAATTAATATTTTAATAAAACACTTAAAAAATTCTCGATCGTGCGCTCGTAGAGTCAAGACCTCTTGAGGATGCTTCGTGTAGAAGCGAAACGCGTCGAAAATTCTTCCGGTTTGGCTGCGTGGCGTTTGTGACGTCACGTCGGCTTAACAGGAAAATTAGGCGGAATTGTCACTAGATATATTTTTTAAGTGTTTTATTAAAATATTAATTTGATGTTTTCATAAAATATTTGTTATTATGTTTGATTTTCTTTGTGCGAGTGAAAAAAAACAGAGTGTAACACCAATAAACATGATATTAGGAAGGCGTACTGGTATATCTACCAGTAGCGACAGAGCTTGCCTGGAACACAGATAAGTGAAGAAGTTCCAAGACAAAAACGCAATCGTTTTAAAAACTTATTATATCAACCACGCTGCCATAAAGATATATATAAGAGAAATGTTTATAATATGTACATAACTGTTTATAATAAATTACCAGACGAAATAAAGATATTAGAGGGTCATGTTTATAGGAATAGGCTAAGTCAGTGGTTATTAGAAAACTGTTTTTATAGCATTAAAGAATATATGGAGGTTTAGTAAGATATAGATGCAATTAATATGATTATATTGTTAATATTACTAGTGTACAGCATTAGCTTAAAATATTTGCACGTCTGCTTGCAGGCAGAATACAGAGACGACGCATTTTACACAAGAACTCAAAATGTACATACATGATTGTATTCTTGCAAATAAATTATTTGATTTGATTTGATTTGATTTGATAGCAGACAAGGAGTTGATATTAAGTAAACATTTCGAGCTAATGATTGAGTTTGCTTCAACCAATATTGGTACTGGCGTGTCTCTAATAACATAAGAATGAAGACTTTAGTGAGAGTTAAGCAATTTTAACGGGAGGGTAGGCATGAAGCGTTGCGGATTATAAAAGTTCTAATAATGTATAGGAATTAAAAAGTAAATGAGAATAAAACACGAAAAAGTAAAAACATACTTGAAAATATGCTTGGATCGGAATCATTTTTATTACAAACACTATTTTTGAACTTTGAACAAAAGGATTCTTTTGTATACTCAAGAATCAAGAATGTACGCTTTTGAAGCGCTCGTAGCAAAGTTTACTTAGCTGTTCTCGGTCGATCAGCAAAGTTAAGCAACGTCGCGCGCGGTCATGAGTTGGATGGGTGACCGCTAGTGACATTACTACTGAGCGTTTCCGTGCTTCGGAGGGCACGTTAAGCCGTCGGTCCCGGTTGTTGTCTTAGGATGGCAGTCGTTATAGCATGGTGGTAGGGCATATTGCGAATGCCCGCCTGGCTAGCTACCACCCTCAAGTAGAAAATCTGTCGTCAAGCACCTAACGGTGTGTTCCGGCAGCTGTCCTTGAGAGCCAGTACTTCTAGGTTAGCCTGAACAACATCTTCGACCACATCATCACTTACCATCAGGTGAGATAGTGGTCAAAGGCTAACCTATAAGGCATAAAAAAAAAAAAAAAATTATCTAAAAGTATGGTAGGTTTTGTAACAGCGAATGAAACATCGAGAAAATACGAGTATATATGCTCAGGGGCCTTCTTGACTATTTAGTATGACTACAATGGAATAACTATATAATATTATTAGTAAATATGATAACAAGCACCCTTGTATGCTAAACTAAAATCACATTTACAAATTTTAGAGCACAAAATTGTTTTTACCTCTAGCGAGAATCGAACCCGCGTCCTTGTGTTACATACCGCACTATCGTGAATGGAACATCTGAGCCGAATTTTGTGTTACTTGAACCGTCATGTCATAGGGGATGCTGCGGCCATCGACTAGACTTTCTATTTTGAAGCGCTCGTAGCGAAGTTTACTTAGCTGTTCTTAACCGATCAGCATAGTTAAGCAACGTACGCCGCGGTCATGGGTGACCGTTAGTGACATTACTACTGAGCGCTGCCGGGCTTCGGAGGGCACGTTAAGCCCGTCGGTCCCGGTTGTCGTCTTAGGATGGCAGTCGTTATAGCATGGTGGTAGAGCATTTTGTGCATGCCAGCCTGGCTAGCTACCACCCTCAAGTAGAAAATCTGTCGCCAAGCACCTAACGGTGTGTTCCGGCAGCTGTCCTTTAGAGCCAGTAATTCTGGGTTGGCCTGAACAACATCTTCGACCACATCATCACTTACCATCACGTGAGATAGTGGTAAAAAAAAGTCGACCGTAGGGTACCGGGCTAGTATTGCACCCAATATCCTCCTATGGAATCCGTAAAAGGCGACAAACCAGAAGGTTGTCTTTTCCTAAAGAACCTTGTTATTAACCCAATCAAAAGGAATGCTTACAAAGTCAAAAATTATTTAAAAAACTTAACATCGACTGTGTGAATTCGCACACCTGTTGCATATACATCTATCTAATACCGCATCTACCTCGGAAGGGAATCAAAATAAAATTAGGCATACATTTTATCATATTTAGGGTATGTTCCATTAGTCGCTAAGAACGTTATTTTCGATAATTTTGATCACATTCTGCGTCTATGGTTGTGATCACGTGATCGTTTGTAACTGTCATCCCCGTTCCATTTTTGGATAAGAACGCTAAGAATGCCACTAAAATTTGCCACTTCTGTCACTTTTGACATTAGATGTAGCGTTTAAGGCGAAATAACGCCAAGACCCATGTGGAACAACTTTTTGGGAGTGTGATCGTTTTTAGCTATTTTAGCGAATCTCACTCAAATGGTTCTACTCAAACCCTTATATAAACACGTGGCTTATTAATTTTTAACATTTTGAAAGTTGGGGTATTGTATGGGGGTTTAAAGCTGTATCGAATATAAACAATAACACGTTCACGCGTATCCGGATGCTGGATATCTGACTTAAACACACAATTTTTTGTGTATATATCGCCATATTATGTGTAAAATTTACTGCAACAAAGAATGTAGAACGTATTTAAAATGTTAAATTAGCATATATTCGATATATTTTAAATATAGCGAGTATCGCTTGCATATATAAATTGTGACAACAAATTGCTATATTAATTCTAACAGCAAAATTTAAATCATTGAAGATTTGGATGTCATCATTGAAAATACTCAAACTGAATGCTTTGATTGTATTGTAATTTTTTTCATTATAGTTTTATTTTCCTTTTTTTCTACCTTCCTATATTCTGTATTATTATCACGAGTACATGATATTAATACATGTGTGTATTTTATGGGTACATACTCTATCTTTTTTTTCTTTATAGCTGATAGGCTAGCCTTGACCACTATCTCACCTGATTGTAAGTGATGATGTGGTCGAAGATGTTGTTCAGGCTAGCCTAGAATTACTGGCTCAAAAGGACAGCTACCAGAACCATTAGGTGCTTGGCGACATATTTTCTACTTGAGGGAGGTAACTAGTCAGGCGGGCATTCGCAAAATGCCCTACCACCATGCTGTAACGACTGCCATCGTAAGACAACAATCTCTATCTATTAGTAATGTAATTGCGAAAAGTATCTTCCCGTGCCACGATGCTTCTCTGAAACGGCTGCGAATGGATTTTACCGCATAACTAAAAATAAGATAGGACACCAGATACATTTATTCCAGTTCTTCAGTTAGAAGGATCTTTCATGCGGGTAAAAAATAATTCATTCGTAAGAATTAGACGTTACAGCTCTCACGTAATGAAGGTCATCGAGAACAACTTTCCCTATAAGCAAATAGAATCTACTAATAAATTAACACATCCAACGAAAGTCACGCGTCAATCCGCCACGCCACGCCGCCGTCGTATTAGAAGACTGAGAGACGGCAACATTTAAAGTAGCAACACCTACTTATTCATCATACATATGAAGTGAGTACCATCTTTGAGTGTTTTACAGTGGAGACAAAATGTATTCGGTCCATTTAATTAAAATTTTGCCCTAATGGTGTTTATTTTTTTTTTATCACACTTACACGTAAACATTATCTAAATATACAGGTTAACTTTGCCCTAATGCCCCATATAAAACCCTCGAGCTTTTTTTTTGTCATGAAACCCAAGGTCGGTAAGTTTTTTTTTTTAATTTATAGCACAGCACACAGGTCATGCAAGTTCAGCAAGGAGTTTACACGCAATTGAAAAATTGTCTTAAAATGTTATCTAAACAGGAACTTCATTGCAATCACGCTATATGTTACTTAAATATAAAATCTGTGGTCAACAATGTTGGTCTCACAATTATTACTATGAATAAGAATACTTTTATATCAAGAAATATTGTGAAACTGTTTGTTGGTTCTTAAAAATAAAGAAAAAATATACACCACCAATGTTCAATAATTGATTTTAATAGATTTTTGTATCTAAACGTCGATTTTTTTTACACATCGTCATGACTTACGTAAACATTTGCCCTTATTGTTTCTGAACTAAACATTTATACCACAGATTATACATCTCTGGTGTGGGCCAAAAGACCGTAATCCGCTTAAATAATAGTTGTGCTGACATGTGTATTAACATGGAAAATTCCGTCACAATAACATTAAAAAAAACGAAAGAAGACGTACCTCACGGCTCCGTCGTAGCCAACCTCCTGTCGGAAATGGCACCTTAAGTCTGGTGGAAGAGATAAATTGATTAGACTGACAAAATTTTGAAACTCTTTTCTCTAGGTGAAATTGTGTTTTGGGCACTATTTCACCCAGTATGATCTGTAATTGGTTGGTTATTTCAAGTATTCATAAATATTGTTCAAGTTTTAATTAGATCTCAATCTCACTTACCTATAAAAAGACATGTTACGAGAGCTTGTTACTGGATAGCGCTACAGGTAACATTATAGGTGTCCAAACGTAAACCTCTACCTCACTTATCGATAATACGTCATATTATGATAAGTTGTGACTATATGAGGCTCCACGCATAAAATTGGTTATCACAAGCGTTTGTCGCGAGTTATTCAAGGTGCCAAATTATAAGATTGAATATATTTGTCTTTCCGGTGCCAGGTTGAAGGTTTTAATTTATTAGAATCACCTGGTTGAAGGCGTTACTACTACAGTACGCAAATCGTTCATATATATATATAGCAATAAATAACTTCAAAACAGACTCAAAACAAAATAAAATAAGTCAAAAATACTTTGTCAAATATTTAGATGTGCATAGAATCCACCAATAGTGTTTCATTATTAACATTTTTTTGGATTTCAATACAATAACTATTCTTAAATTATTCTAATAGACCACTGCTTATTTTCTTTTTTGGCTTTATTTAATCGCTTGGAGACTTTTGTATGATTCAAATAAATAGGAATATGTTTGTAAGACAACAGTGTACGCCGTTAGCTCTCTGTCTACTACGTCTCGTCACACAGAACACAAAAAGAACATTCAAACAAGTAAAACAAATAAAACCTGAGTTTCGGTCACAGATAGCGAAAGCTCTTATTGACATGTTGGAAAGTAGTCGTCAACCTTGAATTTTGTTATATAAAATGTCATCCAAAAACACTCCTTACGATTTGAAAAATAAGGTTTAAGCGGAGAGTCAAGACTCATTTGTGGATGAACCTTATCATTCAATGGACGTATTCAGGTTGAGTGGGCCTAGCCCAAAATTCACGCAAATTCATTATTTTTAAAACAACTTGCGTGAAATCGTGTTTTCTAGTTCACTTAAGAAGATAAGTGCCTTTCGTAGTTTTACTACCGTGTCTATATTATAAAAAGAAACATAATATTATTACTGTTACTTAATTGTTTTATTTGAATGAGATTACAATAACATAATGTATAAATGCTTTTGTTTATAAAGGTTTTGATTGAAATAATGAGAAGGATTCAACTTACATTTTTAGATTCGTTTTACTACGAATAATTTTATGTAATTAGACGTGTAATTTTTGTACGAATAAACGGGTAAAAAAAGGTCTTCAACAACTTTGATGATGATGTTCTAATATTTTTTTTAATTAGAATTCCTGATGAACATACCTTGACAGCTGTCAACTGATGTCTTTTATAATTTTTTACCTTTGAAATTACTTACATACATGAAGCTACTTGCTCAAACTGCAATGCTTGTCTCAGAGAACTTCTCAGAAAAATATCTATTAACAAAGCTTACCCAAGTACTTGTGAACAAAACCAGGCTTTCAACAAGTGATAAGCTTAACGATGCCTAAGTAAGTTCCTCTCTGCACGCGAAAGTAGCTCGTTCAGTTCGGTCCGTGAGATGGGCACTCAAACGAACTCTTGGATTTATGCCGACTCATACGCGTACGCAGCAAGTGGTTGGGCGCCGTAAGTGAATGGGACATGAATGTGCTCAAATTGACATGTTTATTCAAACATCGTAATTTTTGCATTAAGGGGGAAATTCTCTGATTTTGGGTATTTTGAAGCTGAACTCTACTTTGGAACATTAGTGGAATCAGAAAAAAAAATGTTATACATCGACGTTTTGGTATATCATTCGTGATGAAGGTTTTTCATAACTGCTTGATTAAAAGGTTTAAAAAAAATTAAGTGCAACTGTTATACAATTCGTTTTTTAAACTCCTCCATATCAGTAGTGAATTTTCATATCTAACTTTCTCCAAAATGTGGCCAAAAATATGCTTTACAAAACCGCGTTAGCAATTTCAAAATCGGACATTGCATCCATGGTAAAAGAAAAGTTATGTATTTCGCGTTTTATTTGGAAAAACAAAAGGTCGTATCCGCAATACACTTTTAACATGGATGCGGTTGTCGGATTTTAAAATTTTAGAACGGATTTGTTAAGTATATAATTACTATGGTCACCTTTTAGCGTAAGTACATGGTGGTAGGCCATTTAGCGAATGCCCGCCTGGCTAGCTACCGCTAGAAAATCTGTCGCCAAGCACCTAAAGGTGTATTCCGGCATCTGTCCTTGATAGCCAGAAATTCTAGGTTAGCCTGAACAACATCTTCGACCAAATCATCACTTACCATCAGATGAGGTAGTGGTCAAAGGCTAAACTATCAAGCATAAAAAGTGAGATATGAAAATTCACTATCGTTGTGGAGTTTAAAAAATAATTTTATAAGAGTGGCTCTCCAAATTTTTTTTCACCTCAATGTATGAAAATAATCTTTATCACGATTTAGTTGCCAAAACGTCCGTAGATAACATTATATTTTTTCTGAATCCAAACAATGGTCCTTTGTAGAGGAATTTACCTTCCAAGTGATATTATAAGTCCGAAATGGATGCCAACTCATATATCAAATATAATTCGTCAAATGATCAGCAGCACATAAATCACGTAGGTAGGTAGGTAGTTAGTCGAGTGTCGCAACTCGCAGTGCATTAGGCGCACGAAAGGTTCATAATAATAATTATTGATGTTGTTATATTTAAGTTCGCTCATTTAGATGCAATGTGAAAGAGCGTTTCCATTTTCGTGTTCAATGATAATCATGAATATCTTTCAAAATTCGTGCAAATTGAGAGACGGTAGGACGTATCAGGTCAGATCTATGTTACCGACTGTTTCACAGTTTTAATTAAGTACCTAGGAAGGTTACCAACAAAGGGAATGTCTACTTGAATCTGAGCAGGGTCAATCATCTCCATACACATTTTAATTTGTAGAAGACATGAATAACGCTGTACTTAGAAGATTTATGGTAGTAGGGTTCCCTAGAAACGCATTTGTCGCATCCGGGGCGACAGCACGCGACGAGGTACCTATATGCACAACATACTGTTACTGGACATACGCTGTACTATTGTGCTCTGTTCACAACATGAGCTTGCTTCTATAGAATATTATTAAGATAATATTTAAATCTCATATCTCTTTATTCTATCAACATAAAATTATGTTGTCGCCGGTTTTTTTAGGTTAACATTCACTTTGAATCTGTGGCAGAATATGTAAAATTTGCATACCTACATAGTTTTATACAATTGTTTTTAGATTTTGCAGTTAAGTTTGTAACCATAAAATTCGCGATGATCACCGAGTAACATATGATTATTGTATCTTATCTTGTTTTTGTATTGTTAAATTCTATAAATAGTTAATTATATCTATTATATATTATGATACACAAACCCAGGTGTTATAGGGTACACGACTTACTATCATTCGATCGTGATCTCTTTCTAAAAGCCGATGAATATTTTCTTAAAAACCACAGAATTGATGAATTGATGATACTATTTCATAATCTAAATTGAACAATGGATTCCATGTAAAAAGTATTATTATTCTCTAATTATTGTATTGGTCGTAACCGCCATGTTACAGTTCGATATTAATATCTTTATTTCACGTTATTTTGTTTTAAATCATACCATCATCAAATCCTTGAAGTTCATAGGCTATATACATATTCTCAAATTCAACCAAATAAGAATAGTCAGCTACGATTTTATTTTTGGGGCCATAAACTTCGAAAATATAACGTAAAAACCATATCATAAAACTGGCTAGACTTTATACATTATGTTTTGAAAGCTGGTAAATCTGAAAATATACGACTGTTGAACCATATTTAAATATAGATATTTAGTAGATCAGAATATATACCAAACAGATTTTATAGCTAAGATTATGCTCATTTAAAACAAGTCTCTGCCGTTAGCACCACACCCCAGAAACAAGTTCGTAGTTTATTCGAAATAAATTTCGAAAGCTTTACAAAAGAGCTAAAATTCCCTTAGATTGAGTCGGGCTTCGCTATATCAGAGTTCTGCATCGGAACAACCCATGAAATAAAATTGTTGTATCGTTTGTTTTGATCACAGTTAAGGCTGGAGTGCAGAAAATTTCGTAAAGTAAAACGATAGTAAATCCGCAAAAAACGTTCCGTATTCAATCTTATTTTGGCAAAGTAGGTTTGTCAACTCAATTATTGACAAACAATTTGGCATTAACTAGAAATGTTGCAACCCAGCCTTAGTATGTATATTATATATCAGCGCAAAAAAATAAGTAAAGAGCCGAGACCGAATGGGATAACGAAAAACTGACTAACTATATAGAAAGCAGAGATTCGGAGCGCAAATCCGGAATGTGAAATTTTTGCTTTTGTCACATTTTCTTAAAATGTGACTTTTCTAGCTTTGAGGTTTAGTAATGGAAGTGTGTCCAGTGTAGAAAATTGGCAAGAAATGTATTTTTCATCTACATGTACATATCTATTGGAACAAACTACTACAATAAAAGCATTTAGACAACCTATTAGTTACCGACGTCTACTAGTTATTTTATAAAATTCAGTGCAGTCGCTCCCATTTTTTTTTAATATATGTCTGCTGTATTTTGTTAGAGATATATAAACTAATAAATCTTTATCTATATCAGATTGTTCATACAACTTTGACTTGACTGGGCGCAGAAGTTGTAACCAGTACTTTTTATATTCTCCCTGGAAATAAAGCTGTTTTTGTCTTTACCGAACTTGAGTCCCTCCCTGTACTCAAAGCTCTCAATATGACGCCTGTGGCGTAATATACTGTTTTGTCCTCTGTTGTTGCACAATATAATAATTTCATTTCCAATCCCGTCTTCCACTCAGACTAAAAACTAACAATCCTACGCAAATAACGTTGCGCCACGGGTCAGATAACTTTAAACAAAAGACTTATATAGGTATTTCTTTTCTCTAAGGGCCTGTTTCAGAATGTTCGAGTGAGTTCCGGTTATACTACCCAGAACATAAAATAACTGAATGTTCAAAATGACAGTTAACATGCAGCGCGTTTCAAGCTTTAACCGATGTATAGGCTAAATCGATGACTGTGAAACGCAAAGATAGTGTTTTATTTATTAAATATGTTCTGGGTAGTATAACTGGAACTTACTCGAACATTCTGAAACGGGCCCTAAATATTCTATAGTAATTAGTTAATTTGAAATATAATACCTTTTTTTTAGGTACCTAAGTACCTAGGTACTTACATGGCTCGCACCTGTATTTATCGAACATACATTAGCAGATGGTGCTAGTACTAGGGTACTAGCTGAGACAAGAGGCCAGTCGCATCGCATCACATCCTACTAGCGACCTTGCCGACCGACATGCGCCTGAGATTTCACTTCCTCTACGCGTGCCGTGGAAAAAATATCAAGTTTGGTGAGGACTCGTTTAGATTTTATAGCTGATTTGACACCATTTTAGGCGTAACATGAGCTAAATGACTTACTTACGAATATCTAAGAAGGTACACGTACTAGAGCAGTTGACGCTCTTTCTGAAGTATTCCAGAACAATAGCTGTTTTTTAGAGCTCTCTGTGGCACGTTTGTATGGACAGTATTTATTAGTAGATTATAACAAACTTTTTAGATTCAAATAAATAAGAAGTAGCTGCTAACCTCTCCTAATTATGTAAAAGCAAAACTTAGAAGTCTGACTTGCACTTCACACCGATTTCAATAGAGGTAAGAATTATTATGCTGTCTAGTGTCAATGTGTCAATGAGAAAATCCTCGAAATGGCTAAAATCATATCAGGGACACTTGATCCAGCAGCAGTGAGTGAGCTATGGACGATGCCAGACATACCATGGATAAATGAGGTCCCAGGATGTGGGAAAACAACTTGGATAGTTGACAACTTCGATGCTGTTACAATGAAAAGTTGTAAAGGACATCATATAATCACCACGAAGCAGCCAAAGATCAGCGAGAAAAAGGAGCGCCCGTGAGATGACTCTCTCTACCTCTCTACCCGTTGGTGCCGTAAGAGGCGACTAAGGGTAACACACCAGAAGGTGGGCAGCAACGCATCTGAAGAACGGATATCTCACACTGCGATCCCCAAGACGCCTGCTGGATTATGGCGAACCCCCCAAAAAACGGTTGTGTTCAGCTGTGGACAATACGGTTGGTACAGTACAGTGCCAATGTGTATGGCTTAAACAAAATCTTAACGATAAGTCGAGGTTTGTGTACAATCTGGTTACCAAGAGTTATATGTGTGCTTAAGTTAGGTACGGAAAATATTCGTTGACGGTATTACTAGGTTTAATTCATCGGTCTAATAATCTACCTATGATTCTTTTAAAATTTTATAACGCGTTGCATCGATTTGAACATAGTATAACCGAGACATTCACACGAAAGCAAGCAAGCGTGTCAATAAGCCCAATTGCAATCGTGGCGTCTCACTGTCTGCTTCTTGTAATCTTTATTTATAGCCAATGAAACGTTTTTGCTTATAATACCGTATCCAAATGATAAATTGATGTTTTTACCATATGTTATAAATAGTTTATGAGGATATCTTGTATTGACTACAATAAAGCACTACCTTGTTCATGTGTCTTGAGTTAACAAAAAAGTATTTGACTATTATTGACTTATAATGTTGCGCCTACCGTTTTGCCTTACATCTATTAGTTGCCTACTTATTCATAAACCGGTGAACTTTTTTCAATATAGCTTGTACAAAAACAAAAAGGTGTTTACCTTTTTGTCCCAATTTCATTAAAAAAAAAAAGATTTCGTAACATTAATTCAACATAATTTATTCGTTACACTAAAATTAATTTGCATCTCGAATGCCTGGACTGCATTCGTTTTTAAAGTTCCTAAGTACTTTTATATTTTTATTTATTTATATTAGATAGGCTTTGACCACCTATCTCACCTGATGGTAAGTGATAATGTGGTCGAAGATGGTGTTCAGGCTAATTTAGAATGTTAATAAATTGTTGCCTATGGAAATGTTCGTTTTGTGATGTTTAGAAGAATAAAAGGATAAACTAACAAAAATACTGAAGTAGTAACTATGCTGGGCACCAGATCCAAAATGGAGGAGGTCCAAAGGGTCGTTCCCAACCCCTTGTCCACAATTTTGTTTGAAGAAATGTTTGAAACTGGATAAAGACAATAATAAATATACGCGATTTAAATAATTGAAAGTTGTTTAATTGTAAACATTATGCGAGTACTTACTTAGGCACAGAATAAATAACAGTATGCATCTGCTGTCACAGTCTTGGTGTTACGTAGTAATAGTTAGTAGGTATACTGCTTGCCCGGGGGTTCCAACTTCGCAAAAGTTATATCTTTGCGGAAACGAAACTTTTCGGCAAACATCCGAGGAAAGAGAGAAAATATATTGTCCCCTGGTTTTGAGAAGACGCGTGGGAAAATGTATCTTTATGTAAATAATATTTTAGACACTTATGTGGCATTGACATCAACTTTCATTTTTGATACTTTGAAGACCTGTTCTTGCTGCGCTGCGGATAGCAAAAGTG
The DNA here is from genome assembly GCA_963890685.1 of Plagodis pulveraria. Lineage (NCBI taxonomy): Eukaryota > Metazoa > Arthropoda > Insecta > Lepidoptera > Geometridae > Plagodis > Plagodis pulveraria. The sequence continues at coordinate 20,205,857 of OY982956.1, read as the reverse complement.
ATATTCCTAAATTTAACCTTTTGAAAGTCACAAAATTATAAAAAATACATAAAATACATTATTAGATATATGTAGGTTAATCTAAGCACCCTTGAGCGAGCCTATTGCAATCTAATGGGAACATTTAATTGCGCTATGTATTAAGAGATTGAAATTAAACAAAATTCAATCTTTGAAGCAGTGATGGCTCAGTGGCATTGGCTATGGAATGCCGCGCAGCAGGACCCTGCTTCAAATACCGCCGCGGGCTAAATTAAACAATACTTTACACATGGATGCTATTATCCGATTTACATTTTTTAACACGGATTTGTTAAGGATTTTATTGGTCACATTTAGTGAATGTTATAGGTGTAAGAAATCGTTTTCGTTGAGCAGGAGTTGCAAAAAATAATTTGTTAGCAGCTGGATTTTTTTTACTGCTTGATTATTAATCAGTACGGATTTTTTTCCAAATAGTATGTGCATATAAATTATGAATGTACTAATTACAAAATTCACAAGTTTGTAAATAATTCCATTATACCATAGTTGCCGCTGCATAATTGTTTTTTTTTTTTTAGGGAAGACTAGGAGGTTGCCTGTCACCACATGAATAAATGACCTTATTCGTGTGCTGTGACTACGGAGTTTTATTTTGCTCCAACAGACGTGCTTTGTGATTCTTACTGACACTGAGGGGTGGGTACTGAAAGTATTCTATCCGAGACGAGCGCAGAAGGCGTTAAGCGACTTCTACAATTAAATAATAAGAACAAAGTATTAATTGTAATATACATTTGAAAAAAAAAAAAAAATTTGATTTAGGTTTTCGCGATTATTACACATAGTAATTAAACAACTTTAAACGGTTTAAATCGCGTATATTTATCAAAATTTTTGTCCCGACGTTTCAAACACTTTGCAGTGATCGTGGTCAAGGGGTGACTAATTAGTTTTATTTGTCACATGAGCTATTAATAATTAGGACAAATAATTTCTTAATAACTCATGCGACCAATATAACTAATTAGTCCCCGGAGCACGATCACTGTAAAGTGTTTGAAACGTCGGGACAAAAATAATGATAAATATACGCGATTAAAACCATTTAAAGTTTAATCACTATGTAAAAAATTAAGTCAGTTTAAGTCAGTGCAAAGCACTAAAATTTATTCTGTGACGTGACTTCCGGGACATCTGAGATAGTTCGGTATGGAAGGTCTTTCGCAAAGACTAAACCAGTTAAGAATCTGAAATTTCGTTATGTCATGTACCACATGCATCTATTTAACCAACAAACACTGAAAACGTAGATTTATAGTGGTTTTCAAGAATTTCAACCTGTGATTAAAACTAAGTCATTTTAATTCCTTTTATGGTCTGTAGCTACGTGGATGACAAAAAAAAAACGCTGCCCGACTTGTACTTCGCGAGTTTTTACGTAGGTGAGTACTGAGTCTACCCGTGGGGTGCCGGGCTAGAATGTCACCTCCCCATCTCTACTCGCGGGGTCGAAGGGTAACACACCAGAAGATGGGCAGCAGCACTTTCTGATAACTTCCACTGCGATTCCCATGACGCCTGCCAAGCGTGGGGATTATGGCAAACCCCACCATAATGGGGGAGGCTGTGTCAGCAGTGGACAATCCGGCTGATATATTACAGTACAAAGTACTGAGTACGTCTTTATCACGGTGAGACAATTTTAAAGTGATGACTTAAGTGATCATCAGCAAACCAAATAAACGTAAATATTAAAGGTCATGTTTTTGATTATATAGTCGTAAACTCACCGATGTTGAGCTGAAAACGTGATTCATGCAGTAGGTAATCTGCTCGCGCATATTTCATCTACCGTCTGCCAACGGGTGGTCCGTCCCACATAACTCAACTGCTACGACATGTAGGATCCCTGCTTTCTAATATTGATGGTGTGTCAGGTACATATTTAAAAAGACAAGTTTAATTACGTGAGAATTAAGAACTCACGCGGTATGGTTTAATGTTAGGAATTATTTTCTTAATATGATTTCAGACTCTATCGCATGCTTAGCGTTTATCATATTTACGTTAGATTTTTAGTGCCCAATATTGTGATATCTCTTACTGGAATTACAACCTCGTCTTCTGGTTTTGCGTGCTGTGCGCCCTAACCTTTTGGCCAACGAGACTCATGAGATGCAAATTAACAATTTTGCGCTCCATTATCATTATTTTTAATCTACATAGGATACGGTGCGGCTATCAACAAACGTGTTAAAAATCTAGAGTGAACATAATATGAGCGTTTTCATAAAACTATTTTAAATAGCAAATTTTATGATATTCGCTTAAAATGCGAGTGTGCTAAAAGCTTCTTCAGCTCTTTCTTGATGAGCCCCTCCAGGCCTCCGTGGTGAATGCTAACGCGACACCACCTTGCTCTGGGGTAAGGACTAGTGAGCAGTCCTTTCCTTTTTATGGCTGATGCGGGCTAAGAAGTCGTCTGAAATAGATTAATTACTATCAAACATAGCAGCGAAAACACAATGTTTAGTGCTAGGCGAAAGATGTTCTACTCAAAGTTCGTAGCTAGCCAGACGGGCATTCGCAAAATGCCCTGCTTCTACACTATGACGACTGCCATCCGAAGACAACAACCAGCTACCTACGCCACCGACTGTGCCCATCGAAGCACGGATGCGCTCTAAATAACACCGGGTCTCACCCATCCAAGTACAGTTGATCGGTTAAGGACGAAGCAGTGTGAGGTAAATGGTAATTAATATAATAGCTATATGGAATTCCATGTCGTAATTCCGTGGTTCGCCTGCTGCCGGCTTGAGATTCACCGCATGGTGGAGGCTACCTGGCTAGCTAACATCCTCAAGTAGAAAATCTATCGCCAAGCACCGAACAGTGTATTCCGGCATCAGCCATTGAGAGCCAGTAAATCATAGGTACATGAGACTTAACAACTGTAAGTGTCGGGGTGATGAGTGAAGTGCAGCTCTTCACTTGTGACGAAATGCATCTGTGATAGGCAGAGGTTTCTGCTTAACAGCTGGTGGGCCCAAGCATTATTTCAATGGTATGATTCTTCATGAGTTTTTACGATACATATACCTGGATGAGAACTTATCGCCGTTGTCCTTGATTCATACGCAATACATCCTTTTTTTTATATTCGTGTATTTCAGGTCAATCAAAAGGTCTTATAACATTTACCTCAGCTTGCTGGGCTTATTAAATTAGTTCAAAAAGGGGTTTCATTAAATACGGATCTAAAATTGAATACTACCGTGCATTTAAAATACCTCATGTAGAAATGCTAACTTGAATGTTGAGATGAAGACACTACTTTTACTACTAATACGCGGAAGTAACTGACTCATACTAAGGTTGCCACAATTTTTTCATCAAAGATGTATACCTATCTTTTTTTAATTTGTTATTAGATTTGTACATTAGCTATTCGACGACTTTTATATAATAAATAAAACCCCTGTAAATGGATTCATGTTCATGTTAGAAAATATGCTACCCACATAATGAGTAAAGAATATTCTAATGTTAAATAAATACTGATTAATATTAAATTTCGAATATGTGTAAGAGAATGAAGGAAGTCGCTACAGATTATTACCATAATATCTATTGAATATTTATAGACTGTCATATATCTAGATAAACTTTACCTAGATATAAAATTAAGTTTTGGTAAATGTTTATTGTTATTTTATAAGTTACAACCTATGGATAAGATGTTGAGTTTAAACTATTTCCACCGAAAGCCTGTTAATTTAGTACAAGTATATACATTACATATCAGTAGGCATCTGCTCAATGTATTATTTATATTGATATAAATTATTTATAATATGATACTTTTCATGTGTTACAGATATACCTACTGTAAAGAAATTCTTATGTGTAAACTTAAATAATTCAACTTTGTAGGCAAATATGTTTTGTATCTGTAGGTTATAGGTAGGTACTCATTTTCGGTCATCGACCAGTTCCTACTAGGGAAGTTTAACTTAACATATTATTATTATATAAAAATAAAAAACCTTTTATAGCTATGATATAAACGTACGAAAAGACACAGTAGCACGTAAGATAGTTCATGTCTCTTTATTTGTAACTACCCTCTATAACTCAAGATTGAATGAGAACTAGTTAAATGTTAACATTTTGTTTTATAAGTTTTAAGAGGCGATCCTAGCCTGTAAAATAAACAATAATAATGATAGTTGTAACTTAGTTTCTAGCGCTGAGTTGTACATGACATTTTCCTACTTATGTTAATAAAGAACTTCAAAAATCAAATCAATCCTGTAAATATAGCCTAATGAGTTCTTATTAAATATAGCTGTCAAGGCAGTTTCATTCCATAAGTAATGCAGTACCATGCATAATTATTTGTTTTGTACCAGCAAAACAAGAAAATTTTGTAAAATTGGTCATCTAACTGCTGTTCTACGTGTTTATACATATAGTGTAGGTACATAGAAGGCCCGTAGGCTCTATATATTCTGAAACATCTCGATTGTGAAATAATACAATGGGTTGTGAAGTCACATTTTCATTTTCCTCGAATCTTACAACCACCTTGTTTTTGTTGGTTTTCTTTCGAACGGAGCCATTGGATTTACTACCACGCTACGAATAAATAATGTATTATTTGTAGCTTACGTTAGTGTAGTTAGCGTTACAGCGCATGTGTATCTTATTGTTTTCTATATTTTTTTTGCAGCTAAAGAGCCTATATTATGTTGTACCCAATGGTTTCTTCTACTTGTGTTTTACCGCTTCCTTAAATTATATTGCTTTATTATCAACTTCGTTGATGAAAAGACTTAATTTTCAATAAAGTGCCATTTTTTAATAATTATGCCATATATATCACTAGAGTTCTAAAATCATCATAAATCAAAATATTATACACGTTCATAATATTCAAACATAGACAAAAGAGAACACTCGTAAATAACATCGATTGACATATTTACATACATTTCCATATAGTTTTAGAAAACTGAGACACGACAGAGAATTTAATTTGAGGTAAAATATTCAGTTTCGAACTTACGGTCAATTAATTTAAGTCAATAACACGGTTGGGTTCGTTTGTCTCTAAAACTATGTCTAAGTGTGCGATTAATTATTTTTGTTGCACTTACATACGTATGATAACCGTTAAGTTTTACTAAACTAATAAATATTTTAGCACAATATTTTGTTATTGAACCTTTTTAATTATATTCATGCGACTGAATCAATTTTAAAACACTTTTTCCAATCCGCCTCATATACACATCTACTCCACAGGCTGCTCGAACGCAGCTAGCGCCTCTTCCGGCGATGAAAACTCTATCCCTTTCAGTTGATTTTAGAGAGTAAAAATAAGTCGGATAGTGTCTCAAATTAGGACTGTTAGAGGGATGATCCAGAAGTTAACCAGTGTGGTTCCAGGAAGTCACTCGTTTTAACTTTTAAAGTGCAGAGTAGGCAGGTGCATTGTTGTCGTGATACAGAAGCCCAGAGTATAGAGTCCCGTGTTCGTTAGTATCAGCTCACAGCAGTGAACACTTCTGGCATGCATTTGGTAGTATAACAATCGGTATTAATGCTACTTTCATCACATAATGCAAAATTGCCATCAAAATTTCCCCTGCGCTTTTTGGTACGCATTGATTAATTGTTAAACAATTGGTGTATCGTTTTTGGATCATATTGATTAATTCGAAATTTGTTCTTTGTCATAATATCGTAAAAGCGTCGAGACAAGTTTATGTCAAGCTTAGATATCATATGACGGCACTATTCCACGCGTACCTGTTTCTGAGCATCATCGATGAGGATATGCGGTACCCAGCGTTAACTATCCTCCTCACGCAAAGATACTACTTTAAAATCTTGTGAACGTTTCATGAACCAATCTTTATAATGTGCTGGATATGAGATTCACCTATTATCATTGATCAAATTTTCAACTGTGGGCACGTCTTCTTCACCTCTCTCTCTACGGTCGTTTCTTCATTGCTGAAGGTCGTGGTCACTCTTGGCTAAGTAGGATCGGACAAACTGTTTCCATTGGTTTCGGTCCGTGGCCTTTCTCACTGCGGCATAGAATTTAGACGAAGGAGTGGTGTCTCTGATCTGGTCAGACCATCTAGTTCCACCTACTAGCTGTCAAAGTGTGACCACATCTTCCTCTATCGGCCAAGGTAAGCCGATCTCGCATAAATTCGCTGAACCATCGGTACACAGTTGCCTCAGAAAGGCCTTCATCCACATATGCAATATGAAGTCCATTAAAAGATTTTTCCTGTTACATGTTATAGACCACATTTGAAATATGTATCATCGCGCGAAAATGTTCCATTTTCCAATAAGACACTCACACACAAAGTACTCAAATAATAGTTATTGTGGAGGATAATTTGAATGTGGAACTTGTGTAGTTTTTCCTGTAGTATAACTTATTTTAAAATTATTTATTGGTAGTTTTAAAATAAGTTAAGTTTACCGGATGGTAAAAACGTAAAAACTCTTATTAGCAATTTTTTTAAGTGTTCCTACATGTGGTGACCGTAAAGTTTTGTGTCTTCCGTTATAACTGTAATGCTCAAAATAGTTACAAAATATACAGTGTTGATCAAGGTGGAACCAGGATTCGTTGCCAATAAAAATAATTTCCAAAAAAAAAGATATCTGATATTTTTATGGCCTTTGACTACTCCTTACTATCTCACTTGATGGTAAGTGAAAGTCAGCGGCCTAAAGACACAATAGCGTGCTTGGTAACAGGTATTCTACTTGTGGATGGTAGTTAGCTACCTAGCTAACTACTATCCATATAGAGTCAGATATTTTTTATTAGCATTTAAACTCTAATCCTTCAGCTGTATATTATATACAGGGTTATTGTAAAAATACTAACAACCTCTTAGAATTGACTTCTGTTAGTCCTAAGAAACGTTTACACAAACAAACGTTAAAAAACGAAAATCTACTGAACAGAATAAGTTTAGGTAAATTTCAAAGATTTTATTAATATTGAATAACTATAGCTCCGATCGCGCTCAAGCCAACGGGAAACAAACGGCCCGCGTGTAGTGATGCGTGGAAATATAGAAAAGTTTGGAAAATTAAAATTATATTAGGAAAAAACACGACATTTTAAATACAAATACCAATAAAATGTTAATAACTTTTACACTATTGAACCTATTTAGCTGAAACTAACGTGGAACGAACCGCTAATAGCGGCCGCTAATGACTAACCACAAAATCTCATAGAATATGGAAACAAACAAAGACAACACAAAAAAAATCGAAAATTCTATTATAAAATTATTGCAAAAGTAGTTTTTTTATGTCTGGTGTAGAAATTTTGTATAGAACAGTACTAATTAAACTGTTTAGATGATCAATGATTTTTGTATGTGTTTGAGACGGAATAAGCACGAGGACAACCTGATGTTCAAAGTCTCTTGTGCTTGTAATTTATTATTTCATATTTTTTATTACTTAGCTCCATGTAAATATTCAAAACTCTATTATAAGGGAGCGCGGCGCGGTCCAGTGTTACCGCGGCGGGTGCTCTTAGCTAGGGGTGGGCATTGTCTTTTACTATACTAGTAAGCCTCTTTTACTTATATATTCTATTCTATTACAGACATCAGTCACAGTTGTAAGATGGCTAAGTTTTAGAAGGGAATGCTGGCCACCTTCAGTTATTTTTCCTATCGTCGCTTCTTACGACAAGATGTTGGGAGTCCCACATCTTCCTGTGAGAGTCTGGGGGATTTAATACCAGTACCCCACGAAATATATACACGGAATTGTTTAATATTTAGTAAATTAGTATAAGACTTTACTAGTTACCAATTCCATAAAAGTCTATACAGACCATGCAACATTGCGTACAAATTACAAACACAATCGATTGCCGCGAATGGCAACCGTGCAACAAGCGCGACAACGACTGAATCGATCATCACCATTGACAGCATCTGATGTAATCGAGATAAAGTCAATTTAATCATATAAATGTAGGTATACTGATTACTGAATACCATATTGGAATAAGAAAATGATATACCTGTGGTAAAGGTCAATGCAGATACAACTGATATCGAAAATCTGATTTTAACCCCCGACTGCAAAAGAAAGAAGTAAGACGAGTAAGTCCCTGTAGAATGCTGGGCTAGAATTGCATCCCCTTTCCTTTATCCTCCCGTGAGAGGCGACGAAGTAAAATTACCAGTAGGTAGGGCAGCAGCATCTTCTGACGAAGTGCCATCTTACATTGTGACCCCCAATACGCTTGCCAAGAAAGAATCCCAAGAAAGATAGATGCTTTGTTCGAAATTTTGTAGGCGTAATCGCTGTTGATATAATATGAGTGGGAGTGGGATAGTGGATAAGAGAGATAAGTTCAGCCGTTTGGGAGGTACGATGCACATGGCAGCATGGGAGCATGGGCATCGTAACTCCCAAACGGCTGAACCGATTTTAATGTTGTTCTTTTTTATAAAATCTGGTATTCATGTATCAGTCTTATAGTTCCCTGATGAACACAACCTCCCTCATTAAGGGGGGTTCTGTCATAATCCCCAAGCTTGGCAGTCATCCTGGGGATTGCAGTGTGAGATATCAGCTCCTCAGAAAGTGCTGCTGCCAACCTTCTGGTTTACTACCCTTAGTCGCCTCTTAAAACACCCAAGGGTAGAGATGGGGGTTGACATTCTAGCTCGGCAACCCACGGGCATAGAACATATAATAATACTACGTATAGAACGGACACTCCTCTCCCCCCACCAAAACGAGCCTTCCTCACCCCGCCACTGATTCTGAGCTGTCCCTGAGCTGACTTGAGTACGGGACGCGCAACTCGCGCACGATGACGTGACGACGAAGCGTGACGATTGTACGAGTATTTTAAAAGTTGAGAATGGGGTACTCTTGTGCTGTTATACTTTGCTTATGCTCTTGTGCTGCTCATCAACTAAACGAGAAAAGGATAGGAGTTTTTGTAGATTCCCTAAGGATAAAACGAGGTAAGTCATTATTGGTAACCAACACTAAGTACCTACCTATTTGTCGTTCTTCAATTATACAGTAGGTAATTTATAAAAACCGGTTATTTACAGTAGGTATTGAAAAAAATACAAACATAATACTTTCTTTTCTTTTTTTTTTATCAAACTTTGTATTTTATTCAAACTGCTATTCAAATTATGATTATTTTAGAAGATTTTCATCTGCAATTATTTTTTTTATTTTTATGGGATAGGGTGGCAAACGAGCAGGTGGCTCACCTGGTGGTAAGTGATCACCGTCGCCCACGAACATCCGCAACACCAGAGGTATCGAGGATGCGTTGCCGGGCTTTGAGCCTCCTCAAAGCCCAAAAATATGCTCTTTTCTTGAAGGCCCCTAAGTCGTATCCGCTCGGAGATACTGCACCTGGCAGCTGGTTCCACATTGTGGCAGTGCGAGGTAGAAAATGCCGTGAAAATCGCAAAGTTGTGGACTTCCAGACGTCGATATGAAATTGATGAAACATCATGTTTTGTCGGGACGTCCGATGGCGAAATTGAGCTGCAGGTAGTAAATCGAACAGTTCAGAACCAACATCTCTACGTAGTGCCAAAGGGTCGAGCCGGTCGGAGAGAACTTGATCGTCAACGATTCGAGTCACTCTGGGTTGTATGCGGTCAAATGGAAGAAGCTGGTATTGCGGAGCTCCCGCCCAGAGATGAGAGCAGTACTCCATGTGAGGCCGAACCTGTGCCTTAGTTGCTGGCGATGGGTTGACGTGAAGTACCGCCACGCCTTTCCAAGCACACCAAGTTTTTTCGAGGCTAATTTAGCCTTATCTTCCAAGTGACAGCGAAATTGAACGACGCTCGATATGTCGACGCCAAGTACTCCGATGCTAGTTGAGGGGGCAAGGGGAGTGTCTTCAAAACGGAGGGATACGACAAAGGGGGATAGTTAAGCGATGAACGCACAAACTTGTGTCTTCTTGGGGTTATATTGAAATATCCGTGGATCTCGACTTCGTTTGCAGTGAAACAAGTTTAGTGTCTTTGTAACCTATACCTACCATAGAGAAAACCAATACACATACCGACCTTGGCTACGGTTGACACGCGGCACACTTCATGATTATTTATTATATGAGAGGAACATAAATTATTATTGTGATTGTAATTATTGTCATTACTTGTATAAAATGTGAACTTGGAATGATACTTTCTGTACTTATAAGTAATGGAGTGAAATGTGAAATAATGTTACCTACTCAGTTGTGTGTTGCATATTCCTACGTCGTACATGGAGTTGGATTGTTGTGCTTGTAAATGTTTCTGAAGGTAGGTAAGTTATGAATAACCTACGAAATCTAATAAGTCATAATAACAGCATCAAAATATTGTTAGGTAGGTAAGTACAACAATTATTCATATGATGACAACCTTAGAGTTCACGCACACATTTACGCGTGTACAAAAACAACATTTGTGTAGTATCTGTGTAATAGGTAGTTAAAACGCGGCTTTTTTATAGAGAATGAGTTGAGTGTCCAGGCTGTGCCACGGGCATTGGTATTCATGCAATTGTTTTTAATTAATGGGTTCAGGTACCACTTAGCGGAAAATCTTATTAAATAAAAAAAAAAATATTACTATCTCACCCGATGGTAGGTGATGATGTGGTCGAAGATGTTGTTCAGGATAACCTAGAATTACTGGCTCTCAAGGACAGCTTCCGGAATACACCGTTAGGTGCTTGACAACAGATTTTCTACTTGAGGGTAGTAGCTAGCCAGGCGGACATTCGCAAAATGCCCTACCATCATTCTATAACGACTACCATCCTAAGACAACAACCGAGACCGACGGCTTAACGTGCCCTCCGAAGTACGGCAGCGCTCCGTAGTAAAGTCACTAGCGTTCACCCATCCAACTCGTGACCGCGGCGGGCGTTGCTTAACTTTGCTGATCGGTTAAGAACAGCCAAGCAAACTTTGCTACAAGCGCTTCAAATTATATTAAATATTTTAATGTTTTTCTAAAATAATAATTAATTGTTTTCTAATATATTTATAAACTAAATTATTTGTTATAATTAGCAATGGTTTAGTTATTCTTGACGAAAATCTGATCTGTCTTTTGCCAGAAATTCCCGTTTAGCACAGCTCGTGGACCGCACAGCCACTTATCATTGTTGGATACTTTAGATTTGAACCGAAATGTATGTTAGACCAAAGAAATGCAGTATTTAAGTTTTATTGGCGGGGTCTATACATTTATCTATTTAATTACTTGACTTTATTGCTGCTAGATACCTGTGGTAGGAATGTATGTATCTGTCCCAGAAGCATAATCAAAGCCGGCTTATATAATTTCAGTTGGAAATTATAATCGCATTTGCACTTTGTCAATCGTCTCAGTGTGAAAGAATAAAAATCGTGGACTAATTTCAGGGTAATCATACATTCACCGTAGATAGTCAGGGATATTATAAATTATCTGGATCTAAATCGAACCAAGGTTTACCCATAACCGGCATTATAGTCCCCGGTAGGTTACGTGAATTATTGAAATGTGAATTCCACCGAGTACTGTTTATTTAAGTGCGGTTAACATAGAACTAGTGAAATTATTATGTAACACGGCTTTTACAATAGGGCTATTGTATTCATAGTTTATATAAAACATATAGGTAATTACTGATTAGGTATACAATTATTTACCTACACTCTTTTGCAAAAAAAAACAGGCATTTTAGTATTTTTTTTCTTTACTTCAATAAACATATACATAACAATAAAAGAAGTTTTATTAATTTACCGATGTCTTCGCATGTTATTTAAAGCATCCTGGCATGATTCATTACGTTCCAAAATTTAATTTTAAATTTTGAAGCCAACAAATGAAAAATAATTATTAGTGAAAAATTGCTTTACTAATGGCGCGAATAACATTGTTGAAAATGGTTTTTACTAATTACTAAATATTGAATTTTTTTTTACTAATTACTAAATCTTTCTTTTTACATTATATACCACTTTCTGATATGACTGATAAAGCTATAAGGTCCGGTAAAGTAATAGCCCTACTTGAAGAAGGTCATTTGCAAACTTACGTGTCTCAGCGGCTAAATGTGAGTCGTTCAACTGTCCAGAGGACTTGGCAACGGTAACAAGAGACCGGTTCGATCAAAGAAGACCCGGTTCGGGAAGAAAACGATGCACAGAACCAAGAGATGACCGCTTTTTGGTGAGTCAGGCGGTGCGAAATCGTAAGGCGTCACGGATGGACCTGAAGAATAGCATTGAAGAAGTAAGAGGAGTAGAATTTCGCTTGTGGACGGTCAGGAGGAGGTTTTTGGCTGCTAATATCAGGAGTTACCGACCGGCCCGGGCACTAAATTACTCCGTGAGCACCGTGTTGCTAGACTTCAGTTTGCTCGAAACTGTGTTTTTTTTTATGTTATTGTGACGGAACAAGCACGAGGCCCACCTGATGTTAAGTGGACTAACCTCTACCTATAACAGATGCATTTCATTACAAGTCATGAAGTGCACTGCGCCCGTCACGTTGAGACGCAGTTGGTAAGTCTCATGTGCCTGTAATTTCACTGGCTCTCAAGGACTGCTGCCGGAACTAGCCAGGCGGACATTCGCAAAATGCCCTACCATCATTCTATAACGACTACCATCCTAAGACAACAACCGAGACCGACGGCTTAACGTGCCCTCCGAAGTACGGCAGCGCTCCGTAGTAAAGTCACTAGCGTTCACCCATCCAACTCGTGACCGCGGCGGGCGTTGCTTAACTTTGCTGATCGGTTAAGAACAGCCAAGCAAACTTTGCTACAAGCGCTTCAAATTATATTAAATATTTTAATGTTTTTCTAAAATAATAATTAATTGTTTTCTAATATATTTATAAACTAAATTATTTGTTATAATTAGCAATGGTTTAGTTATTCTTGACGAAAATCTGATCTGTCTTTTGCCAGAAATTCCCGTTTAGCACAGCTCGTGGACCGCACAGCCACTTATCATTGTTGGATACTTTAGATTTGAACCGAAATGTATGTTAGACCAAAGAAATGCAGTATTTAAGTTTTATTGGCGGGGTCTATACATTTATCTATTTAATTACTTGACTTTATTGCTGCTAGATACCTGTGGTAGGAATGTATGTATCTGTCCCAGAAGCATAATCAAAGCCGGCTTATATAATTTCAGTTGGAAATTATAATCGCATTTGCACTTTGTCAATCGTCTCAGTGTGAAAGAATAAAAATCGTGGACTAATTTCAGGGTAATCATACATTCACCGTAGATAGTCAGGGATATTATAAATTATCTGGATCTAAATCGAACCAAGGTTTACCCATAACCGGCATTATAGTCCCCGGTAGGTTACGTGAATTATTGAAATGTGAATTCCACCGAGTACTGTTTATTTAAGTGCGGTTAACATAGAACTAGTGAAATTATTATGTAACACGGCTTTTACAATAGGGCTATTGTATTCATAGTTTATATAAAACATATAGGTAATTACTGATTAGGTATACAATTATTTACCTACACTCTTTTGCAAAAAAAAACAGGCATTTTAGTATTTTTTTTCTTTACTTCAATAAACATATACATAACAATAAAAGAAGTTTTATTAATTTACCGATGTCTTCGCATGTTATTTAAAGCATCCTGGCATGATTCATTACGTTCCAAAATTTAATTTTAAATTTTGAAGCCAACAAATGAAAAATAATTATTAGTGAAAAATTGCTTTACTAATGGCGCGAATAACATTGTTGAAAATGGTTTTTACTAATTACTAAATATTGAATTTTTTTTTACTAATTACTAAATCTTTCTTTTTACATTATATACCACTTTCTGATATGACTGATAAAGCTATAAGGTCCGGTAAAGTAATAGCCCTACTTGAAGAAGGTCATTTGCAAACTTACGTGTCTCAGCGGCTAAATGTGAGTCGTTCAACTGTCCAGAGGACTTGGCAACGGTAACAAGAGACCGGTTCGATCAAAGAAGACCCGGTTCGGGAAGAAAACGATGCACAGAACCAAGAGATGACCGCTTTTTGGTGAGTCAGGCGGTGCGAAATCGTAAGGCGTCACGGATGGACCTGAAGAATAGCATTGAAGAAGTAAGAGGAGTAGAATTTCGCTTGTGGACGGTCAGGAGGAGGTTTTTGGCTGCTAATATCAGGAGTTACCGACCGGCCCGGGCACTAAATTACTCCGTGAGCACCGTGTTGCTAGACTTCAGTTTGCTCGAAACTGTGTTTTTTTTTATGTTATTGTGACGGAACAAGCACGAGGCCCACCTGATGTTAAGTGGACTAACCTCTACCTATAACAGATGCATTTCATTACAAGTCATGAAGTGCACTGCGCCCGTCACGTTGAGACGCAGTTGGTAAGTCTCATGTGCCTGTAATTTCACTGGCTCTCAAGGACTGCTGCCGGAACTAGCCAGGCGGGCAATCGCAAAATGCCCTTCCACCAAGCGGTGATTGGACTCTGGAGGATGGAATAAAGTATTATTTTCTGATGAAGCTAGAATCTCTTTGTGTGGAGAGGACCAACGCCGGCGAGTGCTGCGAAGCCTACGGAAACGCTATGCGGAAGTGTGTTTCGAAGAAATCACTCTTTATGGCGGAGGCTTCGTTATGTTTTGAGCAGCAATCAATTCGACGGAGCGTACGGAGTTAGTTTTGATAGAAAATGGAACATTAAATGCATTTAAATGCAAGAAGTTGCGATCCGTTCGATCTGATCCGCAAGAGGAGGTCACACTCGTTATTAGGTTTTTACATTTTATTTTGTACATATTTATTTAAAAAAAGTAAAAAAAGTCTTCTTTTCTGCAATAAGCAGCAATTTGCGCTATTAGTAAAGCAATTTTACAATAATAATTATTTTTCTTTTGTTAATTTCTTAATTTAAATTTAGAACCTAGAAGATCATGCCAATAAAATGCCAATAAATCGTCAAATTAATAAAACCTCTTTCATGTAATATTAATTCAAGTATAGAAGCAATTCTAAAGTGCCCGTTTTTTGCAAAAGAGATTATTAACATAAAATATAAAAACGCATGCTTTCTCAAATCTAAAAATCTTATTTTATTTTTATATATGCAGAGTAATCCATAGTTTTAGAATGGGAAGGGACGAGAAGGTAATTACTCCCCCCATAAAATAAAGGTGGTTTTTGAACACATGACATATTTGACACCTTTTTTCTTTAACCTGTGTAATTTATGTAAAACAATTAAGGACGTGAATGACAATTACATATTGTTGATCGACAATAAAGATTATGTCATGTGTAAACAATTCAATCAGTTCTCACGAGGGGCTCCGAAAAGCTCTAACACAAGCATTTTATACGAAGCGCCAGGTCCCACAATCTTCGATCCCTCAGAGATCGGTATCGCCGACCTATGACAATGATGAAGGCACGCCGCGGACATTCCTCCGTGACCCTTAGCTCCATTCATCATCCCACACATCGGTTAATTCATTCGAGTCAATCAGTTCGGAAATTTGGTATGTATGTAGGTAGACTTTCTCCCGGTGAAATGAGTGTGAAGAGAGGGGCGTGACCTTGTTAGAGGGAGGTTGGCACCTGCGCTCTTGGCACTTGTCATTCTCAGTCTGGCGCGCGCGCACTGCCGCGTTCGAAATTCAAACGCAAACCCGCGCACGTGCGTTTGACTTTTTGATTTTTTTGTATAAAAACAAAAAAGAAACAAATTGTCTGTGGACGTTCAGTGCGAACTGTGATTGTGCTTGCTGGACCTTGCTTGCTGTGCTTTTGTGTTTTTGTTGGAAGATCGGACGGTATGTAATCAATCAGTATGTATACACGCTTTTGCTGTGAATGAAATGCTTTTTTAATGCTTTTAGAAACAAAATAATGTTAAAAATCTTGATGTTTATTTTGTGGATCAGAAAGTCGTTAAAAGACTTAATAATAACTCGATTCTCCTCTCTACGTTTGTTACGAACTTACCATCAAACAGGGCACCAATTTTAATAACTTTTAATAGTTTGAACTATGATAGTAACTTTGTTTTTTTAGTAGTGACTTCCATATATAACCTTTAGTAATTAGTATTATGTACCTCATTAGAAATAACTAATTATCAGGTAATCTTTATCCAAATAAAAAAAAAAGTTGATTGGTAGCCGCCGCTTTATTTCAAGTCTGTTTTATTCAATTGAATATTATGTTTTTCCGGAAGTAGACTTTTACTAAAATGTAAAACGGAAACAATCAAAGATAATTACCTAATGTAGCTTGATTTATACTCGTAAGAGCGATAGTGTCTTAAACTCGCGATCACTATGATCACATTGTAAAAACTGTTTACATTTTGAATTTCACGCCACAGGTGAGAGTTTCCAACTTTAGTGAATTTCGAAATGTACATGTACATTTTCGTCATATTACGATTACTATCAATCTATATATTAACGGACATTGGTCAAGCATTTTGTATAGTCTTTTACTAAGAAGCTAGTATAAACTAATACTCTTTTTAAGTTTGCATTGACAACGTAAAGCGATAGCTATAAGTGAACTTTCAGATAATGAGACGGAATTTTAATCAATGAGAGAATAATAAAATTTATTGACTTTAATATATGACCGAAATTTGTTTGACAAAACCTCCACTTAAGATGAATTCAATAAAAGAAAGGTGTTACTGCCATAATATCAAAACATGAAAAGCAGATTTGAGAACGAAGTCTTGGTGTTTCCCTCGGTAGATTTGATTCTATGGATACCTACTAGGGAGGAAAGATGGCGTATTTAATTTTTTTTATCAAATTGAAACGATCATGGTTCCCTGGCAGTACCTACGTATTGACATGCAAGGTCCATGGTTAAAATCCTGTGGCAGACTTAAGAATCACCGCATATTGTAAGTCTATTTCGAATTCTCATTGCATCCAGCTAGGTTTAAGTGGTACCTATGAGGTTAGTCCTCAAATAGAAAATCTGTCACTACGCATCTAACGGTGTGTTTTTCCAGTTTAAGGCCAGTTTCCATTTTAACTTTTCCTGATTGTCTATCAATTATCTTCTACCACAGCGTCATTTATGGTCAAAGATTAGACTATCAAAAAAGTATACCAAATAAATATGTAGATATCATCAAGTAGTTTTATTAACATAACCTACTTACATACATACTTTTAACATAAATAGTATTCTCTAAAACTCTCCTAACAAAGAAAGTACCATATACGATGTCTGACCTTAACCTCAACAATAACCACAAAGAATTTAACATAGCATGCATAAATGGATCCGTGACTATTAAAAAGCCAAAATAGCGAAAACACTGAATTACAAATTTAATGATGTTATAATCCATTAGCATATATTCCGGACCCCGGAACCTGTACCGAGTATTCGGTTTCATATGTATATGATACAGACTAACGCACACATACGAGTAATATATTCAGAGCGGATCGCAGCATGTGTGTCAGTGTTACGGAGAAGAAAATTTTCTATGTTCAATCTTATCTACGATACATAAGGTTCAATTTATAAGTAGTTCATCTACTTCGATTCCTGGAATCGCTACCGCCCGCCCTAGCTGGGGAACTTCCGTTGGACTTTACCTAATGTGGAGGAACAAGTTTAATGATGTTTACTTCTCGCAATTAGTATTGAAAAAGAATTTCACTTTGCTATCTTGCTTGTTACTATTAAAAGGTAGATAACTATTTATTGTCTATAATTTTTTTATGAAATAATGGATTCCAAATATACAAACAGAACGATACGAAGAACAATCATCACTGCAATGAACTGTTTAAATTTGATATATATCTAGTGACAATTCCGCCTAATTTCCTATTAAGCCGACGTGACGTCACAAACAAATCATCTCAAAATCTCCTGAGTCAAGACCTCCTGAGGATGCTTCGTTTAGAAGCGAAACGCGTCGAACACTCTTCCGGTTTGGCTGCGTGGCGTTTGTGACGTCACGTCGGCTTAATAGGAACTGTTTAAATATTAGACATAGATTACTAGCCACTATTGTACTTAAGTTGCTGACCATAAATGGTCCTGTACGCTTACTTTATCAATGTGTTGTTTTTATTTGAAATTTATTATATATTCACTGTATTGTTAATGGCGATATAACACGTTATACAGGGGTATTGGTAAAATGCTAACAACCTCTTAGGGTTGACTTCTGCTAGTCCTAAGAAACATTTTGAGATGTTTTTATTTGTTTTGAAAAACTTTTTTTTTGTGTATTGATGCCTACTGCGAGCCAAGAGCGCCCGGCGCGGCAACACTGGACCGCGCCGTAGTCCCTTTGAATAGAGTTTTTAATATTTACATAGAGCAATGTAATAAAAAATATGATAATGAATAATACATTTTTGGCACGAGAGACTTTTGACATCAGGTGGTCCTCGTGCTTATTCAGTCAAAAACATATAAAAAAACCCAAAAAAAAAAAAAAAAAAAAAACAAAAAAAAACATCTTCAATTGTTTCTTAAGACTAACAGAAGTCAACCCTAAGAGGTTGTTAGCATTTTACCAATAACCCTGTATAGAAGCATCTTATATCCTCGTAGTAGGAGACAAGTCAATAATATTTAAAATCTTGCTACCTTACGCGGAAAGAATAATTGATAGTAGTTTTCAACCCTTTGGCAGGTGATGCGTAGTTTTGTTTTACTAAAATTTAAATTTCTTATACTTATTTGTCTATAAACTGGGTTAAGAAAGTCAATGAGAAACGTAAAAGAGCAAGAAACCATGAAAGCCAACACGACTACCCTTACTTAAAGGTAGTTAAGGCGTGGGTTACCAGCATTTTAGTCTTTTCAATAATACCTTGTCCCAGACTGCAAACTTCAGACTTACTGAACGTCTTGGCGTCCAACATCCGCCTCAAGTCATTCCGACACCTCTTTGATGGCTGTTCCTCGATGCGACACCAGCTCAAGAAAATAGCCTAGGGGGAGGAAAGACAAGACAGCTTTGAAGGTAATTTTCCAGATTCGGTTATGTTCATTCTACCTAAGCCAGGACAATATTTTACTAAATATTACGGTTTGCGTCATGGACAGTTGCATTTTATGCCAATTTATTGGGTATTCTACCTTGACCTACCTTGACCGCTAGTAGTATTTGCTACTAAGCGATTCCATGCATCGTAGATCCCGTTAAACGTCGGCCCCGGTTGTTGTCTTAGGACGACACTCATAGTATGGTGGTAGGAAGTTTGTCGAATTGACGCTTGACTAGCTACCACCCTCAAGTAGAGAACGCCAAGCACGTAACGATTTGTTCCGACGGCTATCCTTAAAAAATATTAGAAGAGTCTATTTTAGGTTAGCCTGAACAACCTCTTTGACTGCATCAATTAGAGATAACAATCAGAGGCTATCAGCAATATAAATCATCCACTACATTTTTATTCTCAGCATAAGCTTCGTAAAAATATTAATAATATTCTCAGCGTGCTTAACAGCACCGAAACTAATGATTTCGTAATGACATTTTCCGGTGCGCAAGCGCATTGCGTGAACTAACGTCATCGGGGCAACGAAACCATAGCCATTGTAATTGTAAACACTGGCATTGTACACACGGCGTGCCAAGAAAAAATAAAAATAATATTCACGGTTCTTGGCTCAAGATTCAGGGCTGTTCCATACCTTCCTACTAGGATATAATGAATACCTACGTCGATGTACCACATTCAGGATTCTGGTAAAGGGTTCCGATTAAAAAACTGACTATGAGAATATATGGCGGCAAATGAGCATTCTGCTATACTTGCGTAGATTTACTATCTAGTTAAAGACTAATAGTTTTATGCATTTACACAAAAGAGGTTTTTGGTCTCATTTATTGGCTTACGGGGAGGAGGCAAGTTGGTACTACCAAACATTGTTAATTTATTAATCTGAGTATACCATACGTTTTGTCTACAAATATAGAGAGAGTAAAACAACTAGTATGTTAATACTAGCCGCAAGCAGTTATGCTTGCGGCTTTGTCTACATGTTATTTAGGAGTATAAGTCAATAACAATAGGTAATGTTCTATGTTATGTTCTAAGTGGGTATTTATTTAAGGTACACTAACTGATATATGGAACTAACTTCTTCAAAATCGTGTAAGTTTAGTGATTTTGATCACTTGATTTGAACTAGAACTCGGTAGCTAGTTCAGCATAATGAAAAATATATGTATGTACATTGTACACTCAAATGAAGCTATATCACGTTGTTACTAAAAGTGATTTCAACAGCCGTCTTCTGTCAATCTTAATCAAACAAATTATACAGTACATTTCACGGGTTAATTCTTCTTAGTTTAACCACTTCACGGGTCAATTTACACTCGTTTAACTTAAAACGAATAAAACGGTCAATTAAGTTCGATTACTGGGTATTTATCAATTTGAGAAGGCTCTCAAAATGTCTTTGATTTCAACTTTAGTTAAAATTAACGATCGATTCAATCGTGCTCGGAGAAAGTGAAGCGAAATGTTACTGAAAGTTAAAAAATCGTGAAGAAAGGGAGAGAGAAAAGGTCGAGGAAATTTCGTAATGAAATGGAACATAATAATACAACGATGCGTCTAAATATTTAAGTATGACCAATTTGAAATTCAAAGTTCTGTCACATTTAAATATTTGAAAGTTGTTCCGCATATCTTGTTCATTACAACGATAGACGTTTGCGTTTAAAATTACATGAAGTAAAGTTCAAAGTTTAAAAAATACCTAGTAAGACAACATCAATCCTTTAAAGTTAACGAATTGATTATCTTATGTTGATAAGTTAGGGTTGTCTCTGCGATTTTACTTTATCAGATTTCAATAAATTCTCCGCCAAGATAACAAATTGCCTACACATGATGACCCTTCGATAAGGACAACGAGAAATCAAAGATATATTGGGTATTTACACAGTACATATCGATATTCAACGTGCTTTACCCAGCCAGCTGTTTAATAGAGAATTTCTTGTAATGTGTTCATACATAAGTATTTTCAGTCTGGTTATTTTTATTCTGCTAGTCAGAGCTACGTCGATTTGATTTTGTTTTGATAATATACCTTCATTATTCTCGGTAAATAATTAAGGTTTAGGTATACGCGCCCACAGCTAGAAATAATGTCGCCAAATACTCAAATGTATATACAACGGACATTACATTACATAAATATTTATTATTACTGATAGAACATCCTAAGGCTAGAGTGCACGTAGCGCTTTCCATACAGACGTAGTTTTATCATAATATTTAAATAACAAGTATTCAAGTTCTGTGAAATTTTGCATGCATATTCCTGAGTCTAAGATATATGCTTCTGGTTTGCCAGTTTTCCGTGAAAAACTAACATTTTTCAATAATTTTCGGAAAATTTGTTTTGTTATCATCATATATCTCACCTTTTGGCAAAAGTAACGTGAAATGATGACCTGATGTGACCTACGATGTTTGGAGATTAGCTAGATAGAGAACTGGCGCTCCAGGCATAGGAAACCAAACAATGATACTGTACTATATTAGCTATGAGTATGTATAAGTAAGCTCAACCAGGATCAGTTGTAGTAAAGAAACATCACGGATGAAAATAAATATTATTCTACAACATTAGTAAAAAGCTCATATGGGATAGTTTACGTGAATAACTTAGATTACTCCGACTAAAGTTATGGCCATATTTGGTGGTACCAAGTCTCTTCAAAGGAGAGCTCGGGATGCCCACGTTGGAATGAGCTCCCCGCCGTGGTTTTCCCGATGGAGTATAGCATGGGGTTCTCCAAAAAGGGCGTGAAGAGATTTCTTCAGGGTGGGCAATGCGGGAGTGATACCCTTGGTGTTGCAAGCGTCCATAGGTTACGGTGACTGCTTACCATCAGGCGGGTCGTATGCTTGTTTGCCACCTTAGTGGTATAAAAAAAGACCTCTCTAATGGACATCTGTTCAAAAAGGACTTCCCAAGTTCTTCTTGAAAAAATACCATCGGATGTGGTCGAAAATATAGTCGCAGCTATACTGACGTGATTTATCCCGTTTTATCTACTAAAATAAGTGAAAACCGCGTTCGTATTCATAACTATGTGTTCCTTAAGCGTGGAACCTATATCAAAAAGGAGTAATAAAATATAACGCAATTAATTATTCAATCTTAATGTAAAAAGTTTACTTAGGCCAGTTGGACCTTCCCAACAGCTTCAACTTAGTTTTCTTCTCGAAGGTATTAAAAAAGTTTTAAATTAGGATTGCCCTCATCACCATTTCAATGGGCAAAGCTTGATATTTGGAAGACAGTTTTAATTAATGAAACCCTTTAGTAATTAAATACAAGATAGAAATTTTCGTGGAAAATTATATCTTTTATTATGTAGATTTTACACATTTATTTCATGGGTAATAAATGTGTACATACAGAATCTTATGTAAATTAATAATCAAAATTGACGTTATTATAGTTTACATAACTTTTGCAAATCACTAGATAAATCATACATTTTTATTTGTTAAACTTTCTTATATATATCTAAAGAGATTTCTTCTAGATAATTCGGCGTATATGTCTATAAATATGTCTATATAAAGACATGATTATCAACGTAAAGAAAGAGGTCGCTTCATGAGTGATTATAGGTCGCTATCATGAAATTTGACAAGAAGCAAGGTAACCTTAGTATGTACAACGATTCATTCAAAGTACATATTAAAAAATAAAAGGCATATTTTCGCGATCACAAATTTACATTTGCGGTTTCTTTATATTGCCTTGGTGAAAGTAACTAAGTAATAAAGCAAAACGACTGACATCAAAACTTTATAAAAGTGCTGTTGGTAAACTATATCTGTCACTTTGACAGCTGCCATATATAGTTTTGTTTAATTTTATTTCTTAAGGTAATCCAACAGCGCTTACAGATAATATATATTAACATAATAAAGACATAACATAATATGGGCAAAACATGATTACACAAATAACTTAAAGTTAATTCTAACAGAAAAATAAAGTAGCTGGGTACATAACAGTCAACAACGGCGCCACAAAGTCAAAGTTTGGACATTTATAGTGATAGTGCTAGAAGATAGTGTATGTAAAAACTTGTCTTATGTGTGTGTATATGTATGTGTGGGAGGGTGTGTTTGTGGTGTGTGGGGAAGAGGTAGGGAATGTGGTTTTTGGAATGGACATATAAAATGTTTTACAAACTATTGGAGCACAAAACTCCATCCAATTCCCGCCCGGGACATACAATTTTGTGCTCCAATGTACTGTACTGTACACACGATAGCGCGTGTAATCATATTTAGAAATACATAAAATGTATACAAAAACATGGTAATAGTAGATGTAAGTATTGCATGTTTTTTTTATAAGACTTAACCTTAAGCTCTAAGGTAATCTAATATTTATTGTCATATAACGTCGGAGGGAACCCGTGGAAATCGGGAACACTAACTTCAACTCCTGTTTCCACCAATGGCAAACTGGAAAAAAAATATTGTCATATGACGTCGGAAGCAAACCAGTGGGAAGCAAGTAACAGTGTGTTCCGGCAGGAGTCCTTAAGAGCCAGTAAAATTACAGGCACATGAGACCTAACAACTGTACGTCTCAGTGTGACGGGCACAGTGCAATTCGTGTTGACGAAATGCATCTGTTATAGGCAGAGGTTAGTTCACTTAACATCAGGTGGGCCACGGGCTTGTTCCTTCACAATAAAAAAAAACGGGAACACTAACTTCAACTCCTGTTTCCACCAATGGCAAACTGGAAAAATTAACTTAGTATTAAGTATTAATTATATTCCATAAGTGATGGTAATTTCGCCACTGGGAGTTAACTCGTAATTATAATCGTCTCACTCGCACTTCACCACGTTTTTTATTCCTTATATCAACGGAAAAACTCAAGTACGCTATGCTACCTATCACTCACACCATGAGTAAACAGGAAATGCAGAGGAGTTAAGTAGTCGGTATCCATTTAATAGCAGACTAATAGTCATTAATAGGTGAAACCCCATCTCCGGTATAGGTTTTAAACCACCACGACTATCCCATCAGTTTTTGTCCATGCGCGCTTTCTCCCGCTTTAGTGAAGATAAATGATATACAATTTATACGGATTATTATTGTATGTTGTGAAAGGTGATGTCATTTATTCAATTTGTGGGCTAAGCTCCGTGCTTTTGAAGAATACAGTTCAATGAAATAGCTCTCACTCAGGTTACTTGTATAGGTATGTTAAATTTAAGTTATGATTATTATCTATCTATATCTATATATAGATAATAATCATATGATAGATAGATAGATAGATATAACTCTTTATCGAAACACCACAGTACATATATTATATGATGAATGTACAAAAAAACAATAACGTTACAATTGGCGGCCTTATCGCTTATAGCGATCTCTTACAGGCAACCATACATATTGAGGTTGATACAATTTAGTTTATAATGCTTAGTATATATATCTCTTATATAAATAATAAAAGATAATAGAGACACCAATTTTCAAAGCATTATAATTTTTTTATATATCTTTGTTTGCCTTTAATCAACAACCATAAAATATTTCGAAGCGATCCAAGAGCAATCGATCAATCTTTCCACAAATCTGTCGTCCATTATTACGGATTTATATGTATGTTTTGTAGATGGTATCAGTATGCCTTTTCTAACAACACAAAGGAAAATACCATACAAAGATATAATTGTTAAAAGTTTAGGCCCTCCATTGAAATGCTTTCGTTCACTCGCTAACATTTGGGTAATCTTCTGATTTTGTTACGTTGGTAAGAAGTCATGCCGTGCTCCCAATGTGTAGCACTACCCAACTCACGTGGACGTGAGTGAAGGCATGCTGCTTATCTTTCTACAAATATATCAAATACAGACAAAAACGTATAAATTTATTATTATTAATTTTATTGTTTATCCCCATTCTAGGTCTGTTTTTCACCTTTGCTTCTGTAATATAAAGTATGAAGGGAAGTTTTCAATGAGATTTAATTAAAAGTAAAATAAAATAATGAACTACTACACGTACTTATTCTAATGGAGAATAATAATCCATAAGCCGAAAATATTACATTACTCGATCTCGATGTAACGAGGACACGCTAGTCATGGAAACGTCAATAAACTTGATTACTAGAAATACTAGTGGACCTAGTTTTTGGAACAAGTCTTTAGACGGACGCGTACTTCTAAGACTCAGTATGCATTTTACCTAGTACATCTCACATCTACTATGCATCCCTTACCAGGCGAGCTTGTAGTCAAGGTAACATATCGACAGAAACAAATTTGTTTCTTAATATCGCACCATATATTTATTTCAGTCGAAGCATTGTAAACGCAGTCAATGGTCTCTAATAACAGGCTTGGCATTGAATGGCCATGGGATAAAACTACGTTTGACCCTCTGACCCTCACCTTCACGTCTATAAAGCATCCATTATATTTCGTGATAATAAAAGTAAATTTTTAGACAGTATTATACACAATGTGAACAAATCTACGAAACGTCACACGATTTTATGCACAATTACCTTCATTCTAATTATCGAGTAAAAGTTTTGAGTTCTCACCTTACGAACATAGTGTTTTTTCTTTTTTACTATTTCGTACATCGTGAGAACAGTTTCTTATGCTAATTAGAATTAATATGTTGAGAGCGACTTTGTATAAGCGTTATTTTGGAACCCATAAAAGGGAAAGTTGTGATACAACTTGCGAGTCGATATTAACTAGGTAAGAACTCATTCCTAATGATTTTGACCGCTAAATAGCTTTTACTCTTTTGCTCATATTAATACATCTCTTAGGTGAAAACGATCATAAGATGCAGAATATGGGACATCTGTCATAAACTGCATCGTATGGTCGATGCAATTAGTTCGGATTTTTCCATCGTCTTATAGTAACTTCTATTATAAAGTATAATGTAAGCAAATTTAAATGAATAGAATTTAGTCGTGCTTTGTTTTAGGCTAAGATAAATCACTACCCGATCGTTGAAAACCCGCGGGACTTAAAAAACGATAATAAAGCACGAGTAAATCTGAACAGTATTATTTAAACTTGGATATTATTTATGAGAGAAATTTTATTGTTTATGTATAATAAAAATACCTTGATTTCATAATACCCTTCAAAATTAGAGAGATTTCTCATATCTACATTTTTGTCAAATAAAATGCGAGAATGTGATGAAACTGTATAAATTAAAAATAATACTATACCTTCAGAATACTTATTAAAGTAAACAGTGAGACACAGTAACGTACAGAAAACATATACATAAATATGATCTGATAATAAAACATTGTAAACAAGAAATAGTACATTTGGAGCCACATTGTTTTACGCAGTGTCTTGCACAGTGTTAATTTTCGTTTCATCATCATCATTAAATATCTTAAAGTCCGCCGTGGCGAACTTAACCCCCCTTTCCTTCTCCCTCTGTTGAGGGGTTAGCTGTAATCCCCACTATTGGCAGGGGTCTTGGGGTATGCAATGTAAGATAGCAGTTCTTTCGTTGCCTCCTACGACTCCTACAGGAAAATATGGAGTATCATTAAAACTCGGCACCCCACGGGGCAAGTATTTTTAGGTGTTGTTCAAGTACCAGCTTTCGCCATCGGATTAGAATTTGCGAGGTGGTCACCATCTGTGAGATTGTGGTACAATGCTGAATAAATAAAGAGAGAAAGTACGGCTAAATCTCTATCTCCCGAGAATTAGTAAATTAAGATTAAAATATATTTCCATATCCTAACGAAGGATATAAAAATCTTTATACCAAGCTTAGTGAAAATCCGTTGAGGCGCACATGCTTACACACACTTTGGCATTTATAACAGTAGGAAGTAGAATATGAAAACCATTTGGTTAAAAGTTCATAAACATTTCGTTTGAACCACAGCCGCGTCGAAAATGACTGCAATTCCTTTGGACTGAAGTTTCTGCTCCAACGGAAACACCTGAATTCAAATGCTCCACAAAAACCATATGTCATGGTGTGGCTTACAAAATGTATAATTATATTAATATTCTGTAAATGAATATAAAATAAAATTTCTAACTCACAAGCAAAGAATATTTAGAAATGAGAAATTATCATAGAACGGAGAAAGTTATCGAAACGAAAAGAGAGAAGTCCGTTAGTATTTAAGTTTGTAAAATGAAATTTATATGGAATTAATTTTCTAATATCTAGTAATAATAGGTTAAAAGGCAATGTTGTATACGATATTGGAAGAATAGAGATTTCGTAGTATGCTAAACTTTGTTTTTTATGAAGAAAGTGAAGGATGATGCATTTTAAATTTGATCCGATATTTTAGTACGTAGAACAACGAATAGGAAATATATCTAGTGTAGTTATTGCTGAAACCATCCTTTCAGTGCGATGTATAGTTGATCTTGATTACTAACTAGTTGCAATTAATGCATCGCAAAGTTGAGATCTATCTTTAGGTCTATCTATATCTACCTATCTAATGAATAGATTCAGGCGTTACTTTGCGGAAATCCATATTTAATCTACGAGCTCGCGATCGAGGGAATGTATTTATTCTCGCTCGTATTTTAGCTCGTAAAGTCAAGACCTCCTGAGGATGCTTCGTGTAGAATCGAAACGCGTCGAAAATTTAGCCAGTTTGGCTGCGTGGCGTTTATCGACGTGTCGTCATAACAGGAAAACTAGGCGGAATTGTCACTAGATATATTTTTGATATATTCGTAAGTGTTTTATTAAAATATTAACTTGATGTTTTCTTAATATTTTAATAATATTTGTTATTATTAAATATGGATTATCGCAAAGTAACGCCTGAATCTATTCATTATCGTAAATTATATTATATTAAAGGACTTCCTGTAAACTGTTGAAAATACCTATCTATGAACAGGTATTTTCAACAGTTTATTTTCATCCTTAGTAAATACAAACACCATTTCCAACAATCCACGACATATCATGACATACGAAACCCTCGAAGTCGCACTTTGAGCACAGCTTTGAAGTGGACCTAATTGACACTAGTGCTGAATATAAATGGTGTAGGTACTTTCTATCTCCGAAAGAGAATCCGTACCCCCAGCGATGGCAACGTATTTGATTAAACTGATAACGATAACATTATTATAGAAGGAATATAACTGCAACGAAATATTTCGTTATACTCGTACGTACTATGTATAACGAAATATTTAGTTGCAGTTTTTATACAAAAGATAAAAAAATGTTTTATTTGATCAGTACGTGCCATAATTGAGTGGTTTAGGAATGTAGATGCGTTTCTTGTAATTGTATCGTAATTCCGGCCAGTGAAGCCTTCCGAACTGGTTCACGGATTACGATTGACAGCGAAAGTGTTAGGTTACCGAATACCACGTGCCGGCTGACGATTTGGCGGCTTGGCTTGCCAGACTGGTCGGTTCTCATGAACCTTGTCTTTTTTTTTGTTTTTTACTCTAACGTCAAGTATCTGTTTTTATAGATATAGGATACAAAATGTATCATTAATATATTGTGGTAATCTAACATTTACACATTTATCTATTATTTTAATAAAACTAACTTCGACACACACCCGCGTGTGTTTTTATGTTATTACGGTGACGGTACAAGCTCGAGGGCCACCTGATGTTAAGCGGACTAACCTCTGCCTATAACAGATGCATTTCGTCACAAGTCGTCAATTACACTGAGCCCGTCACTTTGAAACACATATAGTTGTTAAAGTCTCAAGTGTGTCTGTGATTTTACTGGCTCTCAAAGACTGCTGCCGGAACACACCGTTAGGTACTTGGCGACATATTTTCTTCTTGAAGGTGGTAGCAAGCCAGGCGGGCAATCGCAAAATGCCCTGTGGTGGTGAACTACATATTTAATTAATTTTAGTAAATTACTGTATTACTTTGTTTATAAGAACCGTATTTGAGAATTTAAACGTCCAAAACATATAACACAGACCTTTTCATTTATCTCTTACATAACAGAATACCTGAAGAGAAAGTTAGAACGTGTTCAGAACTATCCATTAACCTCTAATTGACATTACAAACGATCTTTTGTCTGATCAATTACCATACGTACACAAGATATAAGTACTTATTCAAACAAACACACAAAGTAATAAGTAGACACTTTCATCGGCGTCGGAAACAATAAACAGATTTTAAATATATTTATACATGTCGCATTACAATCTATTAGCATAAGCACTTTGTCATTTTGTATTTTTTAATCCCTGATTGTAAAAGAAGGGTATTATAAGTTTGAAACCTTTGTGAACTCTATGTGAGTCATTCCGTCTCGTGTGCTACGTAGGTAGTCCTAAACGGCTGAACCGAATTAGATGTTTTTTTGTCAAAATCAGCTGTTAATGCTTAGTTCTTAGGTTTTTAAAATCGAATATCTAAATTTCTATACAATATGTTTTATAGAAATTTCGTTGTTTCTTAGATGTTCATGTTTTATAAACATAGCCTGCCTATAGCGCCATGCACCATGTAGCACCGTAACGCCTTAGTATGATACCTTTATTTATATATCTGAATTAATTACCATTGGTAAGCTGTCTTTCTATGAAGCTGTTATTATATAGGTAAAGCGAAGTATAGGCATATCAGCGTTCTACAGGCGAGGTTTATATACAGCATTGGATTAAAAAGGCTGAAGATGTTGATGACGGTGATGAAGCAATACCTAATTGTTGTAATATTATGAAACGGAGCCTTTTGAATATCCTGACATAATTTGTAATTGTTAGTATCTCAATGTTATTTTTATCTTTTATTTCTCTGATATTTTCATGATACGTGAAATCAGAAAATCGAATATATATATATACTATAAATATATATTCATAATATAATTTATAGTATATATATATATATATATATATATATATATATATATATATATATATATATATATATATATATATATACATATATATATATATATATATATATATATATGTATATCGCCAAATTATTGTTATTTTTTTATATCACAGAAACTGGTGGGAAACATGACGGTAGCATTAAATGGCATCTTCGCCTAAAGCAGTCCGGTTACTTTTCGATTTTAAGGGTTGCGATAAATTAAGCCCTTCTGCCGTAAGTCACGGATTTGCTCATAATGTTCGTAAATGGAATGATTTACAGACCTAACATTTAGATATTTTATGTAGAAAACCCTTAAACAAATACTTCGTTAAAAATCAAATTAAATTATCTTGCCGGAGCGTCCAATAAATAAATAAGTAGCTGAAAAACTATATAAACGAGCCCTAGCGTCACGGGTGACATATCATCCATGTCTTTGGTGGTTTACAGAATATATTTTATTATTTATCAAATTAAATAAAGAAATGGGAGCCGTCGAGGTTTTCAGTTTTTGGGATATTTGATAACAATCTGGAATAACGGTTTAAATACTTATTTGATCAATTTTTACTGTAAAATGCCGCCATAATAAAATTTTAAGCTGCAAACAAAATAATTAGACTTTGGGGTTTATTAATATGTGGAGCCATGTAGGGAGGTCATACTTACCATTCATAATTTCATATTTTTTTATCTCTGATACCTTTAACCTTTGACCACTATCTAAACTGTCTATATTGATAAATAATAAGGTTGTCAAATATTATAAATAGACTATAGCATGCATGTTATTTCTTTGGGACAGCTTCCAGGAATACACAGTTAAGCAATTTAAAATCTTCCATAGCAACGCATAAAAACTTTATGATTGTATTGTTAGAGTTTTCCTGTGCAATATACTTACATACATTATTGTACAGCATTCAAAAAGAAACCGCGCCCGCCCAGAACTCCGCCCTTTCAATTTCGGACACAGATTAAGTAACAGGATCTGAGTGCGCGCACCTACTGTGTACACGCATGAACGGTCAGCGGCAAGCTTTTGTTAGAGCTGGGACAAATCGATAGTGCTTAATCGATATGATTACTTTATGTTACGATGTTTTTTTTTTAATGTTATTGTGAAGGAACAAGCACGAGGCCCACCTGCTGTTAAGCGGTATCCTCTTCCTATAACAGATGCATTTCATCACAAGTGACGAACTGCACTACGCCCATCACCTTGAGACATACCTGTTAAGTCTCATTTTGCCTGTTATTTCACTGGCTCTCAAGGACTGCTGCCGGAACACATCGTTAGGTGCTTGGCGACAGGTTTTCTACTTGTATTCGTAGTAATCTGACGTAATGGTCGAGTAATTTAAGGTTATCCTTTTGATAAAAGAGTGATGATGTATGTATATAGATTTAAGTACGGATAAACGCCCGATTGGTTTTTATACTCCGATTCTCGATTAAAACCGAATTTAAAATTTGGTGGGCTTAAACTTTTACCAAATAGTCAGCTATTTCCACAGCACGACAACCACTGAGTTTAACACGCGCATGATATCGTGAGAGCTTGTTTTTTTTTTATTTATTACAAATACAAATAAAGTTTGTTCTTAAATTTTTGGAAACAGATACCTATAAAAGAATTGATGCCTTAAGCATCTTAGGTATCTCTAGGGTTTACAATATATATCCCTAGTGGTCATCCACCTACCAAGATGAAGTGGCTGAAATTCAAATAGATTTCAACAGAAGAGTTTTATAACTAACACGTTTCATATAGTAAATTTTCTATAACTAAAAATAATTGTGAGGTAAAAAAAAATCGATTTAGTTAATTTTGAGACATTACATGGTATACCTAATTAAAATTCTGAGACATTAGGACTTAGAGGAAAATTATTGCATAATAAGTTGATGTAATTCTATAACAATGGATATCATTTTAATAATACTAACTGTACGAATTAAAAATCGCATTAGAAAAGTCATCATAATAAAAAATTAAGGTTTGACTTTAGTAATGATTTTCAGTAAATTATCACGAAAGGTGTTATCGTTCTATGTCAGTTTTACACCTGTGATACAATGATATAAATAGCATGATTTAATAATAAAATAACAATAGCTATTATTAAAACATTCATACGTAACTATGATCTGAAATTAATCTTAATACGTACTGAAATCACTACACTGCGCTGTCACGTCACGTTAAGATGTGAGTTGATCGACGTTAATCTAATCGGTTGAGTGGTCAACTTAATAGGCATGCACGTTTATCGACATCGACATTCGTGTTTCGTAAACAGCGATACAACATCGATACCCAGTATCGCTAATTAGTTGGCGGTGAAAGTTACCGACCGACTGACCAAAATCCGATGCTCACCCGATGTTCCGAGCCGATTTTTAGATCGAATCTACTTTCGTTTTTGACTACTCTTACTTACCGCTCACTACTCGATACATGGATTTATTTTCATCGACATTTGCATACTATTAAGCAATTGATTACTTATTGCGAGATTAACATGTCCAAAAGTTATCTGACTGCACGCAGTGTTTTGTTTATCAAACCACGATGTGCTCCAAGTTTATTACATTCATACGAGTACTTCCATTATTGTCACTACTTATCGGACTTGATGGCAGCGATATATTCCATGAGCATCATATATAATAATGATGATAACAATTTAATTTCATAACAATGGAATATATCGCTGCCTTCAAGTCCAATAAGAATTGTAAAAATACTATTTTTTACAAATTCTTATCGGACTTAAAGGCAGCGATATATTCCATTCGCATCTTATATAATGATGATAACAATTGAATTTCATTCATTAATAAATGAATTTGGGTGTGTGTGTTGCCAACAGAATATGCATAGCTTGTTATCCCTTCTAAAGCAATTTAAAATCCCGATGTACTCAAAGCCGTCTACAATCATGCTACCATTTTTTACAATTCTTTTGAAGGCAGCGATATATCCCATTCGTATCATAGATAATAATGACGATAACAATTGAATTTCATTCATTAATTAACGAATTATGTTGCTAACAGGATATGCGTCGTAAGTTATCATGTCAAAAGCAATTTAAAATCCCAATGTACTCCAAACCTACTACCATTTTTGGCAATTCTTATCGAACTTAAAGCAGCAATATATTCCATGCGCATCATAGATATTGATGATAACAATTAAATTTCATTAATTAATAAACGAATACGGGTGCGTGTGTTGCTAACAGGATATGCGTAGTGCATCTCTTCAAAGCAATTTAAAATTCCGATATACTTTAAGCATACTACAATGCTACTAACATTTCTATCAATTCTTATCAGACTTGAACGCCGCGATATGTTCCATGCGCATAAAAACTTTATGTTTTTATGCGCATGGAACATGAAATAATTTTTATCATCATAGACGATGATGATAAAAATTTAATTTCATATATTTAATTCCGAATAAACGAATACGGGTATGCGTGTGTTGCTAACAGGATATGCGTAGTTAGATAAATCTTTGAAAACAATTTAAAATCCCTGTGTACTTTAAGGCTACTACAATCCTACAGCCATTTTGGCAATTCTTATCGTTTTTGAAAGCAGTGACATATTCCAAGTGCATCATGGATAATGGTGATAACTATTGAATTTAATTCATAAATAACTGAATTTGAGTGCATGTGATGCTAACAAGATATGCGTAGTTTGCTCTTAAAAAGCAATTTATAATCCCGCTGTACTCCAAACTAGTTTAGCAGACCGTTTGATAGATATAGGGATATTATGAACAATATTAATATAGAAGAAAGGTATAGAAGAAAGTATGAACAAAACAAACTGCGATTACCACCGATAAAGCTCGCCTTTTTTGCTTTTCATAAGTATCTTTTCATGGTATATTATTTACCACACTTGATATATGTAAAGGTTAAGGTGAATTTAATGATCCTGTTTGTATGTTTTTTTATTAACTTAATTAGCTTATAAGGTCGAAATACCGGCCAGATGTTCCCATTTCTAGCAATTATCAAGTTTTAATAAATTCCGTATTTCTATTCTAAACGCGACCTCTAGACAATCTATGTCAACCGGCCTCGATGTGGGTTTACGAGCCAGACTCACTGGTCATCTCTCGATGAAGTGTGAATATAGAGAAACTTCTAGATATATCTGCAATTTGCTATATACCGATATTGGTGGATTTACGACTAGGTGCGCCAATATCGCAAGGATACATTGGTATCCTATCTACGCGATATTATTTCCTATAGGTATATTATTTCCGATGTTATGAGTGATAGCATGAATCAAAATAATTTTGTGGGAAGTCAACAAGGAAATTATTATGACTATTATCAAAGGTCACTAGACGCAATATCTCTTCTTGTCCATTTAGCTTTAACAGTTATTTAAAACATTTTCTTCAAATACAATTCATCAAACATTCTTCGTATTAATACAGGAATCGATATATTAACGTTATGAGGTATTATTAACGTGTTTTATATAATATTATATTACTATGTGTAATAATCGCGAAAACCTAAGACAACATTGTGTTTTATATAAGTTCATAGCCTTACTACAAAAAAATATATATATAATTATACATAGTATATGTACATTATATTTTGTTTTGGTTCTCAACAGAGCCCTCTTCTTCCATTACTATGATTTAATGACTATTTTATTTGTATGATAATAAATAAATGTTGGCAATTAAATTGGGAAAGCTCTATTGTGCAGTCAACATTACCAAGTCACAAACTAATATTTCACGTCGACCTGAAATGTGTGCCATCAGGTCTCCATTCTAGGTTTATGATGAGACACCCTTGTTCCCAGTCTGCAAGCATTGTCTGTGACAATTAGCAGACCGTTACTGCATTTCTGAGTATCCCATGTGAATGTGACTGTCTCAATGGGAATTGTTTTGTTTTTGCTATTTTTATAATTGATGAGGTTGGAACATTGCAGATTCAATTTGGCTTGTTAGTATAAAATTGGAATATTGTAGATTTGCAAGCATCTGAGTATACTGTTATATTATTAGTTTGTTATTAATTACTATTTTCTACTGCACCAGGAACAAACTTGACTTTTACATCAGTAGAAACTGGACCCCAAAAGATTATCGCGAGTAGGTACTGTAAAGAGGGTAGAAAGGTTTATGCCTTACAATGGGAAAAAAAACAGCTGAATAATAAATAATATCATTATATTTTCTCTAAAACTTACCCTTGGTATTTCAAACGTATTCATGGTCAAAAGCTTATAATGTCATTTAAAATCCTAAGTAATTTTTATAATTACTCATATTAATACAGAATTAAACTTCAGAATCGTGGCAAAATACACACATACACAACTAGTTATAAAATATGCCTGCTTTAAACTGATACGTAGATTGATTTGTTTATTCAATGAAAAAAAGTAGATACCTACTATGCCACTAGATACAACTTAACTAGAAATGTACCAAGTAATATTTAATTATATGTTGGAGTAATTAATCAGATAATAACTTCCTATATGTGTCGGCTGCAATTATTCAGATAATAACACATATATTTGTCATTATCTGAATAATTGCTTTGATACATATAGGTATCAAATCAGTTCTATAACTCATCAGAAAACTTGACATTTATTAATCATTCCAGGCAGAAATCGTGACTCCCTAACATAAAAATACCATATGAAACGCCAATTTAAATTACAACACGAAGACATAACGCAGTAAAAGTTTAGCGAAAGCAAAAGTCAATGTCAATGACCGTCGTCGTCGAGATTTGACCGTCAATAACTGTAACACCAATTGACCGAAACTGAAGCTTCCTATCTTTTTCATACGTATTGTGGACATCGGGCATCATTATACAGGGTTATTAGTAATATGCTAACAACCTCGTAGGGTTGACTTCTGCTAGCCCTAAGAAGCATATTGAGATATATTTTTTTTGTTTAGAAAAATAACACAATATTATTATTTTTTTGGGTTTTTTATATGTTATTGACTGAATAAGCACGAGGACCACCTGATGTCATAAGTCTCTTGTGCCTGTAATGTATTATTTCATATTTTTTATTACTTTGCTCGATGTAAAACAAAACTCTTTTCAAAGGGACCACGGCGCGGTCCAGTGTTGCCGCGGCGGGCGCTCTTGGCTCGGAGTTATTGAAACACAAACCATACAAAAAAATCTCAAAATATTTCTTAGGACTAGCAGAAGTCAACCCTAAGAGGTTGTAAGCATTTTACCAATAACCCTGTATATATGTTTCTATCTGCATATACATGTCAAAAGTTACGCTTGGTTTGACAGGTGAATATTACTTGACATAATATGAGATAGATCCTAGAAGTGTCAGTGAGAGAAAGTGTAAACAAGCCGAAACTTTCGTTTGAGTGCGCTCTGTTTATTTAAGAAATAATTCAGTTTGCTTTCCTATTACTGAGACAGGCATCTTCTCTTTGAATTGTTTGGTTACTTTGAGAAATGGAAAACGCAATAAATTTAACGTTAATAAGTACCATACCAAGATTTTTTCGTAGTTACTACAAAAAAATGTTCTATCATTTCTCATTCGCATAACAACTTATAGGTTATACGAAATTCCAGCGAAATGTATCATACGAACTAAACTTCATTAATTAAAACTAGTTTCAAAATGATCAGTATGATCACAGAATATACCGACTAATTAAATTATGTGGCAATATCAATATTATAATGCCGTCTATCACAAAGGGACCAAAACCATTGATTGAATTTGCTTGAAGCGCTCGTAGCGAAGTTTGTGTTTGTATTGTAGCCATTTTGAACCGATCAGCAAAGTTAAGCAACGTCCGCCGCGGTCATCAGTTGGATGGGTGACCGCTAGTGACATTACTACTGAGTGCTTCCGTGCTTCGGAGGGCAGTTAAGCCGTTGGTCCCGGTTGATGTCTTAGGATGGCAGTCGTTATAGCATGGTGGTAGGGCATTTTGCGAATGCCCGCCTGGTTAGCTACCACCCTCAAGTAGAAAATCTGTCGTCAAGCACCTAACAGTGTGTTTCGGCAGCTATCCTTGAGAGCCAGTAATTCTAGGTCAGCCTGACTAACATCTTCGACCACGTCATCACTTACCATCAGGTGAGATAGTGGTAAAAGGCTAACCTATTAAACATAAAAAATACCAGAGATATCTTTGAAACTGTAGTCAGATCCATCCGACTAATAAACGTGAATAATTCGGTATTTTATAGTAAACAGGCACTTACGTTTAATTTTTGAACTAACTTATTTTTAACTTTTAAATTACTAAATAAAAAGTACCTTCCTGAGGTTTTATTTTCATTCCATTTCAAATACGAGTAAATACACGTAAAAATAAAATATTTTTCTCAAATATTACTTTTATCAGTTACGGAAATCCTTACTATAACGTAATCTGATAGAGTGCTGATTGCTTTAAAGTTTGATTCAAATGTATGACATCCTCTTAGCTGTATCTGTGAAAAAGCTCTATCTGAAGTTCGTGCTGAAGTTCGCTTCACAACCTTAAGTTATATATGTAAAACACAACAAACTATATCACCCCTACATTCATTGTCGCGATTTACTTTCAATTTTGCATGCGTTCGCGCAGGGTCAATGTACGCAGATCTAGTACGGTGATAGGCTCCAACCTTTCATTGATATTGTTTACATACGGTCTAGGCTCGGTCTAGACTGGGATAACTGTTCCATTGACTTG
This sequence comes from Plagodis pulveraria, assembly GCA_963890685.1. Lineage (NCBI taxonomy): Eukaryota > Metazoa > Arthropoda > Insecta > Lepidoptera > Geometridae > Plagodis > Plagodis pulveraria. The sequence goes on along the minus strand of OY982956.1, from coordinate 20,168,122 downwards.
TCAACGTGACAATACTGAAGCTGTTTTGATAAATTAGGGGTGTCACTTTGATTAATAGACAATAGCAATTATTGCTACAATGATTATGTTAGATATTGATGTGTATATATATAATGAATATATAGATATATCTAGGTTTATATATTTCTTATTATTATTGGAATACGTAATAAGTATATTTTGGTAAATTATAAAATTTAAATACGGTAAATACCAAAAAACCAAAAATGTGACTTTTGAGTTTTTTTTTATGTTATTGTGACGGAACAAGCTCGAGGCTCGCCTGATGTTAAGCAGACTGACCTCTACCTAGAACAGATGCATTTCATCACAAGTGACGAATTGCACTTGAGATTGTTAAGCCTCATGCGCTTGTAATTTCACTGGCTCTCAAGGTCTGCTGCCGGAACACACCGGTAGGTTCTTGGCGACAGATTTTGTACTTAAGGGCATTTTGCGATTGCTCGACTAGCTAGCTACCACAGCTAGCTAGTCGAGCAATCGCAAAATGCCCTTCCACCATGTGTAAGTATGAGTTCAACTTTTTAAAGTCTGATATCAAAATAATTGATAATCTCATCACCGGAACCTATAAAATGCAAAGCACGTCTTTCGAAGAATGCTACACAGAGCGGATTAGGTTAATACATACAACATTTTCTTTTTCTCCACCTACGCTTCATATGCTAGCGTCTATTCATAAATTTAATCTGAAATTCTCACAAATCATACTAGTATAATAAATTTCAATGAAGGGCTTCTAAGCGGGTCAAGTCCGCCAGTGAAAGTAAGAGGCAGCAACCTGAGATTTTGATTCTTGAAAATACGTAACACTTCCAAATATGGACCTTACGTAAAGGCAATAAGAGTGTGTATGTGATCAAATTTGAATGGGAAACTTGTTTAATGACTTGACCAATTTGAAATGGTCGTTCACCGGGCTTTAATTAAAATAGTAAATTTTAATTATGCGTTTGGAGCCCACCATTGAATACTTCTAAGTTTATACAAGTTCTCAGATGGATTATTTGATTTTAATTCAAGCATAGACTAAAGAAGGCAGAAATGTGTTTCAAATGGCAATTATATTTCTATCAGGTAGCAATCACATTTTGACGTCTGTATATGAAATTTATTTAACAAACTTACTATTTATAACTAATTTATTACTTACCAAAGTACGAACCACAATGAACAGTTTTTTCTGTATATATATATATATATGTTTCATGTTAAAATATTTATATCTACTATATAGGTACCACAGATTATACAAAAACTCAAATACCTACTGTCAATTACTGTAATAAAACATGAATTGATAATTGACATCATAACATTCAAAGTCAAAAAGGTTTAACTTCCAGTTTCCAACGACGTTCCGGCAACCACAGCAATAAACTCAATGGAGCGTTTTATTGACTGTTTAAATTTGCAAACCATTACTTCGAAATAAAAATAAAACGAGAGATATAAAATTTCGTGCGAATCGTTAAATGTTTGTATCAGGTGTGGGCACACCGCGCCCTTTAATTACTGCCACAATGGAGCACCACGGGCCTCATAAGCACCGCATATTACTGGCGAAAATGCACCGCAAAAACGCCATCAGAGAGTTCCGGCACATTCCGGCGGGTGGTGCACTTTCTCCCGGTGGTCCCACGGCCTACTTGCACGGAAAACTTGACTCGTTCGACGGGAACGCCCAAAATATTCGGTGATTAAAGCCACCGGTGTGTCCACGAGCTTACTTTCGCGTACTCCTGCCAATTAAGCGTCGTAAGGTAATTGTAAATGTTGACAGTAGCACAACTCTACTGGCCAAGTAATTTTTGGATCGGGCAAAAAATACTACCTGTATATCTTTATTGACTAATAAGCTCGTCTTTGGCAACTGTCTAAGCATACGTAGAGAAATGATTATTAGGTCGATGTGAATATGAATATTGTTGCCAGCAAAGCCTAAGCGGCATTCACACTGACATTAAAGAACAGTTGTCAGAGGATACCTTTAAAAACGTGGTTTAAGAGATTTTTTCAGGCGAGATTTGGTAAATGCCCAACCATAATGGCTTAAACTTTAAAAATAATTTAAAATTAGGTATATTAAAGCTGCATGGCTGCTTTTGTATCGGTTATATAGTCATGTTATTCTCATGATAATGTAATACAGGGACGTGGACCCTTTTTGCCATGCGGATTACATTACAAAATTACAAACACACGACAGAAAAAAATTATGTGCATGTCATGTCCCGCACATGACATAATTTTTTTCTGTCGTGTATTTGTAATTTTGTAATACTCAATATCTATTAAGACTTTACATAAGGAATTGATATGTCATGTATAATTCTGGATTAATCAATCATGAATGACACCAATAAATCGTGTTGTATCAGTTATTTGGCTATCTTGTCATATCCAAATAACTAAAAGCTCAAGTTATCATACTGCGTGTACTTTTATATTTACCCATGTTTCAGTTCGGACTGCCCGCGATGGATCGTTGTTTTTGATGTGTTAAATGAGATGTTGTTTGAAAGGCAATTTCAGTTTCCTTTCATCGTTGAGTTGTTCTGGTTGACCTTTTCTTACTTACAAACCAATTGAACGGAGTGGAATTTTAAAAACACATTTACCTATTTTTGGCTACCATACTCATTGTTATTTAAATAAACTTTCTTATTGGCTTATTTTATTTTATACATTTTATTTTTTACATGGTAGTAGAATATTTTACAAACCTATGCCCGATAACTATGCAAGCAGCAATCCAAGCATAAAATCTTTCGCTTAACACTTAAAAGTGAAGTTTGTAATGTGTAATAAATATTTGTACTCCGGCAGCGGTTGAATATTGGACTGGACTGATTATATTGTAAGACCTTATATATACAATATTCTTATGAATAAATTTATTTGAATTTGGCAGCAGTCCTAAACAACCAGTCCCCATGTATTTTTGAGTTGTTATGCTCTATGACTCTATCCTTGCGTACGCTTGACGATACTTAGCGGTATAAATTTCTATCACTCAGATATAATAGCTAAACACTTTTTTCATTACTTAATAAACAGACTGACAAATAAACCAAACTCTCTTGCGTAAGCTCTGATTATTCACCAAAACAATATTCACATGAATATGCACAAGCATTTCACAACTTTTCCTTTCGTCGAAGTAAAAGGGATGCCGAGATAACTCGAGACGGAGCTGTGACCTACTCACCCTGGACCCCGGTTTCTAATCCAAGGAGCTTCATTATACTTTAAAGCAGATATGGAAAGTCGGAATAGCTTTACGTGCGTAAATATTTATGCGATATTTTATTAAAATTTTGTGAGACATTACTTAAATAATTTTGTCTGTAAACTTTGATAAATGTCGGGTATGTTTGTAAATTTTCTATTGATATCCGACGAACCATCATGACATTCTTGTAATAATAACCAAAGTGCGATGAAAACAGAAATCTGACCATTATTTAAACATTTGAAAGTGAATTCATATAAAATAAAGAGTAAACTAAAATCTCACGCAAAGGGGGCATTTTGTGAATACTCGCCAGGTCAGCTACAACTCTCATGTGAAATCAAAATATGTCAACGAGCACCTAAAGGTATGTTCCAGCAGTCCACAAAAGCCACGAACCATCCTCAACCATATGGTAATATGTATTAGCATATATACACACCACCTGGTGAAATAGTCGTCAAATGCTAACCAAAGATTCAGCAGTAAAAAAAATTTAGAAATAAATAAGTATTATTAAATTACTTACAATGTTATCCATCAGTACAGCTTATATATACGCAAAAAGCATAAATGAACATACGGTATTTTTTTAAGAAAATTAGTGTCGGTTGTGTCTGGCAGCGAAGAGAACCAAACTGGAGCAATATACATAATTTATTCTCTAGCACCATAAGATAGTTTTGGGTACATCCAACCTCGTTTGCCGCTCTCCCTGTCCTCTGCGGCTGAAGTAGGAGGCGGCTAGACTACTCATCTGACCCACCGCAGGGAGTCGTCTAGCACCCTGCAGGCATGGTCCCCGAGTTGGTTGTTGGGTGTTTTGGCGTATCGCAATGGGGGTCTTGCTGTGGGAATACTGACTATCCTGGATACCTCCCCCGTGGATGAGCGGGAAAGCGTAAAGGCAATTTCCACACGATAATAAAAAATTATTAAATTTAACCTAAACTATCTAAACTTTTGTATTAGCATCATATTTTTATGATTAGTCGATCTCTCAATATTGTATTGTACGATTAATAGGGCATTAAAACTTCTTTATCTTCTTTTCTTTCCCACACAGGTAACATTTGTTTTTCTGATAGGCATATTTTATACTGAAACTGCCTTGTCATTGCTTGAAATTGAGGATCCAATACATATACGGTACAGATGATACGATCGGGCTTAGGATAAACATTATATTATTACGCAGCGCTTCCAGTAACACTTTGGCAAAACAGTTTTTAGTGTCAATAAAATTACTGAAAACTTTTTAAGAGCTTTAAGCTGAGGCTTACTTGGCTATGATAATCAATTAATATTCCATTGATGTTGCTGAAAATATTGCTACGTTATAATTTTAACAGTTGGGTAACCTTATACATTTCTGAATTCATACCTATAAAAAAAGGTATCCTGTCAGGCTTCTAGAATTTTACGTAGTATTAATTTCATAAAGCCCGTAATAACAAGCATGATTCTTCAATAAAACAAAATTATATTATACAATTTGAGTCGTACGCAATTACTCTCATTTGCTTTGAAACTATTTTGTTTACCTAAACTACACGATTTTTATTTCGCTAGTTATATACCACATTTTGTATATATGAATTTAGTTCGATTGCAGGTTCCATCACCAATGATGTGACAAATTGTCGCAATCTTAAAATAATGGTCAATATCCAATCTCTAATCGATATCTAAAATTATACTAGTAGGTACATAATTGAAATGAACTTTGTAATCGTATGTTTTGTCTTATGTAGCTATAGCATAGAATACAAAACAACTTATGTTTAATTATAGTATGAAAGCTATAGAATACAAAACAACTTATGTTTAATTAATTGATAACATTGCGACCTGGAGGAAAACATTTATACTTTTAAACGCCATTTGTAAAGAAATACGTTATTTACCGTCTTAAGTACATTACTTAATTTGTAAAGTTTTTTACACATACATTAATTTGCTAACATAAATAAACATTATCTCTACACATTTTCAGTTTATTTGTATGTTTAAATTAGAATCCCAATTTTCCTACAGATCTTACGTAGTTTCAGGTATAGGTAAGTCTATGTTTATCAATGTCATTCTTGCTAAGCGTTTGATCAGGAACATTTTTAACCAAATATGAAATGGTTCCCGATTGGTTAAGCTATTTACCATTTTAAATCACTTCTTTATTTAATACTAAATGAGATATCCGATGTTTATTCAGAACTGAAATGGTCTCTGGTTGGCTAGGTAATTTTTAATTGATCTTTAGATCATCAGTTATTAGATAAAGCTTTAGCGAATAAATAAATATACAGAAAAAAAACCAAGAAAGAAGTTTTGAGCACATTTCAAACATTAGTTTAAAGAGAAATAGTAATGTAAAATACTGCAATCGACGCTTCTAAAAACAATTTTGTTAAAAACAGTATTCGGAGTTCAAGCTTAAATAGTAGCTCATGCCCATGTGCCCATATGTGCACACTGTCCAGAAGACCAGAAGGAAATGCGCAATTTTCGATTGAGTTTGCTACGCGCAGTCGCGATTGCAGGTTCTTCATCAGAAAAGAAAGTTCCGTTACCAATCCATTTGTTTCAGTCCATGTTCAAAGTTTATTTCAGAGTTTACTGTATCCAAGAAATGAAACAAAGGATTTTTTTTATTGCTGTTATACTTTTAGCTTCTGATTTTTTCATGTAGCTATTAATTATACTGCGTTCTCGAGTTGCTAAGTAATTTAGGTTAAAATTTGTCCTATATATTATTTAGAACGTAAGGGACTAATTTAACTCAGTAGTTTTAAAGGACACACATATTTTAGCTATTATATTAGTTTGAAGTCATCCTAAACAATACAGTGGAGTGTTACTATGCCAATTATTAGTGCCACTAAATAGTGCTACCCGATTTTAAGACATATTTATACCATAGATTATTCACTGAGGATTCTAACTGAACGTCTTATATTAACAATGGAGATGCCTGGGATTCTTTAAAGTAATATCTACATAACCCATTGAATTTTCAAGCGCTTGTAGCGAAGTTTACTTAGCTGTTCTCAACCGATCAGCAAAGTTAAGCAACGTCTCACGCAGTCATGAGTTGGATGGGTGACCGCTAGTTACATTACTACTGAGCGTTTCCGTGCTTCGGAGGGCACATTAAACCGACGGTCCCGGTTGTTGTCTTAGGTTGGCAGTCGTTATAGCATGGTGGTAGGGCATTTTGAGAATGTCCGCCTGGCTAGCTGCCACCCTCAAGTAGAAAATCTGTCGCCAAGCACCGAACGGTGTGTTCCGGCAGCTATCCTTGAGAGCCAGTACTTCCAGGTTAGCCTGAACAACATCTTCGACCACATCATCACTTACCATCAGGTGAGATAGTGGTCAAAGGCTTACCTACCAGGCATTAAAAAAAGAATAAGAATATTTATTCAACCCAGAGAGTAAGTAAGTAGGTACTTATTGTACCGTGACTGAACTAACACAGAACAAAAGATCACTTTCTATAACATAATCATAGAGATTATGAGATATGTAATCTCATAGATTGCATTTGTAACCTTCGTAGTTGGTTGATGTATGCAATGTAGACTCATTGGCATTTAAATAAGAGAACTTACCTTTTACAAAACAGTGTTATGAAAATAATTAGGTCGAGAGAAGCGACAAAACTAAACTCAATACTCAAATACATTGTAATTAATCTAATTTACTAGATGACACCACTAAAATCAGGTTGCGAGCCCTCACAAAGGTCTTCTTTTTGCTAGTGATAAAATAGTATTCCACGGCATAAACATTAATTATCATTTATGGTATTAATATACTATATATGGAATTATGCAACGAATATTTATTTGATTTGACTAATCTCGCTTCAAATGAGAATTATTGCTTTCGTTGTACTTTTGTGAATTTTGGTAAAAAATATCTTATAAGCTTAAGAGCATTTTCCAGGCAGATCAGAGTCAGTCAGGCGGATGGTCATAAAACCGAAAACATCACTAAATATACAAAGTGGAGAGTCAAAATATCTATCCTTCAATTTTCAACGCTATATTATATACCCCTCATTATTCTGTATGCATTGAAAATAATTTTAAGTAGATAAAAGCGAAAGCACCTGACTGGTAATTCACAAACAAAATAACCATAAATCACTAACAGCGGACATGTTTACAGCATCTTAACTGTCAAGTTAACACTGACGTGACAGCGTCAAGTGTCGGCATCCATCAAATAATGGTTAAAAACGTGGGTAAAAAATATAAAAGTAATAGATGTTTGGCGAAAATATTGAATAACTTTTATTTGCAAATTCACAGGTTTTTTGAATAGGTACTGCTTGAGAGGGGGGGGGGTGAAGTAAAATATTTTAGACGTAGAAAAACCTTCTTATTATGCCTATATACCTACACGCTGCTGTATTTTGCTGTAACCAGTGAGGCGTTAAGCACTAACAATATAATAATACTATTTATAATATATTCAGTTCAGTATTAGGTTCCGTATTTATACATTTTATTGGGCTCATTCACAATTTTTATTTTTCTTGCCTTTAATTCCTATTACCCATTTCTATAAGAGAAAGCATAAAATTTACTCTTATTCCTCCTCTATATTTTTTTTTACTCGACAAACAGTAAGAAGCGATTAAGGGGAAATTACAGAAGGTAACACAGCAGCGCTTCTGAAGAACTAATGACTAACACTGAGTTCCCAAAACATCTGCCAAACGTAATATCTACACTCCCCACTCCTCTAATGAAGAAAGCTTTTGTTTAACGGTGGACTTCATAGCTGTTGCTGATTCTTCATCCACTCCTCCCTATCGGCTATCATCTCAATTCCTATACTATAATGCTCAGTACATTTATCTCTATATCTAATACATAATTTTCGTTTAATAAACTTTTCTTTACTATGAGCCTGAAACTGAGACAGAGCTGCTGGCTGCGTATGATGAAATAACCTACAAGGATCAAATACAAAGAGCTTGTTTGATAATTAATGATTTATTTTCTTGTGGTTCATAAAATGTTGTATCAAACAAATTAAACATAATTTTAAGAAGTATTATGAAACACTTGGTCGGTCCTAAAAAAATAAAAATTTAAACTTATTTAACATTAATTTACAGAAAATAATTAGGTACATTCGCTTAATTAGCATACAAGAGTGTTATACATAAATTGTGTTTGAAAAAAAATGTGAGATGATATTTACAATTAATTGTCGTAACTTAATGTTAACATCAAATTATCTAAATTTATATGTCAGAATATCTATTATGCACTTCAAAATTTCATAGCAATAATAAATTATATAAAAAATATAATTTGTGTGTATAATAATAAAATAAATGTCAAGCAAGATTCTTGTGCTCTATAAATCCTTAATAGAATAGTAGGTTTTGTCTAGCAGCAATTTATAATAGACTAGCTTTCTGGCCGCGGCTCCGCACGCGCATATGACGGTTATCGCGCAAAACCATTAACCTCTTTTTGCGCAGTTGGATTAAAACTATCCTATGTCCTTTCCTGGGTCTCAAACTATTTCCATACCAAATTTTATCCAACTCGGTCCGGTAGTTTTTAAGTTTATTTGTTGCATATAAAATATTTTTTTACCTCTTTATGATATTAGTGTAGATATCACCTCGTTAGTGACGTTTAATTTGTTTGTTCACAGTTGAAGATGCGGCTGAGGCGGGGGATGGCTATAGTCGTCCTACTCATATTACAAATGGTGAGAATGTTTGCTACTATTTTATACACAACTTTCACAAAGTATAAAGTTACCAGAAAACCGCACTATGTGCTTACTTTCTACTTGTGTGTTTGGTTTTTCAAATATTACTGGATTCCATGAATGTATAAATTTCTTATAGCTTGAATGATAACAGAGGTAGTTCCGTATTCATAATAATTAGAAAGAAAGAAGAAAGAAAGAAAGAAAATGTTTATTTTAATAATAATTACTATCATCATCCCACTATTCTATTTTTCCTTTAACTTAACCGTTTTTTTTATCGGTCCAGTAGTTTCTAAGTATATTCGTTACGTACAAAATACAAATATTAGGTCCTTACATATGAAATTGGCGTTTTGTATGGGAGGAACAAAAAGTCGAATATTTTTTAATATAATATATTTAATTAATCAAAGTATGAACCATTATTTTCTATGCACTTTTGCCATCTCATAGGTAGTTCATTGATCCCTTTACTAAAAAAACCAGTCGGACGGGAATCAATAAAATCTTTGAAGGCGATTTGGACTGCCCCATCGGAGTTGAATTTTTTCCCTTGCAAGAAGTTATCCAAATTTCGAAAAAAATGGTAATCTGTTGGAGCAAGGTCCGGGGAGTACGGAGGATGTCTTAGACTTTCCAATTGAAGCTCTTCTAATTTAGTAGCCGTCTGTAGCGCAGTGTGTGGTCTAGCGTTGTCGTGAAGCAGCAGTGGCGTGGAGCGATTGACCAGCCTAGGTTGTTTAGCCGCTAGCTTTTCCATCATGGTTTGCAATTCCTGACAATAGACATCAGCCGTAATAGTCTGGCCAGATTTGAAAAAACTGTAATGAACAATACCGGCACTAGTCCACCAAACGCTTACAAGTAACTTTTTTGGGGTTAATTTTCGCTTGGGGCAGGATTTGGCTGGCTGGCCAGGATCTAACCATTGCGCTGAGCGCTTCCGATTATCGTAAAGAACCCATTTTTCATCACAGGTAATGATTCGGTTTAAAATACCTTCATTATTGTGCCGGTTTAGTAATGTAACGCAGCAGTCGACGCGCGTTTGCCGGTTTGTTTCAGTCAATTCGTGAGGTACCCACCTTTCAAGCTTTTTAATCTTCCCAATTTGCTTCAAGTGAATTAAAACAGTTTTATCACTAACATTGCAGCCTGCAGCTAACTCGGACGTGGTTTGCGATGGATCCGCTTCCATAATAGCCTTCAACTCTTCATTATCAACTTGAGTCTCAGGCCGTCCACGGGGCTTGTTCTGCAGGTCGAAATTTCCAGAACGAAAACGTTGGAACCAAAAACGAACTGTGTTTTCTTTTGCAACACGACCGCCATACACATCATTCACCCTTCGAGTTGTTTCCGCAGCACTAGTGCCACGGCGGAACTCGTACTCGTAAATAATGCGATATTTAAGGTTTTCCATTTTGTAAAACGCAAACAGAAAAAAACAGAAGAAAAAAAACAAATGTATGACGATCATCGAAGCACAAATACATGAGTCTATAGCTGTACAAATTTGAATTTGGAATTCCTTACCAAAGAGGAGAAATTCGTGATTAAAGTGGCCAGTACGAAAAACGCCAATTTCATATGTAAGGACCTAATATTTCCTCTTTATAATATTGACAATACACAAGTTGTCTTTATTACCTTTGGTAAAAGGGCATTTAGCGATTTCCCGCCTGGCTAGCTACCACCCTCAAGTAGAAAATCTGTCGCCAATCTGTCGTTCCGGCAGTAGTCCTTGAGAGCCAGTGAAATTACAGGCACATGAGACTTAACAACTATGTCTCAAGGTGACGGGCGCAGTGCTATTCGTGAATGAAATGCATCTGTTATAGGCAGAGGTTAGTCCGCTTAATATCAGGTGGGCCTCGAGCTTGTTCCGTCACAATAACATTAAAAAAAAATGTATTACCAAAATTATGCAGAAATAGTTAACATTGTTTGAAGCGGATTACAAAGTAAAAAGTAGATTTACAATGAACCCTAAACTAAGCATAGATAATGGTACCAATTCTGATAATGCAAAATAAATTAAACTAGACTAACATTTAGTTTTTAGTGCTGTCAGAGCACGTTCCTACTCAAACAACAACGAATTAAACTAAATTATAGTTTGAGAAAATTATTTAACCAAACATAGTTTAAGGCGTATTTTGCTATTATGTTGTTTAACTAACGTCAGATTATTCATTTAAATAGTGATGCCTGATTAAAAATTTTTCGAAGCGCTCGTAGCGAAGTTTACTTAGCTGTTTTCAACCGATCAGCAAAGTTAAGCAACGTCGCCCGCGGTCATGAGTTGGATGGGTGACCGCTAGTGACATTACTACTGAGCGTTTTCGTGCTTCGGAGGGCACGTTAAGCCGTCGGTCCCGGTTGTCATCTTAGGATGGCAGTCGTTATAGCATGGTGGTAGGACATTTTGCGAATGCCCGCCTGGCTAGCTACCACCCTCAAGTAGAAAATCTGTCGCCAAGCACCTAACGGTGCGTTCCGGCAGCTGTCCTTGAGAGCTAGTACTTCTAGGTTAGCCTGAACAACATCTTCGACCACATCATCACTTACCATCAGGTGAGATAGTGGTCAAAGGCTAAACTATCAGGCATAAAAAAAAATTGTCTACACCTAAAAGTTGGTAACTATAAAATTCAAATTTATTGAAACTAAAGAAACTACAGTTTTAGAATTAGTCGTCGCAACTATCAGGAATTTATCTCAAAGGTGGAAATAAAAAAAGAATAAAAAGTGGAAAGAAAAAAAGAATTAATTTTCAAAGTGAAACCTTGCTCTCAGTACCTACATAAAGCTGGCGCCCTTTGTTTTAATTTTAGAAACTTTTAAGAAATTCGATGAGAAAGCCTGAGGGATAGCTTGAATCCCTTCGAACTAGCTGCAGAAAAAGAAATCTGATACTTGAATTTAATTAGGCTTCCGAGATCTGGAGCCATTTATCTTTGAATGTACTGAATGCACGTGAACTGTCAGAGGGACAAATGCCGAAAAATATATAAAAGACCTAAATTACTTATATACAATAATTAATTACAGGTGCCAGTACCAACTTAATTATTTATTGCACGGTGAATCCAATGCCAAATTATAGGTCTCAACTAAGTAACCTATCACTTTGCAAATTGTAGGCGTTCCACTAGCAACTCCTGCCACTGATCAAAAAGATTAACACTCCTGCTTCCGATTATAGGCACTCTTTCTACTACTATCTATTTTTAGGGATTTTCGGTGTGAGTTGTCACACCGAAAAATAAAACCAATGAGTAGGTACTATTTTAAAAATGTAAATAAACAACTCACACACGTTTCACGAAGAATACGAAACATAGAGTTCACACGATAAGAAATATTTAGTTAAAAATGTAATTAATTCAATTAAGTTAAAATTTTGTTTTAAAAATTGTGAGGCAATAAAAGAGACGTAATTACTACTGTGATATGACATATATGTCCAATATCTAAAGTGGAACACAGTTTATAACAAAGAGCATAAACATGCTATGGATGGGTGGATAGACTATAAATGAATTTGAAAATACGACTAGAGGTAATTTATTGTTTTGGTATTGTTTTATTGGAAATGGTAACATCACTATCCGTATAATGTAGTTAGTGTTTACTGCTGTCTAGCAATCTTAATGTTTAGCTCAACTAAACAACAGAAAAGCCAGAAGGAATTCTAAACTAAATTATATTAGATTTAAGTGCGCTTGTTTAGTTTAGTGAAAACAAGGTAATTGCAACCATTATTTGGTCGTAGTTCATCATAGATTAGAAAGCCATAGGTATTTTCAAATACACTCGAGAGCAATGAATCCGGGTCACTTAAAGAATCCTAAAAATCTCGGAAACTAAAAATGCTAGGTTAATGCAATAAATTGTATTTAATAGACAATGTAATACTCCTTAAATGAAGGTATTAAAACTTCTTAGTTATTGTAAAGTTATATCATAAAAAAATCAAATTTGAAAAAGGGCCACTTTCGAAGATGGAACTACGAAATTACAGCATTTGGTTTTGCTTTTGTTTGTAATCTGTCATTTATGTGGGTACATAAACCATGTTGATAGTGCTCTATATTCATTATTCAAGCTGAAATTATGTCGCTTACGCCTGAAGAATGCACCAGAATACTTACAATGCTGGAAACCGGCCGGAGTCAGCGCGATACAGCCAGGACTGTCGGTGTGTCGCTGTCAACAGTACAAAGAGTTCTCCGACGTTACGAAGAAACTGGTTCTAACCTACGCAGACCAGGAACGGGCAGAACCAGGTGTACCACAGCACGAGAAGACCGATACTTGGTGAACACCATGCTTCGAAATCGCTTTCTCACAGGAACTGAACTCACCAATCAGTTTCGACGCCTCGGAGGAAGTAACCCAAGTGCATGGACAGTAAGACGTCGGCTTGCTGAATCTAACTTAAAACCCCTTAGACCTGCAAACGGCCCTAAACTGGAGCGTGGGCATCGTATTTCGAGACTAAGATATGCCCAGAGCCACGTAAATTGGAGTATTGAAGATTGGTCAAAAGTTATGTTCTCCGACGAATCAAAATTTATGCTCTACAAGCACGATGGAAGACACAGAGTGTATCGAAGACCAGGGGAAAGATTCAAGCAAGCATGCATCGAAGAAAAAGTAGCCTACGGTGGTGGGTCTGTACTTGTGTGGGCCGGAATTTCTTCTGAAAGTCGCACAGAGCTGGTGATCATAGAAAACGGCTCTTTAACTAGCGTAAGATATGTGGAAGAAATCCTCAATGATCACGTTGGTCCATTTATGGTCAATTTAGGTGAGGATGCTATATTTATGCATGACAATGCCCGACCTCATACAGGTAGGATTGTAAATGACTACCTTCAAGAGATGAACATTACTCGTATGGAGTGGCCAGCGCGCAGCCCGGATATCAACCCGATCGAGCATGCTTGGGACGAGCTAGGCAGATGCGTAAAACAACGAAACCCTCCCCCAATCACGCTTCGTGAGCTCAAAATTGCTCTCACAGAGGAATGGGAGAATATTCCCCAAAATCGTATAAGGAACTTGGTGTACAGCATGCCAAACCGCGTAAACGCAGTAATGGAAGCACGAGGAGGCAATACGAAGTATTAAAATTCAAGAAAATCGTAATAAAGTTCAAAAATTTCATGTTTCCTATTTTTGTTTTAAGGAGAGATCAGCAGTTTTTTTCTTTATGTAATTTTGTGTTAATAAAATGTATGGTGACTCATATTTTTTTTACTTTCATTTAAGGAGTATTACATTGTCTATTAAATACAATTTATTGCATTAACCTATCATTTTTAGTTTCCGAGATTTTTAACATTCTTTAAGTGACCCGGATTCATTGCTCTCGAGTGTATTATAAATTAACCGGCAAAAACACTCACATTGGAGATCAAGTGGTGTGGGTTTCGACCATATCAGCTTTGTCTGCGTGCTCCCGGCGGGTACAGCTGCACACTCACCCTGATGATGACCATCTGATATGCTCGAGACCCAGGTGCAAATGTTTGATCCCCAACGTGATGGTTTTTGCTGGTTAATTTATCATAGATATGTTATTTTTTACCAATTAAAAATATCTTATAAACCGTGTTTGTCATCGATATATTTTCATAATGGACAGTTGCTATCTATTTAGAATAAATAAGCTACAATATGTTACAATGCGTTAGTCTTAAGTATGTGGTCGGCACTTTATTTACGACAACTTTATGACATGCACATTATCTCCCAAGAAAACCAAACATACAGACTGAAAGTTAGTTTAGTGGTGGTGGTGAAAAGCTTGCTGAGTCGGCAGTTCCTTAGAAAAGCGTTTTTATTGGCAGAATTTATTACCAATTTACCCTACACATAACTGAAATATCCACAAAGAGGGCTATATTAACTTTCATTTAGGAGCTTCTGACGATAAAATTAAGTTAGTGCTATCATCTATTTACCAGTAATAACGTCGTTAAAAGGTAGGCACATAATTGTGTATAGATTTCACATGAAGATGTTTCATTTCAAAAGTTATTATGAGAGGTGAAAAGGCAACTAATAAAAAATACTAATCGAAGGTTACTGACTGTGAAATCAAGTTAAAATTATTACAAATCAAAAATAATTTATCTTTATAATACGTGAATTCACTTTCGCAAAGGACCTAAAAGTATAATCTAACCAAAGAGCTTAGATTTGCATTTTAGGAAATGGGAGTGTTCTCTTCTATGTTCAAAAACAGTCTACTATCTTCGCCATTGCAGAAATTTATTTGACCAGAAGTATGGACTGCATCTCTTTCTGAGATCTACTTCGTACCTTTGTAAGAAAAAGACAAATACTGTGCATACGGACATAATATTATGTACGTGTTTTTTTTTTGTGTTCTACGAGTATTCTATTACTCTTCAAACGTAGCTGTAATAAATTCTGATTCTAGCCTGCAACCATGATGTTCTCCATTTTTTAATATCCCCATTACTAATCTTAATAGTAATCTTGTGGTCAAACGCTTTCTAAAACAAAAAAATTAAGGTATCATTAAAAGTTTAAATATTACCATACGAAATCACAAATATACGATAGGAAAAATTTAAGTCTTGTGCGGGATTCGAACCCGCGTCCATCCACCCCTTGAGCTGGGGTATGCTCTAACCAATTGAGCTAACATGACATGACGTCAAAAATCCGCATAGCAGGCGTTATTGCAAACCTAACAATATTAAAATTACCATACGAGTTAGTTTTGAACGACGGGGCTCGCGAAATTGGTAGCTAGTTTGCCTTATATAATGAACTAGCGGCCCGCCCCGGCTTTGCACGGGTATTTAACAAAAAATATTAATTGAGACATATATATATAAATAATAGTTATTGTGACATAACTGTAATAGTTAGACATATAGTATTGCGGACTTGTTTGTAAATATTAATGTCCTCTATAATAGAAGCACATCTTTGCCCTATTGTCAACAATATCCGCAGCGTACGCGATATATCGATTTTTTTCACACTTTGGGTTACAATATCGAAGTTTTCATACGGATCCCTAACTTTTTGAAAATATTCTATAGCCTATGTTCATCAAGGATAGTGTAGGGTTCTAATTGTGAAAGAATTTTTCAATTTGGTCATGTTACATTAACGAAGTTTTCATACGGATCCCTAACTTTTTGAAAATATTCTATAGCCTATGTTCATCAAGGATAGTGTAGGGTTCTAATTGTGAAAGAATTTTTCAATTTGGTCATGTTACATTAACGAAGTTTTCATACGGATCCCTAACTTTTTGAAAATATTCTATAGCCTATGTTCATCAAGGATAGTGTGGGATTCTAATTATGAAAGAATTTTTCAATTCGGTCCCGTACTTTTTAAGTTTAGTCGTTGCTTGCAAAAATATAAAAATACAAATCTTTCCTCTTTATATATATGTATATATATATATTTTATTTCTGATAGTTTAGCCTTTGACCACAATATCACCTGATGGTAAGTAATGATGTGGTCGAAGGTATTAACAGGCTTAACCTTGAATTACTGGGCTCTCAAGAACAGCTGCCGCAAGACACCGTTAGGTGCTAGGCGACAGATTTTCTACTTGAGGGTGGTAAGTAGCCAGGCTAGCAATCGCAAAATGCTCTTCCACCATGCGGTGAAGCTCAGGCCGGCGCGGCGGGGATCGAACTAGGGATCTGCTGCACGGCAGTCCATAGCTATTACCACTCGGCCATCATTGCTTCAAAAATTATAAACTGCGGTAGTAGTAGTGCCGCATCGTACTATAGACCTATCTTAAACTTCAAGCTTACTCCCAATAGACGTCAATTCTAGGTAATGTGCCACCCTTTACTCCAAGTAAAGAGTTCGACAGCTATTTGCCAGCTACTTGAGTTTCTGATTGGCTAACGCTTTTGTGGACTCCGGAAGTTCAATTACGGTAACAAGTTCCAATAGAAACACTAGTAATATCAATTTGATCACGTACAGAATATATATTCAATCAACCAATGAAATGAGTTAATTTAGAGAATGGTAAACTATATGCATATAGCAGACTGTTATGATGAGTTTTGAAAAATTATAGCCATGTGCATATAAGTTTTTCTACTCTTTGTATTTTGTAATGTAATGCGATGAGCATGGGTCTTTGCAAAAATAAAAATATATAAGTCTATCTCAGAATATTCCGTACATCTACACTAAATACAATTTCACAGATAAAGTTTAGACATTCCAAGAGACCAATTCGATTAACGATAAAACAACAAATACTATCAGATGTTTAATCTCGATTTCGCGGTAGAGTGGACTGCAAATCGAATATATCTGGGGCGCTCGGTTTGTAAATAACTTCCGTATCCGCTGTAGGTATATACACCTACTTATAGATAAATATTTGAAATCTGGTACATATAATAATATATAAGTACATACAAACTTTCGCCTGGATAATATCTCAAAATTGTTTAGAGGGTAAGTGATGGTGTTTTTTTTTTATGTAATTGTGACGGGTCAAGCTCAAGGCGCACCTGATTTTAAGCGGACTAACCTCTGCCTAGAGATGTATTTCATCACAAGTAACGAATTGCAATGCGCCCGTCACCTTGACACATAGTTGTTGTAGAAAGTCTCATGTGCCTGTAATTTCACTGGCTCTCAAGTTCTGCTGCCGGAACACACCGTTAGGTGCTTGGCGACAGATTTTCTACTTGGTAGCTAGCCAGGCGGGCAATCGGAAAATGCCCTTCCACCATGCGCTACATACAAACTTTCGCTGGATAATATCGGAAAATTTGTTAGAAGGTACGTGATGGTGTGTTTTCGTGTTACAGCCAGCTGAATTTTGATGAAATATGGTTTATTATGGAAATTTAAAACTAGCATCAAAAATAAAACATAATTATCTACTACTATAAATTACGAGAATGTATATGCACCATTCAATATGATAACAATGATAATAACTTTAATTATTACACAACGCTACTCTGAAAATCCTCCATCAAATTATTACTACGATGCTTTTACAAGTTATTGGTGGATTTTTTTGTCCGGGTGGCAGTTGATCTCTTGTTTTCCGATTTCACGTCGGATGCCTAAACCACTCGGCCACCGGTACTTACTCTTTCGAGTCGAATCTTTATGCGCCAATTGTATCATTTTAACCGTCATAGATGATGGTGCGCGGTTATCAACCTGACTACTAGACTTCATCTGATCGAAAGAAGTGTTTTTTTAACCACTCAAGTCTCTCAATATCGTCGCTACCCTTCTATATTTCTAGATATGATTACAAGCTCTTAAGATAATGAATAGATTCAGGCGTTACTTTGCGGAAATCCATTTTTAATAATAACAAATATTTTAAAAGTATTTTAAGAGAACATTTAATTAATTATTTAATAAAACACTTAAAAAATCTTTATAAAAATGATATATATCTAGTGACAATTCCGCCTAATTTCCTGTTAAGGCGACGTGACGTCACAAACGCCACGTAGCCAAACCGGAAGAGTATTCGACGCGTTTCGCTTCTAAACGAAGCATCCTCAGGAGGTCTTGACTCTACGAGCGCACGATCGAGACTGATGTCTCGATCTACTCTTCCGGTTTGGCTGCGTGGCGTTTGTGACGTCACGTCGGCTTAACTGGAAATTAGGCGGAATTGTCACTAGATATATATCATTTTTATAAAGATTTTTTAAGTGTTTTATTAAAAAATAATTAAATGTTTTCTTAAAATACTTTTAAAATATTTGTTATTATTATTACAAGCTCTATTACGTGCTAAATGAAAATCCAATTTACAAATGCTCCCTGAGCATGCGATAGTGCTTGTAAACATATTTAGAAATATAAATAAGAATAACATTATCCATCTACCAAATTAATACTGTAGTACTTTACTTGACACTGAAGCACCAATATAATTATACCCTCGAAACCAATCTTCAAACAAATTTTAACGCATATCATTCGATCATAGATAATTAAACAGACCAGAAAGAGTGCGGTTAGTAAAGCTTCGCTCGACCGTGAGCAGATGTAAAATGACCAGTTAATGTACCAGTTCTGATTTATTGATTAGAGACTTTCGTAATGCAGTTTGAAGCTTTGCGGATATGCGGATGGATAATCTTCATTTGTTTTGTGTGTCAGTCATAGTGAGGGACAGTTACTTGCATTCCGACAAGCGAGTCTGAATTGACTGAATTGACGACAAAAATGCCTGGACAATTCCGCCTCCGCCAAGCTATTGCCTGTCACCTACATAATTTAAACAAATATTGTAATAACTCTAGTATATAGTATGTAGGTATGTAACACATTGTTAAAAGATGTTTAAAAGAATAGCCCCGAGTTTCTTGCCCGTTCTTCTCGCAGTGGCTCTATACAATTTATTTGCTGAACGTGGCAGTACAATGTAGAATATTTCAATACTAAAATTTGTAATTGACCTTCATAAGAGCGTCGTAGACGCCTAAATTGAATAAATGATTTTGACTTTGACTTTGATTGCCAAGCGAGTCTGAATCGCCAAGCGAGTTTATATCGCCAAGCGAGTCTGAATATTTAGTAGTTACCACTGCAACAACAGCCATGATATCTGTTGAACAAATGCCTTCCCCAGTAGGTTAGTCCAAAGGGATGTTGGTCATAATCGCCACGCTGGCAGGCATCTTGGCCATCGCAGTGTAAGATTGCAGTTCTTAAGAAGGCACTGCTGCCACCTTTTGGTATTTTCCCCTTCGTAGGTTATTACAACTCCCACAGGAATATATGGGATGGGGTGCAATTCTAACCCCCAAAAAAAGCAAAAAGTTTGCCTGCGTCGCTGGTATAAAATCAACATTTTACATAACATGTCTCAAATAATTATTGGAAAATATTTAAATCATTTCGAAGGTGGAAAAATATTTACAATTTTTAATCCACTATAATATGGGAACAGTATGTAATTATAATCGTAGTCACGGGGTGCAAAGTGTTTGAAACGTCGGGACAAAAATAATAATAAATATACGCGATTTAAACCGTTTCAAGTTGTTTAATTACCTAAGACAACATTAAATTAATCAAACCGTCGTATACAGTATTTTTTGTTCATTCTTTTTTTTTATGTTATTGTGAATGAACAAGCGCGAGGCCCACCTGATGTTAAGCGGTATCCTCTGCCTATAACAGATGCATTTCATCACAAGTGACGAACTGCACTGCGCCCATCACCTTGAGACATACCTGTTAAGTCTCGTTTTGCCTGTTATTTCACTGGCTCTGCTGCCGGAACACAACGTTAGGTGCTTAGCGACAGATTTTCTACTTGAGGGTGGTCGCGAGCCAGGCGGGCATGCGCAAAATGCTCTTCCACCATGCGGTGAAGCTCAAGATCTGGGCGGGATTCGAACCATGGACCTGCTGCGCGGCAGTCCAAAGCCAATGCCACTGAGCCATCACTGCTTCAAAAATATCAAGTGAAAATGAGATCATCGTCCATGTAGTCTAAGTTAATTTAATACACATTATTAGGGATCTCAAATGCTGCTCGTCAGGTGCTCCAGTTTTTGAATATTAAATAAATCAGTACATCCTGTAAAAAGTTAACAGTTAACACAGACACAAAAAATTCAGTCGAATAAAGACCTCCCTACTTTTTTGAAGTCGGTTAACAAAATAAGGTGCACTTCATTATTTTTATTTGACAATCTTGTTTATCAGTAAGGGCCGGTCTGTAGCAGAAACAGAATGCTTATTTTAGATATGTACAGTTGTATGCATAACAGAGGTAAGTGATGTCAGTCACTGTGACTATACGAACGACCAGTATTTAATATTTCTTCAAACCGTATCATTCATAAAGCAAGTAGACCGACATGCGGCGCTCACTCGAAAGTTAATAGTTTTTAATCGACACTCGTTCCGTTTACGGCACATCACTACGAACCGCCTAGAAGTGACACAAGAGTATGTCGGCTTTTATATATGTGGTTAAATTGCAATAAATTCTTCGTGCAATGTGCCTGGTTAATCATCAGATGTAAAGCAATAACACTCCGTAGCCGTTTTTTTAGGACAACTTATAAAAGGCATATTTCTTATCTCTTATCATAATTTTAAGGGTTAATGTTATATGCTGTAACTGAATTGTTTCTTTGAAATAAATTGAAATTGATATTTGGGCGATAGTAATTCAGAGATCATTATGTGGATTCACTTTTCATGCAACGTCAAAAAATAGTTTTTATGTTTGTTACTGGTATTTACTACTCAGCGTAGATGCGCTATGCGAATATCCTTAGGCTGGCATGTTAAGTCGTCAGTCCCGGCTATTGTCTTAGGACGAAAATCATTATGGTAGGGAGGTAGGGCATTTTGCGAATGCCTGCAGTTATAGTTTCATGTGCCTGTAATTTTACTGGCTCTCAAGGGCTGCTGCCGGAGCATACTGTTAGATGTTTGCGACAGATTGTCTACTTACGGTAGCATCTAGCCTTTCGAACCCTTCCAACATTTCAAAAATTTCACTAAAATCGGCTGAGAAATTCTACTTATAGAGGAGAACAACCGGACACCCCCCGGACGCATATACTAAAGCATTTTTGACCAAGCCAAAACGTAGACGCTTCGCGCTCGCTCTGTCAATAAAAACAATGTGATTATTACTTTTAGTATAACTTTTACCGGTTCTTGTACACAATTTTAACAAATAGTAAATCAGACAACACAAACTGATAGACAGATATACGACAAAATCAAATGTATATTGGTAGTCTAGTGGTAATAACTTAATACTTCAAAACACACTACAGTTATCTAACGAGGCCCGGCCAAATTTTCAACCTATACACAACAAATATTAAAGGAACGAATATTGTTTGCAGGAACGTTAATTGGTATTAGATTTGGTCAGTTAGAATTTCATCAGTCTGATATTTTTTTTATCTGATAACCAAAATACGGGATAAGTAAATCAAGACTCTACTAAATTAAAATATTTTACTTATTATGTATTTTACGAATCTGGTGTTTTGTTCATCCGGTATTTTGTTTATCTGGTGTTCCGCGAAGCTTATAATAATGCTTGTATAGCCGATTGAAAATCGTGTCGCTATGTATGTTTATATTGCGAGAGGTCTTTTAATTTGTAGTTTTTGACTACCTTTTTACCACTATCTTTGCTAATGGTATAAAGATAAAGATAATTTCATTTGCATAAACATGGGTAACACAGTAATGTATTATTCATGTTGAAAAAAAGTATTAGATCCACATGTTTTGCCTAAAATGGCGAACAAAAAATCATAAAGTGAAGAAAAATAAACAATTTGAATAAGTAAAAAAAAACATGAAAGTAGCCAGTGGTCACTTTCAGGTCATTAAAGGACTTCAGATCATGTAAGTTAATATAACAAATTAATTAAATTTCTTTATAAAATTACAAAGGATAAATTAATATGATGATGATAAAGGAATTCATTTGATCGTAGATGTAAAACACATTTTAACCTAGAACTGCCTCTCAAGGATAGCTGCCGGAACACACCATTAGGTTCTTGGATAAACATTGTATATAAATATAAGGGTAGTCCAGGTGAGCCTTTGCAAACTTCCTTAACTCTATGTGGCTAAATTATCAATGTCACAGACTGCAAACACGTACCAACCAGATTCAGAAAAACTATCACGGTTTAAGTGCCTATATCGAACAAATAAATACTTTTTTGTCAGTTTCTTTTATCTGTTTACTGACTCCATTGAGAAAACATAAAACTGTGCTAGGGCGTATTGATTAGCAGTAACAGAAAGAGATATAAAATCGAACACGGCCATCAGGTAGATTGACCAAATATGGACACACGTCGACCCACTGCGCTGACGGACGTGACAAGTTCCGTCTATGCCCACTATTTACCTGTTTACCCTACTGTGGAAAGTAAGAAGGGTATACAACTATATAAGCAACAAGTAAACATTGTGGCGACGGAAACGTTGTGATTGAGTTAATTCTCCGAATGGAAGTAAATTACTTGATTTCACAAAATGTTTTCTTCAAAAGGCCTATAAATCCAGTCGTGTCAAAGAGAGCACTGTCTCTTGGGCTTTTATATTCAATTACGAAGTAGAATACGCAGGCTTTTGGCCAGTACCAAGCTTGTTCTGTTTTTAATGAAAATATTTCTTCTTTTTTCGAATATAAAATTCAATTATTCGCGGCTATTACCTATAAAAAAACCATTAACATTATAATGTAAATGGTTATTACAGCAGGTACAGCTACTACAGCAAACAATTACATTAAAACTTTACTAAACGCTAATGCAAATCCTAGCTGAAATTTAGATATGATGAGCATTGCAATAAATTAAAATTCATTTGAAATTAATTTTGGTAACGAATAGTGGATTAAAAATTTCATAACTTTTTGGGATACTAGAGGAGGAATTTGTTCAACGGTGGACATCATTGCTGTAATAGAAGTGATGTTTTCTTAGCTTTTCACGATTATTACACATAGTAATTAAACAAATTTAAACGGTTTAAATCGCGTATACCTAATTATCATTATTTATGTCCCGACGTTTTAAACACTTTGCAGTGATCGTGGGTGAACAAAAGGGGACAAAAATAATGATAAACATATGCGATTTAAAGCTTTCAAAGTTGTTGTAATTACTATGTGTAATAGAAGTGTTTCAGAGAGGGAATAATGTTTTTATAACCTATATAGGATGGTATGAATGAATGACGATTATGTTTCGTATATATATATATATATATATTTCATAACTAATACAAAAAACAAAAGAGAGCCATCCGAGATGTACATTTTAGTTTTTTTCATTTCGAAGTCTATCTGCTGCAGAACTATAGAAGATTGAGGTCTGACTCGTACTTATCCTTTATTAATACACAATCAGTCAATTGCTTCTGTTGGTGAAAAATACAACTAATTAGAATGCAATAAACGTTATAGCTTGGTTTGAATGAAAAACGTTGTAGAAGGAATGGTTTTGCCTGAAATACTCGTATTATAAACATTATTCTTTTGGTTAAATGACTACTTCTACAAATATAATATAAATTTATATTATTAAGATACCTAAACATGCCTGAGAAGCATCGAGCTGTCATGCATTCTGACTTCACTTATCTGATTTACTCGCACTGATAAACACATAAAATTAACTATAAATGTTGGTTATTCCATTAATATTGGCTATGAATATACTCACACGATATTAATACATTTCTGTTGTTTATGTTACGTATATATCGATCTACAGAGGACGTATATGTATGTTAGATAATATTTAAATAATCTTCAACGAAATGTTCGTTACTACTTACTTCTAGGGCGCATTTACAAACAGAGTGACAGAAAATCGAGTGGTCATAAAGTGGCCAGCAGATGTCGATTTACGACAATGGTCGCGCCTCGTGGAAAGAGTAAAAGCTGGCTTTCCCGGCGGCGGCCACATAGCGACCTACAGAGCAACGGCACACATAGCGCTTCAAATCCTGCTCACTTTTATGAGGCGACCGACAATTGGACGCTTCACCCTATTTTTTTCGGAAGTGGAGAAAATTCGTACGATTTTTCGCTGAAAATTTGGTTCGTGCATTCATTTTCAGCTCAACTTAATGAAGCCTCATTGTGTTGAACTGAATAATTTTTGAAGGATAAAAGTTATATAAAATAAAAAAGAGTTTTAATATGAATAATTTTAGATGTATACTAGTCTGAAAATAATATGAAGTTAGTATTAATTCCATGTATACCATAATCATAGTTATTACTTCAGATATCAGTTGTTTTTTACAAACGTTTTCGAGGAGAAGGTGGAATAACTAAGTTAAGAATCAGAATATCATTAATTGCCATAAAGCTGTTTTTACAAAAAATTGTACCTAACAAAATTTTTGTTTGAGCATTTCCAGCGTACAATGGTTTATCTAATAAACATGTTAAGTATATGATTAGGTAGGTTCTTAATCATATTTAAGTTATGAGGTGGAATTTAAACAGAAAATATTTTTCTTTAATGGAAATGGAAGTAGGTATCAAATTTACAAAATAAATAATGTAATCCGCAGAGCATGCGCTATTGCAAAAAAAGGAATAGACGTGTCTAATTTCTTTACGATTTACATAATCAAATACCATATATATATAAAGTATTATAGGCCTGGTGGCTAATTAATGTATGTATATTTTAATTGCTGTGAATCACGAGCTTTTGTAATTTATAGTATTCTAAGCTTGAGAAATGTTAGGTATTAGGGTAAAACAAAATGATTTGCTATTTTGAGCAATTACAGGCAGAACACATTTTTTATTCGGGGGCTCGCTGATGAGAGATTGAGATGTTTTAATAACCTTGCTAGCGAACTTGACATAGAATATTTTCTTTACTTCCTCTTCTAAACTGAAAAGTACCTTAAGTAGTAAGTGTTTCGTAGGCTAACTTAGCTTTTTATATACAATTTTAATCGAACTTGTAATGTTCCTTAATATTATATATTTTAGTAGTCGTTCATTAACTCTGACCTTATTTTTAAATTTAGTGGCTATATGTGAAATTTTTTATTAACATTAAGATATTTATTTGTTATGTTTTTTATTCCTAGATAGCTGTTAATTTCCCCAAGATTGTTAAATAAATATTAGATCCGCAGTCATATTTAGCTCTTAATTTTGGCAACTTTATAAAAACAGTCAATTTACTTCTAAAATAACTAGTCAATTTACTTCTAATTTTACGAACTTAGTAATGAAAAAGCTTTCAGCTCAAACATTTACATAACACGCATAAACGGCCCGGTTCCGATCATATCTCACAATTCGGAAACGACATCTCAATCGTTGATCGTGACACGCACAACATCCTCCTCGATAAAACGAAAGTAAAATCTAGCCCAAGTGCAACGACCGGGCTCTGACACACTGCACTGAGAGCCGCACCTCGAATGCCTTGAAGAATATAGACACCATCCATTCAACTTGTAGTCGTTTTACTATGAGGATAAAACTCAAATTGATAAAACTTTAGGTCTTGTTTACTGCCTGTCTCCCCATGTGTGCCTGGTATCGAGACGTGTTGACGACTCGCTTTTTCCTTTTGGATCTGTTAGAAGCTTTGTGGACATGTTTTCATTTTATTGTCAATAAAGGCTAGCCTTTGATGACAAACTCACCTGATGGTATGGTGATGCTGCGATCGAAGTTGATGAACGGAATAACCGCAAGAACGAAAACAATACCCATTCTTTAATTCAAGGTTAACTCTACTACGAGTGCTTCAAAAGGTTATTCGTCGTGATCTTTCATTAATGTTCTCGTTATCGAAACATTCCTCAGGAGATTTTTGTGAACAATTATTAGTATACCAAAGGAGCCTTGTTGATCATCAAATATGCTGCAACTTCCTAGTTATATACGTATAATCATCGCTTCATGCTAATTTGGCATTTTTTTATGATTCGTGTTTTAAGATATTTCAGGAGGATTCGGATCAGTTCTAAATAGTGTTGATTACGTTGTGTCTCGGTAAAATTTGGTCTGATGTTTTTGTTACCTTGTGGCCTGTAAGTATTTTCATTCGAAATATGTTGTCCGTCTACGGAACAAGGAAAAAATATCGTAAATGTGTAATGATCTAATACTGGAAGTTTTATTGTTTTAAGAAATTATTTTAGAAACAATAAACTTAAGTATAAAATATGTATGTAAGCGTCTAACGTTATGATAAGGTTTTATGCGGTCGAAGATGCTGTTCAGGTGAACCTAGAATTAATGGCAATTAAAGGACAGCTACCGGAACACACCGTTAGGAACTTGGTGACAGATTTTCTAAGCACTTTAGGGTGGTAGCTAGCCAGTAGGCGTCTTTCGCAACCCCTACACCTACATATAACGACTGCCATCCTTAAACAACAACCGGTTGGCTTAACATGCCCTCCACAGCGCGGAAGGAATCAGTAGTAATGCAACAAACGGTCAACAATCCACGTAATGACCGCAGCGGATGTTTACTTGAACGGTGAAAAACGACCGGGCAAACTCTGCTATGAGATTTGCAGTGTTTCATCTCTTAAGACTGTTATAGATAGTTTAAACCAACTTTCAGTCGTTGATATCTTGTTAATGATCTTGCGCGTACACACGTACCGATAGGTAAATGGTGAGTTCCGCGGATAAGAAATCCGAATAACAAAATATAATTATTTTAAAGGCTAAAATGTATACCGATTCATACCTTCCTTAGTAGGCGTTAGCACCATCAAGGCTGAAATTAATCGAATCAACTTTTCTGTCGACAATTTTTATTACCTACTTGTTCCGCCGCGCCGCGGGCTAAGAAATTAGAAAGTGTATATTTTTTATTATTTTCGATAAAGATTTACGAGTGGGTATGAACATTGAGGCTCCTACGTTTATTCGGTACCTAATCATTAGGGAGGGTATGAACGGATTAAACTTGTTATTGAATTGTGCAAGAATTTAAAGAGAAAGTGCATATCGGTGTAAGTCTGATTACAGTATACTTACACAAAACTTTTAACAGGTGCTTTTTCTAATTTAAGCTTTGTGTATAAGCTTACTTACACAAAACCTTTCACAAGTTCTTTTTCTCATTAGCTTTTAAGTAAGTGTAAGTCTAATTACCGCTTACTTACACCATTGAGAAAATTAATCGTTTCTCTATGCTTACACAAAACTTTTAACAGGTGCTTTTCCTAATTAGCTTTGTGTATATGTATAAGCTAACTTACACCAAACTATTCACAACTTTTCCTCATAATCTTTTAAGTAAGTGTAACTCAAATTACAGCTTACTAACACCATAGAGAAAAATTAATCCTTTCTCTATGCTTACACAAAACTTTTCACAGGTGGTTTTCCGAATTAGCTTTATGTATAAGTATAAGCTTACTGACACCAAACTTTTCACAAGTTTTATTCCTCATTAGGTTTTAAGTAAGTGTAAGTCTAATTACAGCTTACTTAAACCATTGAGAAAATTAGTCTTTTCTCTATGCTTCCACAAAACTTTTTACACGTGCTTTTCCTAATTAGCTTTGTTTATAAGTATAAACTTACTTAAACAAAACCTTTCACAAGTTCTTTTCCTCATTAGCTTTTATGTGTAAGTCCTAATTACACATTACTTACACAAAACTTTTTATATACAGGTGCTTTTCCTAATTAGCTTTATGTATAAGTCTAAGCTTACCTGTACAAAAATTTTCACAGGGGCTTTTCCTCATTAGCTTTTAAATAAGTGTAAGTTTTATTAAAGCTAACTAGTTTCCTGAGCACTTTTCACGGATGCTTCACCTAATTACCGTTTAACCCATAGACCTAGGATTATTTCGCTACAAGCCTATGGTTTAACCACAAATACAGAGGTTTATTTTCGTTTTACTATGACTACGCTGCGCGTTGGTTAAAATGAACGAAAGTGGTAGAACGGATGATTTTCTATGTTTCGCATTGTAACTTAAATGATGGTTTTCTAGGTTACCGTATTAGATAATGGGACCCTATATAATTTGATCTTATATGCTGTCCGTATCATATACAATAAGTACCTACTTACTCGGTTGATTTTTTTTCTGAACATTTATTATTATGGCGGAATGCGGATTGCATAAAAATACATAAGTAAGAAATTAAAAAATCTCCATACAAGAAACTTTTTTTCCTTCTTATTTAGTTTTGCTTTATTGTAGAAACGGCAATGTACATAAAGTAACTCTTCGTCCGTGAGATAGAATTTTTTTTTAGTACAACAAAATCAACATTCCTCTGCTGATGCTGAATCCCACGTTGCCTCTTACGGCTCCCACAGGATAATGCAATGGGGTGTGTTCAATTCTAGTAGTCGGGCACCCCACTTGAGTCAGCCTGGAGTCGCATACCAAGCAGAGCCGCTCCTTCATGTCAAGACGTGCTCGTCCAAGAGCACTCGTAGTGTAGCTGGCCTAGTCTTTCTTTCTCAGCTGACTGCCACGTTTGCTATGTAGGTATCTTAAGGAGAAATGCACGAATTTACCACATCTTGTGGCACGTTCAGGACGAAGCACCGCGTCTTAAAGCTGCACAAGTAGAGTCCTGAGTTTAGATGACATTGATCAACAGGTAGCGGAATATACCCCGATAGCATCGAATATATTAGGTACTACTCGTACAAGATTTCATTTTCATCTATGAGCAAGCTGTCCATCTTCACAAAGACCTAAGATTGTGGCTGTAACATATATTGTGCTGTTACAGAAAGTTTTACGTTGCCATAAAAGCGTTTTAAATAAAAATAGAACAAGTGATCGTTGTGTTACCCACTTGATGCTTTGTAGAAACTTGATGACAATAAGAGACCCTGGCATGACGTATGTGGTGAAATTAGGTCTATTTACTTCTATTTACACGGATTGTTCCGCTTTCATCCTATTAGGTATCCATCTCAAACTAAATATAGGTATATTTACTTTTGCAGTACAGTTGAGCCCCTTTTAAGATTTTCTTTACACAATTCGTTCCAACCATTACAACACAGGCTTTGTGTTTTTGGAATCATTCGAGGCAGTAAATCAGTCCTTGAGAGCCAGTAAAATTACAGACACATGAGACCTAACAACTGTACGTCTCAGTGTGACGGGCACAGTGCAATTCGTAATATAGAAATTCATCTGTTATAGGCTAGTCCACTTAACATCAGGCTTTATAGGTTAGTCCACTTAACATCAGGTGGGCTTTTTCCGTCACAATAACATAAAAAAGGCAGTAGGTATTCATGTACGGCTCAAAACTAGGATATAATGATCATCTGGAAAAATCACAGGAAAACATCTACCGTCGAACAATACGGCTTTCCTATGTACGCAACAATGATCGCGTCCCTACAGCTCTCAAAATGCTGCAAAGACCAAGCATACGTTTTTAGCTCATTGTCAAACGCTGAAGTTGTTCAAATCAGCTGCATTAAAGAACCACGAATGTTATAATAAATGTCATCATTGGCTGGCAGCAATTCTGCAGCACTTAAGTTTTATTAAAATTTATTTTTATTAAATTTCAGAGTGGCACACTGAGTGACCAGACATCCAATGAAGGCGGGGCAGCTGGTAACAATGCAGCTGAAGCTCAAGCGGCTGAACCTTCCTCCGACCAGATGGCCATGGAATCTCAAGAACGGGATACTCCCAGCCATGCGTACAACGGCCCACCGCCACCCGCGCCTCCGCCGCATAATAGGAGGCCCAACCCACCACATCACCAAGCACACCATCCGTTAGGTGAGTATAGTAAGTAGTTCTATATCAGATTTGAATAGACCCAGCCTACTGCATTAAACATTATATTAACTTGCTCCGTCTATTTCTACTTGATTAACTATATAAGATTTTTGAAGCAATGATGGCCGAGCGGTAATAACTATAGACTGCCGTGCTGCTGGTCCCTGGTTCGATCCCCACCGTCGGCTTGAGCTTCACCACATGGTGGAAGGGCATTTTGCGATTACCCGCCTGGCTCGCTACCACCCTCAAGTTGAAAATCTGTCGCCATAAGCACCTAGCAGTGTGTTATGGCAGCAGGCCTTGAGAGCCAGTGAAATAACAGACACATGAGACTTAACAACTACGTCTCAAGGTGACAGGCGCAGTGCAATTCGTCACTTGTGATGATATGCATCTGTTCTAAGGCAGAGGTGGTTTTGTTTAAAATTTCATAGGATTTCTCATATCAAGCTAGTCCTTAAAATACCCAACCCTCAAAATCACCACCCGTAACATCCCAGTGGTAGTATATTAAATTGTCAGGTAATAAAATAAAATAAAATTGTGTATATTAATGGATCGAACATGCCCCAAAATCAAATTTACCACTTATGGGCTGAATATTTTGTTTTACCCTTAATCTTTTTTTTTTATTTATTTCCAGGCATGCCCAGAATCTCGAACCATCACCCAATCCACACCAAGCCATTTGCACATGGACCTCCGGTCAACCACCACAAGAATGACATCGGAACTGGTTTCAGAGGACCACCCGCTCAGCCCGCACCTCCTGCTGACGCGCAGACTTCAGCTAGCGACAAGGTTTTCAGTGGTGCTGGCGATGTTTGGCCTGCGCCCGCGCCAGATATGCCCAAGATCGTCTCGTTGGACGTTAAATGCGAAAAAAATGCAATGCGTGTCTTCCTAAGCTTTGACAAGCCCTTCTTTGGTATCGTTTTCTCAAAAGGACATTATTCCAACCACCAGTGCGTACATTTGCCGCCAAATCTAGGAAGAACATCAGCTTCCTTTGAAATTGGTGCTCACGCTTGTGGCACGGCTGGTAGTGGAGACCCCAGGTACAGAGGAGACGTAGCAGCAGCTGGAACATACTTTGAAAATGTCATTGTTATCCAATACGATCCGCAAGTCCAAGAAGTGTGGGATCAAGCCCGCAAGCTACGCTGTACATGGCATGATCAGTATGAAAAAGCTGTCACGTTCAGACCGTTCCCTGTAGATATGTTGGATGTAGTCAGAGCAGATTTTGCTGGAGACAACGTCGGTTGCTGGATGCAAATTCAAGTAGGCAAAGGACCGTGGGCTTCCGAAGTATCTGGTCTGGTAAAGATCGGGCAAACAATGACTATGGTACTTGCAATCAAAGATGACGATGCGAAGTTTGATATGTTAGTCCGAGACTGTGTCGCTCATGATGGCCAACGCGCTCCTATACAGCTGGTTGATAGACGAGGTTGCGTAACACGACCAAAGCTAATGTCACGATTCACAAAAATTAAGAACTTTGGAGCGAGCGCCAGCGTATTGTCATACGCTCACTTCCAAGCTTTCAAGTTCCCTGATTCAATGGAAGTTCATTTCCAATGTACCATCCAGATTTGCAGATACCGATGCCCAGAGCAGTGTTCTGAAGGTGGCCCGAATGTGATCGCACCTCACGCGGAGTATGGTCCTCCTCAGATTGACTCGTATCCCGTCGGAGTTGAAGTTAGAAGAGACGAGAGGAGGGTTAGGAGGCAGCGACGAGCTACGACTCCTGAAAAGGAAGTGGGTGTGAACAGAGTAATTCGAGTTGTATCTGCTGGTGACTTAAACTTAGACACGTCTCTAGAGAATACTGCTCCTAGGATTACACCAACGCACGGTCTCGTGTGCATGACAACGCCTGGTTTCGCTGCTACACTCGGTGCCTTATTAGCCACATTGGTATGTTCATGTGCCGTCTCAGCGGTCCTGTTCCTGAAACTAAGACCAATCTCGACGCTAAGGAAGAAAACAGTGGCAGTGACGACGATACCACGGCCGCACCCACCGACGGCGCATGTTATTTCAAAAAGTCGCTTCTACTCGTAACAGCGCCTACTATAACGTAATTTGTACATATTAGTGTGATGAGACTGAAGTAAGAACATGTCAAATATATTTGCGTGACAGTGTGCTCAATGAGTATAGTAACAATTTCTGCATTTATACCTACGTAATTTATAATAGAGTATTAAAGTATCGAAATAATTATTTATATGGATATAAGGATAACAAATGCTGATATGATGCTACAAATTAATTGTTATGATTTCTTTTTGTTACATGTTGATGCGTTGAATTTTACGAACTGTTATGGAAAAGGAGGAAGAACAAATTATTTTAAACACAATTTAGTATTAAATAAATTAAGTACAATCTTCTGTTACCTCTTTTTGAATATTGTTTGGAATAGGGGCAACGGAAAATAAATATAATGTGGTATATCAACATTTAGGTGAACCGCTAGCATTTATAGTTTAAAATAACTTGTCATTAGTATTAGTTTTATACTTATTTATTTTAGTTAAGTTATTTTTGTAGTCATAAACTACGAGTATTTATGTATTGTACACCACCTGAGTACCTCTTCTTCTTATTATTTATCAGTTGTTATTCTACACGATGTTGTAAAGTTTAATAATTGTTACGAAACGATGTAAGTAATAAATTTGTTGATGGGTCTATTTTGAATACATTTTTTATTATTATTCGAAAACATGTAAACATAAATTAAAAAAATAAAGTAATGATGGTATGACTTTTTTTTATTTATGTACTTAACTTGATATTACACAATAAATTCCTAGAGAGATTTTGCATTAAAGGAAAATGAAGGCGTTGCAATTTATAGCCTAGGTAGTTAATAATTACTCTTGAAAAAACATAATGAAGAGAACGCGATAGAAATTACAATTGAATAGTTCGCTCAAGAGCCATAAAACAACTTTCCAAATATTCTCGTTTCAGAAAAGTTGTCTCTCTCTCTCTCTCTGGCTCTGTAAAATTGCGGTTTAATTAAGTGACCAAATTATGAGCTAGACTACATAATATACGAATTTCATTCGATGGGGTATGATCATGCAGATATGAGAAATAAAATTACAAATTCTGATAAAAACTAAAACTTGGTTGCATTCCAGCACTGTAATAAAAAAAAACATTATATGTGTTTTTTTATTTTCCGTTACGTACTTCCTTACAGTCGTGGATTTACCGAAATTTTTATATAATACCTTTGAATATGATTACTTCAATCCGTCATCCGAAATATATGCATTTTCATTTTGATAGCTGCAACTCAAAAGAAATATCGCAATAATAACTGTCACTTTTATATATAAACCAGTAGTCTAGAATCAATAGTTTCTGAGATAGGTATAGCTTATTTAAGTTTGACAGCTGTCTTCCGAAAAGAGCTATAACCTCCGTAGAGAAACAAGTTCAGCTCTTTTCAAAATATAAACCTTTTAATTTTCACATGACAAACTGTGATAGCTGTCACATTTTCGGTGTTACTTTGAGTTAATTTTATACTAAATATGAAATTAACTCAAAACAACTAAAAGTACGACCTGACCTGTCACTTTGAAAGCTGTCGTATTGATCTTTCTTTCAGGTATTGGTTTAAAGTTCATTTTATCTTAAATGTGAAATCAAACCTAAACATTCATTTTGACAGCTGTCATATCTATCTCTCATTCAGGTAGGTATTAGTATTTATTACTGAAGTAGTCCAACCATTTTAGTGATATATGAGAACATTTTGTTCTGAGAAGCTCTCAAACGCCCTTTATTCTGGATGCTACAGTGCTCCCTGTTGGGTCTACAGCCGTAAAACATGTTTAAGATCCTGCTCTGACATGTTAGCCGTTCAATGCAATTAACTGCGTCGAAATCGGTTCGGTAGATTACGTTTTTTGTATAGAAATAGGAATATTTTGACAGTACGAAAAATATTATTTTATTAGAACTGCTCTTTCTAACAGTGTAGTTGAAAAAAAAATGGTTAACCCTATACCAACAAGTGGGGTAGGTATATAATTTGAACTATGTAAAAAAGGGGTATTATTTTGAATTTCAAAATGCATTATTAAGTATCAGATTTTTTATTTAGAATTTCAATTATACAGTTGTAACTTATTTCGAATTTATGATTATAGCGATCTATATTCAGATTTAAATCCATTTTCCGAAAATTCTGAGGATATCTAAAGTAAGTACATGCAACTGAATAATTGCATGCTTAAGTTACATCAAAGTAACTACGGTGTACATAGGTACACGTCATAACTTATGTGATACTTATATCCGACAAATTTAATAATAAAGTTAGTTCTCAATAGTCATATTAACCCCGACCCTCATAGTTTCAATACGTATGGCTCAAATTGCGCATCACTACCTATTGAAAAAAGTTTTAATATAATTTTGTATTTTTACTCTGAGCCCTCAACCACACCTCGATGTCTGTGATTCTCTCACCTCGATGATGTGAGGTAGGTATCCTGTCACGGGTTTGAAATTCACCGCATATAGTGGTAGAACATTATGCTAATGCTGGCATAGCTACCTACCATTATCAAGAAATTCTGTGACAGTACGTAGCAGCGTATTGCCATGCCGTTTTTAGAGCCAAAATGTACATCAACACATCCAACGTTTACTCTGTTGTAACATCTTTCGCGTAAAAATGCGCAATGTTATTTACAAAATGCACCTCCATGAATGCTTGAGAGAGTACCTACATATCTAAATAAATCGGGATGTGAACTGTAGGAAATGTCACACATATTTCTAAATAAAATGTCATTCACTTTAACATTCTAAGAGACTATCACACACCTACACACATTTTTAGACGTTAAAAATGATTCTAGCCCGTGTTGCCTACTGCCTGTGTTGCCGTGTTTCCTGCTTTACGCACCGGGTACTTTTACCACCCGGCATCAAGACTGGCTGGACAAACGCGAATGAGGTGCTCTTACTTTATTATATAAACCGTCATAGGAGCCGATGTGAGGGATGCGGTGTGCCGAGCGGTTAAGGCAACCTAAGGGTAAACCCGGGGATACGGATTAGAACCCTGGAAAGATTAAAGATTTAAATCCAATAAAAAAATTGTAAATGTAAGTATTTATTCATGTTGCTAACATGGCTTTGATGTTGAAAAATACAAAGGTGGCTATACAGTACCTTGAGGAACGCCAGCATTGTATACTGTCAGAGCAGGAACCGTCGATTATGACCCTAATTCTCCGATCAGATAAGATGCTGGCTATCCAAGTGCATAAATCTTCGTGCAGGAAGTAGGATGGTTTAGTTTGGATAAAAGTGATCTGTGTCACACCCAATCAAAGGCCTTGGCAATCTCCAGACTAAGCGCAAGTGCTTCCCCTCTACTCTCAATGGCATCCAACACACTAAGTCACCTTGTAGAATAGAGAGGTAACAGCTATGGGCCTGTAGTTAGAGGGTTCAGACATTCGCCTTTCTTTGTTGACCAGGCCAATACTCTAAGACCACGGCTCACATCTTTGCATAGGTATAAAAGTAGGGAGAGACGCGTCAGGACTGGAGCCAATTCGGAAGCACAGGTTTTTAATACGATAGCCGGAATACTATCGGGCCCACTCAACTTTTCCACATCAAGGGACATGAGTTCCTTGCGTGCTGCTTTCTGAGAAAACGTACTTCTGTCATGGAACTTGTACACCGGGGTATTGTGGGCGATGAGGCGTCCCTATTATCAAGCGTGGAGTTTGTGGCATAGAGATTACTGAGGATGCTGGCCATCTCCTTTGCGCTATGGACCAGCGTATTATCCGGCTTTCGCAAGTCTAGTAAAGGCAACTTCGGTCACTAGACCAGAATGCTCGGCTCCCAGATGGAAACTTTGCTAAAGTCAAAGTCAAAAGCATTTATTCAATTTAGGCGTCTACGACGCTCCTATGAAGATCAATTACAAATTTTAGTATTGAAATATTCTACATTGTACTGCCACGTTCAGCAAATAAATTGTATAGAGCCACTGCGAGAAGAACGGGTAAGAAACTCGGGGCCATTCTTTTAAACATCTTTTAACAATGTGTTACATAGTTACGTAAGTATGTATGTAATATATATAGTAGAGTATGTAACACATTGTGTAGAGAATATAAAATAAAGTTAGTATGTACAATATTTGTTTAAATTATGTAGGTGACAGGCAATAGCTTGGCAGAGGCGGAATTGTCCAGGCATTTTTGTCGTTTAAGTAATCAGAAACTGTGTAGTAGGACTTTTTAATCAATACGTTTTTCACGTGCAACTTGAATTTCCCTTCTGTGAGCGTTGTAATATGTTTGGAAACTTTATTATAAAACCGTAAAGAGTGCAGAACCGTGAAGAAATGGCCCCCAATTCATTGTCATATTTTTCTGATAGGATAAATTAATGCTATCGTTAGGTGATCTTTTTTCTCTTTATATTATTATCCTACATGAGCTGTAATTTGTCGCGATAAAAAGCAGCCGTCTCCAGCTCCACTAAATCAAATCTGTGCAAAAAGTCACGCCAATGCGTTGCTCCATTGTAGCGCGCAGGAGCTTAAATCAAACAAGTATGTACACACATGCATACCCTATTACGACTCGACCAGGTGGTGTCTCTCTACCAGATGGTAGGACTCTTTAGCCAGAGACCCTCGTGGTGCGTACTACCACACTGCTACCTAGATATTCTGCCTCGAAGCTGTAGTGTGCACACTACTGTGTTTAGGCGTGAGGGCACTGTAGTAAGTGTAATTGCTGCGAGAAGGATGTAGGTACTTAATTTCAGTCACTAGAACCAACGTTAGTTTAAAAAAACTAGAGTCACAGCCACAGTGCAGTGTCATGTAGAACGTGGACGGTGACACTGCAACTGTAATGGACGCTTACCATCATACAGGCGATATGTCCGCCTCTTCACTTCAACGCATAAAAAAATATGAAAATAAATTTGGCGGCCATTTCTAGAAATATCGTGTTGGCTACGCACGAACGACTAGGTTGTAAGTCGCGCAAAAATAGTTTGCTTCGCGGCTAAAATCTAGTTTCCGACATGTTACGCAGTATGCACTTTCTTTTATTGCTGATAGGTATGCCTTTGCCACTGTCTCACCTGATGGTAAGTGATGACGTGTTCGAAGGTGTTAACAGGCTTAACCTAGAATTACTGACTCTCAAAGGCAGCTGCCGGAACACACGTTAAGTGCTTGTTGACAGATTTTCTACTTGAGGGAGGTCGCTAGCCAGGCGGGTATTCGAAAAATGCCCTACCACCATGTTGTGAAGCACAAGCCCGTGGCGGGATTCAAACTATGGACCTGCTGCGCGGCAGTCTATAGCCAATGCCACTGAGTCAGAGTATGTGCGGACGCGATAAGTTGCTTCGGAGATGAGACGGGTTTTTTCGGTCACCACGTGTAGGAATGGGCTAGGTCCATAATAGGAAACTTTGATGATATTATCCACGATGTAAAAATTAAGCCTTATTTTAGTACATATTCTTGTTCAGTAAGTCAACATACCAGTAAAATTCATTAATTTAACAAAGGTATCAGCAGTACTAAACTGAACGAAATTATAAAAAATAATATTGAATTAAATCATAAAACTATATGGACGAAATGTCCGACATACTAACTTAAAAAAGTATAACTCAGATGACAAGCAAAATTCTTTAACACAAAAACATTTACGTAACGTTTAAGGGCAAATACTTTCAGGTATTTGAGGTCCACCGAAACTATCCATTAACAAAGGTAACAAAAGAACAGCGATAATGTTTCAACATAATTTTAATTCCATTAAACAATATTAACAGGTGCTTACGCGTTAAACACATCATCACCACCGCATCCATTCAGCAAAAACTTAAATTACAAACAACTCATAATAACTATTTGTAGACCCAACCAGAAATCCAAGAAACCTAGCCGCGCGACAGAAAATTTTCATCTACAAAGTACCTACAAAGAGTGTTTAGTATTTTGAAAACATACTGGATAAAGTTCTTTCGGCAGGTTTGCTCCATTTCTGATCGAGGTATAAAGATAAAATATCCCCAGATTTAAATAAATAAAATATACAGTGTCTTGTTGAAACACTGTTAGTACCGCAACCACTTGAAAAAAAACTACAAGATACATAATGTATTTTATAAAATAAAATTGCACTTAGGGAGTACGCTTTCGAAACGAAAACACTGTGTAACTTATTTTAGTAGTATTTTTCTCATAAATGCAAGATTTTTGGGTGGCATGTCGTATTTTTAGGGTTGAGAGACAGGCATGGTACAAAACGTAATAAAGTTACGTATCATAAAAAGTTACGTATCGTTATTATATGTAATTAAGATGCAACCCCGTATTGTCTATTACTTAAAATATACGTTTTATTTTTAATTATGTTCGTCAAAGTTACCAACATGATAAATTTTTACCAATAAAAAGTTGACAGCTACCTAATAATAGGTTCAATAGATATTCCAGATTTCAATATAAAACGTGACTGCCAGAAAATAAGACCATAAACACATTTTCTTGATCATTCTAGACATCAGCATGAGAAGACCAAATTTTTCTCGATCTCAGCCAAATAGGACTTACAAGGTTGTGCTTGATCTTCTTTGCGGATCTTCAATTTACAAAATCGACGAAGAAGTTCTTATCAACGTTTTTAACAGTTTTTACTTAATTCTCTCAATCCCATTTCTGTTTTTTACCTTAAATGTAATTAATTATAATCATAGCTACTATACTAAACTAACATTAATACAATGATATTAAACTAACATTAATACAATATTAACATAATGTTTGAGCAAAGTAAGAAGATTAAATAAATTAGAAAATAAATGCAAAATTTTAAATGCGATACGTTAGCTAGTTTTATCTAGGTATTATTATAATAGCATTCATTGGTGTCTCAACTATTATTATTATAGGTACAAGTTATAACTACTTAAAAAAATTTTTACATTCTATATTTCACTAAGATACTATTCACTTAAGTATGCAATAAAATATTTAATACATAAAGTAGCTTATGAATAAAAACATAATTATATGTTACTTACACAAAACTATGCAAATCGATTATATATCTATCTAAATAAATGTAACTATATATGTTATGAGTGTATATGCCTAGAATAGTTGTAAGAATCAATCACTGGTTATAGAAGAAAATGATACATTGCTAAATACATAAATTATTTGAATATCTTGAGGTAAAAGCAAAGATAATTATAATTCTGTGGCAAAAGCTTCCGTTTAGTACTCGTGATCTCTACGCAATGCATCTATATGTTCTTATAATTTTATCTATGCATCTGTACTTAATGTCAAAGCACCCTCTGTCATTCGTTTTTCAACCATTTATCATAAGATGGCGACGTGAATTTGTCCTGAAGTTATATTAATTTTATTATAGTCATTATAATAGATTACAATTAAAAGTGACTTTTAGCTATTTCCATGTTACATTTTCAAATCTCTAAAGACGCTACTCTATGGAGCCGCTCTCATCTCAGTTCTATTTTTTTTTTATATTCTTTCTATAAACTGAAGATGATTAAGGATACGATACGACTACAAATTTGATGTAGAATACTTCTGTTTAAATATATATTAAAAGTTAATGAAAAAAATTCTTTAAAACCAGCCATTAAGGG
This sequence comes from Plagodis pulveraria, assembly GCA_963890685.1. Taxonomy (NCBI): domain Eukaryota; kingdom Metazoa; phylum Arthropoda; class Insecta; order Lepidoptera; family Geometridae; genus Plagodis; species Plagodis pulveraria. Next base: position 20,128,083 of record OY982956.1, on the reverse strand, counting down.
ACCATTTGGATACCCGTAGATACCGATTGGACTTTGAAACAGACATCTTACTTAGCACACTTCGTTGTTTAATGGAGGCACTAGAAAAGAAGTAATTACAAATATGCCTAGTCAAGTTAAACGAGTTGCCATAATTTACCCATTTAAAATAATAAATGCAATAAATAGATGTCTAAACTTACACTAATGGCATGACTCGACATTTTACTCTTATCCGCTAGAATTAAAGTGAATAGAATTGTGTCTTTGTTTATAAAAATTAACCTCTTTAATGTAAATAGTGTAGTAGGTATGGGTAGTTACGATTTGCTCCTAATTCACTGTCCCCAGCGCGGCAAAAAATTTAAAGTACTCTGTTTTTCCCTTTCAGCTCCCGGTGTTGGTTAGATACGTGATATATTCTAACCCCCTTATTCATAATCTCTCTATAACTTTATAATAGGTTTATCAAACGTCATTAGTACTGCGCAAAAGAGTTTTCCTTTGCGCAGTACTAATGACGTTTGATAAACCTTTAATAAAGTTATGGAACGATTATGAATAAGACCGTAAGTAATTAATAATGAACCTACTGAAAAAAAAATATAGTAGTTGTTACAATGTACCGAGTCGGTACATTGTAGCCAAGTATTTTTGCTATCTGGTGATGTGTTTCTTGCAAGTCGTCATATATTGCCAGGTTCTTTACGAGTATAAGTTACTGCAAAACTGAAGTTTTTATTATTTGTTTTTTTTTTCGTTCCGTAACTTGCAAGCAAAGTTAATTGATGCGAACTAATTTATTTCATATATTTGACCAGTAAGTCACAGCATAAGTTAATTAGATTGCCAAACGTTTAAAGACAAAGACACAATTCTATCAAAGAACACATTAAGTGTTAAATTATATTTATCAAAAATAGAGATATCTGTACAAAACTTACACTTATAAAAATATACATCAAAGTTGATTATAAAAAATCAGGTTCATTTGGACTTAGTCCGTAGCACGACCTAGCACCATACGTCATTTTCTATAGAACCATTTTATATTATAACCCAGCCGGAAATATAAAAAACCTCGACATATTGTAGAAAGAGAAAAGTAGAAAACTATTTTAAGTTTTATGAATTCATGTTGGAAATTCGTGAAAATATTTTTGGAAACAAATTCTTAATTTTTATAAGTTTTGCCGTATGTTGAATGATTCACTACAGTATTTTTAGTATTTGGAAAAACAAACAGGAATGGCAGATATCTTTTATTTTTCTGGTCAGGGTATAAAAAACTACATTTATCTATCTATATTAGTACTATGCCTATAAAAAGTATAAATAATTACGTAAATAAGTCTGACTGACCATAAGAAACCGATTAAGGGTTAATACGTCAGGTATCGAAGGCTCCGAGATGTAGGTTTTAACATACAGATAATATTGTCTATGCAAGACTTTTACTACTAAATACTATGAAGAAAAATTGATTCTAAGAAAATAAGGATTGATATAGTAAACCGCGGGGTAGCAACTATAGAAATATATTTGTTGTCTTAGGTTAGTTACGTTACTGAAAATCATTTCCATTGACGACTTCTAAATAGTTCAGGCTGTTCCTTAAACTTTCGTGTACTTAAGTAGATAATAGACGTAATTTTTTTATGCAGTACAAAACTAAACTAAAATCAAATAAATTACCAACGTTCTCATTTTGTTTGAACCAAATACAGACCAAAGAAGAAGTTCAAATTTATATTAGACTTAAAAATGTTAAACCTAAAATTAAATTTATTATGTGCTTTTGTGGGTAGTTTAAAGCAGATGTAGTCGTCACCTAAATTGTTGCACTTGATTTAATATAAACATTAACATTTTAAGTTTATCTTTCATAATATGTGTGATAACAATTTATATTTTAGCGTGGACAGAATAAGAACTTACGTACCTACTTAATTTTAGTCAGTTTGTGGTGCTTTTGGCAAAGAAAGCCTGATAAGAATAATTTTTACAAAGACATGTTACTTGGTAATCGACCGTAGGAACGTATTATTAGAACGTTCTAGAATGTAGTTTGTGCAGCAAAACGGCTGTGTTGGAGTCGTCAAAGGTACTAATAGATTGAGCTATCCTATTCGCGCGATGCTACGTGGTGGGGAGAACCTAGCAACCGTAGCGCCATCCACGCGGCTAGAGAATGGGACGCGGGGGCGGGGCCGGCCGCGGGGACGCATTGTTGGAAAGTTCTAGAACGTAGCTTGTGCAACAAAACAGCGGCTGCAAGCGCTGCGCCCGCCGCCGCGCCTGCTGCTGAAGCGAACAAAGCGCCGAATGATACGGCGCCCATGCAGATGCCGTACACCACCTGAAAAATAATCAATGTTCTTCTGTAAATGGCGTTGTCTTTGCGTTTTCAAAATGGCTTTCACGGTTCAGTTATGTATATATATTGTCTATAACGTGCAACGAAAACGAGTTTTCCAAAACACATAATATACGTTTTCCATCGGCACTGAACTGCACTTGTTTGTCAAGCTACTCTGACTAATGTAGGGTTGATACAAAAATCTTTTCTCGAAGAACTAAACAATTTTAAGGTTTGTCTACACTCTATGGCTTAGACCTATCCGCAAAACAGCTTCCTACAATACTTACTCTTACTTATCAGAATTAATCATCTATTATAAAAAGGCATATTTTTTACTCTTTTGTGATGTGATTTTTGTTCCATTCGTTAAAGGCTCATATTTCACAAACTGGGAAATACGCGCGTTGCCCACAAATCATTGATGTTTTTGAAAGCATCCTCTGGTGATTCATTGACCTTTAAATTTCCTTTGTTCAAATGCCAGTGTATCAGCGCGTAGATGTAAATTTGTGATGTTTAGCCACGGAAAGCATAATACAAAGATTATGTTTCGATCGTACACAATATGGAAGCTCATTGACAGACGCCAAATTTCCTTTACATTTCCTTTACTTTAAATTTCCTTACCTTAAAAAGGCTAGTTCACCGAATGATTAATTCTTAGAAACGTCTTCAAAATTCGTCAAAATTGTTTTTCTAGAAAAGGCTTATTTCGTATAATGTCTAGTTGGTTCATAAGGGCGCCAAATATATGGTAATGGATCCTTTTCATCTAAACATAAATTCTGTTGTGCACTGAATAGAAAACCGGTATGGGTCATTGAGTAGGTTGTAAAAATATATCATATTAATTAAAATTAGTGCCAGGATGCTAGCTTCGGGAACTCCATACCTTTGACAATACCGATATTAAAACAAATCAATAGCCATAATGTATTGTTTTGGACTTTAAACGGTTTAAATCGCAAATATTTATCATTATTCTTATCCACACGTTTCAAACACTTTGCATTCAACTTTACAGTCACACCGTGATCACGATCACTGCAGAAGTGTTTGAAGCGTCGTTATTATTATCTTAGAAACTATGTTTTTTTTCGCTATTACTTATGTGCAACAATAATAACACAATAATTTTGGTGAACGTAGCAATAGAATTAATAATATCGGAATATTAAAATTTGTAATCGATCATCATAATATCACCATATACATCTTAATTGATTTTCGCTGGAACTTTGATAATATTCTGATTCCTACCCGTGTCCTCCGATTCCGATTCCCGCACGTGGCATAAAACAATTTTTGTGCTCCAATAATTTGTAACAATATTCTTCTCTCTCTTATTTTCACATTCCTTTTCAAAGACATTGTAGGAATCAGAATATTGTCAAAGTACAAGTGAAAATCAATTAGGGCGTATATGAATTATGAAGATTTGTAACAAATTTTAATATTCCGATATTTTACATTCTTCTGCCACGTTCAGCAAAACTATTGTGTTATTATTGTTGCACATAAGTAATAGCGAAAAAAACATACCTTCTAAGATAATAATAACGACACACAAACACAGCAGTGATCGTGGTCACTGGGTGTCTGTCGGATGCCTAAACCACTCGGCCACCTGGGCACGCTACTTCTAGCCGAAATTTCGTGTTCCAATTATATTACTTTAACCGTCATAGGGGACGGTGCTCAAATAATTTTATTAAATTTAATTTTAAAGATAATGTTACCTCTTCTCGTATCTTCCCGCTGAAGACAGTGACAGGTTCCCGCGAGGGTCCAAAGTCTAGATCATTCTCGGAGACCACTTCGTATATACCGGATACACCCACATCGGCAGAGCGAGCATCGCGGACCGCACGACGTTTGCGAAGAGATCTGAAAACAAATACAAAAATTGAATAATATCACAATCCATCGATCTATAGGACGATCTGTTCTCCCTGAAGGACCAAACTCCTGCAAAAAAGTAATCGAGAAAAGAATCATAAAAAAATAATTTAATTATTTTATACAATAAAAACTGAGGTAGAAAATACGTCATATCTGTAGTACGAAATTGCAGGAGGGAAATTTGTATGAAATTCTATTCTATATAAGCGGAAAAAATCTATATATAAATCCATTGTCAACGTGCTTTGTATTTTGAAGTTTTAGACTACCTACTTTATTTTTTGAAGTTGTAATAATTAATCTGTTTTTATATACCAAGATAGAATGTCTAAACATAAAAAGTTTTTATCGCGAATTCCATAAAAAAATACGGGCCACTGGCTTTTTGTTAGTGAGAAAATATTTATTTGTGATGAGTACAGCTTAAAGAGTACACTATATGTTTTTTGTAATTGAAACCTAGGTTCTAGATAAAGAACTAGCTTTTACTACATTATTTTATTGAAGCCTAGTTTATTAATCCTCAGATAAAAAATAAACTGATAAAATGTTAACCAACCACATCGACAACAAATGTAAGTCATTGTAAACGAATAACATTCGTTCTTTTTAAATTAGTCATATATACATTTTTACATAGGAATAATTATTATATCCGGGACTTAGTTTTGTTATTGACATACTTCTCTGTAACAGAACACGTTGACGGTATACCTATATTGTTATTATTTTTACTTTTATTAACAAAATACTACGAGACGATTATTACGATGCAGAACCCCAATAAAGCCATCGACCTACACTTGGACTTCTATACTATCTAATTAAATAATGAACCTTATGTGTTTTTTATGTTATGATGACCCAACAAACCTGAGGCCCACCTGATGTTGAGTGGACTAACATCTGCCTATAAAATACGCATTTCGTCAACGACGAATTGCACTGGGCCCGTCACAATGAGAAGTACAGTTGTTAGGTCTCATGTGCCTGTAATTTTACTGGCTCTCAAGGACTGCTGCCGGAACACACTGTTAGGTGCTTGACGACAGATTTTCTACTTAAAGGTAATTGCTAGTCAGGCGGGCATTCGCAAAATGCCCTTCCACCATGCGGTGAAGCTCAAGCCCGCGGCGGGATTCAAACTATGTACCTGCTGCACGGCAGTCCGTAGCCAATGCCACTGAGTCATCACTGCTTCAAAACCCGATTATAACTATGTATATGAGTACATATTGAATAAATACCTAGGGCCAGCGACAGCAGGTCCTGGTGGCTTCGCGGATACCACGGTCTCTCCTGACGGCACAGTTTTCACGTTATCTGGCAGATTTCGAGGTCCGTACGGGAAACGTTCTCGCTCTCTCTCCAAGTCTGTAGGACGGTCCTGAAATTACAAAATAAAGAATAGTCATTTGTAAGTTGACTGTAGTCCAGTATTTCCTTTATTCACATCGCCCCTCGACTTATCTCGCCTACATTCTTCGAATACATGTCTCCCGCATTGTACTTACAAAGATCAAGTTACACTGAACATTTTTTCCAGAGCTTGACTTATATAGTTAGAGAAACTTAACTGTAAGTGCAACTGCCGGTATGCATGAATTTTTTTCTAGCTCACTACTTTTTCACGCTTTATGCTCTGGTGGAAAACCACCCTTATAGTGAAGGCAACCTAGTTTCTTTAGTTACCTTTTCACCACAATCTCTCAAAGGACTTTCCCATGGGAGAGTGGTAGTTCGCCAGGCGAGCATTCGCAAAATGGCCTACCGCTATGCGGTGAAGCTCTTGGCGGTATTTGAACCATAGATCTTCTGAGGCAATCATAAGTCATTGCCACTGCAACACTGCTTCACTGGTAAGAGCTTGTCAACAGGTACAGAATGGTCACACAGTACAGTTCAAGAACGGGCACTGGAGCTCAATGTTTGTTTTAAACTGGAGCTTCAATAATATACCCTAATAATTTCTTCATTCACTTGATATAACATGTTATGGAACTCTTGGTAAAAGGCTTAGTAATAAGTTGCACAAAGCAAAAGCAAAATGGTCGGATCCGGTTCTTTGACTGGCGATGAGAAACGTCACGAGTTACTTTTTTGAATGGAGTCTTTTATTGTATGCTTCATTCAATCATCAAACACCCAATTCTTTTTCTTGAATTTAATTAAACTTATATTAGATTTTTTTCAGCTTACAGTGAATGGTCTAGTTAGAGCTTGCACCAGCTCATCCACAGCAGAATGGTCGGACTCCGGTTCCTCAACAGGCGCTGGGACACGTTGCGGGGCGTTCCGTTGTTTGAGAGGAGCTGGGGCTTCAACCATATCTCCTGAGACTTCATCGCCAAAGCTCTCATCCAACAGAGCATCATGGTCGATGGGTGGCTCTGATTCGTCTGCTGTTGATTCACTGAAACAAAGCAATGTTTATTTAGAAAATCGTATGGCATACTTCGTATGTTTAACGACATCGTAGTTTTTTTTTCAAAGTGAACTTTATATTGATCTGCCAGATTAGCCAAATTCGACTCTTCGAGACAGTTACATGATGGTGCGATAATATTTAAAAAAATGACGTTACACAAAATGATATTATAACCAGGTTAAATGTTCTGTTGGCTACTGACTACCACAGTATTTTCCATTCCTGAGTTGTGATTACTTAGGTAATTAGTAAATACTGGGTAAAATTACTCAAGGGAAAGTCAGAAGATAATTTGATACAATAGGGACTGTTCATAAAGCCTTCGAGGCAAAATAGAATGCACCTCAGTGCTGACCTGTGTAACTTATTTGCCCCCGAAAAATTATTCCACGACCAGAAAACAAATATAAATTTGTTTACTTATTTGTCTATAATAGACTTGAATCATATTTGCATTAATTAAATATTTTTTGAATGTAATTGGTATATTCAATATATTTGATTTGATTAAATAAATAAGAACCTTCAATGACCACAACTGCAATCAAACTGGAAACGGTTCTAGCAAAAAACAAAATTAATCTAAGTCTGATCTAATTAATCTTTTTAAATGGCTTCTAACGCGTCTTATCTCTAGCTGTATAAGCAGGAACGTTTACTGCTGAACGTAATGCCTCCAACGAAGGATTTTCCTTAATCACAGATCTGCCACAGAGTGAAGTGCGTCTTGAGGATGGTAAATATAGGTTTTACAGTTCTCCAGAAGCTGTTCTGTATGTTTTACCTGATATCGTTATGATCCTGGTGCGTCCTGTCATCCTTCCTATCTAAAGCTCCCGGCCCATGCTGCGGCGTTACTCCAGCTAACTGACAGTGGTCCAAGCACCCGTGCCGGCAGATCTCCACCTTGCAACGAATGTGGACGCTCAAGGCATCAGGGAATTTGAACGCGTGGAAGAATGCGTACGTTATGACGGTCGCTCTCTCGTCCGCCGCTTTGGCTTTGAGGAATCTGAAATGTAAAAAAGTACAGGTTTAAAGAAAATATTTCAGTTGATTGTTACAGATGATTATAATTTCTTAATTTTGAAAGTTTTTTTAAAACTATACATATGACTCAGTAAATACAGTTCTACCCTAGACAAGCTATGTGGTCGATGTCAATTAAATAGATCAATTTAATTTTGGCAGCCTCTTAGAATTTGGTTTCGCTGTTGAATCAAAACATTTAGTTATTTGTGTTACTGGGGGCAAAGGTAATATTTTGTTCCTCGAGGGCGTTATTTTTAATTTAGGCCGAAGCGGAGGATTCTAGTGTATAATCCTGATCGTAGTGAGTAACTAAATATACGCCGTCCGAGAAACAAAATATATATTTATCTCGGACTCGTTTTTTACCACTTACTGTACTGCTGTATCAGCCGGATCGTCCACTGCTGAACACAGCCTCCCTTATATAGGGAGTATTTGCCATAATCCCCACGCTTGGCAGGCGGCTTGGAGATCGCAGTGTTAGATGGGTGTTCTTTAGAAGGCGCTGCTGCCCACCTTCCAGTATTTTCTCTTAGTCGCTTCTTACGACACCCACGGGCTGATATTCATACGATGAGGTGCAATTCTAACCCCACCCCATGGGGAATTTTTACTACTACCTATGCGAAGAAGAAAAACCTACTCGAAACCCGTATGTGTAAACAATATTAATGGTTACTATCCATAATAATAATTATATAACATATTATTATGCATTTAAATATTTTTCTTCAGCACGGATGAGTTAGGTTTCGGTAATATGATGTCAGACCGAAGTCTTATCTTACCTTGAAATCATCTTTGGGCGCAATACACAGCCGTATTCATCTGACAACTGGATGACATGCTCCGAGCCATCAGAAGCGGCACATGACTTCACACGCATGTCGAATTCACCTGAAAATAACAAAAACACTTATGTAAATAATTAATAGTTAAAATTTTACTTTATTAACAGATACATGTAGGTCAATGCTTTAAATTTTCCTAAAAATATTAGCATACAATCATTTTCGAGATATTTAGTATGCACACACTTTTACATGACTCTAAGGGTCGACAGCACCAAATCTGACTATGGTTAAATCCTCGGGAACTTTCCAATTAATCCATCACATTTACTAACAACATTTTTTTCTTATCGATATAATAAAAAGAATCGAAGTTAAAATTTATTAATAACTAAATAATAAACACTATATTTTTTATATAATTATATAGAAACATAATTGTGTCATATTTTTAAAAATAGTATGATTTTCTGTTTTTATTATTAAAACAGAAAATGATACTGTTTGCATTGCATTTGGTTACTGAAAAACAAATTTGGAGAAACTGAAGAAAGAACCCAGATATTACTTTCTTTCGTAAGAACCTAGATATAAGTTTCCCCAAAAGAAGTGCCACTTATCACCGTGAAACTGGATTTAGGTATCTAACTAGATTAGGTATGTATGAATTTGTTATGGATAGATAGATAGATGTAAGGGATGCTTTACGTCAAAGGATTCTTAAATAAATGGGGCTGTTTAAGAGTTGTTGGTGAAAACAGGCATTATTCAGGCTCCTAGTAGCGGGTGCGACGAATTCCTAAGAACATTTGCAGGCAAGTGAACGGCGATAAAATATTTTTCGTTTTCTAGATCTCTTGTTAAACAATATGTCTTATTTAACAAGAGAACCCAAAAACGGTGGAAATTTTGATGATATTTTGTTTGTTATTCAGATGATTTGCAAACCACAGAATAAATTTAAGTCTAAATTACAATACCTACCTAATTTGAGATATAACAACTTAGAGGCATTCTGCAACATCTTATTGATGTTATAGGTCCTATCATTTATGAGAGGTATTAATGCACATTTTATGTACAACAAGTATCGTTCATGTGAAAATCATTTAAACCGGATTCAATCCTGTATTTGTGTCAATTCAAATACCAAAAAAAAACATATTTACATAATATATTTTTAGAAAACATATTTACAGTATTATACATAATTTTTTAGTGTTTAAAATTATATTTGGAGACATAAAACAGCTCAACAGATAAGCTTAAAACAACAAACAAACATGAATTGGTTTGGTTTACACTAATAGTTATTTTATAAAAACAAACAAGTTGGTATTCGTTTGTAGAAAGCTGCAGAAACTGTAAACGTCATTAACAACATATGCTTGGATTGAGCTTTAAAAGCATGTGTCTGACGCTAAAAGGTAATTACATACGTCTTATCAGCTACGCAGGTGCGAACAATGCACTTTACTTCAGCGTAATGGCGTGGACATGAATACTTTCATTTTAACTGATCCGAGACGTTTAAAAGAGATGTAGCTACCACGAACTAAACTTCGTGTTATTTTTACTTCATATAATGGCATCATTTCCAAAATAAATATATTAAAAGTTGACGTATCTCCCCTTCATTTTCTAGAACGTAAGTCAAAATCCTTATCAGTCAACAGGATGATTTCTGAACGTTCATTGGTCACCTATTACGTCATAGAATACCATTGACCAATCAGCGTACAGTATTTAATCTAGTCACCGAATCAAGCCTTTGACAAATGTTTCAGGAAGCACCTTGCAGCATGGACACTTCCCGAATAATATATATTGAAGTGTAGATTGGACTAGTATTATAGTTAGTAGATGCATCTTCCTACTCCATATGATATAAAAATCTTAGAAAAATCACCTTATTTAATTAATTTTCTTTTAACTTCTTGTAAACTATACAGATAAGTTATGTGCAAACAAACTCACGTCTATCTTAATATATTAAAACTCACGTCTATCGTAATATATTAATTAGAGATACTAAGTTTTCGTTTGTTATATGATCGCAGAAATTTCGAAAACACAGCAGTAGTTTTATCCAATTCATTATACTCCAGTAGGTAAATTTTTGCAAATACTTAAGAATACTTTCAAATAGATACGTATGTAACCTACCCAACCAATCTTCAGCAAGCAGCATTGCAGTATCTATTTACGTTATTGCAATACCTTTTTGAAGCAGTGATGGCTCAGTGGCATTGGCTATGGACTGCCGCGCAGCAGGTCCATGGTTCGAATCCCGCCGCGGGCTTGAGCTTCACCGCATGGTGGAAGGGCATTTTGCGAATGCCCGCCTGGCTAGCGACCACCTTCAAGTAGAAAATCTGTCGCCAAGCACCTAACAGTGTGTTCCGGCAGCAGTCCTTGAGAGCCAGTAAAGTTACAGGCACATGAGACGTCACAACTGTACGTCTCAGTGTGACGGGCACAGTGCAATTCGTCGTGGACGAAATGCGTCTGTTATAGGCAGAGGTGAGTCCTCTTAACATCAGGTGGGCCTCAGGCTTGTTCCGTCACAATAACATAAAAAGAAAAAAAAAACATTAAATTTACAATTCCAAAATGTGATGCCATCGTAAAATCGTAATATTTTCTGCATTCTGATACAAAGTGAGTAAATGTCAAAATCGATTTGAATCCTCATCCCAGACCGTAAAGATTTAACAGCAGTTGTAAACATTTTGTGTAGCACGCGAGTAATAGTGTCATGAAAGTTGTAAACATTAATCTACCGCGAGAATCTACTCGTAAGTAATCTGCAAATAACATACTTTAGCAATATAAGTAAACCTACATGCTACTCTAGCGGTCATCATTCTTTGATTTAGCAAATATTTCCGTCTAAATATCAGATATACTGCAAGAAACATAATGGTGATAATAACACTGAATACAAAAAAAAAATTTTTTGGTGCAGCTCTGTTTGCATCTGTAGTCGGTAAAGTATGCCGTATGAACTACATTGCTGCTACTAGATGTCAGCTGACAGCTCTGGTTTACCTACAATCTTATTTAATTTTTTAAGGTTTTATTCAAAATCAGTCCATGTTATAACTACTTTTATGACATTAATCGTATAAATTTATGATGGCAAGTAAGTCAAGAAGTTGCATTAACGATCCCGATATGTTGTGTTACATATGCGGTGAGTATATAATGAAAGATCAACGGAAACCGATTAATGACACGGTAATTTGCTTGTATTCTATATACTTCGGTATTGAAATTGCCAAGCTTCTTTCTCATCAACAAGAGCTGATATGAAAAATGTGACTAGATTTCTCGTGTGCACCAAAATGAGTGTAGGCCAGTGTAATCGTTACTTTTGCAAAGTCACATAAGTACTCACCTACAATCTTGATTAATATCAAGAGCACTCGCACGAGCAAACATCGTCAAAGGCTCGATGTCGGTTGATATTTTACGTGTCGTTTATTAAAGTTCCAATCTATTTAATGTGTCCACTAGTAACCTGACCGCGCATATGCATATAAGATCTGAGCACATTCTATTTTACATTGAAATTCATAAATGTTCAAGTTCCCCGCGGGATGCCGGGTTAGAATGTCACTTCCCCATTTCTACCTGTGGGTGTTGTAAGAGGCGACTAAAGAATAAATTACCGGAAGGGCAGCAGCGCTTTCTGAGGATCTTAAACTGCGATCCCCAAGACGCCTGCCAAGTATGGGAATTATGGCAAACCCTTCCCTAAATTGGAGAGGCTGTGTTCAGCAGTTGACAATCCGGATGATACAGTACAGTAGTTCATAAGAGCCTTATTTTAAAAATACACCACCTAACACTAACTTCTCCTATATTATGAATTTTAACAACAGAGTTGAACAATTGATTATTGTGGTATCCATACAATATTCATTAGTCATATCGCTTATATCTTTGTCAGCTTGCCATTTTGTCATAAATGGCAAGCTATGCTTGAAAGGCAGCAATAGAGTTAATAAGACAAGTATCAAGATGAAGACAACTTTACCGATCTCGTGTAACTCGATACGCATCCTGCGATACAAGAAACATGACAACAAAAAAACTTAGTCATTTATTGGATAGTTGTATAATAGTTGACCTTTGATAAACTTTTCCAGTATTAGTGAAAAGACAATGTTTTCTCTCCTGTAGTTCCATTTCTGTAGTATTTGATCGTGTTTAATGTTGACTCGAACATTGAAAAGGTTGAAATAATTGGACGCTCTTTTAGTTTTCCATAATTATAAATCGTCAAAAGCTTTCGAGTACGATTCCTCTATTTTTATGTCTAAGGTATCTGGTGTGGTTGACTACTATTTAATTCAAGTCACTTAAATGATACTCGTAGATCATTAAATTTTTTGTTTGAATTTGTAACAAATGTGTAAAATTTTAAATCGCGTTATTATGTTAGATCCTCCTTACTAAATATACACTTACCGTTTTTTAGGATGAAACTTCTATAGTCCTGCTAGCAGTAAAAATGATAAACACTCATTTTTTTAATACGATCGTTTTGTTAAGCAACGGTAAATGTTTTCATACAAGTTTTGAGGTTCCAAGTTCAAATCACAATATTTACCAGAGCCTATATAAAAAGTCTAATACATTATTGTCCCGCTTAACCTTAGTTAGGGTTTTAATGATAGATCACATAACTTACAAATATTTTACTCATTCAATAGTTTATTGATAATTCATATGTTGTTTTTATAGATGAAAAACAATGTATTCCATATTCTTTGGTATTTTTCATTATTTTACAATATTACAAAAATTACAATTGGTAAGAGCATACCCCGGGTAAAGGGGTGGATGGACGCGGGTTCGAATTCAGCACATGACATAAATTTTTCCTCTAGTATATTTATAATTTTGTAATGTAATCCGCATAGCAGGCGTTATTGCAAACATAACAATATTAAAAATTTTCCATTATGGTCTAGAAATTGTATTTAAACAATATTAGGGCTAAAATTAAATAATTGTCATCGTAAGAGGCAGTTGGTGTTTAATATTTTTTTGGCTGTGTTTTATAATTTATTATAAAAACAGTGAATACGTTTTAATTTTATCTGATTTTGATTTCATAACCTAGTGTTTGGTATTGGATAATATATAATTTGTAAAACATGATTACTGAGACCGGCATCACAAACCTGCCGTGGTCACCGTTAAAGACTTAAGATAATATACTTAAATATTTATTACTTATCGTATACATAATTTATGTACTGTTTACGTGGGTATTAATGTGGAAACTGTCAATAAACCATAAACTGTTGTAGTAATGTGCATTCTAACATTTAACCTTTCTGAATAAACTTTAACGATCACCGACATTAATTTAGAATTAACATTAACAAATAAGAGATTAATTCACAAAGGTGTGATAGATGACTGTAATGCTCATTAACTATGGATACTTTTTTATTTATAGCTGATAGGCTAGTCTTTGACTATTATCTCATTGCTAATATCAGGCTAACCTAAAATTACTGGCTTTCAAGTATATACAAATGCCAGAACACTATATATTGCTTGCTTTGCTTGCCGACAGATTTTCTACTTGAGGGTGGTAGCTAGCCAGGCCGGCATTCGCAAAATGCCCTAACACCATGCTGTAACGACTGCTATCCTAATACAACAACCGGGACCATCAACTAAGCACGGAAGCGCTCAGTACTAATATCACTAGCGGTCACCCATCCAAGTTCTGACCGTGGCGGACGTTGCTTGACTTAGCTGATCGGTTAAGAACGGCTGAGCAAACTTTGCTACGAGCATTTCAAAAAATATCAAAATAGTTCTTATAATAAGTTTTCTTATTTTTTTATTTTATGCTTGATAGATTAGCCTTTTACTACTATCTCACCTGATGGTAAGTGATGATGTGGTCGAAGGTGTTGTTCAGGCTAACCTAGAAGTACTGGCTCTCAAGGACAGCTGCCGGAACACACCGTTAGGTGCTTGGCGACATGGCGATTTTCTACTTGAGGGTGGTAGCTAGCCAGGCGGGCATTCGCGCAAAAGCCCTACCACCATACTATAACGACTGCCATCCTAAGACAACAACCGGGACCGACGGCTTAACGTGTCATCCGAAGCACGGAAGCGCTCAGTAGTAATGTCACTAGCGATCACCCATCCAAGTTATGCCCTCGGCGGACGTTACTTAACTTTGCAGATCGGTTCAGAACGGCTAAGCAAACTTTGCTACGAGCACTTCAATAAGGATACTTACAAGCTCTCAATAAGGATACTTGAAAACATTGTAACTAGACCAGAAAGAGTGGTCGAGAGGAGTGGTCGTGAACATTTCTGCATGATGTTTATAATAGTTTGCAGAAACACCAACGCAAATTTTTTTATTGACTTGTTAGACCGGCCAGGATGACAGAACTATCTTAAATGCATCTTAACGCATCATAAAATAAAATATCTCGCCTAACAAAATCTAATGCTATCCGGTACAATATACACCGTGTCCCAAAATTCAACGATAAGCCGGCATCGGTGCATGGACCTACTCATGATTACTCGGGAAAAAATAAAAAAAAAATTATAACTCTTTTTTTTTTTTAATTACAGAGACTTTTATAAAGTTGCGCCAACTTTTAATAAAACTTGCCATGGTAGTGTCCATACTTTTTTTTTTAACCCAGACTATAGAAAGTGCATAGAATGTTAAAATCTATGAAAATTATAAGAAAAAATTTTTTTTTTACTGATTTTTGTAAAATAACTACAGACTTTCTGTAATTTTAAAGGATTGTGGTAGATAGCCGTCCTTCTTAGGTTGCTAATGCACAAAAAATATCAAAAATATGTCAAAAATTGTGGTCATGGTAGTTGAAAATAGCATAATGGGTATCGAATATCGATGAAATTTATAAAAGTCTCTGTAATTAATAAAAAAAAACAGTTATAATTTTTTTTTTCCGAGGAGTCATGAGTAGGTCCATGCACCGATGCCGGCTTATCGTTGAATTTTGGGACACGGTGTATATAGTAGAATATAGTCAGTACAATTTTCATTTGTGTACTCATGTGTAGATATTACAATATAAATAGGTTAGATAATTTAGATACTTTTATATTGTATATACACCGTGTCCCAAAATTCAACGATAAGCCGGCATCGGTGCATGGACCTACTCATTACTCCTCGGAAAAAAAAAAAAAATTATAACTGTTTTTTTTTATTAATTACAGAGATTTTTATAAATTTCATCGATATTCGATACCCATTATGCTATTTTCAACTACCATGACCACAATTTTTGACATATTTTTGATATTTTTTGTGCATTAGCAACCTAAGAAGGACGGCTATCTACCACAATCCTTTAAAATTACAGAAAGTCTGTAGTTATTTTACAAAAATCAGTAAAAAAAAAAAAATTTCTTATAATTTTCATAGATTTTAACATTCTATGCACTTTCTATAGTCTGGGTTAAAAAAAAAGTATGGACACTACCATGGCAAGTTTTATTAAAAGTTGGCGCAACTTTATAAAAGTCTCTGTAATTAAAAAAAAAAAGAGTTATAATTTTTTTTTTATTTTTTCCCGAGTAGTCATGAGTAGGTCCATGCACCGATGCCGGCTTATCGTTGAATTTTGGGACACGGTGTATATATAACAACTCCTGCCCAAGATTTATACACCGTGTCCCAAAATTCAACGATAAGCCGGCATCGGTGCATGGACCTACTCATGACTCCTCGGAAAAAAAAAAAAAAAATATAACTGTTTTTTTTATTAATTACAGAGACTTTTATAAATTTCATCGATATTCGATACCCATTATGCTATTTTCAACTACCATGACCACAATTTTTGACATATTTTTGATATTTTTTGTGCATTAGCAACCTAAGAAGGACGGCTATCTACCACAATCCTTTAAAATTATAGAAAGTCTGTAGTTATTTTACAAAAATCAGTAAAAAAAAAAAATTTCTTATAATTTTCATAGATTTTAACATTCTATGCACTTTCTATAGTCTGGGTTAAAAAAAAAAGTATGGACACTACCATGGCAAGTTTTATTAAAAGTTGGCGCAACTTTATAAAAGTCTCTGTAATTAAAAAAAAAAAGAGTTATAATTTTTTTTATTTTTTCCCGAGTAGTCATGAGTAGGTCCATGCACCGATGCCGGCTTATCGTTGAATTTTGGGACACGGTGTATATGAAAACACTTTTGCCTTTAAAATGTAACTGAACATGAAGTATACATTAGGTACTGGAAAATAATAAAATCCTTGAAGCCATTCAGAAAGAGAAACAGATATTATTCAATATAATGCTATCGTTATCAATATGTAGATATTGACATATTCACGTACTTATATACTTCACAGAACCCATATATTTTAATTCTGATAACATAATATTTTCATGTTACTTGATTACATAAGAAACTTCAAGGTACTGAGACTGCATTCAATGCAAAAGGTGAGCTCATAGTTTCAGTAAAAGAAGATTCCAAAAGTGCGCGTTTCACTACGGTGATCGCCTTAAAAGACTACTTCACTTTCGGAATTTATATTGTAAGGTCCAAATTAAGCCAAGTTTTGATCCACTCAGATAGTTGATCAAAAGTCATGGTGGAAGGGCATTTTCGTAATGCCCACCTGGCTAGCGACCATCCTCAAGTAGAAAATCTGTCACTAAGCACGAAAAGAAAAGGTGTGTTCCGGCAGCAGTCCTTGAGACCCAGTGAAAATACAGGCACATGAGACTTAAGAACTATGTCTCAAGGTGACGGGCGCAGTGCAATTCGTAACTTGTGACGTAATTCATCTGTTATAGGCAGAGGTTAGTCCGCTTAACATCGGGTGTGCCTCGAGCTTGTTCCGTCACAATAACATAAAAAAGTCAAAGTTACTGCTTAACAGTATCTACTAAGTATCATGCCCAAAATGTTTTAATTCTACATAATATATATTGTACAATTGTATTGTACGTACTTGTACAATATATATTATATTGTTAGTAGTTAGTAGCCAATTTCATATAAATTCTTTTATTGCTAGAGAAGTTATTTTTTATGTCTATTTTAGAAGTGAAAACCATTTTGAATTCCACATAATTTAAGTGATCTAATGCTTCATCTAAATTCAAATACTTCTTCGATTCTCAAATCGTTATCTGTAGTTATTTCTTGGTCCATGCGTGTCACCGTGTCTCGACGCGGCCATCCTTCGGTGTCGCATCGCGGCCAGGCGATCCGTTAAACATACCCATTCGCTCATATTTGTCCAGTTTACTTTTTACTATTCCACCGTACATACCGTTAACTGTGTTTGCACACCATTATCGAAGCTATAATACGAGTTTCGGCGCGACGGCACGTTGGGACGTGCGACGAAAACTGTGGACTTTTCCCCCATAGCGACAGGAAGTTTTGATTCGTGTTTAGTTAGCGGTTATTTTATGTTTCCGGTGTTAAAAGATTTATGATTATTCACTACAACTTGATCTTAAAACACGTAGGTATAAGTACAAAGCTGAAACTACGGAGTTTTTTTATGATATTGTGACGGAACAAGCCCGAGACCCACCTGATGTTAAGTGGACTAACCTTTTGCTATAACAGATGCATATCTTCAACGACAAATTGCACTGTGACCGTCACACTGAGACGTACAGTTGTTAGGTCTTATGTGCCTGTAATTTTACTGGCTCTCAAGGACTGCTGCCGGAACACACTGTTAGGTGCTTGGCGACAGATTTTCTAATTGAGGGTGGTCGCTAGCCAGGCGGGCATTCACAAAATGCCCTTCCACCATGCGGTGAAGCTCAAGCCCGCGGCGGGATTCGAACCATGGACCTGCTACACGCTAGTCCATAGCCAATGCCACTGAGCCATCACTGCTTCAAAAAATAATGTATAGTTTTGAGCAGACCTAATTATAGAGTGGCAAGCTTAGATTTTTATACCGCCGCCTATAGATACTATAGAGTGATTAAAAGCTTTTGTCTGTGTATGTGCGTATCGCTTGACTAAGTACGAATAATATATGTGATTCAGGGTATTCCTAAAACAATCTGACTACGCATGCTTATCGTTCATGTACGATGTCGTAAAGATATATGTTACTCGAGTGTGGTATAGTTTTAGTGCTACATGATTGCATCGTGGTGATTCAGAGAAGTATCTCTATTATATTCTTCTTATCTCTATTTGATGTAACGATTACTCAGAATAGAGACGAATTATAAGAAATATGCCGTCTTGTAATATTGCGATTGAATGTCATGGTAATCACAAGGATGCGTCAACTGGATTATATAACTGGACTATATGGATTTAAATCAGGTAGGTATAAATTGATTGCTAAAGATACAAAATATTATAATAATAAAACTGTTTTTACGATTTAAAGATGGTTTAAAACCCCTTATAATGGTGCAGGCACCATTATGTGTAATATTGTACATTAGTGTGTTATGTATAAGTTTGTAGTCTTAATAAACTAAAAAATATTAATATGCTCAGACAGACAAACTTCTGGTATACTCAATAATATTAATCGTAATATCTTGGCATTCGCCAACTCCACTTTTTACCGTCCACGTCACGTTCCTTACTTTTTAAAGCACTCAAAGTTAGCAAGAACTAGTTTATTTTCTGTAAAAATAAGCTAATCTGTATTGTTCTCAAAAGCAGAACGTTGGCAATTTCGGGAATAAATTAACAAACAAATTAAGAAACGGGATTTTCTATATCGCATTGTAATTTGGGACAGATCTACTCGTACTACCTACACGATAGATACGTAATGAAAATTTAAAGCGTTATCTGATAGATTATACATATGGGATATTGGGATTCGATTATCTAATACATGTAAGTAAGTATTGAAATTAACGACTCGATTTATTTTCTTTTTGCCTGTTTAACATCTTAAACAGGAGAGATATAGTTATATGTACATACTGGATATAAATTTTCTTATACTCCTGTTAACACTTGTCCAACCCATGAAGGAATCGAATCCCATCTCTCACTGGAACTTAATAAAGTATAGGTACCAATTCTACCTAAATCCAAGATCTAGTTTCTAATTCTTGCCTGATTAAATGAATACGGTATAGTGGCTTTTCAAACAATGCAAACCTTCAAAGTGAATAAAGCCGTAACTAGTCAATCTTTGAAATCTGGTTAAACTAATTGGCTCGTAAAAAGTACATAAAACAGAGGAACTCCATGCCATGAATGAGAGTGTTATAAAGAGACCGCTATCTCCTTTATTGACTAACTTAGTGATGGTGTACGCAAGCTCACAACATAGGTTTTCAATATAGAAGTAGTTTTCTCCACACTTATACATTTTATATACAAATACTGTACAAATTACAAATATTTTATTTCAGTAAACTTAATGTGTAATACATTTTATGGTAAGCCGATACGTGTGTTGGAGGGTCTCGCTCTCCCGTACTATTAGGTTAGATATATATATTTATGTCTTAGTTTAGATTATGTGTTTAACTATATGTATCTTATTATATTAAAGTTAGGATTTTTGAGATACGTTGTGATGTGTGATTATATGTGTGTAGAGTGTAGAGTGAGGGTGCTCTTGACCCGTCTTTTAAGAGCATGTTTAATTCAGGAGTTCCCAGGTAGGTGTGGGTGAGTGTATGTGTATGTGTGAGAGAGTGAGGTGATGCCATTGTGTAAGTGTAAGTTACGAAACAATTTCCAAGAGATTTTGAGCTTCCTCGTTGCTTAGTGTCTTTAGCCATTCATAAGGATATTTTTGCATTTATAATTATTCATAGGGTATCCTCGTATATTCAAAGTTTCATTTATAGTGTTGTAAAGATAGATTGTTTGGCATAATGTCGCGATGCAAACCGAGACCGAGCAGTAACTTTAGTGGCTCGTCTATCTCTTCTTCGCTAATTGAGATTTTGAGGGTTGGACTTAAAAGATTTATGTAATTTTAAAACGGCGGTTATAATTATAGTTTCTTGATTTATAGTAGTGCTGAATCTCGGTAGAGCATATGTGTATAGTCTGATACTTTATTGAAACATATCGTAACAGCAGCGTTTATTTAAGTAGGTATAATATATAATATACCCTTATTCATAATCTTTACATAACTTTATGAAAGGTAATTTAAGCCTTTATAATGGTAATTTAAGCGATTATGAATAATGGGGGTATGTATGCTTAATACGATCGTACGTAATGTTTCATCAAATCGAGAATTTGCCAAAGCCGAATTTAATATAGTATGATATAGATAGTATAAGTACGCCAGTTTTTGACCAGTATTATGACCATATTATTTAAATGCGTTGATAAAAACAAACAGATGGACAGGAAGTAGATACCGACATGGATATCGACAGCACCAGTGACAGTATTAATGTGTGACCTTTCCCTACTGATTCAATTAAAGCAATATAACCTCTCAGTTTTTATCGGTATAAAGTCCTATTTGGAAACATCCCCAACCGAACTATAGAAAGAAAATACGGAGATATTTAGTAAATAGTGTACTATTTTTTTTTTTTTTTTATGCTTGATAGGTTAGCCTTTGACCACTATCTCACCTGATGGTAAGTGATGATGTGGTCGACGATGTTGTTCAGGCTAACCTAGAAGTACTGGCTCTCAAGGACAGCTGCCGGAACACACCGTTAGGTGCTTGGCGACAGATTTTCTACTTGAGGGTGGTAGCTAGCCAGGCGGGCATTCGCAAAATGCCGTACCACCAAGCAATAACGACTGCCATCCTAAGACGACAACCGGAACCGACGGCTTAACGTGCCCTCCGAAGCACGGAAACACTCAGTAGTAATGTCACTAGCGGTCACCCATCCAACTCATGACCGCGCGCGACGTTGCTTAACTTTGCTGATCGGTTGAGAACAGCTAAGTAAACTTCGCTACGAGCGCTTCAAAAAACTATAACGAAACCTTCGGTGCGTGAGTCCGAATCGCTCATACCCGGTTTATTTCTTTTGTTATTGTTGTAAACACCTCCAAGCATATGGAGTTGATAGCCTTAGGCGAAGGTAATAAAGCTATTTTCTAGTGAAATAGTATTATTGTGTATTGTGACTGACCCACTACGTAACGACGTGGGAAATTCACAGTGAAAATAAACTTTTCGTAGCATCGAGACTTTATATTTATTACATAGCTACTGCATTTTGTAACTTAATTATTTAGATGTAATCTTAGTTCGAACTTAGTGTCTACCAGCCTAAGTAAATAGTCTTCTGCTACTTAGGTAGATGTCGCCAACGTTAAAAAGAAGTGTATTCAAACGGATGGAAAAAATTCAACAGTCCAACACCCGCATCCAAAGCATAATTGGAAATGCACCTGGATAGTGTTATGGGATTGCAGGTTCAAGTCCTGTTGGAAGTTATCTTTTTCGATCCCAAATTATTTAATAGAACATTATTCAGGTTTACATTGTTTGAGCTGAGCTGCAGAATGAAATGACTATTATTTTATTCTTAAAACTATAAAATGTAGGTAAACATTCCTTAAACATAACGTAAACTAGCAAATGAAAACTTTTAACATAAACAACAGTTAATGCATTCCAGCGGTGAGGTTAAAGTATTTCTCATTAAGAGTCGACCACACACCGTTTATTGTTTAAAACAAACAGTTAAACAAGCTGTTTGATGTTTAACTATGCAAATTACTTAGCAATCAGAAATGACGCCTTTTTCAATAATTGTAAATTCGGACAGCTTTAATGCTTATTTTCAATTTTTATACAGACAATATATTGGTATTTATTTATATGAATTAATCTGTAAATATGTATAGTATATAATATAGTAAGTATTTATGGTCCATATTTACCGCTTTTTTTAACTTCATAACCATTGAAATTATTTGTTTTAATGAAGTTTGGCATAAGGTAATATTTTTTAACACATTTTTATTTAATGTTAATAATCTCAAGCGGTACTAGAATATTGATAAATATGTTAAACTTTACACATTATAAGCGTAAACTTAAAATATAATAGAATTTTCGTGAGGGATTTAATTCCAGTTGGAAGTAAAACTTCTAGGTACTGAAAAAATAAATAAATGGAGGTAGATACTCTCATGTAAACTTACGCGTATAGAACAATCCTTTTAAAATATTTTTTTAGGAATTGAGTACGCATTAACTTTTTTAATTTTAGTTTGGCAGCTTATATATTCTTATAATTATACTAGCTTCCCTGCCGCGGCTCCCCCGCGCGTATGTCAGTTATCGCGCAAAACCATTAACCTCTTTTTGCGCAGTTGGATAGAAACTATCCTATGTCCTTCCCTGGGTCTCAAACTTTTTCTATACCAAATTTCGTCGAAATTGGTCAAGTAGTTTTTAAGATTATTCATTGCATACATGAATACAAATCTTTCCTCATTATAATATTACTATATATTATAAGATAAAAATGTTTTAGATAAAATCAAATTCACTGCGGCTGTAGTTGCTGGTGGTATCTAGTTTATAATAAACTATAATCTGATTTTCATTTAAATATGAATCCAACTCTTTACTAACACAAATTGTATACTACTAAGTTATACGTAATTTTTTTCATCAAAGAACATTTTATTGCCGGTACCAGCTGTTGCTAAATCTAATATATAAAATTCTCATGTCACAGTTTTCGTTGCCATACTCCTCCGAAACGGCTTGACCGATTTTGATGAAATTTTTTGTGCTTATCCGATATCTATTAGAATCGGCCAACATCTATTTTTCATCCCCCTAAATGTTAGGGGTAGTCCACCCCTAAATTTTATTTTTTATTTTTTAGACAAAATTTTTAATTTCTTTTTTTTTATGATACAACATACAAAAATACATACAATCCTCAATTTTCACCCTTCTACGATCAACCCTTATTTTTTAATAGCCATTTAATTATTTATATGGCAAAACAACGTTTGCCGGGTCAGCTAGTGTAACATAAAAGTTACATTCACCTATAAAATATTATGCTGAACATTCCGATTTGCTGTCAAAAAACCACGCACTTAATATAAATAACGCATGCTGTGCGGATTACATTACAAAATGACAAAATTACGAGAGGCAAAATTATAGATGCGGGATTCGAATTCGCGCCTTCCACCCCTAAAGCCGGGGCATGCTTTGACTATTTAAGCTAACATGACATACTACTCATAACGCAAATTTTTCTTCTCGTCCTTTAACCATAGTTAATTTGTAATTTTGTAATAAATGGTGGCATATCCCACGCGCTATTCATGGCCAAAGATTAATGTGTGTTTTGGTTCCATAGAAATCATTTTAAAATACTTTACACTGAAAGGAACAATGAAAACAGATGTTTTAGTTACAAAAACTCGCTTGCAATATTAATGTATTTAGCAGATAAACATTAATCATTATTAGTTTTTTTTACATGTTAACATTTAAAGATCATAAAATTGTGTCTTAAATATTATACGTAGTTGTTAAGTGTGTATAGTAGATTCGCTTACTATAGTTAGCTTATATAGTATAACGGAAATAGTAAATCATGAGCCTAGTTCTAATCACAAGCGTGTACGTACGAGTGATAGATAAAGCGTGTTTTTGGACAGCCGTAGAAGTGTAGATGTCTCAAATTAAATAATATGTTGTTTGAAGCGCTCGTAGCGAAGTTTGCTTAGCCGTACTTAATCGATCCGACGTCCGCCGCGGTCAGGAGTTGGATGGGTGACCGCTAGTGTCATTACTACTAAGCGCTTCCGTGCTTCGGAGGGCACGTTAAGCCGTCGGTCTCGGTTGTTGTCTTACGATAACCGTCGTTACAGCATGTTCGTAGGGCATTTTGCGAATGCCCGCCTGGTTAGCTACCACCTTCAAGTAGAAAATCCGTCGCCTAGCACATTGTGTGTGCCTAGCACTATGTGTGTTCAGGCAGTTGTCCTTGAGAGCCAGTAATTCTAGGTTAGCCAGAACATCTTCGACTACATCATCACTTACTATCAGGTGAGATAGTGGTACAAAGGATAGCCTATCAGCTATAAAAAAATAAAAAATAAATTACCGATTCCTTGTATGTACATTATGCATTTCAAGACTCGATCTTAAATGAATCCTAGACAAAAACGAAAACGTTTCGGAAACGTTATCTTATCAACCAAGCTGCTGTAAAGATATTAAAAGAGATAATTAATATATTATAAACTACCTCACGACTTCATCAGGAGAAAGCTTAATCAGTAGATATTGTGAAAGAACATTTGATTTTAAAACAAATTTGATATTTTGATAATAAATATGTTGCAAGTTATTAAAATTATTAATGAAATTGTTTATGTAAGCATGAGGAGTTTTAAGCCTATAATATAAACACCTGGGCCCAAATTCTCTTAGCTATTGAGTATTTTTATATGTTCTATGCTATTGACCAAGCGCCACACTAATGCGATACTTCTGCGATCGAACTCCTTTTAATGTCAAATTCGGTAGTCTGCTAATTCTAGCTCCTAATCGCAGTAGTATAGCAATTGCGTCGCTATCGTATGCATTTTAGTTGCGTTAACGCCGTAATATGATTATTGAATTCTTACCATGATTATAATGGCAATATTATTGGGAAATATTTACTAGTAAACACAATCTTCATGTTTTTATAAAAAAACATTGTAAATCACAGCAGGCAACGCATTTTATTGCTTATCTCGTGCACAGAACGCCAGAAACGCCAGTGGAAAGGCAGCTGCGGATTCTATCTAAGAAATGACAGCCATAAAACATTTTGTGCGTTTTTGTGCGTTCCAAGAGCACAATAGCCAATTTTGTGGGCGACTAAGATTTGAAGAATAAGCGGCAATTACAAATAACAGAACTCTGCGTAATTATGTGAATCACAATACGTGATTGTGAGAATATTCCTAAAGTGAAAACAAAATTGAATTTCTTCAAAATAAAACAAGCAATTATTTTTATTCATGCAGTATTTTGTTTATAACTGGTCGGCTAGTTTTTGATCACTAACTCATCAGATGGTTATTGATGATGCGGTAAAAGATGTAGGTCAGCCTAACGTAGAACTACTGGCTCTCAAGGACGGCTGCCGACATACACCGCTGAGTGCTTGACGACTGACTTTCTACTTGACAGTGATTAGCTAGGTGGTCATTCGCAAAATGCCCTACCATCATACTATAACGACTGCCATCCTAAGACAACAATTAGGAACGACAGCTTTATGTGCCCTCCGAATGACGGAAGCGCTCAGAAGCAAATGCCACTAATGGTTACCCATCCAAGTAAAGACTGCATCAATTAATAACGGACGTTGCATTCGTTAAAAACGTAAGAACGACTTGCAAACTTCGAACGCTTTAATGTCGTGTTTTCCTAACGTCTGTCAACTTTCGTTCCTGCATCATAATTTTTTGATTGAAATTGTGTTGCTACAAGCACTGGGCCCACCTGGTGTTAAGCGATAACCTCTGCCTATAACAGGTGTATTTAGTAACAAACGACGAACTGCAATGCGACCATCACATAAATATAAAGTTGTTAAATCTCATGTGCTTGGAACTTCATCAGAAGCCGTACCTTTCAAACCGGTGCACAGTAAAGCGAACATTAGATACTTCGTGGTAGAAATAGGTATTAGGTTGCCATACCTAATACCTATTTCTACCACTACAACTTCCTCGGACTAACTCATTCACAAAGAGTTGTACTGATATTCTTCACGGAATATATCCATTACTTCTGCATGATCCCATCTAACCTTTATATCTCCCTCATATTCATACTCATGACTATTCTCGTTTTAATATGTCTAACCTCAAATTGATTGCATGGAAAAATTATGGCGCGTAGCATATGCGCAAAGATATAAAAAAGACCTTAGGCAATCAAACTTTTATTGCAATATAGTAATGAATTTTATTCTCATTCCAAGATTCTCATCAATTTTATAATTTTAGTTATTGGTGTCAATCTATGAATGAATTAACGGTGAAAGACTGTTAGATCGTCGTGAGATTCACTAATTGGAACCGTCATTCCATACTTCTTCTAAAACGATATTCATTCATTGAAATGATTAAATTCGAAAAACCAAATGTTATCAAATAAAGAAATTATAACACGTAGAAAATTGTTCAATTATACTGACGTGATTTCAATGGGCCTCCTATATGTACGAAAAGTATTGCGTGAAAATTATGTACCTACCTACTTACTTACAATGAAATGCCTTTTTAACTGTACACAGATATTGCACAGTGTGTTTTAGTTAGGTTCGAATGACAATATTTCTACCCATTACGAATAAAAACAGCCACAATGAGCAAGCGTATCAGCTTTTTGTGACAGTGCTATTGTTTTTACATATTAAACGCATGTCTGATACAGATAAAACCTAGAATAATAAAATCTATTTTGTAAGAACTGTGTGTGCGGAAAACATCGATCAAAATAGGTTTCGTCTCTTGGTACTAATGTGACACCACGATCTGTGTAAATTCGGTCATTCAAATGGTTATATATCCAAAATAAGCAAC
Organism: Plagodis pulveraria; assembly: GCA_963890685.1. Lineage (NCBI taxonomy): Eukaryota > Metazoa > Arthropoda > Insecta > Lepidoptera > Geometridae > Plagodis > Plagodis pulveraria. The sequence continues at coordinate 20,101,018 of OY982956.1, read as the reverse complement.
TCACCTCGATAGTCGTTGATTGCGACAACAAGCGTCAGTGTGGAGCCTAAAGGGACGATGCCGGAGACGGGAGGTGCCCAGGGTCCCTTGCCAGCCTGGATCTCCATCCAGCAGTCCACGTTATCACCTGGAAGAAAACTCAATATGTTGTTAGCCTGTTAAGACTTCCACGTGATTTTCAAGTGTCAAAATGTTATTAGGAACTCTAAGAAAACATTTACTAATAACTGCACCACAAAAATACTTCTGAGATAAATATTAAAATAATTTAAAAAAATTAAGAAAATTATCCCACAAAATAATTGTGTCTTCGGTCAACCTGAATCGAAAACCAGCAAACCTTCTCTCTTACAAGAACTGTTGCAATAGGTATTTCTCAGCTCCTGTGATTTTTTTAAAACACGCGTTATTCAATTACTATAGAGGCCTGGATTGACCTCTGCTGAACACCGCCATAACTATATTTGCAATAATCCCCCCACTTGGCGCCTTGGAGATCTGGACGAGATGGGAGGAGGGTGACATTCTACCACAGAGAACCATATATGAGTAATATAGCGTAATTGGCTAAATTGGTGATTCTTCTCAAAGAAGTCGAGCTGCACGACTGACTCAGTCTTATTATATTTATTATCTATTATAGGTGGCTTGAAGACTCTTGTAGTCGTTCGCATTCCACGGAAAATTCCACCGAAACTCTCTTTTAAAAAAACTGCCCTACTGAATCGATTCTTTTACCTCTAAAGTCAAGCTGCACGACATCCAAGTCAGCTATGACCATAGGCGGCTTGGAGGCAGTCTTCTCGTAATCGTTGAACCATTCGCACCGGAGCCGCTTGGCCTCGTCCCACACCTCCAGCAGGTCCTTGTCATATTGTACAACCACTGTGTTCTCATAGAACTGCCCATGGAGATCTGAAGCAAGGGTGGTACAAAGTCAGTGTTTTGGAAGGAAAGTCTTGGATTATAAGTAATGAAAGGGCAATAGCCCTTAGCAGAAGTACAGAAACCTGGAAAATTCTCTTAATTCAATCTTATTTTACATGCGTTTACAGCTTGCGTTTGATTTCTACCGCACCTAAACACAACAAAATATGGCAAATTTTGTGGTACCAACACGACAAAGTTTCTGTAAAGCTGGATCTTTACCAAACAAAAAAATTGTGTGTATCAAACACATGTTGGTGATAAGAGTTGCCAATTTTGTTTGGTGCAGTTTTTTTATGTTGCCGACTTTTGTATGGTAGAGATATAAAGCTTTGACTGTGATCCTATATATACATGAGTGTAAGAAGGTCCTCAGTGATGTTATGGCCAAGGCATCCTTATCTATTAGATATTTACTTGTATACAGTAGTGACTTATGTAAAGACCTCCACATTTTATGAACGATTCGTAGGCAAAAGCGTTAATGTATATAAGATAAAGAATGAAGAATTACGTTTCGTAAGTATTTGTACGGTGAAGATAATAACATTGTCTTATATATTAGGTCCTTACATATGAAATTGGCGTTTTGTATGGGAGGAACAAAAAGTCGAATATTTTTTAATATAATATATTTAATTAATCAAAGTATGAACCATTATTTTCTATGCACTTTTGCCATCTCATAGGTAGTTCATTGATCCCTTTACTAAAAAAACCAGTCGGACGGGAATCAATAAAATCTTTGAAGGCGATTTGGACTGCCCCATCGGAGTTGAATTTTTTCCCTTGCAAGAAGTTATCCAAATTTCGAAAAAAATGGTAATCTGTTGGAGCAAGGTCCGGGGAGTACGGAGGATGTCTTAGACTTTCCAATTGAAGCTCTTCTAATTTAGTAGCCGTCTGTAGCGCAGTGTGTGGTCTAGCGTTGTCGTGAAGCAGCAGTGGCGTGGAGCGATTGACCAGCCTAGGTTGTTTAGCCGCTAGCTTTTCCATCATGGTTTGCAATTCCTGACAATAGACATCAGCCGTAATAGTCTGGCCAGATTTGAAAAAACTGTAATGAACAATACCGGCACTAGTCCACCAAACGCTTACAAGTAACTTTTTTGGGGTTAATTTTCGCTTGGGGCAGGATTTGGCTGGCTGGCCAGGATCTAACCATTGCGCTGAGCGCTTCCGATTATCGTAAAGAACCCATTTTTCATCACAGGTAATGATTCGGTTTAAAATACCTTCATTATTGTGCCGGTTTAGTAATGTAACGCAGCAGTCGACGCGCGTTTGCCGGTTTGTTTCAGTCAATTCGTGAGGTACCCACCTTTCAAGCTTTTTAATCTTCCCAATTTGCTTCAAGTGAATTAAAACAGTTTTATCACTAACATTGCAGCCTGCAGCTAACTCGGACGTGGTTTGCGATGGATCCGCTTCCACAATAGCCTTCAACTCTTCATTATCAACTTGAGTCTCAGGCCGTCCACGGGGCTTGTTCTGCAGGTCGAAATTTCCAGAACGAAAACGTTGGAACCAAAAACGAACTGTGTTTTCTTTTGCAACACGACCGCCATACACATCATTCACCCTTCGAGTTGTTTCCGCAGCACTAGTGCCACGGCGGAACTCGTACTCGTAAATAATGCGATATTTAAGGTTTTCCATTTTGTAAAATGAGTGACGCAAACAGAAAAAAACAGAAGAAAAAAAACAAATGAATGACGATCATCGAAGCACAAATACATGAGTCTATAGCTGTACAAATTTGAATTTGGAATTCCTTACCAAAGAGGAGAAATTCGTGATTAAAGTGGCCAGTACGAAAAACGCCAATTTCATATGTAAGGACCTAATATTAACATTGCCGTTAGTTGGGTTATTATTAGAGTGTCTGGCATTAAAGTATGTATATAATTTCGATCTACGTACTTAGATGTTTTGTATTTACAATTGTCAATTTCACATTAGACATTACATTAGAATCGTTCTCAGTAAACGGGTTAATGTTTTGAGATTCCTTATTATTGCTAGGGTTTTACCTACATGGATGTATGTACTCGTGCAAAAAGTTGAAGTCGACTGAAGAACGCGGATCGAACCAGTAGTCTTGAGTTGCGTGCGCCCAAGCAAAACTGACCTTAACGAGCAACCAGTAACCAACCAACACTCTTTCATTGCCATCATCCATTAAAACATTAATCTTCCAAGTTTGACTCGCAGCTGACATATTCAGACTACATCATACGGTTCAAAATCGTTTTCGCATTGTCGTCCAGCAAGTTTGCCGATGCGCCGCGCCAAAGGTACTTAAAGTTGCAAATAGTGGTTACGCCATGGGGGAAGGAAATACGCTTGAACGTTTGAATTGAGGGATGGCGTCTCCGGCACGTCATGATATGGGAAAATGGACTTAGTGCGCTCAGCTATGTGAACGGGCTGGTGGAAATTCCAAGAAACAATGCTCGCGAACAAGGTTCGCAGAAGGAGCGGGATGTATGCGTCGCCCGTTATCCGCACGCCCGTACTGGACACAACTAGGAATTGCAATGAGAAAAACTCACTGAATTTGTTGAAATGGGACCAGTGCAAAGTAAACCTTGGCCGGTGACGATTTATTGCTAAATTGTTACGAATTACCGATACCTACTAGGAATCGGATTATATCGAAGATGCCGTGGGCCGGTTACGGTTACCACGTTTTCAAGTGACGGACCTATTCAAATATAGAATAAACTGCATTTACTTTAAGTACGGTAATAAAAAATGTATTTTAATTTAGAAGCAAACACATTTTAACTATCAAGGATTAAACCTAATGGAAATGATATGATGTCTTAAAAATACGATCATTAGGTACGAGATGACAGACTCATAAAATAATAAAAATCGAGTCAGATGCTAGTTTAAGAATTTGACATTTTAACATCAGGACTAACTTGGACTGGAGATAAAAAAAAATGTTCTAATTTTATTCACATAAGAGTGATAAATGTTACGTACAGATGCAAACTATATTTATATCCTTTTGACTTTTACCGTAGTAATTATGTCTTAGTTCTGACACAACGTGGATATAATAGTCTCCGTCTGTCATAAGAAAGAGGCAAGTTATCCTTGTTCCTAGGATGTGGGTATATAACTGAACTGAACTGAATTAGCCGGATCGTCCACTGCTGAACACAGCCTCCCCTATTTAGGGGGTATTTGCCATAATCCCCACGCTTGGCAGGCGGCTTGGGGATCGCAGTGTAAGATGGCAGTTCTGTAGAAGGCGCTGCTGCCCACCTTCCAGTATTTTTCGCTTAGTCGCCTCTTACGACACCCACGGGATGATATGGGGAGGTGCAATTCTAACCCGGTACCTCATGGGGAATATAAATACTAATTAAATTATATAATATCGGATGCATATTTTAATTTGCACTATGAGTAAATCTTGTGTTACACCTACGACAACTTCATAATTTACTATTAGCGGGCAAGGACTAGTTTATTGAGCCAAAAAACTGTGTCAATATTCATTAGTGATAGATTATTTTGTTATGTATGACGATACTAAAAGAAAGAAAGATTTTATCCACCGTCGATAAATATACATTGGCGCGCACAGCTCGCAGAGTAGTAAAAAAAATCAAATGTGAGAAGATATCTCTCCGGTCCGTGTCCGCTGCCAATGTATCTACAACCATTTGCCATTTTCAATTGCTATCTGTATACTATACCTATAATAAATTACTATTATATAATGTGTGCAATTAGCTCTTAAGAAAATGCTATTTAAACGCACAATAGAAGTTATAATCATTAATAAAATTTTATTTTCCACTTTGAAAATGCCGCCTATTATTATTTTCTACATTGTAGAAGATCATCGTAGTCGTAAATAATCTTAACCAGTACTAAAGTGCTTTTTTTAATAATAATCATAATTCATTTTATACTTCACTGTATCCTACCATTGCCAATCTTTTTATGGTTAAATGACAATTTGATTCCAACGTCAAATGCATTCTTTGGCGATATACAGGATTGAATATTTACAACTTGATGCCTTTACATAGAAATTCGCTTTGGAGGTCGTATGAGTCATTAAAAACTTATTCAATGAAGATGACCAGGGTCTGACGATGATGGAGTGAAATCTTTAGCAAAGTGTCAATGAGCAGTGTATTGCTGGATAAGTGCCTGGCAATCGAGTGTTTATCTATTTTAATGAAAGCCAAACAACATAAAACATACCATCAAATCATATCCTCAACCTTAATAACTGCTAAGGTATAGAAGAAGTACAGTGCGCCCATATTTAAGCAAACATGAAGTGTCATTCCATGCAATAGGAAAGCAACTCAGTTACCGAAACAAAATCCTGACTAATACTGCTTTTTTCTGCCAGAAAATTCCAATAATACAAGAAACTTGTGCCTGAAATCGAGACCCTGTTGTCAGTAGTAGTCTCTTTGTATTTTGTTCCCTCATGACTGAGGATCGTGGTCATCAATAGATGGTCTGTACTTGATCGGATGATTTGTCTCTATCGGCTTCTGTTCATCACATATCGCACGATGTTATGGAACTTGACGGCTGACGAGTCCATAATCTGATCCGTCCATCTGGTTGGCGATCGACCTCGTGAGCGTTTTCCGTCTGTGTTCCCAACCACAATGAGTTTCTCAAAGTTCCCATCGCCCTTTCGTATTACCTTACCAAAATATGCAAGTACGCGTAGGTAGCAAATCGTGGAAAAAAAAAAGTCAAACACACCCTAACCCGCCCTCACACCCTCATCCACGGACACAAAAAGATCATCAACTAGCAACTTATTAGTTATTTTGTAATGTTCTGTATATCCTTTCAAACCCATCTGAATACTCTATTTTTTTATTACGCACGACTGTAAGCTGTCTCCTTATGTTTAATTTATTTAATTTGTCATTTGCTTTATTATATATGTCTCTCGGTAAACATCCGTCCGAGCAGTTATATGCTAAAAAACAGCGCAGCCCACGTTAGTATTTAACGAATGGGCTGCACAATGCTAAGCATACACTCCTTTTGCCTTATGTTCGAACTTTTTTGTTTGCTTGTCAATTCTCTTATGTTGTAACTTTTTCTGTGTATTAAGGCAATAAATGGTTATTTAATTTATTTATATGTAAGGTGCTCGAAATGTGGTGGAAAAGTTTTAAGTACCCACGTTTAGCCAGACATGTCAATATTGATTCCATGTAAAAAAGTGCGAGTCAATTGCCATCTACCGGACATTGTACTAGACTCCAGACAGCTGCTGAAGCTTCGATCCGAGGCCGAAACCAGGAACTCACATCAATCAAAAGCGGCGCTTTTATACACACACCATCAAGGCAGTCAAATAAAGATCTTTACGAATAAATCACCACAAATAAATAAATTTTATATTCTTCCATTCATTTGTCACTTACGTGTTCACTTAAATTATGCGGGACTTAGACATTCAAGAGCCTATTCTATTGGTTATTTATTGAAAACGATATTTAATTCTAAGCATTTGATAGCTATTACTTCAAAGGCAAATTGATTTTATCATTCAAATAATGATATTTCCATTTGCCTTTTACAGCTTACGAGACGGTAGAGTCTTATATTGAGACCTCGTGATACTGGCGTTTCCTTCGCTGTGTCATAGAGCAAAATGTTGGATGTACTTACTCAGCAGTTTATTTAACAGTTTTTAATCGACAAATACGTTTATTGGACATTGTTTCATCAGGTGTTAGGTCTGTATAGCAAGAGTCCGCCTTGGTGGGTACCACCACAGTGTCAGATATTCTCCTCAAAGCTGTAGTGTACAAAGATCACAGTGTTTAGGTGTGAAAGGCATTGTAGCAAGTGATATTACTGGGCAAACAAAACGAAAGAACTACCGTCTCGGAGTGACGAGTGCAGTGAAATTTTAAGCAGAACGGGAACGGGTGCATTTTTATGGATAGGCGTGACGCCACTAGGCGGGCAGATTGTCCGTTTCATTACTTAATTTTAAAACTGTGTTTGCCGGTTTTCTGTTTACTGTCGTACCCTTGGGGTACCGGGCTAGAATGGGTAAAATTTACCGATTGCTACCTGTGGGTGTCGTAAGGGGCGACTAAAGGTAAAATACCAGAAGGAGGGCAGCAGCGCCTTCTGAGGAACTGATATCTTAAACTGCAATCCGTCCTCAGATACTATAGATAGAACGCTATACAAGCGCGCAAATGGGTACTATCCTTACCCTAACCCCACAAACTTTCTGCTTGGTTGCCTAGGGTATAACTCTTTGGAAGTCAGGAGATCCTACGACCAAATAGATGTGTAAGATACTACGAGGCAAGGTGGATGCTCCGGATCTCAGTGAGCACTTGTGACGTATATGTGTTCGTAATTACTACATGCGGGGCAGGGGCCACAAACTGTTCTCAGTCCCGCAATGCAAAACGGTTGCTTATAGAGTCTCATCAATACCGCGCTCCCTTGCCGCTCTCAATGCACTTCTTGACGCGAATCCAGAGATTGATATATTTGACGGTTGTTGGAGAAACCTTAACAGAAGGTATACGATATTGTGAGATAACATTTACAAAGGATTCCACATATGTAGTAAATATTTCGATTATTAAATTTTACCAGTATCATTTAATTATATGACAGTAATTTTTATTTTAAGTCATATAGTAATCACTCAAATATTACAGGCAGTCAACCTGTAATATTTGAGTGATTATTTTAATATTTAGAAGTAATTTAACTAGCTTTTAAGTTTATACTATCTATCATTAGTGTAACTCGCTCTGTAGTGGTACTAATTATGAATGAATTAAATAAATAAATATCCCGTGGTGTGCCAGGTTAGAATGTCACCCCTCATTTCTACCTGTGGGTGTCGTAAAAGGCGACTAAAGGTAAAATACAAGAAGGTGGGCAGCAGCGCCTTCTGCGTAACTGATATTTTAAACGGCGATCTCCAAGACGCCTGCCAATCTTGGGGATTATGGCAATCCCTCCCTAAATCGGGGAGGCTGTGTTCATCAGTGGACAATCCGGCTGAGACAGTACATAAATAAATAATAACAGTGGATAAAGTTTTTATTTAGGTCAACACTGTGACAAGTTAGATAATTCCTTATCAAATTCAAATTAGGTAGAGCCACGGCAGCTTTACGAGGAATGCGATATTTTATCTGAAAGCGCATCGTATTATGCTTATCGTTGGTAGTTAGATACCTGAGTATGCTTTTCACCCGCAGCAGCGCTCAATGTAACATTTTCTATTCATTCGTCACATAAATTATCCAGCTAATGCTGAAGGCTCCGCGTTTCGATCGCACAAGAAGATATTCTACTGAACTTTACTGTCTGTGTTGTGGTTTCACCGTATACCACGACTGGGAAATGTTCTGTCTATGGAAGACGTTTTGGTATTTGATTTACAGTCGATTCTACGAAAGCACTCTAAGTTATATCGTCTGCTGTTGAGCTGAATGCGCCCTAATTATACACTCTAACTAATAGATTAGGCCCTAATTACTAAATATTTTAATAACGTTATGTTTGCTATTGCACGCTTGCTCGGTGGATTATATTCAAATTTCAAAATTACAAATTTACGAAAGAAATCCCGCACATGACTAGAGAGATACAATCTCTCTTAAATTTGTAATTTTGTAATAAATACTTAATAACTTTCTCGAAGTCGATTCCAAAAAATCATTATATAAAGGTCTAAATTACAAAGTAAATGAAAAAATTATGCAAATATATATTATAGTTTTTTATCAACATTTCATTCACCACTTTACTCAACTTTCGTCGAACCCAACATTGTAAAAAGTATATAGAATTTTCGAAAAAGACATTAATTTGTCTAACAATAATAGGTAGTTTTTATCACTATATCATACATTACCTAGTTAATTGTAATTTATTTTAAATTCTTATTATCATGTTAATTGGAATTGAAAACGACTTGCTGTAATAAATAAAATCCTGTCAAATAACAATGAACAAGAAAGATTCCACAGGCAACTGAATTTCATATTATGTTCATAATAAGAAGTGTTTTTACATGAGCACTTCAAACGTATAAATTAAATTCATGCTGTAAAGTACTGGATCTCCACCACACAAGAATCCTATTGTGGAGACCAAAGTCCGTAAATGTGAAGTTCTTAGATTTTCTTTTTAATGTAACACTCTTGTATGTAATTAATTTAGGTTTAAGATTGTTAAACACTCTGCTTACTGATTATTATTATTTAGTTTTGCGAATTGAAAGGCGCAAAGTACTCTATTTGGAATGACGAGGTCCTGATTCCAATTCCAGGTTTAGACAGATATTGGGTTTTCGCGATGCCGAAATTTTGGCACTGTGCCCGATACATGTGGCCAATATGAACAAACCTATATGACAAAACTTGAGTAATTAGCCTCCCCATTGAGGATAAAGACGTGATGATATGTTATATTTTATGTATATAAGTTTATTGGTATAGGTAAGTACCATTTTAAACATCGGGAAGGCTAGTCTTTGATCTCTATCTGTCCTATTGGTCAGTGATCATGTGGGTGAGAATAGTAGTCATGTTTAAACTAAAAAGGGGAATTGGCTCTCTAGGCCAATTACTAGGACACACCTTTAAGTCCTTGGTGACAGATTTCCTTAAGGTAGCAACTCACCCCCTACTGATCTTTGTATACGGAATACTGAACAACCTGAATCTGCGCTTAATTTGATATGAAATACCATATCGTAATTAGACTTTTACCCCGTAGAGTTTGTTTGCGTCGCTCTCATTAATCCACTATCAAGCTGTTCCCGTACCAAACTTCGATCAAATCAGTCCATTAGGCTTTGGTGTGATCCAACAACGATCAGCCATATCCGAACATGCATCCTCACAATATTTTCCATTTATAACATTAAACAAGATTTTATGGTTCTCATGTATTCCCAATTTCACACTATTACACACGCTCTTCTAATAATTTCTAAGAAATCCCACAATCTATCACAAAATAATATAAGGTATACAACGAAATGATGTACCTACCTAACCTAGATGTTCATACAAAATATATCATAAAATCTAGAAACATTCGCATTAACATAGGTACATCTAGCATTGGAACATTAATCCATAAACACTAACATTCACAACAACACCCATTACTGGCATTCTACGCCGCTCGCCGCCAATCGGCTAAAGAGGAACTAACATTACCCGCAATAATCACGACAGTTAATGCCATACACAGTTTGTCGGGATACCGCAATTATTTAAACCAACTCATAATAGTAAACTCAAACTTTCCTCCTTGATAAAAAGCATTCGCAGCGCGCACTAAGAGCGTAACATAAAATTAAAAAGCCGTCATTACATTCTCTCCGAGTTTATGCGCAAAGTATGTGGCTTGTAATTATTGTAACTGTTCTATTTCTAACATGATTCGTACTTGCAGATCAGGCAATTTAACGAAATAGGCATTTAATTGGACTGTTAAAACCGATTTAAGTTCAATTGTTTACGAAGGCTGGTCATATTGTTTGAATACTTTCAATGCTGTACCGTTTAAGAACCTAATATACCACAAATTAGCACCTCCTTGCCGGCCAGTACAAATATCAAACACGTCTTAATTGAATTAAAGATTATAATAGCACACACTGCAACGTGACCATTACAGCAATCTACTCTATGCAAAATTAGATTATAACGAAAACAATACATGTATAGTTGTATTATATGGACTACATACATTGTTGTTTAAAAATCGTGTGAACCGATTTAAGATATTAAGTTTAGATATTGATTGAAATGGTTTTTAATAAAATCATCAATGTCATTTATAAAGAAAAACAATTACATATCTTAACAAAAAAATATTCGCGTTTTTATTGTGGTGGAACAATCACGAGGCCCACCAAATGTTAAGCAGTTACTTCTGCCTATACAGATGCAGGTCGACATAATTATATTGTTATTCCACCGTAAATTCTAAACGGCTCAACCGATTTTAATGTATGAAATATCGTTAGATTTGTCTTGATAGCAAGTGACACTAGACACAAATTAAAAAACAAACTGGCGGATTTTAGACACCATATTGGGAGTTAAATTTTTTTTTTCTTCCAAACCCTTGGTGTGGAGTATAAAAATGAAGTCCTTTTAAAAACGTTTCCATAAATACATATACCATGTAGTTTTAATTCCAATAGAATGATAAAACGTTTAACGTAAATGAATAAGTTGCAGTCGGGATTTACACTTTTTAAATTAATTTATACTTGTTGTATTTTTGTATGGATGGAATAAACATAAAAACTACTGGTCCAATTTGGATGAAATTCGGTATGGAAATAGTTTGACACCCGGGGAAGGAGAGGATAGTTTTTATCCAACGATAACCGACATACGCGCGGGCGGAGCCGCGGCTAGAAAGCTAGTATATTATACACTTAGTACTTACATACATAGAAGTAGATCGGTTTGAAAATCATGTCTTATTCTAATATGTGAAAACTAAAGCCCTTACAGAACATACAGCTTTAGACGCGCATATCAAAAACCAATGTATATTTCGTACAGAGCAATCATAATCTCCTTGAAAAAGACCACCGAATGTGGTTGAAACTATAGTCGGAGCTATCTGACTTATTCACGTGAGTTATCCCGTATTTTGAAGCAGTGATGGCTCAGTGGCATCTCAGTGTGACGGGCACAGTGCAATTCGTCGCTGACGAAATGCGTCTGTTATAGGCAGAGGTTAGTCCACTTAATATCAGGTGGGCCTTGGGCTTGTTCCGCCACAATGACATAAAAAAAATAAAAAAAAATTACTAAAATGAGTGAAAACCACGTTAGTTTTTATCGTAAATAAGAGCAATCATATTTCGTTAAAATCAATACTATTTGAAGTAGTGGCGACGTCATATACGTAGTTTAAAAAAAACCGTAAACTGAATGATTCAAATGAGATGAGTATTTTTTTTTCTCGTACATTGGTCATGGACTACCGCGCAGCAGATCCACAGTTCAAATCCCGCCGCGGGCTTGAGCTTAACCGCATTGTGTAAGGGCATTTTGTGAATGCCCACCTGGCTAGCGACCACCCTCAAGTAGAAAATCTGTCGCCAAGCACCTAACGGTGTGTTCCGGCAGCTGTGCTTGACAGCCAGTAATTCTAGGTTAAGCCTGTTAACACCTTCGACCATATCATCACTAACCATCAGGTGAGATTGTGGTCAAAGGCTTACCTATAAGCAATAAAAAAAAAAAAAAAACATTATTTGATGACGGGAGGTTCGCAGAAAAATTTAATCGATACTAATGTATTGTTTTTGCAATACTCATAGAGTTGCTTACATTTGGTATATGCGTAACTTATGACATCATCGGTATTCAATATCACTCAAGATAAATAATACGAGCAATATTATTTTAAACTCGATACCACAATCATGCAGAATTATAACCAAACTTTGACCTTAGTGTCTAATTTTTATGTTATTGTGACGGAACCAGCCCGGGACCCACCTGATGTTAAGTGGACCTCAGCCTATAACAGATGCATTTAGTCAACACGAATTGCACTGTGCCCGGCACACTGAGACGTAGGTTGTTAGGTCTCATGTGCCTGTAATTTTACTGTATAGGTAGGTATAAGGTATAGGTACTTCCTTGGAGTGTACAAAACAACACCTTTTCGCTCACAAGCTCGGAAAGGGGTTGTTAAAAATTCGAAATTTTGAGTGTCTAAAATCTATCTTTACTGTTTTGTTTAGTTTTTGTTATTTTGTTCGTTTTTTTAACTTTGTACTTACGTAACGCATTGTACCTAATTAAGATATTGTGTGATATTTTAAACCTATTTATATCGAGAATTCAATGTCAAGACAAATTTAACATTGGTTTTAAGACATTACTAACATAAACTGTAATATATAAGTAACATAAATTTCTGGATAAATAAATATACTCGTTATACTTGTTCTTATGTTTTCGCCCTTCCCCGGTCAGGTTTACCTTTTTATCTGTTAATTCTACTATAATAATTTGTAGTGTGACATAGGAGCCATCAATCTTGTTCATAAATTGACATAAACTTACGTATTATACGTAAAACCTTACTTACTCGAAAACTTTTTTAAATTCAAGCCCTGGCCGGTTTGGGTTCGCTGAAGTTTAAGTCCATCATGATCGTAAACTTAAGACCCTATTAGCAGTGTCCCGCAATACAGACGTCAATCTTGAGTGAAATCACATGAAGGCCATATACAAACAGACCATGCTGCTCGATCATTCATAGATCGTTCATTCTTCAATGCGATAACATTCACATTTATCTAAATATATGTTTGTAGTAGACTTAAATATTATATAAGAAACTAGCTAGCTACGATACATATCGGGCGGAAAAAAAAATGCTCAAATAATTTGTAAATATGATTTTCGCTTAACACCTTGGTAATCATATTAAGAAAAAATCGTTTAACGCTCGCTTTAATGAAAAAAAAAATTTTACAAATATGAAGTTTTGCGTCGTTGTAACAGTATTTATAGCTAAAATACCAGTAACAAATAAATATAGTTAATATAAAAAAATAGATTTAGAATTAAAAAAAAAAATTTCATTGTAAATTAGTCTTTTAGGTCAATTCACATAGACTATAGAAGTCACTCGTTCTTCTTAAGACTGTTTAATGACAATCAAAGGAAAAACTGAATCTATGATTCAATATCACTATAGATCAGATCGGAACAGCATGTACCGGCAGAGGATGTATCAGAAGCTTTTAGAACCCCTCACGCGAGTAAAATGTTTCTTTCCGTATTTTTGTAAGATTTTTTACTCAGATAGTTTTAAAAAATATAGTTTTAAAAAATATAGCTTTAAAAAATATTACTAGGTACGAGTAGATTTAACTCTTAAATTATATGATTTACACGGTAATAAATTAGAAGATTATATTCTTATTACATATTTACTGCTGCTTTTTTTTGCTCTGCTACTTCAGTTGCATAGAATTTGGTTATAATGCGCTCCCACGGAACTGAATGGTAAGTAAAATTTAAATATTTTATCTAGTTCATTATAAAAAGACGTAGGTCAAAATCCTTCAACAATATAAACAATTGGGCACTTTTATTGTGGCGCCAATAACTATCAATTTATTGGGTTTTATTAGTGTGAGCGCATTTAACGGTAATAAAATGACAATAACTCCTTCATTAATAGTCCTCGCCGTGCCCCCAACAGCAATGAGTCACGATCGTATCAATTTATAAACATGGCTTAGGATTATAAAAACTAACAAACCAATTTTACAATACTGATGAGTTTGTATCGCTAGGTGGACTGACGACATCGTGAAAGTCGCAGGTCGCCAATGGTTACAAGCGGCTAATAGTCGTTCTTTGTCTACGGGAGAGGTATTTGTTGGCTGATGATGATGAGATTTGTAGACTCACATTTATTAAAATTTTTCCAGGAGCTCAGTTCCAGGAATAAAATAGTTTCGTGCATTTAAAAATATCGGCCTTTTTTCTTTTGATGCTCAAATCGCATGGCATTGCAGGTTGTTGTGATGGGATTGAATATGTCGGACTGGCTCAACTAAGAAGGATTTCAATGATAGCTGCCGGAACACACTATTAGGCACAAAATACAGTGAAAGGGAAATCAAAATTGCGCTAGTGATTAAAAAAAATCTTTCCTTGTTACTTTGTAAGCTTAAAATTACTATGTTAGAATACTACTATGTAGCTTTGTTTTATTATTGATAAGTTACCCTTTGCCAATAATCTCACTATTAAGTGAGGATGTCATCGACGAATATTTCGACGTCGTCGGCAAGTATAATTACTTAATATTGACACATAAGAAATGTATTTTAAACCTACTACTGCGTGTATTCGCTTCCACTGATGTTCATGGGTTTTCTTAGCCTAGAATTTCTGGCTCTAAAGGAAAACTGCCGGGACACCCCGTTAGTTATTTTCTACATGTTGCCTAGCAAGGAGGACATTGGCAAAATTACCTATCGCCAAGTAGTAGCTATTCAGGCAAGAATGCGCATGCATACATTCAATGCATAACCACCAAGACAGCAGCGGGATTTGAACGATGGACTTCATGGACAAAATCAGGCGATTATATCCTGCGAGCACGACTGTCAATAAATTACTTTTTGAAATAAGGTAAGCAAAAGATTCTATCAACTGCGGCTAAAGTTAGTTTAAAACATATCAGCAATCATATCAATCACACACGGTACTGTAAAGGTATGCGTCATGAGAGAAAATTATACTTATCATGTGGAAGCAATGAAAATAAAAATAACTTAATAAAATTAAGTACGCCTACTCTCTTAAATGAGGTCACAAAACTCCATTTACAAAATTTATTATACATCATTTTTTATTGCTGGTAGGTAAGCCTTTGACCGAAATCTCACCTGCTGGTAAGTGAGGATGTGGTCGAAGGTGTTAGCAGGCTTAACCAAGAATTACTGGCTCTCAAGAACAGCTGCCGGAACACACCGTAAGGTGCGCTTGGCGACAGATTTTCTTCTTGAGGGTGGTCGCTAGCCAGGTGGGCATTCACAAAATGCCCTTCCACCATGCGGTGAAGCTCGAGCCCGGCAGTCAATAGCCAATGCCACTGAGCCATCACTGCTTCGAACATCATCATCGGGGAAGTTCTGCCTTCATACCTATTTCTACCGACAAGCAGTGTTAGCATTACTGTGATTCGGTTTGTAGGGTATGCATGGGTGCCGGTGAATCACTGAGAATTAACAACGTTATTTCTCAGGGTAATGGCCGCAGACGAACTGCAGCTGTTATAGACAGTGCACCAGGTCTAATACTTGTCCCTTCACAATCCCATAAAAAATTATCTAAGTAATTGATTAATTAGGCGATCAACTTCAAATAACTCGAAATCAATCAATCGAATTATCAGATTGATTAGACTATGAAACTATTTATTGATTTCACAGCTCTAGTCAAGGTACATTTGACGCGTTGACCGTAGCGCAATATTAATTGTTAAAGTTTAACTTTGTTACCACACAAATTAATAACGAAAACTAATTCATTAAAGCGCTGTGAAAATTGAATAATCGATTCCGCCTTTGGCTCAACAATCCCAAGAATTCAGCACCTAAAAAACATGAGTAGGCATCCCAAAAGCATTATTATAATAAGTAAAAGTATACATACCTGGTTTAGTACCACATTTTGCATACGCGATTCTAAACGAGAAGTAGGTCTGGCCAGTCGACGGGGGCACATACACGCACCTGGGGTCACCGTGTTGACCTGCGAACATTTAGCAAATGGTTACCGCCATAGCTCAAATTACACTGGCCTCGGCGATACACAAACTCTGTTGACCTGTGAATTATATCGCAAAGGGTTTAAAACATGGGTCAAATTGAAATGGACGTTATAATTATGAGATTGAGAATAAAGTTGGTCGGAAATCTGAAATATATTGCCGTTGAAATGGAAAAGACAGTGCTTATTAACCTTTGGATTGTATGAATATAAATATCCAGATAGTGTGAAGACTCGTTCTGATATGAATAAAACATAATATACATTCTACTTCCAAATATAATAAAAGTAATATTACCTTTATTATAATCAGAGCATAAACTTTACAAGCGCGCATTAAAAGCCCTGTGTTAAAGCTAATTGTTAATTAACGCCCTTAAAGTATTAATTAAGATATTAGACATTAAGAAATTTATCGAGACAGAATAATGCATTTTATGTTCACAATTATTTATGTAGGTAGGTATCAAAGAAAAGTTTAAGTAACTAATAAAACATTTACGTTATTTTCGTATTGTCGTAATTGTGGTATTTTAAAGGAGCGTTTTTCTACTTTTTTAGATCGAAAATTTCAAAGATATTTATGCAAACATCTTTGAGAGTAAGGTTTTGAAAAATGTATACATAATTTACATATATTTCTTTTAATGCTACCTACTTAAATCGTGATACCTGCTTCAAGAATACGTATCATTTAATCCGCTTATTACATGACTAGCTGAAGCCCGCGGTTTCACCCGCGTAAACAATGCTTTTGATGATGATGAAAAGTTTGTGTTTAAGTATGTATATGGAAATCCAGGACATAATCTATCTATATTCTTAGTTTCATCCGGTTAAATCAGGTTAGCGTAAAGAACTAACGAACATACACACATTACTGTGATAACATGATGACGACGCAAACTTAGACGGAATCTAGGGATTCATAGGTATACAAAAGGGTGGAAGATAATATTGTTAATAATATTCATGTGTTGATATTAAATGTTGTATTTCATATTGCAGGTTACGGTATGGAATGATAGAAAAGATGTTCTATAGGAAGATAAATATATATTGGTACGTCTCTCTTACCTTTCTCATCTGAATTGAGCTACTGTGACAAAACTTATATCCTACGTATTATGATTTTGAAGCTAAAGGTTTGCATACAACAGAAATTATTTTACATATCAGTAAGAAAATTAATTTACTAAAATACCATTACATCAGTAATACCGTACTTTCGCACAAAGAAGTAGGAAACGATTTAAATAAGACTTGCAATTACTTTGATAAGAAGATCACGATAAAGTATAACCATGAAGGCTTAAGAAAATTTTGTCCAAAGGCAACTAAAGTCACAAATAAATAAACCAGTCTTTCAAGTCTACAACTATAATATGAAATGGAAATAAGAACGTTCTGAGCGTTTGTCACGCAACTGTGAAATCGCCCGTGGAATGTATGGGGAACCGAGTGTATGTGAAAATATTTCATACCCGCTTTAATTCGTGAGAATAGTAGAAAATGACTGGTAAGATCGTGTCTGAATGAGTGTTCACAGACACTAGAGAAATAAAGATTTATTAACTGAAAAGATAGCAGAAGTGTTTTGTGTATGAGTTACTATAATAAAATATTTAATTTCCAAGCGATAAAAGAAACGAAATAATATTTTGCCATTTTTTAAACCTAAAATTACATTTCACTTTGTGTCTACCTGGGGTCCCTTGGGGTGCCGGGCTAGAATGTACCCCCACCCCTAACTCTACCCGTCGGTGTCGTAAGAGGAGACTAAGGGTAACACACCAGATAGTTTCAAAGCAGCGCTTTCTGAGGAACTGGTATCTCACACTTCGATCCCCAAGACGCCTGCGAAGCGTGGGGATTATGGCAAACACCCCCATAATGGGAAAGGCTGCAGTGCACAATCCGGCTGATATAGTATAGAGTTTGTGTCTACGTGTTACAGATATCTTCTAAAGTACGTAGATAACGCTGTATACCTATTATGTACCTAAGTTCGTATGAAGATTAGGTTGGAAATAATTCTTAGTGGGTACCTAACGAATATGAAAACGAATTAAAACTTATAATGCATTCCATTCTTAGAACCTACCAAACTTTTAAACATACAATAACTTTTAAAGTATCCAAGATATTTTAAGATTGTCGAACACGGGTGTATAAGTGAAAACAACTTAGTGTTAGTCAATATCACGATCGGCAATGTTTTGGTTTCTATCGGAAGCCTCCATCAGGATCTTGAGTGTGGTACGTCCACCGCAAGATATCGACTAATATAAAGTTGTTTACGCTCTTATACACGTATTCGTCAAAATATATACATGAGAGTTAGTTTTTATAATATGATACCCAAGATGTATTTAGGAAATAAAAAGGTTTTTTATAGGAAAACTTTATGGGCGATAACCTTCATGGAATGCTTAAAAAATAAAATCTTTATTTAGAACGGTCCGCCAGGCGAAGCAAACGTACATAGAGAAGGCTCTATAATAACAGAACCAGGTGTACTAGTATCCGAGAAGACCTCTAAGAGTTTTCACTGAGTTGAGAAATGCAACCTCAATGCAATTGAAAACCAGCAACAGCTTTTTCAGACTCGACTGTTCGGGTCTTGGTGAGCAATACATTCAAGCCTGCTTCGCAGAGATCAACGCGATAGAGGCTCTGTAAAACCTTAAACTGCAATACTTATGAAGAAATTGCAATTTTAAAAATGTAACTAAATTGAAAATACCAGTGTAATAAGTAATAACTAAAAGAATAGCTCTGCTTACCTAAGAGTAAATCGTTATTGGACTGTTAAGTCAAAGTAAATTTATAATACGAGTAGGCAAAGAAATAATTTATATTCTAGATGACTACGCATTTGCCAAATCATCTCATGAAAACAGCATTTCTCTCGAAAAGCCAACGGTTAACATAAAACTGTACAGAGAATGTATGAGAGCACTACGGCTCATAACTGGGGCATGCTAGTATTAACAATTCAGTATGTATCCGTCATAATTGTTAGTGAAACCTTGGCAATTACTTACCACAATTAGAAGCGGTCTGAATACGACGTAGTGAGGTACTAGCCGTTGGTGATAGTGATGCTTGTAAACTTGTACATTTACCTCATTTGTGTCATATAGACAAAAAGAACAAGTGTGGCTTACAAATCGCTTGGCATGATTTAGCGATAAATATTACTTATGAATATATAAATGACTATAGAGCATTCATAAATGAACTGACCACTTTTTTATAAAAGAGAGTCTGTCTATGTGGTTTCGTGTGGTGGCGGGTTAGTTGCCTTCCCTTCATCTCTTCCCGTATGCTTTGCCGATGAAATACCAGAGGATATGCAGCAGCATCTTATATATAACTATCAATGGCTATATATTACATCCCCAAACCGACAAGCATGATGACTATAAAAAATCCAGATGAGGGCAACAGATCAACTACTGATAGAGTATATAAGGTAGTTAAAAACCGCCACATAAATTGAAACATGGTTAAATAAACACGTCTAAGACCCTAAAGCTATCATTAACCACAGCATAGTAAAATTATTGCAAAGGAATGTTACTGCTGATTGCCTGAAAATAGTAGGGCGGTAAGGTATTAAGAAAATCTGGATACGAAATTACCTGCTTAAAACTTATTCTAAGTTTGGAATATATAAAGAAAACTAAGACTATGTCTCAGCTCAGCAGAAACTTTGAAATTAAATTCAAAGCTTTAGTCTTTGTATGACTATGTTATAACTTTAAAAACGTAGTACGGTATAACCTTACCAATTTATTTGCCTGTTCGGTTGTTATTGGTGAATTGACTTCAATTTATTCCTCAGTATTAAAGTTACGGAAATGGTTTGGTGCTGTTGTAAAGAAATGGGATAATAAATTTGAAATCTGAGATTGATCTAAGCACTTAGAAAAGTACAAGAAGGCATCAATCCGTCGGTATATAGATATCAGCTCAACAGATACACATTACTGACCTTTTGAAGATACTATCCCCTCGAAGGGATGTGAGAACGTTAAGTGTACATCCATGTGATCCTTCCCGCACATAACTTCTAGTGACTGTATGACTGGCATGCCGTCCGGCCTCTCCATGGGCCATAGCTCACCCGCTTTCGCCCTCGTCTGTAATTAACGAAATATATGGTAAAAATAACTTCAGTAGGTATTCATTTGGAAAATTGGATATTTGGATATCGGTAGGTCGTAAGAGACTACGAAAGGAAAGATAGCAGTGGGCAGCTTCGCCTTCTGGAGAACTGCCAATGGACACTGCGATACCTAGAGTAGACTTTAGTTCAAAGGTTGACATTATGGATGTTGATGTGAGGATATTTTGCCAATCCTGCCTGGTAAGCAACTCTCAAGTATAATATCTGTCGCCAAATACCTAACTGTATGCTCCGGCAGCTGTACTTGAGAGCCGGTATTTCTAGGTTAGCCTGAACAACATCTTTGACAGTATGATTACATTTCATCAGATAAGTAAGAGAGGAAAGGCTAGCATATCAGCAATTAAAACAAAGATCTTAGACTAAGCTTTTCAGTGTAAAATATGTCAGCCCGTAAGATGTAACCCTACCCGCAAGATCTTCAATTAGCTCTTCTCCGTCGACAATGGAGCCGAAATATTGGAAACTTTACACCGGTTCCGGGTATTATACTTATTAAGTAAGATTTTCTCATTAAAATTAATAATAAATGTGATACTGAAGCCCGTGATGCTTTAAGTTTTGTTGGTATCCAACACTGCATTTATTAGTCAAGATATTATGATTGTTGTTAAGTTTAATGAACATCATCTAGTACTGCGCAAAGCAAAAGAATTACGAGAACTACTGACTGCTGATGAATGTTGAAAAATTAACTGATGAATGATGAAAAATGAGCATGAAATCTTAATATTAGCAACACACACACCGGATTTGGGCATTTATGAATAAAAATCAATTGTCTTCATTATCTATGACGCGCATGGATTAATGTTAAAAGTACTTTTGCTCTATTACTGCTATTTTATGCGATGGCGTTTTATTGTAACACGAATTTATCTTATATAAAATATTATAATTAAAATAAAAATAATGTGTAAATTATTTTTTATTCAAAATAGAACCTCTGTCATATAATTCAATTTCTTCTTAAAATCAATCAAAAACTTATAACATGACAACGAAAGTTATCTAAAGGTTCGGGATTCGAACTCCCGACCATATGTACCGGTTGGCTGGGACATGCTCTTCTGAGCTACCGTAGTGAAGTGAGTCAGAGAGTTAAAATTTGGCATTTAATTCTTATTATTTAACCACTATCCGGAGACGGAACACAAACGGCAAAGTGAGCTGATTAGGTCCTTACATATGAAATTGGCGTTTTGTATGGGAGGAACAAAAAGTCGAATATTTTTTAATATAATATATTTAATTAATCAAAGTATGAACCATTATTTTCTATGCACTTTTGCCATCTCATAGGTAGTTCATTGATCCCTTTACTAAAAAAACCAGTCGGACGGGAATCAATAAAATCTTTGAAGGCGATTTGGACTGCCCCATCGGAGTTGAATTTTTTCCCTTGCAAGAAGTTATCCAAATTTCGAAAAAAATGGTAATCTGTTGGAGCAAGGTCCGGGGAGTACGGAGGATGTCTTAGACTTTCCAATTGAAGCTCTTCTAATTTAGTAGCCGTCTGTAGCGCAGTGTGTGGTCTAGCGTTGTCGTGAAGCAGCAGTGGCGTGGAGCGATTGACCAGCCTAGGTTGTTTAGCCGCTAGCTTTTCCATCATGGTTTGCAATTCCTGACAATAGACATCAGCCGTAATAGTCTGGCCAGATTTGAAAAAACTGTAATGAACAATACCGGCACTAGTCCACCAAACGCTTACAAGTAACTTTTTTGGGGTTAATTTTCGCTTGGGGCAGGATTTGGCTGGCTTGCCAGGATCTAACCATTGCGCTGAGCGCTTCCGATTATCGTAAAGAACCCATTTTTCATCACAGGTAATGATTCGGTTTAAAATACCTTCATTATTGTGCCGGTTTAGTAATGTAACGCAGCAGTCGACGCGCGTTTGCCGGTTTGTTTCAGTCAATTCGTGAGGTACCCACCTTTCAAGCTTCCCAATTTGCTTCAAGTGAATTAAAACAGTTTTATCACTAACATCGCAGCCTGCAGCTAACTCGGACGTGGTTTGCGATGGATCCGCTTCCACAATAGCCTTCAACTCTTCATTATCAACTTGAGTCTCAGGCCGTCCACGGGGCTTGTTCTGCAGGTCGAAATTTCCAGAACGAAAACGTTGGAACCAAAAACGAATTGTGTTTTCTTTTGCAACACGACCGCCATACACATCATTCACCCTTCGAGTTGTTTCCGCAGCACTAGTGCCACGGCGGAACTCGTACTCGTAAATAATGCGACATTTAAGGTTTTCCATTTTGTAAAATGAGTGACGCAAACAGAAAAAAACAGAAGAAAAAAAACAAATGAATGACGATCATCGAAGCACAAATACATGAGTCTATAGCTGTACAAATTTGAATTTGGAATTCCTTACCAAAGAGGAGAAATTCGTGATTAAAGTGGCCAGTACGAAAAACGCCAATTTCATATGTAAGGACCTAATACAATATTTAATACTTCACTTTGAAAACTATCGCGAGTTTTATCCAAATTTACTTTTAGGAACCGGGTAGGATCCGCGTTATAATTACTCTCCAGAAAAGATTATCTCCGGTATATTAGACGCAGGTTCTAGCCGGTTCCTAATAAATAATTAAGAATTAATACAACATCAGAAACAAACCTTAATTTTTCGGGCTCACACATTACGATTACGATCAAACAAATGTGTTTTTGCGATATAGGGAAATAGCACCTGTTAAAAAAAATATAACAAAATGTATACCAAAACTAAGAAAAGGAAACGTTAGACAAAGTATTTATATTGATTGATTATATTGATCCTATAACTAATCGAAGGTTAAATGTGCTCTTAGAGAAGAGACTCCGAACGTTGATGAATGTATTTCTATAATAGCTAAACATCAACGACACTGATAAAAAACTGCCGATAACATCATATGTTATTGTTTTATGTAGTTATTAACAATGATATTAATCCGTTCAATTATATGTCTTAGTACTTGTATATTACGAACTATAAATCAAAATTAACAGCTGAAATCGATTTTACAAATTTATGAGCATAGACAACTTTACAGTGTAACTGGACCTCGTAAACACCGATCGGCCACACACAACTCGTACAAAAGCATGAAATTATCACAAGTCGAACCATCTAGCACATTGCAAAAGACCTATTATGACTTGTTTACTGTTTTTGACGACTTGGCATATTGAAAAGAGCACCTAAAGAAAGACTTAACTGGGCGTGGTAAGCTTCAATAGTAGAGCTAGTTGCATCGTAGTGAGAAAACTAGCGTGTGCGGTCCAAAATTGGTTGTAAGTACAATGGAAGAAACTTAGTCATAATAACAGGGACTCGCATCGGAACTTTAGGTGCTTAATATAATGGTGTATTTCTTAATTCTAACAAGACGTTTAAGTGATATATAGTATTAGTAACATACTGAAATCATGTTGCATCTTTGTCTAACTAAAGCTCACCCTACTAACTGTAACATTTAAAATATAAAGTTTTGCCAGGAAATCTTACCCGAATCTAATCTAAGTAATACTTAGTTCGTTTCGATTCTCTAACCTTATTACATGATTATTATGTAGAACCGGGATGTTTCTAACAATAACTATTTTTTTTATACCCGGGATATTTAATCTAAGTGGCACCATGTTTTGAGGTTCAGTGAAAGGTATCGAATGTGTTAGAATCTAAAGAAGCAGAATTATCTGTTAAGACGAAGTGGTCTTAAAATGACAGACTGAGGGCGTAGTACTTTCATGTACTTTAGCACATGGTTACTACATAATAATTGGGAATAAAATGTATATACATACGATTTACTAATTAGACACAAAAATTGAATACGCGAAATTTTAGAATCGTATTTGTCATATCCCCTAGAGTATTATATATTTTATTCATTACTGTATGGTATACGTTCTTTCTAAAAAAGATGCTGAAAATTTACCTTTTTGAGACACACTTCACTTTAATCAATGGAGAATATAAATAAAAATTACTTAATTATCAGATCTTCCGTTTTTGCTACCGTATATAATTACTCAGCACAATGACAATTGCTTTGTCAGGTAGTTCACACTCGTAATAATCTCTACGAAATCAATTTATATCTACCATTCTCTAAAGCTTTTTATTATCTTCTAATTGCTTCCTCTTGTGATCTAAGCAACAATACAGATACCTACTCCAGATAAGGAGGACAGAGCACAACAAAACATTTTCCATCAACATCAATTAAAGAACTTTACGTAAAAAGCGCATAATTATTCCTCTTGTACAAACATACATAGCTTTGCAAATGAATGGAATATGTATAATGGACTTATTGCATTAACAATAAGCACGAAATTGGCCCGATTTTCGTTTCAGAGCATGCCAAATAAATTTGTATCTCATATTATGCAGTTTCCAACAAGCTGCAGAGTGCTCCAGACATGTAACTGGAGGTTTCTGAGAATGGAAACAGTGTAAACATAATAAATGGCCAAAGAATAATAATTTGAAAGGATCGTTTAAACCAAAATTGGATGATTGGCAATTTGACGGCAAGACGCAAAGATTATTTCTGGAAACACATAAAGAAGTGATCATGGTAAGAAAAATTTGCTGAAACAAGAGCAACAGCGAAGCTCGTATGATTGCCCACGTGTTGATTTTAAGTTCAAAGGAAAAATTGGGTGCCGCAAATGAGGAAGTTGAACGAAACTATTTCTGACGGCACTTTATATAAATGAACACGTTAACAGCGTGCATATGGTTTAAGAACTTTACTAATGTGTTCAGTATCAACATTTTTACAGAGACTCAACAATAGACAATATACCTGCCATCTAAACTATTATTATTTACTCTATGTTTGGCAAATAATTTGATGTCTGTGAATCCCGAGCGCACGTTCCAGTAACGATGCAGGCGCATTGCTTTCCCACGCGCCAAACAGGAATTCGTCAACTGAGACCGAACCATGTTACTTTCTTTTAGTGCAAAAGAGACCGCTCTATTTATCTCTTGTCGTCAACAACAGCGTAATTTACATTTTTGTAAGCGAAATCTCTCCGAAAATTTGGACGCACAATGTTGCCTTTATCAGATAACCAGATGTAGGAATTTCACGTTTCATTTTATCGGTTGTTAATTAATCAACGTGAGTCAAGGCAGCCTTCACTGCGCGCGGATAATTCAAAGTTTCACTGATAGTGATATCTTTATCTGGTGGTGAAAGCGACAGTATTAATTCATCTTACTCATAGTTTATAACGCGTCATCACCGCTAACTAGATCTGACATAGGTATAGGTACTCGCTGTACGATCGATGGTGAGGTCGGGCAGATGCACAGTGAAC
This sequence comes from Plagodis pulveraria, assembly GCA_963890685.1. Classification (NCBI taxonomy): domain Eukaryota; kingdom Metazoa; phylum Arthropoda; class Insecta; order Lepidoptera; family Geometridae; genus Plagodis; species Plagodis pulveraria. Next base: position 20,075,218 of record OY982956.1, on the reverse strand, counting down.
AGCAATTGAACGATAGATGTATACAAGGTTATTAATTTAGTAGAATAAGTATTGTATAAGTATTCAAAAACAATATTTGGTTGAAATAGAATAATTTATACGGACAGTTATTATAACGTATAAAATTTAAAAATTATTTTCTTGAGGAAAATACAGAAGACAATCACAAAACGTGACGTGGAGTGTGGATCTTATCACTGAGCAAGTAATATTAGATCTGATTGTCTGCCATGGCAAGAATGATACACTTTCAAGGTATGGATATGTCAGGAGAAAAAAGAAACAGCGATAAAAGTATTATGTATGAAGGAGGGCGGATATAAGTGTAGGGAAAGCCCAAAGAGTTGATAGTTAGTGAGATGATGATTGACAAGCAACAGAACGAAATGGACGTAAAATACATTTCATGCTAATCCCAGGTAGCGTAGTACAAGAACAGGAAGAAGTACACTAAAAATGTATTGGCATATAATGAAGCACATTCCTAGTAGTAATAGTAAATTATGATACAAGTATAATCATATTATTTAATAAGTCGCAAAGTGCGACATGGTCTGCAACTCTACAGAGCCTGCGGCCTCCATTTACAGCTGGTGTTCGAGTTATTGACTGAATGATACCATAAGAATTTATTTTATTGCTCATATCTCAGATCATAGAAACAAGGTTCTGTGATCTGAGGCTCATATAGTTCTCAGAAAATTCCAACTTTTAAATCTTATCCTTCTTATTCTTATCATTCTACCTAATTCGTCGAAAATAATGTTTTTTGAACACAAATACTTATCGAAGTTTCAAAGCATTTTTCGCTGTCACTCAACAGGTATTCTTAGTATCTTTTTTATGAGCTTTAACGAGTAAAAGTTAAAGGAAATGCATTTTTAAAATCTAACAGTAAACTGAGAGATTAAAAAAAATGTACTTATCAAATCGTAAGTTCTCTAGAGAACTTCTTAAAAGAATTTTTGTGTGATCATAATTGGGTGAAGTGACTATAAAAGCATAGTCCAATACCAAATTAACCTATTATGACCACTATTGTACAATTATAACGTTGTTTTAGTAGATCTAATATTGCGAACATAAAAGACAATAATGTTGTCTTAGGTTTTCGCGATTATTACACATAGTAATTAAACAACTTTAAACGGTTTTAAACGCGTATATTTATCATTATTTTTGTCCCGACATTTCAAACACTTTGCAGTGATCGTGGATCAGTCACCCCGTGACCACGATCACTGCAAAGTGTTTGAAACGTCGGGACAAAAATAATGATAAATATACGCGATTTAAAACGTTTAAAGTTGTTTAATTACTATATAAAAGACAATGTCTAGACTCAACTGAATCATGATCGCGGAGCCCAACCACTGAATAGCAATTTAAAAAATAATTACTACTACTGAATTCAATATTTGTTTACACGCCTTGCTCTATCTCCATCTCCGATGTATTACTCATAATATAAAAAGACTAGTCAAGGCAAATAAACTCATAAACCTTTTATATAAAACATTAAAAAATCGACCACAATAGTTTACCTTACACTTGTAAATCTTGATGAATAGACGGGAAACCACAAATCGCTCAAGTAATACGCGCCGTGCAGATAAGCTAAGGCATTATAAGAATAGCTTGGGTTAGCAAGGAAATTGGTTCAATATTAAAAAACATGGTGCATGGTTTGCATAGTGCTAATGCACGCCTGCCTAGCTACCACCATCAAATAAAAAATCTGTCGTAAAGCCAGTTCTTATTCTAGTTTTTTTTTTATTAATATTATCTTTTATTGCTGATAGGTAAGCCTTTGACCACAATCTCACCTGATGGTAAGTGATGATGTGGTCGAAGGTGTTAACATGCTTAACCTAGAATTACTGGCTCTCAAGGACAGCTGCCAGAACACACCGTTAGGTGCTTGGCGATAGATTTTCTACTTGAGGGTGGTCGCTAGCCAGGCGGGCATTCACAAAATGCCCTTAAACCATGCGGTGAAGCTCAAGCTCGCGGCGGGATTCGAACCATGGACCTGCTGCGCGGCAGTCCATAGCCAATACCACTGCTTCAAAATTATTTATGAACCCAACCAACTTTGACCAAATCTTCACATCCTATAAAGTGAGACGGTAGTTAAAAGCTAGACTATGCGCAACAATAACAACATAAGATTTAAATATTAAACGTTTAAGCTCATTTTTTTATCTCAGAATCGGACACCTAATTCTGAAGAATATATACGAATATGTAGGGTAACATAAATTAAAATTAATATTACTCAGCCCACTGGCTATTAGGATATGGTAATAGACATCACCACCACTACCACCCAAGGATTTGAAGGTAAAGAAAATGCGAGACCCAATAAAAACAAGAAAAGTAAATAAGCATAGACACCTATACTTATTTTTAATGCTTGATAGGTTAGTTTTGACCACTATTTCACCTGATGGTAAGTGATATGATGTGGACGAAGATATTTTTTATATGTACACTTCGCGTAGGACGTATGCCACATCCATGGGATTCCGGTGCGTGCAAAACAACTCTTGGCCGATGGATGCCAGTATATTGGGATTGCTGTACCGTATATTGAAGAGGTTTTCTCTTTCAATATACGGCAGCTGGTTGACATCGGTCGAAGATATTGTTCAGGTTAACCTAGAATTACTGGCTCTCATGGACAGCTGCCGGAACACACCGTTAGGTGTTTGGCGACAGATTTTCTACTTGAGGTTGGTAGCTAGCAAGGCGGACATTCGCAAAATACCCTACCACCATGCTATAAGGACTGCCATCCTAAGACGACAACCGGGACCGACGGCTTAACGTGCCCTCCGAAGCACGGAAGCGCTCAGTAGTAATGTCACTAGCGGTCACCCATCCAACTCATTACCGCGGGCGACGTTGCTTACCATTGCTGGTCGGTTAAGAACAGCTAAGCAAACTTTGCTACGAGCGCTTCAAAATACGGTGAAAAGGAGCTATTGCACTGATTCGTCAACCTCCAGAATTGGCTATCAGCATAATTTATTCCTGATAATGTAGAAGGTAGAAGGTGTATTCATTTCAAAACTATTTTATGTTATATTTTATTAATACAGTAAATAGGTACATTTCAGAAGTTATTATTATTCCAGTGATGGTAACTCCACAAGCATTAGAGGAGAATAATGGGATCTCGATAGATATGCGAGGTTAATAACGCCTCTCGGCAACAATCTCGGAATCCTTCCTATTATTACGTGCTTATTAGACATCATAATGGAAATCTTTTTTTTTTTCAGAAGTAATTTAATGAGCGAGATAGTTGGGATTACACTAACATGACAATTTTTGTATTAAAATATACGTATGTAACCTAAAATTATCGAACTTCTAACTAATATTATACAGGTAAAAGTTTGTGACTGTGTATGTATGTTTGTTACTTCTTCACGCTCAAATGTCTAAACCAATTTTGATAAAATTTCGTATGGAGGAAGAAGAAGCCCTGGATCAACACATAGGATACTTTTCATCGTCATCATCATCGCCACCAGCAGTTGTAACCGCGGGCGTAGCTATCATTTTATAATTTGTAAATTACCATGTTATACTTTATGCTATATATAATACTAGCTTTCCGGGTATATCGGTTATCGCGCAAAATTATTAACCTCTTTTTGCGCGGTTGTATAAGAAATATTCTATGTCCTTCCCCGGGTCTCCAACTATTTCCATACCTAATTTCATCCAAATCAGTCCAGTAGTTTCAGAGCCTATTCAATGCAAACAATCAAATCTTTCCTCTTTATTATATTAGTTTAGATAATTTGACCAATAATGGTAAATTGGAATGTTCTCCGTCTCATATAACCATTGGTGTAGAGATTTTGTGATATAGTTTTAAACGTGTTTAATCACTTATAACATGACCAAAGCTCAAATCAACATTACAATTCTGCGAGGCCTAGAATTAGGCACGCTGCCAACTAGACAAAGGCTGACAACAACTGTTGTTAGGTACTAACAATTATCTATTCAGAAGTGTAATAATTAATGATGAGGGTCCGGCTAACCTGGAATTATTGGCTCTTAAGAACAGCTGCCGGAACACACGGACCACGGTTTGGTGACAGATTTTCTACTTGATAGTGGTAGCTAGCCTGGTGGGCATTCGTAAAAAGCCCAATCATCATGCTATAACGATTGCCATCCTAAGATTAATAACCAGGACCGATGGTTTAACGTGCATTTCGAAGCACGGAAACAGTAAATGTTACTACTGGTCACACATCCAAGTTCTGATTGATCGTTTCTGAACTAGGCAATGATGTTGCTTAACTAGTTGACAGGTTAGGAACGACTGTACAGACGTGATCCACAACGCGGACTTCAAAAGGTAAAAAATGTTTAAAGTATACCATTTTCTGCATGGTCCTACATAATTTGAAAATCCGAAAACAGAACATGTTCTAAGAAAACTGGATCACGCATTTGTATTAGAAACCTCCTGTTTCCACTATAATAACTGTCGGTAGCGAACAGCTGGCTTGTGTGATTACTGTATATTTTCTATACGAGTCCATCATTACCGGTAATGGCGTTAGGCACGCGTCCACGCACCTATGCTATACTCCTACTTACAACTACTGGCAGATGGATCAATTTTATATTAAAGTGGCAAATATGGTGTAATTGAATGTTATTTTGTGATAATGAGAATTGCGTTGTAGGAATGACCAGAGAGATGTTTTATGAGTTCAATGACGGTATGTAAGATTATTAATTTAATTTAATGGAGTCTGATAAAGGTGAATAGAAAGCATTACGGAATGATTACACTAAGATATCTGGTGGAAAGTTGGTATTCATACACATCTGCCTTCTATTTCAGGTACATTCATGTGTAATTATGGTTCTATGAAAGAGTATCTGTCCAAACGCGTACAACATGATAAGCCTCATATTGTGACAGCCGCAGTTTCCTTTGCTTCATTATAGAGGCTTTGCGGATAAGCATAAATAAAAGCACTCTTCGATTTTATTTCCATCAAAATCCTCAACTACTTTGGTGAAGTAGGAATTCACATACACTGTTCTCTGTTGTGAGTCAAAGTCAAATCAAAATCATTTATTCACTGCGAGAAGAACGGGCAAGAAACTCGGGGCCATGCTTTTAAACGTATTTTAACAATGTCTTACATCACTATATAATAAAATTATTACAATAGTTGTTTAAATTACGTAGAAGACAGGCGATAGCTTGGCAGAGGCGGAATTGTCCAAGCATTTTTGTCGTTTAAGTATTCACTGTATATTAGGATTTCTTTATCAAAATATTTTTCACGTGCTACTTGAATTTTCCTTCCGTGAGTGTTGTAATATGTTTGGGAATTTTATTATAAAACTGCACAAAATTTTACTGCAGATATCCCGAATTGTATTTTAATTTTCAACGCACTCCGCTGTGTAAAATTTCAAAGCTTTCAAATATTGCAATAACGTTATATTATAGTTGGCTATAACGATCTTTGCGTGAAAGAATCGCGTGTTAACAACGGAACATTAGAAGACTGTGGAAAAACAAATTGAATTAACGAGCTTTCCAGCACTAGCATCGAAATTATGTCAACCGCGACGGGCTAAGGTAATAATAACCATGTTAGTGCAGTGAGAGTGTTGAATAACTGTGTTTTGATGGTAATTGGAAAACATCCACTTAGATTTACGTTACGGTTGTAAATAAAATATAGACTCGTCTGCAAAAAAAAACTCAAGTTACCGCGGTAGAAGTTTAAAAACGTTACATCGTCCAAATATTATGCTTTGGTTTCAAAGGACATTAAATCAGGTGTAATCTACGAATAATTCGTAGGGTGTAATGAAATATGAATAAATAAAGACAACCCCAACAAAGCTTACTATATGACGGTTATAGTGCGAGCAAAACTTTGATAACTTTAATACTTGTACACTCGGTGTACAGTTTATTGTGTAGCTTAGAGTAGGTACTTAAGGAAATATCAATACTGTAACTGCATATGCAGCTGCAATAAAGCAATACATTTGTCGTATTTTCTCCATAGCATTACATTTAAAAGACAATTCTTATAACAATTCCACTAGCCTAGAAACTAAAACGATAGAGATCGAGTAGGTTCCAGCTAAGAATCCCTCAATCAGAATAAACTAATTAAATAATTGTCTACCTGCAGAGCAAGCCCATGATCTCCCACGCGACGGTTTCGTTACTACAGTACAGAAAGAAAACAGAATAAAATTAAAATACTATACACATTTTGATTTATAATTGGAGATTTTGTTCCTCACGATTGCATGACGATAAAACCTACTTAGTGATAACTATTTGTGTGGAAGTGGCATTGCCAAGAAAAAATGATTTAGTTAACTTTCAACGTAGTGAATGCTCAACCTGTATTTTCAGTACCATGCTTTGAGTGTTGATTCAACATAGTCAAATAAAAATATAATTTTCAAGGGTAGTTTCAACACACCTATCTACCTACACCTATAAATTAACTCGTTTTGGACAGTCAGTTACAAAATTTGGCAGATAGGCAATCTACCCCAAAGGTCGATTTGTCTTCTTGGTCTTTTTGCTCAGGAGTTGTTATAATTCCAATACAATAGTATAGAAACTTTTTTACCAGCACTGTTTTCAGATGTAGATTCCATATGTTATTTGGATAAGGTAAAAATATGCTGTAGGTATATACTTTAAATATCCTATAAGTACAATTTTGTTCCTTGTGCTAATTTTAAACAGCCCTAACCTAATAAATGTAGTGCATAAAACCACGAAAATCAACAAAAGTCCACTAACTGTAAGCATGGTCAAGTACATGTTGCTATGTAAGGTACATAAATATGTCCTCTCATTCTTATGCTTAATAATCTACTAAACATTTTATTTCCTGTATTTAACGGTATCTTAGTGCTTAGAACAGCAATCGTTTGTTGTTAGGATATCAGCTGACAGTTTGCTTATGGTTTATGCAAATTCTCTGTTTACATGCGATTCTTAATAGTTGTTAGTTCAAGAGGTTATTTCCTGAGACAAATTAATAGAGTTGGGGATATGTGCAGTTATGTGTACATTAGCTATCCTTCTTGTATATCTGTATGTAGAATTGTGACTTTTGTTCAACAAGTAAGGAAGCATTGATTGAAGAAGCCGTAGATTTATAATTAATTTAAAAAATAATTACCTGGTATAATTCTGACATTCGATCCTCAGGGGTCTATGAAAATTCATGCAGTTATTCGAAATTAATATAATTTATTTTAATTTGACGTCAACGCGCTACATGCAGGTTGGCTGTTAAAATTAAATTTAGTATCTTTTTATGTCTTGATAATTAATCCTTGCTTATATACTTACCATGGTTCAATGAACATATAGACCCAGGACTACGGACATATACACCCAGGAAATGGGGTTGCACTCGAAGTTGTGCAAAGAGTGAATGTTTGACTTGGGCATACAGTCCTCCTTAACTTATACATGGAATATGTATATTCCTAAGACACTGTACGGATCTACTTATAGATTCCATGCACGTCATTATTCAAGCTTTTTTTCAGCCTTCCTCGATGCCTCTTTGTCCATCGCCAATAGCCTATTATAATTAAAACTCTTTTAATTACAAATAGCTTTTCATCTCCCCTCATTATAGGCAGTTAGTTGTAACAACTGATAGTTGCCTGTATCCTGCTGCTAGTTTTTCTTCCTGCATTTTGAAGATGCTTGTATTGTCGGGTTTTGAACCTAATTAAGTACTACGTCTTCAGAGAGTCTATTCCATGTATTAACTATTCAGTTGCTTAAATAAATACTCTTCGCCTTTTCTATCAATAATACTACTTTCAAGCTTCCGGTGCTTTATTATATACATATTCCTAATTAAGTTTTATTTACTCTATATTACTACTACTGTTTATATACTCATTCCTTATGTAATCCATTTTAGAAAGATCACATTTCAACCTTTATAATTAGGTACAGGCTGCCACAACCACTTTAAAACCAACTTCCTTCCTTGAAAATTCAACTTCGCATATTTTTTTATGTATGATCACTTATAACATTTTACAGAGTAGTCCGATCATTATAATTCTTTAATATTGCAAAGAGTGTATCTCTGAGGTGGTCCCATATAAATTTTATCAAAATCAGTTTAGTAGTTATAAGTTATAGTCAATTAACTTAAAATTGTATTATTTTACCTTGATGATTTCATTATATTTGCTGCTGTAGAAAATGAACGCTATTTTAGGTGAGTGAATATTCTTGTAAGTAGTATTTATCAAAGAAAAGAGAGAAAAATCTTAATAAAAAAATAAGGATTCGGAAAAAAGAACTATTTACTATTTAGATCCACACATCACAGACTAATTCTATGTTGAGACTTACTCGTAAGATACCTTTCGTAAAAGCCGGAACAAAATCAATTGAAACATTTTGTTAAATTCTCTACCCATTAACTGCTAGCTTTGTGTTTTTTAGCTACTACTACCTACGAGTACAGATATACATACCACCTATTTCTATTGTATATAATTTCTATAATAATATATTAAAATACCTACCAAAGTCATCATTTGCTTGTAATATATTTGCAGTCGTTTTAAATTTTCCCATTTTGTCTCCATAGCTATAGGTTCGTCATTTGTTCGTATAATTTAGAAATACTTGCTAATCAAACGCGCACCCACTTTCACCGTTTTCATTCATAAAAGTTAGTCATAGCAAAAACTGATGTCAATGGCATCTGGCATGACGTATACAGAGGGTTGGGCTTCGGATAGGTAAAATAACAATTTATTATATTATGTTCTGTCTATAAGACTGGGCCAGCTATCTCTCAGGGATATAAACTAAGAATTATACAGACATAGGTATAGGTTCCAAGAAAAGGTTGTAAATTGAGCAATTACACAGCAGTGATAAACAATGTTTAATGTTATAAAGAGATTAGAAAACAAAACGTAATCTACGTCTCATGTACGTATTGTAGAACAAGAGCAAAAGCTGTACTAGATAATTCCTGACTGTACCCAAATAGTTGAAACAAAACCATGTTTCATCTACACTAATATTTTACTATATAATTAAAGAGGAAAGAATTGTATTTTTGTATGTAACGAATAAATTTAAAAACTACTGAACCAATTTGAAAAATTCTTTAACCTTTAGAATCCTACACTATCCTTGATGAACATAGTATAGAATATTTAAAAATATTGGTTAATATTTTGATTTTTGTTAAATACATGTGCGAAGCCGGCGCGGCCCGCTTGTTAATTATAAATATGATTTTGAAAGCAAAAATATTTTTTTAATAAACAAGAAAATTAAACGAGATACAAAAGTATATTTTACTAGCTTTCCGGCCGCGGCTTCGCCCTTGCGTATCTCGGTTATCTCACAAAAACATTAACCTCTTTTTGCGCAGTTGGATAAAAAGTATCCTATGTCCTTCTCCGGATCTCAAACTATTTCCATATCAAATTTCATCTAAATCAATCCAGTTTTTAAGTTTATTCGTTGCATACAAAAATACGAAAATACAAATATTTCCTTTTTATAATATTAGTGTAGACAACATAATTTCTGCTTTGCTATAAAACTGTATTCTATCCAGTATAAGGACAACAAAATTAAAGTTTACGCAAGACAACCAATATCAAACGATTAGTCAATGTCAGTGAATTTCATTAATATACACTTCAGAACAAATTTATTTGCTTTATTAGGTCCACTTCCACTGGGTCCATGTTTAAAAATAGTCTTTATGTACGTGCTAAGAAGCACCATGCGAAAAGGTACTTGGTAATTTTAGTGTGTGTACTAAAGTAGTCGGCAGATGCGAAAAGAAAGCGATTTATGAGAATGAGTCACGTTAAAATAAGGTTTTAAATTTTACAACCTGCTGCCGCTGACAACGCAACGGCTGTGGAATGTTAAGAATGCATGCCGGTTTCTTCCGGATGCACGCGTGTTTAATGAAATTCTGTTGGCTTTGGAAAATTGTTTTAAAACTTTCGTAGGAATTTGCTTACGATTTGTTATGCTGCTAATAGGTGCGACTTGTAAATTAAATAAGGTTATTAGACCATGAAAATATTTGAGTACGCATCTACTTAGGTCACGAAGGTACTTTACTGTTAGTGACTTACTATGTGGCTACATTATACCATCAAATGTGCCAATTGAGACAACAATAAAATTATAACAATAAGTTGGCATAGTACTGGACCACTATGTCCTAGTTATGAATGAAATTCTATTGTTATCATTATCGCCGATGCCAATGGGTTAAACTACGGATTATTGTATCAGTAAGTATTAATAAGACCAACGCCTAATTCATACTTATCTATACAATCCGGTGATAATTTTTAAGAAACATCAAAAAAAGGAGGAGGTTCTCAATTCAACTGTTTTTTTTTTGTTTTTTACCTCAGAACGGCTGGGTGAACCGATATTGATGATTATTTTTTTTATTTGATAGCTGGTGCTTCCAGTGTGATTCCATTAAAATTTCACCAAAATCGGTCAACCCTTTTTTTTAGTTACATACCAATAACGAGAAGGAAACGTGTTTTCCTATCTTGATGCTATAGTCATTGACAGTGAATGATAAGTGATCCAGTAAGTAGCAAGGGTCACTAAAAAGGTTAGAAAAAAAATTGCGCAATTTTTTTTCACCTGTTTTAGTGACCTTAGTTTACTTAGACTTCAACAAGTTATTTCACACTTTTTTGAGTGTTGAAGTCGGTTCAATATTAAGGTAAAAATAAATGTATTGCTAGTGCTGACCATTTTTCCTAATTGGTAAGTAAAGGTCTGGTTGTATAATGTTATACATAGCAGGTTACACTAGAATGGGAATTGATTCTTAATACGTTCGAACTCATTATCCATTGCTTAGCTAAACAGGTGCTATGTAGCGTTAATAAGTAAGAAATATTTAAGCATTACTTAAACACTGTTTAGTTATCCATTACTTAGCAACTACATAGCGATGTTTTTATAAGTAAGGGGGTTAGTGTCACTTGCGCCGTCAAGACGAATCTTAAGATATCTCTTTATTTGAAAACAGAGCGTTTTGAACTTATGGTGGAAAAAAGAAACTCACAATTATACATACATGAACCCTGAAACATAACTCGCCTATTTTTGGGCAGTCGTGTAAAAAGTAGTGAAGCGCTCATAACGTAGCTTGCGTAGTAGTTCTTAACCGATGAACTAGGTGAAGCAACATTTGTCGCTGTCATGACTTGGATGGTGACCATAATGGCATTACTACTGAGCACTATTACCGTGCTTCGGAGGTACTTCGGTTGTTGTTTTAGGATGGCAATCGATGTAGCATGGTGGAAGGGCATTTTGAGAGAGTTGTCCCGGGAAGCTATCTGTGAAAGCTAGAAATTCTAGGTGGTATGGTATGGTATGGTGAGGCGTGTAAATAGCCTACACCTATTGTGTACTTGCGTACCGTTAATTAGATGAGGTCAATGGCGCATAAATTATGGCTGACCTTTTGAACAAATTGATGAACCTCCCTGAAAAACACCAATACATACACAATGTAATATTTAATAATAATGTACTATTTGTAACACAATAACGCATGTGCGCTGCTGCTACACACCAATCAATTAGGTACCTAGTATTTTATATTCCTTATCCCAACTGCTAAAAATAATTATTTGGTTAGATAAATATATAAGAAAGTAATACAACAAAACTTCCTCACAAATCCATCATCATAACAAACCTGAAAATTAATATAAGACCAATTCAACAACATTCCATTCCAACACATCTCAAGATCTAGAAAAACTGGAAGTGTCCGCTCGCGAGCCGTTATGTCAATAAAACGGCCGATATGTCAGTGACGTCACATCGTCATAGCAACAAAAATATTTCGTGCCACAAACTTAACAGTACAGTGGGCGATGGCGCTGCTAACTAAGAATACCCAAGGTAACCTAATAGGTACGTCGTTAATAATTTGCTTCGTTCCTTTTTCTGCCACTTACACTAATAAGTTGGTGACTCTAAGTTGTTCGCAAATATTTCTCAGCAGTGTTGTATAAAAAACACGTCTCTGGATATACGCCTCCGGACTGACCACCTGAGAATACTTGTCATGCGGCATCGATAAGACAACTTTAAGTGTCTACTGACATCATCTAATTGTGTCTTAAATATTATACGTAGTTGTTAAGTGTGTATAGTAGATTCGCTTACTCTACTTAGCTTATGCTAACTTGCTCTAGCCACAAAAGTGGCGAGCCTTTGAACTTTGAGCTTTTGAGCATTTGTAGTTTTAATTATAATTGTGATATAGCCTTAGCCATACCTCATATAAACACTTCTATTAAATCAAAACTTTATGTAGGTTTTATATATATATATTTTTTTTATGTTATTGTGACGGAACAAGCCCGAGGCCCACCTGATGTTAAGTGGACTAGCCTCTGCCTATAACAGACGCATTTCGTCAGCGACGAATTGCACTGTGCGCGTCACACTGAGACGTCCAGTTGTTAGGTCTCATTAGCCTGTAATTTTTCTGGCTCTCAAGGACTGCTGCCGGAACACACTGTTAGGTGCTTGGCGACAGATTTTCTACTTGAGGGTGGTCGCTAGCCAGGCGGGCATTCACAAAATGCCCTTCCACCATGCGGTGAAGCTCAAGCTCTGGGCGGGATTCGAACCATGGACCTGCTGCACGGCAGTCCATAGCCAATGCCACTGAGCCATCACTGCTTCATAAATATATATATATATTTTTTTTTATGCTATTGTGACGGAACAAGCCCGAGGCCCACCTGATGTTAAGTGGACTAACCTCTGCCTATAACAGACGCATTTCGTCAGCGACGAATTGCACTGTGCCCGTCACACTGAGACGTCCAGTTGAAAGGTCTCATTAGCCTGTAATTTTATATATCTAAAGATTTTGTGATTTATTACCACGAAAAATTAAAAAGAGGAACGAAATCATCATTATCTATTCATTTAACAATATAGAAGGTATGAAAACTAAATAATATCACTAATAAATACATTCACCCATCTAGATGAAACGACCAGTACCTTAAAGGCGTCATAATAAGAAAAAAATTTTAAACCTTACAAAGTTACCAAACCGAATCGTTATACTTAGCAAAAAGAAGCTCGATAATACTTTTGTTATACATGACCAAAAACCTATTGAAAAATAAAACAATGAAAATAAACAGGTTCAACTACCGAATGTCCATTTACAAAAAATATGTTTAATGAGCGTAAGTAATCATGTATCCGCTCCATCAATATAATCCTGTCCCGTATACGCCCTCCGTATTAATCAAAAGGTCCAAATAGCGTATCAACCAATTACAATCGCGAACCGCCTCGCATTATTCCATGGTCATTAAAAAGTAGGTATAGGTATATAGTTTTTTGGCACTATGTTATGTATGTTATACTCTGACCAACTAGCACGACGGTCATTGGCACGGCGACAGGTGGTGTTCTGTAATGATGTAAAACGAATGGAAGGGCCTCTAATAATTTCAACTTCCTACAAATAATAATGTTGGTCGACTAATAACTACTATTTTCATAGGTTTGTATTTTGCAAAGACAAATTGACATTCTTCATTAACATCCGCAGTGGCACTGCTAATTAAGTGTAAAGACATTGACAATATAGAGTTTATCTAGGCAAAGCTTGATGTTTGGTTCAACATAAGTAACATTTGGTAAACTTTAAACATTTAGTCTTTTTTTTTACTTTAAGAGAAGATTATTAGTAAAGATTATTATTATTGAAAGATCAAAAGATCATAGATAACACATTGTTTACTTGGATTAGTTTGCCATCTTTTCTATCCACTTTAAAAATCAGAATGATATCATCTGCGAATAAAACAATATCGCAGAAATCTTTGACTGCGCAATGCAGGTCATTAATATGCGCTAGAAACAGAAAAGGTCCTAAAATTGATCCTCGCGGTACCCCTATTTTGACCAAAGACCCGAAATATGTTTTTCCTTTTATTCCTACCTTCTGTTGCCTATCTAACAGATATGACTCTATAAGGTTCAGAGTTTTTCGATGAATACCACACTGTGAAAGTTTAAAAAGCAAAGTGCGGTGCTCTACACAGTCATTTGACTGTACGTTGTGCCTTGGTAATATCACAAAATATGCCAATAGCATTTTGCGAATTCTCCGAGACTCCAAGTAGTTTATAAGTGAAAAGAATTTATAACACCGCATTTGTCTATAAGTTATAACTTATTGAAGATTTAGTTTTACTAGTCAAAGCACCACTACCCTGATATAACTTACATAGTATGTGATGGTTAATGTCTTGTGAATTTATAATTATAATATTATATATTTACGTAATGTACATAAATTAATTTAAACAGTAGTATAGTAAAAGAAGTGCCCTGATATCTATTGTACGTAAAGGGATAGTTGGTTTCTTGTTAGTGTATAATACAATATTTTTTATATATACCATGATAAGTTAAAAATTTAATGCTTATTATTTACTTCAAGACTGGACCTATGTCCAGTCTTGAAGTAAATAATAACTTTTAGTACATTCTTATAATATTGACCTGACCTCAATATAGCTCAGTATGGCGTGTCTAGTCAAACTCTACGTCCATGCCTCGCGTAATGATAATGATAGTTAAGAAGCGACGGCCTCTGCCGATAGACATGTCATTTTCTCACAGTGTTAATTGAATACTAGATAGATAATTATTTTACTGTTAAACGACGAAAAAAATGCGTGTCCAAACTGGCATTATTAGCCTGGACTGCTCATTGTGCGGTCCCATGTGAAACTCATTTTGTTCTTTATAAAATACCTCATTACGTCAACAACTCAACACAGCTTCCGCCATTATGGGGGGTTTGCCATAATCTCCACGATTGGCAGGCGTCTTAGGGATTGCAGTGTGAGATATCAGTTCCACAGAAAGCGCTGCTGCCCACCTTCTGATGTGTTACCCGTAGTCGCTTTTTACAACACCCACGGGTAGAGACATTCTAGTCCGGCACCCCACGGCCACAATTCAATTAATAGACCAATTAGCTTGCTTTTTTCTGGTATCAGAACATTTTGAGAAATCATTACTCAACATGTTAACCGTAATATATAAATCATTAAGTCAGTTTTAAAGAAGGACATGCTCATTTACAGGCCGTCTACAAAATACGATACTTATACATGATATGAGACATGCTTTTGAATCAATAAAAAACTTATTCACAAAATTTCAATTCAACAATTTCTACGGAATGATATCAAACTGGAAGCAAGAATAATTTCAAAAAGAGCAAAAAACTAAAAAATGAACTAAATAATTTCAGAAGTTTCGCAAGGATTAATCTTCAGCTTTGTACTCTACACGATTTACCGCTTACCTCACCCAGGCACGCCGCCCAATGCCCATATGGATTAAAGTAAGAAACCACACCTTAGCACATAACTACTCTGATATGGGTACGTACTTGCCCCGTGGGGTCCCGGACTACAGTTACAATTTCACCCTCCCCAAAGCCCCCTTTATTAATAGCCGTAAAATATCGGAAGGTGGGCAGAGCTTAGGAACAAAAGATATCTTAAACTGCGACGAGACGCCTGCCAAGCGTGGTGATTATGGCAAATCCCCCTTTTATAATAGGGGACGCTGTGTTCAGCAGTGGACAATGCCAGCTGATACAGTACAGTACACTTAGTTGGTTACCCCTCCTGACATGGAGAGAGTATATTGGCTGCTTGGCAGGAACTTTAATTTTCATCATACAATGAGCTACTGATATTATAGACATATTTCATCCAACTCACGGGTTTGATCTAAACTTCTAGCCTAAATATTAGTCAAACATATCAAAATAAACCATGATATATCCGTAACAGCACTGTATAGAGAGTTAAGGCAAACACTGTCAAAAAAAAAAAATTTACTACAGTGTAGGCAATAAAATGGCAGACTGGTATACTGTCCTTAGGTAGAGAGAGGAAGGGTAAGCGATTTAGATTGCCTAAATCTGCGATCCATACCAACTGGCAATTCAGCTACAATGAAGCCGACAATGTGAAAAGGCAATGGTGCAGAAGACTTGCAGATATGCGTAAAGCCAGACTATTAAAATCTATAACGGAGATCATTGATAAAATATCTCCACTGCAAAGCCAAAACGCATTAATCGTAAAGACAATAACATTATTTTGTATTAAAAACTCTTCAAATATTGCTTAGCAGTATACTTCAACTCAACAGAGACATTTAAGTGAAATAACGAATATGATATTGAATTCATTATATTATAAGAAATATATAAACCTATAGTTCTTTAGTATCTATCACTAATAAACAACAAAAAGTACCGTAAGCTTACAAGTTGTTGAAACTGTGAACAGAACAAGCATCACTCAATCTCAAAATCCGATGACACTAAAGCTACGCACTTGACCGACTTGTTTTCACCGACCTAAACGCATACCGTAAATGTGTAATTTGATGATTATCATTCTATTTCTTTTATTTATATCAAGCCGCCTTGTTCCACAGTATAGAAACACAAGCAGTTGCAAATCAACAACTTTCCGTATCTCAATCTCAACATCTCAACCTCATATAAATAGAAAAGCATCATACTATGCCAAACATTTAATTGAAGAATGGAAATATATGTATTGATGGATGAGTTATTGGTATTCACCGAGGCATTAACTACTGAACGTTTAAATAACAGTATCGGGGACAAGTAAAATACGTTTATAAAGATTATTGTTTTAAAGCGTGATATGATAACTATTTAGCAAGATGCAAATTTTGAATATATCATCATTAAACTGTTCGTCTAATGAATATTCTTCAACAAACATTTATCTGGTAGGTTCTCTTACTGCATGTATTCTCTCACTGGTTTCTGATTATATTCTATGCGGGACATAAATTATACCTTTGGGCAGAGGCTTTATAACATCTGTCTTATCGGGACATTAGATCCATAATCAAGTTCAAATTGAAGCCTCTAGTAAGTGTTAAAGGCTTTTGATTTCGATACAAAGAAATATTTCTGTTTTTTTTCTCTGCGTCTTTGTTTCTAATATTAAACAATATATCTATGGCTTTATGATTAATATTTGTACGAAGTGTATTCATATCAAAACGCTGTAGTTACGTAAAATAACACACAGAACCTCACACTAAATTAATAATTTGTTTTTAAAAGTTTCTTTAGAAAACTTGATTTCCCCCCTTGAGAAATAATGTTTTCTTAGAGAATTACATGTACCTATGTATACATGAACTGTTTTCCGTTGCTTATTCTACAGATTACAGCCACTAACATCTATCTGCCTTATCGGCTGACATAACATTCACGTACAAATTGAAACCTCGATTAATTTCGAAACAAGATCATATATTATGCTGTACAGTGTATTTAAAACACTTTAAATAGTAAACATTTAAACAGTTAAGATGCAGAGGTTCAAAATACGAATTGGGCAATTATATTATAAGCGATTCTCTAAGATTAATTTAAAACTGGCCAGCACCACGAAGGTCCTAGTATAGATAAGAAAATTACTAACAAATCTATAATAGACTTACGCACTAATGTCAAGCCAGTACCATAACTAGCATATCTAAATCAGATAAATGTTTTAATTTGCAAGCATCAACACCACGCAAATAGTTAATCGATAAATAAAGATAAACACAACCAGTAAGCAACCTGTGAGCCTTTAACCATTTACTCGATATATCAAACAATGTTGCATTTGATGAAGAGATTATGTATTCACAGTTAGTAGATGATAATTTTATTCTAGATTATTTAGTTCTGTTTGTTTAGTGTAAATATGTAGCAGTGCAAATCATGTTATTTGCTTTCTGAACTAATAATAATAAAGTAGCTTGTGGTTATGAAAAATCTGTACTGCAATATTCATGTGTCTAGGAAAAAAAATATATTTATGAAATTATTTTAATTAAAAAGTAGGGCCCTATAATGGGCCCTGGTGGAAGAATGGGAGAATATTCCCCTAAATTGCTTCTGAAATGTTGTCTTAAGTATTCCAAACCAGCTTGAAGCTGTAATCAGAGCCTGAAGAGACCATACCAGTTATTAAAATTTTAATCAAAATTAAACATTATTTATAAAATGTTTTTAAATGACAAAAAAGGAGGAAGTTGTCAATTCGATTGTATATTTTTCTTTGTGTGTGTTACCTATTAACTTTTTTACTAGGTAAAAAAGTTATTTTGATGATTTTTTTAATATTCGAAAGCTGGTGCTTTAATTTAAATTGATTGCGATCTGACGAGTAGTATTAGAGTTATTACTTTTTTTTTTTAATAGCCATTATTAAAATTATCATCATATTTAATGTATTCAAAGAAAGTTGATAAAATTTGATAAAATTTGCTATTAAACGTTTTTTATTTCAAATATTCTATAGCTTAGCATAAATATGGTACCAAAATATTATATGGGCATTAACCAAGTGTGTTTTTTATTCTTATTTTATATAGTGTTTTAATAAATGACTCTCTTATTTAACGATAGCTTTTGCATAATTACATTCATAATAAAATCTTTACATTGTTGAGTATTGATAATTCCCATTTTTTATTAACTTTGTGCTATTCGTTTAAAAACCACACTTCAGCTTCGAAAACAGCTTAGGTTCAAAGTCATTAAAATTTTAAAATAAGCATAAGAATAGATACCCGACCATTGCATCCAGTAGCATATGGCTTTCTATAAAAAAACAAACGATACGTACATATTTTATAAGTGTTCCCTTTATAACAGACTAGCTGCGCCCGCGGTTTCATCTACAAATTCAATAATGAAAAGTGATGACGATAATGATGAAAAGTATCCTGAGTTGTTCTTATCTAATTCTTATATTATCTTATCTTTCTGTATTCTTAGTTTCGTCCAAATCAGTTCTGCCGGTTCAGCGTGAAGAAGTAACAAACACACAAACTTTCGCGTTTATAACATTAGTGTAATTTGTTTTCTTACCGATAAACAAATCTCATCATAGCAAGTAAAACTGCTTCCTAAATTCAACACATTAGATGACAGATACATGTTTAAAACAACAGTTACAATATTTGACCTTAGCCACGGTTGTATCCATAACCATAAACTCGTTTAGGTAATCCGCTACAATATATTCATTAGAACGTAGGTATTTTTAATAGTTATAGACCCAATTTGGAAGGTAGCTTTTGCATAATACATGAGATCGATGAACTTGATAACAAAAATGAACCAGATAAACAACATTTTACGGTAACTTTTTGTTCATTAATTCATGTTTAAAGTTTGTGGATCTTCAACATTGTTGCTCGTTTTAAAGAACAATTTTATCTGATGCAATAATTGTATTGCAAGAATTTTTAACGGTGTGTTAAATATGCGTTCGGGGTAAGGATTCCACACCTGTTTCTGAAGGTGTCGTATGTTTACGATCAATTAAAATCATCCTAAAGGGCCGCAATGCAAATAGCCTTCAAACCGGATCGGAGTAACTTTCGATGGCTGAAACCGAGGCTATTCAAGAGACATGTGAAACAGCCGTTAGAATTCCGAGACAGGGCGTCATCATCAAATCTGCATATTCATCAGCGGGCCGCGGATTGCCTTGGTTAGGTAAATTCGTGACCGTTACAATCCCATCATTCGAATCACGTAAACGCACTATGTTTGTTAGCGACTGACTCTACTCTACTGCATTATGCATGGGAGAGTGCACCGCAATTTGCAGGACATGCATCTTAGACTCATAAACTACTGACCCGCTGAGTGCTAACAATGTCATTGTTGTCTAAAGATATACTGTAACAGTGCACTGATCTAGTGCCTTCAGAAAGCTCATTCGACTCTGTATAAGGAGTCACTCAATTGTTTCATATTTCCAGAAAGATAAGCGCTTGATCTGCTGCTGGTTTCATTCTGAGCATAAATGAACAACAAGTAGCAATAAATCTGAAAACTTCACACAACTATAAACTTAAAGGAATTGGGACAATCATTAAAGTGGTTAGGCACAAATGCGGGTAAGATCAATCAACGTGCTATTAATTAGTTTAACTGTCGGTATTCTAAGTACGGCCGGTAAGTAATTAGTTGTGGATAATTGAGGATGGTACGTGTGACGTTTACAATAGGTCATGTGTTGTCAGGTTCGCAGTTCGCATGGCTTTCACAAACCATTACGTTGTGTTGCAGGACGTGTATGAGTGGCTTGCCGGGGAGACGTGATAGTACCTTAGGGCTGTCCGTATTCCGCACAACAAATCTCATGAGTTAATAAGGCGTTATTTCATTATAAAAACTAACGTGGTTTTCACTCATTTTAGTAAATAATACGGGATAACTCACGTGAATAACCTATGACGTCACGCGCGCTACGAGCTGCCGCCCGCAGTGCTAAGCGAGACTTCAACACAGGCTTCCCGAGCTCTCCTTGAAAAAGGCCACCGAATGTGGTTGAAACTATAGTCGGAGCTATCTGACTTATTCACGTGAGTTATCCCGTATTATTTACTAAAAAAAGGCGTTATTTGTTGTCATATTATAGTTGGAGTTTGGTAATGGTTTTAAAAATAGAATGGAGTACTTACTTATAACCATGTTTTATATGTTTCGATATTGTGTGAGTTGGGCATGTACGTACTCGTATTTATGTTGGATATATCCGATGAGAGAAATAATAAACAAGTTAAAAAAGCTGCAACATCAGTCCTGTACTTTTGATGGTAGTGACAAGTTATGATAATGAATGATATCGGATATTTCGACAAATTGCGTCATGTTTGAAGTCGAATTCCACTGCGCACGCATTCATCTCGACAAAAAGATTGCAATTTTATATTTTACCGTTGCCTTTCTGCTGATTATTCTGTACCTTTTGAGAGTTTTCTTTATTACTTGTCCTGTAACATTAAGTTCAATTCTGGACAGTCTTGTAATGATTCATAGACGGAGTTGGTTCCGGAATTAATGACAATAATTTCTAACCTTAGACTTAACAATATTCAAATACAAACTAAATTGTATTTTTTTAAAAGATAATTTCAAGCACTCGTATGCTAAGTTAATATCACATTTACAAACTTTCAGAGCACAAAATGTTCACCTCAAACGGGAATCGAACCCGCTATCCCCGTTTTAACGCGCCGGGTCTCTTAACCAATCGACCATCGAGACTGCTGGATGAATGCGGATTTTGTGCTTTAATTTTATTATTTTAACAATAGGGACGGTACGGTCATCCACCAGACTACTAGGCTTCAAAAAAGGAAGAGATTTTTCAAACAATAGATAAGTCTCGTAATAATGTCGCTTCCTATCTATTTTTCTAAAAGTGATCAATCTATCACATTTAGAAAAATAGGTCGCTATCACATACTAAGTGAATTTAGGGTTGACAAATATTTAGAGCACACTTTTTATTATTCGATGTACTGTAGATTGACTATGTAGATTTTCTTAGCATTTTTTTGTTGCTCAGAATTTCGTACTCAAACTTAGTTCGCGGGCCCACTGCGAGAGATCTTGAGTTCTGATTTCAGAGTTCTACGGTCTGCGTTAATTGTATAGAACGCAATCACTTGGGTTAATGCACACACAATAGCTATCAGACCGCGGCGGTCAAACGCACGTTCTGCTTGTTTTATTTGAATCAACGATGTTTATGATCGACAGTAAAAATATCAAACTAGCGCTAGAAAGACCTTTACTCTTTAACGATTTCTTCTTTTAACGAGTGGTAGTGCCATGCTGAATCTCTTCGGGTTACAGCTGCATGGGCCGGCACGACCGGGGAAGTACCACTCTCCCACATGATATCGACGTGGAGTAGTGGCTTGCCATTGCGTTTCGATCGATTTGTGGGAGACCCGGAGGCCCAATCCCCCCCCCCCCCCCCCGGCCAAAGGAATATGGCAGCACAGTTTCAAGAGACAGTACTCCAGGAGGGTACCAGCTGCGAAAGCGCTGGAGAATCCCTCTCCGAGCATCCACCTCCAGGACCTGAACCTGGAGGTGGATGCTCGGGCTGCCCTGCGTATTCTGGAGGGGGCAAAACCGTGCTCAATTATATTTCTGCTGCTCGAGGCAAACGAAGCAGGCGGCTCAGGTCACCCCACACCACGTTAGCCGTGGACTTTTGCAACATACGGGGTTTCCGTTCTAACCGAACGATGTCCACTATCACCTGGAGACTGCTAAGCCGGCCTTGCTGTTTTTAACCGAAACACAGATATGCTCTCCGACAGACACCTCATTCCTCACATACCCAGGGTACAAATTGGAGCATTCCTTTTTGCCGCGGGCGGGGGTGTGTCTTTACGTCAGAGAGGATATCTGTGCTCGTCGTCTCAGTAGCCTTGAAGGACGGGGCCTATCTGACATTTGGTTGCGCGTAGACTGCGATGACCATCCGCGAATCTACGCGTGCCTTTATAGGTCTCATAGCAACGGTAATGCCGAAATAGATCATTTCATGGAGCACTTACAGATGGCTATAGATTCCGTGCTTGAGCAGATCCCCACCGCAGAGATCGTGATACTTGGCGATTTCAACGCCCACCATACCGAATGGCTTGGTTCGCGCACCACCGATCATGCGGGGAGATCTGTTCACGACTTCGCTTTGGCATATGATCTTACACAACTGGTCACCTCGCCTACGCGTATCCCAGATGTGGATGACCATACACCTTCCCTGTTGGACATACAGCATATTCCCTCCTCAAAGGCCGGCAACGCATCCTCGATACCTCTGGTGTTGCGGATGTTCGTGGGCGACGGTGATCACTTACCACCAGGTGAGCCGCCTGCTCATTTGCCCTCCTATCCCGTAAAAAAAAAAAAAAACTCTATGATTTTAAGTATTATATTTAAAAAATAATATAAGAAGAAGAGACCGTGTGTAAAATTATTAAATTTGCAGAACTGTAAAACTCAACCGCAAAACAGTCGCCTGCAATAAGAAGTATACACATTGTAATTTTCAAAATAGTGGCATAGTGTTCTGATTTTCTCTATGTAATCAAAAGTATTTTAAAATCAAAGTATAGTTTGAATATATTTACTCATGTTACTTAATGTTCACTTCGATAATAAATTACTTAACGACATCACATAATTTTGAAATTTACGAAATGTATACTTCTTATTACAGGCGACTGTACAGTGCGAGCCCTACGTACATAAAATAGCAACAACATTGCTTCGAAAATCTCCGTAGATCACTTTATAGCAAGAAACCAGTAAATATCGAACCGTTGTCCTACACGAAATGAATAGGTAACCCTATACCATGCAAATGGCGTTTGTAGTCTCCAATCCATAGATCGTGTTATGCATTGCAGCATATACGGTTGTTTCAGCTGATAGAATCCCATTATATCTCATTATCTCTCGGACTTCGACGAGTATTCGTCTTGTAGAAGTTTGTTCTGTGATACTCTTGTGATCACTTTTAACGGTTTCCAAGCAATTACCATTTAAACTAATACCATAGCCAATACTTAATATGTATTTATGTAGCTGTTCATTTATTCATGTCTTTTGACAAAAGTACGGGGACAAAATGGTTCTAAGATAGTTCACGTCCGTTCGTTGTGCCATGCCCCTGATTGTCAATATTTTTTGACACTTGAAGCCGTGTCACTTATGCAAACAATAGTTAAGTGTATATTATTTTTTGTTTTGCAGTGACAAATACATAGTCACCATTCGTAAAAAATAAACCCTGTTGCATGTCGTGTAAGACGACCTAGTCGTGAATGAGCCGCATGCCGCTACTCGCGTCTATGTAGGATCATGGGGTATTGCTGTATAGCAGGAGCACAACAAAAGTAGCGGGTATACTATCAAACAGACCATTCGATGGGAGGCCGTCGGTCATAGTACCGAAACCAGAAAACTTTCAACAATGAGTTCTTGTATCTGACTCTTGCAACATACCGACCTCACCTATGTGGAATAATGGTACGAATATGATGACGAAGATGCAGTTAAAAACATGCAGCAGATGTAACTTAGCAACCCATAACTTAGCATTAAATCAAAGCAATCATAGCAACTCGTATATTTTAAATTAAATACCAGCAAACCGTATATCTGTGAGAAAACTTCAAAGAAGAGCAAGCATAGCAAACTTGAAAATTGCTAAGATCCATTGAAAGTCATTGGCAAGCAATTAAACATCACACCGTTAAATACAGACAGCAGAAAAAGATTACACATTTATTTATTAGATATGACTTTTCATTCCACTTATTAATCCGTTACAGATATTTTCCTGATTCATAAAAAGAATTTCTTACCATAATAATAAATTTTGGCTGTCACTAAAAAAACTTAGTGACATTCAACGTCGGGAAAGCATACCTATATGATAAGTTTTCTTTGCTACGCTAGTTTATTAACATATTATAGAGTAATCTAGAGGCAAATCTCCAATTTAATTCATTGTTATGTAACATATTCTTTCTTGATAAATAAAATTAAGTATGATTGTGCCTGAATAAGACATACATTGATTATAACTAAAACAACATGAGAATATTTTAAAAGGATATAAATACATCCGAAAAAATAACGTCTATTAAATGCCACTGAGCTTCCAAACGTTCGGTTATGAACTAATATAGTCATAGTAGATTGTGATACACGGGAGGTAAACGTTATCAATTACAGTACATTACACTTCACCAATATGTGAGAAATGTATAAACATACGCAATTCCACTTAAACAAGAAACTAAAATAATCGGGATGTAACGTACACTACCAAAATGTATTACGAGTATATTATGAAACCAAAAAAAAATATTCACGTCTTCTCAAAAATCTACATAAACACACTTCCTCGTAATTTTATTAGGATGGACTGAATATATATTATATGGTAGAATGCGTAGAAACCTACATTAGATTACTTTTATTATTTATAAACGACGACTATCCTTTGATGTTGACCTTTCATTCAAAATAACTATGAATTGCTTAGTACCCACATTCATAAATTACTATGTAAGAATTGAAGCATATACTAAACCTACATACAATAATAATCAGTTGTTACAACCAGCATCTCTGGTACTTTTCTGCGAACCGTACAATCCTCTATCCGTATGTTTTTACAAACGTCGGTCCAGTTGTATATGTGTGCGATATGTCCGCTATGTATGCCACCGGACGCGCATGCGCTGCCACCACATCAAATGGAGCGGACACAGATAACCAGAAATAAGAACTGGTGTATCCAACTAAAACGACGCAGTCAGGTGTCAATGTAGACTGGCCAATATTTCCACAGGTAAGAACTGTCGAGTGATATAAAGGTAAAGTGGTGAAGTGTCAATATGGAGTGGTCTTCATGCTATGTCGACCTCGCAAGGACGGTGTTTCGTTTCTGCTTACTAGACACAGCACTAGGTCGGGGTTTTTGTCGTAGGCGGACGTAGGTTTATTCGGTATTTTACTTTTAATTTAATGGAAAACGTAACAGAAATATTTCGTTTTATTACAATAAATATACTGGTAATGCTATGTACTATTATTATAGTGGTGAGAAAGTTATAAGATGACTGTATTTTATTATTAGCAAAAAGAGCATTCGCCAAGCGATAGACCGTACCGTATAAAAATGATGATCTTTCTGTCTAATTAATATCCATTTTAACTTGAAAACATAATTGTCTATAATTTTATTAAACACACAGTTAAAAGCAGATATACCTATAAACTTTTTACGTATAGCCGTTATGTTATAATATAACGCAACAAATAAAAAATGAAATCAATAACACTTTTTTCTAACTCAAATCGGCAAATAGCACGTAAAGATCGTTCCCACGTTACAAAGTGAAAATGAAAGCGTATCGATAAAAAATTACAGCCAAAAAACTTTTAATGCCTCGTCATTCGATGCAGTAGATAGATTTCTAGGCGCAAAAAGCGTCTAGACTAAAGAAAAATTGTATAATTTATGAAATTTGAATATAATGCTCATTGACATATTATTGAACTTAATTTGAAGAACAGCTATAAAAAATATGCATCAGGCAGCATCGGTCTATTACAAGACAAAGAGCAGGAAAACGATGACAAAGCATACGTGAATATATATAAAGCGTTCCAACCTCTTTAATTTTCGAAACGTGATCGTTTGTAGATTATCACACAAAATAACTTGGCTACTCACATAACTATCTATGTATTTGCAACCTATTATAAGAAAAAAAGCAAAGTATTTTAACTGTAACGCGGTTGAAACACTATGCAATAGTACGTTGTCTATAATACTGTTTTACTAATAGAGACAAAGTTTACTTTATAATTTAATAAAAGTGATCTACAACATTATGATAAATTACATGGACATTTGGGGAATAATTGCAATATGTTAAAAAAACATATGATATATTGATACATTAAGTATCAACGCGCCTTAAGTCTTCGGAGGGATAAGGTAAGAGGTGGCGATTACACATATAATAGATTAATCCAACTTATACAACATAAGATACTTGTCAACCAATCATATATTTACAACGACGTATGTCTTTAACATCATTCTGGTATCAAAAGAAAATGTACATATGATATATTGATACATTAAGTATCAACGCGCCGTAAGTCTTCGGAGGGATAAGGTAAGAGTTCGCGATTACACATATAATAGATTAATCCAACTTATACAACATAAGATACTTGTCAACCAATCACATTTACAACGACGTACGTCTTTAACATCATTCTGGTATCAAAAAAAATGTACTTACACTTGTCAATGCTAGTATTAACCAAACGAAAGTTGTTCTTCGTATATGTGACGTCACATCTGATGCCATTTTGAACCTGAAAAAAGGAAAGGTAAATGAGAAAAGGTCGTACGTGTTAAATAGAAGGTGTAATCATGGCCCGCAAACAATTGATTGAATAACTTTTTTATACAATAAGTAGGATAGGAAATTGAGTATAAAATAGATGGATTTGTAGTAGAAAAAAAGTTATAGAATTTTAAAAAAGCCAAACATAATATAAATTATGTCATAAAATTACGGCTTGTAAGCGAATTATTTTCAAACAAAGAGACAAAACGATATATAATTTTAGATCAAGAGCAAATTATCTAAAACTCCATGGACCTAAATCTCAGTATATCTATCTCCCGTTTTATTTTAGACATAACGAGATAAGGCAAGCTACGTTATATAATCCAATTTCGTGACTATTTTATATACCTATATCATATACATCGATATTATTTAGGTATCCACGATACGGGCCTAGAGCCTAGTGTGGAGCCGTTGTTTCTTAAGTTATAGTAAATTATTTAATTTTAGTTCTAATTAGTAATAGAATTTCTTAAGTATCTTTTGTACATTCTAATTTTGGCAAATAAATATTATTATTATTATTATAGCAACGCGCGCACGCAAACGAATATCGATTGTCGTAGTAAAGTTCTCAAATGATTATTTTCAAACCGTTATATCTACTTGTACATTTGAATCTGTCATCGTGATGACGTCATGTTGGAATGTCTAACAAGCTTTCCTAACCGGACGTCGCATAGTTCACAGGAGCTCCAACTTACCAGAATATAGGAGTTTTATATTATTTACATAAGTGAAAATATACGAATAAATAACCGTCGTGAACGGGTTTGAGACGGTCGCAGTGTCGGATGGGCCATTTGCTTTCTAGAAGCGAAAACTGTGGCGGTCAATGTCGCCGACAAGCGCCACGATGCTGTGATGATGGAACTTTGAGATATTCGTAAACACATAGTTGCAAAAAAACGGCACGCCAATGGAATATTAAAACATATGATAATGTGAAGTAAATTTCTTTTAAATGCATTCTATTTATATTGTCAAAATTCATAGACTGGATGAAATTATTTTTTTCATGACACGTGACGTTAATCACATCACACACGAGTTTCGAGTTCTCGGCACTCAAAATTAAGTGATGAAAAATAGTGTGTGTCATACTGGTCCAAAATATTTTGTTCTCGGACGGCGTTTATTGAATGCCTACCTACGATTAGAATTTTATTTAAGAATCTTTCGCTTCGCTCTGAATTCAAAATAACGACGGAAACAGCAAAATATTACTTTGGCCACCAGTATCAAAATAGTTATTTGATAAACAAGGTTGCAAAGTTGTTATTTGGCCTGAGTAACTAATTCTAATCAAACCTGAGGCAGGGAAGGATCCTAGGATTGAATCATGAGTGAAGCGAGTGGTTCAAATACAGAATCCTGAGCGTAACGAGGGTTTCAAAGTTATGAAACGAAAAATAACTTTGCTGCCAAGCAAAACACACAGTTTTTCACCTCACAACGCCCTGGAAAAATTTGCACCACACCATAAATAATAGTAACTATTGCATACTTTTAATATTTTCGTTGCGTGAGTATTTTCTTCCGCTAAAGGAACACATTTGAAACGGTAGTGAAAAGATCACATGCCACAGATGTATCGATTTAATATTGTGGGTTCCTTATTTATTTTTCTTTATAAATAAACTAGCTTTCATGCCGCGGCTCCCCCCGCGGGTATATCGGTTATCGCACAAAACCATTAACCTCTTTTTGCGCAGTTGGATAAAACTACCCTATGTCCTTCCCCGTGTCTTAAACCATTTCCATACTAAATTTCATCCTAATCGGTTCAGTAGTTTCAGAGCCTATTCAATGCAAACAAACAAACAATCAAATCTTTCACCTTTATTATATTAGTTTCGTCAAAACAATGACACTCAAAATAGAAAATTTTTCATATATCAGATTACATTCCAATTAAATACTTACTTTTTTAAATATTTATTATTTACTATTTTAACATATTTATTACTAAATATTTAGTATATAATGCTCGTGGATGTATCCACGAGCATAAAAACCCATTTTAGCCTCGTCCTAAATATCCAAATGTTAAACGTCTCGGCTGAAATGCATTCGATGGACAATTTACTATTTCACCTCTCCTGCACGAAAAGGACGGTTTTAGTGTTCAATAACTAAACAGAGCGTGAGGAAAAGTGATTCACAAACTAAACTGTTACTTCTAACATGTAGACTGCAGAATTGTATCAATTATATATACTATATATCTATAAATTAGTAAATTTTCTTAATTTTTATATAGATATGTACTGTATCAGACGGATTGTCCACTGCTGAACACAGCGCAGCGACCCATTTAGGGGGTTTGCATAATCCCCATGCTTGACAGGCGTCTTGGGGATCGCAATTGAGAATATCAGTTCCTCATAAGGCACTGCTGCTCGCTTTGCGATTTTTTAAGTATTTTACCTTTAGTCGCCTCTTACGACACTGCACCCACAGGTAGCAATAGGGGGATGATATTCTAGCCTGGCACCCCACGGGGCAACGGGCCCACGGGGTTATAGATATATTATGTTCGTTAATTTAAATAAATATACTGTTAAACATTTCCTTTTTTTACCTGTAACCTAATATTTTCCCACTTGTAGAGGTGAAAAGTTGTATGTTTCACATGGTAGCGCATTTTTTGAGCGTCATGCCATTATTCCCCCATGTGATCAACAGTATATCTAGAATCACTCGCTACTACCGTGATTCAATTCTAAATATATCATAAAAGACTAAAACTCATCGTTACTTCTACTAACTACATAATATGTACGACGATAAGGTGTTTTGCGATTGGCTAGGTATAAAATCTGTTGCCAAATACCTAACAGTGTGTTCTGTTAGCTGCCCTAGCCATTTTGGACTGCATCATTTCATCACTTATTATAAGGGCAACTTATGGAATCATGTGGATTGGTGTTCCATTACATTTCAAGATAATACGAGCAATATCATTTTAAACTACCCTTTTTATAAATATTGATAAGAATATAACTGTAAACCACCTCCCCACCAAGATTTCCAGTCTCGGAAATGTCGTTTGCATCAACTATATCCCTAACCGACGGGTTAAACAAATAAGCAACTAATTTAACTACTAATTTAAACAAGTAAACACATATACCTAAAACAAAGATTCAGAATATAACATATTTTTTATATAACTCTTAGATATGTATAGTGTACACACACTCAATATCATACAAAATAAGTGAAAATTCATACTTCGGAGAATAAGTCACTACTGAAATAACTCAAAAACGTGTCGAATTAAACATTCGTTTGACTATCGCAATAGTTTGATCGTGAGGAGGAGAAATTACTACAATTAATTATACCAAGCCCTCGGGAATAGTCTCAGATGTCAATTAACGTTATTTATGCTTCTGATAAGTTCAATAATGGGATGAATAATTCTATAGAAATAATTTCCAATATTGATACATTGGATTTGTATTGTGGTGTTTAGAACAGCTATCTATATTTGGAACTGTGTGCTTTCTTAACAGCAATTATGCTTCTTCGTAACCATACCATCATTCTTAAACTTGTAGTCAATATCACCAAGATTGACGACCAGCAACATTATTGTCTAAGTTGACGAAATAAAATGCTTATGGAGTAGAACCAAACATTTTCAATATCCTTTACCCATGCTGAATACAAAAAAGTAATAAAATGACAGTCGATGCTTTTCTTGATATTAACATTCGCAAAATGTTGAACTATTCTTCCCAAACATAGGTATACAAAAGGTCAAAAGTGAAATGTCTCCTAAACGTAGGAACGCTAGACCTATTGTTCGTTACATAGAATTGAAGGAAACTTTTACTAGTTTTATGAAGTAGAATTCATGATCTATTACCATCATTGTCAGATATTTCAATTCCACAATAGACTATAACTTTACTGAATACACAATGTGCAAGTAAAATATAGTAATAATAAAATATACAACACGTTTCTATAGAGACATACAATAATGTCTTTATTTGTCGCAATTTTATTACGGAAACACTTTCTCAGCGGACCATGAAAGTCGCGAACCGTATATACTCGTACAATGTTTTTGCGACGACGCGCAACGATGGCTATATATCCAAAGGATATTGATGCATGACAAAACTGTACGGCTATTTCAATTTCAACTAATTTCAGGGTATACACTTTAGTTTCTATATAATAACTAAATTCGGATAGGATAACCATAGGCAGTGATGTGTAATCCAATAAATTTTATTAGAGAGCGAGACTTTTGTCACCTACGAAGCACAGTTCTGTACTGCAATCATAGTTTACTATGCTTCAACTGAGTTTCTCTCACTTTACTTTCAAATAGGTACCTATTACCACAACTTACCTCACTTTCATCATAAAAAGTAACAATAATGCTTACAAAATTATCTTTTTTCATTAGCTACTGCTAAATTTTTACACTATAATTATGGTAATATTACACGAGACAAACAATAATTATTAACATCCAAATGTTGATTGTTTTTCTGATCTATTGGACAGGGTAGCTTAGCTAGTGAAATCGAAGGCATCTAAGACATTTGGTATCTAACGACTAAGATTTAGCAGTACAGTATTACATTACTCGAGACTATTTAATTTCATGACACATATTCATTGACTAAGGCATTCACTTTAAATTAAGGGCTACCTGCTCGTTTCGTTACTTTCAAAGTCAAAATTATTGATACTCGTTTGGGAACAGAAAAGCTAACGATTTCATCAAAACGATATATAGCCTGAGATGGCATGAAACTCATCTTCTTTAAATGGATTTATAATTTGTTACATTTTTCATAATCATACACAAGTTTTATTACATAATTAATGGGCATACGGTAACTTTGAATCGACTATTATCGTATATCTTTTATGACATTCAAAGGAACAGACTTCGGAAAAGAATAACGCTAATTCATTCATAAGTTACACGTTTGTTGTGTATCAAGATGCCGACAGCAGCTCGGTTGCCATGCAACGCATAGGAGAAAACGCTTTTCCATTACTTCGTATTTAACATCATGCGATACTAGAGTGCCCATTTATTTTCAAGTCCGGCACAAACTTGACTGACATTAAGCAGATAGTTACCTCATTACTCCTTGGTGTAATAGGCGACCACTCAGATATACTATGTACGAATGGCCTAAGCGCTTCCTCAATATAATAACAACCGGGATCCGTTACAGTAAGTATCGGTTGTATCAAATGTCAGCGCAAATAAGAATATTCGCAGACGCGTGGACATAACCGTGTCGTATGTACGAGTATATGATAGTTTAACGGTGTAAATGGGGTCTCTTACTAAGATAGTCAAATATTGATGTAACTTTACACTTTACATACTTGAATAAGAATGCATTATTGAGAGAGCTAATATTTCCACCCAGGAACAAGAAACTTATACTTCGGTATACGATATACTTAAAGACAGTCATGAGTTGCAGTATATTATTTGATCTCTTATAAAGTTAAGTCTGTTATTTGAGATTTTATTTTCGGACTTTAATTATATCGACCTCCAATGAGACTTGAAAATGGATGTCGTTGTGGATATAATAAAATGACATGCAGAAGCTCACGAACATAGACTTTACCATCACGATAAAGTTGAGGCAATGCAGCTTCTTGACAACACAAACATAGTGAGAAGGCTGAAAATGACAAAACCTTTTGAGCTAATGTGCTTATGTATCAGTGCTAAGTAAGTGAGTGTGATGTACTACGTATAAAGAAGAATACGAGACATAGTGTCTTCCCTAATAGAAACAACAAGAAAGCTGTTAATGGACACATTCATAATTTTACTCTATTTAGCAGTTTAAGTCAATAAAATTATTCGTTAGTCCGCATTGTTGACTAGATTGTAATATAATGAGGACTCTGGAGCTACTTAGTATATCGAGATAAAAATAACATACATTGTAATATTGTGTTGTTCTAGGAGCATATCGTCATTGTCAATATAAGTCATTGCCTCTTGTGTTTTGGGTGAAATTAACTTTGAAGTTTTGTGTCACTGGGTGTTAAAAAAATTAGTAAGTAACATGTTAAATGCATACCAGAATTGTGTGTTCGGACGGTATCCTCAGTGTGAGCGTCCAACTCGCGCTTTCAGTTTTTATTTATTTGTATAAATTTGACTACAACGATTTTATTGTATATGTCAGCTAAACCCTCTTAATAAATAAACTCATGTCGAATGTCCGCCTGGCTAGCTGCCACCCTCAAGTAGAAAATCTGTCTCCAAGCACCTAACGGTGTGTTCTGGCAGCTGTCCTTGAGAACCAATAATTCTAGGCTAGCCTGAACAATATCTTTGACCATATCATCACTTACCATCAGGTAAGATAGTGGTCAAAGACTAGCCTATCAGCAATGAAAAAAAAATACAACATAAAATTACAGAAAAAATATAACACGTATGTTATACCTAGCTTGCCATTGTGATACGACTCTTACTTTGAATCGTTTTATTTTGTAAAAATCAACTCAAATAACCTCGTAGGAGCACAATAAGTAACCACTTGCTTACTTGGTAGAGAAAATAGAAAATAATATTGTACCATGACTTAATAATGGACATCGCGTACCATTACTTTCGTGATAAGTTAACCTTTTACCAAAATTTCACCTGTTGGTAAGTGGCGACTTAATTGAAGGTGTAGCTTAGAATAATTTACTCTCAAGGACAACTGTTTGATCACACCGTTAGGCACTTGGTGACAGATTTTCTATTTGAGGGAAGCCTCATCATGGCATGGCATCATGCTGTGAAGTTCAAGCCCACGACGAAAGTCGAATTATGGACCTTCTGCGCGATAGCCCATAGGCATAGCCCCTGGGCCATAAATGTTTCTATAGGAGTGATGACATAGATAGCCTAGCGTCAAGCTTTTTCGAGCTTTATTAAAGCATAACATTACAACCATACACAATACACTATAATTTTATTATTGCTTGGTTGGTTGTGGTGTAACTTTTGTTCATTTCGGTATGTTTTTTGAATCATCAGATAGTTACTATTCATAAAATAAATGTACAGTCACCTGCAATAAGAAGTATACGCATTGTAATTTTCAAAATAGTGGCAAAGAGTTCTGTTTTTCTCTATATAATCAGAAGTATCTTAAAATCAAAGAATAAGTTGAATATTTTTAGTCATGTTAATGTTAACTTCGATTATTAATAATTAGCGCAATCACATTATTTTGAAAATTACGAAGTGTATACTTCTTATTGCAGGCGACTGTACACACAACCAATACACGAAAGTTATTTGTAAGAAAAGTTCATATTATTTTAATTCGGCTAGCAATTTATCAGTCTGATATTTTTATCTGATGATTGAAAAACCGAAAAACCAGGCTTTTATAAATACGGCGGCATTCCAAATTTGATCAAATTCCTTTCAGCCGTTACAGTGGCACAAATTATAACGGATTTGAACCGTAATAACAACACATACAAAACGAAATCTGCTCGATAGTATACAAAGTCAAAGTTTCTTACAAACTTGACGAACATTTTGCCTTCGCGGTTATACATTTCCTATATTGATGCCGATTTCTACAGCTACTTTACGACGACCGTTTTTAAATTATGTAGCACATAACGCGCACGCGTTTCTTCGCGCTCGATTAGTTTGTTCAGAGCACATATTTTCCCCAATGCGTCTACATTAATTTTATTAATAGCAAATGTCTGAAATGGAAATTTATGATCCATTCATGGAAGACCCAATTAACATTTTTGATTTATTTAACATAAAATTAAGACATAATTTATTATTGAAAATTTATTTGCCGGGGATTTCTGTTTAAATTACCCTATTAACTTACTCTGACGATAAAATAGATAGGTCAGTGATTGTCACAGAGCTATGTATAGTTGCATTAAAATTAAAATGTGATGATGTCATATATTATCTGTTTGTTATATATACCCAGCCATATATGTTTTAATCATATAAACATTTTTACGCATTATATCGTTTTGTTATTAATAGGTAAGATTCATATCAACTGTTAACCGACCACACACTTCACTAACCAAAACTCAATTTGAACACGTGTCGATAATACATCCCTTGATAATGCGTTAACTTAATAACTGGTACGTACAACAAACTCTTACAATAAATCAATGACGTACCATGCCGCTGTAAAAAATCAGATGTGTAGGACGTTACAAAATTTAAATTTAAACGAAATTGCTGTTGCGACAAAGTACGAGAATGTCCAGATATTTGTACACCGGTATGTATATACTTACCCTGACGATAACATAATATATAGATAGTTCAGTCATTGGTTGGGTTGAGTTCATCATTGCATTAAAGTTTTAAAATAAATGTGATGATGTATGATATTATCTGTTTATTATATATACGCACCCATACATTTTTTTCATCGTATCAAAAATGTTTTACGCTTTATATCGTTTTCTTATTAATAGGTAAGATTCATCTCAACTGCTAATCGACCACACACTTCACTAACCAAAACTCAATTTGAACACGTGTCGATAATACATCCCTTCTGGTATAATGCGTTAACTTAATAACTGGTACGTACAACAAACTCTTACAATAAATCAATGACGTACCATGCCGCTGTAAAAAATCAGATGTGTAGGACGTTACAAAATTTAAATTTAAACAAAATTGTTATTGCGACAAAGTACGAGAATGTCCAGATACTTGTACACCGGTATGTATAAAATAAAAGGTTGTGCCAGGCTCGGGATAAATTATTATTTATCAGACAGTTTCGGGGCCAGAGAGCCTGCCTTATCGGTGTGGTGGTGCTCCTTTGAAATACCGCTGCGAGAGTCCAGTTAGGGATCAGCAAACTTTATGGATAACATGTATATTGTATACTCAATGGTCACATAGCAGCGGTCAGTGGGATCTACGACTGATCACTTTTTTTCGTCATGCACAAGACCCTAATCCTGCTTATTGGGTTAGATCTACAGTCACATTAATCTCTACCATAATCAGCATTTTCAAACAACTATCCCGTATGATTCAAAAGTTTCAAGAAAATATAGCGCACCGCACACCGAAGTTTAAGATTTTATTACGTGAGACTTATATGGCGTTACATGGCCAGTAGCCCTGTCCACATTCCCATGGGAATTCGGTGTGTTATTTGCCATAAAACATCTCCTTTACTACTAAACTAAATATAGATACAGTTTCTTTTCGAAATCTCTATACGTGCCTTTCTTCTACCTGTATGCCAAAATGGCGTCAGCGCAACATTTATATATCTCATCGTAACACTAATATAGTTATTGCGAAAGTTAGCACGTTTGTATGTTGTTTTTAACCACCTCAGAACAATAAAGTCAGCGCTCACCACAACGGCAGAACGGGTATTTATTGTACATGTTTTTCTTAGATCCTGGATCAATAAAACACAGCAAACATTTAAACCCAATTCACTGCCTAGTTCTCGATAAAGCGCGGTGTAATCTAATATATGCTACGGACGGAAGCCAGTTTGTAATCATATTAAAATAGTATTAAATTTTAAAGGTATTCTACGGAACCACAAAGAGTTCCACGTCAACATTTTTTTGTTTACCTTCCTTGAATTTACTCTCATCCGTTGGTATGTGGGTCATTTTCATCAATCAAATTAACGTGTACCGAACTACAAATTTAAGGTAACCAGTCAGTGAGTGTTAAACACGATAAATACTGAAATAACTTTAGGTACTTCCATGAGTTATTTTGGTATTATAAAAATGTTTGGATTTCGACCTCAGGGTCTTTCAATTAATACTTACAACCACATTAAAATAGCTCGTTGTTTGATCTAAACGCCATTCATAATTATGTGCTCAATAGTTTGTAGTCATCATATTGTTATGAATTGAAACATCACAACATAATATTAAACAAAAGTCACTTCCCGCTGTCTGTCTCTATGTATGCTTATATATCTTTAAAACTACGGAACGGATTTTCATGCGGGTATTTAATAGATAGAGTGATTCAAGAGGAAGGTTTATATGTATTTTAAATGCACAATATAGAAAAGAATCACTAATAATTTTAGAGGTTTCTAATGTGATGTCGTAAATA
The DNA here is from genome assembly GCA_963890685.1 of Plagodis pulveraria. NCBI lineage: Eukaryota > Metazoa > Arthropoda > Insecta > Lepidoptera > Geometridae > Plagodis > Plagodis pulveraria. Next base: position 20,038,121 of record OY982956.1, on the reverse strand, counting down.
AACACATTTTTGCGGTATTTTTATTTGCAGCCGGGGCGGATCGCTAGATTTAGTATATTTTACGATTGAAAAGGGAAGGAAACTATTAGAATATATTCTCTTCGACTGTATATCGTCACGCCGAAGGGTTAGGCAGAGGGTTTTAATAGACACGTTTTGTTCCGATATATTAGTAGGCAATCCTATTGCCATCTGCCGGGTATAATTTCAGATTCTAGACAGTATCTATAATTTAGGTCAGAAAAAAATGTAAGGCTCGAATAAAGGATTCCAATGGGGTGGAAAGTTTCTATGAATTTGAAGTCAGGGGCAAGAAATGAGTCTATAAAAAAGTAGGATTTTAACGATATGGACGAATTAAGGGACACACATTGTTGCTAATATTTTATAGAAGATGAAATGACATTTATATAACAGCTTCAAATAACTTGATACAAGAGACGTATTAAGGGATTTAAATGGGTGCTGAACGTTTATATGAAATTCATTTATTATTGAAGTTAGGGGCCATAAAAATCGAATAAAGCTGCGAATAGAATTGGATTTCTTCATGGTACGGCTTACTTGATGGAATAACTATCATAAATATAAGAACAAAACAATTTTTGATTTTTTTTTGCTGTGTCAACACACTCTGATATTTATATTTTTATAGATTTAAAATAAAACAATAGATATAAACTAGTTCAATCACGATATTGTGTTATCCGTATTTAATAGGCTAGTCAAAACGAACGAAATGTTTGTATTTTTCTATACCAAATATTGCATGGTGGTAGAGCATTTTGCGAATGCCCACCTGGCTAGCTACCACCCTCAAGTAGAAAATCTGTCGCCAAGCACCTAACGGTGTGTTCCGGCAGCTGTCCTTGAGAGCCAGTACTTCTAGGTTAGCCTGAACAACATCTTCGACCACATCATCACTTACCATCAGGTGAGATAGTGGTCAAAGTATAACCTATCAGGCATAAAAAAATAAAAATAAAATATCCAGCTGAAAAAGTGACCATAATTATCGTGAAAAGTCGTGCAATTGGAAATATTAGAATAAAATAGGTCCTTGCAAATTTATAAAGAAATATGATTAATGGAAGAAATCAATTAATACTCCACCGTTTCTGTAGCTAAAAATAATATTTTATGTATTTTATAAGTTATTGCTTCAACAAATCATGACTAAATAGTATTTTTTTTATTACTTACAAAATGTCATTTATTACAGTCCATTTTAGAATATAATAACAGGTTCAGATCAAATATTTATAGTATTCTTAGTTTATTTAAAAACTGAGATGCAACAACAGTATATTTTATAAAAAGACTCAAATTAGACAATACGACTTTCTGATGTCGGACCAAACATTTAATTATTAATTTATGTAATCAATAAAATATTATTTGACAACAGAGATATCATGTTTGCCATTTTAAATTGATAAAACTTGTTTTGTAGACGTTGTCAACTGGTATATCCAGAATATATATTTTAAAAAGCCATTCAACTTTTAAAATAATTATCATTTGTATTAATAAAGAACAAAATATATCGAATGATTATTTAGCCTAAATTTTCTGCTTAACGCTACGTAAATCAGCTGCATTAGTGTTCGACTCGTTTTGATTCCTTACGAAGATTTTTCATGTGCTGATTCTCCATTTTCGATCACATAAGTTCGAAGAGAAGAGTCAATAGATATATTTTATAAATATTTTGTAAAGTATTAATTTATTTAAACGGACGATTGTTATTTATATTTGTTTATATTATTGTTGATTTTCGCAAATTAACGCTTGCGTCAATTAATAATAATCAAAATTGTGCTCAAATTCAGGCTTAGATAATAACAAATATAATAATTCGGAACTTGTCACGTTTTTATGATAAGCCAAAGTTGTATGCTCCTTTTGGTTTTTCTTTTCACTGGATAATAAAACAAAAAAAACACATATATCATCCACGTTTCGCCAGATATGTTTTGGGTCCATGTAAGGTGTCATCGGGGTGCATGTTCTATTACTCGATACAATTCGAGACTCCGGACTGCTCTCAAAAGTTTCGTAGTCCGTATCAGCCGGATTGTTCACTGCTGAACACAGCATCCCCCATCAAGTGGGGGTTGTCCATAATCATCATGCTTGGAAGGCGTCCCGGTGGTCGCAGTTTAAGATATCAGTTCCTCCTAAGGCTGCCCACCTTGGCAACGGCATCGGGGTAACTTCTTTTACACAACAAGTTGCAGCAGTGTATATTATCGCAGCCTAATGTTTTTATATAACAAGTTGCAGCAGAGTTCATATACGCAGGCCGCAGCCAACTGCTTTTAAACAAAAAGTTCCAGCAGAGTGTATACCGTTACGGCCTACTGCTTTAAATAACAAGTTGTAGCAGAGTGTAGACTTTTATACTTTTACAGCCAACTGTTATTGCATAAATTTGTTGCAGTAGATTGCATAAATTTGTCTTTAGAAATTAAACTAATGAAAGGGAACACCAGGGCAGACTGTTTTTCAGATAGCAATAAGACGATCGATGACGATCTCCAAGAAGAATCCCAAGCGTATTATGGCAAACCCACCCTTAATGGGAAGCCTCCCATTAAGAGTGGGTTGTATTCAGCAGTGGACCAGCAACCCGTATGATTTAAATTTTATGTATCAACTATGCTTGTCATTTACGTCGCAATAATAGCAGTAAGCAATTTTGGGAACATTTTACTTATAAAAGACGAGCTTTCCGCCCGCGCCTGTTTCGATTATCGCGCAAAATCATTAACTTCTCTTTGCGCAGTTTGATAAAAACTATCCTTTGTCTTTTCCCGGGTCTCAAACTATTTCCATACCAAATTTTTATCCAAATCGATTCAGTAGTTTTTAAGTTTATTCGTTGAATACAAAAATACAAATCTTTCCTCTTTATAATATTAGTGTAGATATACAAGTCGTCTAGGAGTATGGGGATCAATTTTCAAGTACAGAATAAATCAAATTTTAGATTTTTAGTTACATTGGTACTTCATGGTCGTCTATGTCGTCTTTTTTATTGGCCAGGTCGATATAAAGTGAAAATCCTTGCGTATCTGATATTACAAATGTTGTAAAGTAAAAATTTTCTTACCAGCCCTCGCGTTTCCGACGACTAGTGCTCTTCGCTCGCCAAACAATCATGATTATATTTCACACTACCATGTACGCGGTCACACAGTGTCACCTTCTGCCCTCTACCACAATAGATGTATTGTCACTTAACATAATCCCCCTTTACGCGGGCACACTGCACTTCACTCGGTGGGGTGAATGTCAGATGATAGTTAAAATCTGAAACAAAGACAGGTACATGATAAGAACAATTAATTAAATACCAAACTACAAAACATTGATATTACAATTTTAAAATCTCAAACCCTTATTTGCAAAGGCCTTAGTAATTTAGGTTCCGATTCGGAAGTATCAGTAACGGTCGTATTATAATATCTTGATTGACTTATCCGATTTTTATCAATCATGGCTACTAAGAGTAGGTATAATAACGATATGCCTGTTTTCAAAAACATTTTTTTTTTGCTGATAGGTAAGCCTTTGAACACAATCTCACCTGCTGGTAAGCCTAGAATTACTGACTCATCATGAATAACATATTAATCACGATGAGCCAATTTATTAGACAGGGTATATTTTTTGCAGAATTACAAAGTTTAGATTAATATAAGTAGGTAACAACACCAGTAAATCTTCACGAAATAACATTATTCCTTTATTTTCGGCTATCATTTTTTTTCAATTTCGCCTCGGGACTGAGGAGTTTGAATGATCAATACAGAAAATTATGTCCATGACAAACATAATTTTCACCTCACAGGCGCGAGGTTATTTATCATTGAAATTCGAATCCCAATAAAAATTCCAGAAAAAATAATTTACTTTCAATATTACCAATTTTAATGAATACACTCTTAATTTGGACCAGAAATTAACGATTTATACGTTCTTCTTGCACTTGTCATTTTCGTTGCTGTAGTGAGCCGAAAAATTGAGTGTGGCGCTAGGCGGCAAAGTTATTTTGCATCTCGACGTACTTTTAAAACCTTCGGTACGCTCAGGATTCTATATTGTGAACAAGAACAAGGGAACCACGAGCAAAGCTTGCTCGGGTTCAATCCTAGAGTCCTTCACCTTCTCAGGTTTCAACTCTACTCGCGCCAAATAACAACTTTGTAGCCTTGCATTACGAATAACTATTTTTGACTAAGCTTTTAACAGAAAATCACTACAGAGTATAAAACAAAGTCGCTTTCCGCTGTCTGTCCCTATGTATGTTTAGATCTTTAAAACTACGCAACGGATTTTGATGCGTTTTTTTAAATAGATAGACTGGATCAAGAAGAAGGTTTATAAGTATAATACATGCTTAATATACTAGAGGTACACTGATAACTGTAGAGGTCTGCAATGTGATGTGAATAGAAAACTATAAGCTTTCAAGAGTAACCTCTAAAGAAAACATGTTTGTATTAATGACAAAAAAGCTGTGAACGTTGTATAAAAAGACATTCTGTAGTATATTTAGTTTCAGCACTGCACCCGTGCCGAAGCCGTGTCCCGTGCCCGGTTGCTAGTATAGGTATAATCCAAAGCATTTACTTCACGTTAAAAACAAGTTATTTGACTAGTTATGGTGTTTTAGAAGTGTATCAATTAATGAGACCACAAAGGTTCCTTTATCTATGGTAGTAAGTATTATTTTCCTCGAATGTTTATTGGCAGATCTTAGCGAAACCATTAGTAAGGTTTCTCACTTCTCACTTATCACGTAGTGTGTAATCATTGCCTAATGAAGATAAAAGTAAGCCTTATGGAAAATAACATTCCCATGGCTCTTTCGTGTCTCTATCAACATCTAACGACGACACTTTCTTTTTCACACAGAATCGTTATGAGTTTGCAACTAAGTTGTAAATGAAAATTCTACTTTGACACATTTGAAATAGTATGACATTCTTACGTGAAATACATGGTATAACATAAATGCTGGACTAAACTAGAAGATGTAACATACGAACACTAGGATATTTTCATATTGGATTCGTACTAGGTAGGATATTGCTATGATCATAGCGGTATGACCGTGATGTCTAAACTTATTTTACTTATACTTGACCTGGCCTTGATGTGACTGATAAATCATTATAGTTTTTTTTTAAAACGTCTAATAAACACTGTTTCACATATATAGCTCAACAGGTTAATACAAAGATTCCAATGAGCCTTTCGACTTATGAATTGATAATTCTTCTTGATATATAAATATGACCTAAGGTACTTATCTGCGGCAAGTTCATACCTTCAAGATGAAATTAACTATGTTAACAGCAGTACATCTTCAAAGACGATAAATTGATTTGTAACAACGCTCTCTACGCTGTGGGGCGTCCAATTTGGAGGATAATTACTTATGTATCAAGCTATGGGGAATCACTTTGTTTCAGAGCTTAAGCGAGTGGGTTATATTGTACAATAATAAATAACAATGATTTATATAATAAATACATAATTATTGAAGCAATGATAACTGAGCGGTTATAGCTATGGACTGCGATGCCGCACAGTCATGGAGGGCATTTCGCGAATACTCGCCTGGCTAGCTGCCAGCCTCGATTAAAAAATCTCTCGCCGAGCTCCTAACAGTGTGTTCCTAGCAGTCCTTGAGAGCCAGTCAAATTACACAACAGGCGCATGAGACTCAACAACTGTATGTCTGAGGGTGACGAGCGCAGTGCAGTTCGTCACTTGTGAAGATATATATCTGTTATAGGCTGAGGTTACCGTTTAATATTTGATGGGCCCTGTGCTCGTTCCGTCACAATCACATAAAACAACATATTGAATCTAGGACTACATACAGTTCTATATCATATATACTAAGATAATGGGGCAATTTAGAGCGAGTGAAAATAAGGTTGACGAAGCGAGAGGCAGTACAGAGAAAGAGTATATATTTTGATTATGAACTTAATATGCGGGTATAGTCTTAGCTTTGCTTGCTGCTCCGCCGAAGTCCCTGTGGCAATGGCAAATATTGAGTGCTACTGCGCAGGCCATTAATACAAGCAAACATTTGTATTTAACGTCTATTTTAAGTGTCTTAAGAAGTACTCTTGACACCTAAAGTGTAAGATTTATGGAACAGGCAATATAACAAAAGTATCATAAAGCCATATTGGCTGTCTCTCAAATAACCAACGTACGTTCCTGTATTAAAATGATGTAGCAAAAACAGTTTTGAAGTATCACATTCGAGTTGTGAACTGTCATTGACTTTTTAAGACTACTTGTATTTCGAGGTGTTGAATTACTAAGATATGGTTGCTATAGGATTACATAGAGGTAAATAGAAAATGCAATATAAAGCTCGAAGTATGCTAAGAATTCACCCAGTTTTATGTTTATTGCTATCGAATAGGTACTGCATCGATCGCAGGATTGTGGTGATAGACAAGTAGATACTCGTACTCGTATAATTAATTGCAATGAACCATTGCATTATAAATAAATAGGCTGGGAATTGCGTTATATTTACCGAATAGATTCCTCTGTCTCAAATAAAATCGCTAAAGTTCTTCACTTAGAAACTCGAGTTAGTTTTTTAGTGAAGAACCATTGCATTACAACAAGTTTGAGCTTCAGAGAAAGGGGTAAGTATTGATATATATGCTCGTCCAATAGAATATTGGATCTATCCTTATTATCGACGTAAATTTATCATTCCTTACTAGGCATACCTAGTACCTACCTAGTTCGTGAAATATATAATAAAAGCCTTTTATTTCAACTACGAATAAAATTAATTCAATTTATTATTAAATTATCGTTTGAGTTTATTTATTTTTTATAAATTATGTCCATATTTATAATATGTAATATTTACATTATTTACTTAATAAATGTATGTTTTTTTTTATCAAATCTCTAAAATATCACTCCTGAACTTTTTTAACGTTCGTGAATGAGATTCTTGTTTTACATAAACAACTGGTACCTATATGTCAAAATGTAATTTGGACCAACCTCGATATTTCTATCGAGTTGCATCGGCCACGCGGGGACTGAAGTAGTGAGAAAGTGTTAAGAATATAACAAAACGATTTACTTGGAATTCATAGATTTTACTAATGCATTGAGTCTATTACCTAGTAATGACATATTGGTTATTATACGAGTATATTACCAAATAATAAGATCACTGCGTGATATATTTTACATATGAGTGTGTTATTTTAAAGCAAATACCCCCTTAATAGGGTAGGCTGTGTTCAGCAGTGGACGATCTGTCTGATACAGAACAGTACAGTGTTATTTTATGAGTGTTTTTATCAATGTGGATCGGGCTGTGAATATTCACAAGTTTACAATAAAGTTCTATTGTTACGAATTAGATACCGATATGTTAGGGTTAATAACAATGTTTTAAGTCACATCAAGTTTAGTGTGGTTTGCGTATTTTATGATAAAAAGTACTTCTGTTATATAGCGGTGAAAAATGTTACCATACAGTAGAAGCGTACAAGGTAGCAAAACTATACTTTTACTCGGAAGCTATTTTGAATCCAGAGCTGAGAGAATCATTCAACCAGCCAGAGAATCAATATAGGTACTTTGTCCGAGAAATATAGTTTGGCCTATTATTCTCGTTTTAAAATTCTTTATAAGAACGCAGTTTCAGAAGTCTAGTCCGTAATTTTTCTATGTTTTTTTTTTTGTAAGGCCGTTGTTCATCCTGTCTAAAAGCTAATCACTTTTTCTGACGATATTGGTATATGTTTGTATGTAATAATAATACTATAAATATATATTAAATCTTACTATACCATAAATGCTATAAATTGTTCATTAAATAATCAATCAAAAGATATATGGAATCAAAGCTGAATTTTATTTTATATAGTATAATAGTGTGGGATCAGTCCTTTATATTAGACTTGAACAATTTTTCTTCGATGACATTTGCCGCGGAACATACGGACATATTATTCACCTTGATCATCAAAAACTCGGCACTGCCCTCTTTAAAAGTACTCGTATTATGGAGAAAACACTTTTTTGACATAAGCTCGTACTTAATAAAGAATTCTACATCGCAATAAAATATTCCAAAATAATTTTTTAGTCATTATAACATCGAATTTATTACTAAACTCGGGCAATCTAGTGATTAAAGTACTAATTGTTATGCCTCAATAATCCATTTACATAATATATTCATCAGTTATCAAGATTCATAGCTCCAAAATCACTACTTTTAGCTAATATTTTGGCAAACAAATTACGCTACTTGATAAAAATTTAGACCCTTTACAGGCTGAACGGGCTTGCATAGAAGTCAATTATTCAACCAGTCGCATTATTTGAACAACAATAGGATGATATGTGTGAATAAATAATATACCATAATATAACAATAAGTTATAGGTTAGTCCAGTTGTTAGGTCTCATTAGCCTGTAATCTTTCTGGCTCTCAAGGACTGGTGCCGGAACACTCAGTTAGGTGCTTGGCGACAGATTTTCTACTTGAGGGTGGTCGCTAGCCAGGCGGGCATTCACAAAATGCCCTTCCACCATGCGGTGAAGCTCAAGCTCTGGGCGGGATTCGAACCATGGACCTGCTGCACAGCAGTCCATAGCCAATGCCACTGAGCCATCACTGCTTCAAAGGATTGTTCAGGAACAGAACAAACTTTACAACTGAACAAACTTTGATACAGAAACTTTCTTACTCGTACAGATGTTCACCAATACAGTATATTTTAAAGTTAGAAACCAATAGTACATTCAAAGTCAACAGTACAGCATACCAACACGTTTCTAACCAACTATGATCACAGAAGCTCTATACTCTTTACAAATACCATAGAAAATACTCTGTAAGCACATCGTGCACTATAGCAAGATCAAAACTCCAGTGATGAAGACTGGAGTCTTGATGTGAATGTGGCAAAGGCAAAACTACAGTGTAATTTATATATAATGTTATGATTAACTGTTAATCAATAATAAAAAAAAATAACAAGCTCTAATGCAAATTCGTGTTAGTGGAAATGCGTATTAGTGTGGTTACCTAACCTAATGAATGGTATATTTTAATTGCGCAGTAAAGTCTGCGTACACCGCTTCAAAGCTGAGAACTACACAAATACCAGAAGTAAGTACTTGAAAACGAAAAATCTATGAACACTCGAACAGGTGTCCATGACTTCTGCGATACCATACGATGTGATATTATTTATTATGTGACCATACCGTAAAACACCTTAACTAACTTCAGCTATTAGAGCCAAAGGAAGTTAACTACCACGTAGCTGTCTCATTTAAGCACTCACACTACGAGCTTGTCGTATTATGGTGATTGGTAACATTTGGTCTAGAGGTAGTGAGTCGATTGCTGATGATACCACAGCATGGAACTAGAGCTGCCTCGCGTAGAGCATATTAAACAATATGACCTTGAGACTCTTATTTCTATCCACCGAACAGTAGCATGCAACTATCTTTGACCACATCGTCACTAATCAACAGTGAAACAGTCAGTTACAAACAGTCAGTGAAATAAAAAAATAGTCTTGGACTTGGACTGATGATAAAAAGTACAGATGAGTAGTGCACAACTACCCTAAGTCACGAACCATGCCATGCCTTGCAAAGCAGCTTGTTACCTATGACACGTGACATAGGCATGCTTAATTTATTCAAATGGTGTCACTGTAACCGCTACTGTAGCTGTCAGGCGGCTTCTCATTATTAGCTGGGGTATACATAGGAATCTCACTTGTCTAATTGTGTAGATACGCTCACAACATTTTCTTAGAAAACCCTGTCTGAACTTCGAATAAAGCATATTGATTTTGATCATTGGACAATTTGACATTATTGATACAAAGATTTTGTTTTCAGGTGGCTTACATCTATTATTACAAAATAACATATATATATATCAACATAATGAGAAGCCACTTAAAGCCTCCGCAAATGACAATATAAGATGAGTAAACAATATATAAATAGCAGATAATTTATGCACATTTATCAGCTAACAATTAAGTTATAAAACTTATGTCAAGGGCAGGTAAATAACAGTAAATAGTGTTTGTTGACGCCACACTACTTGTAAATAGATCAGACTTTGTTAGCCGTAAGTGTTTGTACTTCTTAGTAAAAGTATTTTTTTTATGTACTACCTATACTTTTTAATTATTAAAGTCGGTGTTGAGTTGCTATTTTAGATATTATTTTAAATTATCGTAAAATTTCCCATTAAACAACTTCCAGACATTTTGTCAACCACAGACCCGAATTGCTATCTTTTCTTAATTACTCTACCTATAAGTAAAAAAGAATTAACGCAATTAGAATTGAATTGCGGACTAAACATATCGCGAGATCAGTTTTTCTTTAAATTGTTTCGTGTAAATCAATAGTTGTTTTATCAATTATTTACCGATATTTCCAATGAATCGACTTCCAGACAGGTCGTTGATACGGTTTACAAAAAATACAGCTCCTTCTATTCTCACCATATCATTTGGCTCTAATAGAAACCCGCGACCGTAGGACGGACGGTTCAATAACGGTATCCGCATGTGACAGCTACTGCGGTACATGGAGCTTTCGAATAAGCCACTCGATGAGCTAATAGCTTGGCTTGTCGATACGAATCGATTCTGCCGCAGATTTCAGGGTATTACAATTTAACACAATCAATGAAAAATAAAATGTAGCGCTATTACGATAGATTTGTCTGGTAATTTTAGCTGGTAATAACAGAGACAGTTATAGTGCATATATAATAGGTAGTGTAGTTAAGTAAAGTCCTATTTAAAATTATAATCATATAATAATAATAATGAATACGTTCTAAGAAAGCTGTTAAGGTAGAAACTCAGGTCTGTGGCAGGAAATTCAAATCAATCTTGCAGCAATTTTTAGTAACCTCTCTACATTATTATGACGAGTTTAAAATCATATTTCTCGTATTATGTTCAAAAGTTTTCTACCACATGTGCATCGACATGATTATTTTGATCTTTTGACATAATACGTATTTTGTTCAAAATCAGTAATTATTTTTCAGTTCGCTTTAATATGATATTAATATTATGTTATTTTTAGCTTTGACATTATGCTGTATATTTTTATCTAATTAATTTATTTTGACATTTTATGATGCTACATGATAGTAGTGAAATCTATTTGTATGATAATTCCTCAACTATTGTAATTGGTTTCATGAAAATCGTTTTAGTTGTTAATAAATAAATAAAATAAATGATTAAGTCCGTAAGTCACCGCTAAAACCGTGAAAAATATTTATAACTAGCTTTCCGGTCGCATCTCCGCGCGTCTGTCGGTTATCGCGCAAAACTATTAACCTCTTTTTGGGCAGTTGGATAAAACTATCATATGTCCATCCCCGGGTCTGATTACTACTTCCATACCAAATTTCATCCAAATTAGTCTAGTAGTTTTTAAGTTTATTCGTTGCATACAAAAATACAAATTTGTCATCTTTATAATATTAGTGTAGATGACATTTACCCATAACGAATGTAATTAATTCAATAAGTATTAAAAAATATACTATATATCGTATAAACTATACTCCGAATTTCGCCTATTACGTGATTGAGTGCATAGTTACCTACTCGCCATGCACCAAAACCAAGAAAATTAATTTTAATATTGTTAGGTTTGCAATAACGCCTTACAAAATTTTTAGGACTTAAATTTTTCCTATCGTATATTTGTGATTTTGTAATGCAAGAAAATTAAATTTTTAATTTCCTGCCATAGATACACATCTATCATCACACGTTCAAATTTACATAGTGTACGTTCATAATAATAAATAATTCAATAAAATTCGAGTCCAAAAGAATTCAACCGCTAGGTACTGTAGAATTAGAATGTCGGACTTCGTCTTCTCCATTAGCAGAAGCATCTCATTAGAATAGCTATCATTATATAGACATTTATCCAAATGTGATATTATATAGACAGATTATTGGTATTGATTGCCTTGTTTTACAGGCATGCTACTATCCTTTTCACTAAACATTTATTTGGTGATAAATTTGCCTTACAACATTATCTCTAAATGTTGGCTAGGCTAAGCCTAGAATTGAAAATGAATCTCAATTATATAAATTTACAAAAGCCTACTACATAAAATCTCACCTGTCATAATTAAACCGAAAAATTACATACATACATATAAAACTATAATGGTCAGTAAGCATACAGTAATAAACGGTATAAAACATTGGCCCAGTCCCCGATATCTTACCGTGAAATGTATTCATACGCCGCATGCGTAAGCGCAACAAAGTGGAATAATTTATAAAACGAATAACTTTCGCGTCGTCGGCGTGTTATAGAGCTTTTGGAGACGGTTTTTTATGTGAGTTATCACTTAGGTCACGAAGTTTCCTGACAAGACTGAATGGGTAGTCGTAAATCCAGAGAAACTATGTTATCTAAAAACTTAATGTATAATATACGAGTTTTAATAGCTTATTCATATATGTGCACAAAGACTTAAGTATGAACTGGCCGGTCAGAATGCACAGTAAAATGTTCTGAGGTTCATTACTTTCAAGTTAAGTATCATTTTACAAACTTATAACGATACAAGCGTCGATAACGAAGAGATAAATCTATATCATGCTTAGTTCTGAACCTAGAACCTGAAATAAGCAAGTAATCACCTTTCGACTTTTGTATCGAAAAATGACCGGCCAGTTTACCCTTAGGAAAAAGATTCTACCCGTTGTCGGGATATTTGTTATGCAAATTGAAGTATTGGCTTTAGCAATTCTTAATGTGTTGGGAGCCTTACTTATGTATTAAGTTAGTGACTATAAGCTTTTTATTATTTAATTTTATTTAGTGTTTTTTCGACTTCCGTTTTTTGGCTCGCACTTGACCATGTCGCCTATTGGTTATATGGTATTTGATAATTTTATCGAGTTTGTTAAATAGACCAGAATAAAAACTGCCTCACAAGGACAACTGCGCGAACCAATAACTAAGGTTTTCACAAATATTCTATTACCGAGCGTTAGTTTACGCGAGCATTCGCAAAATGCTCTACCTAAATGCAACTTATAAAATGTATGTATGTGTTCCCCATAATTATTTCAACAGCCTTAAAACTAATATAAAAAGACTTCAAGAGAAATTGGCAAAGAAGAGCTGTCATGACTTGAATGGGTGACCGCTAGTGGCATTTACGCGAACCCGATTGCGTGCTTGTAAAGGCACGTACAGCCGTCGCTCCCGGTTGTTGCCTTAGGATAACAGTCCTTATAGCATGATGGTAGAGAATTTTTCGATTGCCTAGAGAAAGTAGAAAATCTGTCGCCAAGCACCTAACGGTGTGTTCTGGCAACTGTTCTTGAGAGCCAGTAATTCAAGGTGAGACTGAACAAAATCTTCGACCACAGCATCACTTACCATGAGATGAGATAGTGGCCAAAGGCTAGCCTATCAGCTATAAAAAAGAAAAAATATATGTAGGCGATCAATTGCATTATTTCTAATACAGCTCATTGCATAAACTTCATTTAATTACTAAATCTCTATAAAACGCAGTTAAAGTATTTTATGTTTTTTTAAAGTATTTTATGTTATTTTAAAGTAGATTCCTTGAAAATCAAGACCCTTACAAAGTACCTATTAACCCAAGTAAATGTATAAAACCTCATAGTTCGATTTGTTATATCATACATAATTATCGAAAAACTTTGTAGTGTATAAATACGTTCTTGTTAAATAAACTAATCAAAAAATGTATAGGTGATCTCAAACAATACTCATAACAATAAATCTTAAAATAATAACTACAGTTTGTCCTCGTAAACTAAACGCAACATGTTATACATTGTAAGTTGTTCGATATAAAATAATTTGTTATATTAAACGAGATGGCATTTTCTAACTTTCACCGCCGAGCTTCGACCGCTGCGGTGCGGTAATTGTTTAAAATGATGCGGTGAGAATACAACGCTGAGCTATCAAGTTACTATAACAGCTGGGCCCCAATTCTCTTAGCTATTGACCAAACGCCACACTACTGCGATGCTTCTGAGATCGAACTGCTGTTAATGTCAAATTCGGTAGTCTGCTAACTATAGCTCCTAATCGCAGTTGTATAGCAATCGCGTCGCTATCGTATGGCTGTGCTATGGCTTGCAAATGTTGCCAATGAAATAATAATGAAAACTTTTATCAATCAAGCATCAGTCAAAACATCAATACAGTGGATTTTTAGCAAACAATACATTAAATAAATATATTTAAGTTATTTAGCTATTTTTCAATCTAAAATCCTACGAAATATTTTATGCCACTGTAGCAACGCAATCGCTTACAGCATGCAAAATATGTCAAAACTATTGATAGCAAGCCACTGACTTGCGATCGAACCTAAATAGCGGGCAGACTACGGATACTGTCAAAAACTAAATTTTTTATGCAATTAAGTTGCGTTAACGCCGTTCAATAGCTAAGAGAATCGAGCCCCTGTTTCACTGCGATTTGTTTTAGCAGATTTAAAATTAGAATTGAATTGCAAAAGTCTAGAATTGCACCTCCACGTATCTTCTTGTATTGGACATGCTTTTTATATAATTTCCAAGGCACTACTTATAAAAGCGATTTACACGCGGACGAAAACTAGCGATTGATAAGGAAGAAAACTTCGCGTGCAGGTGCACAATAAAAACGCTTTAAAATAAAAAAAATATATTAGGCCGGCCACCAGTGCCAGAATAACTATTTGTATTTTTATATTGATGTTTTAAAGAGAAGAATCCGATATAAAATATGTTATTTTGTTCGTATTGGCATCAAATTTAAATTATATCGTGCATTCGAAAGCAAGAATTACCGCGATGGTTTTTAATGAGGAAAATCTGAGTAGGTAGGTATATAATTTCATCATAATAATCACAGTATTGTTCGTAATTAGGCGCTGGGTAAATATCATGTATTTATTATTTCATACCACGCGATCAAACAAATTATCGATTAAACAAATAAACAGTAAAATAATATTGTTGATGAAACAGTTATTAGCCACAGTTCCCAGTTCCCACTATTCCTAATAAGGATATCAGCCTTTGACCCTTTTCATCAGCACTGTTATTTATCTAAAGATCGGAGTCGTACAAAAAGCTATCAGAGATCTAAGCACAATGGTGTTTGGCCAATTCTAACCAACTTGAGGCTATGCAACGTCACAATTGGTCACGGTTTCCTTCAAGTTAAATCGGATTTTATGGTAAGGAGAAATACACAATCAGAGATAGTGATGGCAAAAGAAAAATAGGTGATTTTTAATTTCTTTGAAAGTAAAAAAGGCTTTGTTGATCAGCTTAATGTTATTCATTTAATTTTTGAGAAAACGTGGTGCGCTTTGTTGTATTTTTAAGTAGAGGAAGAAACTTGTATTTGATGACTTAGGCACATAAGTACTTATACTTATCTAAGCCTCATACAACAAGAGGTTTTTTTGTAGTTTGTAGAGGTTTTTAATTAGAGGCTATGTTCCTCAGTGCCCTTCATAAAACATAGTTTGATTAATTTTTCTCTCTTGCTACATGAATGGATAAAAATATATATCAGTGAAGTTTATTGACGTCATATCAACAACGTTTTTAGTAACGTATTTTTTTTTTGTAGAAATGTAATCAAATTTATTCTTGCGTAGAGCGTGCTAGTATAGTAAATAACAAGATGCAAGGTTAGAGAAGTACATTAAATCCAACGAAATGAAATATTTAGAAATGTGATAAAGAGGAAATGTAGAAATCACTATACTCAGATACTATGGTAAAGCCCGTTAGAGGTGTAAAAGTGACTATCTGTGTGAATATCGGTAATTATACTCGTAGTAGGATATAAAGCGAATTCACGCTGTAGAGCTCGTTAGTATCGCGTGGTAACTTTGTATCGCTTTGGCACCAGAATTTCTCTCTTTGATAGGCTATATTATGAAGTGACGAGACTGGCCGGTTAAATTGTAAGCCTCAAGCCTGTCTATTACAGCTGCGGTGTGCACTGTTCTGCGTGGTACTGCAGCTCATCATTTACAAACGTTTCTTCTTATTCAAGCTCATGCCCTTCACGCATAAACACATCAATGTTTGCACATTTCTGCTTTGAGACAGCATATGTTCTTCTGCTATTGGGTAATGAAGCAGTGATGGCTCAGTGGCATTGGCTATGGACTGCCGTGCTGCAGGTCCATGGTTCGAATCCCGCTTGAGCTTCACCGCATGGTGGAAGGGTATTATGCGAATGCCCGCCTGGCTAGCGACCACCCTCAAGTAGAAAATCTGTCGCCAAGCACCTAACAGTGTGTTCCGGCAGCAGTTCTTGAGAGCCAGAAAAATTACAAGCACATGAGATCTAACAACTGTACGTCTCAATGTGACGGGCCTATAACAGATGCAGAGGTTAGTCCACTTAACATCAGGTGGGCCACGGGCAAGATCCAACAAAATAAAAAAACGTCTGATTGAAATTGGAGTGAAGTTGCTAATACTAGTTGCTAATTCACTATTTGGATTACTTTTTTAGGGTTGGCAGAATCTGTTGGCCTCAACAATTACACATGATGTAGACGGAGTGCTGAAGGCACTCTGAATCCCGGAGAGAAGTAACCTAGAACGGCGAGAGTTCCTGGAAAGTCCGATCCGTCTGAAGAGTCCTATCTCAAAAATGGGATCTTTAATTTGCAAGTATTGTGGAATTGTGTTTTACTTATCATGTTTTTATCACTCTAGAATGTTTAATCACGATAGATCAATACCGAGATTAAATAAATAATAGTAAAGATTTAATTAACCGCGTGAAATTCAAAGGTATACTCTGTACAATTACTCGTAATCTAAGCATCACGAATCGTTTTCATCGATTACAAAATTACAATAATAAAGCACCATTAAGAACAATATCAATAAAGGTATCTAGTATCTCACGATCTAAGATATTATCTCTTTGTTACTTACACATCGCTGCTTTAGTAGGTTATTAATGGCATTATCATCAACCTGCTTTATAAGTCCGCTGAAGTGTTTGATAACCTTTGAAAAGGTATCATTGTCCAGAATTACAAACGAGTAACTGTGGTTTAATTAAAAATCACGATGTTATCTTTAGATATTTTCTATTGGTTCCAGACTCGCTTGTTCGTGTCCCGAATTTACCTCGACGAGAATCAAAATATAGATAAGGTGTGTCACAAAATTTATATTATCCTTATTTATGACTCAGATCAATATAGACATAGCTGGCAAATATGTCAAAAGAACAATGCATAATATTCCGTTTCTAATGATACGAGGTTTAATTACTAAAGATAAGGTTTTGAAGCACTCGTAGCGAAGTTTGCTACGCCGTTCTTAACGGATCAGCAAAGTTAAGCAACGTCCGCCGGGGTCATGACTTGGATGGGTGACCGTTAGAACATTACTACTGAGCGCTTCCGTGCTTCGGAGGGCACGTTAAACGGTCGGTCCCGGTCGTTGTCTTAAGATGGCAGCATGGTGGTAGGGCATTTTGCGAATGCCCTGGCTAGCTACAACCCTCCTAAGAAAATCTGTCGCCAAGCACCTAACGGTGTGTTCCGGCAGCTGTCCTTGAGAGCCAGTAATTCTAGGTTAGCCTGAGCAACATCTTCGGACAGATCATCACTTACCATCATGTGAGATAGTGGTCAAAGGGTAACGTATCAGGCTTAAAAAATAAAAATATTAATCTGACTAAATGTGATCGCATAGACTCTACAAATAAAATAAATGACCATTAATACAAGCGGTAATCTATTATAAGGTCAAAAGATTGAGACTAATATCATTATTCATCCAATATATAACCAGGTGTATCTTAATTAAAATAATAATGACACCATTTATTACATCGCGAGTGTCGATTAATTTCTTTATTCTGGATTGCCCGAGGTTAAAAAAGACCATTAGAGGTTAAGTGACGTAGGCGGGTGGAGAGATTGTAATGGATAAAGTTGAACTGTATGCCACACAATAACGTTCTGACAACAGTAAGTGATGAAGGCATTAGGCCAATAAATGATCTTTCACAGATTTTTGATAGGAACGAAAGTATAGCTACAGACGTATATGTTATAACGTAAATAGATAGTATGTAACGTCGATGATAATTGGTACGCATAAGTACTTATGATACAAAAAGTCATAAAGCAAAGATAGAAAAAAAAAAGTAGCGTCCCTATCTAATTTTTAGGGTTCCGTACCCAAAGGGTAAAAACGCGACCCTATTACTGAGACTTCGCTGTCCATCCGTCTGTCACCAGGCTGTATCTCAAAAACGGTGATAGCTAGACAGTTGAAATTTTCACAGATGATGTATTTCTATTGCCGCTATAACAACAAATACTAAAAATAAAATAAAATAAAAATTTAAGGGCTTTTTTAACGTTTCTTGCTCGATAGTAATAACGGTGACAGGTAGACGCTTTAACTATTCACAGAATATTTTGTTACGGAATCCTTCGTGCGCGAGTCCCACTCGCACTTGGCCGGTTTTTTTTTGTATTGAACTGTGTAGCTCTAGACCACTATCTCACCTGATGTTAAGTGATGATGCAATCGATGATGGAGCGCGCTTACCCAGAAGGTATCTATTCACTCGCGTTTTGAAGACCCCATATTGTACTTAACCGGAAATACTAAATAGACTATATCCGCATCGACTAAAGAACAGCGTTGTTTTTTCAAAATATTAATAACTAATTTTCATATTAGGTAAGTTAGATTGTTGGTTAAGGGCAGTATCAGGTAAATGACACTTGACTAACTTTTACGAAGAATTTCACCTCCCTAGGTAGTTTAAAAATTTTTGAATAAGAAATCCAAAGGTATAGATTCTCTCTAGCACCTATTATATTTCATTAACTGTGCTGGACCAAAATCACAAAAGTTAGTCATTGCCTTTATGAGTAAACTCTCAATCAGCTACATACCCACAAGTCCCCATTCCAACCCAGAATGCCGCAGAAATCACATCACCAATAACATCCAGCATTGGCATCTTCGGGATTGCAGTGTAATATTTAAGTTTTTTTAATGTTTTTTTCCCTTCGCCTCTTACGTCACTCACAGGAAAATATAGAGGTTCAATTCAGTATCCCGGCACCCCAGAGGAAAGCGTAGAACTGAAACGCGTCTAAAATGTTTCGGACAGCAAGAAAATGTAAGCAGTGATATTTATAAATATAGCTTAGGTAGGTAATATTCTTATCAGACATGGCATTCATATGAAGCAGGTGACACAAGCATACAAATAGCTTTTAAGTGCCTGTAGTGCCACTTCTATTCGTTCTCATGTTACACAGTATTACGGTACATTTGTTGCAAGCGCGCGCAGCTTGCGTTTATCGTATCATTGTGTGAACAGGGTTGCCAACATTAAAAATCGACTCATTGATTTCTCTCTTAGTGCTGTAGCATCAGCATATGTGCGCCATGTCTAAATATGCATGTGTTTTACCCAAAAATAGGTAAAACCTCCGAATATAGAGCAACCGACTCCAATTACAATCATCTAACCAAAAACACTAGGATGTTTTTAAGATTCAAAATCAGGGTGTTTTTTTTAATTTATGATTCTGTTTTAATTCAAATGGATAAACGGTTAGTTTGTGTATCCCGAAAATCAATATCCGAATAAAAAAGGTAATAGAAAATCAAATTAATGTTTTGATATCAAAAGTGTACCAGATGGTAGGCAAAAATATCCAAAAATGCGCGAGTCCACAACGTTCGCAACCATGGCTTATAACCAAGATCGCACTAACGCCCACGAATTCTATTTCTGCGACAGATGCTGCGGAATTGAACAATTTTCTTCAGTGAATCTTAATTTGATCATAAAGTAGGCATTTTCTATAAAACCATGATGTTTAACAACGTATGACTCATATAAATTTTTTTATGTTGTATCAGACGAATCGTCCGCTGCTGAACGTAGCCTGTTCGAAGAAGGGCGTTTGCCATAATCCTCACACTTGGATGGCGTCTAGGGGATCGCAGTGAAAGATAGCAGTTGTTCGGAAGGCGCTGCTGCCCACCTTCTGGTGTATTTTCCTTCATCACAATTCTAGGACGGCATTAAACGGGGGCTGTCTAATTAAAAAATAAATATATGAAAATTAAATCTGATAGAGCTGGGAGGTAGGCACTGAAGCTTTATGATAAAGTAGAATGTAACGAGTTTAGATCTGAAAGGTTTTGGCCGAAAAGGTTTTTTTAAAACCGCCACATTTATTCTTCTTATACAATATATCATATTACGTCTGCGTATTATTCAAATGGCAGGTATGTAAGCTTCCATACGTCAACGAAATGTTTTATGTAATTAGGAGCAAGGGTTTATTACCATATTTAGTTACAGGTCTCCGGACTGCTATTCAACATTTCTTTGTCAGGAAAATATTTTTGGATCCCCAATAATTGAATATAAGTTCTGTCCAGGGCCTTAGAATTCCATTTGACTTTTGAAGATACTTGCTACACACCTCGAGCTAAGCTAAGCGAAGCTGTCTAACTGCGGTGTCTTTACATACTTCAGTTTACATCACGATTTTCACAGATGAACTAAGCGAACCATCTAAACTATGTGAGGTTAACTCGAAGATGCCAGCTTAGCTTCGAGTAGATGTCGCCCTTTGACTGTGGTAAAGTTAAACCTTCGTTCGTAGCAATCTATCTATTGTGGTGGTATTAGTTTCACTCGCATGCAGCTGCGTAGCACGTTATTTTATTCTCGGTTTTCGGTAGTTTATAGTATAAGTATATAGTTTAACTTGCTTAACTTACCTTAGCTAACTGTGGGGTAAAGATAAAGTTAAAGATATCTTTTAATTATTAAAATCATGCTTATATTGTTCACAAAAGTGGCCTGCATTTAAGTTATGTTTAAGTATATTCTAGCATTTATCCAATTAAGTACGTAGATTTATTTAGTTTTATAAAAATGTAGGTAGGTATGTTATTGTAATAAAATTAGAGGCCTATTAATTGAATAGTTAGAATCCATCCCTAGTAGTGTAACAGGGAGTACATTTGCATACGCAAATGCATATCAAGCTATGTTTACATTTTAATCCTAGTTAAATATTATTTCATTTTAATTAACACCTAGCATATTATCATCTGACAATTTAACGATATTCCCAGTAACGAAGCAACTATTGGCATATTAATTGAATTATGCAAATTTTCTAATTAAGCGCTTCAATCACACTGATTAAAATAAGAGTGGGTCGCATTATATATAATCACAAGTAGGTAAGTAAGTAGGATTTGTTAGGTATAGGTACGTAAACATTGAACAAATACTATTGTTTTATGCACATTATATACTGCATTTACTTTCCTTATTTTTTTATTATCAAAATTACTATTATAAAAATACAAATGCTTTTGATATCTGTTTAAAAACCATTTATCGATATATTTACCAAATTACGTTTACAAATATATCTACCAATTAACAAACAAAATTAAACTACATAATATAAGTATCTAATTTACAATAATTAAGGTAGGTACTATTTTATTTTATATTCATCATCATCAGCCAGAAGACGTCCACTGCTAAACAAAAACCTCCCCCATAGAACGCCACAAAGAACGGCTATTAGCCATTGTCTACCTGCGACTTTCACGATGTCGTCAGTCCACCTAGTGGGGGGCCTACCAACTTGCTTGCTCGATTGCTACGTCTTCCGGTGTAATGTGGTAACAACTCGAGAACCTTTCTTCCCCACCGGTTATCAGTTCGTCGAGCAATGTGGCCCGTCCATTGTCACTTCAACTTAATTTTATAATATTGCATCAATATGTTGAATAATTCAATTATTTTTACCATGGTAACAATAACAAAACATTCAAATATCAACTCGTACCTATTGTAACTTTTTTTTATCGAAGTTGTAACGTTTGTTTTGATTTATTTGAATGTTTTAGACCGGATTATATTACAACATCAAGACAGTCCGACAGAAAAGTAGCAGCAACACCGAATCCAATCTATACAGACAGACAGAATATATCTCCCTATTATAATTAGCTCGTTTTCTACTCGGAATGCCATACAATCCGATACTCATAATAAAATACGTCGAAGCAGCTGATTAAAGACCCGTTAATGCGTATGTGATATCCGTTATCGAAGCTATTGAGTTGAGAAATGATCATTTAGTACCTAGTTTTCAAACGAGCTGACTTATGTGAATTTCTTTGACTTTCGTTTGTTTATATACTAGTGTACTTTGTTCTAATTAACTAATTTGAATTTCAAATCACAACAATTTTGATGGTATAGGCGTCTATTGAATATTTTGTCTATGTTCACATAAAAGTAACTTAGTTTCTTATTTGAGACTAAATTTCTTTAAACCTAACCATTGTGTATGATAACCCAACAGAGTTGCGGATTAAGCTCCCCGTTTATTGCATTTTATGAACTAAAGTACTTTTTATGGTTTAGTGTTGTAAATGGGACCCTTGTAACCTACGCTGTACTCTTCCGTTGTACCATAAACAGGCTGTATTATGTAGCTGGTTAAAATGTTCTGAGAATAATACGTTACAAAATGTAGGAATCAACTTATTTTATTTGTTTTTGTAGTGTCGTCAAAACAGTAATACTTACATACGTCTGTATGTAAGTATTACTGTATGTTTATCTTGGAACAATAAATAATAAGTAGATATTTTTGCTGTTGCACTGATGCCAAGATCCAGGCCTGAATAAAAACATATGTAAAGAATTTTCGGTAAATACTAACTAATAGGTATATTGTGTTAGGGATTTATGTTCTTTCTAGAGAGGTGAAAACGCATTTCATTCATTTATAACATGTTCAAACCAATCCGAAAATGTAAACCGTATAAAATTAAATTAACTCCAGTCCTTAGCCAGCAAGAAGTCTTCTAGTTTTTGTGTGCGTGTCTATCTATTCGGATAAATCAGACTCCAGTCCTATGAAACAATATAATATATAAAATACCTTCATAAGACGTTAACTTCGCTTCTTCTATATCATATTAATGATACATTTAATGACATGTACCTGATATGTAAAACGATCATCAGCCCTAATAGAAATAACTTAGTACAGCGAGCTGTTTAATTTAAACGCAAATTGGAGTTATTAGTATCTCTCACACTAATACTAATAACAAATACATTGCCTTTCGGTTCTTAGGTACTTATCAACTAATCATTGACACCTGCACTAAATCACTAATCACTAAATCACAGTTCAAACCGGTCACAACTCCCAACTAAATATAGTAGTGATTAGACAGCACAGTTATAGCTTGCCTTTATGGCCGTTAATCACGTGAATCTGATAACTAATAGCAATAAGCAAGCTGCAAGAGATGTGCTGGCCTAGTAGATTATACTCCTTTCCTCATAGAAGCGTTGTAAGCATTATCAATATTTGTAATTATCGTTGCACTTGCTATGCAGTGCTTTTTACGAGTTAAATCATCGTCCGCCAAAAAAAACTTATCGAACTTAAGTTTATTTAACCTTACCGTGCTGTACAAATTGGGTACTAAAAAAGATGGCTTTTTTCTTCAGGACCGACTCCGTAACTCGGAACACGTTAAGATATATATATTTAATAACATGTAGTGATTACAAACAGACGGACTTCCCGATAGAAAAACGGTCACCGACGCCTAAAGACATTATTCAACAGCAGTTGCAATACTTCGGGGCGCTGCTCTTGCGTTGCCTACTCAAACCCTGTTCTGTAATTGGTCCATATTGTGCCTCAAGTGGCCAGTATCTTTATTATTCCATTGCATTTAAAAAGTATTATCGGGCCTATAGCTCCGAACGTGAACTAGGTTACATTTCATCCCGATTATAACAAGTAATGCTTAAAAACACATGGAACATAACTATATGGAAAAGGAATAGGCGTTTGAAATAATATTTCAGTTCTACGTTTTAACATTAAGCATACTTATATACCTAGCTTATGGCCTTAGCTCGATGATATGTCGATTATAAAATGAGACCGCCTACCATTGAATTCTGATGCCTGTATTTATGTCACAACTAATCTTTTGAATCAAATAAGGCGAATATGCCGTATAAAAGGCACCGAAATAGTTTTAACACAGCACTGTTCACCATCACACAACAGAACCTCGTACGAGGATACAACACGTAGATACGATCACCGAAGCGTAAGCTCCATTTAGAGGAGAGAGCGCGCGCCACATCGTTCTGTATAACATTAATAAATTAATAATGATTTTATGGAATTCCGCTAGCCGCCGCCATTTTTACGGCCAGTGAGAGTACGTACGGATTAAGATTATGTGTGCTAACTGTTGTGGAGCGAATATTATATTTTGAAAATTGAACGCTGGACGTTGATTCGCGCTGCACCGCGTTTTTGGTCTTTTAACAACAATTTTAATACAATATATACTATTTTAGGAATACCTAACATCATCATTAAATTAATCAATATCATAAGATACAAATTTTAAAAGTGTGTGTGTGTCCATGCGACCTAGTAACCACCCACCTCCAAAACAGCTGTAAGAAGTTCGATGAAATTTGGTTACAAAAGTTCATAGGTACTGTATTAAATAGTAGATTGTTTCACAAGGGAGCAACATAATAATCTCTCGGCGAAGGCGCTATTTCGAATACAGAGTGGAGCGAAGTGCTTTAGAGTAGAATCCCGAGCGCAGCAAGGGATTTAAAGGACGGGGCACGCAACTGATACACTCTACTTTTTACCTCCCTCTGTCAGCAAATGAATAAGTACAAGTATGAGTAAGAATGGCAGGTAACAAAATATTATACACACTCTCTGGTTTATACTTCTTATATCTACTGAACTATACTTGTGCCCCGTACACGGCTATAGGCTCGCCATATACCACGGAAACTAAAAATATAACTGGAAAAATTTGCGTGTTTAAACATACCCCTTCGAATATAATATCGTCATTGCTTGTTATATCATAATTACACTTGTGACCTCATAAAAAAACCAGCAGATCTCTTGTTAGGGTTGCGTACACAAAAGGGGAAAACGAAGCCCTATTATATATTATCGTGTACTTAGAACTCATTGAATAGAATACCTACTATATAAATACTAACTACTAATACTATATAAAAATTAATATAATGTAAAAAACTATGTCACTTTTATTTGTTTTCGGATTGAGTTGCCCGGCTTATACCTTTAGGAATCAGTTAGCTTAATGTAAAAACTTTTCTCTGTGTCTGTACAATTTACAAAATTTGTCAACGGTAGACTAATTCAAAATCTGCATTATGCCAACTTGACGACATAATTGCTATGTAACTTTTACGAGAATATTGGTAATTGATCAATTACATCCGGATCGACAATCCGGTTAAAGTTAAACACAAGTTTTTCGGGGCAAGCAATGTGTATACTATTACATTTAAAACTCGTTCGTCAATTGACCTCCCTCTGACTGAAACTGTGGCGTCAGGCTTGCCCCGAAAAACTTGTGTTTAACTTTAACCGGATTGTCAATTACCAATATTCTCGTAAAAGTTACATAGCTGACAAGCGAAGATAAAATCGAAGTCATACACGATGAAATTATAATAATAAAGAAGAAATAGCTTCCGCAGTATCCGACTGCAGTATCCACACCGGAAAATCGATTTATTAAATATATCCGGAATCAAAATTTACAAAGATAAAACTGGTAAGTTTCAGTGTCATGTTGAATATAATACGATCGCATCCGAGATTTCGTTGTTATGTTCACGTACTTGCGAATTTTATGTTTCCTATCAATATGTAAAGAAAATAAATATGGACTGCTTTACAAATATAATAAATAAGTGAAATCAGAACGGAATAAAATTTAATTAAAAATATCATATCACTGATACCATCTGGTATCTCTTCACAGGATCGAACTGGAATATATAACAACACAAAACCGCGTATCGCACCGCGGACAGTGATGCATCAGATCGCAATAAATATTATATCTAAAATCTAAATGTAGTTGCTTCAGATGATGAGACGCTAAGAATATATCACAATGAATATGATTTCAAGGACTACCTAATGATTTATAGAAGGGTAGCGATTGCGAGAGATATGTGCAGTCGGCTGGAGTCCGGTAGCCTGTTTGACCGCACCGTGCCATATGACGGTTAAATATAATAAAATTAGAGGACAAAATTCGCCTATCATTGACTAGTCTCCATGGCCGAGCGGTTAAAGCGCGTAAAATTGGGTACGAGGGTCCGATTTCCGCTAGAGATGAAAATGTTGTGCTCTTCATTCGTCAATGTATTCAGGCGTGCAAATGTGTTATACTCAATGTTAATTTAAATATAGTTAAGTAACTTAAAATGTCATGTCAATATAATAATAGCATTATGAAAATGATTGATCCAATTTACATCACTTAGTGAAGTTATGTATTCTTTCATGTTGTAAAAACAATTGTCAGTTATCCAACCATCTCTTCAGCTCTAAAACATTACCATGTAGGATTTTAATATCTTCTGGTAAATTATTAGACGCCACTATGCAATTTATTTTATAATATATTTAAGTTGATATAGTAGGTTTTTTAACTATATGCACGTTTTTGCCTATAGGCATGATTTCATTTAGTTTTTGGAAATATTTAGGATGTGTTTTAACAATTTACTCGTACATACATGGCAGTGGCAGAATATTCATTGTTTAAATACGTAATGGTTTGCTACTGTCCAATTAACTTATCTACCTATCTATAGCTAAATGTATTCTATAGGAAATGAAATCAAAAACATCAACGAAGACGTACGTTTCGTACCACTTTCGATTCAATTTTCATGCTGTCAGATATCGTATCTAATCTCATAATTCAAATGGTTTTCACTCAATGCTACAAAAAAAAATGTGCACTTAAAATAGTGAGATGTGCAGACCTATTCATATCGATAAGTATTTATCAGATAGATTCACAAAAGGGTTTCAATGGTAAGTAATGATCATTAGAGCGTCGTAGATGCCTTGATTAAATTAACGATTTTGACTTTGATTAATTTAGCATTGACAGGTATTCATGGTAGGTACTTGAAATTGTCTCTACTAATACCGTACAATTTGTTAATTTCCATTATATTGTTTTCTGTTATTTTGCAGAAAACTTAAATCGACAAAAAAAAAAAATCGACATATAACCATCCACTAAGGCGTGATGGATTATTTTTAATGTATGTTTATACGAGAGCAAAGTATCGTGTAACTCATACTAAAGTAGAAATACATCTATTCGTATGAACAAATAGGTAACTAACTAGGTTTTCACAATCCGAATAGCAAAATATTACAATTGACGTTGCCTTGTGCAATTGAAATGAATGTTATCAATGAAAGCAAAAATAAGCAAAAGACCTAGTGACTCCTGGTTCCGTAAAAGTTAGGGCGGCCCTTAGCGTGGGACGTTACATTCGTGGACAATTAAGCGCCGTGAGGGCTGTATGCGTACCTAGGTAGTGGTCACATATTTAAGCCGTTTGGTGTGGAGACGTTGAATCTGTGGGGACCCAGAGCTCATCGTATTTTCCAAAACTCATAACAGCGCTTTGTCGATGCAACGCGGGAACAAAATTATGGCATCTATTTGGCTCAACTAATAAGCATTGCAATTCAACGAGACAATGCTGCCAGCATGCTGGGCACGCTGCCAACTGTAGTGGTCTGGAGCATTTGGATTGCCTACGAGTGTAAATACTTGTAGTTTATCTAAATGTTTTCAATGTTGTAGCTGTAGTGTTGTGTATAGTTCGTAGTAATTGGTTAATAAAGACATATTAAAGAATAAATAACTACTACTAGGTATAATTTTCATATACATCAATTTACTCAGTAAAAATTCTCGAGAATTGTAGATGAAGCGATATTATTGTCTATTAACTAAAATGGTTATGGAGTTGAACTTTATTTGAATACTTGAACATCAGAGAAAATTGACTTGGAATGGACTACATTTGATTGCTATAACCAATATTAAACCATATAGAGTATATTTACATTTCCATCCATTAATTCGTTCTCCAATCCCACTACCTCCGAATTCTTACACAATTCCACCGAAAACAATGCCCACTCTGGATTGCAAATGTTAAAATGTCCATCCATTAATTCGTTCTCCAATCCCACTACCTCCGAATTTTTACACAATTCCACCGAAAACAATGCCCACTTTGGATTTCAAATGTTAAAATGTCCATCCATTAATTCGTTCTCCAATCCCACTACCTCCGAATTCTTACACAATTCCACCGAAAACAATGCCCACTCTGGATTTCAAGTATTAAAATGAAATTCAACTCCTTTACCACTCTAGTTAGACAATGTTGTTGATCTAGAAATCTATAAATTGTAAATTACAAATGTATCCATCTGTTACCCTAGTTGACGTTTATGCTTTTCACGCCACGCTAACGTATTCGCTTACATGTGTATTCTCCGTGAAAGAACGTAAGTAGAGACTAAGTTAATTATACTTTATATTATGTGGATGACCTAGTTACAGAATGTACTTATACAATGAATGTACATTATAATTCTTGTTGTAGGTGATAAAACGGACCAGTCACAGTTTGGAAAGAAATAATTTGTAAGCAGAAAGAATCATATACTTACGTATATTATTATTTTCTTAATGCACATGAATGATGAACGAAATGAAAGATGTATTGTGTCTATTATGTATCTTTCGGAGAATGCAGGCGTTACTATGTTTGTCAAACAGTTGTCGGATATAACGGATATTAGAAGAACCCTATCCTGTAGGAGAAACAAATATCTATAAATGTTAGTCACCTTAAAGGCTCACTTTCAACAACAACAGTAATAATTTTATATTTATTTGCTTATTGGTACGTCATTAATATCCCGAAATTTTATAATCATGTCAATCGCTTTGGAATTTTTATGCAAATATACATGATACAGTCAAACTAAAAGCGTAACTTTTTAGCATTACACTTTTTTGTCCTTATTTTAGTCACATTGAATTGGTGGCAACCCTATTGCCATCTATTCGGCACAGTGCCAGAATCCGATGATCCTCTTTACCATCAAGGCTTTGAGAAAGTGTTGAAAATCCCTAGTGTCCAATTCGGGTATCGAAACCTCGACCGACTTAATCATATTCCAAAGCCTAACTTTTCGCCACTTGACCAACAAGGCTGTTTGTTTGAGAAAGTGTTTATACATTCTTCATAATGAATATTTTCTCTAGATTTAAAATAATATACTTTCTTTGGACATTTATGTATAATTCCTAACTGTATTAATAATCTGAGTTTATGATGTAAAGCTTGTACCCAATAAGTAGGTAATTAATGATTCGGTAGTGGCAAAGCAAGTAAAGACGTTCTCTAGTATAGTAAGGACGACAACGATGCTATCTGCCGCTACGGCTGTCTAGAAAGAACTCTTCCGGACGTTGAGCAAAGGGTGGCAATTTCCTCATTAGTCGTAAGTAAAGAAGGCTCTAGTTTATTTGTTGAAACTTGAAACAAATTACTATGTACATAACTTTTTGTACTACTTATAATATAGTTTGACTATCTATACAAGCCATTGTGATTTTCAATATCTCAATTAACTTTCTACAATATACTACTTCTCATGACAAGTTTACGTTTAAGTACTACGTCTCGTGTCAAGTGTGCGTGCAAAGATTTTAGCGTCCAATTAGGTGAGTTCAAGTAATAATTGTCGGGAGAAAAGTAATACGTTATTGGTTTTAAGACTTATGAATGCGTAAAGCAGTGCGTTTTTACTAAGTATGTGTAACTCAGTGCCTCTAAGTCAAATATATTTTCAGTTTATAAGGATAATAATAATTAAACTTCCTGCCCTTTGGTAAAAATGTTATTATATTACCTAATTAAACGCTAACTATAAGTACCTATAGATTGCTTGTGAATTTTAATAAGCTCAAGAAAAAAATGCATAAAAAGTTTTTTAGAAATAATGTAACAATAGTATTTTTTGTAGCAAAATGGGTTATATTATCGCTTTAGAACGATAACTTTTGAATAGACAATTTTAATTTGGCTTCTCTGGAAACCACTAACCCAGAAAACTAGAATAAGCAATTAAAACCTTTACCAAAGATCACGCTGTTAGCTTGCTCGTAAATAAACTTGAAAATTAAATATTATATTAGACTTACACTTCAAATCCAATTAGAAGCTCGTAATTGGACTCTTGTTTAAGCTTCACTTTCCAGGACACAACTGTCAGTGCCGACACTTGAATAAGAATTGATCAAGCTATTCATACAAGCCTAGTCATGGTGACAATGTTTTCAAATATATTTATTTATACAAAACGTGTGTCCATGTTAACACGATCTGACACCAACACCGTTGACTAGTCGACTACCGAGTGCAGAGTTGGGACTTGCGTACGAGTAGCGCGTTGAAGTCTTTTGTACGGGGCTTTTTCCAACACGCGCGCTGTATACATTATCCCGCTATCTTATCTCGAATCTTGTATCAGGCCGTTTTTTACAAACAAAATATATTTATTTTTGTTCTGTGGCAGTATTAACAAATACATATGGAACATGTATGTATATTTTTATAGGAATATCATTTATCACATTTCCAGTATATGTTGGATAAGGAATTCAATCTAAAGCAAGTAGTACAGTCATAAAGGTAAAAGTAGCACACTTTTAAAAAAACTTTTCACCGTTTTAAACAATTGGAACACGTAAAGGTATCGATTGGTAACGCATTACTGAATTATCACACTGAAACCAAAACATAACCCAAATACCAAGTGCTTAAAACCTACTTAGAAAGTTTAACTTACCGGGTTTGCTTTAGGACGAAATCCTGCGTTGTAAGTAGTTCACAAAACACATTTGTATGTAGGACAGGGTGAGTTAGGGTTGCGCCATGCACGTGTTGTCGATAATAGTGTTGGTTGGTAGCACGTAGCGCGAACGTGCGGTCGGAGTGGCGTTCGCGGCAAACTGGCGCGCCGCCGCGTCTGGACGCACCTGCCCGCGCCCCCCGCTCTTAGAGACAGGTGTAAAGCACTATCGATATCGATGAAACCACTAAGCACGGCCTGAAGCTTTCGATACACTGATTATCCAGCCTAATATGGTACTAGGTAAATGAAACCGCAAGATGAAAGCATTCGAAGCGTGTGCTGAAGCAACACTTAGGTGCATTATTTTTGTAGAGTAGGTTCAATCCTATGTGTTGTGTTGAGTTTACCCGTTTTATCCTAACAGCTTACATGCATTTTGAAGCGCTCGTAGCAAAGATTGCTTAGCAGTTCTTAATCAATCAATTAAGTTAAGCAACGTCCGCCGCGGTCAGGAGTTGGATGTGTGACCGCTTGTGACATTACTACTGAGCGCTTCCGTGCTTCCGAAGGCACGTTAAGCCGTCGGCCCCGATTGTTGTCTTAGGATGGCAATCGTTGAAGCATGGTGGTAGGGCATTGTGCGATAGCCCGCCTGGCTAGCTACCACCCTCAAGTAGAAAATTTGTCGCTAAGCACCTAACGGTGTGTTCCGGCAGCTGTCCTGAGAGCCAGTAATTCTAGGCTAGCCTGAACAACATCTTCGACCACATCATCACTTATCATCAGGTGAGATATTGGTCAATGGCTAGCCTAACACCTAATAAAAAAAATGCTTCATGCTTCAAGTTCGAAGGGAATCTGTGCTACAAGTGTATTTCATGTTGCTTGATATTTGTAGTATCAGATACAAATAAAATTTTCAAATATAAAACATTTCCCACTAACTTAATAGGTGTAAATAAATAAAAAAATTAAATTGAAGCAACACTAATCCATACTACCCACTAACACCATACTATTTTGTTTAAATTTTGCTTGGTTCTCGATTTCTTTTGTAACTCGATAGTGTATAATTAGCGTAACACGAGTAAATAAGGTATAGTATGTACGAACAATTAGAATATTATAGTTTATTACAGATCGTGCGTACTGTTTATTTTATTGCAATATAACGTAACATGGGAGAAAAATACACACATGTGGTACCTATTTTTTTTGTAAGATGTATGTAGTACATTTTGTAAGTCTTATAATATTAAAAAGTGCCATATACATCCTTGCCATAATTTGCATGCAAATTAATACAGAGGACAATGTGATACATAATACAAAAATTAAAATATACATGTCGATGTCATTTTATTATTATACATTAGTATGTACCTACTAATGTATAATTCTGTCTTTCTTTAGTGACCATACATACGAAGCCAAGTGAATAAATATTTAGGTAGGTAAAATCAAAGCAAGCCTACTATTAGATCGTATACCTACATCGATAGTCGATAGTAAAACATCGACCACTTACATCACTGAAACGTAGTCAACGTACACGGGCTGATCAAATTAATTACTGCCTCATCTCGAAGCAGCCACGCTCTCAATCAAAAAGCTTATTTTACGTCTCTTTCACATTGTATGGTTGCCCGTATGTCCGTCTCCTTTGTGGATGTGTAAAAAATGTTAGATTCTTCGACGGTAGCGCGTGCGGGATGTGAAAACTCCCCATTTCACCTGCACGTGAATGAAGTGAAGAGACCGATGACGATGCGCCCGCGCACCGCGGTTCCGATTGATGTGTGACCCATTGTAATTGGGATGTATTTACATGTAACATTTAGTTGGTTTTGGAGCTACCTGTGTAATCTCAAAACCAACACATAACATGAGCTTATGATTATGAACTTTGACTTTTGATTATGAACTTAACATGAGCTTATGATTATGAACATTGACTACCTTCGCACAGCAAAGCATCACGATACAGAGACTGTATAAAATTAGGGGCGATGCACCCTTCCTATGATTTGACAGTTTTGATCAGAGTAAATCTTTGTTTGAGCTAAAATATAAGTAAAAAATAACATAAGTACCTACATTAGATAGCTTCCGAAGTCCGAAGTGCCATCCAGTACTGCGATGTCTGCGATCCACAAGACGCCTGCCAAGTGTGGGAATTATGGTCAATCCCTTTATTCAACGGTGGACGTTATGTTTGATGTCTGTCTCCTAGTAGGTCCTTCCTTATTAGAACCCACGGATCTAGACTTGCTATATCTTGCTTCCTTAACTTTCATCGCTTTCTTCAAAGGCGCCTGTCTGGGGTGTAAAGGATGTCGTCAGAATATATATATATAGAGTGTCGTTATGTACTTTATCATTAAATAATTTATTGGTAATTACAAAAGTACACGTCAAGGCATACATTAATTTGTATTTTGTAAAGAATACTTTTATTATATTTTTATTAAAATAAACATTAAATAAAATAACTTTTTAGTTTGTACTTAATAATAACGCATAAAATAGGTAATAAATAATTTGAATATAAAATCCTACACTATCTAATTACTACAAGTAATGCTTTGTCAAGTGACATAAGAACTTGTTTTACATTCACAAAATTTTTCAAAGTTCTCTTGCTCGGCAAGCCAGCGTTTTAATCGCGGCTTGAAACAGCAGCAACATATTAGGCGATGTTATTATATTTTCAGGTAGTTTGTTATATGTGTTAGTCCAAACACATGCGAAATTTCAGTGGATTTCGTCAACGAGCGATTTACACCCACGAGTTTGGTCCTTATCGCAGTGGCTCTATACAATATATTTGCTGAACGTGGCAGTACAATGTAGAATATTTCAATATTAAAATTTGTAATTGACCTTCATAAGAGCGTCGTAGACGCCTAAATTGAATAAATGATTTTG
The DNA here is from genome assembly GCA_963890685.1 of Plagodis pulveraria. NCBI lineage: Eukaryota > Metazoa > Arthropoda > Insecta > Lepidoptera > Geometridae > Plagodis > Plagodis pulveraria. Next base: position 20,004,226 of record OY982956.1, on the reverse strand, counting down.
ACTTTGACTTACCACGGGTGCTGTAAGCGTACACGTCAGTGTGCTTTGTATAAGAGGCAAGGTTTCGCTTCACGTATACAGCAACTTGAAATATAACAACTGCAGGCAGCGTTAGTATACCTAACTTCTTAAAATATGGACGGGCCGAGTCAGTCTGTTGGATTTTGTCTGCATTCTTAATGCTCGCAGCCAGTCCGCAGCCCACCCCCAGAGCTCCGCGCCGTACTGCAGTGAGTGCACTGTTGCAAAATAGCAACTGCGTACCAACTCCGAGGGAACAACTCGGGCGAGTCTTCTCAGCGCGAAACATGCACTCCCAAGCTTGCTACATACTTTATTTATGTGCCTTTCCCATTGTAAGCCTCTATCAAGCTCAAATCTTAGGAAATTAGTAGATACCTCTTGCTTAATCTTAACTTTATTCATAAAAACTGCTAGATGTCTTGCTGGAGTACCTACTGTTGCAAAATAGCAACTGCGTTCCAACTCCGAGGGAACAACTCGGGCGAGTCTTCTCAGGGCTAAACATGCACTCTCAAGCTTGCTTTTTATGTGGTTTTCCCATTGTAAGCCTCTATCAAGCTCAAATCTTAGGAAAGTAGTAGATAGTTACCTCTTGCTTAATCTTAACTTTATTCATAAAAACTGCTAGAGGTCTGGTGCCCTGCTAGATAGAACTGAATGAACTGGGTTTTCATGAGGGTAATAGAAAGCCCTTTCACCTGAAACCACCCAGAGAGCAGTGAGGAGATGGTGTTTAGTTTCTGCTCCAGATGATTAAGTGAGGTCGCTGTGATCACTGAAGCTACGTCATCAGCGTACATAAATATATCAGCATCGCTGACAGCGACCGGCAGGTCGTTGACTAGCAACGAGAACAGAATGTTGGAGACAGATGATTATTGGGCTACTTCCATAGGGAAGCGCTGGTGCAGTTAGATCAGAACCGTTGACAACAGATAGCTGTTGTCCACGGTTCTGATCTAACTGCACCAGCGCACCCTACAACCACTTTCAATCTATCCCGAAATAGATCAGGTAACAAGGCAAGTGGCTTCCCGGTTATCCCGTAATGCTGCAATTTAGTTGTAAGGTGTTGTCAACAACGTCAAACGCCTTTGACAAATCACAGTATAGGATCACTACTTGCTGGTCTTTCTCGGGCAGCCAAAATACCACTACCTACTTCTCGGGTAACATAGTTGTAGAACTATCTATTCGGTATCCTAATTTACTCACGCTGTTCGTTCCTCAGTCTGTCTATCAAAGTCACACCACGTGCATTTCTTTAAGCTCTCGTCTCAACAGCATTTATTAGACTTTCATATTTCTTATTTCCCAGACTTCCATACCTGTACTTAACTCAGTTACATATTGACACAAACACTCATTACATTGCCAGACGTAACTTTTCAGACACTTTTTGTTTGGTTATGTCAGCATTCAGTCTCCTTTCATTAACATCCCTCATGGTTTCCAATACTAACTTACCTAATAGATACAATAAAATACAAAAACTTTTGCATAGTTCGAAGTTTACGCGTATGACGCATAGATGATTTCATACTACCTTTTGGATACCCCGTTACGACCATATCTTACTATACCTTCATCACCAGGTCTCTTCAACAAGTGCCAGCTGGATTGTCCACTGATGAACACAGCCTCCCCCATTAAGTAGTTTCCCCCCCAGTAAGTTTAAGATATTAGTCCCTCAGAAGGCACTGCTGCCCACCTTCTGGTATTTTACCTTTAGTCGCCTCTTACGACACCCGCAGGTAGCAATGACATTCTGGCCCGGCACCCTACGGGGCTTTTTTGTTGGTAATGCCTTTAAATCTAGGCTACCTTGTGCTAGCTCAGGATTTAAAGTCGACACTAGCACCAAACAACAACTTTGCTTGTTAACAAATAACTACTACTCGTATTTGTTTTGTTGTGATTTTATATAGTGTTCTGAAAGGTCTGTACTAACTATGGACATAGCTGCCTAAAACTTTTCTGCCAGAAACAGATCAGTCGGCCCTACTAGCCAGACATTGATGTTCAGATTTACAGTGTTTTGCTTTCTTATTCATTATTTTAACCGTTATAAAGCACGGTAGCTACAGTTGAAGAGTGAGAAACCTGATGATGCGTGCCTGGTCGAGGAATACTGTTTTCTGTACCTGACCCTTGATACAACCATCGAGCGAGATCAACTTGAGATGATCGTCGATCCCACATGACGAGGACTTTATGAAAGCCGAGGATAATATCAGACTTGCTTGGGCCACGAGTCAACCACCATGTGGTATGTTCACTCGAGGATTCAGGTATTCATAATAACAAATATTCCAACGCAACTAAAATATATTTTAAAAATAGTATGATCTTCATTTTTATTTCATATAATTAATAGTATAGTAATGTTTAATAATATTCTTGTGATTTCATTAGAATCAGAATACGCTATTATTTATGAAGCAATGATACTCCCCACCGTTTGGCCGCACGGTGGAAGATCAGTTAGCGAATGTTCGCCTAGCTGGCTACCACCCATAAATTTAAAATCTTTCACCAAGCACCTAACAGTGTGCCCCGACAGCAGCTCCTGACAGCTAGTAAGTAACTATAGGAAATTACAGGCAGATGAGTCTTAACTTTATGTCTCGTGGTGATGGGCGCAGTGCAGATCTGTTATAGGCAAAAATGCATATGTTATGGGCAGAAGTTATCGCTACGGGGTGTAAGACATTTGGTTTGCCAGTTAGTGGATGTCTTAATGAGGCAAAAACCTACACAAGTATCTATAGTACCACCAACTTAACTGTGCAGTTTTCGAGGGCGCTACTAGTCAAGGAAATCAACTACAAACTGTCACAATTTGAAGGAATGTTGTAGTTCTTTTTTATGCCGCCTGAACAGATAAGTTGGTGGGACTGTAACTCGGATGGGCAGCGTTCGGGAGATTACGCAACGCCTCGTGGAACATACCTCACACCAGTTTGTGTTGCTAGTTATATCCGGAACAAGAAAATTCCCCAAAGAACCAAAGTCAGCAAAAAAACAAAAAACTTTCAGAATTTACAAGTTGAAGTGGCAATGGGCAGGCTACATTGCTCGACGAACCGATAACCGATGGGGAAGAAATGTTCTCAAGTGATTAACACATTACACAGAAAAATGTAGTTGGTAGACCCGTCGCTAGATGGACTGAAGACATTGTAAGAGTCACAGGTTGCCAATGATTACAAATGGCTCATAGCCGTTCATTGTGGTGTTCTATGGGGGGAGGTCTAATTTTAGATCATACTTTGAGTCCAAGACTAAATAAGCTACAGAAGTGTTGGGCTTCCTAGGGGAGTTTAGGCGGTATTTCACACCAGGGCAGCTTCTAAACCTGTACCAAGCACAAGTCTGATCATGTAAGGAATACTGCGGCCACCTCTGGGACAGCTCAGCAACATGCCAGCTCAAAGCCTTGGACTCCATTAAAAGACGCGCAAACAACCGCATTGACTGCAATGCTTTGGTGAGGAGCAGCCTCCAAAGCCTCGTACAAACATTCAATATCGTCCCAAAGTTGCTGGTCTTTGAGTGTTTTAAAGGATACATCGTCGCTTACCATCCGATGAGACAGCAATCAAATGCAAGCATAAAAATAGGGCATTTGTTCAAATGTGGACATTTCCTGGCTTAGAAAATATAGTTTTGAATGCGAACTTATATCTATATTGAAATACCACTCATATACTATACTATATTACTATTATATGCTATACTATACAATATAAAATGATAGATCAATTGTTAGCAAAATTTAATAATTTGGCTTATTACATTTTGTCCTGTATGCATGATTTCAGTTTGATGTTTCAAACTGAAATCATGCATAAGAAAATACACATATTTTATTTAAACTGCTGACAATCACTATACTTGTATATTTGGTCTATGACCAATCAATGTTTACAGCTAATTAGAAAAATATTTTCTAGCTTGTCTATAACTTTACCTCAATGTTTACAGGTAATTAGAAAAATATATTCTAGCTTGTCTATAACTTTACTTCCATGTTTACAGCTGATTACAAAAATATTTTCCAGCTTGTTTTTAACTTTACTTCAATGTTTACAGCTAATTAGAAAAACATATTCTAGCTCCTCTATAACTTTACTTCAATGGTTAAACCTACTGAGAAACATTTATTCTTGCTTCTTTCTATGACTTTACTTAAAAGTTTACAACTAATTAACAAAATCTAGCTTCTGCCTATGAATGAACTTGAATGCTTACAGCAAATTAGAAAATTATATTCTAGCTTCAGTCTATGACTTTTCTTGAATAGAATTTGGTTATATTCCTTAAGAGGCCTTTTACATTATGCAGCCCTCTCACTCGCACTTTTAAAGATAATTTCAAATAGCAACAATAAGGTTTATATTTTATTAAATGTGGTCAATTATTATTTCGCTGCATGCAACTATAGATGTTCTCTACTAATTTTCATTTTGATATCTGTAATGGGGGATCCAAAACGCGTTATTTAGTTATTTTAAATTTCGGGCCTCTAATTCTAATTGGACTCAACATGTAACAAAGTAAAAATATGTTGAGAACATCTATAGTTGCATGCAGCGAAATAATGATTGACCACATTTAAAAAAATATAAACCATATTGTTGCTATTTGAAATTATCTTTAAAAGTGCGAGTGAGAGGACTGCATAATGTAAAAGGCCTCTTAACCATTTCTGAAAGCAATGATTTCATAAATGGCCTCATTAATGGCATGGAAATCAAAACCAGTTACTCTATAGTAACTGGTTTTGATTGAAAAATTAATAATAATGGAATTATAAAATATAATAATAATGGAACAGCTTAAAAAATTTAAATATTAGGTCCTTACATATGAAATTGGCGTTTTTCGTACTGGCCACTTTAATCACGAATTTCTCCTCTTTGGTAAGGAATTCCAAATTCAAATTTGTACAGCTATAGACTCATGTATTTGTGCTTCGATGATCGTCATTCATTTGTTTTTTTTCTTCTGTTTTTTTCTGTTTGCGTCACTCATTTTACAAAATGGAAAACCTTAAATATCGCATTATTTACGAGTACGAGTTCCGCCGTGGCACTAGTGCTGCGGAAACAACTCGAAGGGTGAATGATGTGTATGGCGGTCGTGTTGCAAAAGAAAACACAGTTCGTTTTTGGTTCCAACGTTTTCGTTCTGGAAATTTCGACCTGCAGAACAAGCCCCGTGGACGGCCTGAGACTCAAGTTGATAATGAAGAGTTGAAGGCTATTGTGGAAGCGGATCCATCGCAAACCACGTCCGAGTTAGCGGCAGGCTGCAATGTTAGTGATAAAACTGTTTTAATTCACTTGAAGCAAATTGGGAAGATTAAAAAGCTTGAAAGGTGGGTACCTCACGAATTGACTGAAACAAACCGGCAAACGCGCGTCGACTGCTGCGTTACATTACTAAACCGGCACAATAATGAAGGTATTTTAAACCGAATCATTACCTGTGATGAAAAATGGGTTCTTTACGATAATCGGAAGCGCTCAGCGCAATGGTTAGATCCTGGCCAGCCAGCCAAATCCTGCCCCAAGCGAAAATTAACCCCAAAAAAGTTACTTGTAAGCGTTTGGTGGACTAGTGCCGGTATTGTTCATTACAGTTTTTTCAAATCTGGCCAGACTATTACGGCTGATGTCTATTGTCAGGAATTGCAAACCATGATGGAAAAGCTAGCGGCTAAACAACCTAGGCTGGTCAATCGCTCCACGCCACTGCTGCTTCACGACAACGCTAGACCACACACTGCGCTACAGACGGCTACTAAATTAGAAGAGCTTCAATTGGAAAGTCTAAGACATCCTCCGTACTCCCCGGACCTTGCTCCAACAGATTACCATTTTTTTCGAAATTTGGATAACTTCTTGCAAGGGAAAAAATTCAACTCCGATGGGGCAGTCCAAATCGCCTTCAAAGATTTTATTGATTCTCGTCCGACTGGTTTTTTTAGTAAAGGGATCAATGAACTACCTATGAGATGGCAAAAGTGCATAGAAAATAATGGTTCATACTTTGATTAATTAAATATATTATATTAAAAAATATTCGACTTTTTGTTCCTCCCATACAAAACGCCAATTTCATATGTAAGGACCTAATATAATTCACATTGATCCATTGATGTAAGAGATAAGAACAAACTCACCAGCAAACAAATACACAAAAAATCATCTATCTACCTATGACTGTTAACTATTTAAAACATTATATTCATAGATTCTACTAGTAACAACATGTTTAAGGTAAATAATACTTATACTACATGAAAAAGATTGCTTAAAAATTACCCTTTATATGTTTATGACATATATGTGAAATATTAGTGATTCTTCAAGAATTTTCAGTCTCCTTGTATCTGAAAATATAATGAAAAAAGGATCAGTTAGATTACATTGTACTTAAAGAAAATCATAGGCATTGATAAAAAGTTACACAGAAAATGTAACCCTCCCATTTCACCCTTTTATGCTATTGCAAAAACCCTTTCTTGGTGGATACCTACACTTTACAATAAAAATACAACCTCCAAGAAGCATTGCTTTGATATCAGTAAGTCAGTCAGGAATTTTTACACAACTGCGCAAAAAAGGAGTGTTATGTTTTCAGGGTTCATGTATGTATGTTTGTAAGTTTCTTTATTCCACCATAACTTCTAAACAGCTTAACCAATTTTAACGTATGAAATGTCGTTAGATTTGTATTGATTAGGGCAAGTGACACTGGAAATATTTAAAAAAAACCGGCTGATTTCAGATGCCCTATTTTGAGATATAATATTTTTCTACTTCCAAACTCATCAAATAGGTTATCAAAATGAAGAGCTTGCATAAATATTCTTAATAACTTGCAGTTTTAATTTCAATGGAACAATAAAACGTTATTAACTAAAATAAATGATTACCAGTCAGGTTTTTTACTTTTTAAATTGATTTATACTTTTATCTAGGTATACAGATTATCTTTGGATATTTTTAGATAGTTTAAGAATATTTGTGTAAAAATAATTTCATTATAGGTTATGGTTATGTTTTTTTAATATATAGATTTGGTTTCTGTGTTATTTGCAATAAATGATTTGCTCAATGTTATTATGATATCCAAAAAATTTGTTATGCTTGTGCAAGAAATCATAGCAAATATTTATAAATGCTTTGATTTCCGTTTATTTTTTCAGATGTCCGTTTTCTCTGTTTTTGTGATGCATATATGATTTGCTTTTCATTATTTTGTTTCGCAATTTATGATTGTAAATTAAACAATTTTTTTCAGGGCTGACATATTTTTATGTTTTCTTTCTTACATATAATGTTGGCTGCAAATAACAGATATTTTATTAGCACATCAATTCAACATTCCAGTCATTCTTCTAGTATGTTGGATTGCTTAAATGTAATTCTTACCACAGAGACATTTTAAAATTCAGACATTGTGAAGTTACATCATTTTTGCTTTAATAAGTAGTTCTGGACCTATTGACATTTCGACATTTGTATGGAGAAGTGACAAGCTAGTTCAACCTATAATGGCACTTTTTAAACTTTTACAAATCACATGTAGTTTACAGAGAATATTGGGTCTGTCAATGAAAAGACGCAATAATCTCTTTGAACATAAAGCAGAAGACGATAGAATTGGATAAAAAATGTGAGCACTCCATAGAGCACTACCCAAACATAGGAAAAAGTGATCACCAAGTACTTTATGCAACAATACAAATACCATCACAAAATACACACAAGATTATAGAGCAAACTCCAAGAAGAAATTATTATCATGCTAATTACGACTTGCTATTATCAGACTTAGAGGAGACAGACTTATCAGCTGATTCAACCACATCTGTTACTGAAGCGTGGAATGTGTTTAAAACCAATACACATAGTCTGATTGAGACTTACATTCCCTTCCAGCGAAAATTTCGGAATCATAATAATAACAAAAAACGGATTACCCCAGAAATAATAAAAATGTCACAGGAAAAAGCTTTGTTATGGAAATCATATCGTTTAGAAAACACTGCAACCAATTATGAAATACAGGAAAGTAAACAATAAACTTATTACAGAGGTGAGAAAGTCAAGAATCAAATTTGAAATAAATATTGTAAACAGTGGGCACAAATCATTCTATAGTTACTTGCGGCAGCAACTTGCGTCAAATATGTCAGTGCCTCCTTCCTTAAAAGATGATTTGACCAACTCAATATGCCACGAACATGAAAAGGTTGCTGACATATTTGCCAAGCAATTTGAGCAGTCATACGTAAGAGAGCCACTACATATACCTATCCCAAAAATTAAATCGCCAAGGATTGATGACTGTCTAGACTATGTATCGTTTTCACCAGATCAAGTAAATAAATCTCTTCAAACATTTAAAGATGACTCAGCCATGGGACCAGACGGCATACCGGCTATTCTACTAAAGAGATGCAGTACAGTGATGAGCAAACAACTAGCTTTTATTATGACACTCTCTATGGATCAGGCGAAACTTCCAACAGATTGGAAAGAGGCCATAGTAACGCCTATCTACAAAAAAGGAAGTAAACAGATTGCAGCAAACTATCGCCCAATAAGTCTAAAAAGCATTATTTGCAAAACAATGGAAAAAATAATTGCCGACAAACTGAGATTGTTCTTGACAAAGAATAAAGTCATAATTGACGAACAACATGGTTTTGTCCAGGGGCGGTCAACTGTGACCAATCTACTTTCGTGCAATGGATAGAGGACTTCCTATCATTCAGAACTTTTAAAGTTCGAGTGGGGGAGGCATTTTCAAGCCCACATAAGGTCCTTAGTGGTGTACCCAAAGGATCAGTTCTCGCACCGATTCTTTTTGGATTATTTCTGACAGATCTGAAGGACTGTGTACAGTCTCAACTATCACTTTTTGCAGATGATACCAAAATTATGGGAAATCTACTGGTAGTTCACAATATCATCCAGGAAGACCTTGACAGCATTTACCAGTGGACCCAAGACTGGTTAATAACACTAAATGAGACCAAATGCACAGTCCTACATATGGGCATCAATAATCCTAAGGCAAAATATCATATTAATAATAATCCAATAGAAGTTGTGGAATGCCAAAAAGATCTAGGAGTATATATCACATCAAATCTGAAATGGGAATGTGTCTCCCATTTCATAAGTATGACAAAAAAAGCCAACTCAATTCTGTACACAATACGAAAAACTTTTATGCACATTGACAAAACTCTATTTTTGAAGATTTATACAACATATATACGACCACTACTGGAATATGCATTCCAAATTTGGAGTCCATACTTTAAAAAAGATATTGATCTTCTTGAAAGAGTACAGCGTAAAGCAACCAGAATGGTTCTATCATTGAAGAATGTGCCATATGAACTTCGTCGCAAGAAACTGGGCTTGACCACTTTAGAACAGCGAAGACAACAAGGAGACCTAATTGAAACATATAAAATCTTGAATGGATATTATAATGTCCCAAACATGACACACATCTACACAAAGAATGACAACAATAGGACGAGAGGACACTCTCTGAAGCTGCAAATTTTGAAGTGCAACAGCAAACCAAAAAAACACATTTTGCCAAACCGTGTAGTCAATGAATGGAACAGACTGCCAGAAACCGTTATTAGTGCCCCTTCAGTGAACTGTTTTAAAAATAGACTAGACAAACATTTAGAACTATAAAATTAATGTGCACTGTTTTGTTTTCCATATACACGCATCAGCTTTAAGCTGCTTAGTGTATCACAATAATAATAATAACAATAACTCACTTGCAGCTAGTACATGTATAGAAGACAGTCTGTCCTTCATCAGCTGACCGCAACTGAAGTGTAGCATATGACATTCTGTCATTACTGCATTTTGGGCATTTTCTTTCTACAATTGGACCTTCTGGACCATCAGTGTTTATAATCTTCTCATTGGTTATCGTTGACACAGTGTTGAAGTGGATTGTGTAGTCAAATTTTAAAGTGCTGAAATCTGGAAATATTTTTGTGTTTATAAAGTTCAGAACAATACTTTTTGAGAAATAAATCAACATTATTTTTATTGTACCCATATTTAGTTTTGCATTTTGCACTTTGTTATGTGTATTGAATAGTGGGAATTACATGCATAGACAGCTAATGTATGTTTCCAAATGGAGCAGGAGCTATAAGGGTACAGTGTTGCATATACCGTTTCGGATTTTTAGCCATTAAGTATAGATCATTGTTTGTTTTTAAAATGGCAGTGACCAAACTAACAATGAACTAACTGTGCTTCATAATTCATAAGGTATCCTCTACTAGCTGCATGATTATTAAGTTTTTCAGAGGTAGAACTCTTTGTGCAGATCAGCTGACTTGTGACGAACTGTGTCGGTTATCAACAGCTTAACACCAGGTGGGCATTGTACTTGTTCCATCAAGTTAGCATAAAAAATAAAAAAATCTAGATTAAATAACACAACAGAAAACAATCATACCAGCATACCTAGCTACCACATAAATTGACATGAATTATACATTTTAGAACAATACTGAGGTTATGACATGCCCTATGCTTAGAAATGTTTCGTTTACTAGGAATTTTATAAATATAATGAAAACTGGCGGTCCTTACTTTCAGCTTCATAATACGCTTTGCAGGCATAGCACTTTACAGCACCAAATTCCTGGAGCAGTGGGAGTATGGAACCACAAGGCGCGCAAAAAGCTGTGCTGCTAGTAAAATTTTTAGAGCCCTCCATTCTATACAATCTTGATATTTCTATTTTGAAGTTCCTGCTAGACTAAGTAGTATTTATCATAAAGTAACTGATAAGTGTTAATTTACTGAAAGTATTTAATTATTTGCTATATATTATTTTTTTATTTTTTTCTTTTTTCCTCTAAATTGTGAGGAATTGGCGTCGCACATTGTGCATTTGCCAGAGTCATGTTTTTATTTTTTCAATTTAAAACGGGGAAACTGATCGGTATTTATAAACAAGGATTAGATACGGATAAAAGGATAGGGTCAGGAGAGTTAAGGAATAAAATTGAGACAATTATGCTACATAATCATTACAAAAAAGCATACAATATATACATTTTTACAACTTAATGTCATTAACTTCAATAAATGAAGCAATGACTTTATATATAGAAATAGAATTAGAAGATAATAAACATAGTATATTAGTGGGAAGAGGTATATTAAATTCTATCAGACTTTGGTATAAGAAAGAGTAATCGTATCGTGGGCAGTTTAGGAAGATGTGATTAGCATCACCCACATCCTGCCCACATTCACAAATATTCGAATCTTTTACACGAATACGAGCAAGGTGTGCTGGACTGCACATGTGTCCTAATCTCATTCTTATAAGCACGGATGTAGCTCTCTTATTTAGTTTAGCAATGTAAAACCAGGGTTTTACTGGAATGTTGGGTTGAATGCAGTAGTAATACTTGCCCTTCAATCTAGCACCGTTTTTCCATACTTCACTCCAAGATTTTTGAAGATAAAGCTTGGAAAGAGCGGCAATGTCTTCACTATAATTTTTGTAAGGATACAAGTCACCACATTGTACGGCGCTATTAGCGAGTTCGTCGGCTTTTTCGTTACCGATTATACCGCTGTGACTGGGAATCCAAGCAAAAGAAACAGAGAGGCCCTTATTCACACATTTCAAAAGCATTTCTCGACAAGCTACAATAATCGGGGAGTATGCATTTCTTTTAAAAGGAAATCTTTCAAGTGCCTGTATTGCACTTTTTGAGTCAGAAAATATAACCGATTTAGAAAGTTTCATTAAATTAATGTATTCTAAAGCTTTATAAATACCAAAACATTCAGCTGTAAAAATTGAAGTTTGGGGAGGAAATTTTACTTTCTGGACAATTTTGTATTGCTTATGAAATAATCCCACACCAACACAGTCGTTGTTAGAATGTTTGGAGGCATCACAATAAATTTGATGCCATCCCTGCCAATTATCATCAACTACTGAATTAAAAAAAATATTTGCCAACAAATCACCTTTATGGATCCCTAAATCAAGGTGAACGGTTGGTGAAATAATTAATGCTTGGTAGTCAGATTCAAAAAGGGACAGATTACGAGAACAGTGTGTTTGTGCATTTATTGTTTTATAATTATTGTGGGCTTGGATTAAACACGGTAGAGATTTATGTTTCCAATAAGGAGAAGAATCGATTTGCTCTATAAGGAGAAGAAGTTTTGACAAAAGAGTGTGTTCAGAAAACTGCAACATTTTACTAAAGAATCTATCGGCCAAATATTGTCTTCGTAGGTAAAGTGGAGGATCAACACATTCGACTTGTAATGCGTTTATCGGGCTGTTTTTCATTGCTCCAGTTATTATCCGAAGGGCTTTCGTCTGGATAGCATCCAATTTCTTCATTCCAGCTAGGCTACATGGTTCCAACAAGAAGGTTCCATAATCAAGAACACTTCTTATCAAGGCATTGTAGACCAACTTCAAAGAAAAGGGATGTGCACCCCACCAAACGCCCGAGAGACTTCTAAGGATATTAAGCGAGCGCTCACACTTTGCAGCAATATGGGTACAATGTGACAAACCGGAAAGTTTAGCATCAAATATGACACCCAAAAATTTTGTTTCTGTTTTAATAGGAATTAATTCCCGATTGTAGTATAGCGTAATAGGTGGAGGCATACGGTTTCTAGTGAACAACAGTGCACAACTCTTAGACACTGAAAGTTCCAAATCGTTCTTGTCTAACCAAATTTTCAGCAATGTTAAGGAGTTTGATAAGTGAGAAGAAGCTGCATTGACGTATTTACTAGAACAGTATAAAACAACATCATCAGCATACTGCAAAATATTGCACGATCCATTTAATGAGCCTTCTAGATCGTGTGAATAGATATTATACAGAATTGGACTTAGAACGGAGCCTTGGGGCAGTCCCTTCCAGATTATTCTACTGTGCGATTCTATTTTGATTATACGTCCAGACAATAATTTTATGATAAAATTTGTAAGGTGTATTGGAAAAGATAATATTTCCAGCTTTCTTTTTAATAATTTTATGCTGACATTATCATAGGCGGATTTAATATCCAGGAAAACGGCTACAACTGATTCATTTTTAGAAAACGCCAATCGTATATCTGACATAAGTATGCCGATATTGTCGTATGTACTTTTTCCTTTTCGGAATCCGAATTGTGACTTTGAAAGCAAATTTTTACTTTCTATAAACCATTCTAATCTATTTTTAACTAAGTGTTCGGCAAGTTTAGCGATAACCGGCGATAACGCTATGGGACGGTAAGATGAAGGTTCAGAAGGATTTTTATTTGGCTTTAAAATTGGCAACACTATCTGTGATTTCCATGTCAATGGTATGTCAGTGTCGCTTGTCATAATTATTGAATTTATCAGTTGTAAATAATAATCTAATGTACTATCTCCAAGATTTGAAAAAAAGGAATATGGAATGCCATCTTCGCCCGGAGCTGAATCCCGAACGCTAGAAAGCACACCTTTGAGTTCATCAATAGTAAAAGGAGAATAAAGGAAGTCATTATCATTGCGGAATGGCGATTGTAAAGGTTGGAACAATTCTTGTTCCGGTACAAATGGAGGCGCTAAATGGTTGAGGAATTCTTCAGACATGGATGGTGGAATTGTGCTAAAGGTGGAATCGGAGACACCTAGCCGGAAACGTTTAATTTTGGTCCACATCACTGAAGGAGGCGTTTTAGGCGAAATAGAAGTGCAGTTTTGTCTCCAACCTAGAAACTTTTTTTCTCTTAAAAATGTTTTTGTGTTAGCAATTATGTCTATTAAAATATTGAAATTTTCGTCAGTCATATTTGTATTGTATTCTATCTCTGCTTCTTTCCTTTTTTTTACTGCCTCAGTACATTCACTGTCCCACCATGGAAGAGATGGTAATCTACCAGTAGAAGCATTCTTAAGGGGAAAAGAAGCATCAGCTGCTTCTGTAATCAATTGACATAGAGCTGTACTACATTCCTGTTTACAATTATTAGCTATGTCAGGTAAACGTTGACATTTATCCTCAGTATATTCTTTGAATATTGGCCAGTTATCTTTTATTAATCTATATTTCATTCGTGGTTTAGGTGGAATAGTTTTAACTTTGTTACCGGGGAAACATATAATTATGGGATAGTGGTCACTGCCAAAAGTAGATGAAAGAGTTTTCCATGATAGTGCAGAGGCTAAAGTTGGAGAGGTAATAGAAAGATCTACAGCACTAAGGTTTTCATGTGGTTTTGTGCGTCTAGTTGGAATACCAGTATTTAGTAAACAAAGACTGTGTTGGTCCAATAAATCTATCAGTTCTCCACTGTAACGTCCTGAGATTGAACTACCCCATGATCTATGATGGCAATTAAAATCACCTAATAGAAGAAGTGGTTTTGGCAGAGAATGTAATATATGGTTAAGTTCTTGTAGAATTGAGGAAGATAGATAAGGAATATAAATAGATACAAAGCATATATTAATTACAACAGCTGCTACTATAAAAAAATCATTATGATCAGGAAGAGGAATATGGTTTATAACTAAATTGTTCTTGACGAGCAGAGCTGCTCCGTCATGCCCGTCATTTCTGTCTTGGCGAAGACAGGTGTAACCTCTGATTTTGAAAGGAGAGTTTGGCTTTAACCATGTCTCTCCCAAAGCAATAACAGATGGTTCATATTTATTGATTAGGTTAATTAATTCTGATTTTTTGTCAATCACACTTCGGCAGTTCCACTGCAGCACCACATGAGGGTATTGCAGTGGAACTGCCAAAGAATGATTACAATTGTTCATCATTTGATGGTGTATATCCATTATGGATATTCATTATATTTTTGAGAAGGTCTAATATAGGGGCAGCGTGGTTCGGTTTTAAAAGGTTGGACTGAGAAAGGGTGCTTATTAACATGATAATGATTTCAGTTAAAGTTTGATTATTATTAATAGTATTGGATGAAATAGCACATCCATTTGGTGGAGCCGGCATATCATACTCTTTTATAATTTCTTGGTGAGTAGCACGATCATATCCTACAGAAGGCTGACGTGCCTGCCGTGGTTTCGATGCTACAGATTTTTTATAGGAGGTGGTGGATGATGATGAAAATTTGGTGGATGAAATTTTTCTTTCTGTAGGAATTGATTGGTTTGTGGACAGAATTTCTGCATAAGATTTTGAGACAGGTGGATAATATTTAGAGGCTTCAGAGTATGATATGCAGGATTCAGCCATGGATTGCTTAATTTTTCTCTGTCTGTCATGCTCTGGGCAACTCTTGCTGGTAGCAAAGTGAGAACCAGAACAGAGACAGCAGGATGCACCTTGTTCTACTATATTGCAACTATCAGCTGTGTGTGCCTGGCCACACTTGTAACAACGAGGTTTAGACCTACATTGTACTTTGGTATGTCCAAAGCGACAGCAGCTATAGCATTGAATTGTTGGATAAGTATAAAGCTCAACTGGTAATGCATTATAACAGATGTATATTCTCTTTGGTAATACCTGACCATCAAAAGTAACTACCACGGTCTGTGATGGTTTCCATGTTGGTGTTCCTGCTACAGTAGTTTTGTAATTTAACCTTCGAATTTTCAAGATCTTTCCACAACCTAAAGGAACAGTAGTATTCTCCATCACCTCTTCAGGGGTCCACTCAGCTGGGACTCCTCTGACAAGGCCCATGCGCGTTAAATTGAATGTAGGAACAAATGCTTTTAGTTTATTCTTAATTAAACTGTCATGCACTAAAAATGCGTTAGCATTTTCGAAGTGTGTGAATGCTAGGGAAATTCTGTTTCGACCGATCCGTTTGAGACTGCCATTTACAATGTTGTTGAAACATTGCTTTTGCAAAAATTTACCGAAGGCAATAGGGTGTAAAGAAGTGTTGTCGTCTGGATTTGTCTGTTCTCTTTGAACATGTACAATAAAGGGAGCTACATCCGTGGGTTCATACAAAGTCCTACCAATGGGTGGACGACGAGGATGGGTGTCAGTTGTCTTGGCAATTAAGGTTTCATTATTAGGCAGTGTTAATTTAGGTTTAGGCATTATGGAATCTGGTTTCATAATTTCATTTACGACCGTTGTTTTTTCAGGGATTATTTCGACATGATCGCAAACGCAATCAATTTCTTTGGGTTCAGAATTAGAATTACGTTTACGTCTACGTTTATTGCAATGCCTGCACACCTTGCTTGGACGGCTTCTTTTCAAATTTTTAGCAGAAACCCATGAACCATCGGTTTCCATGCCAGATTCATTGGAAGCTACAGTAATAAATGACGCAGCCGGAGGAACTGAGCCCCCTGGGTCAGGGGGCTCCTCCATTCCGAAAATTACACAAAATGGACTTACCTACAGATTATGTACACTAAAAAATAAACTATACAAACAATTAATAAAATATATGTACAAATACTACTCTACTGACCACTATTTACAATTAAAATTTAATTTAAAAAATATGCAAAATTTTACGCTCCCGCCAAGTTGAACGTTTCCCGCGCTTTTTCCTATATATTATTGCTACTCAACTCAACGTTGTTATGTTAGGGCGTATTCCACTTGACACCATTTCGTTATTTTCGATAATTTTGATCACATATTGTGTCTATGGTTCATATTAAATGTAGAGCAATAGCCGCAAAATAATCGAAAATAACGAAATTGGCGTCAAGTGGATTACGGCCTTACAAGAAATATTAGAGTTGCCCTAACTCAACCTCAAGGTTGAGTCAACCCTAATATTTCTTGTATACTGGACACCATTTCGTTATTTTCGATAATTTTGACCTAATTTTGCGTCTATTGCTCTACATTTAATATGAACCATAGACACAATATGTGATCAAAATTATCGAAAATAACGACATGGTGTCCAGTGGAATATTTCAGGAGAATATTTAAAAAACCGGCCGGATATTTGAGTTTTGTACTAAATGCTTACAAAAAAGAAAGCATGATATTCACAGTTCCGATAAACGATCCGTAGGCAAACTTAAAACTCCAAGGATCGTGACGATCCGGTTGTTTCATAACCTCAAATATCGATTTTTGGCGGGGAACATGGGTTTAAATAGATGTTTAATGACTTTATAATGTTTAAAAATCAATAACTACCGTTACCTGCAAAATACAAAAGAGTGCCTATAATTCTATGACGAAGAACTGTCAAGGTCATGTCAGTTAATGATGCAACCTTCGACCGATTTTGATAGTTAAAAAGTTGCAATGCAACCTTCAAAGATTCGGAACGATCAAGAGTAACAACCGAACGCTCTACTCGAAGGTTGTGAACAAGACGTATGAGTGAAAAGTTGGGAGCCGTTCCAATGCTCAGAGTGTAGTTGTTCGGTTGTTTTAACTAACTCCAAGGTTCGGAACGACTCGGTTGTTTTATAACTCAAATATCGCTTTTTGGCGGGGAAACAGAAAAATATTTAGACTTTTTATGATGTTTGAAAAGCAGTAACTACCTTTACCTACAAAATACAAAAGAGTGCCTATAATTTTCTCATCCAGAAATGTCAAGGTCATGTCAGTTAAAGATGCAACCTTTTAACGACCGATTTTGATAGTTAAAAAGTTGCGCTCTACTCGAAGGTTGTGAACGACACGTAAGAGTGAAAAGTTGCACCCATGTGCGCTCTTACCAAGGTTCTGAACGGGCCTCTGCGCATTTCATTGTAGTTATTGGCCACAGTTATTTTCACCATGAAGCTGTAGATAAAGCTTTACCTACAGCTTCATGATTTTCACTCAGTAGTTTTACCATAGAATAAATAAACCTGTGCGTTATTCATTATAATGTTACCATACTTAAGAGCTGGAAATGATACTCAGGGCATGCAACTGGCTTGGAACTTGCTAAGCGATTTATATATATGTTAATCGTTTATCTCTGATAAGTGCTGTCAGATATTCTAATAAAACTTTGAGTCAGTGTTCTTGTGTTGTGTGGTGAGTGTGGTTTGGTTGTAATTTTTGTTTTATTACTGAAATTCTCCTTACCTATTTACATATAAAAGCTAATATAAATTAATTGTTTTAGATATCACCCGTCATGTCCGACCCTATATCAAACGTAAGTCTAGTATGATACAAAATGGCGTAACGAAAGTCTCAAAATATTGCATTGTATTTACTAGCGGCTCTCGGAGCTGTTAACCTTGCAAGTTATTTCCTTGCATAGCTTACACTTGAATAAAGGTCAACTGCGAACGCTGAATAGGTCACAAAAACTAAAATTCATATAAATTTTCGTAAAACTGATAACATTAATTTGATGTGACATGTAATTTGCGTTTCTTCATTCAGATAGAAAACAACCTTCGAGAGTGGGCTGCATAAAACTTCAGTACTTCAGGCTGGCGGGAATGAACAATCTTATTTTCAGAGAGTGGGCCTTCTGTATTTATTTGTTATTGCTTCTGGGAGAACTTCGTTACGACAAAACTATATTATTATTTTATCTACTATTTCGTTGTTTAAGTAATTTAATTTGAAATTAATATTCTGTGAGCCTACTAGGATAACAGGCACTTGAGCTACATATAGGTAGCTAGACAATATATATACTCAAACTGTAAGCTTAAAGAAAAGTCAGTAATGAAGGGTGTTCATAATCATGACGGCATGCTATAAAATTTGATGAAGTCAGAGAAACAGAGAGGCATGAAATTTAACATAGGCCGTTAAAAACTAGTAGTCTAGAAATACTAAGTAGTACTCAGTACTGCAAAACACCGGCATTTTCTGACTGATACACGAATACCTTCTAAAATATAAAGATATTCAAAACTTTAAACATAAGGAGTACTGATGACAGTGATGATATAGAAGAGTCTATAATTTGCATTATTGCATCCTATTTAGTATCACTGTTCAATATTTGTGTCGATAGAGGAAACTTCACCGACTTAATGAAACAAATTAAAATCACTCGAATTTTGAAGTTGGGGGCTACATCTGACACTTGCAGCTACATACCTATTTCGATCGCATGTTGTGAGTAAAGTATTGGACAAAAACATGCTCATAACAACTTCTATCCCATTTTAATGAGCAGATTATTTTGAATGAGAATCAGTTTGGTTTTACAAAGAGAAAATCCATAACATTTTCATTTTATATATGAATGATATTCACACAACATGTCACGCGAAGACAGACCTGATCTGCTACGCAGATGACACTGTGGCGCTCTTCTACGGCAGAACCTGGAAATCAGCATTTCAAAACGCAGAAACCGGCATGGCATGTATCAAACACTGGCTGGATTCAAATCTCTTAACTTTAAATCTAAGTAAAACTAAATACCTTTGTTTTCACAAGACTATAATATCTGAACCTGACTCCCGATTATGTCTTAAAATTCATTCAGCATGCAGTATGCCCTCCTGTAAATGGGAGGTGATCTCCCGGTCCCCCTCAATTAAATACTTAGGAGTCATAGTGGACGAACGTTTGTCATTTAGAGAACACATATCCACGCTAGGTAAAAGAACTCGCAAGCTTATTCATATCATGAGATCTCTTCGAAATGCCGCTAGTGAGCGTGTTCTTCGACTAGTTTACGTGTCTCTCTGTGAATCAGTTCTGTCCTACTGCATAACAGTCTGGGGGGGCGCCGGGAGCACTACTATGATAGAAGTGGAAAGAGCGCAGCGTGCAGTGCTCAAAGTCATGCTCAAACTGCCCTACCGTCATCCAACTACAGATTTGTACAAAAAAGTAGGAGTGCCAACTGTGCGCCAATTGTACATACAGAGAGTCACCCTCGCAGTCCACCATAAATACCCCTACCTAGTAAGCACCAGTTCACCAAAGAGACGACCTCCACGTGCCACACAACCTCGCGTTAAAACTACCTTTGCACAACGTCTCCCAGAATTCAGATTCCCTTACATTTATAACAAAATTGATAAAACTTACAAAATTCGAAACAAACGATTAAAAGAATGTAAAGCTATAGTAACTAAATACTTATGCACACTCACACATGACGATACAGAGAATTTGCTGAAATTTGACAATTAGCATCTATCACCAATGCTTTTGGGTACTTGTATAGAAATACATTCTCACACACACCCCATACAAAACACACTGATGAATATATTTTACCTTATACTCACTGTTATGGACCACACCTTAAACACACGTTTCACATACATACTACTCATATGCATACTTATAAATCTATTACACTCATTCGCACCATACATTCTCTCATACACCAAACACGATTACACACACGCTGTTCCAATCCTCTCTCGATCATTCAATAATTCGATTATATTTCTCAAAGCAATCTCGCTTAATGTTTTTACCGCACCATAAATATTTAAACACTATTTAACGCAACCATCGCGGGTCCTGCGATACAGGTTCGCCTAGTGCAGGACTCTCAAGCACTCTGTTAACCTTCCTAAATAAGTATTTTTTAAGACTTTTGTTACACTTTGTTTACTTTATTTATTAAGGTTAAGTATGTATTATTTTTGGTAATAAAAACTATTTCTATTTCTATTTCTATAACAGATATAGGTGTTCAATTGATGTCACATATACTTGTAGCCTGGGAGAGGTCACGTGATGCCGTTGGCATATTTGTGATCTTTCCAAGGCATTCGGCTGAGTAGAGCATCACACTCTGTTTGGTGAATTTTTCACACTGGTATTCCTGGAAAAGTTTTGAATCTGATAGAGTTATACTTTGCAGACATGCAATGTATAGTTTGGTATTACCATCTTGATTAATATTTAGGCAATTTACTAGTTTTTGTGTCAATATCAACTAATGATAATCGCACTCAGAGCCCCAAGACACAAGCTCTCGTCTAGTTTGGATCTAAAAAAAATATTTCTGTAAAATCAGATAAAGTAAGCTCGTACAGAAAATTGTAAAACTAACGTGACTTTTTTAAATATAAAATATGATTATTATTATTATAAAGGGTTTTTCAATAGGGACACGCGAGCTTTGACAGTGCATAGTGGCCATCTTGGTAAAGGGATAGCTGTCAAATTTGGCATGAACACATATTAAGTCATGACATGACATTTCACCATGGAACCCTACACGCTTCAACAACGCGTAGAAATTGTTAAAATGTATTATCAAAATCAGTGCTCTATTCGCATAACGTTACATGCATTGCATCCAATTTATGGCGTTCATGGCCTGGTCCTGCAGAGTCCACAATCCATCGTTTAATGAAGAAATTTTTATTTTCATTCTAGATGGTATGGATCTCACAAACATGTGGTTCCAACAGGACGGCTCCACTTGCCATACAGCACGCGAAACATTAAATTTATTGGATTAGAAATTCGAAGGTTTTGTCATCTCGTGAGGTGGCGACATCAACTTGCCATAAGATCGTGTGATTTAACACCGCTCGACTACTTTCTTACTTCTTCTTACTTCACCCTGAAGGCCAACATTACTCGCGCTCTTCGTGAAATTGAGCCCAATTATGCGAAAATGTTATCTAAAATTGGTCCACCAGGATACACCACCTACAGCGGAGTCGCGGCAGCCATTTGGCTGAAATTATATTCCATACATAATGTCAGCGAATATTCTTTAAAATAAAATAAAAATTGTGGCAATATGACATGCGCAAAATGTGTCAGTAAAAAGAAATGAATGAAGTGTACCTTTTTATTGGGTGAAGTAGTCCACTCATTTACTTTAGTAGCTCTGAACGAGTCAATAAGATATCCAGCTCGTGTGGTGTGGGTAATAAGGTAACTAATGACGCACTTCTGATTTGTAAAGTGCAATACCTAACAGATATACTCTATCTACCTTCATTTGAAAAACTTTGTTCAGGTATATTTTTGTATTCTTGATTTTCCTTCATATTTTATACATGTTTAGGACTGTGAACCAAGAAACCTATGTATTCATGACTGGTTAACATATTTATCTTTAATTAAATTTAATGAATTTAGAATTCTTGGCAAAAAAGGAAATTAAAAACAAACAATCATTATTGGCGAACATAAATGTACCTTATCTCCATCTCGAAAAGTTTAGTTTTGATTGCATTGCAATTACCTAAAGAAAAAAAGAGAGAGAGAGTTGAACTGCAGCTTAACTGCTTTAGCTAACTTACGAAAGCAAGACGAGCAATAACGAACTTAAGGTGAACGCCGTAACTATCTTTTTTCTATCTAGAGCCGTACGCGTGAGAAAGACACATTATCCTTCGATCGGTAGGTACGTGAATACTGAACGAAATTCAGGCTACCCTAGAATTACTGGCTCTCAAGGACAGCTGTTGGAACACACCGTTAGGTGCTTGGTGACAGATTGTCATTATGCATTACCAATTATGCTATGGAAACGGGCGCTGGACAGTCAAAAATTCTCCATCAGTTTGAATGCACCTCTTTTTCACGTTGGTGACATCTACCCAAATATCAGAAGACTATTTACTTAGGCTGGTAGTTTGATATACGATCAACACTGAACACAAATCGATAAAACCATTTCATTTTGACTAGTATTTTTTTATAAGAGCATAGACGCATGCTAAGCGAAAAATAGAAAATAAAAAAAAATTGGTAATGCACCAGGACGGTATTCTGGGGGTTGCGGGTTCAAGTTCAAGTCCCTCTGGAAGGTATCTTTTTCCATCCGTAATAATTTCTATGTTTTCGCTCAGCATGCGTCCAAACTCTTATAAAATAATACTAGTCAAAATCTATATCTGAAATGACAAAAAGTTTATTTCTAACTTAGTAATTAAACAACTTTAAACGGTTTAAAACGCGTATATTTATCATCCCCGTGACCACGATCACTGGAAAGTGTTTGAAACGTCGGGACCAAAATAATGATAAATATACGCGATTTAAACCGCTTAAAGTTGTTTAATTACTATCTGTAATATTCGCGAAAACCTAAGACAACTTTATTTTCAACTACTCTAGAAAGTTGATAAACTTTTAAACTAGTGGCTCTCCGAGTTGTAGACCTCGCGAGCTGCCCTTGCATAGCTTACAATTGAATTAATGGGTCAATAAATCCAAAAAATCTAGATATGTAATGTAAATAATAAATGATTTTCTTGGACATAAGTATAGTAAGTATAGACTAGTAGAAAATAATTTATTATATTACACATGACAATGACTCGTGGGCCCCAGAGTAGGCTAGATGTATCGGAGTATATATATATTGGTATATGGCAAATATTCAATCCTTGCAATACTCAAATGAAACTATTCACTCAATCACTCTGACATTCAATCGTTCATACATTCGTTCGCTGTTTGTTCACTCTTGGTGAAAATATGATAATTGAAAGTATATAAGCGACAGAGATTTGTTTAAATGAAGTGAAAAAAAAAAAACAAGTCAGATTATTATCGCAAGCGTAGATATGACGTTATTTACACTATTTAGTATTAATTGTATAATATATAGGTCAATTTACAAATGTTTGATAATAAATATTGCTCTAGCCATTCAGTTAGCAAGTACTGTGCCAGTTATGTAGAGAAAAATTGATAATACCTGGTGTTTCAAAATGCTTTTATCCTAAGGTGGATCAGAACTGGCTAACTTAACAGCTTGAGGTGCAATTTGATTGGAAACAATCGTCAAATATTTTTTTTTATATAGCCAACTCAATAGTTGATTGGCGCAAGTATAAAAAATACTAATTATCTTAGCACATACCTGTAGCAAGAAATGGAACAATTAAATCAGCAGATGAAGTTTCTTTATAATTTCATTTGGAAAAGGCGAATTGCTCAAACTTATACTAGTCTCAGGCATTGTTTAAAAAGTTTTCCAAAAACACATATTAAAGCTCTGAAATAGAAAGTTATTTAAATACAAGTGAGATGTAAATAACAGTCCCTAAAGTACCTATGTTAAGTTTCGTGGCATAACAAAACATTCCGCATGATGGTTTATGATCACCAGCATCGAATATGATATTTCCTAATTTATGGACACTGTGAAAAAGTATATACAGTCTAACCAACTTATCTGTTCAGGCAGCAAAAACAAGAACTACAACATTCCTTCAAATTGTGACAGTTTGTAGTTGATTTCCTTGACCGTAGCGCCCTCGAAAACTGCACAGTTAAGTTGGTGGCACTATATACACATACCCCTGACATTATAAAAAATCGATACTACAAAGGTATCGATACTTTCCTTGAGCAACACTAAACTTACTTTACAATACGTAAATATTTGTAATTTATATACAAATATATGTAATGACAGCAATTTGGATGATAACACATACTTAAATTACAATAAAAACCAAGCGATCATTAGCTCTGAAACAATAATGCAATTACAATATTTTCATCTACTCACCGGTTTTGGATCTCATAGAAATCAAATGTTTAAACGTATTTATTTGTATTTCGATACCACACACTTCGCATTTTCTTTGCGATTTTCGTATTGTATTGATGTTCACAATGAAATATTAACATTTTTGAATAAAATGTATCTGATGTGATATATTTAGGTACAAACAAAGTAAATGCTAAATCGATAAAGATATGGCATGGAATTTATGGTACTATACTATATAACCTTAATACTATATAAAAATGAACATGTGTACTATACAATCCCAATTACTATTTATTTAAATACATACTTATTATACCATTCTCTAACTTGTTTGATTTTAAAATTAACCAACTTTCGAAAGCAGTTAATTAAACTTTTTTGTAATTTCAGATATGGATATGTCACGCAGACAATATTAATTGAATCAATTAATAGAACAAAACAGTGCAGAAGAAGCTTCTTGCAATACAAATGAAATAGATCAGCTGCGAGATTAAATTAAATATTAAAATAATTCAACTACCTACACCAAAAAGTTTTTTAAAAGTCTGTAGTCTATATATAATTAAAAAAGGTGCGTCAAAAAATACTACATTTTATGATTGAACTACAAATAATAATAGTTGTTAATAGTTGATGATAACAAGTTTACTAGTGCAACTTACTTGCAGTATTTTTTACTTTTAATATACGACAAGTAGAAAATAAGTATTATATATTAAAAATTGTTATGTACAATGAAAATTAAAAAAAATAATTATAAAAATGTTCTAGTGCTTATACACAAATTACTTTGGAACTATGTATACAGACCTGTTGTCGCCAGCTATAGCAATAATTAATATGCCAGCGAAAAACGGCATCACTACCGCCATCTATCTGGCACTTGTAGTATTATTATTTTATTACACACATTTCCAATAAGAAAATGTTCTAAAGTTATGAGTAGAAGTTTGAAAGCCCACAAGCGCCTAGTAAAATTGCGATATCATCGCGTGGATAAAATGTTTGCTACTGATAAAGACAAGTAGTATACAAAATTATGTTTAATAATAAAGTCCTGCTCTTCCCGATATTCTGGAAGCTGGAAAAGATGATGAGGCGATCACTGAATATTTTGTGCTCGTTCCACATATAAAATTATTTCGCGTTTAATAAACTTTTTACCATTTACAAAGCAATATATAGTTTGTCAATGAGTTTGTAATCAGCCCTTCTGGTTTTCAAGATATTCCTTTTATAGTAGCCAGGCTCATTTTGAAATCCTGTTTAATACCTTGTCTAGGTCAGGTAATTGTACTAACTCAGTTAAAAACAATCCTCATTTAATTATAAATCACAAAATGAAATTTGGTCGGCCACATGGTATATTTTTGTAATAAATACTAAGTGTATATGTATGAAAATCTGAGAGATTAGCATTTGAATTTTCCTCTTTGCTATTGTATACTTTAATTAGGCTTTAGTGTTAAATAAAGAAAAAAATAGTAAATAATAAAGTGAGGTTATGAAAAAGAAAGAGAAAGCATATACGAGCGAGCGAGAACAAAGACAAATGTATCGGGTGATACCCTGCCTCCCGCCAGCTGGTTTATATACCCCTCATTCACCGATAATGAGGAGAGACCCGTCGACACTCGCACTGAAAGTATACGTGCGCAGCATTTTCGCATTCCAGGAACAAATTGCCAAGTAAAGGCAATAGGACCCTATTAAGCTCGGGTTCCAATAAACCGAGAAGTCCAAGCTGTTATTCCGAAGAACTGGGAGCGCCTAAACCTGGATGGCGCCACGCAGTCTCCCGATAGAATTTTAGTATACGGGTGCGGCCCGTCAAAATGGCGGCCAAGGCGATCAGCTCACAAACAGCATTTCGATGGATGATGGAAGGCAATTTTTAAGGATATGGTGAATGGCCAATACAAGCAACTGGAGGTACGTTCCACATACACAAAGGTACCTTTGCTTTAAATCAAAAACCCCCATGTGCGCGTAATATATTCGTACCCTCCCCGCGCGTAGTAATATAGGCTACAGTGAACGGCGGACCCCCTTAATTCTAGACATGTATATTTAAGAAATAAATGTGATTTTTCTGTAATTTATAATTTGCATTTTCAATCAGTGTTGCCCTTAACGAAGTATTAGGTAGTAAGCCACCCCACCGTCAGACGGCCTGGTCACAAGGTCCTCGCTGCTGCCCGCTGACTATCCTGGAGCAACATCAGAGAAGTATCTTCTGTAATGTAAATCTTCTGTTCTGTCTACACCCTCAGTAACACTATTTACGACACACTTAGGGACGAAGAGAAAACTTAAGAGTATGGATTTGATTAGAAACTACCACTGTAGCGTCAACGACTTGCTTCCGATAGTCTTTCTCTATGACAAGATAGTCGCGTAATATCCGCCGCAGAGGGAATGAGTCGTTGGTGCTCACAGTGCAGCTCACTTTTGCTTTGGCGTTCAGCGATAACAGACGTGTAGCTAAGTTAAATTAAGTTAACGAATAAGTATGTGAATTTGTGAGATCTATAATATAAGTTGTGGTGTATACTAATGTTCAGTCTGGTTTTATTTAAGAGACGCTAACATCAGAAGTGGGATAGAAGCACGTGATATGCCGCGAAGCCGAAAACGAACAAAGAAGATGAGGCGTGCATCGACATCTTCAAGCTCGGAACAATCGTCAAGTTCTGAGAGGTCACAATCATCGAGTAGCAATGAAACGGATAAAAGGAGACAAAAAAAAGTAAAACGCACGCGACGTTCGTCGCCCGCAGTAAGTCACAATGTAATACTTTCTTCAGTGATTCCGGAATTTGACCCGTTAGTGGACGATATTATTATGTGGGTTAATGTTGTTGAAGCCAATGCTCGCGCCTTTGGGTGGTCTGATCGTATAATTAAATATCAAGCCTTGCAAAAATTACGAAATACCGCAAAAACATGGTATGATGCGTTACAAAAAAATGAAACGCGATGGACCACGTGGAAGTGGAAGCATTGGAAAAACACGCTGTTAGAGACGTTTCAAATTAAACGTAACATGTATTATATGTTAAAGGAGTTGATGCAAGTTAAGCCTAAAGTAGGTCAATCACTGTATGAATTTTTTTTCCAACAAAAAGGCCGTATCGATAGATTAAGATTAGGATTTTCTGAACAAGATATTATATCAATAATAGTAGGTTCTATTGGTGATAAAAATATTTCGACAGCAGCAGAAGCTGGCAGTTTTCGACATTGTGAAGAATTAGCTTCATTTTTACATAGTAAACGATATTTTCCCAATGAACAAATACCTATTATGAGACAAAATAGTACAATGCCAAGACAACCTTCTAGACCACCACAGTTTCCTAAATTTGAAAAGACCGTAGACATGACCAGTGGTGCAGAACCATCAACGAGTGGTTTGCACCAAAAACTGACGTGCTTTCGCTGTGGGGAAATTGGGCATAAGAAGACCCAATGCAGCCTTAAATATAATGTAAGATGCAACAATTGCAACAAATTTGGCCATTTAGATAAGGCTTGCAATATGAAACCAAAAGTTGAGAAGGAATCTGAAGTGAAATTAATTACCACACTCAGTCCTAAGGATAAATTTTATAAAGAGGTAGAAGTTAACGGATGTAAACGTCAGGCTTTCATTGATATGGGTAGTGGATGCTCTCTTATCACGCCTAAATTAGTCCAAGATCTGAATCTAGTTCCTTTTCAATTGAAGGAGCCGGTATTACTCACAGGCTTTAAAACCGATTCCAACGCGCACGTCACCCAAGCAGTTAAGACATGCCTTAAAATTGACAACTCTCATCTAAATATTGTTCTGTACGTATGTGACGATCTATCGGGATGTCCATTACTGATTGGAAGGAATTTTACAGAAGACAAAAGTCTTATGTACACGCGTGTAGGTGATAGTTTGACGTTTTTTTAAATGACAACAGAACAGGTGAATTTTATAGAATCATCAATGTTAAACGATAGCCCTACTGAACATATATCACTGTTAAATGAAATATTTTCGAAATATCCCCAAGTTATAGCTAAAGACTTATCGACATTAGGTCAAACTTCGTGTGTTGAATTAGACATTGAGTTAATTACAAATAAACCTGTTTCTCAACGGCCGTACCGTATGTCAGAATCTGAAAAGGTTACCACTCGTGAAATCATAGACGACCTTCTTAAGAACGAAATAATTAGGGAGAGTAGCTCACCATATGCAAGTCCCGTCTTGCTGGTTGATAAATCTAATGGAGAAAAAAGACTTTGTATAGATTATAGAGCTCTGAATAAAGTCACTGTTAAAGAGAAATACCCTATGCCCTTAGTAGACGAGTTGATCAATAAATTACGTGGTTGTAAATGTTACACTTCCCTTGACTTAAAAAGTGGTTATTACCACATAAATGTAAATAAAAGCTCTATACCTAAAACTGCTTTTATAACATGTGATGGACATTACGAGTTCTTGAGGATACCGTTTGGCCTCTGTAATGCCCCATCAGTATTCCAAAGATTAATGAATACAGTGTTAGGCAAATTGCGTTTCGATAAGGTCATATGTTATATGGATGATCTACTGATTGCCACAGAATCAGTAGAAGAGAATGTTAAGCAACTTGAAATGGTGCTAGGTGTTTTTCAGAATAATGGGCTTACCATCAACCTTGAAAAATGTCACTTCTTTAAAGAATCAGTAAATTTTTTGGGCTATGAGATATCTTACGAAGGCGTTCGTCCGGGTAGTAAGAAACTTATTTCAATTAAAAATTATCCAGAACCCAAAAACATACATCAAGTGAGACAATTCCTTGGACTTATCAATTATTTCCGGAAATTTATAA
This sequence comes from Plagodis pulveraria, assembly GCA_963890685.1. NCBI lineage: Eukaryota > Metazoa > Arthropoda > Insecta > Lepidoptera > Geometridae > Plagodis > Plagodis pulveraria. Next base: position 19,974,927 of record OY982956.1, on the reverse strand, counting down.
AAAAATGCGCGATATTGTCTAAACCTTTTACGCTTTTACGCTACAGCGTATGAAAAGGTCGAGCGTATTTCGGTATTGAATAAAGTTCACCCTCCTTTATGCCGTGGATGTTCTTTGAATAAATACAATTTAAACAGTTTTTTTATGTATTTAGAAACAGTTTTTTTCATTTTTGGAAACCAATACAAAGATTTGATTCTTTCAACAGTCTTATCCACAGCAAAATGGCCTAGCTCGTCATGGTTTGCTCTAATTATTTGCCAAACGCACTGTTTAGGGACCAACCAACGTCTGCCATATTCAGTTCTACGATAAACTTTATTACCCAACAGCTCATACTCATTATATATGTTTTTATTTGACTCGGCGTCTCCTGACTCTAATACATCTCTTATTTTGTAAATATTTTGATCCTGAAGCTGCACAGACAATAGCCAGTCCGCTTCAGTTATAGCCATCACGCTTTCATTGGATATGGAAGGATGTAAATCATTAACGGGATTTCTACTTAACGCGTCAACGTGCTGCATTTGTGTACCCGGTCGGTGTATTATATCAAAAGTAAATTCTTGTGTTTGTAAAACCCACCTACCAATACGGGAATTAACTTCTTGTTTGTTTAAAGTGTATTTTACAGCATTACAATCTGTGATAATTTTGAAAGTTGAACCTAATAAATTATATCGAAACTTCTGTAATCCAACAACTATAGCCAAAAATTCCAGTTCAAACGAGTGATATTTTTTTTTCTTCCTTTGTAGTCTGCCTACTGTAAAATTGAACCGGTCGTTCACCTTGATCGGTATTTTGCGTTAAGATGCATCCTACGCCTTCCCGACTAGCATCCGTATATAACGTCAATGGTAGTTTAGGATCAAAAATGCTCAATAAAGCGTTGTGTAACAATTCGGCTTTTAAATTGTCAAACGCTTTAGACTGATTACTACCCCATTTCCACGCAGCAACTTTTTTTCAAAGTTCAGTCAAAGGTTTAGACAATATCGCGCATTTTTTTATAAATTTCCGGAAATAATTGATAAGTCCAAGGAATTGTCTCACTTGATGTATGTTTTTGGGTTCTGGATAATTTTTAATTGAAATAAGTTTCTTACTACCCGGACGAACGCCTTCGTAAGATATCTCATAGCCCAAAAAATTTACTGATTCTTTAAAGAAGTGACATTTTTCAAGGTTGATGGTAAGCCCATTATTCTGAAAAACACCTAGCACCATTTCAAGTTGCTTAACATTCTCTTCTACTGATTCTGTGGCAATCAGTAGATCATCCATATAACATATGACCTTATCGAAACGCAATTTGCCTAACACTGTATTCATTAATCTTTGGAATACTGATGGGGCATTACAGAGGCCAAACGGCATCCTCAAGAACTCGTAATGTCCATCACATGTTATAAAAGCAGTTTTAGGTATAGAGCTTTTATTTACATTTATGTGGTAATAACCACTTTTTAAGTCAAGGGAAGTGTAACATTTACAACCACGTAATTTATTGATCAACTCGTCTACTAAGGGCATAGGGTATTTCTCTTTAACAGTGACTTTATAGACCACTTGGGTCCTTTTGTTAAGACGACTCAAAGAAATACGTATGTCTTAGTGATGGTAGATTCATTTACAAAATTTGTATTTATATCTCCTGTGTGCAACACAAAGAGTCATGTAGTTATAAATGAGCTTAACAAAGTGTTCAAAGTATTTGGTAATCCAAAACGACTGATATGTGACGCAGGCAGTGCCTTTACGTCTCACATGTTTGTTCAGTATTGTAAGGATAGAAATATTCGTCACCATGTCATAGCAACCGCTGTTCCTCGTTCGAACGGCCAAGTGGAGCGATACAATAAAACTATTCTTGAAGCTTTACGCAGCAAAGGGGCTGGTACAGAAAACAATAAATGGGATCAACATATTACAAGCATTCAACAAGGAATTAATAGCACTGTCAACAAGACAACATCTGCTGTACCAAGCGAGGTATTTTTTGGATACAGACTTCAAATGGACTGTGACAAATTCGTCGATGACAATGATGATGAAACTATTGACATTACTGCGTTAAGAAATAATGTTAACGAACGCATAAAGGCCAATGTCGATAAACAAAAACAAGCATTCGACTCTAGGCGCAAAGACGCACGCCAGTACAATGTCGGTGATTTAGTGGTTATAAGAATACCCAGTCATTCTAACGATGGCCAGAGCACAAAATTAATGCCATTATTCAAAGGACCATTTCAGATTACTGAAGTTCTTGGACACGATCGTTATAAGGTTACGGATATGAGAGGAGCTGAAAGAACTTCCAAACGTTACGAAGGAGTTTCATGTGCTGAAAACATGAAACCTTGGATACGGCTAACGAATCTAAGTGACTAAGTAAACAAAAGGAAGACAAGGATGAATGATCAAGGATGTTGTCAGGTATTAAATATTTCACATTACTTATTGGAATCGTGTTGATTTTTGATAAATATGGCAATTTGCTAACTGTATTGGTATTTGGGTACGGGATGTAGTAATGAGTATAGTCGCCATCAGTCGATAATACCATTACTATTATTCTTCTAATTAGAACTTGTCATGATATGCAACTAGGGTTGTTAAACCTTCGCCTAGGGTAAATGGAAAGTGGGGGCTGTCCCCAAATGCGCAGAGAACCTCCACGTGGTGCCCCTGGAAACTGTCCTGGACCCGGTAACGCAGGTGTCCAGGCAGGCCAATACTCTGCATTCACAGCTATCACCGGCCGTTTGCTGTGAAAGACGATGCCAATGTCATTGGGGAATTCTGTAAAAGGCCCTTTTCAGGGCCACTCCCGAGATTCTTCTTTAGACCGGCAGGTCCCGGAAGAAGTAGGGAAAGTGGTGAACACGAAGGAAGTTCGTGTAGTGTTGGAGCGTACGCTCAGCAAAGAGATGCTGTCCAGCGGTGCAGAGACCACAGAGACGGATATTAGCCGCCGAAAGCGGCCGGCCTCTTCGTTCCTCGTGCCCGGGTATTTAGACTCGGACACGGAGACCGAAGGCACGGCGGCCGCTAAGGTGGCGACTTCAAGGAGAGGACGTGGGAGACCCGCCAAGGCAGGACCTTCACGAGAGGAGTTTTTAAAACCCTCTCCTGTGCCATCTGACAGCGAGTTGGATGAAATCCTGCTACGCAGGCAGCATAGGAAGGAGCCAGCCGCTGCTGTCGCTGACCTTGCAATTTACGCCGGCAGTGAGTCCGATGTTATCGCCGTTGACGATTTCAGCGCAATGAATGCCCAGCAGTTACGAGCGCAAGCTGGCGAAAAGCTTGCATGCATTTTAGAGGTAGCTAAGAAGTCCGGCAACCTCAAAGGGGAATTTGTCGGCCGACTGAAGAGATCCGCGTCAACTTTGCGGGAGGTCGTGGATGCCCTGGCTAGCAGAAGCGAGGCGGAGGAGACGCGGAGGCTAAGGGCGGAGAACAATCGCCTGCGTCTCGAAGTTGAGTCTGGCAAGGCGGAGGTGAAGGCACTGCGTCGCGGCTTCACCGAAGCCAAGACGGAGGCAGCCGCCGCTACTACCGCTGCCGCTATTGCCGCTACGGGGACGCAAGCACCCCCCGACACTGTATTAGGTGCTGCCGAGGTTGTTGAGGAGCTAAGACGCTCTTTGACCTCCACGTTCGGGCAAATGTTAAGTGCCCGACTCGCGGTGATCGAAGACAGGCTCCTGCCTGCACCGATAGTCCGCCCTGCCCTAAGAGCAGACACTAGAAAGGTGGCAGTGGCTACCGTGCCGCCGAAGCCAACTCCCGAGCAAGCACACAAAAAAGCACCCAAAGCGGGCAAGCCGATTGGTTCGGCATCGAAGCCGGCCGCTAAACCCTCAGCTTTGTCGGTCCCTTCTACTTCTAGAGGGACCCAAATTACCAGTGAGGTTGTCCCGTCCACTGACCCTCAGGAAGGAACCTGGGCAACTGTGGTACGTAAAGGGAAAGGCAAAGGGAAGGGCAAATCGTCCTCTCCAGCAACGCCCGCTCCCGTTCCTGTCCCAGCAGCTCGTGCTCCCTCCTCCGCCGTGAAGCCTAAAACAAAAAAGGCTTCCGCTGCCGCCGGGCCCAAGAAGGCGAAGGCGCTTAGAACCTCCAAATCCGCGGCTGTTGTGCTGACGCTGCAGCCCGAAGCCGTGGAAAAGGGGGTTACATACAGCGCCATTATTGAGACGACGCAGGAGAAGGTCGATCTCCAAGGATTGGGGATCGACCGGATCCACTTCCGCCAGACGGCCACGGGAGCCAGGATGCTCGAAATTCCTGGTTCCCAAAGCAGTGATAAAGCGGACAGGCTCGCAGAGAAGCTCCGCGGTGTCCTGTCCGAGGTGGCTAACGTCGCGAGGCCCGTAAAGTCCGTGCAATTGCACGTGACGGGCCTGGACGACGCCGCCACAAAGGAGAAAGTGGCGGCGGCAATCGCCAAAGTGGGCGGCTGCGACGTACTCCACGTGAAAGCAGGAGACATACGTCGCAGCTACGGCGGGACCGGCTCCTCCCTGGTTTCCTGCCCGATTCCAGTAGCCAAAGTGGTGCTGGCACAGGGCAGGCTGTTGGTGGGGTGGAGCTCGGTGCGAGTGGTGGCACTGGCGGCGCGTCCCATGCGCTGCTTCAAGTGCATGGGACTTGGGCATACGCGCCCACAGTGTCCCTCGTCGGCAGACAGGGGGGACCTGTGCTTCCGTTGTGGAGGCGCAGGCCACAGGGCGGCAAGCTGCCAGAGAAGGGCCCCGCACTGCGCGATATGCGCAGAGTCGGGGCAACCAGCCGAGCACAGGATGGGGGGACAAAACTGTGTCCCCCCAAAGACGAAGGGACAGGCCGCCAGGACCCAGGCCATCCCCCGACCGGCAGCCAAAGCCGCCGCTCCTGAGGTTGTTCGCCGCGCGGTGAGCATGGAGGTTGTAATGTCCGATTGATATGGATCAAGTCGGACAACACAACCTCCTCCAGACGAACTTAAACCACTGCGTCAGGGCTCAGGACTTGCTAATGCAGTCCATGGCGCAGTGGCAGATTGATTTGGCGGTCGCCGCGGAGCCGTACTACATTCCCCAGTCCCATCCCTACTGGGCTGGGGATCTGAACGACTCCGTGGCCATAATTGGACGTGCCGGTGGCGGCTCCCCCCTCTCAGTGTCAGAGAGGGGTTCGGGGTACGTGGTGGCCAAGTGGGAGAAGTATGCGATAGTCGGCACATACTTCTCCCCAAATAGAACCGTCGCGGAGCTGGAGGTTTATTTAGACCTCCTGGCCGCGGCGGTGAGAAGGCAGGCGCCACGTCAGGTCCTCCTCATGGGGGACCTGAACGCCAAGGCCCAGGCCTGGGGCAACCCCTCCACTGACACTCGCGGGGAGATTGTCAGGGAGTGGGCGGTTGCCGCAGGGCTGACCCTGCTCAACAGAGGGTCGGTCCACACGTGCGTGCGACACAACGGGGGGTCCGTGGTGGACGTTTCGTTCGCCACCCCGGAAGCCGCAGCACGTGTCCAGGCCTGGAGAGTGGTGGCGGACGTGGCGACTCTCTCGGACCACAACTACATCAGGTTCGAGATCGCCACCTCCCACCAAGGAGGGACTCGGCGCGTGGAGAGGGCGTCCTTCCCGCGCTGGGCGATTGATCGCCTCGATGCCGAGTTGGCTGAAGAGGCAGCTATGGTCCAGTCGTGGCTTGCCGCCCCCGCGCACCCGGAGGTGGCTATAGCAGCGGGCCGGTTCCGGGGGGCGGTGACGGCCGTCTGCGACGCCGCCATGCCGAGGTCCCGACGCCACCCCGAGCGCCGCCAGGTTTACTGGTGGTGCTCGGAGATTGAGGATCTCCGAGCGCGATGCTCGGAGACGCGGCGCCTCTACTACCACTGCAGGAGGCGCCGCCACGGCCGGACGGACGACCAGCTGCCGGCGGAGCAGCTGGCGGCCGAGCAGCTCCTGTATGGTGATGTGAAGACAGCCAAACAGGAGCTGAAGTTGGCCATCGGCCGGGCTAAGGCCCTAAGTTGGAGCGAGCAGTTGGAGGGCCTCGACAGGGACCCATGGGGGCGCCCGTATAAGTCTGCCCGGAATAAGTTCCGGGGCAGAGCGCCCCCTATCACGGAGTCCCTGGAGCCAGAGCTCCTGGAGAGGGTGCTGGGGGGCCTATTCCCCGACAGCGACCCCCACTTCACCCCTCCACCGATGGCCACCCCGTCCTTCCAGGAGGAGGAGGACCCGGCCTCCATTCCGCCTATCTCAGAGGTGGAGATGGAGGTAGCAGTCTCTCGCCTGAGTGGCAAAAAGACTGCCCCGGGACCAGACGGGATTCCCGGGCGGGTCCTCAGGATCGCCCTTAGGGAGATGGGCGGTCAGCTTCGGGAGCTATTCGACGCGTGCCTCACGTCGGGTCAGTTCCCGAAGCTCTGGAAGGACGGGCGATTGTGCCTGTTGCGGAAGGAAGGGCGAGACGCCGACTCGCCCGCCGCATACAGGCCAATCGTGCTGCTGGATGACACGGCGAAGCTGCTGGAGAGAATAGTAGCCTCTCGTGTCATCCGGCACCTGGGGGGAACTGGGCCTGGCCTTTCAGAGGCCCAGTTTGGATTCAGGGCAGGGCGGTCGACGATAGACGCCCTGCTCTGGATCAAGGGGTGGACGCAGGACGCGGTCGGCGGGGGGGAAAAGGCGTTGGCTGTCTCGCTGGACATTGCCAACGCCTTCAACAGCCTACCACACGGGACAATACGGGAGGCGCTCCGCTATCACGGAGTGCCCCTGTATCTGCGTAGGCTGTTGGCCGACTACCTCTGGGACCGCGAGGTCCTGGTGGAGGGACGCGACGGTCTGAGGCGACGTCGCGTGTCCTGCGGGGTTCCACAGGGGTCGGTGTTGGGACCGCTCCTGTGGAACATTGGCTACGACTGGGTGCTCCGCGGCACGTTTCCCGCAAGTATGCGGGTTGCGTGCTACGCGGATGACACCCTAGTCGTAGTCAAGGGGAGGGACCTCGGGGAGACGGTGCGGCGGGCCACGGTGGCCACAACACTCGTGGTCGGCCGCATACGTGCCCTGGGGCTGGAGGTCGCCCTCTCCAAGACCGAGGCCCTAATGTTCCATGGGCCTCGGGGGGGACCCCCTCCAGGAACGAGGATAGACCTGGACGGGGTCCTGGTCCGGGTTGGGACCCAGATGAGGTACCTGGGTCTCATCCTGGACGGGCGGTGGACTTTTGGGGCCCACTTCACTCAACTGGCCCCAAGAGTCATAGGCGCCGCAGCCGCCCTTGGGAGGCTGCTGCCCAACGTGGGCGGCCCGAGCGCCACATGTCGTCGCCTGTACTCCGGAGTGATCCGGAGTATGGCCTTGTACGGGGCACCTGTCTGGGTGGACGCCCTCGGTCGCGCCAATAAGGCCCTGCTGCGTCGTCCGCAGCGGGTCATCGCGACGAGGGCGATACGCGGGTACCGGACGGTGTCCTGGACGGCGGGATGCGTGTTGGCCGGTGTTCGCGCTGCAAACCAGTTCAGGTGCGGGGGCGTCTCACCACGGAGAGGGGACTAACGCCGCCGGACGAGCGGGGCTCGCCAATCGGCCACCAGCCTTCCGTTCATGTGAACGCTACTAATTTTGTAACTTAAAACTACCTATTTTACGTCAAATATACAAAATCAACTTTAATTATGTGTTTGGACTATTCCCGAACATAAGTGGCGACCGTGACAGGACAACAAGGACTTGCTGAGCATCAGAGGTCTTCGCAAAAAGGAAGTAAGCCCGTTCCTTTAAACACTTACATTCCTTTCAATATTTCCTACCTACATACTATTTTCAACTTCTATTTGCTGTTCAAAGTGAATGCTAACCGATCAAAGTATTAGAAGGTATCTAGCTTAACGCGTATCTTTCCTATCATATACTTATTAATTACGGTAATTCACGCTAAACAAACAGCTATCCTATCAATATATGCCGGCCGATTCACGTTCACATTTTATTCATTTTATCAGTTTACATCTAACCCATTAATTAAAGAACGTTAGTTGCAAATACTTATCACCTAATACCTACTTTTCAACGCCTACTTTGCTGAACCTAGTTTGTGTCTAGCTTAACTATCGTTCTTTCTATTATTTTCTACCTATTTTAATTGTTAAAGACATTGTCAATTTATACTTTTATATAATTAAACCTACTCCTAAATACTTGTTATAAATATTACTGTCAAATTCTTAATCTTTCTGTAAAACATATAAATATAATTACCTACTTATCTGGTTCAAATATTGAGAGTTGAGAATATTACCAAATTATTTCTTATTTATAACAGGTGCCTACTAATATATATATATTAAAATAATACGAATTTATCCCTGTTGGCACTGTCGATAATACCATCGTGTTTGTACCCGAGCCCGCCCGCGCCACAGCACTACCCGGTGCCGCTTCCACGCGCTCCCGCGTGTGGATCCCCTAGCGCAGCCGAAGCTGTTGATGCGCTCGGCGCCTTAGCCTGCATTCACGCACCGCGCCGTGTTTCGTGCGCTGCTCCCTGTTGACGGGCTCGGCAGCAGCTGGGGAGCAGCAGTTGGGACTGCAGTCTATTGGATTGTTTGTAAATTGTTTGTGTTCTCTTTTATTTTGCCCCACTCATTTAATAAAATGTCTGAAAGGGAATCGACCACTAAAGTTAAAAGTCCGCTTCCATTATTAAAAATCGATTCGACCGGTAAGCCCGATGTAAAGGAATATTTAAAGTCTTTAATAAAAAAACGTGCAGGTTTTAGAAGCCGGCTAACAGTTTTACAAAGGTTTATGGAAAAATTTAATATTTCTGATATTACCAAGGTATCCAGTCTGGACATAAAAGAAATTTCTTTAAGATTAATTCAACTCAAAGAATTAATGTCTAATTTTGATCGCATACAATCAGATATTGAAGAATATTCTGAAAATTTAGATGAACAGATTTCTGAACGAGATATTGCCGAAACTGAGTTTTATACACAAATAGCTTTTGCTCAAGAGTTGGTCGATTTGTTTTCGACTAAAAATAAAGAAAGTCACGCCTCTAACGGAGCAACCTCAGGTTGTTGTCATGGTCATAATAACGATTCAATTCGGCTTCCAATTATTAATCTACCCACTTTTGATGGTAATTACGCGAAATGGCTCGAGTTTAGAGACACTTTTAAAACGCTTATCCATGACAACGACTCGATTGCCCCGATCAATAAATTTCATTATTTGAGAAATTCGCTACAATCAGGTGCCAGTGTCGTAATTAGATCTTTGGAATTTGTCGCGAACAATTATGAGCTTGCTTGGGATACATTGTGCAATCGATACAACAATAAAAACATTCTTATCCATAATCACTTGAGCGCATTGGTTAACTGTAATACTATACAAAGGGAATCTTTCAAGGCTTTGCGTTATTTAATTGATCAGGTGTCTAAAAACTTAAATGCTTTAAATACGTTGGAAGTTTCAACCGACGGTTGGGACCCGCTGGTGATATTCTTGGTGTCAGCGAAGCTAGATTCAAGCAGTAGTAACAAATGGGAAGAATTCAAAGGCAGATTGTCTAACCTACCTACGTTAGATGATTTTAGAAATTTCATAGAAAACAGGGCGAATGTTTTAGAAACTGCAAACTGTCGAAATTTAGACTACAGAGCTACACAAGGTAATATTAAAGAAAACCGGACTACTAAATCTTTTGCGACCTTCACAAATGTTAAGGGTACGCAGCCACACAAGGGCTGTCCCGTTTGTGATGAGGTTCATCTCGTGCATCAGTGCAACAAGTTTAGAGCGATGAGTGTTGATGATAGGTTAGGTGAGGTTTTAAAATATAAGTTGTGTACAAATTGTTTGCGAAGTGGACATTCCAATGCCCAGTGTAGTTTAAAAGGGACTTGTCGTTCATGTAAGAATAAACATAACACATTACTACACAAAAGTGACACAAATAAAATACTCAGCGAGCGTAACGAGCTCTCTAGTCTTCCTGTCAGCTTAGCTGCGGTCTCCTCCAGGCAAGTTCTCCTGTGTACTGCAAAAATAGAAGTCATTAATAAACAAAACAATTCTACTTACCTTGCACGTGCATTGCTGGATACTGGCAGCCAGTCGTCATTCATCACCAAACACCTAAAGGAGAAGTTAGGCCTGTCATCTGAAAATATAAATATATTACAAGTAGCCGGTATTAACGGAGTAGCTTGCCCTATTACAGAGCGTTGTCAGTTGAAAATTAAGTCATGCATTAGTTCATTTACCAGAAATATTAATTGTTTTGTTATTCCAAAGGTGACTGGCAACTTACCTAATATTCAAGTTGATGTTGAGAGATTGGGCCTACCCGACAATGTTACTTTAGCAGATCCATCGTTTTACAAATCTTCGGAGATAGACATTTTGTTAGGGGCTGATCACTTTTTCGACATTGTTTTATCAAACAAAATCGCACTAGGTCCATGTAAGCCTATTTTGGTAGAAAGTGTTTTCGGCTGGCTAGTAGCTGGTCCAACGGGTTATAGTTCTGATAGCAATAATATTACTCAATGCAATTTTGTGCAAACTCAATCATCTATGTCAGCGTCACTTCAAGACATCCATAACTCCATACAAAAATTTTGGGAGGTAGAAGAGTTGCCCCCAGAAAATAGTATTGCTTCAATAGAAGAAGAATTTTGTGAAACACATTTCGTAAACAATACCCATCGCTTATCTGATGGTCGATTTTCGGTCATGATGCCACTTAAGGAGTCTGCTGAGGAGACTTTAGGTAGCTCATTTCCTATGGCTATGAAACGTTTTTTATCACTAGAAAAAAAGTTAGATAAAAATCCTAGCCTAAAACAGCAATATTCTGATTTTTTAAAGGAATATGAAGACTTAGGTCACTTACAGGAAGTTGAAAGGCCTCCATTTGGCTATTACTTACCTCATCATGGCGTTGTCCGAGAAAACCATGAAACTACCAAATTGCGAGTAGTTTTTGATGCCTCTGCTAAATCTAGCACATCAAAATCATTGAACGACATTCAAGCCGTAGGACCGGTAATACAAAGTGATTTATTTTCAATTCTTATTCGCTTTCGCGTTTACAAGTTTGTACTGACAGCGGACATTGAAAAAATGTACCGGCAGATCAATTTGAACGAATCGCAGCGCCATCTGCAACTCATATTATGGCGAGAAAAAAGTACCTTTCTAAAAAAAAGTACTTTGGATTGGCCTACCCAACCTCATCTAAGCCCTAATAGCCCACCTGAAGCTAAAGTTAGAGTTCATTTGACGGTTGATGAAACTTGTAATGAACAGAACTTAATAATTTTCGAAAATCACTCCAATTATCTGAAATTAAAAAGAACCTATGCATACGTTCTACGTTTCATCAACAACAGTACACCAAACAAAGACAAGTTAAGTGGTCCTTTAACAATAGACGAACTAGAATCTTCACTGACATTATTACTTAAGTTTAGTCAGTCAGCATCTTTTCCAAATGAGATAGCCTGTCTCAAACAAAGTAAATCACTACACAACAAAAGTCGACTATTACCTTTGAATCCGTTTGTTGACAACAGCGGTCTGGCTAGGGTAGGAGGTAGGTTAGAGCAATCTGCATTTGACTACAATAAAAAACACCCAATAATACTTGACGCAAAGCATCATCTTACTAAGTTAATGTTGCAACATGAACATAACAGACTATTCCATGCGGGTCCCCAGCTCCTTCTTTCTTCCTTTCGTGAGAATTTCTGGCCTTTAGGGGGCAGAAACTTGGTTCGTACTGTTATTAAACAGTGTACTATCTGTACCCGTATGAGCAGCAAAACAGTACAGCCCATAATGGGTAACTTACCAGACGTCAGAGTCAATGAGAATTTTCCCTTCAATTCCTGTGGGATTGATTTTGCAGGTCCCTTTATGATCTCTTCTAAAAAGGGTAAGGGTAACCGTGTTACAAAAGCCTACTTATGCGTTATAGTTTGTTTAGCCGTAAAAGCCTTGCACTTGGAGGTAGTCAGTGACCTTTCAACCGCTGCATTTATTATGTGTCTACGAAGGTTCATATCACGGCGAGGCAAACCTAACATCATATACTGCGACAATGGCAAAAATTTTGTAGGCGCAAACAATGAGTTGGGCAAAATATTACGATCCAGTCGTCAGTCAGTCTCAAACTTTGCAGCGAATGAGGGAATCAAATTCAGTTTTTGCCCGGCTTACTCCCCCCACTTCGGAGGAATTTGGGAAAGTGGAGTCCGTTCCTCAAAAAACCTGTTAAAACGCGCGGCTGGCAATGCTTTTCTTACCTTTGAGGAGTTAGCCACACTCTTTTCACAAATAGAAGCTATCCTTAATTCTCGTCCACTCATACCACTTTCATCCCATCCCATGGATTTAAATCCCCTCACTCCGGGGCACTTCCTGATTGGTCGACCATTGATATCGCTTCCCTCACTGCCTGTCAACACCAAGAACCCAAATAGATACCAACGCATCGAACAAATCAGGCAGCAATTCTGGGAGCGATGGCGCCGGGAGTACATGGCTGAGCTCCAACAAAGAAGCAAATGGAGGAAGAACTGCCCGCCCCTTGAAGTAGGAGACCTTGTCGTCGTTAAGGAAGACAATCTAATGCCGCTGCAATGGAGAATGGGTAGAGTGACAAAACTTTATCCAGGACGAGACGGCATTTCCAGAGTGGCGGACGTCTATGTGAGCAAAGGAACCATCAGACGAGCTGTAAACAAACTTTGTCTTCTGCCAACGTCTGCCAACCAGCTAGATCACGATCCTTCGTCAACTTAGATATCAGTCCAAACCTAAACTGTTATCGAAGAGAAATTTAAAAACAAATTTGAATAAGAAGTTAAAGATTCCTTCAACGCCGTGGAGGATGTTCGCGCTGCAAACCAGTTCAGGTGCGGGGGCGTCTCACCACGGAGAGGGGACTAACGCCGCCGGACGAGCGGGGCTCGCCAATCGGCCACCAGCCTTCCGTTCATGTGAACGCTACTAAATTTGTAACTTAAAACTACCTATTTTACGTCAAATATACAAAATCAACTTTAATTATGTGTTTGGACTATTCCCGAACAGCCGGTGATCCCCCCTGGGAGCTCCAAGCGGAGATCCTCGCCGAAGTGTACCACTTCGTGGCGGCGAGGAGATCCCGCGGGGAGCCTCCAGCGTGGGAGGAGGTCACGCGCATGCGACGGCAGGCGCGGGCCGCCCTGTTGCGGCGGTGGACGGAGGACCTGGCTCCACCGGTCCCTGGACAGAGGACGGTGGATGCCATTCGCCCGGTCCTTCGGAGGTGGGTAGGGCGGCGATTCGGGTCGCTCACCTTCCGATTGGTGCAGGTGCTTTCCGGACACGGATGTTTCGGAAGGTACCTGCATCACATCGCAAGACGTGAGGCGACCCCCGCCTGTCACGAGTGTGGAGCGCCAGAAGACACGGCGCTCCACACGCTGGAGGAGTGCGCCGCGTGGAGTCCCATGCGGCGCGCCCTCACAGCGGTCATAGGCGCAGATCTGTCGCTGCCGAGCGTGGTTAACGCTATGCTCGGCAGCGACGGATCGTGGCAGGCGGTGGTCTCTTTCTGCGAAGAGGTGATGGCGCAGAAAGAGGCCGCGGAGCGGGCGAGGGAGGACGACGTCCTCTCAGACCCGCTCCGGCGTAGACGAACTGGTGGAAGGAGAAGGCGATTCGGGCGCCTTCTCGCTCTATCCTAGTGTTGTGCGGATCATCGGTGGAGAGTCGGGGGATTCTCCACTGGCTTGCACGATCCCACACGTCTGGGGGATGGCCCTAATGAGCTGGGTCATCCCTCCATTGGCCGGGGCCCGTCACCGGTGACGGGCCAACCGCCGGGGCGAGATGGTGAATGCTAACGCTACCCCATCTCGCCCCGACTAGGCGGCAGACTGCTCATCCCGGGTTTTTAGTGGGTAACCTCACTTACTACCCCCCCGTGGGGGTAGTAAGGCCCCTCAGGCGAGGACTCCCACATAACCACTCTGCTCCCCCCGGAGCCGGGTGGTATCCATAAAGGATTTTCCCGGGTCAAAAAAAAAAAAAAAAAAAAAAAAAGGGTAAATGGAAAGTCCCCCCGAAGGGTTCCCGCCTTGTCGTGGCGGTGGGGCTTAGTAGCCGTGGCTTCGTCACCCACGGTGAAGCGAAGAGGAACCAGGGGCCGTGCTGGCTTGGGCAGTCAGCCGGCCCCAGAGGGGCCGCTCCACTGGGCTTTGCCTCTAAGTCCAGACTGGAGCGGCAACGGGTAGGCTGCGGTGCTGTATGGGCAGCACCGCATCTGAGGCGGGCTGTGGTGTTGTATGGGCGACACCACAGCTGACGGTGACGGGCCACGGCGGGAGAGGAGTGCCGGTATCACGGTGCGCCGCTCTCCCTACCTTCCGTGGCCACGGCGGGGCCGCCACCGTTTGATGGCGGACGCGGAGGGGCCGCAGGGGAGGAGGAGTGTTGGTATAGCGAGGCGCCGCTCTCCCTATCCTCTGCGGCCGAAGTAGCAGGCGACGGGGCTACTCATCTGACCCGTCGCAGGGGGACCAAGGGCGTCGGAAGCGGGGTCGTCTGACGCCCATTAGCGGGCTTGGTCTCCGGGTGATAGCGACGTGCCATGTGTTCTGGTGCGTCGTGAGGGGTAGCACCCCAGGAGGGGTCCGGCAACGGACAACCGTGGCGGGTTCGTGGTTGAGTGCTAAAGCGACCCTGCGATCCCGCCAAGAAGCGGTAGAGATGGAACACCGTGTGTTATTTAGTCGGTAGGGGCACTTGCTGCTGTGGGAGTAGTTGGTGTCGAGCCCGACATATCCCGGCCACCTTCCCCGGGGTGGACGGGAATGCGTAAATGCATTTTTCACAGGTTAAAAAAAAAAAAAAAAAAAAAAAAGGGTAAATGGAAAGTTCTAGTGAAATAACCTATAATGCCAATACATTCTTACATCTTGCTTATATGAAATCTCTGTGGATATGCAAATATAACTATTTTACTTTTGTCAAATGCATTTCCTTTGAACACTTATATTGGTATTCCTTTGGGCTGAAGTCGGCATATTTGCTGGTCATGACCATGAGATTGTGAGGCTTTTATGTCTGAATATAAGGCCAGGGCTTGTAATGACATGCAACTAGGGTTGTCGACTGCTTCGCCTAGGGTAAATTGCAAGCTCCGGCAAACTTACCGCTGATGGAATAGTTTTGAGGCCCCAATGAATGGCAATATACCTAGTGTTCATGTGTTCGTGTTAGTGCTACAACTTATTGTGTGTTTTTTATTTTGTTTCAAAATCACAATAAGCGTTTCACAAATTTTTTTAATAAATTGTTACATTTAATTGTTGTTCTCAGAAAATGCATCAGACTTGAACGCGGCCGAGGACGGCTGCGTGCGCAGGAGGACCGGATGTTGTCGCCAGCTATAGCAATAATTAATATGCCAGCGAAAAACGGCATCACTACCGCCATCTATCTGGCACTTAGGGACGAAGAGAAAACTTAAGAGTATGGATTTGATTAGAAACTACCACTGTAGCGTCAACGACTTGCTTCCGATAGTCTTTCTCTATGACAAGATAGTCGCGTAATATCCGCCGCAGAGGGAATGAGTCGTTGGTGCTCACAGTGCAGCTCACTTTTGCTTTGGCGTTCAGCGATAACAGACGTGTAGCTAAGTTAAATTAAGTTAACGAATAAGTATGTGAATTTGTGAGATCTATAATATAAGTTGTGGTGTATACTAATGTTCAGTCTGGTTTTATTTAAGAGACGCTAACAGACCTCATTAATACGGTTTTCTGTACTAGCGAAGATATATCGCACGATAATATATTTTGATGATTTTGAATAAATAAATACATCTGTGTGAAATATAAGTTTTATTTTATATTTCGTTAACATATATTTTATGAACCTAACCTACCTACGATTTTTTTCCTATATCGATTATAATGGAATCGATTTCATTGTTACTAATCGATTTTAAGAAATCAGTAGTACAACACTCACTAATGTCACTATTATTGTGTTGGCTAGATTGTTTTCATTTGTTATGGTTGGTATAAAATAACTTCAAATATGAGTTTCAATTCAAAGCAACAAGACGTAGAATTGTATCCTCATTGGCAACAAGGTCCGTGCTAACTCTTATTATTACTTGCTCAGTGTTTACGACTACGTACGTTTTATGCCGGTGACTGGCAGAAAAACGTCAAGCAGCGTTTAAAAGCCATCTAAAGAAGAAGAAGAAGAAGACTATAGCATAATTCAGAAAACGCCGAATCGCATACCGTTTATTATCTATATAATAAATAATTTGTGCCGTTATTTGCCCAGCTTACCTGTGCCTATTGTGGAATCGAAGCAATATATTTGTAGCGACCTGCAGCAAAAAAATTCGAACGGAATTTACGTATGTACCTTCAATGTATCATGTTTATTGTTTTGTTATGTTTCCTTTATCGATAACCTCAGATTACAGCTGGGTAACCATAGCAATTTCATTCATAATTTTGCTACGCTAGTTAGCCGAGATCCAGTGCTACGAAAGCATTTACATTCATTTTTGCTTGAAACACGAAAATATCGGTTATTATATTTCAACATACTGCCTGGGTACTAAGTACATGTGCCACACTCCTTACGAAATCGAATGAGATTTTAACTACAATCTAACTGTCCGAATCGGCTTCTGGTTTAGTCTATAAAAACATCGAATCGATTTAAGGAGGGTGCGGGGGGATGGGTAGACCCCCCCCCTCCCCTGTGAAGGAGAAGTTGCGTCGCCTCCAGTCGGAGATATGATTTTGTTTTATTTATAACCTCACTTGTTTTATTTATAACCTCACTATTCAGTCATTGATTTTATGGGGGAGGGGTGGTGCAGGGGAAGGGTAGACCTCCTGTGAAGGGGAATTTGTGAACCAGACCCTCCCCCCATTCTATGATAGATTTTTTTTAATATCTAAACTTTATCACTTATCATAAAAATTTTACTTTTTCATGATTAAATTTGACTCTTTTATGGGCTCTCGCCAGAACTCTTGCTATATCGTCCCTGAGTGTCGCTTTACCCACTCAACCTACGCTCTGCTACAGAGCTCGCCATCTCGCCGCTTTACTTCACTTGGCCTCGCTGCCTTTTTTGTATACACTCTAGGGGTAGGGACCACAAGACCAGGTGGAATTGGTGTGCTATGTGTCGGATCTGTGACTCACTTTGAACCTAATCTCAACTTCCCCTTCACAGGGGGGGGTTCTACCCACTTGTGAGGTGACGGGCTGGAATGTCACCCCCCCATTACTACCCGTAAGTGTCGTAAGAGACAACTAAGCGCAACTCACTAGAAGGTGGTTAGTGGTGCTTTCTGAGGAACTGCATGGTGGTAGGGCATTTTGCGAATGCCCACCTGGCTAGCTACCACCCTCAAGTAGAAAATCTGTCACCAAGCACCTAACGGTGTGTTCCGGCAGCTGTCCTTGATGGCCAGTACATCTAGGTTAGCCTGTACAACATCTTCAACCACATCATCACTTACCATCAGGTGAGATAGTGGTCAAAGGATGACCAATCAGGCATAAAAAGAAATAAAAAAAAAACACTGATATCTTACACTGGGTTCCCCAAGCCGCCTGCCAAGCGTGGGGATTATGGCAAATATAGGAGGATGCTGTGTTCAGCAGTGGACTATCGGGCTGATACAGTACAGTACATGAAATTAACCAACATAACTTGTAGAAGAGCGCACATTTTCTTTGCCCGACAAAATGTATTTAATCAGCATTCCATGATGTATATTGGCTATTTTTGTGTTTTTTTTTACATATTTTGTTCTAGTATCTTTTTGAAGTAGATAGTTTTTGTTTTATTATCTATTTTAAAACATAAATTATAGTTTTAAATAAAAAAATTAATATTTATTTGTTATAAGTCTATTGTATATTATTTGTTATAGTATATTGAAAACCACGTAAACCATGCACATCGTAGATAATAATAACAAAAAAAAAACACAAATGGACTGTATCGGCTCCCGTTGATCCATAGCAGTTAACTAAATTTGAATAAACTTGCGCTGTTCCCTAAGTTGAAGTAAATGTAAGCAAAGATTTTAACACGTCAAGCATGTATCACTTAAAGATGCAAGTTTGATCACAGAAATAGACAAAAAAATTTAATTATAATAAATGGCAGATGCAATTTCATTGTATTATATAATTTTTGTAGTTGCAAGACTTAGCAGAGGTTGACTAATAATCATTATAAATTTCAGTTCAAAATGGATGGCTCCTTTGGAGATATGTCGGAATCTTTTACACAGCCTGACGAATTATCTCAAACATATACACAACCAGAGTCCCAGACATATACACAACCTGATGTTCAGCCAATGGAGACAGGAACAGTGCCATCGATGCAGCCACTGAGTGGACCAGTAAGTGGGAGACGAGAAGAGTTTTCAGTTGAGAAGATATTAGATAGAAGGGTGAAGAATGGAAAAGTAGAATATTTGTTGAAATGGAAAGGATATTCGAAGTAAGTAGTTTTAACATTTTATCTACAAAATCATGTTTTACATTCAACAGTAAATTCTCATTGTTTACCTTTTATAGTCAATCCACATAAGACATGTGTAATTTTTTATCAGGGTTGATTAATAAGTTGGCATCGTACTAGACCACTATGTCCTAGTTATGAATGAAATTCTATTGTTATTATTATCGCCGATGCCAATGGGTTAATCAAGTGTTTTATTTATTAAAATCAGGGATTTAAATCAAATTAATAATTAAGTTTTGTAGTTGAATATATAATATTCGTAAAATATGGTCGAAATGCATTAGCGCCGAACAGACGACGACGTTGCGACCGCGCGTCCAGCATCTCGGTTCGAGCGCATTTAATCCGCGTAGCTGGCGTGGTGCCACGCGGTCGTAGGACGGATCTGTTAGAAATATTCCAACGCTGGACGCACCCCACACACTAAGAAACTCGCATGTGGCGCACCTGATGTTAAGCGGTAATATCTGCCTATAACCACAGAATAAGAAGGATCTCTCCGCAAATACGTTCAATTAAATAAGCAATTCTGCTACGACGCATTAAAGAGCAATTCAGATCGCACACTGCCGAGTACCTTTTTTTTTTGTTATTTTGAAGGAACAAGCGCGAGGCCCACCTGATGTTAAGCGGTATCCTCTGCCTATAACAGATGCATTTCATCACAAGTGACGAACAGCATTGCGCCCATCACCTTGAGACATACCTGTTAAGTCTCATTTTGCCTGTTATTTCACTGGCTCTCAAGGACTGCTGCCGGAACACACCGTTAGGTGCTTGGCGACAGATTTTCTACTTGAGGGTGGTCGCTAACCAGGCGGGCATTCGCAAAATGCCCTTCCACCATGCGGTGAAGCTCAAGCTCTGGGCGGGATTCGAACCATGGACCTGCTGCGCGGCAGTCCATAGCCAATGCCACTGAGCCATCACTGCTTCAAAACCTAACTTATATTCCCCTACAAGGCGCCCTGTTTCTATCGCGTAGCTCTCATCTCTTCTGACGCGGTACGTGGGTTAGGGTTATGATCTTGTGCCTGTAATTGGCTTTCTAGTGCTAGTTTATCATACATGTTTAGCGTAAAAAGCGGTTTTCCAATTAAGAAAAAAAAAAGAAAAAATGTAAACATTTAAAACTCTATTCAAAGGGAGCGCAGCCCGGTCCAGTGCTGCCGCGGCGGGCGATCTTGTGTCGGAGTAGGTATTGTCTTTATACTACTAGACACAGAACATAAAAGTGTCTTACAGTACTTGAAAAACTTATTGTTTTTTTTTTTATGCCTGTTAGGTTAACCTTTGACCGCTATCTCACCTGATGGTAAGTGATGATGTGGTCGAAGATGTTGTTCAGGCTAACCTAGAAGTTAATTGTTTAATGATAACAAATTTTTTTAAAATATTTTACGAAAACATCAAATTAATATTTTAATAAAACAATTAAAAAATATATCTAGTGACAATTCCGCCTAATTTTCCTGCTAAGCCGACGTGACGTCACAAACGCCACGCAGCCAAACCGGAAGAATTTTCGACGCGTTTCGCTTCTACACGAAGCATCCTCAGGAGGTCTTGACTCTACGAGCGCACGATCGAGAATGAGCGGCCGGCGGCTCAGCACGCCTTTATATAGACTAGAGCTGAGTCAGCACGCCTTTGTCTAGACTCGACCGTGAGTCACTGCTCTTTGTTGTAGCTAACAATTGGTGTATAAAATATTTGTTATTATTAAATATGGATTTCCGCAAAGTAACGCCTGAATCTATTCATTATCTTATTGTTTAAGTTTTGAGTCTCGTAGTAATAAAAAAAAATACATCTTAAAATGTTTGTTAGGACTAGCAGAAGTCAACCCTAAGAGGTTGTTAGCATTTTTCTAATAACCCTGTATAATGTTTGTTCGATCTGTTTTGATACAAGCTTATTTTATCTGAATTCACTTTTTATTTAATTATAGCTGATAGGCCACCATTTGAACACTGTCTTTATTTTTTTATTTATAGGTGATAGACTATCCTTCGACCACTAACTCACCTGATAGTAAGTGTGATGATATGGTCGAAGATGTTTTTCAGGCTATCCTAGAATGACTAGCTTTTTACGACAGCTGTCGGAACATACCGTTAGGTGCTTGGCGGCAGTTTTTCTACTTGAGGGTGAGAGACTGTCCACCGAATGATTCCCACGACGACCATGGCGATAATAAGGACTTGAAATACCCTACGTTCTCACGTAACTTGAATAAAGCAAAACATGAGGTTAATTTTGATAAAAACCTTTTACAATACTCAAAAAACATTTTCAATGAACAAAGTGGAAAGCTTCTCTTGACCAATGACCAGATTTACGACCACTTCAAAAGCACATACGAATTTTTGCATGGAATTTCTGGATGCCTGGAACACAATACTCTACTAGCACAAAGTTAAAAAGAATACAGATTATATGAAAGACAAATAATGGTGTGCTTGATACACTTAGCGAACGCGTTTGGTTTTATGCAGCACAAACTACTGTTGTTCGCAATGAAATTGTATAACTTTCCACTTGTGATTGGCGACATCATTGCACCATATTTCTCTTAATTAAAATTTGTTATATCATCAAAAAAGGGACATACTAACTTATTTCAATACAATGTGGGTTTGTTCCAAGGTTGCTGCTTGTCACCAATAGCATTTAATATAGTAATTAGTATTTAAATTGACAAGATAGTTATGAAAAAAGGTGGGTCTATCAGTTTAATAAGTTGAAATCAGACTGGACCACTATGGCCAATTTATGAATGAAATTCTATTGTTATAATTATCGCCGATGCCAATGGGTTAAGATCAATAACAGATACACAGACTCCATCTTAGCTTTTGCTGACGAGCTTGCAATACTGACAAGTAACCCAATACAATGTCAGGAACTTTTACGAGAAGTGGATAAGATCTGTGCTTGGACTGAAGAGTTGAGAACAAAACCAAGTAAATGCCACTTTCTGTGTCTGGGTAGACGGAATACTAAATTTACCTCTTACGATCCGGGACTCTTGATAGCAAGAGAATGTGTTTCCACAATTGCTGAAGCAGTGCCATTTAAATTTTTTGGTTGAAAGATACAATCACAAAGGGCGCACACCATCTCTAGACGCAGTTGCCGATAGTTTTCTAAAAGACCTCAGGATGGTAGACCAACAACCAAACTAATTATGGGATGAAATTAATGAAACCATTGGAGTGCTATAGATACCGAGAGTTACCAAAACGCACGTCATATTAAAATCTCAAGACCATAAATAGTCGCATCTCTCCCAAAAGACAAAAGTGCCTCGAGGCCTTGATTCGAGTCTTCAATTCCACAATCAATTTATGATAGGTGCACAGTACAGCAAAGCGGATTTTGAGCTTGGAAATGCAAAGCATTGGTGAATTTTGTATCCCTCCGGCGTTAAAGTGGCGCAACGTTATATACGATTGGTCACCTGTCTTATTAAAACTGTATCTAAACGCCTTTTAGAGGACCCTCCCAGACCAAAGTAAGATGGGGGAAAGCCACCTCAAAGTCCTGCGGTATTTGTCGGGAGGTGATAGGTACAGCAAGGCACTTATTGGTAGGATGCAAGGTGCCCCTTGATAGGGGTCATTATACACGTCGCCATGATAGAGTCCTCGAAATCATACGATAAGCGGCAGTCTCTAGGTATTTTAGAGCAAAAAAGGTTTTACCACGAACAAAAGACACATCGATTTTGTAAAAGAAAGTAAGCATTGGATTTAGATTTTATCTACAAAATTTATATCCAAGCCTTACTCCATCTTAGGCGCAGCTCCCGATTGGACTCTTTTGATGGACACGTATGAAAAACACTGCACAATTCGTGAGGATATTGTAACAAACAAATATTATGACTTCATAAATGAATCAACCATGAACGGTTACCTGTGTGGTTAATTTATACGCTGTAGAAGTTGGAGCAAGTGGTATACGAGCGAAAACTCTATCCTACTTAAAGACCGTTGTTGGCCTGTCAAGTACAACTGTAACTTCCATCCTAGAACGTGTATCTAAAGCGACATTAGTAGGATCTTACCAAATTTGGTTAGGCAGGCGAGGAGGCTCGAGCGGTGAAGGGGGCATTGATGGTTTTTTTTCCTGATACATACTCTTTGACCGCTATCTCACCTGATGGCAAGTGATGATGTGATCGAAGATTTTGTTTAGGTTAACCTAGAATGTCATCGTAAAGGGGCCCCTTAACCTACTCCCTGGGTGACAAGTCCCAGACCCCTCTGGCCTCTTGCTCTGCAACGCTATGGACCCGGCACTCGCATCGTGAATTCATGGAATGCTAAGTAATTTGTCTCTTATGAAAATATGTACACTTAAAAATTTTTGATTTTAACTCCGTGCAAACAAAGTGCGCCGTAGGTCAACTACGAGTTGACTTGAATGGCAGGCAATTTTTTACTCTATCGTTATGGAACAAGCATGAGGCTCACCTAGCCAAGAGGTAACATCTGCCTTATATTATAACAGATGCAGTACGTCATAAGTGGCGAGCTGCACTGCGCCTATCAACGTGGGACATTAAGTTGTTAAGTCTCTGGTGTCTGCAATTTCACTGGCACCCATACCCTTGAAACTGGAACTCAGTAATGTGATTATTACTGCAGTAGAAATAGATATAGTGGCAGCACTTCCCCAGATGAAGTCACACAAAAAGTTCTACTGCTACAAAAAGAGATTCTCTCCACTGTGTGGAAATCTGTTATTTGTTCTGTGGTATGTAGAAGAAATTCGTCCCCAATTGATTCCGCTGCAGTGGATGCTAGCCCAGGCTAGCCTATTTTTTTTTGTTGGTACAAATCTTTTATATATTGTCCTTTAGCCAATTCAATAGTAATCAATTAATATAAATTTTGAGAGCCAGAAATTCTAGGTTACACTAAACATAATCTTCGACCACATCATCACTTACCATCAGGTCAGATAGTGCCTATTGGTCAAGGGCTTGGCCTATCAGGTATAAAGAAATAAGTATAAAATTTAAAATATTGTTTTCGGTAAATGTATGATTATTTTATAATATACTAGCTTTCCGGCCGCGGCTCCCCCTGCTCGTTGGTCGGTTATGGCGCAAAACCATTAACCTCTTTTTGCGCAGTTAGATTAAAACTATCCTATGTCCTTCCCCAGATCTCAAACTATTTCCATACCAAATTTCATCCAAATCGGTCCAGTAGTTTTTAAGTTTATTTGTTGCATACAAAAATACAAATGTTCCTTCTTTATACTATTAGTATAGATTATAAAAAGTCAAATGTTAGTTGTTTTTTTTAATTAAATCAAATATTTATGTTAGATATAAAAAACATGACATATCAACCATTATTTATTTATTAATTATAACGGACATACCATTTACATTAATTAACCATGTTTTTGCTACTCAAATGAAAGATGTCTTTGTAACATATACAATAAAATAATAAATTGTAATAAATCAGTAACATCTAACAATAATTCTAGTGAAGACAATACTTGGGAGCCTGAAGACAACCTGGACTGTCCTGAGCTAATCTCGGCATATGAAGAAGCTCGTCTCAAAAAGGAGCGAGATGATGCCGCCGCAGCTGCAGCAATAGCTGCAGCCGCAGCTGCAGCGGCAGCGGCAGCGGCTGCAGTCCCAGAGCCAGCTGACGAACCACTTGCCACTCGTAAACGTGGAAGAGGAAGAGAAAAGAAAGAGCAGAAGAAGAAGATTGAAGTGAGTTTTTAATTTACTCTTCATCTGTCGCTCTTTGAAGGACAGCATTGCGTTTTGAATCAATCATTTACCAACCAGGGTAAAAATTGTCTGGAAAATATCAGGAACTGGGAATTGCGAGGGAATAATTATCAAACAGTACTTAAACTTCTTTACGTATATTGCGACTGACAATTAATTACATAAATAAATGTGTGTAAATGTGTGCGTGCGGCCGAGGCGGCTGGCTTGTTTTGTTGAAGTCATGGATGGATTTATGGCAAATAAAATGTAGATTAACGTTGTATAAAGAGATTTAATGAACAGATAACTTGGTACAGGTAATATGGTGGTTCGCAGTTCGCAATAAAAGTGAAAGAGCAAAAATCCAGAGAGTAATTACATCATCTAGGCACTTGACGTTACTTACAACATAGATAATATTATACTAAAACATCCTTACTACACGACTCAATATAGGGTTAAATTTACATGTTCAAACAGTACGACTTCGAGCAGCGGTCTGTTTGCGTGTGCGTAAGACTAGGGTCGCGGCGACCTGGTGGATTAAAAGCAACGGATTGCTAGTTTATTAGTGACAATAAACATTGGTGCTTTGTGTGTGAGTGACTGTTCATTGGGACGCCAGGCGTTCAGTGATAAGTGAAAGGGCGAGCAACGGATTGCTGTTCGGCGGGAGATCGAGATCAGGGAACGTATCCTAATTTAATTCCGTAGGGTTAGCTGATTGATCAAGTATCTAGCTTTAGGGTGTTTAGCGATAATTCCCTTATCGACGGAGCGACTAGCACGTAGACCGAAGGTAGGTCGTTCCCGCCGTTTTATACCCACGTGTCTAGTAGCACATATATCGGCTGGTGTCTTCCTTTGACATTCCAGGAGCCCAGTCGAATACGCCACGACACAGTGGTAAAGTGTGGGACTACGGGAATTAAGAAGGGCCCCTGTCATTAGTAATTCTAGGTTCCTCGTTTAACATGCTCGTCCCCATCATCACTTACCAAATACTGCGATAGTGGTCGAGGCTAACCTGCCAACTGTAAACACCTTATCATTATCAACTACAGAATATGACTTATAGAGAAATAATTATTTCCAGGAGATCGAAAAGCCGAGGGGCCTGGCGAGAGGATTGGAACCAGAAATGATTCTTGCTGGCCAACTTTTTCATAACGATCTCTTCTTTTTGGTCAAATGGTAAGTAAACAACACATTTCTTGAATTTTACACACGCAAATTAAGAACAATCCGACTTCATACTTATAATCACTACATGGGCCGCCGCCTTGAGGTCTCGCTACGTGCTGACTTTAGTGCGAATCAAGACGTCAGCGCGGGCGTGTGTGTGCTGTGTGGTCGAAACTGAAGTCGGAGCTATCTAACTTATTCCCTTGATTACTCCTCCTCCTTGCGTCGTTATCCTCAAAGCTGAGAGTCGTGATACCCCGTGGAAATCACCTTTTTATTGACAATTTGTCGCCACCTGTTCCTGTCTTTGGCGATGTGAATGGCGTCATGAATACTATTGTCAAGGGTAGTGCGGATTTGGTCTGTACATCGCATAGGACTGCGACCTCTTGGACGTTTCCCTTCTATCTTCGCAGTGACAATTAGTTTTTCAAGGTTGTCGTTACTCTTCCTCAATGTGGCCAAAATACTTTAGAACTCTTTGTAAACAGACGCTGGACAGCCTTATCTTGATCTTTAATTCACGCAGGATGGATTCATTTGTGCGCAATGCTGTCCAAGGTATCCTGAGCATTCTCCTCCAACACCACATTTCGAAGGCATCAATCCGGTCCCCGTCTACTTTCTTTAAAGTCCAAGTTTCAGCGCCGTAGTTAAATATAGAAAAGACTAAGGGGTTAACTAGTTGAATTTTTGTTTTTCTTGTGATGTTTCTATCCGCCCACAGTTTTTGCAACTGAGTCATTACATTTTTTGCCATCCCAATCCTTCTTCGTATTTCGGGCTCGCACGAACTGTTGTTACATATGGTGGAACCCAGATATACAAAGTGGTCTACGATGTTCAATCTCAGAGCTCCGCTGAGCTGCAGTTTGTTGGAGCGATCCACCAGCATGAGCTTGGTCTTCGATTTGTTTACCCGGAGTCCCAGTTCACCACTTATTTGTTCCAACCGCTTCAGTAGGAATATCATATCGTCTTCGTTGTTGGCTAGAAGCGTTGTGTCGTCGGCGTACCGCAAATTGCTAATCTTTTTGCCGCCAATGACTACACCACCCTCCCGGTGTTCACAAGTGTGCCTCATAATATACTCTACGTAAATGTTGAACATTATCGGAGAGAGTATGCAGCCTTGCCTAACTCCTTTACCGAAATTGAATGGTTTGGATGATGTCCTATCTATTCTTACGCTACCTTGGTTGTTTTGGTGTAGAGCTTGTAATAGGGATATTAAGTGTTGTGGGACGCCTAGTTCCACCAGTACCCTCCAAAGGCTCCTCCAGTCAACGCAGTCGAAGGCTTATAATCTATAAAGCACATTATAAGTGGTTGATCAAACTCATATGACTTCTCGATAAGTTGGCGTTTGTTAAAGATTTGTTCGCGCGTTCCCTTTCCTTTGACGAACCCGGCCTGCTCTTGTGGGATCTGCCAGTCCAGAAATATTATTTATGATGTGTAACAGAACTTTGCTGCCATGAGAAATCAAAGCCAAGGTGCGGTAGTTGTCACATTTAGTTGTGGACCCTTTTTTGTGGAGAGGAAGGATAGTTGACATCGTCCAATCTCTGGGCCACTAACCAGGTATGTCGTGTAGTTCGTTAACACCTATGTCCCCCATCAATTTCAGAATTTCTGCAGTCACATCATCTGGTCCCGGTGCTTTCCTGTTCTTAAGCGCACGAATAGCAGCTGTTACTTCGGATCGCAAGATAGCTGGTTCCAGTGTTAATTCACTCCAGTTTATTGTGGTGTTTTGGCTGGGGTTCTCGGCACGGTATAGGTCTTCGCAGTATACTCGCCATCTCTCAGCAATTAATTCGAGTTCCTGAATGCGCCTCCCGTCCGCATCTTCTATAACCCATGTTTTCGGTTTGAATTGCTTGGTGAGAAGGCGGACATTCTTGAAGAGGTCAGCGGTTTGGATGTGAATGGAGTTACATTCAATTTCAAAACAAATTCGCTCTATAAAGTTGTTTTTTGTCTCTGCGACAGAGCATTTGAATTGTTCTGCCTAGTGTTGCGTATTCATGCCTTTTGTCAGAATTCGTTAAGCCCTGGGACCTTAGATCTTTTCTTTGTTGAATGATTTCCCAGGTGTCATCTGCAATCCAGTTTCGCTTGGCGTCGGTTTTTGCCTCTTTTTCACGGGTAGGTAGTGAATTCCAAATCTGAGCCTTGAGGTTTTTCCATCGTGTATCTGCATCGACATCCGCAGGTGGTGCGTCTACCATTAACTTGTTCTTCAGGTTGATCTGAAACTGCGTCTGTTCTGTTGCAGATAGAGCTCTAGGTCTCAGAGGAGGAGTTCTTTTGATGGCTTTGAGGCGAAGAGATAAGGTGGCCACAAGAAGATTATGATCCGATCCACAGTCGGCGCCGGGATATGTTTTGGTGTTACTTATAGAAAATCTCCATCGGCTGTCGATTAGGATGTAATCAATCTGGTTCCGGTAGCAATCACCTGGGGAAATCCACGTGTACAAGCGCCATGGATGGTGCTTGAACCAGGTGTTCATGATTGTCAGTTTCCTTTCGATGCAGAATTCAATAAACCTAGTTCCCCGTTCGTTTCTGTGACCGAGCCCGTGCTTACCAACGGTGTTTCTTATGTGGTCGTCATTTGTTGTAATTCCTACTTTGGCATTCCAATCCCCTAAGACCATCGTTATCTCCCGGCTTGGTATCATAGAGAGTGTCCCGCCAACAGCCTTATAAAATTCATCCATTTCTGCGTCAGTTGCATTTGATGTGGGGGCGTACGTCGCTACAATATTTAACGTGCAAGGGCGTGAGTTCAACTTCATCGTTATAATGCGATCCGAAACTGTGTTGTAGCCGAGGAGATGCTGATTTAAGCTCTTTGATATCCAGATGGCTACTCCGTTCCTGCTTGAGTGTTCGGAACCAGAGAAATATAAAGTACTGCCACCAGAGGTTGTAATATGACCCTGACCACGTTTATGCGTTTCGCTCATTCCTAGTATGGCGAGTTTATGTGATTCTGCTTCCTTCTCTACAATGGTTAGTTTACCTGGACTCAGTAAGCCTCTCACGTTCCAGGTTCCAATACGGTGATTTTTTCGTGTTGATATCTTCATTTTCTTTCCAGTTATAGGTACTACATCCAAAGCCCGGTCAGCCACCCTGGAGTAGTCATCGGTAGCCAATTTCACACCATCCAGACCGGTTCCTGAATGGCGCCGATTGTTAGTCGGGTCGTCCAACGTCTCATTTATCGTAGGTTTTACTTCTATTAGGGTTTTTCTTGGGATAATACGCGTGGTGGGCTCCCAGACCCTTCCACGGCAGTATTTTTTGAGGAGATTTAGATCCTCAAGGCCACTGACAGCCAAGGTACGGGTTAGTTACCGCCGCCCGATGCTCGGCGTTGACGTTTCACGGCTGAGTAGGTCAAGCTCTCCAAGCTAACCCTCCTCTTTTCTCATCCGGGCTTGGGACCGGCAAAGGCAGAGTTCCCTTGATTACTACAAGAGTGAAAATCACGTTAGTTTTAATACAATAATAATAATAAAAAATACCAAAAAATGCAGTCGACTTCAACACTCAAATGTGTGAATGAACTTGTTGAAGTCCGTACCATGATAGTTCAAAAGTACCAGTTATCACAATATTGTGCACATGGTACTGACTTCGACAAGTTATTTCACACTTTTGAGTGTTGAAGTCCGTTCCATTTTTAGGTACACTTTTTTTCCACCTGTTAGTGACCTTTGCTACTTACGGAACCGGTTGTCATTGACTGTCAATAAGTAAATCACCCAGTTAAAAGTTCTGAGGTAACAAACATAAAAAAATACAGTCCTTTTTTTGAAGTCGGTAAAAATATGATATTTAATACTTAATAAACGCTTGTAGAACGAGAGTTGCTACTATACTAAGTAGTGTTATTGGCTATAAAATGTCTAGGGGTAATGGCTTTCGTGCTTATATCCTCCGCTTAGAGAATTTCGCGCCAATGTTCGAGGCTTTGGTGTTTGTAGCCTTCGCTTAGGGGAATTTGGCACCAATGTTCGAGGCTTTGGTGTTTGTAGCCTTCGCTTAGGGCAATTTGGCGCCAATGTTAGAGGCTTTGGTGTTTGTAGCCTTCGCTTAGGGCAATTTGGCGCCAATGTTCGAGGCTTTGGTGTTTGTAGCCTTCGCTTAGGGCAATTTGGCGCCAATGTTCGAGGCTTTGGTGTTTGTAGCCTTCGCTTAGGGGAATTTGGCGCCAATATTCGAGGCTTTGGTGTTTGTAGCCTTCGCTTAGGGCAATTTGGCGCCAATGTTGGAGGCTTTCGTGTTTGTAGCCTTCGCTTAGGGCAATTTGGCGCCAATGTTCGAGGCTTTGGTGTTTGTAACCTTCGCTTAGGACAATTTGGCGCCAATATTCGAGGCTTTGGTGTTTGTAGCCTACGCTTAGGGCAATTTGGCGCCAATGTTCGAGGCTTTGGTGTTTATAGCCTCCGTTTCGGGCAATTTTGCGCTGATGTCTGAGGTTTTGGTGCTTGTAGCCTCCACTTAGGGCAATTTTGCGCTGATATTCTAGACTTCGGTGTTTGTAGCCTTCGCTTAGACAATTTCAATTATTTCCTAATCAACACAGTTAAAGGCAAAGTCATTATACTTCACTAAAACCATAAAGCCTGTATGTATGTAGCCAGATAAGTCTAAACACTATATCACTATATCTATATTACGTTAGTTATGTTTTAACACCTTAAAAAGGGATTTGTGTTCATACACTGTTCGATCCAGACATTGAATCCAAGACCTCTAGATACCAACGCGAAGCTTAACGCCACACAACTAACGCGCCATATGTTAATTTATTTTTTCAAATTCAAATTCAAATTCAAATTCATTTATTTGTCAGAATTCAGGTTATAAAGTTGTAACATGGTTAAAAAGGTAAGTCCCAGGTACATTCTCACCTATATAAGGCATGCAAATATTAACTAGTTTGTTATAACATATAGAATCTTAAAAAATATACAAATAATAAGAAATATGTGATTGAAAATCAAAGTCAGCGGTACAATCAAAACAAATAAAATAAATAGTTTCAGTACAAAATAAAATTAATAATTACAATACAATGTCATTATTTTATATTAAATGTTCTATCACTAAAAAATTCATTTATACTATAGTAACATTTGTCAAGGAGTAACGTCTTCAAATTATTTTTAAACTTCGATATATTACACGCTTTTAAGACTTCTGGCAATTTATTATAAATTTTAGGAGCCATACAAAAAACACTTTTATGCATTAGCGTCGTATGGGACATTCTGATACACAGCCGAGATTTATTTCTTAAGTTCAAGTTGTGTACATCTCTTACCGATTCAAAGTAATCTAGGTTATTTTTAACAAAAAGTGCGGTTTCATATAGGTACATGCATGGTAATGTCATAATTTTGAGTTCTTTGAAGTGTGGTTTACAACTATCTGTAGATTTAAGATTTATTATTGCTCTAATGCATCTCTTCTGGGCCAGAAATACCTTTTCCTTATTAGTTGAGTTTGCCCAGAAGATTACTCCATACCTTAAAAGTGAAGCAACGCTTCCATGATAGGCTGTTAATGCTGTATCCCTATTGACAACTTTAGATAGATGGTGTAAGGCATATGCCATGCTATTGACCCGCTTGGTTAAGACGTCTGTGTGATACTTCCACGTCAGTTGTCTGTCAATATGCAGTCCTAGAAATTTTGTTACATATATTTTATTTATAGTTTGATTTAAATAGTGTATGTCAAAATCTGATTTAGATGTCCTTTGATTAAAATGCATTATCTTGGTTTTATTTAAATTAATTTTTAAATTATTTATTATTAACCAGTTTATTATGTTATTTAATGTAGAATTAATGTCAGTTATGTAGTCAGTAGATTGCTTTTTAAAGATTATAGTACTGTCGTCAGCAAATAGTACCATGGGGTGTGTTGTGCAGTTTGGTAAGTCGTTAATGTAGCATAAAAAGAGTAAAGGCCCTAACACACTCCCTTGAGGTACTCCGTACTGAACTATAAGTGGCTCAGATAAATATGTATCTTCACACTTATTTTGCATATTAATTCTACTAACCACAGTTTTTTGTACTCTATTTGATAGGTATGATTTAATGAGATCTAAGACGTTTCCTCTTATTCCGTAGCATTCCAATTTATGACATAATATATTATGATCAACGCAATCAAAGGCCCTAGTCATGTCCATGTAAATTGAGCATACAGGATTTTTTTTGTCTACATTTTCCATTACGCAGTTTAGAAAATCAAAGACGGCCATATTAATAGACATTCCTTTTCTGAAGCCTTTTTGATGAGAAGATAAAATATTTTTCGTATCTAAAAAGTTGTATATAGCATCATAAAGTACTTTCTCAAACACCTTTGCAAAGACAGGAATTAAGGCAATTGGTCTGTAATTGGATAATATATCCTTTTTACCTCGTTTAAACAGTGGTTTTATTATTGTAGTTTTTAGTCCATCTGGAAATATACCCTTTTCTATGCTTAAATTTATAATGTAACAAAGTGGAAAACATAATATGTCTTTTACGGATTTAATTACCTTTGTCGAAATGTCGTCATAACCGACACTATTTGTGTTTTTTAAACTATTAATGTTTTGCATAACATTTTGCGGAGTTGTTGGGGCAAGAAATATTGATGAACAATTGGATTGTGGTAATTTTCTAAATTTTGAATTTAAATAATTGGTTATGTTTGAGTTGTTCTGAATGTCATATATAAAAAAATTATTGAATGCGTTAGAAATGTCAGCAGGGTCAGTTATTAATTTGTCATCAAGTAAAATTTCGAATATATAATCTTTAGATGTAACTTTCTCCTTATTGATTACTTGCCAAGTTGCTCTCGACTTATTTGCAGACCTTATGATGTGGTAATTATTCTGCGCTCGTTTTGTTAATCTTATAACTTTCTTATAAGTTGCAGAATATTTCCTAAATGCCCTTTTATTGTTAGGAGTTGGTGAAAGACGATATTGCCACAAAAGCTGTCTTTTCCTCCTGCTACATTTTTTAATACCGTTAGATAGCCATTTTGTTTGTTTCCGATCCCTTATAATTATTTTTTTCCAAGGAAAACATAGATCGTAAAACAATTTGATAGTTTCTAAAAATATATTATATGCATTGTTCGGTTCTATGGAATCGTACACTTCACGAAAACTTAGGTTGAGAATGGATCTTTTAAATAACTTAAGATTATCTGTACGTAAATCTCTTTTTAAAATTGCCCACGACTTGAGCTTGCAGGTTTTTTTAACCGGACATTTAAATAATTGTGCACTGTGGTCTGACAGTGCCATTTCAATTACTTCACCCTGGGATCGGACATTACTTAAAATATTATCAATACAAGTCTTACTTATAGGTCTAGTTATTTCTGTTATAGAAGGTCTTAAGTTATAACATAACAATAAATTTTCGAAATCAAATGTCAAGTTATTTCTTTTCAGAATGTCAATATTGTAATCTCCACATATCATAACCTTCCAACGACAATTTTCTGTGACGATTTTTAATATGTTTTCTAAAACTTCAAAGAATACGCCTATGTGTTTAGATTTAGGTACTCTATATATAGCCACTATTATTATATTATGTTTTGTCAATTCAATAGCACAACATTCTACAATATTCATTACTGACAGGTCTTTAATTTTAGTGATTTCTCTGTACTCATGGTGAGCTCTTACTATTATACACGCTCCTCCTCTCCTTTCATTTCTATAATAGCTTGCTGCTAATCTGAAATTTGGAATATGCAAATTTTCCTCGTCACCTAATTTCATGTTATGTTCAGTTGCGCAAACTACGTCAACGGATTTTCTTAATGCCTCTAAATCTTCCAAACTAACAGTTAACATATCTTGTTTATTAATAATACCTGAGATATTTTGATGTAAAACATTAACATGATTAAAGACGAAAAAACTTTTCGGGTACAGGCTTATGTTGGTAATCTTTATTTTGCTTGTCGTAGATTTGACAATCAGTATTTCTTTTTGGTTGCGTCAAAACAGGAAAATAATTAAGAATTGTATTTTTCTTATTGACATTCTTTTGAACAGTAAAAGAAATCTGTTTTTTAAAGTAAAACGGTATAGTACCTCTACGGGGTTCCTTGGAATCAGGTTTTTCATCATATTTTCTTTTCGTGTTAAAAGCATCATTTATTGTTTTAACATAACGTGGTAGATATAAGTTATTATAATCGATTGTATCTATCCAATAATTGATCCTTCTACACATGTCTCTAGTAAAATCTCTTACATTTTTTTCTAGTTCCAAAAAGTAACAATTGTCAACATGATTAGCTACATTTTTTAATAATTTGTTTAATTCATATTCATTTAAATATTTGTTCCTACGGACACTAAGCAAGAATATACTAGAAACTTTTAGATATTTGAGAGTAGCGTAAATTTCGAATGCCAGTTTCGTAGGATCTTTGTCATATTCACCTAGGCACAATATTAATTTATCTTCTTCATTAAACTGATAACCTTTACATAGTTCTAGAAGAGCTTCTGTGTTTGCCTGCGGTTTCAAGAAAGCTTCTACGCTGTATTTTTCATATTTTGTATTCACTCGACTGTATATAAGGTTCAATGCCAAATTTCTACATTGTCCACCGCCTATTATTACTACTTTCTTCTGTGGTTTCTTATCTTCTTTTCTGTTAATTATGCTTGTAGTCTCTTTTGTTTGCATATTACATACCTGAGAATCAGTATTGCAGTTTAATAATTCTGTCTCTTCTTTTGTATCTTGCAATAAATTTTTTAAAGTTGGTGCAATATTGCATTTATGTGCGTTTATTTTTTTCTCTGATATATTTAATTTTTTTTGAAGATTCTGTATTATTTTCGAGAGCTTTTTTATCTTTCTCCTTAATCTTTTACTACTAAAAATATATGGTTTGGTCTTAAAATACTGCTTTCTAGGTAGTGGAGTTCTTTCTGTCAATTCTTTAATTTTATTGTTTCTTCCCTTTTCTTCTTCTAGCCATTTGGATAATTGTTCAATATCATTTTTCAAATCTGTTATTATTTTTAAGTGTTTCTTACAATCTAAATTTATTTGTGCCATTGATGCAGATTCTAAAACCTCTATTGACTCAGTTGATGTTCTTGGTTTTTTTCTCTTTCTCCCTGGGAGAGGAGTCCCAACATCACAGAATTCAATTTTTTTATAGATTTCATTTATCTGAGTGGCTTTTGTGAGATCTTTTTTTAAGTTTTCGTTTTCCAGTAGCAAATTATCTATTTCGTGATTTGCTGCCTTTAACTGCGTTTTTAATTTATCATTTATTTGTTGTAGGGAGATGACGGATTCATTCTGGTCAATATCTATTTGGGATTGACATATTCTCGTCGATTCAAATAAAGAAGAGTCAGACAAGGTTCCCAACGAATTAGCTCGTCGCCGTTGATGAAAGCGAAAAGTAATATTATCCGTTTCCATATTTTCCATGCTAATAATTAAATTCGGTAATCAAAAACAGTTGAAATAAAAATGAAGAAAAAAAAAACATGCACAAAAAGTTCGGATGTTGGTGGATTTGAACTCGGTTCCACCGTAACTGAAGACGTCGCAGTCCACTGGTTACGCCGCTCGACCAAAGTGTCATATGTTCATTGGACGAAATTTTGCGTACAGTCTATGTTTTATGAAGGTAGATAGATATTTTGTTGAAATAAAATATGACAATACAACATTAAAATGAGTCACTTATACGATGATTACGACTTTATTATGACTTACTACGATGCACCGATCAAATTGCACTGTTATTAAGTTATTTCACTATGTAATTTGATAATTACTGTAAAGTTTACTCACTCATAGTCTTTTTAGTTACATATTATAACACATTGAAAACAACAACGGCTTAAATTTATTGTCACTGTTTTGCACTGTATATTTCACATTAATAGTTATGCCTACACTCTCATACGCGAATCTGAGCTTTATACACAATCTCAGATTAAAATCAAGGTACAAAACTCAGAGAAAATATTTTAAATAAATTAATAATACGGATGCGATGTTTACTGTGTCACGCCCTCTAGCGGATTTTAACAGATAAGTAATAATTTGCCTGCCTAACATAAACCCTGCGCGTACTTGGCTGGATTTTGATTATAATATTATGTATAGTAGAAGTATGCTTTACTTTCAGGCAAGGCTGTCTCGAATTGGATGTGGTCCCAGGCCGTGAGCTGGGCGAGGCATACCCAGACTTCGTTATAGAGTACTACGAGCGATGCGTGCCGTTTAGCGTTAGACATTCCGACGGGAAAATGCCTAGATACGCTCCAGAGGTAAAATATACATATATGTAATACACTCATAATAGTTGGCGTACACTAATATACCCGGCACTGTATCGAAATCGCCGAAATCAAGTCGCTCAGTATTCTTTGTATAGATATATCCATACTGCAACGCACACTAAACAAAGCAGTATCGGCATCACCTCGACTCGGGAACTGATGGGACGGACAAGTCGCCTGCCTTATTGGTAAGCGTCATGTCTGTCCATAAAGATTGCAGTGTAATTGTTCTCGTTCACCATGACACCGACACTGCGCTCGTCCTTCCGAGACGTTAGTTCTTATGTCGTGTTTACCCAGTAATTTCACTTGCTGCAGTGCCCTTCATTCACGCTTAAACACAGTAGTTTTTAGACACTATTGCTTCGAGGCAGACTCTTGCTAAGAGGCCTACCACCTGGTAAAGAGACCTTACACCTGATAGCTCGCGAGTAGTCGAGCGAGAGGCAGAGGCGAGGCGACGTTATTACGGTGCCCAGTCGATACTTGTGCGTTAACCTTAAGCCTGATTTTCTATGTAACGAATTTTATTTTCTAATCACAAAGAACATTTTGTAGAAATGTTCGGCTCTGGGTCACAAGGTGGCCTGGTAGTTAGGCAAACATTCCTACCTTTTTTAATATGGTAAAGACCCTTGTTTTGAGCTCAATGTGCAGCAACATTCTTCTCACATCGATGTGAGTTAGGCTGCTCATTCAGGGCATACATTCCCTTAGAGTCAATCCACACCGATGTGGCAGCGGCTGTACTGTCAAACCATTTTCGACTTTGTCTCTATTAATACAATGCATAGTATCGCTTGAAAGACTTGTTATAGTGGCGCGGCTGCCTGCGGCCCATCACCGTCTATTCTTTTATCCTATACTATACCATTGTAGTGATAGAGACAAAGTCGAAAATGTTTTTTTTTTAATGTTATTGTGACGGAACAAGCTCGAGGCCCACCTGATGTTAAGTGGACTAACCTCTGCCTATAACAGTTGCAATTCATGACAACTCACGAATTGCACTGCGCCCATCACATTGAGACATAGTTGTTAAGTCTCATTGTGCCTGTAATTTCACTGGCTCTCAAGGACTACTGCCGGAACACACCTTTCGGTGCTTGGCGACAGACTTTCTACTTGAGGGTGGTCACTAGCCAGGCGGGCATTCGCAAAATGCCCTTCCACCATGCGGTGAAGCACAAGCTCGGACAAGGTTTGACAGACTATAACTGTCAACTGTCAAATTCAGTCTGAAATAGTGCTTTATATTGTTAAGCCGGGAACTATACAGCATAAACGCTTTCACGGAATACATAGGATGCATACATCAACACACGAGATTCTGTAACATTTATATTAATAATGCAATCTTTTTGTTTCTTGCTGCTAGGCTAACGTTTGACCACAATCTCAGGTGATGGTAAGTGATGGCGTGGTCTTCGATGTTTAATAGTCTTAATCTAAACTGGGCAGTGGCTCTCAAGGATAACTGCCAGAACACAAGGCTGTGTGTGCTTGCCGACAGATTTTCTACTTGAGGGTGGTAGAGACGGTCTTTTGCAAAATGGTCTATCACTAGGCAAAATTACAAATATTTGCCCCGGCCATTAGTCGAACCTCGAGCTTTGCAAGCAGAGATATCAAGTAAGCACAGTGTAAACATTTTCCTTACTATAAATTACTTTAATGTTTTTTCCGCGTGGGGTGCAGGCAAGATGCCCTTAGGAGTCGTAAGAGGCGACAATCTGGCTGATACCGTACAGGGCCGCCACTACAATTCAACGAAGTTTTGTTTGTCGTGTTTTGAACGCTACTTTAGAAACGAAAATTTAATATGCGGTACGAAGTTCGTTGTTTGATGTAGTCTATGGTCGGACCGCATCCTTCATCACAAATCTTGACCGCTATGGAATCTGCCATACTACTCTTAGAACGCTATTATGCTTTATTCGGTTTTAAGTGTTAAATGAGAGAAATCAAAGAACATTTTCCCATGGTAAGAGTCTGAGAATCCTAGTTATGGAGCTCAGCGAGAGGTATCGCTACTGTTCTAGAAAATACAGGTTAGATATTTAGAATTTACGTGAATGTCTTTGTTCTCCATAGGAATTTATATTCTCATTAGTATTTGTGTTCTGTCTGCATATTTAGAACTAGACTTTGATTACTTATAAGCAAACGAATAAATTATAATTTCATACGTAAAAAGATAGTGTAAAAAAAGTCACAAAGTGTCGAATTGCACTGCGCCTGTCACCCTGAGACATACAGTTGTTAAGTCTCGTGTGCCTGTTATTGTACTGGCTCTCAAGGACTACTGCCGGAACACACTGTTAGGTATGTCAATATTGTCATGTTAGCTCAAGCGGTCAGAGCTTACCCCGGCTATAGGGGTGGATAGACGCGGGTTCGAATCCTGCACATGACTATATTTTTTCTCTCGTAAATTTGTAATCTTGTAATGTAATCCGCCGAGCAGGCGTTATTGCAAACATAACAATATTAAAATTATAAGGTTGCGTCATCATCATCTGAGCTCAGACCATTTCTGGCAGACCTGCATATGACAGCAGTCCGAGTACATGTGCACTTGTTATATTATTTTAATACGTTTAATTTTAAGATACTATTGTTTTTTTTAATGTTATAATTTATTTGATGTTGTTGTGTGCAGTTATGTCTGGAATAAATACATTTTCATTTCATTCATTTACATTTTCATTTCATTTCATCATTTACAAGTTGAAAACGAATTGCAAAATTGGTCTTGTTTGTAAAGGGTTTTCCAATAAGGACTTGACAACTTTTTTTCAAAATATAATGCAAACTATTAGAGATATTTCAAAAACTTTAGTATCGGGTTGAAGTAAAATCAAAACATTTATGATTGGAACTTGACATCGTTCATATGGCCACCGCGGGCACGTTTGTAGCGGTCGATTCGTTGGATCCAATTTTCGATGACTCGGGCACACATTTCGGCTGAAACGGCTGCTATTTCACGTTCAGTGTTGGCTCTGAGCTCTTCTAACGTCGTCGGCTTGTTGGCATAGACCAATGGCCTGACGTTGTTCCAAAGAAAAAAGTCTAGAGGCGTTAAATCGCACGAATGAGGCGTCCAATTGACTGGTTCATTTCTTGAGATAACGCGCTCATCAAACTTACTATTCAATAAATCGATTGTAACTTGGGATGTGTGGCTTGTGGCACCGTCCTGTTGAAACCGTATGTTGTTCAAGTCCATATCTTCCAATTCTGGCCAAAAATAATCGGTAATCATGGTGCGATAACGATTACCATTCACAGTAACGTGACGATCATTATCGTCGACGAAAAAATATGGCCCTATGACACCGCTGGCATGCAAACCGCACCACACAGTTATTTTTTGTGGATGAAGTGGTGTTTCACGAATAACATGTGGATTTTCACCCCACCAATAACGCATATTTTGCTTATTGACGAACCCATTAAGCCAAAAATGATCTTCGTTACTGAAGATGATTTTGCGATGAAATTGATCATCTTGGCGCATCTTTTCCAGAGCCTAATCGGAGAATGTACGTCGCTTCAAATGGTCCATCTGCTTCAATTCTTGAGTCAACTTGGTCTTGTATGGGTGTATACCAAGATCATTACGCAATATTCGCCATAAAGTGGTCTGTGCGATGCCCAACTCTTGAAAACGACGTGGAATTGACTGATTTTGATCATTTGCTACGGACGTTTCAACGGCAGCGATATTTTCGACACTTCGACCAACCCGTTGTCTCACTGACACGGCAACATCACACAACGAATATGTAGACTCAAATTTTTGCATCAAACTTGTTACTGCCTGTCTACTAGGACGAGAATTACGACCGAAAATCAGAGTTAACGCTCTTAAAGTAGCGGTCACCGACTCCGAATTTCTGTAGTACATTTTTATAATTTGCAGACGTTGTACGTTCGTGTACTTTACCGTGATAAAAATGTTAAGTTTACTGTATAAATCGACAGTGAAAGTTTGATGATTAATGAAAGGGTGCGTTCAGAAATTTAATTCAAAGTTGTCAAGTCCCTATTGGAAAACCCCTTAGTACAACGTTAGTTGAACTATAGGTCAACTATAGGTACAACGTTAGTTGAACTATAGGTCAACTAACGTTGTACTGCAGGTCGCTCCATCCCAATATGATGGTTAAATAAAGAACGAGAGGAAAAAATAGAGTTATTGTCATGTTAGCTCAAGCGGTCAGAGCATACCCCGGCTATAGGGGTGGATGGACGCGGGTTCGAATCCCGCACATGA
The DNA here is from genome assembly GCA_963890685.1 of Plagodis pulveraria. NCBI lineage: Eukaryota > Metazoa > Arthropoda > Insecta > Lepidoptera > Geometridae > Plagodis > Plagodis pulveraria. The sequence continues at coordinate 19,934,720 of OY982956.1, read as the reverse complement.
CTGTAATTATATCTCTCGTAAATTTGTAATTTTGTTAAGTTACATTTTCGATTTAAGTTACTAGTTTTGTATTAGTAAGCTTTTGTTTCGTTTTTCATCCACACTGATCGCGATTTCACCATCGCCTCTCTTTTACTTCTACGCAGTCCGATAGTGATAGACTTCCAGCGTTTGTAAGCGTCTTAATATGATTTCTTTGAAGAAGATTAATTATCTTTTAATGCTTGTAACTTAATTATCATTGCTGTTTTTTAGCTACCAGCTTTAGAAGAGCAATCTTCAATGGATGTATCGGATGCTTTTGATCAGGACGCAGCAGCAGGTAAGCATGCTTAATATTGTACACTATATATAATATCCACAAAATACAGCGATGAGTTATGAGAAGGTTTTTTAAAATTTAACTCTTCATTATAACAAATATTTTCATTTTTAGAAAACATTAAACTGCGCCCCGTCCCCTATGACGGTATAAGTAATACGATTGGAGCACAAAATTTCGGCTCAGTCGAGCAATCTACGATAGCCCCATGGTTAAGGCACCTGAGGCCCGCATCTCTTAGCTATTGAACGGCGTTAACGCAACTTAATTGCATGAAAATTATAGTTTTTGACAGTATCCATAGTCTGCTCGCTATTTAGGTTCGATCACAAGTCAGTGGCTTGCTATCAATAGTTTTTGACATATTTGGTATGCTCTTAGCTATTTTGTAGCGATTGCGTTGCTACAATGGCATAGATAGCATAGCATAGATTTTACATAGAAAAATAGCTAAATGATTTAAATATATTTATTTAATGTATTGTTTGCTAGAAAACCACTGTATTTATGTTTTGATTGATGCTTGATTGATAGAAGTTTTCATTATTATTTCAGTGTTCACATTTGCAAGCTATATCACAGCCATACGATAGCGACGCGATTGCTATACAACTGCGATTAGGAGCTAAAATTAGCAGACTACCAAATTTGACATTAACAGCATTTCGATCGCAGAAGCATCGCAGTAGTGTGGCGTTTGGTCAATAGCTAAGAGAATTGGGGCCCTGGTGCGTAAAATCAGGGCTCGTGGGTTCAATTCTCCCTCAAGGTTATACATTTTAGTATAAAATTTGCAAATGTGATATCCGTTCAGCACACGATAGTGCTTCTTGTAGTCATATTTAGAAGTATAATTGTAAAAAAAAAGTACTATCTTCACAATTATGAATAGATTCGGGTGTTACTTTGCGGAAATCCATATTTAATAATAACAAATATTTTTTTAATATTTTAAGAAAACATGAAATTAATATTTTAATAAAATACTTAAAAAAATATATCTAGAGAAGCGAAACGCGTCGAAAATTCTCCCGGTTTGGCTGCGTGGCGTTTGTGACGTCACGTCGGCTTAACAGGAAAATAAGGCGGAATTTTCACTAGATATATTTTTATATTTTATAAGTGTTTTATTAAAATATTAATTTGATGTTTTCTTAAAATATTTTATAAATATTTGTTATTATTACTACCTACACGTTTATTTTCGAATATGCAATCATTATTGTGCAATACAAATACAGTATTCGGGATAGTGGGTGTACTTCTGTCTGTCTGTTCCAATAATCTGTCTTTTTTATGGGATTTTTATGTAACAAGGACATGGCTCGCCTGATGTTAAGCGGACTAACCTCTGCCTATAACAGATGCATTTCGACACAAAGTGTCGAATTGAACTGCGCCTGTCACACTGAGCCATACAGGTTTTAAGTCTCATGTGCTTTTAATTGTACTGGCTCTCAAGGACTGCTGCCGGAACACACTGTTAGGTGCTTGGCGATAGATTTTCTACTCGAGGGTGGTAGATATCCAGGCCAGCATTCGCAAAATGTCATTCCACAATGTGGTGAAGTTCAAGCAGGCGTAATTCAAATTTCAAACTGTAGAAAACCAAAATTACAAAAAATATTGCAATAAAACCGCAGGTCTTTCAACTTTCGTCAGAATCGTCACGGCATCTAAGCGGAATGATTTTAGAAAATCATTCCTTGTACGCCAATCATCATCATGATATTATTACATCCCTACAAATGCACAATTGAATGTTTTAAGGTTGAACTGGCCGGTCGCTTCTCCATACAAACGCCGTAGGGTGATCACTCCCGTATTTGAGACTTTAGGTGCAGAATTAAGCATAATACCGATTGATCTCGTCATTATCTAGGCTTGTATGATGCCGAAATTTTAAAAAGATAATTAATATGAAAGTTATGAGCCTTGAAAATGTTATATGAAAATGTTTCGAAGCTCATAACTCTCAAGTTAATTATCTTATTACAATTTCGGCATCAAACAAGCCTAGGTAATGACGAGATCAATCGGTATTATGCTTTGTTTTGGACCTAAATCCGCAAATAAGGCAGTGATCACCCTACGGCGTTTGTATGGAGAACAGACCGGCCAGTTCACCCTTAAAGCACGATATCGATGTCGACGTCAGATCGATATTACTAAGTTGACTGTTCTGCATCTGACGGTCTTTTCTTTAGTTATTTGGAAGTAAATTTATCCTATTCGAAATTTCGTGTATAACAATAATTTTCTTTCAGCCAGTGCATCAGAGACAAGGCAGTCAACGTCCGTAGAACCAGAAAATCAACCTATGGAAGTGCCGGTCATCTGATCGTTTTACAAAGCCAGCAGCAATTTCTATCTGTTGCAACAGCAGTGGCCATTGAATGTGGCAGCGTCAGTAATTACTTGATGCTGCAGCTTCAGTAATTATTAAATGTTGCAGCGTTAGTAACTACTTGCTGCTGCAACTTCAGTAATTATTGAATGTTGCAGCGTCAGTAATTACTTGATGCTGCAGTTTCAGTGTTTACTATAATCTATTTTTTTACTATTTAGTAATCACTAAAGCCAAACATTCGTTGCATCGTCAGTAATGCAACGAATGTTGGTGGAGCATCAATTATTATTATACTGTTGCAGTAACTATAGGCTTAACTGTTCTCGGAGTCGGTTCATGAGGTAGCTGCGTGGTTAGTTCCCCACCTCGTCCAGTTGTTGGTTAAAGGTTGAATAATTAGTTGAATTCCCTGGTAACATAGCGTTGCTAAGATATGACGATGAGTAATAGTTTTAATATTGTTAGGTTTGCAATAACGCCTGCTATGCGGATTACATTACAAAATCACAAATACACGATAGGAAAAATTTAAGTCATGTGCGGGATTCGAACCCGCGTCCATCCACCCCTTGAGCCGGGGTATGCTCTTACCAATTGAGCTAACATGACATGACGTCATAACTCAAATCTCCATCCCAATACGATGGTTAAAGAACGATAGGAAAGATTGAGTAATAAGTAATTCTTTAAAATAATTTTGTAATTTTCAAACAATTGATCTTATATGTTTTACATACATATTTCAAAATTTGTACGCCGCAAGGCAGAACATGCTGGAACTTTAAAACCATTTATAACATCATATATATTGTGTACTCATGTTTTTGGCTTATTGACTGTTATTTCATTTCTATTACATAATGTGTATTGAAATCGATGGTTAGATTTTCCATTACTCAATATTATTAAATAGCTGTTATATTTTCTATTACTCAAGGATATAAAACAATTGATGATGAGATTTTTAACTACTTATTATGAATTCGATTGTTCGATTTTCCTTTATTCAATTTCGATGGTATTAGAAAATCTAAGTTAAGGTTTTCTTTACTCAATGCGGATTAGAAAATCATTGATTTTATTTTTCACTACTCAATTGGTAATGTAAAAACGTGTTTAAATATTTCTTATCTTCATCCATCACTATATACATTCCGTACCAAGTTGCTATCTCAGGTACCGACTCAGTTTAACGATAGATTTATATAAATGAATTTTGAATGGACGTAATGAAATGTATGAAATAAATTGTATTAGTGTAAGTTATAACGGTGGCCGATAGGTTGCATATCTGGTTTTTTCAAGCAGTAGATGCAGTATAGTATAAGAAATAGCAGTAAAGAGAAAATATGGTATAGTGTTACTTTTCCAAATAAACGCGAACAGAGAAAATCTCAACCTTCACATTAACATTTTGTGCTGTAAGTATAAAGTTACATATATAATATATATATATATTATATATATATATTGTGACATTATATATATATATATATATATATATATATTATTATATATTTATATATATATATATATATATATGATTGATAAAGGATTAAAAGTTAATTATATACCTTTTACAAGCCTTTATATAGATGGATAACATTGTAATTCTGGTGATCGCTGACTTTTATGGCGGGAAAATCAAAATTCAAACTTTCTTTGTATTGTCGCTAGGTCATCGTAAGTAAAACGCGAGATTTGAGAAATATTTGTTACGAAATCTGATATATATTTTTTTAATACAAATTGACTTGGTATTTTTAAATATAAAGGGGTAATTAATGGAATCATTTGCATTACTGTTGAATAATTTTTCGATATAATACGAGCCATATTATTTTATAATTGCGAATAACATAACCGTGTAGCGCAATTACCCAAACTAGCTACAAGCCTGATAAATAGCTTTTAAATTACACACTACAGTGTTTTTACTTAAAGTAAATATTCTCACGAAATTACAATGAAAAAAGGAAAATCGTGGTTCGACTTTTTCCTTTTGTAAATTTCTATTTGTAATTCCTTTAGTATTGATTGAATACAATGTTAATATTTGTATTATTAATATAAAATTGTTTGACATGTTGCTACATGACCTTAGTATATGTATAATCTATTTTTTTTATAAGTTCAATTATGGTTCTGCTATGTGTGTATTAATTTAATTAAGAAAATGTGATCCAATAAAATAAAGTACAATACTGTCAATTCATCTCATTTATTTTATTATAGGAATAGTCTACAATAATCCCTGTATAAAAAGTACAAGAGTATAAAAATTTACTACTTAAGCTTACATTTACATACAAGTATAGAGTATTAAGTACTTTGGCATAATAGTTGGCTAAAAATCGTATACATATTCTCATGGGTCTCAGTAATATATAAGACATACTTTAAAATTAATGCAAATACTTATATAATTAATACTTGAGTTGGAAACTTCACCCCAACATTAGATCAAATAAAATAAATTGCATAACTTCATGCGCGAGTCGACACATTTTATGAATAATTCATACTCAGATGTGTGAAAACTGAAATGTTGCAAGTCTTTAATACAATTTCAAATGCGAGCACGAGTCGAATAAGCACTCGCAATCATGTATTCAAAATATTCGAAATGCGAGGGTCTTGATGTTTATTTACACATTTTTCAGCATTCGTCTAGAAAGGTTACCTACATTGTTATGAATACGTTTAAAAATCAATAATGTAATCATCAGCTGGAACACATGCTGCCGTCAGTCCAGTAGTGTGGGGCCTACCTACGGTATGTATTTAAGTTCGTAGTCCCTTTTGGAGAACATGTATTTCCTACAAGACAGGTTTGTCAAAAAAATACTGTAGAAAAATAATTGGATCTTTACCCGTATTGAATTGGCCTGTAGTGTCCAACTGGTTAAACAGACCAGTTAAGACACGACCCCATAAAGGAAACTTATCTCGCGAGATGGTCACTACTTTTAACTATTCTAGATACAGAAAATTAATTTTATTATGGTATTAACTAAGAAGTATGTGAAATTCTCAGAGAAACCGATTGAACATGATAGAAGTACAATAGATTTAATTACTGACTATTATATGGAACTATTGTGTAGATCTAGAAATTATCGAACTGTTCTCTTATTTGAGATATGCGAAATTATGAATTTTGTGGAGCAAGTGAAAGCGGACTTTAATCGAAATTGAAATCATATCAGAAAATCGCAGTTACCTCTTCCGCGTACTTACTTATCTACCTATCTATAATGAAATTGCGGTTCCGCTACATACAGAAGTTGGTACGGGTAAGTTAAAAGCCGCAAAGGATAATTTCACAAAACAAAATATCCCATGCAGAACGTCAGCGCAGGCTGGACTTAACGCCCCTAAATGGATTAAGAATAACACCAGTGCTACTTGTTGAGCTTCAAAGTGGCTAGAAGCGGAATAAAAGAATCTAAAACCCATACGTGCTCGCATCAATTCAGTTTGTTTAGGAAAGGAGCGATGGAGGCGAAATCTTCGCACTCAGGGATAAGCTTTCCCTTAAATTTAATGCAGGATTCTGCGCAGAGTGGTCCTTCGAACCAGGCGCCCAGCATCTTCTTGCATTGGGCGCAGTTCACGATGCAGATTTCCATCGGGTCGTAGCCAGTAGCTGGAAAGCAAGGTTGGGGAATGTTAGTTATGTTTCGGTTATGGGGTGGTAAGTAGTTTTCGAAATGCCACGATGAGGCTTTTAGATTTTAAGCCTCGCATCATCTGGAACGATTTCTGGAATATGTAGGACAACATTACATAACATTTTTGACACATTTATATACATAAATATACAAAATTTGACGTATGTTAGAACCGCCAAGGTCTTTGCTCAAATATTAAGTACCTACTTACCATTTAATATATGAACAACTGGTTATATATAAACCTACTGAAACTTCGAAGGCGTTTCAGTTTCACTCTAAGTCGGTCTTTGATCACTATCTCACATGATGAAGTGATGATGCGGTCGAAGATTTTGTTAAGGCTAACCTAGAAGGTGCATGTCCTGTCTCTCAAGGACACTGTCAAGGCACCTGACGGTGTATCGCAGCAGATTTGATTTTGTACTTAGCTAGCGTACCTACCTATACTTAGCTAGCCAGGCGAGCGTTCTCAAAATTCCGTACCACCAAGTGAAGCTTACGCGGACGTGTTCGACAATGGACCGGTGTGCAGTGGCAGTCCATATATAGTCACTGCTTAAAACCAATAATGTGATAGATCGCTTAAAAGCTATCAAATAGACCCAAGCACTTTCGAATTTGATATAGGTAACTACACCTATATATAATATCATTAAACCATCAAATGATAAGTAAAGACTTACTTTCGGTCTAGTTTTGATATCTGGTATTGTGTTAAAGCAACACTGGTATTCAAATCTAATTATTGACTGAATATTTTGCACCTGGATAAGTCTATACACTACAACTATCGGGATGCATTTATTAGGTATTTGTATCATCGCATGTCTAACGTTATATATTAAATGTTGGCTACAAAATGAACATATGTAATTCCACTTACCTAATTAGGCATTAATATTGATATTTTGGATAATAAACAGCACTTTTCATTTATCCATTAAGGCAAAAAAACCGATGCGATGGATACGGTAACTATTCCTTAATACCAATTTTCCCAACATACCTATATTGGCGCTAAGGGCACTAATAGGATGCAGTGTTTGAATATACATGTATTTCCTAGACAGAGAGCAATGACCTACGAATAAAACATTTCAGAACTATTATGATAAAACTTGCACCATCTAATCAAGATACAAAGCAAGATACAAGTACATGGCGGTACACGGTCGTAAATCTAACCGCATAAGTACATTACCTCACATTCATTATTGCGCCCCTGAGTGTAGGGCACTAAGCCCTGTAGGCCGGTAGCGTTGGTAAGGATGTAAACCCTCGATCCGCTACAATATTCTACGATCTTGTTAGCATCTACGAACGACAGGGGTGGCGCGTGCGGGAGTTGAAATGACCACGCTTCGGAGTAATGAGAGACTTTCCGGCGGAAACAAGTAGGAATTTCATGCGTTGATTTGACAAAAAATGGATTTTCAGTTGCGTTATCAATATTATGGATTACGGGTTCTACATTAAAATAAATATATTTTGACCTTAAGGACTGGAGCCCTGTAAAAAGAAAACACTACATATAGAATTACATTTTCAAGATATAATCACCGAAAAAGCTTCGTCACATTTTCACAGTTATCTGGAAATCTTGCATATTCTAATGATCGTCACTTTTTTTACGTAATAATACCATCTAAGATTTCACAAAACAGAGTTTTTATTGATGGCGTGGTTTTCATGTAACAAGCGATGCCTAATTAATGTTTTTTCATAGTGCGTGCTTTCATTTGCTAGCGGAAGTAGTCATTCATCCCCTTATATATGTACCTACATGTTTTACAAATGCTGTTATTACGGAGCAAGTATTCCTCAACGGGTCTTTAACATGTCGTTATTATCTGGTGGATTAATGATGAAGCTTTTTAAAGTTTACCAGCATATTGTCAGTTTATGCAACTGACGGCATGACTCTGGTTCAGTGGAAGTTAGAGTGGCCCTTAGTGTGGGACGCCACATGCGTGGACACTTTAGCGCCCTCACATGTTTCTGAAACCAACGTGAGGGCTGGCTCAGCGGAGCAATTCAAGCGGCGTAAGTATGCTAACCTCGGTTGTGGTTACATATTGGAGCAGTTGTGTGTGGAGACGTTGGGTCCGTGGAGACCGGGAGCTCATTGTATTTTCCAAAACTTATCAGAGCGTTACAAAATTACAAATTATTATGATTAGTATTTTGTTAATAAGTAAAGGCATACTGCAATTGAAGCCGTGTTTTCATTTCTGTGGTTCGAATTGAAGGACAAGGAATAGTCACTAAAACTACAGGCATGTGATGTAAGAAAATTAATATATCGGGATGTAAAAAAAAAAAAAACCGGGATGGCGGTCGTTGGTCGGATTTACAGAATTATCCGATTTCATAATTGAAACGGTTTTTGAAAGTAGGCATCCTAGGCTATACTTTGAAAAAACCATATTACTCTACGATAACGAAAAGTATATATTGAAATTAAACCAGCTGAAATTACATTTTGGGGCCAAATACGTTTTAATAATCTCGTAACTACTTTTACACTAATCACCTAGGATACCTACACACCAAGGATACGTTGTAATTAAAATAAATAGTATACGGATCAAAGAATTTTGGAAAAAAAGGCTTACCGTGTGCAAAGCTAATGAGTTTCCATCTTTTATCTATCTACACCTATACAATGTATTACACAACACAAACCTTATATTTTCTGCACTTTCAAACATATAAAAAATATGAGCAGGTTGCTAAGTAATCTCGTTAATATTATAGTCCACAGTCCGTAGTAAAACAAATTGTATGGCGACCCTCTCAGTAAGGCTACATCCATAATGGATGGTTCTATTCACGCGAACTGTCATTACGAGGTCAAGTGTAAGCGGCTAAGGTGAAATTGCGTAAGTCTCAGTCTCGGCGAAAGCGAGTCGCCCAAATCGCGGATTGGGGTCATTGCCTCGGTGGCCGCGTCTTTATGAATAAGTGTTTTGATTATAAGCTGGTAAGCTACATTGAGTGAGATTTTTATCGTATCGGTGATGATAAATTATGAATGTACGAATAGGTATATATACTGAGTACTATCTGAAACTTGATATTTTATCGATGGAAATAATATTATTGCGTCTTGTACTATAATTTTTCTTACGTAGTAATCGTATTGTAGCTTGTATTGGGAAGAATGCTTGATTCGTTGGCTGTGCTTTTATTACCTATATCTATTATTTTTCGAAAAAGTGGCTCCTGCTACGGTTGTATCCGCACAATTTTTGAATAGATAACGATACCGTTATGGTTATTGGCCGATGAGTAGACATGTCATTCTTAATCTACATTTAAAACTGTTGCCGTTTTCAGGGTTGAATTATTTAATGTCAGTCTGCTGTCTTTCTCTTCGTAGCCAAGTCATGGGTCTCTAAGCGGAGTGAGTTACAAACCTAAAGATATAATTTTTTAATTATAACATTACATTACTCTTCAGGAGGGTTAAATAGCAAAATGCAGGCGAAAACATTTTTTTTCATACCGTAGCTAGCGAGGTACCAACAACGCCGAGAACTCTGAAACCACAGTAAAATGAAACTAATAGTAGGTATAGGTACAAGAGTATACAATTAATTAGTATGTTTTATTATTTCTGATCTTCAAAAGCTTTTACTTAATATTTTATTTCACTACAAGATGCATGCCAAACAAAACATTGCTAGCATATTCCGTATGTGGTAATACAAACGATAGAAATGAATCTAGCAGAAATCGAATAGATGACAAAGTGTTCTTGACCACAATTAAGCATTAAATTTTAATCTAAAATCTATAAAAGTGGAATTAGTAGTAGGTACTATTATTAAAGAATATTTTCAATTCGTAGGTACATACATTTATTCTGATATTGTCTTCATTATGTAACTTTGACCTACACAATACACAATTTATGACTTACTATTCTATCTATGAAATCGCTATTTATGACTTAAATATTTAAAACTGAAAGTTATTGACTTTTACTGTTTTGAACAATGCAAAAAAAAAACTACCAAAATCTCAACGCCAAAATACTTGCTCCTGGTTTCTGAATTCTGGCTGGGAGGCAGTATTCAAACCTTTTAGGGATGGCAGTCCGCAAATGAATTCCAGAACTTAGTAATCATGTAGTTTTTATTTAATTTACGAGGGGCTACGAATAATGATAAGGTACTTACCTATTATTTATAGATAATATACATAACCTACCTAACCTATTTTAAAACAAATAACGGTATTGAAACGGATAGTCTGAATAAATCTATTGAGCAGTAGACGGATCAGGTTGGGACCGGGGTATTCACTATTCCCTTTTTAAATAGATTCTTCAGAGGTAACCCTAAACAGGTATCTAAATCTACTAAAAATCTAGTAATATACAGATGAATATGTAAAATTTATTGAATGTCTGATGATAAGTTTTTGAACATATTATGTATGTTATTATAGATATATATATTTAAGGGTTTAATGTACCTATGTACATACTTTGAATATTTTCGTGGTACCTGCAATAAAGATTTAAGAAGTAGCTTGTAATCAGTAAATTGCCGACAATTATTTTGTTTGTAGTCCCTCAGTATCTTAACGGCTAAGGATCGACTGTAAGAGTTTTTAGAGGGTAACAATAGATTTCTATTGTATAAATTAGTTATCGATTTATTACAGTTACTTGAAACGTACGGTTTCTGGCTTAAGAATATAAGAACATAAGGGCTGTTACATACCCCCCTGTAGGATCTCGTAAATGGCGACTAGAGGAAAAAATGCTGACCTGATAAACAGTATGCCACTTCGATTTGTGGGGTAAGTGACCATTCCCAAGGAGGGTTGGCGTCAGGAAAGAGGTTCAGTTAAAAGCGCAAAACTTATCCATAAAGCGAAGTAATTTATTTTGTATGTACTGGTTTTGTTCGTTGTATTTTTGGCGGTGTTTGTTCTTTGTGTTATTTGAATACATATAGTATGGACCCTCGCATGATTGGGATAACGTAGGAAAAAGAAGAGTTTCTAGCTTCAAAATACATACGTCAATAAAATTATGCGAGTGCTCGATTGTGACTTGAAGTTGTTGACCTTTGTGTGCCGATTAACAATAATATCCATAAATTGTCACCAGACCGGATTAACTTCTTTCTAGCCGGTTCTTATTTTTGGTGCTATGCAGATGAATTCATTACGTTACATAAAAAAAAATAAGGTAAGTAACTTATAATAGGCTGAGTGTGAGAGGAGGCGTAGCACTTTCCATACTAACGTACTTTCGTCGTATTTTGAATAGCAAAATATTTAAAATTGGTGAAATTTTACTGACATATCTTTGAGGCTAAATGTCTCACGGTGTGCCTAATTACCGTTACCTTTTTGAAATAAGAATTCCCATACTACACGATTTTAAAGAATAATTTAGAAAATACATGTTTTAACGGAAAACTGAAACTATTATCCTATAAATTTTGCATTGAAGCTGCTAAATACGAGGTAATGTAAGAATGAAAAAAAATCCGCATTTGAACACACGGTATTTTAAATGTAACGATCCCACCTTTGTTTGAAAGTGCTACCACACGCTACCCATTTTTTTCGTAGCAAAGCGTGTTTATTCGTTTCTAACCTGCCAACTTAGTCGAGCAACATATGTTGCGGTCATGGCTTAGATGGGTAACCGCTATAATAGTGGCATTACAACTGAGCGCTTCCGTGCTTCAGAGCGCACATTACGCCATCGGTCCCAGTTATTGTCTTTGGATAGCAGTCGTTATAGCATGGTGGTTGGGCATTTGGCAGAGTAAGTTCCGTTCGAAGCGCTCACCCATCCAAGTATTGACAGCATCGACCACTGATCGGTTAAGAACGACTAGGTAAGCTCCGCTATGGAAGCTTCAGTTACCAGTACATACACTTTCAGAGTAAAAACTCTTGGTTTTATCAAGATCTGGAAATATTCATCTTCGTCTTTCATTTTTTTTTCTTTCTTTTTTACACCATTGTGAGGTCAGTGTACAATATGTTTTCAATAAAAAGATACATGAACTTAGGCATAATGTAACAAGTTTTGCTTAAGTATTGTGGCCAGTTACTTACCAAACGAGAACTACCCTTAGAAACGCAAGTGAAATTACTGGGCGAATGAGTAATAAGACCAGTAGTGTAGTAGTTTTTTAATATTAATAAGTTACTAGATAGACCAGTTGCACGCCTGAACATAAGCGGCTTGCCTGCCTATAACACTGACAGTGTCACTTCCCTCGTTCTGCACAGCACTGCGGCACTACGAAACGTCAGTTCTTATTCCTCATTCGCCCAATAATTTCACTTGCTATAACGCCCTTCACGCCTCTTGCTAAAGAACCTGCTGGGGTAGCTAGCGCGTATAATAGATATGACACGTATAAGATGATTTTTTTTGTGAGCATCAAGGTGGAGAAAAGTCTTTTAAAGCGCCTAAAGACCCTTCTCACGTCAACGTGAGCAAAGGCAAGCTGCTGCATTAGGAGAATTATTTTGAAATATATATCATCATTTACCTATTAGTCGCCTGAGCGGTGATTCGGCAAGTTTTCCACCTTAAGCCACATTCCTGATTGACTTTGATACTGAAGGAGCAATTCTGAAATATCAGCAAAATAGCCTATCGTATTTCGAAGCTATTCTGAACTCATTTGTCACAAATAACAATATTATCGAAACGGATAGTCTGGATAAAGCCTACATAAATCTCTTGAGTGGCCCAAGTTTACGATCTATTAATAGACGGATTAGGTCGGGACCTGGGAGTCCATCCTTTTAAATAGATTTCTTCGGAGGTAACCCTAAATAGACAAATCAATATCTATAATTTATTGTACGCCAAACTCTTTGGACAGGTGCGGAGATTTAGATTGCCGAGAAATATTTTATAGGTAATGTATACGTAATATACGTAAAGTAAATAAACGTGCCTGTGGCGTGCCGGGCTAGAATGCCACCCCCCCATCTCTACCCGTGGGTGTCTTAAGAGGCGACTAAGGGAAGCACACAAGAAGGAGGGCTGCAGCGTTTTCGCAGGAACTGATATCTCACACTGTGATCCCCAAGACGCCTGCCAAGCGTGGGGATTATGGCACGTTATAAGTGACGAATTACACTGGGTGACGAGTCATCCTGAGACATAAAGTTATTAAGTCTCATCTCATTATCCTCGGTGGCCAAGGTAACGATTAAAAGAAGTCACCTTAAAATATGAATAATAGAAAATTAAAATGTGCTATGTAAAATTATGTATGTTGCCATAATAATGAGGTACTTGTTACGTCACAGCAACATTGGAACAATAGACTGGGAACAATCAGTACAACTTGGAATCTTTTGAAGCGATTGTAGTGCCGCTCGCAGCACGATCAGCTAAGTTAAGCAACGTCCGCCGCAGTCATGAATTAGATTAAGCGACATTACTACTGAACGCTTCCGTGCTTCGGCGGGTACGGTAAGCCGTCGGTCCCGGTTGTTGTCTTAGGATGACAGAGTCGTTAAAGCACGGTGGTAGGACTTTTATAGAGCCAGTAATTCAACAAATTCTTTGACCGCATCATCACATCATCAGGTCAAAATGGTCAAAGACTAACCTATCGGGTATAAAAATAAGTGTTTTATGTGCAAATGCTAAAAGCTTCAAAATAAAACTTTTCAGGTAGAGTTATACGATTGTTATAACATGATTAACTTAACGGATAATTAACTTTTGCCAAGTTAGTATATTAAATAGTAGATAAGTACATATTATAAATAAATATCTTCCTTTCACAAATTTTTAGAACACTAAACAACTCACCTTGATTGGGAATCGAAACCACATCCCCAATTTTACACAATGCGTGCCTTAATCACTCGGCTATCGGGGATCGCTCAACTGAGCCGAAATTTTGTGTTCTAATTGTATAAATAACGTAACAAGTATAAATTAATTTAAAAAGTCAAAAACACGACACCTAATTATTTATTTTCGTTAAGCGTTTTATCGTTCCATAGAAATTAAAACTGTAAGTTATTTATAATTATAGAAATATATATTCAGTGGATCTAGTCGAAAAAAAAAACCAAGTCGACGCGTAACTACTAACTAGTACTTGACTATAGATTACCCCTGACTGGGATAGAGTAAAATGATATCATGTAGTAAATGATCACCAAATGTAGTAAATGATCACTAAATCTCAAAGCCATATTTAGGTGCGACGACGAGCGAAGCGAGGAGGAGCGTTAGGTTTCTTGTGACCACAACAACGCACGAGCCGAGCGAGGCAAGCGAGCATGCCGCGATAGCGGCCGGCGATGCGCCAGAAAAATTATAGCAAGTTTAATTTTGGTGATCATTTACTACTTTTGGTGATTATTTACTACTTTTGAGTGAATAATTTATTTTTAGTCATTATGCTTAAATAGTTTAGCGAGATGATAAAACTTTGGTTATCATCTCGCTAACGTTAAGTTAACGCTAAGTTTACATTAAAATGCGGGTTTAATTTTGGTGATCATTTACTATTTTTGTCTGTTATATGTTACTATATCTGGTGGTAAATTAAACATAAGCCGTACACAAATTGTACTGATAGCTGTTTTTGCAAAATATATATGTCATTGTGTACCCACTTACATGCGTAAGATTTGGTTGTTATCCTTAGCGATTTATTACGTGCGTAGCTTCAAAATGAGACGCCACTAAGTTTATTATGTGCACGTAAGACAGATTTTGTTTCGTGTCACATCGCCTGAGACCTAGATTGAGGGAGAAATGTTTATACAGAAATATTTATTATTATCTACAACTTGTCCAAGTATTTCATTATCTAATAAGATTGACCTCTACAAGGAGGTCTAAAACTATTGGCATAAAATAAAATTGTACAATGCCTTTTGGTATGTACACTTCTGTGTAAAATACCAACAACGATATGCTACACCTAAATCCTACACAAGTGTCAAAAGCGTATTTAATTTGTGCCTGTAACCTGAAGTCACTCTATGACAGTATCTCTTCGGTAGTTACCTAATACACTTTCGCACATGTAATTTGATTCAATGGCCTTTGATCGTCAACAAAATATTTAATGTATATAACTATGATATGTATTTTTATAATTTCATGAAACGCAGGCGTTGAAAACAAGTGATATAGTTAGGTTCTTGAACGAGGGAAATAATTATTAGAATATCATTAAAACCGGTTATTAGCGAGTAGGATTC
Organism: Plagodis pulveraria; assembly: GCA_963890685.1. Taxonomy (NCBI): domain Eukaryota; kingdom Metazoa; phylum Arthropoda; class Insecta; order Lepidoptera; family Geometridae; genus Plagodis; species Plagodis pulveraria. The sequence goes on along the minus strand of OY982956.1, from coordinate 19,919,143 downwards.
ACACACCGAGCGTTCCGTAATAAAACAGAATGTATACCATAAAATCGTTATATTTAAATGCCTACATTTCGAGATTCTTAGCGGCAGTTCAAGCCGCAGCACTTGACCAATTTTTATAGTTGTTGTAAGTTAGATATTGGACAAAAATCGTACCAAGTTTGATGCTTGTATGCATTACCGTTTTTACGATAGAGTAAAAAGAAAAAATGTTAACTAACACGTTTTTTGTTAGGGACCCACTTTAATTTATCACTTTTCGTTATAATTTTTATTTGTTAGACAATAATAGACAATCCATACTAACAGATGTTCTGTAACAATTTTAACCCGCTACTTATTACCTTTCCAAATATACACACAGCTCTTTAAATGTTAGAAGCCGGACAGACAGACAGCTGAAGCTTAGTAATTTGGTCTCATTTTCTACTACGAAACCGTAAAACCAACAAGTTGAAAAGTATGTGGAAAATAATTGGAAATTACTGTCGATGTTTATAAACACACTGTGATTTTATGGGCACCTAACCATACTCGGTCTATTTCAGATAGAACAATTTTTTACTTAGAAAACCATTTTTTTCCTTGATAGCCTTTGAGGATGTCGTCGAAGATTAACAGGGTTTACCTAGAATGGGAAATCATGGCTAAGTGCTTGACACTGCTGACAGATATTCTACTAGAGGCTGGTTGCTGCGGGCATACGAAAAATGCTCTACCACCATGCAAAAATGAATATAATTAAACAGAAAAATCGTATATAGTGGCATAAGCGAAACAATAAAAGATGTTTTAATATACGAATATTACGACAGATGTAATCAAGAATAGCATAATTATCAAATCCAGGTTTTCGGGTAGGGTTTTACGATAATACAATTACTATATATCTTCTGCGTAACAAGTGATGGCATTCGGTTTTTGTTTACTTGTATTTAATTTTCGAAATAGATTTTATTTGAATCTTTATGAGTTAATATTATAGCTATAAAAAGTATAACGTAGGGGACACAGTGATGAAAAAAAGAACAGCGTAGCGCGTAGACTACACGAGCGTAGCAGGGGTTTTTTCGCTAGTGGTGCTTACTTTGAAAGTACTTACCACGTGTTTTACAACACACGTAGCATTCGAACTCGTGATTGAAAATTGCACGAATCATCTTGCGTAAATTCGAATGTCAATATATACCTATAGATGTTGTAACATTTTGGATAGAAGGCACAAATATGAGGAAATTACAAACATAAGTAGTAAAGAGAATCAGTAAGTAGGCACTTATAAATGATAACTTTCTATTGAACGAAAAATTGTTTTTGCCGAGGGCTTTTAGTAATAATAATATTGAAGGTAGAGCTGCCTCTAATTGAATAATGAAACGCTTTTATATCTACGATGGTTTATATCTAAGAATTGGAAAGCTTTTGAAATCATATTCTTGAGCTATATTTTGAACAATAACATCATAAATGTCAAATTAAATGTGCCACACAAAAAAAAAATGTCCCAGAGAAAAAATTGTTATTTTGATCCCAGCTTCACAACTACTTATAAATCGAAGTTTTGAGGATATGGAACATAATATAGGTATCAAAATTTAATTTTGATTTAATTCCTATAACTATATACTCACTCGTCGTTTAGTTTTTTTAATAGCTGAGCAGTAAAAGCTTTGGAGTGCCATGCCGCGGGTCCATGGTTTGATCCCTACCACCAACGGCTTGAGATTCACCGCATGATGGAAGAGCATTTTGCGATTGTTTGTCTGACTAGCTACCACCTGCAAGTAGAAAATCTTGCAGGCGAGCATTCACAAAATGCCTTTCTACCAAGCGGTGTAGCTCAAGCTGGCGGCGCGCGGCGCGACGGTGGAGATCGATGGGGCACGGGAATCCATAGAAATTACCGTTCGCAAGTTTCAGTCAAGCAAGTAGCTGTCACTACTTCAATGACTTTTCGACGATGGTACCTCAAATGCGTATAAATAAGCAGTTTTTACATTAAACTTAAACTATAACCTAAACTTTAACTATAACCTAAACTTTAACTATAACCTAAACTTTAACTATAACCTAAACTTTAACTATAAACCGAAAATATTCTAAAATAAAAATGGCATTAATCAGTAAATAAACCAAACCATCTCGTCATCATCATCGTCTACTGCAGTTTCTTTTTGTTAATTTTACATTGACAAGTGATAATAAGAACACCATCAATGTAGCGAAGCCAATGCATTATTAGGGATTACTCAAAAACTACTTGTCCGATCTCACTTAAATATAAATGGGACCACATGGCAAGCACCAGATTTAGAATATAAAAAAAACAATATCGGTACACCTTGTAAAAAATTATGAGGTAACATACTTAAAGAACATACAGGCGAATTCAGAACCTCCTCCTTTTTAAGTCAGTTAAAAATATGTTTTCTCTATAGAAACTACACAGGTTTTGGTTGTATAGCTTGTATTCGCCTTACTGACGTAAGGTGTCAACCTCGAATGCTCTTTTTGATGTCATACTTTTTAGTGGATAATCAAGCTTAGTTAGCAAAAAGCCCAGTTGAGTAACCTAATGTCCAGCAATACCGGAACGCACATGACTTGTAGTTTGCTGTTTATTCTACGCATCGGTATGTACATACCTTTATTCATAAGCTGGGTAATATAGACATAAAATACTTATGTATATCATATATGATTACCAAATACATTCACAGATAACAGAATAAAATCCTAACCTATTTAGAACATTCGAGTCAAGAGCCTGTTCCGAAACATTTGCATAAACAATTTGACCAAAAATAAACTAATTTATCTTATCTCGTCCAAATCGCGGACAAAGATTTTAATTTAAAGCAAAAAGGAAATTTCTGAATATCTTTGCCGTCTCGTTGTGATTTTTCTTTAATATCTCGTTGGAAATAATAACGCGTGGGTAAGCGTCCTAATTTCCCTGAAGATATGAAAATGTTGAGTAATCGGTACCGTGAAAGGTCATGTTATTTTCTCAGATAAAAAGTCACAATAACATTTACTGAGGTAAGTACGTAAGAAATTAAAACTTACTTACCTACGATGAGCACAGATTTGCTATGAGTTCGTATGTAAGATAAGACACGAAACGCAAACAAGCGAAAGTTTTTGGAATTTCAATTATTATCCGAAGGTAATCGCTGAAACTAATTATGAAATTCTACCGTTCAGTATTTTAACTTTCATTTATATGTAGTCCAAAATTTATGGCATATTTCGATGAAATTCGCATCGAGATTTATATATAGGAATCATATACTCTATGCAAATGTAATAGAAATGTAATACATAGGCCGAACCATATAACATCTGTCATATAGGTAATGTTTATTTAATTAATCACGATCTTAATAGAGGAAGTTAATTTGGGAGAAAGCGTTTATATTTATATAGCTTAATCTCATTAGCTTGTATCAAACAAATAAAAAAATATTAGAGGCTTTTAATTCCCCAACAGCTACAATGGCTATTTTTTTTAAAATAACTAATAGGCCTGATTAGAGCAAGAAACGTCATGGGATATTGTTCACAAAACTACAGAATGTGATACATTTACTACATAAGGGTAATATGTAAAATGGTCCAACTCTTTCATGATGCTGTGAAGTGGACTGTTGTAGAATTCGAACACGCGATCAGTAGTTAACTTTCACAGCCCTGGTTTATCACTCCCACTGTTTCAATGGAGCAGAAGAAGTGAGTATCGGGTGGTGGATTATGACAAAATCCATGTCTAGAAATTGATCGAGACAGGCTCACTTTGTGAGTGACCATGATAAGCATTAGGTAAAACATTATTCAGCTTTTTAAGGTATAGTTACTGATACATTTTTGAACACTGTGGAGTATGTAATTTGTTTGAATACATACTTCATGTGAACCACAAGTTTCTGCACACTAAGCAATACCATTGACAATCAAGCGAAAATATTTTTGTAACAATTCAAAAAGGGTGAAAGAAGCTTTCTGAATAGGCTGAATAATAAGTGGTTTTCATCAGATTCTACCTTGTTTGTCACTCCATGTAAAAATATTTTTTATATAGGTGTTATGTCAACTTGGAAATCTTGCGAGTGTACTCACCGATAGCAGGGTTGCTTCTAACGTATCCGAAGTTCAGGAGTGCGAAGAGAGCGAAGACAACAAAAGTAGCAGTCATTTTTCCGGCCATATTGTTGGGGTCTGGGAAATAAAAGAGATTAAAACGCAATTTTAATATTAACCTTACAGTCATAAGTATCACCCATTCTTAAACATCAGAATCAGTGGTACTTACGTATACACAAAAAAAATACAAAAATCAGCATGGATACGATTCCCGCTCTAGTAGAAAAACATATACACTATGCAAATATCGCAACAGTGCATAAATTATTAAAATTAAAATTGAAAACTATGGTGCTGATGACGGAGGCAAAATAATCGGGTGCTAAAATTATGATGGGTAAAATTATTAGTATTTTTTATCAACAATATAGCACTTGTTATATTACTGTGAACATTTCTAATCATAGCTCCATTTAATACAATACATAAACATAGATAGTCAACACGAATTATGGGTTAGCACTAAAGAAGATCGTATTAGATAAAAGAACTCGTACATTACTGTCCAGGCCTGAAATTACGCTATTCACGGCCAAATTATTTGGAATTTTATACTTAAAAATAAACTATACTTAATAGGACTTGAATTGACTTTTCTCTAATTTTCGAGTAAATCACTCACAATTAACTTAAATTGTAAATAGAGTATAGTGTCAAACTTTCATTAGTGCCAATTAGAACGCGTGCGGCTTAATTCTTTTTTTAAACTTAAGACACGAAATTCTAAAAGCCCTAAAAGCACCTAATCCTTGAAACACCTAATTTGAGTTAATGTTAATTTGAAAAACACTCGAAGAATAGTAAAAAATACTGTCAATCAATTTCAATTAATATTGTCACGTTGGAAATTGCTGGCCTGTTATTTCGTCGCGTATCAAAAAGAGCCGACTGACATATTGTTTTTTTTTTTAATAACGAACCAAGTTCCAAAAATGACAGAGTATATAAAATTATACACTACGGTGATACATGATATTTAACGCCTATAGAATCTACACACTTTGATCATAGTGGCATAGGCACGTAAGCGTAACTTTATTAATAAACTTATAAGCAGATGTAAACATAAACAAACAAAGCATCACTACACAAAACTTACCTCATCAAGTTTATCATAAAGCTCAATCCCATACATTTATGTCATGCACTATAATGATAACACCATAGGTACTATTTCACTTAAAGCTCCTTTGGCGAAGGCAAAAATAAAGTTGTGTTAAAAAGAAAAATGCGTAAGTCGTAACGGAAAAGTGTTCATCGACGACCGTACGTAAATGGAACGTGTTTAAATATGTTACCAACTATGGTTGCACGCTACAGTGTCGGGGTGGGGGTAGGCTTCTTTCTGCGTGTGCGCATGGGATAACACAGGAAACTGATCTATACACGTCTCTGCCTTTGAGAAAGCATGAGAGTTCTAAGTAGGAAATACCACTTTGAGATTATGTTAACGTGGATAATGCAGTTTAATAGTTTGGCATTACATTTTTAATTTTGCTTTTATTTATGTTTTGCGTTATTAGTTTACTTGACGCAATATGTTACCTTCTGCATTTTTTTTCCTGGAAGTGCATTGCGCTGGTAATAAGATGGTAGAGTAACAAATACTTAGATAGAAATTTGCTAATAGAAAATTGGGGATCATTGTTGGTATTCAACTATGCATAGGTTTTAATTTGAATCACAGCTTATTAAAATAAATTTATTACTATGATCTATTGATTAATATAAATTGAAGTGAGAAATACCTAATGAAATATTTTAAACGATGTTTTTTAAAATTTCACTTAAAATTTTATTAGCATATACACTTCAATATTAATAATGTTAAATATTATTAGAATAATATGAATTAAAATGAGCAATACCTAATAAAATATTTCGAAACATGTTTTATTTAAATTTCACTTAAATATTAATATGATTTCCGACTTTCTTAATACAACGACAATAACAGATGTTAAATGCAATACCATCAATAATATCAACCTTAAATAGTAGGTAGAGTATTAATTCGAGGAAATTTCCTTTACAACACAATTTGGAGGCATAGCAGACCCCAAGGCCTAAGGTGTTATGTAAAAACACGTGAAATAGCTTTAGCATTCAAGCAACCAATTCCATTTCTAAGAAAAGATTACACGCCTTGGTATCACTCTCTATTTCAGTAACACTAAAATAAGTGGAAAGCTAGTATATGACTAAATTGATTATTGACACTTTTACTACCTAAACAAAAGGCATGTCCATGCTTTACTTTAGTCTTTAAACAACCCGGCTCTCTTTCAGTAGTAGCCGGAGGCGCCTCAATGCCTGTACGGTTGATCACCCCCAAAAAGGAACATTCATGAACCTTAAATCAATCGTTATAAGGTTTATATTCAATTAAAAACATACCACTTTGTGTGGACTCGCGAATGTCGAGTATTCTTGTGGGACCGTTCAATTTACTTTGCTGACAATAAATAAATTAAATCTAAAACTAATCCTATTTAAACATTCTCGAACAAAAATAAAGACTGCATCATCACATTCATCACTCAAAGAAACCTGCTTAAGTAAGACTGGTTCTCTTCCTGGTGTGATACGGCATTTGTCTCTATAGTAAGATCCAAATAGAATTTGAATAATAATATCAATGTTTAGAGATACGAAACGAAATAATCTTTGACGTAATCAACCGTTCGACGGAAAGAACCTGAATGAATCAGATTAATAAAAAGATCGTTACCGCGGGAAAAGTAATAACAAGATGAATTATTTTTTGTAGCAACGTTGGTACTCCCTGTAAATGACAAAGGCATTTTACTTCCGCACATATACCTACGAGCAAAAGTCAAATGTAAATAACCTCTAGATCGGGTCGTGTGCTAAGTAGAGATAGCTATCAATTGTCTCGCTGTTTCATGTACATTTCTGGTTTTTCGGGAAGGCTTTAAGGCACGACAGTCTGTACCCGGCAATGTAGAAGGCGTGGAAAGAATTCATGTGAATGTTCGTACAAGCCTCTTTTGGCTTTAGGAAGCGGATCTCGTTATCGGACAGTAAATATCGGTAATTGTTAGTACACTACACTTACAACTTCCTAAACTTGATAAATTCATAATCCTGCCGGATTTGTTTATGATTGATATTTGAGTGTCTACAAAAAATAACGTTTCCGCATATGAAATCACGCTCTCGTGGAGCTAATCAGTGAGATATTAAGTTATACTCGGACAGTTATATTCGGGAGTTGATTTCTCTGGCGAAAATGTATGGCTTTAATAAATTAATAAGCACATAAGTTTGCAAAGCGTGTTACTTGTATTCGTTAAACCGGTTGTTTTGAAACTGCTACGTAGGTACTTATTTGTATAAATAACCCTTTGGAACGCAAGATTGGTTCATTTGTGTTGATCATTTATTGGTAAACGAGTCTGACAACTGTTTTATTTTTGGAGAAAATGTATACATTTTTATTGTTGTTGTATATTGTGACGTATGTCAATATTATACTGAATGTATGGCATTATTTGCTACGTCATGGCATGTTATGTTACTTTATTTAATGTAGTGAAAATGAAGTTGGTATGACACTACTCGTATTTATCATATACTAGCATAATACGTTTGTACTTTTTGTATTATAAAAATGTGGCGATAGTTTCAAAAAGCATGATGTGGTAATGGCCATATTGAGTTGGAATGAAAGTAAGCAATAGAACAATTTCTTTCGTTTCGTATTAGATATTGGCAATGATTGCCATAATTGTTTGTTGTACCATTGTAGATTACGATTTTTCATCGAGTTTACAGAAAAAATAAGGTCTAAAAGAGACGACGGTTGTGACGATCCTATATCAGGCTATTCAAACCCTACCTTGTGTCGACATTAAATTAAACCGATTTTTATTTATCATTTATAAAGTGTTGAAAGTCTTTTGATTTTGCCTCTAAAGCAGTAAGTACTCGAACCTTACTTCTTAATCGGCTTGCAAAAATAATTAACAGATTTGAATAAGCGCAATAGTACATAACATGCAAACAAAAGTTTAAAAACGTTTTCCAAACAATATTGCTCTTTTGGAATGTCAGACAAATAAAAAGTAATAATGAATAACGCTGCTGAAGTGCTTTCAATGCAGCTTACACATTATTCAAAAGATTCAAGTTTAATAAAAATACATTAAAAAGGCTAATAAAAAGCTTACGTTAGTACTCACTTATTGGGTTTCCAAGGATGTTCAGATGAAGAAGTCTTCGGAATGTGCGCTTTTCAAAGAAACGTAGCCCTTTTATACTGAAACTAAGCCACTAACTGTAACCAACCGTGTCGGGAACAACGGGGGATCCCGATGGCTTCCATTATCTCTATGGAACTGATAATTACATTTTGGAAATTCCTAATGCATTGTGCTGTCTTTTCTTCACTAAGAAAAGCTGAAAGAAGGGTTATATACTTTCAGCTACAAGAATATGCAGCTTTTCATGCGGACAAAGGAGATACCCTAATTAAATATGTAGTAAGTAGGTAAGAATCATCTGTTAAAACTAAAACCAATGGACTCCCAAACAGGCGCATTCCCAGTTCAACAGGAGTCCAATGGATTTGACAAGTCATTCGTATGTTAATGTCATTTTTTACAACGTCCTAATATGTTTTCAGTACATTTTTTTATAATACGAGTAGTTTAAAACAATGTACTGAAAACCACGGCTTCGCCCGCCTTATTTACAAATATACTAAGTCTCTGAATACCATTCCTAGGAAATCTGCAAAAAAGAGCAGTGTTTAGGATCCTATTATATGCCAAGTTTATGTCCATAGTTCATATTCGTTCAGTTTTGTATCCTTCAAATTCTGCATCCATTCAACTGCTTTTTTAATGTCTATATTAAAATCTTCATTCATAAACCATCTTTCGAAAAACCAAAATTATGTTTAATAGACACTTTTGGGCCCATTAGTAGAGTCATAATTCTATTCGAATTTGAACATTTGAATTAATATCAAAATAGCAACAAATTGTAATTGATTTGAACGATTATATTGGGGAGAGGGTAATATCGCGGAATTTAGTCAGTGGAGCAGTTTTAAACAAATCAGATGATTAACGTGGGATTCAATTGTGGGCATAATATTTGAATATTGAATAGTGTCTTTGGGTTTCACTCTATTTGAGCATTGGCCACATGCCCAAGTGATAAAAAACACTGGCTGTAGGGCAAGCCATCAAACATTTGGAGTAAATGTAGTTTACAATGCAATTTTTGGTGCAGGGATATTGCTCTCTCGCATAGCCTTTCTAAAACATAAAGCTCCCTTTTCTAAGTTTAAGAGCTCTCATGAAAATGATAAGTAATTGAATACAATTCAACATCAACTTTGACAGCTGTCATCCAAACTGAAGATCTAGACTAGGTCTATCAATTTTATGAAGAAACTTGCTGTCTTAAACTTAAATCAGTTTCTTAGATATTGCTGTTAAAAGTTTGACAGGTGTCATCCGAGATAAAGATCTCAATAACGTCGATCACTTTGTGAAGAAATTAGTTGTCTAAGACGAATATTTTACGATATATTGATGTATTGGTATGCGCTAGGGCCTACTGTGGGGGACTGCTAGAGGCATAGTGAGTGTTGTTTAGTCTTCTACGGGTACTGTAGTTTATTAGTCAGTGCTGTACAGGCCCCTGGGCGACTGAAATAGGGGACTTTCTGGAACGAGTGCCGTATACAATTACTTATGTTCTACCTACTTACAAGTAATCCTCATTACTTAGTGAAACATACCCAAAGGTTTTTAACTGCCCATCCGCATTTCTTATACATAGTATGCATACATAATGTCCTATGCAAACGTCCTTGTGGAGATGATACTCTAATATTTAAAATCAGGCTGATTTTTGTACGATTATTCATAAAATAGGCTTTGATTTCGTTTGCCAGTGTGCCTCTTTGAATTATACTGGTAAGGTAACCAACTATTTCTACTACAGTGTAAATAAGCGGAATTAACTCAGAGGAGCAATTTTAAACAAATCACTGAAAGATGATTCAAGAAAGATTTAAGTGTTGGTATAATAATATTATAATCTATCTGTTTTACGGTGGTTGTAGTTGAGAATCATTAATTCTAGGTTAGAGAATTAATCCAGAACAACTTATTCAACCACAGCCACCTTCAAGTGAGAAACAGGTAAATTCGAGAGGACTCAGTAAAAAAGTATACATTTTTAAGTGATAGGAGAGCAAAAAAAACACGTTACCTCTACAACGACCTTGATGCTCCGATCTGCTAAAAAACTGGAGATCTACTCGCATAATTTTCTTGGGAAACCCATAAAGGAAGCTTCGAACGAAGAGCTGCATGTATGCCTCGTCCGATCAAATTCCTTCGCCATGTGCAAACAAGCCGCCAACGCCTCAGACTCCATTCTATTTTCTAGTAGTAATAGGACCGCCTCCACCGGCCGATGAGTAAGGTATACTAGAAGAACACCAGCTGAGCCACTGCAACGAAAACCGTACTGGCGATCGCTAATCAGCTGATGCATTTCCACATACGGCAAGAGAGGGTAATGGATTCCCTTATCTTTGATATGCCAATAGGGATGCAAGTAAACGGATCTGAGCGGTAACCTTTTTTGGGGGTTAGGGTGTATCAAACGCGTCTTCCATATTTTTGGGACAACGCCTGCCTTTGTTCTCAAAACAATTCGCAAAACATTATATTTGCAAAAAAATATATTCGCAAAATATTACATTCTCAAATGATGACATTTTGGACAATTACAGTCAGAAGGGTTAGAGTAAATGTGGTGTCTGTGTACTGTATCAGCCGCATAGTCCACTGCTGAACACAGCCTCCCCCATTATGGGAGGATTTGCCGTAATCCCTACACTTGGCAGGCGTCTTGGGGATCGCACCCACCTTCTGGTGTGTTACCCTTAGTCGCCTCTTACTACACCCACGGGTAGACATGGGGGGGGGTGACATTCTAGCCCAGCACTCCACGGGCCACGGGAAAATATTACAGTTACACATTATTATTTTAGGCACTTGGGAAATTTTTGTAGGGTGTAAAAATAGTAGAGGTAAAAACAGTTCTGAATTTTTACATAACACGCTACAAACTAACCAAATCAAACCTTGGAGTACCAGGAGATAAGAATCATAAAGAATAGTATATATGATGTGTAATGTGATAATGTAAGCTATAATAATATATGATGTATAGTAGGTGGAGCCGAAAAAGACACTTTAAAACAGGTGCCAACTCTAGAGCAGAGATCCGTAGTACTAACGGAATAACACATTAATACTAATGGCATAATTCGATACATTTTCTGATTTTCAGCACTGGAGATAATGTACAAAACTACTTATATTACATTGAAATAAATCAAAAATACACTGAAAAATACTCATATTAACTCTGTCATCATTTGCAGATCGATGGCGTTTTCACTGTTTTCTCACGTTGGCAAATCTCAGTTCACTTCTGAACCTCTACAATGGAAGCTTTGACGAAGTTGCTACTTCATTAATTTATGAAGCATTCGCTAGGAGCTCGCTTAGCCGTTCTCAACCGAGATTTTCACTATTGGCATTGACACTACTTGGCTTGGTGACCGCTAGAGGCATTAACTACTGAGCGCCGGTCTTGCTGTTGTACGGAGATCTTCGGATGGCCTGAAAACTCCGTCTCTCTGCATGGTGGTACGGCATTGCAAATGCTCATCGAGCTAGCTACCATCCTGAAGTAGGAAATCTACCACTTGCCTGCGTGTTCCGGCAGCTCCATAAAAGCAAATTCTCATTCTAGGCCTATTACTAGCTTGATCACAGTCTTCGGCCAAATCATCTCTTGCTACCAGGTGTAATTGTGGTCAACGACCAGTCTATCGGCAATAAAAAGAAGTAAGTATTTACTTCTTCATATATAGGTTTGGTTTGAAATAAAAATTTCGCTACAAAATTACAAATATAAGAGAGGACAAATTTAAGTAATGTGGGGGATTCGATCCCGCGTCCAACTACCCCTTTAGCCGGGGTATGCTCTAACCAATTAAGCTAACATGACAATGACGTCAAAAAAACCGTTACCAAAATACTCGCCAAACATAAAAAACAAACATTGACTTTCAATTTATTTCTTCAAAGACTGCAGAATCTGAACAAAAAAAGCATTATCCTCTCTGGAAATTGACTACGAGGAATAGAAAAGGTTTTACAGATTACTAAGACCATGGGAACGAAGCACATACGCCCCGCAACGGTCCGTAACAGAGATACGAGGAAAACTAAAAAGGGATCAGCCCTTAGGCGTTATTGCTTGTTTAGATTCGTATACCTATCCCAAAAGTTCAAACGATGCGTTACGTGTAACAATTCAGTAAAGTGAAACATTATACCCGTAGCCTCAGGCATCACATCACAGAATGTTATGATTTACTTGCGGTCGTGACGTATCCGGCGGAACTCAACCAGTTTACGGGAACTACTTATTAATATCATGAGGGTAAAAGTAAAGAGAGTGCACCTTTTACAAAATGAAATGACTGCCTTATTTTACCTAATAACAAATAAGTTTTTATTTAAAAAAAATGTTATTTCTACATCTATACTAATAATAGTATAAAGAGGAAAGATTTGTATTTTTGTATGTAGCGAATAAACTTAAAAGCTACTGGACAAAAAAAACTACTGGACAAAAATTCTTTCACCATTAGAATCCTACTTAATCCTAGTGATGAACACAGACTAGAGAATATTTTCAAAATAAAGTGTTATTTTTTTTTTTAAATACCCAAGCGATGCCGGGCGAGCCGCTATAGTAATATATAAGACTGCGGGTTCTATTAGAAACCGGAAGTAATAGCTAAGCTTAATATATTAATTATTAATTCCATAACTTACTGAAGTATGGAGGGGGGAGCTTAAACGTAATTAACTTTATTAAATATAGATGTTTCATTGTGGTAGTAGTAGAGATTGTCGTATACGATTGAGACGATCTATTTTTAATACCCAATGAACTAGCGTGGGAACAATATCACACCTGTTGATAAATGATGTGGTGGTCATAGAAGCTTAACCTAAAAAGGGGACTAGCTCTCACAGTCAACTAAGTCGGAAACTCGGAATACACCGACAGACTTTCTATTTGAGCGTGTACCCAGGCGACCATTTTAGAAATGCTTTCCCGCTATGCACCCAGGTTCCACGGGGCGGATTCATTTGTTATAATGCCGTGTGCGATTATTTGTCAGCATCGATCAGTATTGTCACTTTGTATGTAATGAGTAACACGTATATCTCCTATATTACTATTGTAGTAAAAGGCTTAGTGACATTCCTATTTTAAATTCAAAAATCCCGAGATAGACTTTTACGAAATTGCTGTTTAGATCGTGCCGCTCCGAAGAGATAATGTCCTAACATCCGACCTGATGAGGCGTTCAAAGGTCCCTGTTATCGAACCTGTTCAGCGAAAGACACATTCAGTACTTAGGTACCTGAGCAATAGCATAAAGTGTATTGTCTAGGGTCCTAAAGGCCGTTACAGTAAATTACGTTTCACGCTTTTGTTACCATGTTTTTAAGGTTCACACGGAGTTGTTTCATATGGTGTTATTTGATTCGAGACATTACGCTTTGTGAATCTGTTGTAATAAATCAGTCTGTACCTTGAACCTATTTCACATATTTTGGTGGTTAACTGATCATTCTTGATATTTCTTCACCAAATTATTTGTGCCATTGGATTTTTTCTTCTAAGAACTTAGTTTTATTTTTAAATATTATAAAATATTTTGTATTACGATTTATTCAGAAACATTTCTGGATAAATCGTAATGTAGAATATTACAGTTTTTTTATTATTCAAAGGCTTTTGCCTTTTATCACGACCGCGTCTGATAATAGATGCTAAACAGCCTTAACCTTGGACGGAAACTACCGACAGTTGCCGGAACACCCGTCAGGTGCTTAGCGACAAATTTTCAGTTATTGAATTGTTCCACATACGACTGGAAGCGTGCTTATTTGCTTCGTCAGCAAAAAGTCTTATAAAAAGGTTATAAATTAGGTAAGCGTTAAAATGGGCAGTCTTATCACTCTAATAATAACTAAATATAGGTCTCTTTGAAGCAATCTTAGGATAAAGAAAAAATAAGGATGAGCTCCAGTGTGATTTTTAAATGATGTCTATGTATGATGACAACAAAGATTATAATAAAATTATTGGAGGAATCCGTCTGTCTGTGTGTCACCAGGCTGTATCTCATGATACGAGGTAGCTAAATAGCTGAAAATTTCACAGATGATGTATTTATGTTGCTGCTGTAAATGCCAATACAAAAAAATTTCAAGTGCGAGCCGGATTCACGGACGTGAAAACTAAAAAATAGGTTATAATATATAGTGTCTAATGTTATATAGATAATGAATGGTACGGAACCCTTCGTGCGCGAGTTTGACCCACACTTGACTGATTTACTTTATATTACTCATACTTTCCTTAACTATGCATCTGTAGTAGTCTAGTATTTAACAATATTAAAATAGTACTAGCATTGACTGTACATATTGTCATCGCAATTTCCATTTTATATATTTGACGACACGGTCACATTGATTGATATAATTTAGAATAGATATCGATCAACTGGAATACAAAAAAATGATATAGGTACACTAATATTACATTTTGTTCAAGTATCATAATTATTTTCCATGATGATTTGACATACATTTTGGTAAAATTCCGTTATCAAATGTTATTTTTTCTAAGTATATGATGCAGTTTTCATCACTAGTATGTTTAATAATAACAAATATTTTTAAAATATTTTATGAAAACATCAAATTAATATTTTAATAAAACACTTAAAAAATACAAAAATATATCTAGTGACAATTCCGCCTAATTTTCCTGTTAAGCCGATGTGACGTCACAAACGCCACGCAGCCAAACCGGAAGAATTTTCGACGCGTTTCGATTCTACACGAAGCATCCTCAGGAGGTCTTCACTCTACGAGCGCACGATCGAGAAATTTGAGGCGTTTGTGACGTCACGTCGGCTTAACAGGAAAATTAGGCGGAATTGTCACTAGATATATTTTTGTATTTTTTTTTGTGTTTTATTAAAATATCACTAGATATATGTCACCAGATATCATAAAATATTTTAAAAATATTTGTTATTATTACATATGGATTTCCGCAAAGTAACGCCTGAATCTATTTATTATCACTAGTATGTTATTAACATCGGACTAAAAAGCTCCGTAGTCCGATTGTCTGTGACACCGGACTACTGAAACGAAATAGTAACATTAGTCCGGTCATCGAACTAAATTATCGGACTATTGATACTAGGCCTGCTTTTGACCATATAGCGCGATCTTAACGAGCGAAGCAAGCGTGCTCCGGTAGCAGCTGGCGGTGCGCCAGATGAAGAGTTTTAGAGCATTTAACTTGTCATTAAAAATAACCAGTCTGGGGCAAAGTCATATATAGGTACGGTACGACGACGAGCGAAGCGAGGAGTGTTGGGTTTCTCTTCACCAAAACGAGCGAGCCGAGAGAGCGGAGCGAGCGTGCCGCGGCAGCGGCCAGCGATGCACCAGAAGTAGAGTGTAGGAGCATTTAATTTGTCATCAAAAATGAACAATCTAGGGCTGTCTTTTACATATATGTGCGACCATATATACTGATCAGCGTATTGCAATTCGTGTATGAGAGGATTGCTCTTTAATTTTAGCTAGGCATTTTTTATTTACTATTGAAATATATTAATTGGTTTCGATGTTCAATTTTACATGTTTATTAAAATTTGACTGAAAAATGAGTAAAAAAAGTTATTAGATTTTTTTATAATAGTTATTTTATTTGCTGCGTATACCACATTGATATTATAGTTTATGAAAGGTTTTCTTTTGAAGTTATTTGTTTGGAATGTCGATCAATGGTTTATATTAAATATATTATATACGAAATGAATGGTGTTATGGTGCAGCTTATATTTTTTTGGTCTATGTATATTTTAATTAAAACCTGACAGCATATTATTTATTTTCGTTAAATGTTTTACCGTTCCATTGAAATTAAAACTGCAAGTTACTTATATATATTTATGGAATCGTTTTTCTCTTTGATACCACACTCGATGGGTTTGGAAGATGTTTTTTTTTATCTCACATTATGGAGACTAAAATCTTTCATTATTTTATGTATTATGTCATTTGCGTGCAAGACGAATCTAATGATATCTCTTACGTTAAAATCGATTATTCCGTTCAGAAGTTCTAGTCCTACAAAATTTTTACCTTTGCTACAAAATAAGGGTGTGAGTTTCATTTTAAAATCTGGAATGGCTCCTCAATCCATACGGACGTATAAAGAAACTCACAAACATACCTACAAACATGAACTCTGAAAACATAGCACATCTTTTTTTCGGCAGTCGTGTAAACATGCGTGAGATCAATTCGTAACTTGCATTCTTTTAAGCCTCATTTTCAAAGTTTCAGTTAGCTCATTTTGACTCTGCCTTCGATACATACTCACGATCAGCGTAATATTAGAATAAAGAATACCAATATTTTTTGTACTCTTAGTAGGTAGCAGACAACAAAACTTCAATCGACACGCAGTAACACAGTATTAAAGTCCGGCCGCTGAGAGAATGCGTTTGACAGTTCGTTTTGTGAATATTTTTTCCCCAGTTCAAAGTAACATAATAGTCTGACTGCATAATATTGTATTAGTCAGACATTTAAGTATCTGAAAATAGGGTATATTTTATATTTTACTCGATTTAAAAGCCACAACGAACTACATACGAACACGAACTGTCAAACGCATTCTCTCAGCGGCCGGCTTTACTAAGAAAATGTACTATTTATGAGTGTGAGAAATTATAATAAAATACCAAGAACCTATGAACACGTTGAATGTATATTTTCCCGCAGGTTGAAACAGTTGTTAATTTGTAATACTTGTTATTTATGTAACTAAATTAATTAATTATTAACTTAGGTAGGTACATATTATCACAGAATAAAAAGGACTACTGCAATACAGTGGTAATACTACAATACAGTATGATCTTACCCTCATTTCAACCTACCTACTAGATAATATTCTTATTATTTTGTGCTACTAAGTACGTAAAAAGACTAACAAATACAAATACGAACTATGGGGCGTTGAAGTAAGAAGACATACGTTTCGGGCGGCGCGCGGCAACCCACTGTTGAGTAAGCCCGTCTAAACGAAGCCGCAGATGTACTTGTAGCTTTGTACCTAAAGTGTGGAGTGCGCCCGGCCTGGTATTATACAATAGTTTCCTCCGTAATTGATATGGTTTAAGAGCGTGGCGCGTGACGCCAGCGTGCTGTCAAACTGATCCTCTAAACCCTAAGATTGTATTTCAACTCTTTGTATTCACAAGCGGACGCTATGCGCTTCGCTAAATTTTTTAACAGAAACCAAGTGCGTTACGTGTCTTTAATCAAATCATAAATATTTGTTTTGCAATGATGCGTATTCAATTGCAATTATTATTCTTGTTCGTAGTACATCTTAAGCTTAAGCTTTATTTGCTGAACGTGGCAGTACTATGTATAATATTTCAATACTGAAATTTGTAATTGACCTTCATAAAGGCGTCGTAGACGCCTAAATTGAATAAATGATTTTGACTTTGAGTTGAACTATAGAGATTGTCGCTCCATGTCATATGTCATGTTGGCTTAACGGTTGGGCATACCCCGGTTAGAGCGGTGGTTGGCGCTGGCTCAAATCCCGCACTGACTATATTTTTTCCTCTCGTTGTAATTTCATAGATACAATGCCCAATTGCTCAGTGAAAGTCTGCAAAATAAGGACGACCACAACAAACCGTAAGACATTTTAAATTAGTGTGAGCTAATTAGGCGACACTGTAACACGGAAATTACGTAGTAAATAATTGGTCACGGTTTATCCTAGAATATTTGTAGATGGACCCGTATATTTCAATCATAATCCTGAATTATTTATTATCCAAGTTACTGAAAATGTATTTTTGATTTTAACTGAAAAGAATTGATAAGTTATGCTACGTTGCTATTTCAGTTCATTTAGTACCATTGATACGATTTCACGGCTAAGATGTGAATGGGGCGTTAGTATTATAGGGGCCTGTTTCAGAATGTTTGAGTAAGTTCCGGTTATAAAACCCAGAACATATTTAGTAAATAAAACACTATATTTTCGTTTTACAGTCATCGATTTAGCCTATCCATCGGTAAAAGCTTGAAACACGCTGCATGTTAACTATCATTTTTATCATTCAGTTATTTTATGTACTGGGTAGTATAACCTGAACTTACTCAAACATTCTAAAACAGGCCCTTAATGTCATAAGCGGGGCCAAATAAAAACAGTGAATTAAGAAGATTTGTCACTTTATTCAATTTGTTCGCCTTCGAAAGTTTGTTTTACATTAAATGTTCCATAATTAAATACAAAAGTATAAATCTGCCATTCAGATTGATTGTTATTATAAAACTTTTGCAAACTGATTTAAAAGAAGATCGGGAGCTAAAGTAAAAATCGCCACAGTACAAATCGCGTAAGCGATAATAATATTTATGATTTAAGAAGAGTTTTCATGCTGAGGAATAGAGTATATGAAAGGTCGAAATTGTTAAAAGCAGACATTATTACCATAATCTGAGACAAAGTTATATATTTAGTAAAGATTTAAGTATACGGATATTTGTTCAGTTTTCCGAAAAATCACCGTCCGCAAATCGCCTCCCATGTTCTTTTAAACATCAGTTTACTACTGGAGGCACTTCTTCCATCATGCTGGTGAGCACCAGATTTTTATCAGTTCCTTGCAGTTTCTTGGGTTCTAAAGCCGCCCTCATTTCCAAGGATCTTGTGTCCGTCTCCATGGATTGGTTCTTGTCATTGAGATCCATAGCGATCTTTACTGAAGTACCTTCCAAAGCATTGTATGTTGCTCTGAAATAAGTAATACGCAGTTATTAGCCCTGGAGACCTTTAAAAAAAGTAACTTTTAAGAATCAGCTACGATTCAGATTTAGATCTTTCTCGGTACGCACTAATAATCTTGCCTCCCAAACGAAGAGGTTTCAAAAAGTCAAAACTAGATCATTTTCTAATTTCTACTATTATAATGTCAGTTTCATGCAGTTTGTTAAATAACATTTATAGACATTTGCATAAGTTTGAAGACTGAACACTTGTTAGTTGAGTGAAAATAGGTGAGCAATTAATTTTTCGATATTATTATCAACAGAACAAAAACTACAACTATTGTGGTTTCTGCAAACATTTCGTTAATAAACTCATAAATCATAATAATTAAACTAGAAACCCTCCGAAAGCAGACAATGTTATTGTACCAACTCGGCCGTTCATCCGTCCGTTCGGTTGAGATTAATCGACCATTAGCTGAAATAAGCCTCATGTTGCGGTACCACCGGTTTACTAAGTTTGTGAAAATGATCATAGCCAAGGGAAATGAAGAGAGAAACGAATGAGTCCGGACCAAATGTAATTGTGGTGTCGCTGTTCAAATACGTTGGCTCGGAAGTCAGAGATCAGTGCCCGTAGTTGGCACGAATAATTTGGAAAATCTAATCCAATCACAACGTTCATAAGGAGGCAAGGTTATTAGTTTTTACCCATCGTACCGGCGGTATAGTGTAATGAGCAACTCATGTAGGTGACGACGAATTATTTGGTATTGTTTGCGTTTTCGTAGAATAGTAAAAGGATAATAATATACACGAGAGAAATAATTTGCGATAACTATCAGATGTGACGGATACTGGATAAAAAACCCAAACGACTTCCAAAATTGAAAATTATGAACCATAAAAAGTGTCCTCGAAAAGTTTTTCAAAATTAAAAATTATGTGCGATTAACACTTAGTTGCGCTAGTAACGCCGAGAGATTAAATACTCTCAGAAAAGTAGCGTCAAATTCAGCAAACATCCATCATCATCAATTAAGACCAAAGAAAGCGATTTTATTGCAAAAACTCTAGATAATTAACACGAACATAAAGTCATTACAAATCCTTGCAGCGTTCTCGTTGCAATGGCGACTAGTTCAATGAAATCGTTTTGTACTAATGTATTGAACTGTCCAAACCCTCCCCTTCAAATTCGTCCAAGCTATTTGGAGTACAAGAGATAGGTAAATATCGGCTTGCCAGTTAGCGAATTGCTTCAGTGTATCCAAATTGGCTTGGTATCGGAATGGCAATTTGTAAAGGAATTACCTACATTTGAACTATCTGCCGCTTTGAAGTAATAGTTAAAGTGAAGATGTTTCGGTGTTGCGCTCTCAGATTGTACATCCTTTGAACCAAAGTATATTTTTGAACGTTTCGAGATTTATTTATTAGTATCGGCAGTTTGTGAAGTCCACTTACTTGCCGCGTATTCGTAGCGCGATGTTATTTACTTTTTGCCTGGACTGTTGAGACTATCAGAGTAGTTATTTTTCAGCCTAAATAATAATTTTAAGGGTTTAAGGTTTCGTACCCAAAGGGCAAACCGCAGGTTCTTACCGCGCTTCATATTCAAATGAATACGGGAAATATCAGGCTAAGGTTCCGAATCAGTTTTGTTAAGAATCTGCACTATTAAGTGCTTCGGTGTGTTTTGGTTATTGCAGGCAGTTACCATGGATACAAGAGATGTGGAGAATACTCCCAAGTTGTACATACCTACACATTTAACTAACATGTAGCTCAGTAACATGTGCTATTCTTACCCGGCACCATACGGGGTCACGAGGACACAAAACAACCTCAACCAACCTTTGACTTACAAACTGTAGGTTGCATTGATGGTTCGATAGACGCTTCCTACCACCTATAACAAGCCTCTATAAATAAATGCCTCATAACTTGGTACTTTAGCTATGTTGGAGGCCTTGGACTGGCCTGAAAACTGATATTTTGCATAGTAGTAGTGCATTTTGCGAATGCCCGCCTGCTCAATTAATAATTCTGTTGACAAGAACCTTAGCGCAATGTGTTCCAACAGCTGTCCTTGAGAGACAGTTCCCATTCTAGGTTAAGTCGTTTTCAGGTGAGATTGTAATCAAATGCTACTATTGTAAATAAAAAAAACAGTTTACGAGTACTAATAGCGGTCAGGGAACCGAGACCACCAGGGCAGAATTGCTATAACTGCAGCCCCATACCTTTCTTGCGGGAGTCGTAAGTAAAGGAAAAATCTTAAAAGGTGGACAGGAGCACTTTCAGAGAACTATTATCTTACACTGCGAGTCCCAAGACTTCTAAACCTGGACATTATGGCAAATGTAGATGAGACCTTTGTTCAACGGTGGACTTTATGGCATTTCATGTAATATCAGGACACATAATTGCCTTGCTGATTATAATATAATTTTTTCTCAGTGACTTTAAACTAAAATTGTCATGCATACTTTGCACAGTCGAGCTTCTCCTGCAATTGTCGTATAGTTTCTCTCAGGTTTCTAACTTCTTCTTTTAATCCCAAATTGGCTTCATCATCAGCTAATTCTATGCCCGGTCGATACCCTCTAGTCTCTAAACGTGTCTCGGCGACTTTGAGTGCGTTTACTTTGTCAGAAAACTGTTCACCCATAGTCTTCAGCTCCGAAGCTAGTTTGTCCATGTTTTCTTCCATCTGTAAATTTGATGAGAAGGTAATTATAATTTTTATTAAATTAAATAGCGAATTTGCCACGTGGGTTACCAGGATGGCATGTCCCCCCTATTGCTACAAGTGGGTGTCGTAAGAGGCAACTAAAGGTAAAATACCGGAAGGTGGGCAGCAGCGCCTTCTGAGGAACTGATATATTAAACTGAGACCCCCCAGGACCCTGCCAAGCGTGGGAATTATAGCAAATCCCCCCTTAATGGGGGAGGTTGTGTTCAACAGTGGACAATCCGGCTGATACAGTAAATAGCGAGGGTCATCATGATAATGATGTAACATGTGGTTTTAACTTTTACCCCCAATTATAATCGTCGTTACTAAACGTCAGTTAGTTTTGCGCCAAGGAAAACTCTTCTGAGAATAAAGTTAAACAACGATTCTAATAACGCCAAAGAAACGATACGTATTGGGGCTTATTTTTTCTAAATACAGGCCATTCTAAACCTATTAAAACAATTACCTTTATAGACCTATTTTGAGGGAGCTCTGAGTCGGCTGTTTCTCTGATTCCAACCCTCCTTAAAAGCGCTAAGTTTGTAAAGAGACCTGTTGTGCGCCTCATGTGCAGAATTACACAAATCACGTCGACGTGAGTAATGGCATGCTACATTCGGTTGTTTGGCTCAGTCGCCATTTATGATGATCCAATGGGAGGATATGGCACTGTCTAACATTTAATTAGCTGGGATCTGCCAAAACTTTATGCGTTAGTGTAAAGCTACGCCCCAAGCAACGCGTTCAACAGCGTCAGCGTGTCGTTTAATGTGGCGATCAACTATAAAGATATATTTTTCAGATTGTTTGAGCGTATATTAATGATACGCTTTTTATTTGTGGGTCACTTAATAATACGCACAAAAAATAAAACAAAATAATAGAAATAACGGATCGCCATTTTAGACGACACCGCGGTCGTAGATGAATGCGTTGTGCGTACCTTTAGTGACTAAAAAGAAGCGTTTGGAATTTATCTAAATGTGATAAAAACGAACATTTCTGTATTACTTTTTTGCTATCTTCAAGCAAAAATGTTTTATATTTAAAATTCTAAGATCAAATGTCCAATTTCACCTGCCGGCTATTTGAGTAAAATAAGTATTCACACAAATAGGGATAACGTGAAAAACATTTTAGAGGTTTTCACGGAACATTTTAAGCCGCGGACGACGACGGTGAAAAGCTATTCGAAATAAAAGTTGACCCACGTAATCCACCCTAGTCCAGAATAACAGTGACATAATATTTCGGCTTTTGACACTATACAATTTCAAAACTAGATAATCCGTAAGCACTAAAATATATTAAAGATCTATTTTGCTTTTGATCTCTTCCTGGTATATTGATGATCGAATATGATACTATTCTTGATCTTGGTTGAATTCTAACGGTGTATTATGAAAGCCGTCGTGACCCGTGGGGTGCCGGTCTAGAATTCCACCCATCTTCCTGTAGGAGTCGTAAGAGGCAACGACGGAAAAAACCAGAAGGTGCCCATCTTCTGGTTTTATAATAAGTAGCCCATTTTGAGTAATTGCCATCTTACACTGCAATCACTAAGACGCCTACTAAACGCAGGGATAATGACAAACCTCCTCTAATATTCCGCGTGCATATATATAATACTTAGTTCTTTTCTTTCCATCTGTTATTCTAATAATATTGTTAACGTGGGCACCTTCTACCAGCTTCTATATCTTCCTCTATCACTCTTGTTTACGACTAACTCAACACCAATTTTTTAAAGCTTGCAAATTAATTTTACAACATAGTATATTGAAATGAGATCTTTCAATATTATTTTATTACTGACAATATATATGACACTTTTGCTACGTAACTTATTCAAAGTCCAGCTTTGTCTTTTATAAATATACTGTACCGTATCAGCTGTTTTATCCACTGCTGAAGACAGCCTAGGGGGTTTTCCCACGCTTGGCAGGCGCCTTGGGGATCCCAGTTTAAGATACCAGTTCCTCAGAAGGCGCTGCTGCCTATCTTCCGGTATTTTACATTCAGTTGCTTTTAACGACACCCAGAGGTAGAAATGGGGTGGTGACATTCTAATCCGGCACCACCACGGGATAATATATATGTGAATATATGTGTTAAATATACTAGAAGTCTTCATTGTCGAGCTTTCTCGCCTATGTCTCAGGCTTACTTAAATAGTGAATCCTGTATAACAACAGTTAACTCTTCAGACTAGTATCATAATTTAAAATGCAATGAACGATTCGAAGGAAAGTTCCGTGAAAATCCACTCATCTCAACTCTGTAAAATTCTCATTCGCGCACAATCCTAAGTAGATAACAAGTTAAAAAGATTTGAGAGGAAAAATTCCAAAAGAAAAGTTTTTAAACAGCGAAGCGGATTTCGCGAAAACCCATTGGTTAACTAAATACAATAAGAAATATTGAGGACAGTATCGCAACTTTACTTTGAACGTTTCATATAATAAAGTTATTACTCTTTTCTAGATTCTATGTTAGTACTAAGAATTTAAGTTTTATTTAGTGTTATCGTGATGGAACAAGTACTACGCTTAACTAGTCTTAAGGCTAGAGTGCTCGTGGCGCTTTCCATACAAACGTAGTTTCGTCATATTTTAAATACCAAGTGTTCAAACCCGTTGAAAATTGGCACGTATGTCTTTGTGCCTAATATCAATGTTTCTGGTTTGCCAGAAATCCGTAAAATTAAGAATATTCAAAAATAATGGTTTTGTATAGTAGGCGCAGGTTTCTCTCATTGAATTGCCAGCAGCAATTGCGACGGTCAATTCTGATTTGCGACAAATTTCTGACTGGTATTATATGGTATGCTTTCACTAAGTTACGATGTATCTTTAGTTGTAAGTTTTTTATTTTTAAATTTAGCTTTATGTTACAATAAAGAGTTTATCTATCTATCTATCTATCTATCAAAACGTTTCTGCCAAACGTGGGTAACCACTTTATATTATATTATATTATCGATTTAGATACCTCTACATACGCCTTTGGGAAATATCAACGTGAAATTATATTTAATAGTTGTTGGTTATACAAGGCTTCGAAGTCAAAGTTACGTTATTTGGCGCGACTACTTGTATTTAAACCTGAGGAAGCAAAGGATTCTAGAATTGAACTATGAGCAAAGCGTTCAAAAATATAATCCACACAGGATTATATTTTGGAACGCTTCGCTCATAGTTGGAATGGTTTCAAAGTTACGAGACGCAACGTAACATTACTACCAAGCGGAACACATAATTGTTCACGTAACTACAGCGAGGAAAATGCTATAGGTGCGAGAAGAATAGCTAATATATTAATTAAAGTAAATGAGTACTTATTTATATAAATGTAATGTAGGATACATTGTTTTTATTGATACTGCTTTATTAGGTATAGAAAAACCTTTTCTACGCTAATGGATACTAAAATACACTTTTCCACGGAAATTTCGAATGATAAACAAAACCATACCGAGCTTGTGCGGTGAAAAATGTTAAGGTTACCGCAATGATCAGTGCCACAGGACTGTTCTTAACACGAAAAAATCTCGCAGTAGTTCTTACTGTTCCTTTGCGCAGATATCCAAAATTTATAACAAATAAGAATGCAGACCACGTCCGCAGCGGTCCTGTTGCGACGGTAAAGGCGGCAGATCGACGACCCACCACTCCAATGTGTTTTTATTAACAAAAAGACGAAGTTACTATTCTTAACGCTTTTGTTTGAACGTTCATCAAATATGAAATAAAAATATAGATACTGCATTACCCGTTAGTTCATTGGAAAAAACTAGTATGTTAATTCAATTATTGAAATACCGACGTACTTTCATCAAGTACAATCTAGTACGTAAGTACATACATAGGAGTAGTTAGTGACATCGGTCTGCGCTCTCAAAGCGTTCCTTGCTCTACCTCTGGCGTCAAACAGCGACTCTCGCAGACGGAGAGTATCGGCGAGCTCGTCCATCACCATTTACTTTATACAGTTATATCAAACAAAGGATGACCTTAATATTTACCTTCATTTTCTGCCACTCTAGTTCATTCCTAGCTCTCTGCGTATCATAAATTCTCCTCCTCAGCATGTAGTTAGTGACATCGGTCTGCGCTCTCAAAGCGTTCCTTGGTCTACCTCTGGCGTCAAACAGCGACTCTCGCAGACGGAGAGTATCGGCGAGCTCGTCCATCGCCATTTACTTTATACAGTTATATTAAACAAAGGATAAGTTAAATATTTACCTTCATTTTATGCCACTCCAGTTCATTCCTAGCTCTCTGCGTATCATAAATTCTCCTCCTCAGCATGAAGTTAGTGACATCGGTCTGCGCTCTCAAAGCATTTCTTGCTCTACCTCTGGCGACAAACAGCGACTCTCGCAGACGGAGAGTATCAGCGAGCTCGTCCATCGCCATTTTCTTTATAAGGATAACTTAAATATTTACCTTCATTTTCTGCCACTCCAGTTCATTCCTAGCTCTCTGCGTATCATAAATTCTCCTCCTCAGCATGAAGTTAGTGACATCGGTCTGCGCTCTCAAAGCGTTTCTTGCTCTACCTCTGGCGACAAACAGCGACTCTCGCAGACGGAGAGTATCAGCGAGCTCGTCCATCGCCATTTTCTTTATAAGGATAAGTTAAATATTTACCTTCATTTTCTGCCACTCCAGTTCATTCCTAGCTCTCTGCGTATCATAAATTCTCCTCCTCAGCATGTAGTTAGTGACATCGGTCTGCGCTCTCAAAGCGTTCCTTGCTCTACCTCTGGCGACAAACAGCGACTCTCGCAGACGGAGAGTATCAGCGAGCTCGTCCATCGCCATTTTCTTTATAAGGATAAGTTAAATATTTACCTTCATTTTCTGCCACTCCAGTTCATTCCTAGCTCTCTGCGTATCATAAATTCTCCTCCTCAGCATGTAGTTAGTGACATCGGTCTGCGCTCTCAAAGCGTTCCTTGCTCTACCTCTGGCGACAAACAGCGACTCTCGCAGACGGAGAGTATCAGCGAGCTCGTCCATCGCCATTTTCTTCATAGCCTCGCATCGTTCATACCACTGCTCGTTCGTGATCATTCTGTTTTAAAGAATATATATTTATAATAATAATAATAACTTTATTTACTTATCTATATATCTGTATGTAAAGAGATAACATTATAGCAATACAAACCACTCGTTAATATTACCTAGGTACTTATATTGCAAAACACCATGATTATATGAAGAGTATTATCTTAAAAGTTTATACGACTAAGTACCTACATAATCATATTGATCATACTAGGAAAAGTTTATTGTTTACCAGTTATAAGTACTTACATACTTAGATATCATAGTAAAATGTATGTAGGTTCTGTGCGCTGTTATTCGCACAGAACTTAGACTAGACAAACATACAAGCCATAGATTTAAATGTTACAATTAATAATATTAAGAACCATACAGTTGTTTGTAAAATGTACATTATTTGTGAAAATAAGGTATTATTATTATTACCTACTCTCCGCACTAGTTTGCACTGTACGACGGCATGGCAGAGCATTCAATTATAGATTACTAGCGGCCCGCCCGGGCTTCGCACGGGTAATATACAAAAATAAAAAATATAAATTTAAAAACATATAAAAGTAGTTATTGTGACATACCTGTAATAGTTAGACATGTAGTATAGGGGACTTTTTTTGCAGATATTGATATATCATATCTTCTATGAAATTGTAGTACATCGCTTTGATCTATTGTCAATCATTTCCGCAGCGAATGCGATGTAACGATTTTTATGGTATTTTTTTCACGCTTTGGGTTACATTATCGAAGTTAACATACGGATCGTACAAACCTTAAAAAAAAATCTATAGCCTATGGATAATGTAGGATTCTAATGGGGAAAGAGACTTTGAAATCGGCCTAGTATATGGCCTTTGACCATTGAACTATGACATATTTTCAATATTATCATTTATAACACGCATTTTTTATGTTATTGTGACGGTACAAGCTCGAGGCTCACCTGATGTTAAGCGGACTACCTCTGCCTAGAACAGATGCATTTCATTACAAGTCACGAATTGCACTGCGCCCGTCACCTTGAGACATTGTTGTTAAGTCTCATGTGCCTGTAATTTCACTGGCTCTCAAGGACTGCTGCCGGAACACTGTAAAATGCTTCTAGGATGATGATTGATGATGGATGATAGACGAAAGTTTTAAAAATAAGTCATAATTCGATGACTGTTATGAAATACTTATGCTCTTGTATCCGAGCCGCTCTACGTGAACGCACGATAACTAATACTAAAGGGGAGATGCAAATCAATTAAGAGCTTCTAACGAAAAATAAAACAAAATATGAATTGAACAAAGTTCAATCTCAATGCGCGCTGCGCATGGCGGTTACGACCTTTTGTTTTTACAAAAAGCGTGTTTTTTTGAAGTAATACATTTTACGTAGACATGGTTGTTCGATTTATCCTTAATAAAGACTAGCTAACTATTCAGTATACTTATATCAGGATAAAAATTATCATTCGTTTATTAGGAAATACATTCTATCATTTCTTAAACTACGAAATGATTGCGCTGTAGGGTGGGGCGGTATCTCTAGCTAAGTTATTAAACAAACAAGTCGTTCAATCATACTACCCTAACACATATCTTTAGTTTATGCCTCTGTGATGGTGTTTTTCCCGATGCCTTAGAAAGGGCTCTTGTGCTTCCTATCTTCAAGGGCCAGGGACAGTGCTGCTACTTATATACCAATATCAGTGTTGACAAAATATTCAAACATATTTTGGAAAAAAATATAAATGATATTTCTAAACATGATTACAAGCACTATTGCGTACTAAGCGTAGGAACTATTATTTCAACACCCTTGCTCTTAAAGTGAGCTTTATTATATCTCAGAGCCATAAACCGAACTATAACACCCTCGTACATAATAATATTATACACTAGTGCGTAATAGAATTATCCCTACAGTTAAGTACCTAACTGCAAAATATATGCGAGTAAACAGAGCATTTTCAATTTAATCGGGTAATTTATCCCTACAAAGTTAAGTTAGTACCTAACTGCAAAATATATGCGAGTAAACAGAGCATTTTCAATTTAATCGGGTAATTTATCCCTACAAAGTTAAGTTAGTACCTAACTGCAAATTATATGCGAGTAAACAGAGCATTTTCAATTTAACCGGGTAATACAGATTTGTAACATCAAAGAGGTTTATATGTAATCAATCATCGTACATTTGCCGAGCGCAAAAAAAAAACTTGCGCGCTATTTTCCATAATTTTTGTATGTTGTTTGTATCGCATTTGTGCAATATATATATTTTTTCCTCGCAAGAGTGTTGAAATATGAAACTCGTGACACTCGGCTGATATACGCCCTCGCCTACGGCTCGGGCTGCAACACACAGCCTCGTGTATAATGAGCAACTTAGCTGACTTGTATCATAATCTAATATTTCATTTGTGGCTAAACAAATATAACATTTGCACGGTTAAAATAATAAAATAAGATACGGCTCAGTCGAGCATTATTACGATAGCCTAGGGGTTAGAGCACGCGGCGCGAAACAGTAAGGTGGGTTCGATTTCCGATTGAGATAAGAATTTTGTTCTCAATTATCATTACAGTTTGCTTCATTTTCTAGAAAACATTATATACTCTAGCTACAAATAAAATTTGGTTTCAGGAATGCAAAGTTATCGGAAAACGCTGTAATGGAATTTTCAAATAAAATTGTGTCAAACTTGGAAAAACAAATTAAAGCTGTAAATGTTTTTCTAGATTTGTGGTGCGTACGACAATATCTGTCTTCTTCTTTAAAAAAGATCGAAGAGATTGGAATAAAGCGATGAATATTTTTCTTAGCGATGAACATTTTGCAAAATTACTTAGAGAACCGAACTTAAAGTATTTTTACTTTTATAATAAGTCTTTTTTAAGTAACGACACAGAATTTAATTGATTTAGAGCACCAACAGATAGTGTTTTGGGTTCAATACTCTTTTTAGTAATTTAATTTATCTGAATCATATTTTAATGTATAATAAATAATGTATGTTAATATTTTAATAATAATCTGATATAACTTCAATTTTTACTAACTTTTGCATACCATAAAGGTGGAATATGGCGAACTTTGTATTATTAAGAACTTGTTTACTACCCATGTTCATACAATAAATATATTTGAATTTGAATTTAATTTCTATTATTGATTTATGCCAAATTGATATTCCAAATTGTAAAATAATTACCGAATACACAGCATAATATTAATATACTACAAAGAATACAGAAAGCGTACTCATACATATTATATATGCCTCGGAGGGCTAGAACTTATTTACACTAACTAAAAATAAAACCAAAATCATAGCTTTTGCTGCTTGTATAATCTCACAACCAGACACTTTCTGATCAAAGCTCACCAGTTTTCTCCGACTTTTTATCCGTATATATTATATTATATATATGTTAAATATATTGGGGTATAAGTACATCGGTCACATTTTAAATTGGCAAAAATGTATTAACTCTACTTGACTCTGATATTCTCTGTGGCCGAGTTCGAAATCTAATGTTCACGCTAAAAAACTTAGATCTACCGCTAAATTTGCAAACTCTTAGTTCTGTTTACTTTTCTCTGACACAGTCTTTCTTGACATACTGCATCTGTTGCTTGGGGTGGCATTTATATAATAACTGTAAACTGAATGTAGTAAGGCTGTCTTCAAAGTTAAGGCCAAGAAACCCAATCCTTACCCAACGACAGATTCCTACAGGGAAGTAAGTGCTGACAGTTCCACAACTCGTTTTCAATACTATTTAACGGCAGCAGGAAATTGTACCTAATGAACCAAGAGAGTCGACAGAGAAAACGTCGCTTAAACGTAGTGTGCGCATTGCAGTCACATAGAACTCAACTCTCAATACACATTCAAAAATTGGGCCCCGTCGTTATAACAATATTAGCGAGCTATAGACATTTATCCATTATGTATGTAAATCTGATTGCAAACGGCTGGCTCAAACTTAGTTACAATATTTAGTATCAATTACATATCAAGAGATAGAAAAGTTGATGGAGTTGATGAAGCAAATATGAGAACCAATAGTTTATAAATACCTAGTTTATTGTTTAAAATTTACCAAATACAAATAGTTTATATATCTATAGAATGTATACATTGATGCTAATTAGCATGGTGGTAGGGCATTTTGCGAATGCCCGCCTGGCTAGCTGCTGTCCTTGAGAA
The DNA here is from genome assembly GCA_963890685.1 of Plagodis pulveraria. Lineage (NCBI taxonomy): Eukaryota > Metazoa > Arthropoda > Insecta > Lepidoptera > Geometridae > Plagodis > Plagodis pulveraria. Next base: position 19,887,999 of record OY982956.1, on the reverse strand, counting down.
CCAGTAACTCTAGATTAGCCTGAACAACATCTTCAACCACGTCATCACTAACTATCAGGTGAGATAGTGGTCAAGAGTTAGACTAATAAAAAAAAACCGGTTACTAATGGTTTTCGATTCGCAAATATTCAAAAATTGTGATGGGACAAGCTCGAGGCCTACCTGATGTTAAGCGGACTAACCTCTGTCTATAACAGATGCATTTCATTACAAGTCACGAATTGCACTGCGCCCGTCACTTTGAGACATCGAGCAAGTAACTTTAGACGATTAAAGCTCGATGCTTTGAGACATAGTTGTTAAATCTCATGTGCCTGTAATTTCTGTAACTTAAATAAGGACTTAAACATTTCGAATCTAACCTATTCCCAGGTGGAGCATGGACCCGTGTAATAAATCCGTAAATATATTTTAGTATCTTATCCTTTTGTCCAGGCACTAAGGAAAAACCTAATTTCATCAAAATCCGTTCAACTATTTCAGAAGACGTGTTGAATAAGCACAAATATTTATAATATTAGGTCCTTACATATGAAATTGGCGTTTTGTATGGGAGGAACAAAAAGTCGAAAATTTTTTAATATATTATATTTAATTAATCAAAGTATGAACCATTATTTTCTATGCACTTTTGCCGTCTCATAGGTAGTTCATTGATCCCTTTACTAAAAAAACCAGTCGGACGGGAATCAATAAAATCTTTGAAGGCGATTTGGACTGCCCCATCGGAGTTGAATTTTTTCCCTTGCAAGAAGTTATCCAAATTTCGAAAAAAATGGTAATCTGTTGGAGCAAGGTCCGGGGAGTACGGAGGATGTCTTAGACTTTTTTAGTCTGTAGCGCAGTGTGTGGTCTAGCGTTGTCGTGAAGCAGCAGTGGCGTGGAGCGATTGACCAGCCTAGGTTGTTTAGCCGCTAGCTTTTCCATCATGGTTTGCAATTCCTGACAATAGACATCAGCCGTAATAGTCTGGCCAGATTTGAAAAAACTGTAATGAACAATACCGGCACTAGTCCACCAAACGCTTACAAGTAACTTTTTTGGGGTTAATTTTCGCTTGGGGCAGGATTTGGCTGGCTGGCGAAAGCCAAGGCCGAGCTGAACCGGGCGCGGGAGGAGGAGCTGAGGCTCATCGCCGAGAAGGAGCTGGCGGATGAGCTGCAGCAGAGAAGGGCGGCATCTACGGCCGCCCAGTTTCTGAAGGTGCCGGAACCTCCGGCTACCAGTCTGAGGCTGGGCGACTGCGATGCCGCTCACCTGGAGAAACTGCTGTTGGACTCGGTGGACACTGTTTTAACGGTGGCCACCAAGTCCAAAAATTTAAAAGGCACGTGTGTGAGGGCCTTAAAGGACGCTGCGATGACGATCAAAGCGTCCTTCCAAGAGTCGCGGGCCCGCACGATGCCAGAGGAGATGGCCTTACTAATTAAGGCCAACCAGCAGATGACGGCGGAGCTGAAGGAGCTCCGTCGCCAAATGGACGAGGTGAGGAAGGCTCAGGCTACGGCCCCTGCTTCTCAGCCCCCCATGCCCCTCGTGGGCGACGAAGCGATGCGGAAGGTCTTGGTGCAGGTGGGCACCATGATCAACGCTCGCTTCGAAGGTCTAGAGGAGCGGTTGCTGCCTGCGAAGACCCTCAGGCCCCCTCTCGCCGCAGATCGGCGAAGGGTGTCTGAGGAGCAGCCGACACCGACCACAAGTCGTGGAGCTGCCCCGGCGATCACCCCGGTGCAGAGGAAGAAACCTGGCTCTGTGCAGCAACCAGTTGCCACCACAAGCCGAGGAGCCGCCCCGGTGAACACCCCGGGGCAAAAGAAGAAGGCCAAGAACAAGGCTGCGAAGGGCCCGGCTCCTGCAGCCGCCGCGCTTGTGCCTGCCCCTGTCCCAGCTCCCCTGACAGAGGCTTGGCATCTGGTGGCCAGACGTGGCCTTGAGAAAAGGAGCGACAAGGTAGTGGCGGCGGTGCGGGCGGGACCCAAAGGGCCTGCCCGCCCGGTGCAGACACCGACACCGGTCCCGCCTCCACAGCCCTCGAAGAAGAAGAAGCCCCCGCCCCAAACAAAGGGCACGGCCAAACTCCGCACGCCCCGGACTGCAGCTGTAGTTATCACGCTGCAACCGGGGGCGGCGGAGAAAGGAGCTTCATACGGCGACGTCTTGGCAGAGGCCAAGACTAAGATTAAACTCGGAGAGTTGGGTGTGCCGCCGTTGACCATCCGAACGGCGGCCACTGGGGCCCGGATCCTGGAGGTTCCCGGAGTGGACAGTGCCGTTAAAGCGGATCTCCTCGCCGGGAAACTAGGGGAGGTATTTGGGGACCGAGCGGAGGTCAAGATCTCCAGGCCAACCACCACCGCTGACTTGAGGGTCACGGGCCTGGACGATTCAGCCACCTCCGAGGAGTTGGCGAACGCGCTGGCGTCTCTGGGCGAGTGCCCAGTGGCGTCAGTAGCAGTCGGCCCGATACGTCGGGGACCAGCGGGGATGGGGACGGCGTTTGTGCGCTGCCCCGTCTCCGCAGCGAAGAAGATCGCGGCCAGTGGGCGCGTTCTGGTGGGCTGGGTGTCGGCGCGAGTCGGCATCCTCGACCCCAGGCCGCGTCGCTGCTTCCGCTGCCTCTCCTTGGGCCACGTTGCGGCCCAATGTAAGAACGAGGTTGACCGTAGCGATGAGTGTTATCGCTGCGGTCAAAAGGCCCATAAAGCCCGTGACTGCTCTGCCGCCCCCCGCTGCTCACTCTGTGCGGCTGCGGGTAAGCCGGCAGACCACCTCTCCGGGGGCAAGGCATGCGCCAAGCCCCCGTTCAAGTCAGGGGCTCGACGAAAGGCCGTCGCGACTGAGGCTAAGGCCCAGCCGCGACCGTCTCCCTCCGATAAAGGGCGAGCGGACATTATGGAGGTAGGTTAGTATGGCCCTAACCTTCCTCCAGGCGAATGTCAACCACTCCGCCCGCGCTCAGGATTTACTCCTGCAGTGCATGGCGGAGCGGTCGATCAAGGTGGCGGTGGTTGCCGAGCCGTACACGGTCCCACCCAGGAGTGACTGGGTGGGGGGCCTTGACGGCTTGGTGGCAATCACCACCCAGTCGCCGACTACATCCCCCCCTCTCGTAGGGGTTGCGAGAGGCAGGGGTTTCGTGGCGGCAGGAGTGGGCCCTGTCGTCATCGTGGGTGTTTATCACTCCCCGAACAGGCCCCGTCACGAGCTAGAGGCTCTTCTCGGTGAGGTGGGAACCTTCATAGGTCAGACCCGCCCACGCCCCGTGATCGTCATGGGGGACCTCAACGCCAAATCCTTGGCGTGGGGGTCCCCAAGGACCTGTCCGCGGGGCGTCACAGTGTTAGAGTGGCTGGCCGAGGTAGGCCTCTGCGTCGTGAACACCGGGAGTGAGAACACCTGCGTCCGCCAATGGGGTGGATCAATCGTCGACGTGACGTTTGCCACCCCAGACCTCGCCTGCCAAATTCGCGACTGGCAGGTGTTGGTAGACGAGGAGACGCTCTCCGATCACCGGTATATCCGGTTTAGCGTCTCCCCGTCCTCGGCGGACATGGTGAGGGAGGGAACCGGCGAGATCGGTCCGCGATGGGCCTTGAAGCGTCTCGACGCCGAGTTGCTGCAGGAGGCGGCCCTCGTCGAAGCGTGGAACGGCACTCCTCAGGAGGGTGACCCCGTAGACGTGGATGCGTTGGCGGATGGACTGTGTGCGGCGTTGTCGCGTATCTGCGACGCCGCGATGCCGCGTGCAGCAGCCCCACGGTCCAGACGCCAGGTCTACTGGTGGTCAGAGGAGATTGCCGAACTCCGAAGACGCTGCGTACGGAGGCGCCGCCGATACCAGCGGTATCGTAGGCGAAGGCGGCAGGAGACCGAAGTGAGCGAGTCTCTGTATGCCGCCTACCGAGAGGCTTCGATGACCCTTCGCGTGGCCATTGACGAGGCGAAACGGCGCTCCTGGCAGGAGCTGCTGGAAGGGCTGGAGCGCGATCCGTGGGGCCGCCCGTACCTATGGGCGCGGCAGAAGCTGCGTCCATGGGCCCCCCCCGTGACCGCCTCGCTCCAACCAGCGATTCTCCAGAGGGTAGTGGGAGGGCTGTTCCCCGGTCCTCCGGGAGACGATTTCTCGCTACCTTTTGCCGTGCCCTCGTCGACCGATCTCGCCGAGGCGGAGGAGGACGAGCCTGCCCCAGTCTCCGAAGGTGAGCTGGGCGCAGCAGTGCTCAGGATGAGGGCCAAGAACACGGCACCCGGGCCAGATGGCATACCGGGTCGTGTGTGGGCTCTCTCCTTGGAGCACCTGGCCCCCGCTCTCAGGGCCCTGTTTGACAGGTGCCTTCGAGAGGGGAAATTCCCCAGGAGATGGCGGAGGGGCAGACTTGTCCTCATACGGAAGGAGGGACGTCCCGCGGACGAGCCTTCGGGCTATCGTCCGATTGTTCTGCTCGACGAGGCGGGTAAGCTGCTGGAGAGGGTGATCGCTGCCCGCCTAGTCAGGCACCTCGAGACGTCGGGACCGGACTTGGCGCCCACCCAGTTCGGATTCCGGAGAGGTCGCTCGACGCTGGATGCCATCTCCCGCGTCCGCGATCTCTCCGAGGAGGTGTGCTCCAGTGGCGGCGTGATGTTGGCCGTGTCTTTAGACATCGCCAACGCCTTCAACACGCTGCCCTGGACCACCATACTCGGTGGTCTGGAGTACCACCGAGTGCCGCTGTACCTGCGCCGACTCATCGGCGATTACCTCTCCTATAGAGAGGTAGTCTTCCCGACGACGAATGGGGAGGGTCGGAGCCCCATGGCGCGCGGCGTCCCTCAGGGGTCTGTTTTAGGGCCCCTGCTGTGGAACGTCGGCTATGACTGGGCCCTCCGGGGTGCTGGCCTTCGTGGCGTCGGCGTCGTTTGTTACGCTGACGACACGCTGGTCACCGCCAAGGGGGGTACCTATAGGGAGGCGGCAATCCTCGCCACGGCCGGAGTCGCAATGGTCGTGGCCAGGATCAGGAGGCTCGGTCTGGAGGTGGCGCTCCACAAGTCGGAGGCCATTTGTTTTCATGGTCCCCGCAGGGCGCCACCTGCAGACTCATCCATAGTGGTGGGAGGAACTTCCATCCCCGTCAGGACGACGTTGAAGTATCTCGGCGTCGTCCTTGATAGCCGGTGGAAGTTCGAGGCGCACATGCGGCGGCTGTCCCCCAAATTGTTGGGGGCAGCCGGCGCACTGAGTCGCCTCCTCCCCAATATCGGGGGTGGAGAGGGCAGCTGCCGCCGCCTCTATACAGCGGTGGTCAGCTCGATGGCCCTATACGGAGCCCCCATATGGTCCGGGAGGCTCGATCGGCGGGAGACCGCCCTGCTGATTGCAGCTCAACGGACCATGGCTGTGAGAGTGTGCCGGGGGTATCGGACACTCTCACACGAGATGGCATGCGCCCTCGCTGGCCTTCTCCCCTGGGACCTTGAGGCCGAAGTCTTGGCCTCGGTCTACCGCCGCAGAGTGCGAGCGCGGGAGCGGGACGAGCGACCGGCGCCGCGAGAGTTAGCGCATTGGCGCAACAACGCTAGGGCGTTGGCTCTCGCTAGGTGGGAGGGACGACTCCTCGATGGGTCCATTCAAAGGGGGAATAGTAGTCGACGGCTCCTCGATGCTATTCAGCCCGTTCTCCGCGAGTGGATCAATCGGAGACATGGGAGGCTCTCGTTTAGGCTGACGCAGGTGCTCTCGGGACATGGTTGTTTCGGGAGTTACCTGCATCGCATCGCCCGACGAGAAGCCTCCCCGGCCTGCCATCAGTGCGGCTGTGCAGTAGACACTGCCCAGCACGCACTGGAGGCATGCCCTGGAGAGGACGAACCGCGACAAGCTCTGGTCGCGGTTGTAGGGACGGATCTCTCATTGCCGACTATCCTAGCCGGGATGGTCGCCGATGAGAGATGTTGGGAGGCAGTAGCCTCCTTCTGCGAAACTATTGTTTCGCGGAGGGAGGCGGCGGAGCGTGAGAGGGAGAGAGACCCTCTCTCTCTTCCGCTCCGGAGAGCGCGGACACGGGTGCGGGCTAATCGAGCCCGTACTCCGTCTCCGCTGAGAGGGCCTGGGCCGTCGGATGCGGGGGCATCCGGCACCCTTCAGAGATAGGTCCTCTCGCGATGTTTATGCCCCCTCCGTGTTCGGGGGGCATCACACGAGGTGGAGGGGTGTTCCTATTGACACCTCTCACCGAGGAGGGCCCGCCACTTTACAGCGGGCAGCGGCGTCGACGGGGGCTGTGGTATGAATAATGCGGTCCCACGCCCCCCGTCATCAGTCGAAGACGCTGGAACACCGTGGGGTTTTAGACGGTATGGGCGCCTTTAGCCGAGTCCGTCATACCCCGTATGCCCCCCCCGCATACGGCAATGCGTAACAGCATTTCCCCACGCCAAAAAAAAAAAAAAAAAAAAAAAAAAAAAAAAAAAAAAAAAAAAAAAAAAAAAACGGATTTGGCTGGCTGGCCAGGATCTAACCATTGCGCTGAGCGCATCCGATTATCGTAAAGAACCCATTTTTCATCACAGGTAATGATTCGGTTTAAAATACCTTCATTATTGTGCCGGTTTAGTAATGTAACGCAGCAGTCGACGCGCGTTTGCCGGTTTGTTTCAGTCAATTCGTGAGGTACCCACCTTTCAAGCTTTTTAATCTTCCCAATTTGCTTCAAGTGCATTTAAAACAGTTTTATCACTAACATTGCAGCCTGCAGCTAACTCGGACGTGGTTTGCGATGGATCCGCTTCCACAAAAGCCTTCAACTCTTCATTATCAACTTGAGTCTCAGGCCGTCCACGGGGCTTGTTCTGCAGGTCGAAATTTCCAGAACGAAAACGTTGGAACCAAAAACGAACTGTGTTTTCTTTTGCAACACGACCGCCATACACATCATTCACCCTTCGAGTTGTTTCCGCAGCACTAGTGCCACGGCGGAACTCGTACTCGTAAATAATGCGATATTTAAGGTTTTCCATTTTGTAAAATGAGTGACGCAAACAGAAAAAAACAGAAGAAAAAAAACAAATGAATGACGATCATCGAAGCACAAATACATGAGTCTATAGCTGTACAAATTTGAATTTGGAATTCCTTACCAAAGAGGAGAAATTCGTGATTAAAGTGGCCAGTACGAAAAACGCCAATTTCATATGTAAGGACCTAATATTAGTGTATACTATTCATGTGACTTTACATGTCATATACAGGTAACGTAAGATTATTTATTTTCTGACGATGCGCTGATTTTTTTACGCTATGCGTTCGTGATACTTTATGAACTTTAATTGAAGTACTACCAAATTTCAGCATTATTCTTTCACCCTGCATTAGATTTAGCCAGAATAGCTTTTTCTATGCATGTATGAAACTTTCAAATATGATTGTACTACTATGATTGAATAGAAATATAAAATATTTTGTAAATTAGCCATAAACCATCTTTTGTTACGGATTTCGCTTTGAAGTTTGCAAGTACAACAAGTTTGCATTAGAAAACACCCTGAAGTCCAAGATGTTATAATAAAAATGTTAAAGTATACTACTTTTAATATTGTTATGTTTGCAATAACGCCTGCCATGCGGATTACATTACAAAATTACAAATACACAGAAGGATAATTTTAAGTCATGTGCGATATTATACGATTTACAAGTTTAAAACCAATTACAAAATTGGTCTTGTTTGTAGTTCAACGTAAGTTGTACTATAGATGTCACTCCATCCCAATACGATGGTTTAAGAACGATAGGAAAAATTTGAGTCCTGACGTCATTGCATAACAGTAATGTTAACATTACTGTGTTCCTGTTGGAAAGGTATAGGTGCCGGTGAAATCACAGACTGGGACTTATGGGACTTAACTTTATGTCTCAGGGATGTGGTTATGATGGGCGCACTGCCGCTCGACATTTATAACGAACTTATTTAAAATAGGCAGAGGTTACCGCTTAACACCGGGCGAAACCCCTGCTTGTATCAGCCGGATTGTCCACTGCTGAACATAGTCTCCCCGTTAAGGGTGCGTTTGCCATAATCCCCACGCTTGGCAGGCGGCTTGGGGATCGCAGTGTAAAATAGCAGTTCCTCAGAAGGCGCTGCTGCCCACCTTCCGGTATTTTTCCCTTATTCGCCTCTTACGACACCCACGGGAAGAGATGGGGAGGGGGGTGACATTCTAGCCCGGCAGCGCACGGGCATGTTTCATCAAAAACTTGTTCGACTGTGGAACTGACATCTATGTTGAAAATCTATCACTACTTACTAACTTATAATAATTTGTGACAGTGTTATTTTCGTTATATATTTTGTAAACATTTTTTTTCGAATTACAGTCTCAAACTGTGTGACTTGGTGGTAGGAAAAATTTTGTTCCTACGTCAATTAACGGCGAAAACCTGAATAATGGTATGTTTCTATTTTATAAGATAGAAATATATATTGTATCAACCGGACTATCCACTACTGAACACAAACTCTCACAAATTATGGTAGAGGTTGCCATAATCCCCACGCTCGGGGGGGCGTTGGGGATCGCAGTGTAAGATAGCATTTCCTCAGAATGCGCTGCTCACCACCTTCTAGTATTTAACCTTAGTCGATTTTTACGACTGTCACTGGTAGACATGGGGGTTGACATTCTAGTCCAGCTCTCTACGAGGCAGAACACATATATAAATAAACCTTTTTTTTTAAGTTAATGTGAACACGCACGGGGTCCACCTGATGTTAAAGGATATCTTCTGTGTATAACAGATACATTTTGTCACAAGTAACGAATTCAAATTCAAATTCAAATAATTTATTTGCCAGAGTCAATGATATTATATTATAAGATATGTTATATGGCGCACTGAAATGGCCCCATCTAAACGACCCCCGGGACAGTCTCGTATCTGACCGCACTCATTCAGCGAGAGACAGTCCAACGTGCGCACGTCTCTTTGAGACGCATATAATTAAAAAAAAATGCTTTTTTGCTTGTACAGAGCTGTGGTAATTATTATAGGACAGTATACAAAACATAAGGAATTATGTATCACCTATAAGTCTGTATAAATTGACATTTTCTCTTAGTATTTTAAATATTTTTATGTATTCTGTTTGACGAGTGCTTGAAATCATAGAAAAGGATAGTAAAACGTATGCAGTAGTGCGCAGGACAAGGATGGAGAGCGGTTATCGGTCGCGATGTTCCGTGTCATAGATGAATAGAGTAGATGGGACATTGCATCTGTGATTGAGTACCTACTTTACTAAATGAATATTTAGTAAGATAGAGTATATTCTTTTGAAAAAAAAAAACAATTAGCATATAAATAATGATTATAAACGAAAGTTGTGTTTTTTATTACTGATATTAATTCCGTATGATTTATCCATATTATTATATCAAAAATTTTACATAAAATGTATAATCAATTTCAAAGCGCGTATTTTTCACAAAAACATTGTAACCATCAACTTTTCACTAAGTAACCGATTAAAAAACTATTAACATTCGATAATTAAGTATCTTGTGATGGTAAAAATAGATAATTTTCAATAAATTTTACACAATAATATAAAATTATAAGTATGCATTAATCCTCCGAATCACTTAATTTGTCCTATCGCATCTGTAGAAATAATAATCTTAGTTCCGACATCGTTGCGCGCTATCCCTGTTGCTCACATAGAATGTCCGATTGTATGTCGCACTCCGGCGCATCTCCGAAACATAATCTATCTATACAAGTACATACATCAATTGACGGCACGGGTGTCGTTTACAAACGTTGTTTTAATACGTATAAACGTATCTTTCGTAATCTTTGGCCAGAGTACAAACATTTCATATTGCACTTTGAGTTGTTGTACAAATGAACTTCACTGTGCCTGTCACCCTGAGACATACAGTTGTTAAGTCTCATTATGTGCCTGTCATTTTACTGGCTCACAAGGACTGATGCCGGAACACACCTTTAGGTGCTTGGCGACAGATTTTATACTTGAGGGTGGTAGCAAACCACGCGGGAATTCGCAAAATGCCCTTCCACCATGCATTGAAGCTCAAGCTGGCAGTGTTGATAGAACCATGGACATAGGGCTACGCAGTCCATACCTATAACCGCTCGGCTATCATTGCTTCGAAACTACCTACTCGATAATTTAATAAACCCATTAAAATTTTAATTTCGTGTAAGCTGTCAAACTTATGGCTTTTTGCGCAATAATGAGCTGGAATTGTTTTTTATACAATTTAAGTCTATTTGTGCAACCAATAATGATAGACTAATATTAAATGACTTCCTTCAAAGTTATATTATCATTTATACAACTGCGTGTTAAATGTTATCTATTTCATACCATTTGTGTCAATAAAAACACATGTCTGTAGTCTTCTTTCAAACCGTGTCGTAACTACGTCCTCTCACACAAAATCCTCTACGTAAAGAAACAGTCATTTAATATTAAATAATGTGATACATGTTTGTAAATAAACAATGATTACTTCTGTTTTGTTAAGAGTATGCACAGCTGAGGTGTCCGAGTGGTTAAGGAGTTGGACTTGAAATCCAATGGGTTTTACCCGCGCAGGTTCGAATCCTGTCCTCAGCGAAATTTTTGCTCAAATTTACTAATCCAATTATATTTTGTTTATTCATTTATAGCTGATTGTCTTTTGACCACTATCTTACTCGATGGTAAGTGATGTGGTCGAAAATATTGTTCAGGCTAAACTAGAATTACTGTCTGTCAAGGACAGCTGCTGAAACACACTGAGAGGTGCTTGGCGACAGTTTTTTCCTTGAGGGTGGTAGCTAGCCAGACGGGCATTCGCAAAATGCCCTACCACCATGCTGTAATGATTTCCATCATAAGATAACCACCGGGACCGACGACGGCTCAACGTGCCCCGGAAGCGCACAGTAATAATGTCACCAACGGTCTACAGTTATAAAATAAGTATAATTTTTAGTCTTTTATATACACCGCTGAGGTGTCCGAGTGGTTAAGGAGTTGGACTTGAAATCCAATGGGTTTTACCCGCGCAGGTTCGAATCCTGTCCTCAGCGAACTTTTTGTTGTAATTTAATTTATCAAATTAAGTAGTTATAAAGTTGGTATCATATTTTAGTTTGTACAAAATTTGCATCACAAGTCGAAATTTTGTGTTGATCAATGAGCTAATAATGGTATATATAACAAAGTTCAATGTGGGCTACACGTTTCGGCTACGACCTTACTTACGTGTGTCCAAAACTAGAGAAAATTATTTATTTAACTATTTATTTATTATTTACAAATGAAGGTGTATATTCGATTCGACGAAAAAATCAAGTTAGGTTCTTGTACGAGTACGTGATTTTGAAGGGAGTAGGGAATTTATATAATATACGTACTTTCGTAGGTGTATATTTGTAGGGCCATAAGTAACAAATTAGGTACCTATTCACGTAACTATATACTTCGTTATACTTGGTGTAAGTGTAGAAGAAATAATTGTGTCTGAAATTACATAGGTGATCTTAATATTTTTTTTGATCGTTGAAACAACATAGGTTGAAATCTTCAATCAATTCAAACCAAACGGAGTTCAAGCGCTTGATTGAGTTCATAGCACAAGTTCAAGCTAAGCTGAGATTAATTATTACAAACGCTGGATTTCAGACGTTCAGCGCAACTGAACGCGTTCAAGAGCTTTCACTACGTAATCAAAATTGTTTGTGATCCTTTGTATTACACCAATCACAATGTCAGTTGCCATGGTAACGGTTAAAAATTGGTCACATTTTTAGTAAAAGTTAGATGTGAAAATTCCTTATATTTTCAAACAGCTGTTTTTCAGTTTTTTTTTCTAATAGGTAAATCAAGCAGTTAAGAAAAAACTAGGGGAAGATTCACTGATTTTAGGTATATACGATATTTAGTTAGCATGTAAAAGTACTTGGAATCATAGTACGAAAGTAAGTAATAAATTTTGTCGTGAATATGCACAGCTGAAGTATCGGGGACGTTTGCGAGTTAGATTTAAAACACAATAGGTTTTACCCGCCAGGTTTTTTTTATGCCTGATAGGATTGCTTTTAATCGTTATCTCATCTAATGGTAAGTGATTATGTGTTCGAAGATGTTGTTCAGGCTAACCTAGTATTACTGGCTCTCAAGGACAGCTGCCGGAATACACCGTTTGGTATCGCTGGCGACAGATTTTTTACTTGAGAATTAGCTAGCTAGGCGGGAATTTGCAAAATGCTCTACTACCATGATTTAACGACTGACATCCTAAGATAACAACTGGGATCTACGGCTTAACGTGCCCTCCGAAGCACGTAAGCGCTCAGTAGTAATGTCCCTTACGGTCACCCATCCAAGTCATGACCGCGCCGGACGTTGCTTAACTTCGCTGATCGGTTATGAACGGCTAAACTTCGCTACGAGCGCTTAAAATTCGTATTCGTAAAGTTCGTTGTCCTTAACGGAAACTGTTAATTATAGGAGAAATAGTACTTTAATTAACATTAAGGACTAAAGGATGTAATAATTTATTGAAATATTATAATTACTATACTAAAAATAATTGTTCATATTTTATACTGTTCAAGGATATGCGAAGATGTGGTCAAAGATGGCAACCAACGTGATATTACTTTGTCTATTTCATACAAATACAAAATAAAAGTTAGCACATTACTGTGAGCCACCAGTTACTACGAAATATAGTTTATATAGTTGATATACGAAAGATTTATGCACTGATTTCCAGTAAAATTATAAACTGTTGCTCAAAATTACGCCTGTGTCATATCTATTAGTACCTATGTACGAGTAAAATAATGATTAATCTGTTTTGGAATTTCCTCGCATACAAACAACATCTAGGGTAGAAAAAATTTAATAAAATATCAAACAAAAACAATATCAGATATTTTATTTTTATAAAATTGAACTGAATATCAATTTAGCCATTATGGAATGTTTAATCCCCACGGTCGCTATGAATTTTACTCGCCCATAATTTATCTATGATTTCATTTTAGTATTACCCACAAATTTATTTTAACGTTACCCAAGGCCGAAAATGACACAAATCTAAGGTTAGACTGAATTATATTTTTCTCGAGTTTACCTTAAATTTGCAAATGTACCTTTATTTTTCTTTATAACCTTTATCTAGGTAATGCTTCCATGATATCAAAGACTGGATTATATTAAGACTTTTGTGATGTCGCTTATGAGCATTAAACATAAGCGATAGCAAATTTTATTACTGAATAAAATACCAGTTATGTTGCTGAGCTACCAAGCTAAATTTGGATTTTACTATAAATAATATAGCAGTAAGTAGTTTTTAATTGCTTGTTTATCTATTAAAAAAACCTGTTAGGAAGAAGGCATAAAATCAAAGGCGACTCGAAAGAAATTTCTTTCGAACTTTTAGTGTTAAGTTAGAAATTATAATAAGCAGATTTTCTTCTTTTAAACGTATTATTTTATTATTATATTCTTTATATAATAGGGTAACGAGTAGAGTTTGTTCCGAAAGACAGTGGAGTTGAGATCATTTTGAGATATATTTAAAAAAATCTATTTGTATGGCTAATTTTCCGTTATCATTGCAATTATATAAACATATAATTTAAGTAATTAATAATATTATTTATCAATATTAACAATGTAGCATAGTCCCGATGCCATATCTCAAGTCCACTATCTTTCTGGACAGACTACGAGCTTGCGGTGGATTGTTCGCATTAAAACGTGCCATTCCTTGCTCGGTTCTTAAAACGTACTTCGTACACGTCCATATAATAAACTTCCAGCGAAGTGAGGGGGCGTTCATCGGTTCAGTATTAATAGCTGGAAATCTAACCACAAGCACGTCTAAGCAATAAAAGTATATAAAGAGCATAGTATTATACTAGCCAATGGCATTACTTTAACTTATTTCAAACAGATTTTAACACATGTTATCCTACCTTTACAGAGTTAATTTGCTTAGTACGTGAAGCGCTATTAGCGAAGTTTGCTTAGCCGTTCTGAGCCGATCAGCAAAGTTAAGCAACGTCCGCCGCGGTCATGAGTTGGATGGGTGACCGCTAGTGACATTACTACTGCGCTGCCGTGCTTCGGATGGTACGTTAAGCGGTCGGTCCCGGTTGTTGTCTAGGATGGCAGTCGTTATAACATGGTGGTAGAGCATTTTGCGAATGCTCGCCTGCCTAGCTACGACCCTCCGACAGCTGTCTTTGAGAGCCAGTAATTCCAGGTTAGCCTGAACAACATCTTCGACCACATCATCACTTACCATCAGTTGAGATAGAGGTCAAAGGCTTACCTATCAAGCAGCAAAAAAACTGCAGTATATATTATCAGATACAGAAATGTTATACAAAATTCATTGAAAACTGTTTAGTTTTTTACCAAAATTGTTCTGCAATATTAAATAACTACAGTAATACAGGCCCGGGGGGGTCCCGGGCTAGAATGTCACCCCCCTACTTCTACCCGTGGGTATCGTGAGAGGAACCGATATCTCAAAACTGACCCCCCCCCCCCCCCCCCCCCGCCCCCGTTAATAGGGGAGGCAGTGCTTAGCAGTGGACAATCTGGCTGATACAGTACAATACAGTAGTACATTTTCACTCACCGAGATCATTTAGTCAATCTTATAGAGAAATCAAAACATGCGCATTCGCTAGATGATATCTACAAATTAAACATTTCTAAATTGAAATTTTAAACTGGCTTCAATATATAAAAACATATTTCTATTAGAATACATTTTCATATGATCAAGTAAAATATTTCAACAATAAGTACACCGCTTTCTTATTAATTGAATAAGTCTAAGATCTTATATTACATATTTGTAATCTGTAATAAAGATAAATATATAAATAATGTACATATAAACAAAATGTTTGTTTGGAGTAACACCATATTTTTTACATTGAAAAAAAAAAGACATCTTAACCCATCGAGAGAGACATTGTTGAAAATGAATTCCAAAATCAACATTAAGTTCTTGTACCATTGTTGCGATTACCTATTGGGTCTATTGATTGAGAAAAAATGTAGCCATAATAAAAAAAATCGGTTGTTATTAGTTAATATAGTGTGGCTTAAGATTTCAACCCAAAAGCATATATTATTATATTCGAAAAAAAAATATAAGGCTGCGTATCCACCTACCAGAGTTGGGCGAGTAAGCGGAGCAACAGGAAAATAATCACGAATAGTATCGCTCCATTTTCTTAGCCTTGGTGAGCGCAGCTATCCTGTTAGTACTTATGTTTACTGATCGTTTTTTTCTATTTGAACCGCTCATCTTTCTCCTATGTCTATGCTTTAATAAGACTTTAAAGTACCTACGTGTCGTGACCAAGAAAAGTCTTATATTTTTTTGATTTGGCGACCAAATTCTATACTTAAGTTAGTTCGAGAAGATGCCTGGGGACTAGTTTTCAGGTTACTCGACTACTTACACCTACGGAACCCTATACTAACCATGGGTCTATAAACAACAAATATTTATTTCTTTACACATCTTCCATATAAACTATAATAAACTGAAAAAATCCCGTTCAGTTTTTTACGAGCACTTAACCTAAATAGAGCAAAGTTATTTAAGCAGAGAATTAAACATTCAGCCAAAACTCATTACCCAACCGAAGCTCAAGAAAACTTTTTAATATGAAAAAAAACCCTGAAAATAGCCAGAAACGGCTCTTTTAGACGCCTAGCTCGTATCTCGTCTTATTTATGAAACTTGAAGGTTGAAGCTAGAGTGTTCCTTTTAAACCAGTCTCAGGTGTAGCGAGGCTCAGAGGAGTGCCGTAACTTTCAACAATATAATTGTTTTAAAGCGAGACGTCTAATATTAACCAGCTCCCGTGGAAAATGTTACTTTGTTGAGGATCACAAAAGTAACTTAGGGAAGTCAACAATTTTCTGAAATATCTACCATCCATTAAACACATATTACCGATTTGAGCTAAAAAACTGTCGCAAGTTTTGTCCATAGGCAATTATTATTTAGTAACCGGCTAGGACTCGCGTAATATTAACCGGATATTGCCCCGACCAGTTACGAACTTATTTGAAGTTCTTCGTCTGGGAGTCAAGATTGTGCGCTCGACGGAGCGCGGGCGCAGCACGTAACTGGCGTTGAGACGTCACTTCTGTCACTATCACTGTGATTGTCACTGTCATTTTGAAAGGTACACGACTGTTGACACACTATACTAGTACTGTCCTATTCGCGGTTCCACCACTCCGATGCCGTTTCACATATTATCAAGTACAATGACGAATATGCACAGTACCTGTCCAATTTGCATTTTGAGTATGCATAGCAATCTAATAATAATATTCGGGTAAACCTGCATTTCAGAGAAGAACAAATTCATGTCGCTATTTTAAAAAGAATCGGGAAGTACATATTATGCGTACTACACGACCAGGGAAAAGTTTTACAAAATCGCAAATATAGGATAGGAAAAATTTAAGTCATGTGCGGGATACGAACCCGCGTCCATCCACCCCTTGAGCCGGGGTATGCTATAACCAATTGAGCTAACATGACATAACGTCATAACTCAAATCTTTCCTATCGTTCTTTAAAGCGTTCGTATTGGGATGGAGCGACCTGCATTGTACTACAAAATAAAATCCTATCGTATATTTGTGATTTTGTAATGTAATCCGCATAGCAGGCGTTATTGCAAACCTAACAATATTAAAAAGGGAAAAGTTTACCTGATGAGAGACAAAAATATAAGTCAAGGCTCAATATATTTTTTGCTTCCAGTAAACGGACATGACGATGTTACTCATCGTTCAATATGAATAAAAAAAATTGAGCACCCAACTCTGCGAGCCGTTACTTCAAACATCGTCCGTATAAAAGTGTTCGAGACAAAAACAACTTGTATAAATCTTACCTTTTAGGTGTCTTCAGGGAGTCAGTTTTATAGGTTATGTTCGCGCAATCCTTGTCCAGGCTGAGCATGTCCTTGTCGATTTGGAGGGCTTCGTTTTTATCGTTCAGATCGAGTTGCAGTTTGAACTTTACGACTTCCAGTTTATTGATTTTCTCCCAGGCTGATTGGCAACGGTCTATGAGCATTTTCTTGTTGCTCTCGGTTACGCACAGCTCCTGATGGGCGAGATCAAAGATAGGGGATTTACGATGATAGGAAAGATGGATTGTGAACAAAGTTTTTGTTTGGATCAGCAGAATGAAAGTAGTGCAGGTAAAAATTGAGAATCAAAATGTGTGGCATATTGTATTTAGGTCTTTTTGTAGTCTGTCATCATAGCACTGTTGGTGTTGACATAGGCTCAAGATTTGAATCCCGCTGTGGCTTAGAGCTTCTCCACATTGTGGTAGGGAATATTGTAATTATGCCCATCTAGTTACAAAATTTGTCGCCAAGCACCGGTGGTGCATTCCGGTAGCTATCCTTATAATGTTATTAAAATACTAGTCCATGAGATATTAAATAATAGCTTGGTAATCCAAGGGACCAAAAAACATTATAAAGGCGAGATTGATTTTTTGAATCCAAAGTGGGACGAAGGATTCTAGAGTAGAATCACGACCGTAACGAGGGATTCTAAAGTAGAATCCTGAGTGCACCGAGAGATTCAAAGTTACTCGAGCTTAAAATAGTTGTTGGCTCCCGAGCTGGACACTCCACTTATCGCCCTCTATGACAAAATAAGTAAGTGCAACATATGAATAAGAATAGTATATTTAGATATAATTAGGAAAAATAAGACAGCATAGAAATGGTTATTAACTGTTACTTGTTCATACAATGTTTTGTAATTGATCTCTTTGGTGATTGGACCTTTTACTATAAATATCTACATTCTAAATTTAAACCACTTTTTGTCCATCTGGGATTAAAAAGCTATTTTTGTCCCTGTTAACGAGGAATAAACTAGCTCTTTTTGAATAGACGTGATAAAAGTATATTTATACATATTATATAATTTTATACCTACATTATATAGACATACCTAGTCGATCGCTAAATAACAACTAGAGTCCGACAATAAAGTCCAAAATTTTATGCTTCTAGTTAAATGGTCACTTAAAAGGCTAAAGAGCTGTTACAAACACTATTTGCTGACTAACCAATTAGGTCCCCAAAACTCTGCGTAACAGCATAATTCCCTAAGGGAGATAAAATAATAATTAACTCAAAAAGTTTCTAATGAATCGGTTAAGTTCAGGAGGTTTAAGTATTTTTAGTGTTAGACAAAACCTTATCATGTAATAGAATCTGATATCGGTCTTATAAATAAAAGGTCAGAATTAATATTTTTCTTCGAAAATCGTTTGACGGAGACAAGATACATGTTATTAGAGGATAAAACATTACCCATTATTTTCATGTTTATTGAAGTATACATATGCTACGTTACGTTTACACTCCCTTTCAATAATCTTGATCAATAATAAAATACTTTAGAAATAGTTCGTACATGCAAGGTGTATTGTTATTATTATTAACCCTCGACGCAAACAGAGGGATGCTGTACGCATAAAGTGTGTTAGTTGCTGGCTTACGAACACAATATCGATGGAAAACTGCAAATTGATGTACATACGGGATAACTGTTTGGCACACGTGTACTTGAAAATAATCATTTTGTCCTGCACTTCCTTAGAATTTTTCCTTTAGGAAAGGACTTACGTCATGTTTTTATGTATGACAAAAAAATATTTTTCAAATGTAAGAGCTTTCTGAGCCGATTCTGAAAATATTTGTGTTTCACATCCCAGGTTCCAACCGGATGAAATGCGTTCTTATTGATTCAAGAAGATCTGTTTAGTCTTCTTTTTATTTATTTGTAGCTGATAGGCTAGCCTTTGACCACTATGTCACCTGATGGTAAGTGATGATATACCTAGTCGAACATGTGGTTCAGGGTAATCTAGAATTACTGAAGCGCTCAGTAGTAATGTCAAACCAAACCAATTGTGTGACAAATAAAATGAAAGAGCTTTTTGAGCCGATTCTGAAAATAACTGTTTGTCACATCCCACTTCCTAACCGGATGAAATGCGTTCTTCTTGATTCAAGAATATCTGTTCAGGCTTTCAATGAACATGCGCTCTTTTCTTGTTGATGAAGCAAGAGATTTAACTTAGAGTAAAATCACTACGAATAATGGTGCCCTGTTACTTCAATGATAATAGTACCACGTGGTTAGCTTGAGCTTATCCTACGTTCGTGGAAAGTAGATAAATATTCAATAAATAAAATGAATAATACGTTCTAAAATAAATTGTTTACCTCGGCCACGACGAAGTTCTGTTTAACCGACTTCACAAAAAGGAGGAGGGACTCAACTCAACTGTTTTTTTTGTTTGGTACTTCGTAGCTTTTGACTGGGTGAAAATTTTGATGTTTTTTTTTTTATTTGAAAGCTGATGCTTTCCATATGGACCCATTTAAATGTCATCAAAATAGGTCCAGCCGTTTTTGAGTTACACTCCAATAACTGAAAAGTGTTTTCCTATTTTGATGATAATTATAGTCATTGACAGTGAATGACAATCGGTCCCGTAAGTTGCTAGGATCACACTATAAAGGATGAAAAATTTTTTTTACTTAAAAATAGAACTGACTTCAACACTCAAAAGTGTGAAATAACTTGTCTAAGTCAGTACCATGCGCACAATATTGTGATAATAGGTGCTTTTGAACTATCATGGTACCGATTTTAACAAATTATTTCACACCTTTTGAGTGTTGAAGTCGATTCTATTTCTAGTTTTTTTTTATATTTGTGCCATCTTGCTTGTTTTTCATTGCTACGCGCTTCATTCCAATGGAATATATCTGAAATAAATAGACTTAGGTATATTATTTTTTTATCTATAATATATTACTTACCAAGTTATTTCCAGTGAAGAATGGATATAGGACGGAATCAGTTTTATTTCTACGAAATATTTTTGCGAGATTTAGTCGTTAATCAAATATTGAATACTAAGAGTAGTATTCTATTAATAGTACCCCAGTAAAATTAAACATCACACAATTTCTTAGTGAACGCTGATATCAAGAAATTCAAAATTGGTTGTTTGGGTAACATTTCGTTCATAATCATAATCATTTGTTTCTTCATATTCGTGTGTACACTAGATCTTAATTAATTTAATGTTTAATACAAGAAACCCTGGTGGGCACTCCAGAGTTTATTGGACTCTGGGAAGGACTGAAGTTTAATAACTATTATCTTAATTAAAATTATTTCTAATGTGGCCGAAATTAAATATTTTTAGCTACTGAGTATTCTCTGAGTATTGTAACGAGTAGTAGCATTTTTTAATAAGATATACTGCAAGACTATTCAAAAAGGTTGAATCATTTTCAATATCTTTAAGATGTTTCGGGATATGATTATATATTTTTATAGTCATGATATTTGAAACTGCAATTTTTTATGTTTGAATTTGGGAGGGCTTGTCTTTCTATGTGCCTGCAAAATGAACTTGCAAATTTCTAGGGTATATATAGAAGCTAACGTTAAATAAAGTGTGGCTTGCAACTTTCGGTTGAGTCTATGTTTGCGATAATTCTTTTAATTTTTTTTGTACTATAAATAAGTTTTCATTCTCGGTGTTATTTTCCCACAAAATGATGCCGTACTGTAACCAAGCGTGGATCCATTAAGGGGGCACGAGATGATAATGTAGGTAGGTATGGGAATTACGAATGTACATCAAAGTCAATGGTAAATGTTTGGTTTCACTGACGAAGTGGTAAACATCCTTGACGTGTTTGACTGCGGAGTATATAAGATGAGAGATAGTTTTTATGTTAGTTGCGTTTATTTGTCTTAAAATAATACGCAAAAGAATGTAATTTTGTGTATTTCCAGTAATCCATACAGTCTCGGTGGTTTCACCAGCGAGTGTCCCAGAATGTAGGTACCAGCTATTAAGTGCAAGATATGTATCACGAGGTATAAATGTAAAAGATTTGGTATAAAGGTATAGAGTTCGCAATCAAGCGTAACCAAGGCTCCAAAAACTTCAAGAAACATTTATCTATAAGCCAAATCATGAAGCTAAATATCGATAATGACAGAATCATATCAACAAAATCAGATATTTTAGGAGAGCCTAAGATGTTTTGGAGAGCTATACACTTTGAAAACCCGCAGTGCATGCTGTGCAAACTTTGACGTCATTATAACATCTCTCAGTACCTGGAAGCCAAAGATTTAAACCAGTGTGTGATGATTTATGGTACCTACGGAGACGTGGCCCTTAACTGTGTCCCTATGGAAAAACTCTCAAATGCAAAGTCGCTCAAAAAGCTATAGAGAAAGCTATGCTCGGAGTTTCCTCGTGCGATACAATCCGGAACGAGAACATTTGCCGAAGAATTAAAGTCAACGACGTAGCTTTCAGGATTTTGCAAGTGAAAGCGCCATAGCCCACTTGCAAAACCCATAAATAAAAAGAAGAAAGCTTTTCTAGTGGTTACTACATTACACCGGAAGACGTTGAGTTGGTAGGACTAAGCCTGACTGACAATTCTTAGGAAGCCGACGAATAGAAGTGGCTGTACTGTACTGTATCAGCCGGATTGTCCACTGCTGAACACAGCTTCCCCTATTAAGGGGGTATTTGCCATAATCCCCACGCTTGGCAGGCGTCTTGGGGATCGCAGTATAAGATAGCAGTTCTTTAGAAGGCGCTGCTGCCCACATTCCAGTATTTTTCCCTTAGTCGCCTCTTACGACACCCACGGGATGATATGGGGAGGTGCAATTCTAACCCGGTACCCCACGGGGGAGAAGTGGCGTAACGTAAAGCCTAATGGCTGGGAATTCAATAACTGTTTATTACTCATAGGTCATCTTAATAACTTTTACCGGTTGTTAATAATAATTCCGAGTTGAAGAGTTATGTCCGTATGGATTGAGGAGCCACTCCAGATTTTAAAATGAAACTCACACCCTTATTTAGTAGCAAAGCTAAAAATTTTGTAGGACAAATTCTAGAATTTGTAGTATAATGGATCAAAAGTTATTTCAATTTAAAAGTGGCTCCTCAATCTAAACATCTGAATTGAGGAGCCACCTGGAACTCCGAAAGTAATGGACCAATATATCTGAAAATTTGGTATCATTTAGTAGTAATTGTGTATGGTAACTACTAAAAGTCCGAGTTTCGTACTGATGAGATTAAAAAAGATACGATAAATTTATTATGGCTCCTCAATCTATATATAAGAGGGTGGATTTCCAGTCCTGTGATCGGTCCATTAATACGTTTGACTTTATTTTAGTTTAGTAGGGAGAGTATTAAAATTTGTAATATAGAAATTAAGTATTAAAACTAAGTCGATTTGGTAAAACAACGCATATAATTTGGCTCCTCAATCCTGACGTTCTGCATACAAACAATTTATTGTACTTAACTGAAATCACAACAAAATCAAAGTTCAATGACACTAATATTTAGTAGTAATGACTTCTAAATTATAGTCTACAATTCATCGCTTCATATATTCGGCATCTATGAAAAAATGTTTCTTTTCAATATTCCTTAAGGATTATCTAACTAGAGTGACCATATTATTTGAATGTAACCAGGATGTGTATTGAGTAGTATAGTAAAATAAAATTAATTGAAACATTGACCATAGATACACAGATTTATCTTAAGAAGGTTTTAAGTTAATAATGGAATAGAACCTTTGTGGCAAATCGACCCGCCACCATTCTTTTTTTTTTTGGAAGTGGGTAAATTATATAGGTAGGGTTAGAGGTCAATAATGCATTTTTTTTTAATAATGTGGTACCCTCAGTGTCGTTGTCCCAACATATTTGGAGGTAACGATCGCCATACAAGAACAATGTAAATAATTAAAAATTAAGTAAATACGTGTGTGTACCTACGTATTCTATCATATTCAAACCATTATAGTTCCTAGGTAGATTTAACCAGTAGATGGCAATACTATAATATGTATGAAAAACCCACTTTTATTGAATATTTAAGATGTTTAATCGCATCATATCCCAAAGAAAAGCCGTTTTATCAATAGAAGTCATGGAGAACTCGTACCGTGGTGGTCGGTCTCCAAAGTCACCAAGTATGGAGTGCCATCCCGTTGATCCCCTTTGAAACGAATAAAAATTTGAAGTAGGTACATAATTGTTCCAATACATGTTATCTCATTTTATGTACCCAGATATTTATAAAATATTGTTTTTGTGCTAAAAATATAGTAAGTATATATATAAGGGATTAATATATAGCATCTGCTAGCTGCGTCCTGCGGTTACACCCGCCTGGTGATAGATGATGATAATAAAAAGCATCCAGGGCCTCATCACTAACTTTATAACAAATTTCTTCAAAATTGGTCCAGCTTTTGAGCGTGAAGAAGTAACGAACATACAAACACACTTACAAACGTTCGTCTTTATAATATTAGTTCGATAAAAAATCACTTTGTTACTAGCAAATATACATTAGAAATAAAATATGTTTTATAGTATTTATGGTTCACTATTTTTGCGATACTGGCTTATTTATATCAAAGATAGATCTTTTGTAGTACAATTTAAGATAAACATTTCCGTTATACATTTTTTACGTGTGATACCTACTTATGATTTTTACAGCGCACGCTAGAATGGGTCACATATGGCTAACTCTTTTCCTACTTACTTGACGGTTATCGTTATATTTTGGACAATTCACACAATATCTTTATAAATTATAGCCTATGCGTTTTTCTGATGTGTAAGCTTTATTATTATTATTATTATTATTGAATAATAGGCGAGCAGCCACAGGCTGATGTGCCTATATCTAGGTTGGTGTGTGTTTGTCCATAACTGTTTATAAAAACTATTAAATTACTATTGTTCCACTTTTACTATTAAGTTTATTTTCACAAAACCACTTGTCAAGTCTACTTTTAAAACTGTTGGTAGATGGAGCATCAATCACTTCCTGCGGTAACTTGTTCCACAACATCATCACTCTGTTGTTGAGGGAGTGATGTCCAACATTTGTCTTTGACTTCCAGCGAGTGAGTTGCTTATTATTATTACATCGTGCTCGAGTAGTATCACTGAGCTTGAAGATGGAAGGCAGGTTAGAGCAGTTGTATTTGCCCGAGAGAATTTTATAGGTTTCGATGAGGTCACCTCGTCTACGCCGTTCTTGTAGGGTTGGCAGTTTTAAAATCTCTAGTCTTTGTTCATAGGTCTTCTTCTTCAAGCAATGGGGTAGTTTGGTCGCTTTTCTCTGCACACTTTCTAGTAAATTTATGTCTTTGACTAAATAGGGATTCCACACTTGAAAAGCATATTCAAGTAAGGGTCTAATGTACGTTTTGTAAATTTTCACAAGTGTTGCTGGAGTTATACATTGAAAGGAACGACATACAGCATACAAGATACTGTTTGCTCGCTTGACAATGTTATCAATATAGTTTATTATTGTTTTTAAAATCCATTCAGTAGTTTTGGCGTGAAAGAGTAACAAACAAACATCCATACAACCACTCATTCGTAATGTGCTGTGATAACTGCTGTCTTGTAATAGTTAAAGCAACGTGGGAAATAGTATTTGAATATAATGGTAGGTATGCGTATACTCACCCGTAATTGATGCATTTTCAATCGTTTTCATTGTTCTAATAACGCAATCTTTACCTCCAAATATTTAGGTCACTTTAGGATACCAAAATATTTAAAATTTTTGTTCCACATCTGTATAGACAAACACGTAGGACACATCCTATAACCATATAAGTTCACCGTGCGCGAAAACTATCAAACAAAACAGAATGGCAGCGGGTCGATACGTCACAAAGGTTATATTCCCTTAGTAACTAAAACCTTCTTTTAAGAAATCTGTGCATCTATGGTAATGTTAATTTACTATACTACTCAATACGCATGCTGGTTGCATTCAAATAATATGGTCACTCTAGTTAGAAACCTTAAGGAATATTGAAAATAACTTCTTTTCATAGATTCCGAATATATGCAGCAATGAATTGTACTTTATAATTTAGTAGTCATTACTACTAAATATTAGTGTCATTGAACTTTGATTTTGTTGTGATTTCAGGTAAGTACGATAAATTGTTTGTATGCAGAACGTCAGGATTGAGGAGCCAAATTATATGTGTTGTTTTACCAAATCTACTCAGTTTTAATACTTAATCCCATATTACAAAATTTAATGCTCTCCCTACTAAACTATAATAAAGTCAAATTTATTAATGGACCGATCACAGGACTGGAAATCCACCCTCTTATATATAGATTGAGGAGCCATAATAAATTTATCGTATCTTTTTTAATCTCATCAGTACGAAACTCGGACTTTTAGTAGTTAGCATACACAATTACTACTAAATGATACCAAATTTTCAGATATATTGGTCCATTACTTTCGGAGTTCCAGGTGGCTCCTCAATTCAGATGTTTAGATTGAGGAGCCACTTTTAAATTGAAATAACTTTTGTACTACAAATTCTAGAATTTGTCCTACAAAATTTTTAGCTTTGCTACTAAATAAGGGTGTGAGTTTCATTTTAAAATCTGGAGTGGCTCCTCAATCCATACGGACATGAAGAGTTGGTAGGCCCCCACTAGGTGGACTGACGATAAGTACCCTAAAAGTCGCGGGCCTCCAATGGTTACAGGCGGCTAGTAGCCGTTTTTTGTGGCGATCTATGGGGGAGGCCATTGTTCAATAGAAGACGTCTTCCGGCTGATGATAAGGATGAGATTTGGTGTGGACAATTTACTCCGACGCAAAACAGCAGTGATATCTTGGCATAAAGCCTCGCCTAAATCTTCGTTCTTTACACTGGTTATTGCAAGATAATGGTCCATGGAGCAAATTACACGTAGCTTCATCCATTTTCGAGGGCATTAAGGGCGACTGGATTTAATGTTTTATTCGATAAGTTTGAGACACTATTAACTGTTTTTGACCGTCGCGTGGTAACTTTTTGTTCCGAATTTGGCAATTGCTTTTCCCTAAGTATTTGCAATCGCGAAAACTTACGAAAATATTGTTTATCATGTTGATGAGATGAATGTTCAGAAATCCTTTCATGGTACAGCCGCCTGCAGTAACAAGTATACACTTCGTAATTTTTTGAATAATGTGATGTCACAAAATTCTTAATTATAGAAGTAAACATAAACGTGAGTAAACAGTTTAAATTATTCTTTGATTTTAAGACACTTCTGTGCACACACAGAGAGCAACAGAAGTTTTTGCCACAATTTAGAAAATTACAATGTGTATACTTGTTATTGCAAGTGACTGTACCTTTTTTTTTTATGCTCGATAGATTAGCCTTTGACCACTATCTCACCTGATGGTAAGTGATGATGTGGTCGAAGATGTTGTTCAGGCTAACCTAGAAGTACTGGCTCTCAAGGACGGCTGCCGGAACACACCGTTAGGTGCTTGGTGACAGATTTTCTACTTGAGGGTGGTAGCTAGCCAGGCGGGCATTTGCAAAATACCCTACCACCATGCTTTAACGACTGCCATCCTAAGACAACAACCGGGACCGACGGCTTAACGTGCCCTCCGAAGCACGGAAGCGCTCAGTAGTAATGACACTAGCGGTCACCCATCCAACTCATGACCGCGCGCGACGTTGCTTAACTTTGCTGATCGGTTGAGAACAGTCAAGTAAACTTCGCTACGAGCGCTTCAAAAACCTACTCACTTTCATTATACTTTTAAGGAATGTCCGTACAAGATTTCATGCTTTTAATCCTACTGGTTTTGGATGTGCGTTGTCTGTCAGTCAAGTTTTAATTAGGTGGATATGATGATGGGATGGTCAAGATATACGTCAGGACTATTTTACCTAAAATGCAAGTTATGAAAGAATATGCGGAAGTTTTTTTATGTTATTGTGACGGATCAAGCTTGAGGCCCATCTGAAGCGGACTAACCTCTGCCTAGAACAGATGCATTTCATCACAAGTGACGAATTGCACTGCGCATGTCACCTTAAGACATAGTTGTTAAGTCTCATGTGCCTGAAACTTCAACACTTTTTTCGTTCCCTCGTTAGGTGCTGGCGACAGATTTTCTACTTGAGGGTGGTAGCTAGCCAGGCTGGCAATCGCACAATGCCCATCCACCATGCTGTAAAGCTCAAGTCGGCGGTGGGGATCGAACCAGGGACCTGCGGCACGGCAGTCCATAGCTATTACCGCTCGGCCATCATTGTTTCAAAATTATTAATTATGGTTCAAAATATATTATTATATTTTTCTACATATCATATCATCACAATTTATATCACCAAACGAGCAGAAATGACTAAGCTCAAACGCTACATTCTAATGATAATTTTTATATTAGGTCCTTACATATGAAATTGGCGTTTTGTATGGGAGGAACAAAAAGTCGAATATTTTTTAATATAATATATTTAATTAATCAAAGTATGAACCATTATTTTCTATGCACTTTTGCCATCTCATAGGTAGTTCATTGATCCCTTTACTAAAAAAACCAGTCGGACGGGAATCAATAAAATCTTTGAAGGCGATTTGGACTGCCCCATCGGAGTTGAATTTTTTCCCTTGCAAGAAGTTATCCAAATTTCGAAAAAAATGGTAATCTGTTGGAGCAAGGTCCGGGGAGTACGGAGGATGTCTTAGACTTTCCAATTGAAGCTCTTCTAATTTAGTAGCCGTCTGTAGCGCAGTGTGTGGTCTAGCGTTGTCGTGAAGCAGCAGTGGCGTGGAGCGATTGACCAGCCTAGGTTGTTTAGCCGCTAGCTTTTCCATCATGGTTTGCAATTCCTGACAATAGACATCAGCCGTAATAGTCTGGCCAGATTTGAAAAAACTGTAATGAACAATACCGGCACTAGTCCACCAAACGCTTACAAGTAACTTTTTTGGGGTTAATTTTCGCTTGGGGCAGGATTTGGCTGGCTGGCCAGGATCTAACCATTGCGCTGAGCGCTTCCGATTATCGTAAAGAACCCATTTTTCATCACAGGTAATGATTCGGTTTAAAATACCTTGATTATTGTGCCGGTTTAGTAATGTAACGCAGCAGTCGACGCGCGTTTGCCGGTTTGTTTCAGTCAATTCGTGAGGTACCCACCTTTCAAGCTTTTTAATCTTCCCAATTTGCTTCAAGTGAATTAAAACAGTTTTATCACTAACATCGCAGCCTGCAGCTAACTCGGACGTGGTTTGCGATGGATCCGCTTCCACAATAGCCTTCAACTCTTCATTATCAACTTGAGTCTCAGGCCGTCCACGGGGCTTGTTCTGCAGGTCGAAATTTCCAGAACGAAAACGTTGGAACCAAAAACGAACTGTGTTTTCTTTTGCAACACGACCGCCATACACATCATTCACCCTTCGAGTTGTTTCCGCAGCACTAGTGCCACGGCGGAACTCGTACTCGTAAATAATGCGATATTTAAGGTTTTCCATTTTGTAAAATGAGTGACGCAAACAGAAAAAAACAGAAGAAAAAAAACAAATGAATGACGATCATCGAAGCACAAATACATGAGTATATAGCTGTATAAATTTGAATTTGGAATTCCTTACCAAAGAGGAGAAATTCGTGATTAAAGTGGCCAGTACGAAAAACGCCAATTTCATATGTAAGGACCTAATATTATAAAAAATATCACCAGTTGACCGCTAAAACGTGTTTCATATTATTACCACGTGGCATGTCACGCGATGATAATGATTAGAGGTTATAATTAGTGTAAATAAAAAAATACATATGCATAGTACCTATTTAAATTTAATAATGCGTCTTAAAGGTCATATTTTAGTTAAGAAAGGCCTCTAAAAAACTTGTTTAGTATTATTATTATCACGTGGCATGGCACGCGATGATAGTTTGTATAAAAAACGTAGTAAACGTATAAGCATAATCTATAATAAGGTGTCTTAATGACATATATTTTACTTTGCAGAAATGCCTAATACCCTACATACATTTATTCCCAGCACAGTAGCTTCCTTCCGCGGACGCTCAGATTGTGGTATAAGCTCCCCGCCGTGGTTTTCCCGATGGAGTACAGCATGGGGTTCTTCAAAAAGGGCGTGAAGAGATTTCTTCAGGGTCGGCAACGCGCAAGTGATACCTCTGGTGTTGCAAGCGTCCATAGGCTACGGTAACTGCTTACCATCAGGCGGGCCGTATGCTTGTTTGCCATCTTTGTGGTATAAAAAAAAATGCACTCCAGCTCTACAACTCCCAGGGGGAGCATAACTCCGCTTAAGTATTATTATCAGTTTAAATTTCAAGATTCAATCAAAATTAATCACAGTATAAATAATAATAGGTAGCTTTACAACAAAGCTGTGAAGCTGGAAAGTTTTCAATCAGTTTGCGGGTCTCTATTCTTTACCGCAATGTCGCTCGTTACCTAGACAATTACGACGGCAGCTTAGTTTGGTACTTTCCTCAATATCTAAGGGCTTACACAACGTTTCCAGCTCGTCGTTTGTTGTGAATTCTGAAACTATTTGTAGGCTAAGACGTGGTTCCGCTGAGGTATTAATTTCGTAACATAATTTTACGGCGCTAGTATTTCGCTTAGATAATTAACTTGTATAGATGGGGTTAGTGCTAAAACCGCAACAATAACTATAAATTCCAAGACCAAAGCGTGATATGACCTAAATGAACTAATTCGTATAAACTATACGATACGATTAGTACAATATAAACACACAGCTATAACAAAATCTAACTCTAATAAACTTTTGTTTCTAACTTGAACATGTCGATAGAAACCACCTACATCAGATCAGACAGGCAGATAAAGTCCCTAACAAAAACCGTACCTTTTTCAACTCCGTATCAGCAAGGTCATATGTCAGTTCAGTACTTCGTCTTCCATCCCTGTTGGACAGGCATTCAGAGCAGACGAGAAGTGGCATGTTCAGCTGTTCCAATTCTCTTTCCGTGGAGGCTTTTTCTTCTTTTAAGCTGGACATTTCTCGGTCTATACGATCGAGGAGGTCCTGAATAGTTGATTTCCATTGTTCTATTTCGTAGACCCTGTAAAATGACCACGTCCAATTACCGTTATCGAAACATTTATTGGCGCAGTGTCAAGAGCGTTACGTTTAAATCGCTAGAGAGGGTTTGATTTTCGAGTTGATGGAGTGTAACAGTCACTTAATCGTAAAATTAGACTACAATGCCGGTGGTAGATAGCAATCGTATCACACATTGGATTTACACCTTACCTAAGAACTGAAATTAGATTGACACAGATTACCTTAGGCACGGTAGACATGGTGTATGAGACATTGATGACATTTAATCCCTCCTCCAGAATGTCACCCTCTTCCCGTGGGTGTCGCAAGAGGCGACTAAGGGAAAAAATACTGGAAGGTGGGCAGCAGCGCCTTCTGAGGAACAGCCATCTTATACTGCGCTCAAGACGCCTCCCAAGCGTGGGGATAATGGCACCACCATATTTAGTTTTTCATCTATGACCGCACCTAACTTTTACTAGATCTTGGGCTTTTCATTTATTCGTTCTCGTGACTGTTATTCATTAAATTTTTCGATCGAGGATGGTATTATGGAGCTAGTGTGAGTTTATGGGAATGGTATTATGTGGAGCGCGAATGCGTTAATGCGTATGGCAAAAGCACAGCGCGCCTGGCATCGCGTAAGTGAATCAAGAGTTTTGCCATACAAAATCGCATTTACTCCTCCTCGCGGCGTGTCACGAGTAAAACACACACTAGGCCTACAGGTGATCACTGCATGGTCAGGGTGAGCGTTTACAGAACATCCCACTGTGGGAAATTATCGAAATCAGTTTCAGATACATAAACACATAAGCCGTGGAACTTCTTACGTATTCATACCTTGCACTGAGTCGGTTATTATTATGGTAGCTGTCCCATTCAGTCTTGATTCTTGTCTCATTGCGAAGTTGGTGTGCGCTGTGGCGAAGATCGAAGGCATCTGCTCTTCTTGTGTCGCATGCAACCTAGGCACAGCATACAAATTGATAGGTATGTCCTTAAGACGAAGTCATTTTTGAAAAATGTCTAAAGGCGACAGAGACACCTCGATTCGCACGTGAGTGAGTGAAACAGAACTATGCAATATTTGAATAGCGTTAACGTTTATGTAATAAGTTCTTATAAAAGTGATATTCTTTAAAAACGGAAAAATATTATAATTATATTTAAAATTTGTACTGATACACATGACACTTGATGAAAGAAATTTTAGCACTGTATTTATGTAATATATATGGAATCGTGTTTTCGGATCAGGAATGGTATTTATCATGTCTTTTATATTATTCCATATTTTATCAATAATTATAAGGGCTTGTTTCAAAATGTTCGAGTAAGTTCCGGTTATACTTAAGTACTTGTCAGCTCATAGCAATTAAAGAACTGTAAACGGTTTAAATCGCGTATATTTTTGTCCCGTCGTTTCAAACACTTTGCAGTGATCGTGGTCACGGACACGGACGGAACGTCGGGACAAAAATAATGATAAATATACGCGATTTAAACCGTTTAAAGTTGTATGTGTAATAATCGCGAAAACTTAAGACAATACTTGTCAGCTCGCCTACGTAAAATAACATGCGTATATAAGAAAGGAACATAAGAAGCGGTCTATACATATAATATTTAAAGAATAATCAACCTACTCCTAGTACTGTATCAGCCGGATAGTCCCAATATGGGGGGGGGGGGGGTTGCCAGAATCCTAGCGCTTTGCAGACGGCTTGGGGATCGCAGTGTGATATATCAGTTCCTCAGAAAGTGCGGCTGCCCACCTTCTGGCGTGTTACCCGCCCGGCACCCAACGGGAAACTCACGGGGAATTCCTAGTAGTTACAATTATATTTTACCATCGTCATCTCAGCAATATGAGGTGATGAGCAATATGAAGCAAATACTCAAATAGTTTTATAAAAAATACATACGCACACACATAATGTATGTCTATAAAATTTTAGCGTTGCCTTCCATTTTTCTGGGATCCTATCTATATATTGTCTTGGCGCAAATGGAATCACCTGGGAAGTCTACCTTATTAAAAAAGATATATATTCTCGTATCGATCCAGGCGTCTTCGAGCAATCGGGGAACATACATAAAAAAAAGATTCCGACGAATTGTGAACCTCCTCTTTATACACAACTGCCCAAACAAAGGAGTGTTATGTTTTCAGGGTTCATGTATATGTATGTAGTATGTTTGTGAGTTAACTTCTAAACATAACCTTTAAACGGCTGAACCGATTTTAATCTATAAGATACCGTTTGATTTGTCTTTATAGCCCAAGTGACACTAGGTACATAAAATAAAAATAAAAAAGAAACTGGCGGATTTTAGACACCATATTGTGAGAAAAAGAATTCTTCCCGTCCCATAGTGTGGGGTATCAAAATGAACGGATTTAAAAACGATTCCATCAATATATATAACTAGCAGTTTTAATTTCAATGGAACGATAAACAAAAATGAATATTTAGCAGTCGGGTTTTTTACTTCTTAAATTCATTTATACTTGTTGCCAATATATGTCAATATCTGGACTACTTAATGGCGATTAAAACTCTTGTCAATTGTGGGCGACTGACAATCCATCTTGTAAACAGTATACCGTGAAGATAAAACAAACATTAATTTGTGAAATCGGACCGTATAATGTGAGCTCAGAGTATTTTTAATCAGCATGATACTGACAAGTTATTTCATACTTTTTCAGTATTAGAAGTCAGTTCCATTCTTTTATATTTTTCATCCCCTCTGTTCACCATTTATTTTATTCAAATATCAGCCAACTTCTGAGAAACGAATAACTGTAGTACTATGGAATGCTTTACATAATTTATTTCATTAGTAGTTCCGGACAATGCCACACCGCGCTTTTGTTTCGTGACGCAAAACTAAAAGCAAAACGAATAAGAATCCCGTTGAGAAGCAAACGACCAGAAAATTGTAGACAGTTGAGATTTATAGTTTTAACTTGTCTTCTGCTAACAAAGGTAGCAATTCATGTTTACAGGTGTAAGTTTTATGGAAAAACGTTTCCCTTTCTTAGAAAACATAGATTTGTTCTTTGGGGTTGGTTGGTTTTTATGTTCTGTATATTTTAAAGTAGAGTTAATTGAAGTGCACATAGTTTTTTATGAATTTGAAAGAACTGACAGGAACACAATATCAAGTTCAAATATTAGTGTCTTTTATTAAGTTTTATTGAACTAAGTTTAATCGTTGTACTCCTACGTAATATTCACTGCAACAAACTGTTAAGCTCTTTAAACGTAGCTATTACAATTTAAGTTAATGAAATAAAAGTTAATTCACCTTGTTACCTTAAGAAATGCATGTTTTGTTATTATGTTTTATATTTTATATGCACAATATAAAGTACTAGCTTTCCGGCCACGGCTCCGCTCGCGTTTATTTCCTATACAAAAATACAAATCTTTCCTCTTTATATTATTAGTGTATAAATGTAGTTATTCAAGGATCACTTCCTTCAGACGTCACGTTGTGGATACCGTAATGAAGTTCTGCAACTACTAGTATCATGCCGAAGGCGGCAAAAAGTAAGTGTTGGTAAGAAAATCAGTTAAGAGGCCTTTTACATTTTGCAGCCCTCTCACTCGGACTTTTAAAGATAATTTCAAATAGAAACAATTTGGTAATGATTTTTTTTAATGTGGTCAGACATAACTTTGGTTTTTGTGACTATAGATGGTCTCAACATATTTAGATTTTGTAACATGTTGAGTCCAATTAGAATTAGAAGCCCAAAATTTTAAATAACTAGATTACGCGTTTTGGATCCCCCATTACAGATATCAACATAAAATTAGTCGAGAACGTCTATAGTCGCATGCAGTGAAATAATGTCAGACCACATATAAAAAAATCATTACTATATTGTTGCTATTTGAAATTATGTCTAAAAGTGCGAGTGAGAGGGCTGCAAAATGTAAAAGGCCTCTTAATACAATTATTATTACTATTAAGTTATATGGAAGGCTCGAGTTAAGCTCCTGAACTTCGCGAATATTCTACCTGTTTTATATTTTTATCTAAAGGGCATTAGTCATAGATTTTAAAATGTTGGTACACAGGGATAGTTGGTAAGGATTTGTATTTCGTACATATAACTATTGGGTAATATGTATTTACATAGTAATTAAACAACTTTAAACGGTTTAAATCGCGAATATTTATCATTATTTATGTCCCGACGTTAGTGATCGTGGTCACGGGGCGATTTAAACCGTTTAAAGTTGTTTAATTACTATATCTACTAATAGCGAAAACCTAAGACAATAATATGTATTTACATTGACATTGACAATATATATTGACACTATATCTGTACGACCGCACGTCACGGGTCTTTATGTCGTGTTATTCGGCCATGTCGGAATGACCTACTTATATTACAACCTACAATTTGGATACATTGTTAAGAATGTTAAACAACGACAATATTTTGAACATTAAATTTTCGGAATTGTGTTGTCATACATACAAGAAAAATAAATAATATCTCCCTGTCCTTGGGGCGCCAGCGTCAAGACCTCACTGAGATGAGTACATACTATATTTTCATAAAAAAAATTTTGGATAGGGGGCCGTGAAAGTTGACAGTTTTAGGCTATTTTTGTTACGGAATCTAAAATATAATAATTAGAAATTTATATTATTAGTAGGTACTATTGTACTACTAACATAGCAAAAATATTTTATGGGATACCTACATTATGTACATTATTTTAACTCATATAAATAATCCGGCTAGGAATCGGACTCGCCTTAGGGATCCCAAACTAATTAAATAAATCATTTTTATACGATGACAGGGAAACGGGGGCGGGTGCGTGAGTCTGACTGATCGTTTGATCGTTTTCATTGTTGCCGATTACAATTAAGCAACTCTATTGGAACAATATAATTTTTCTTCGCTTGCAGGCTTCGCAGCTCTGCTTCCTTGCACAACAAAGGAGAACCTACCTACCTTGTGGTAGGACTAATCATGTCGTACCACAAGGTAGGGGATCATGTCTGAATGAACGCACATATATAATATAATACACCGCTTTGTCTTGAATTAAACATTGTAAACCTTTTTAATATTGTTAGGTTTGCAATAACGCCTGCTATGCGGATTACATTACAAAATCACAAATATACGATAGAAAAAATTTTATATCCCGCACATGACTTAAATTTTTTCCTATCGTATATTTGTGAATTTGTATTGTAGGTACCTTATAATGTCTTCAAATAGGAATCACAATAGGATTGACGGACAATATATCCAGTGAAATTAACATTCAAATTTAGATAAATAAAAGTATAATTGGTATACATAGTTTGGTATGGACACCGTCGGGGACAGCAAATTACGAAAGGAGGATAGGGAGATAAAATTATATAAAGAGAAGAATTTAAAAATAGAATGTTCATTATTTTGATGAAATATTTTTACAATGTAAAATGTCTACTAATATGTTAAAAAAATTAAATTTGATAATCATTACGATTATGTTTTTAAATGAGTACGTATTATTTTTTATTCAGATATTGGTCAATGGAATAATAGGCTTTAGATCAGTAAGATACTGTTTCAAATCTTGTATAAATAAATCGAATATTACTTACATTACTTTTCAAATCTTTTATCAATTTATTTTATACATTTACAGCTCTTTATTAACGTAACACAATTACACACGGGGTGAGTTTTAAAGTTCTATTAAACAAGCACTTCAACTATTCATATTTGCGCATAGATCAGCTTTTAACGGCTAAGCGTTGTCCATTAAGCTATCATGAAAATCAGTTAAAAAGTTATACAACCATAATTCAAAGTAAATTGAATTCGATCTCATACGATAGCCCGACTCCAGCTTCGACAATTTAGGCGCCATGGGACGCATAAAACTTTTGTAATTTGCCAACACAATCAGCCTGCCCGGGAATAATAGAGTGAGCGATCGGAGGCTCCTGGTAAATAGGTGAGGTTAAGGTCAAAGGAGAGTAACAAGTACATAATATGTGGTTAAACCACAAACAGGGTACAAATCGCACGGCCACGTGTCGGTGGTCTACGGTTGAAGGTACAAGTATATCAGGATATATAGGGCAATGGGCGGTAATTAACAGGTAAATGCTAGGTAGAGATTCTATCGTACAAAATGAGCAGGTTTTAATAAATTGTGATACAAAATGTTATAGTAGGCTCTATGTAATATTTTACTTTAAATACTTCATATCTTCAATTACACAATAACTGAGCAATTATAAAATAACAAGCAATGATATCCAAGCGGTTATGGAATGCGGTGCCGCAGGTCCATGGCTCGATTCCCATCGCCCGCGCCGGCTTGAGCTTCAGGGAATTTTGCGGGTGGTAACTAGCCAGGCGTGCATTCAAGTAGAAAATCTGTCGCCAAGCACCTAACCATCTGTTCCGGCAGCAGTGTTTGAGAGCCAGTAAAATTACAGGCAAATGAGAGACGACAAATGAACGGAAATTGTTACACTAAGACGAATAGTTTCCGAGATATTGCTGTATTGATAAGCGCTGTTCCCATGGGGGACTGCTAGAAGAATAATGAGTGTTGTTTAGTCTCCTAGGGTACTGTGCAGTGGAATAGTGAGTGCTGTACAATCCCCCTTAGTCTTAGTGAAACGAGCGGACAACTATATGTGTCAGGGTGACGGGAACAGTGCAATTCGTCACTTGTGACAAAATGCATCTGTTATAGGCAGAAGCTATCGCTTAACATCTTATGGGCCTCATGCTTGTCTGTCGCAATAACATAAAAGAAAAAAACTTGAATCTAATAGGCACCAGGAGGTCAATCAAAAATACCCGACCATCATTCAAGAAGTTACAAAAATATGCTAAGCCTGGGACCAAAAACATTTCTATGGTAACGGGGAAATTCAGAGACACCTCTGCCGATTCTTTGGAGAAATACAAAAATAAGGATATTATATTTATTTTGTATGGAAAAACTGTTTGGTTGGACTTAATATTAGGAATGGAATACCTAGAATGGAGACGTATTTTTTTAAGCGCTTGTTAGAATCATATATTTGTTAAGCTTAGATTCTCTTAAGTAAATAAGTTACGAGAAGTTACTCATTATGTAATTGTAGAATATTCTAAAACTTGTTGATATTTGTCATTTTTAATAACCGCCACACTGAAACCCTTTATGATCTGTATTCATTCTAGACTAGCCAATGACGAACCATCCTGTCTTATTTCGGGTTGGCTGATACGTTGTGGCGGGAACGCTCATGTCTCTGATTGGTTGTGATAAATATGGCGGGTAGTTTAATGGATATGCGACAGACACTTGGCGCCAGTCATTGCTATAAAACCAATGTCTTAGCTGACTGACCTCTCTTTATTCTTCACAAGTGACTGCTGCATCGAGACTTATTGAGTTAAGTACTGTATTATATTATTTAATGTAACGTAACTGATATTCATGTGTTGTGTGTGGGTCTATGTTTGTTGGCTTCCAAATTCACCCTTTTTATTGTATTATCGTTGTGAAATGTGACTATACAATATTACCTTTGAAGTAATCCATGTGACCCTAATGATGTATTATTCTTATTAAAGTGTTCTATGTGTTCCTATAAACGTTGTGTTTTTGAAGTATCCTTATGATTCCCTTTTGTGTAGAAAACCTAGTAAGTGGGATAGTTAAGTACTGAACTAGTAGTACTCATTTACTTTACCTTAAGCTAGGACTAGATTATGGCATCACCGCCTGAAAACATCTTATAATTTAATGAGCCTACATTACAGATTAAATAAATGCTCTCTATCTTGACAAATCTCACATCAGAAGTGGGATCACTCAGATTGCCTACCTTCATTTTTTTAATCACTTTTATTAGTTTCAGAATCGATGTAACTACTCTCAAAGACTTGGACGCCGCGGGTTGCGAAGCCGTCGCTGCAACCTGGCAACAGGATGACGACACCGTGTTGCGAGTTATCGAATACTAGCGGCAGTGGCACCGAGTTTTTATTCACTGACATCGGTATATTGGCGAAATAATTCATCTGGACAAGTATTATAACAGTGGCAAAAGCAGGTAAAGCCCTCCAAAGGGTCTGTTTTATAATGATTACAATCCTGTAACCGTGTAGTGGCAATGTGATGAATAACCTCGCCGAAAATTTTCTTAATGTTATAACGTTTAAATCTGAAACTGACGGTTCTTTCTGCATATATCCCTCAAGATAAAGGTGCTTTCACTGAACCTTATTGAATTAGTGTTTGCTAGCATATGTAATGGAAGTTTATGAAACTTGTTATGTCATTGTGTATTTTTTAATATTATTTACACTAATAGGTACATATTATAACGACGAACGTAATTAGATTTCTTCAAAGTCAAACTATGTTCTCATTTTATATAGTGACTATTGGTATTAATTGAGAAAACATTTCTATAAACCTAGAAACCTAAATGTGGAAACGCATATCGAACAATAAATAGCAAAGTTACAACCATATCTGAACTAATGTTGCTATTACCTTGTGCTTAAAATTTTCTTAATTTTATTTAAAAGCGATCCTTAAAACTTAATGACATATGAAATGTTTTTGAACATCTGAGAATATCTTATGTAATATTACTTGCTCAGTGATCTTATGGGCATTAAATAAATTCACTACAGATTGCTAATTCTATAAAAGTAGTCATGACAAAGTATATAGTATATTTACTTATGCTTTTGCTTGATATTTGTAAAAGCAGTTTGGGTCCTAAGCAAGGGTTATTTTATCCTATAAAGAAAACTCCTTAACTGTTTCACACTAATCAACTCGATTGTATAATATAGCATTTTGAATCGATTGTATAATATAGGATTTTGAATCGATTGTATAATATAGTAACTGGCCATGGGTAGAAATGTTTTAATTGTTGGTTTCGCAAAGTATTGTTTATTAAATCCACTTTAAACTTTGAATTCTTATACATAGGTTGTCTTATCCTACATATATACGAAGATAACCTATGACAAATGTTAGCACTTGGCATCCCTTCAGAAGTCATTACTGACTGTCACGCAAACTTTGGCTCAAACCATAATCAATCCCTTTTTGGAAATTACTAATTGACAAACATATGATTGTTACTGGAACACTTTGAAGTAACGGTTAGTTGGAATGGTATGTCTATATTAGGTAGAATGTTCTATAAATTGTCAGATTGGCCGAACGGATTCTGGAATGTTCAACAATCAATCTATGCAACAATACAGAAGTTTACAGGGGTTTTACCTCTGCGTTTATTGATTGGTGTAGACTATAGATGGTTTATCATGAAATATTGTAATTCACAAGGATATATTGATACTGGCCACGAGAGTGTGTGTTTTAACAAAATTTATTTAATGATAGATTGTACCTATTGTTTTGAAACAAGAAATACGATAATTATGTACGTTTCAGTTAAAAATATTAATATGACATGCTACCCTACATATTTTAGAAATAAACTACTTATGTTATATTATCAGTTATCATCACATAAAATGATAATATCAAATTACTCATATCTACATGTACTTATGCTCTAGATTAAATATTAAATAGAAAGACACTGCTTACCTATTTGATTGGTGCTGGTTGATCTCACGAGCAGTGTGTGAATGCAACCAGCATGTCTATTCAAATGGCAACTACTGTTTAAATTGATTACACTGCATACCCATTTGATTGGTGCTTGTTGATCTCACGAGCAGTAAGTGAATGCGACCTGCACGTCTATTCAAATGGCAAACTGTTTGATAAAAGCCGGTCGACCTTTTACTTGGCGATGGTTGTCTCACATGGCGGCTTGTGCATGTAATCATCGTGTCTAGGTAACTGGTAATTATTAAAATGAGTAGGGTTTTTCATGAGAATTTAAAGTGTTATTTTTACTGCTACATAAGTACATGTAGGTAGACTGCCTGTTGTTCTCAAAAAAGTTATTTGACGTGTACAAATGATGATCCTATTATTCTGGATAAAATACTTAAGCCCTGACGTCAAAACGTCCAAATCATAAAAGGAAAACCCAATTCTGTCCTTATAGATAATACTTATGTCGTGAAGTCAAAAGGTCCAGACGTTTTTTGTCAAATGGAATATGTCCAATGTTTAATGGTACATTTTGTTATTGTCTAAATAATGCGTGGACGATAAAACGTCAACTTGATAACTAAGCAAGTTAAAGTTGCATTGCAGAAATTTACCACAGTCGTTTTAATCAAATTTTAAACTCCCTATTGCTTAATATGTTATCAAATATGTAGTTGAAACTGGATACTATCTATGAAACTTAGTATCAGTATTTACTTCATATATATACCTGGTAAACTTTACGAATTATATACTTGCACATAATATTTATTCGTGACACTTATATAACAACGTAAATGGGAATGTTGGTTTGTACAACATTTTTTTCACAAATGTATTGAATGTATTTTGATTCCATTCCAATGATATTATTTTCCTTTCGAAAGATAGCAAGTCACAACAGTCAACGCGTAGAGGGATAATCTACCCTCCACGCCCAATACATATACATTGTAGTCCACAAATATGTACTACGAACATTTTATAATGATTTTACAGATAATCGATAGCGGTTTTTATTTTTGGTGACTTCGAACCAAATACTGTTTGTGTTCTATTTATTACTTATTACATAAATTCTTTATCAAGCAAGCTTTGTGCAAATAATTGTGGGTTGCCATACACGGTAACAAGATTTCCTACATATATGCTATTATCACTAAGTTATACATAATTATTTTAAAGTGAAGTTTGCCTGGTGTTATTTTGTACTTCGTGGACGAAGTACTGTCAGTATGGCCGTGTTAGAATCATATATTTGTTAAGCTTAGATTCTCTTAAGTAAATAAGTTACGAGAAGTTACTCATTATGTAATTGTAGAATATTCTAAAACTTGTTGATATTTGTCATTTTTAATAACCGCCACACTGAAACCCTTTATGATCTGTATTCATTCTAGACTAGCCAATGACGAACCATCCTGTCTTATTTCGGGTTGGCTGATACGTTGTGGCGGGAACGCTCATGTCTCTGATTGGTTGTGATAAATATGGCGGGTAGTTTAATGGATATGCGACAGACACTTGGCGCCAGTCATTGCTATAAAACCAATGTCTTAGCTGACTGACCTCTCTTTATTCTTCACAAGTGACTGCTGCATCGAGACTTATTGAGTTAAGTACTGTATTATATTATTTAATGTAACGTAACTGATATTCATGTGTTGTGTGTGGGTCTATGTTTGTTGGCTTCCAAATTCACCCTTTTTATTGTATTATCGTTGTGAAATGTGACTATACAATATTACCTTTGAAGTAATCCATGTGACCCTAATGATGTATTATTCTTATTAAAGTGTTCTATGTGTTCCTATAAACGTTGTGTTTTTGAAGTATCCTTATGATTCCCTTTTGTGTAGAAAACCTAGTAAGTGGGATAGTTAAGTACTGAACTAGTAGTACTCATTTACTTTACCTTAAGCTAGGACTAGATTATGGCATCACCGCCTGAAAACATCTTATAATTTAATGAGCCTACATTACAGATTAAATAAATGTTCTCTATCTTGACAAATCTCACACGCTCGTAGAAAAGCTTGCTTCGTTGCACTTAATCGATTAACTAAGTTTAGCAATGTCCTCTGTGGACTTTCTTGACTTGGATGGGTGACCGCTAGTAGCATTTGCTACTGAGCGCTTCTGCGACTTAAAACTTCCGCATAATTTGCGATCTGGGAGAAAACGTTTCTACTATAGTAAACCTAAATCAAATGTTAAAATTTTGGTTTTATTTTATAATTGACAGAATAAACCAGGTTTTTAAGTTCCCTATTCAAATTCCTTTAATATAATAATAAAGATCAAAACCTATAACCTCAATATTGATAACATTTCCAAAAACCATCAAACTTTTCTCTTTTTATATGAACAATCAAGACTTCCCTCTAGTCTGAAGCCTTCTGCCCTGATTGTTGTCTCAGGATGACTGTCGTTATAGTATGATGGTAGCGCATTGTGTTCAAGTAGAACATCTATCGCTAAGAACCCAACGGTGTGTCCCGGCAGCTGTCGTTGAGAGCCATTAATTTTAGGTTAGCCTGAACAATACCTTCGACCATATAATCACTTACCCTCAGGTTAATGGAGATATTGGTCAAAGGCCTGTGAGCTATACATTATAATAAAAGTAAATTTATAGGTACCAAGGTTCATATGGCAAGGTCATACGGGGCAAGTTAGTGAGATAAACTTTTAAAAAATATTAAATTTTGACGAAAATTTCATGTCCAATTGACCCATGATTTTTTTTAGTTTTTGATGGAGGACACTTATAGCTACTAATTTTGTTAAGGTAAGACTTCTATTTCTCTAGATAGGCTCAAATCGACAGATTTATTCGGTTGTAAGTGGGCTACCGGTGGGGCTAGACAATCGTCTTGAATAAAAATGCTGGCTATTAGTGCCTCTTTCACATAGCATGAAAAAAACATAGGTTAACTAAAACTACTTCGAAAATATTGTCGGAGTATAAAAAAGTGTCGGACCTGTATTAAAGTTACTAAGGTCAATGACCCCAAAGTTAAGGTTATTGACCTAGGACGTTTGTTGACCTCCCAGGAGGTCATTAAAGTGAAAAAAAAATATTTTTTTGCGCCCCCAAGGGTACACTCCAACCGCGTTGTTTGTTGTGTGTGTCCAAATGTGATGCTTTCATGAGTCTTCCCAAATCCCAGGGGAGTTATGGTTATATATATAATTCTTTGATATGCTGTAATGAGATTGCATGAAGTTCTTTATGCGGCATTCTGATATGAAGGTGATAAATATTTTAAGCAAGGTAAATAAAAGTAATAACACTATAGTACCTGTAAGCTGTAAAGCCGCGCATCCCAATCAGGTAAACTCAGGTGCGGTAATGGCTTTTCGTACGTTACAACAGATTGCATTTTTATTAAAACGGTAAACACTAAAAATCACTTGCAAAAGTTGATTATTTTGTAAACAAAATTACGACATCATCAAAAGTTGGACTGCAATGTCCGTCAGTCAAAATGTCATGCAGGCGGATGTACGATGCTACGTTCGAATTTCAAGTGTGGATACTATTATTTTATTCCTGGCCAAGTGTTATTTTCATTTTGTTTGCAAAAAGGTTTCAATTCTACGAAAG
Source organism: Plagodis pulveraria (assembly GCA_963890685.1). Taxonomy (NCBI): domain Eukaryota; kingdom Metazoa; phylum Arthropoda; class Insecta; order Lepidoptera; family Geometridae; genus Plagodis; species Plagodis pulveraria. The sequence continues at coordinate 19,844,665 of OY982956.1, read as the reverse complement.
CTTTCAATTCGACAAAATGTAGTCGTTCGAGTCATATTCGTTGTTTCAATTTCATGCCTGAATAACCATTATTCAGATCTGCAGACACGTTTTCTAAAATAAAATGTATTATTTCATATATATGTTGGTTGGAAACTAACAGAGTTTCCAATCGCGGCTTCTGGCGCGCTATAATCGGTTATACCATGCATGGTATAACCATGCATATATTTACATAGGAAGTTTGAACTTACCTCGAACAACCATACAATGTTGAGCGATTTTGTCCATAGGCATTGAAGCTGTTGACAAATTTTAGGTACGCATTTTACATTATGGGGTAGCAATTTTGCTGACTTGATATTTGGTTTTTGAATTAATTCCATGAATGTATTTACGTGCTCAAAATAATCGAAAAATCCAAACAAAATTATTCTTAAATAATTTTACGTATACAATGTTAAATCAAATTTCATCAAAATCCGTTCCTTAATTTTGAAGGTGGTGAAAAACAAAGATACACTCTTACTCAGCAAGTAGGTATAAAAATAGTGAACAGACTCCTGTACGCGTGTTTCGAATAATAAATCTAAAACAACTCAAAACTCCTGGCAATATCTTGCTATTTGCTTTTTTTATTTTCATAGCATGCTTTTTCCTAGCAATACGGGCGGGTGCAACAAGGTGACTGTTATCTCACGCAGCATGCTGCTGGCTACCCTGATTGTTGAAATAGCAGTTTGATTTTTGGTGCTATTTGCACTGACAGCGAGTTAAACTAGAATATGACGCGCAAACCGTTTAAAATTATAATAAAATCTTGAAGTAAAAGAAAAATCAATCAACTTTCATATATACTTTCCAGGCTTAGGACTCTCTATAATTATTGAAATGTTATAATGAAATAAAAGTATTTAAGCAATTATAGGTGTATTTAAGAGTTTGAATGCATGTACAAAAAGCAATAGGTATTAACATGTTCTTTTTTGTTTATTCAAGCAGCAGAGACGCATCGGATACGAACCGCTATAATATAATATTATTTATACCATATTATATATATATATATATATATATATATATATATATATATTATATAGCTAGCGATCAAAGAGGATGTAACAGCAAGACAAGGGACAACTAGGCGGCCGGCCGGCGCCATAGCGTGTTGCTAGTATGCTACAGATTACTAGCAGCTAGCTAAGCACTGCAATTCTACGTTCGATGTTAAGTACAGCAGTTCTATTTAAATAGCAACAAATATCGACAATAGCAATTGCTAAGTTTTATCTATGAATAGCAATTTGCTTTTTGGTGCAATTTATATATTGACCAACACTAACTCTAATCCACTGGAAGAGGGAGTGGGCTCAGTGAATCATAATGCAATGACTGTGGATTAACATCCAGAGAATCAGAATGCATTGACTGTATTACCTCTTCCATATAAATACCTCTTCCAGTGGATTAGAGTTAGTTATGTGGATTAACATCCAGTCATTGCATTCTGATTCACTGAACATATACAACAAAGGATTAATTTCCACAAATTTTATCAACACTCTATCGCTACGCTAGAGTAGCTGCCACCTACAACTAATATTCCACTCTAATTCATGGGGTAGACTATATGTCAATACATACTTGAAAAGTCGTATGTCAAAGACGCCTGCCAAGCGTGGGGATTATGCCAAACTAGAGGCAAAAGCAAATTAAAGGCTGTGTCGGCTAATCATATAATGTTATATTATTATATGATTAGCATAATATCTGGGTAATTTCCTTTAGCTTTCGTACTTACTCACAGAAGGGAGATTGGTTCCAAGATTGCTCCCTCAGTTGTGGTTAGTACTTAGCTAGGTAATCAAAGCTCTGAGACTTGTATTTGTATGGGTGTGCATAAATTCAAAGAGATTTCTATCTAAACTATAATGCATTCTCGAAACTAATAGTTACTGTAATTTTTCATTGCTTTCCATACTAACTAATACTGCTAAACACGTTACATCTTATTATAAAAACTTACGCTCATATTTATATTTTATGTTTGAAAAGACGGGTGTTTGAGCGTGAAACAACTTACTGTGAGTCGATATGACTATCGGCAATGTTTCGGCTTCTACCGGAAGCCTTCCTCAGGATGTTGAGTGTGGTACGTCCGCCGCGGTCGCGTCACGTTTCACACTGCGGGCGGCAGCTCGCTGTGCTCGAGCCGACGGCGCTGGCGGCGGGGGTCGTTGTTACATCTTTAAAATATTTTACTTTTGATGTCAGTCAATAAATATATTCAAGAACACAGATCCTCATCACTTCCACAGAGTACAACAAATTTGTATAATCTAGCTAGAAAATATTTCATTAGACGAATTTATAAAGACGTATTAAATTGTATTGAATAAATTACATATATTTGTGCAATTACATATTATATTAGTGTATGACGAGACATTTATTTTTAGTGGATAAGTGAAATAAAAAATACAAATAGTTAATAAGTATGAATTAATTAAAAAAGTAAAAAGTTAAGTGTTTTATTGTTCCATTGAAATTAAAACTGCATTTTTTTGAAGCCCTTCATTTTGATACCCCACGCGATGTGTTTGGAAGATTATTTTTTCTCACACTTTTTATTTGTAATATTTTTACCCATTCAGTATTGTTACCTTTTATTTCTTGTCACAAATTGTTTCCATCGTATGTAATCTTATTGTATCTCTGGAGAGATCTAAATATTGCAAACACAGGGAATCCTACCGCAATATCTTGAGTTTGAAAATACACGACATACGAAAATGAATTTATATTATGTCAGTTTATAATGCATTTGTATGTTTTTTGTATGCGAACTTGTAACTGATATGGCGTAGCGTATTTTTGTTGAGTGAATAAATATATTATAATAAATAACAATCGTGATACAATGATTGTTATACGGTTTTGCAAGTTATTTTATTTAGATTTATTTAGGTTTATGCTTGACCTTTATTTTATTTTAAACTTAAGCTAGGTGCACCCTAAATTTCACCACAGGATCGTGTATAGTATTACGTCTGATAATACTTTATACTGATTATCTATAATATGTTTTCGCGTATTTTATTGTGATATTCTAACATTTTAAATCAATTAACGATTTAAATGCCAAATCAATCACTAAATAACAATATTTAATTAAGTAGACTTAATTACACCGCGAACTCACATATACAAATTTCCAGAGAACAACATTTGTAAAAATGATCTTTGCTTAGCACGAGATAGTGTTTGAAAGAATCATATTAAGAAATACAGTGCGAAATGATAAATAACTATATAACATACGGAGGTTTTGACTATGAGTAAATTACTATATTGATGTTTGAAACAGTGTGGTGGACAAAAGAACCTACCAGTTTTAAGAAGGTTAGGGTCCGTTAGGGTCAAAGCTTCATTCTAATTAGTGGGGGTTGAAATACTTCTTCCTATTTCTATATACCTACCTATCTACCTACCTATTTCTCTGTGGGTGCTTCTCTACCCGTTCCTCTTAATAAGGCGAAGAAACCAAGAAAAGTCTTGCATGCAAAGCTTTTGAATAAATTAGGTCACTAATATCATTATTCAATACCATACATTATTCATGTCAATTCTGATGTAATGGGGTAGATCTAAGACAACTTGGCGTTGAGCCAACGCTCATTATGAATGCTCAGGTTTGAAATCCATATAATGTTATGGACAACCAATATATGGAATAGTTACGATATATACTATTGAAGGAATCTATTATTTCAGGTGATTTCTCGTGCTTGGAAGTAAGCCAATTCAATCAGGGGTGAAATAAGCTGTAACATTTTGTTGAGATATTTCCATTTATTTCATCATCATCAGCCGGAAGACGTCCACTGTTGAACAAATTCCTCCACCAACTCCACTTATAACCATTGGCTACCCGCAATTTTCACGATGTCGTCGGTCCACCTATTGAGTGCTACCAACTCTACGTCTTCCGGTGTAATGTGGTAACCACTCGAGAACCTTTTTTCCCCATCGGTTATCAGTTCGTGGAGCAATGTGGCCCGCCGATTGCCACTTGCAAATTCTGAAAGCTATGTCGGTGACTTTGGTTCTTTGGCGAATATCCACGTTCCGAATTTTATCGCGCAAAGAAACTCCGAGCATAGCCCTCTCCACAGCTCATTGAGCGACTCTGAGCTTTTCCATAAGGGCCATTTATTTACCTAGTAGTTAATTGTTCAAGATAATTAAAATGCTTATCATCCTTAATATCATGTTATAATTGAAGTGCAAAGGAGTTACTTTGACGCTGGACCTTTTGTGCTGAATTTTCTTGAAAAGGAAAACTAAGAACGTAATACTATGACGTTATGCTGATATGGATGTGATTTCAATCATGTCATTAAACGAACAAAGCAGTCCACTGCGTTCAATACTGATTGAAAACTTAACTAAAACGCCAAGTTTCAAATAGATCTTGCGACGTCAAATTGAGTTATGAGGATCCAAATTAGGAAAGTGTACCAAACTGCGGCTATTCAAGGTTTGTAAATAAGGAAGTAAGGAAGTGCTGAGCAAAACACGATTTATGTGTTACAGAGTTAGAACCGCACTATGCATACATTGCTTATTCTAATCGTAGATCGAAACAAAGAGGAAAGATTTGGTACATTCTCACACAACGTATTCACAATTAGAGATAGAGATAAATAGCGTTGATAACAGTGAATGTTTTTGTGGATTTATTTTATTGGATTACGCATTTTTTTTGGTCTATACAAAACTGTAATAGGAATAAGTGAAAGATATGTATTTGATGTTGCAATTTATAATGTGGTATTTTCAAAGTTTTACTTGTAACGTGACAACAGGCTGCAGTACCCTGTGCAAAACCTAGTATCCACTTGAAATTGCTTCCAAGAATAAAAATATGCCACCAAAGTCTCCGGTAGGTATGATTTCTAGCATTTGGAAATAACAAGGCTTCTTTACTTCACCCGTTTGCTTTCCTCACTCTTTGTAAACGTTAAATCAAAGAAATACGAAACATATTTAAAAATACCGCCACAATAATAATAAGTCTATGAAATTTTGTGATGCAGATTATCCGGCATGTAGTAAAAAGCAATCGTAGCAAATGGAACCTAAAACGTTATGTTTGACCTAAACAAAAACAATTAGGTCCTGTGCACGTAATAAAAAAAAATACTTCTATTAAGATGATAGTAAATACCGAATCTTTCTTATTCTGATCGTTGTTCCTAAGACAAGATTTATGGAACATTATCCTGATAATTCGTAGAGTAAATGTGTGTGTTGTTTACTAGGTACGTTTGGCTGGCTGCTTAATTGTTTATCTGTCAGAATTACCCTTACGTTGGGATGGTGATTTGGTAACCAAATCTTGTTACGCCCATACATTAAGAGTATATAGTACACGGTGTTACACAACACCCGCCCCCAGTTTCCCTTTGATTTCTGTTCTCCACTAATTCATGGTCTGATATCCTTCTTATTCTATGCCTGCGTTACTGTAATCTGGTTCGTGGAATTTAATAAACTTGAAACTAAATATATATTATTAAATTTTACAACACACGGAGCGCTCTCCATACAAACGCAGTTTCGTCATATTTTAAATAAACTTGTTGAAACTTTGCATGTACATCCTTGAGTCCAATATCTATGCTGGTTTGCCAGATTTCTGTAAAAAAAGTATTTTCAAAAATAATTCGTACCATAATTTTTAATTCTGTTATGTTTGCAATAACGGCTGCTATGCGGATTAAATTACAAAATTACAAATATACGATAAGAAAAATTTAAGTCATATGCGGGATGTTTTTGTTATATTGCGTGCAAACGTTTGGTTATAGGTTAACGGACCAATTTGTCTATAGAAGTTTGCCAATTTACAGCAAAAATATTGATTACATTGAGACAAATTGAAAATAACAAAACCAGTTCAGTATTGCTTAAACACAGCAGTTTTATAAGTTTTAAATTAACTTTATTAGTAAATAGACAAATTTCTGTTATTTCGGAAATAACCAAAATAGGTTTTGTTGTTTCTTTTTTTGAGTGTATTCAGATAAATAGAAAAAGCATTATTTGAATCTTTTACGGGCCTCTAGTTAAACTGACTTTCTGGTTTTACAATAGTTATATACTTTTTATAGCTGATATAGCCATTGATGGATCAAGATAGAAAAAATCTTCATCACATATTATATGAATGCCCGCCTACGACTCCCAAGTAGAAAATTTGTTGCTAAGCACCTAGAGGTGTGTTAGCAATTTACTAGGTTAGTCTAATCAAGGCTATTTTCTACTTGAGGGTCGTAGCTTGTGTTCCAGTAAGTGAGGATAGTAACGAAATATAACGCAGATATAGGATTAATGTGTATTCGGGCAGCGTTTCCACCATCGACAATTATTTTATTACTAACAAGTAATTTTTATTTTGAATAATCTATCCGAATACAAATTTTTAGAACTGTAAGTTACAAGGCAAAGGACTATCATACAAAAGTTTTCGCCCATTTTTTCCCCCTTAGGGGATGAATTAAAAAAAATCCTTGCTTAGTACATACTACCCTACGCATACAGACGAATACACCCTCAAAATTTCACCAATCATCAATCAGCCGAGTGTATAATGAGCAAGTTGCTCACGAGTTTCATACGCACTTTTTCAACATCCTTGAGAGGAAAAAAATATATGTATTGCACAAATGCGATACAAACAACATACGAAAATTATGGAAATAGCGCGAAAGTTTTTTTTTTTGAGAGCGGCAAATGTGTGATGGTTGGTGGTTGGCTCTTTGATGTTACAAATCTGTATTACCCGGTTTAATAGAAAATGCTCTGTTTACTCGCATTTAATTTGCAGTTAGGTACTAACTTAACTTTGTAGGGATAATTCTATTACGCACTAGTGCGTATAATATTATTATGCACGAGGGTGTTATAGTTCGGTTTATGGCCTAAGAACGATATAATAAAGCTCACTTTACGAGCATAGGTGTTGAAAAGTAATGAAAAAAATTAAAAATTATATATTTATGACGAGTTGATGTATATCGTTTGTGACGTAGGTCAAGGACGGACGCCAGTCGTAAAAATGGCCGGCGGGCATTGGTAATATGTGATGAAGAATTTATATAATACTTGGTTAGGTTTAGATATGTGCCTCGAACGCATACTTCGCCACAGTATTTTTTTTTCTTAAACGCGAACTCTAATGGAAAATCTTAGGCCAAAAAATCTTGATACCACTGGGCCAATACTAGGTTTAGCTTGTTAACAGATTTGAACAGACAACAACATCTCGGGTACCGACACATGAGATAGTGGTCCAAGGCTACAATATCCTATCATTAATATGTTTTATAAAAATGGTTGGTTCATTCACAATAAAGCTTTTTAATTTACAAAAACGGAAAAGTGCAAAAGTTCTTGTATCATTTCACAATGTCGCGCATCCTCAAAGAGAACAAGTCTCTTATTACCATAAAATCAATAAGTAATATCCACATTTGAATACGAGCATTGTACGTATCGTACTTCATGAAGGTGCCACTATTGTATTACTCGTAAGTAAGTTCACACAAAGTCTAGCTGAAAATAGAAAAAATGTTTCTCAGTCAATCGTCTAAACTATTCGTTTGATAGGTCTTTCTTTTGGTCCCTTGGAAACTCAGCATACATTTCCAACAGTAAGTAAAATATTTGTGGACATTTCGGATTAAAGTGTTTTATATAAACTATTAAACTTAGATACTGTAAAAGAAACTGAACTCAAGATTTAATTTTTCTTAAAATTCTTAATTTTAGAATATCTTTTTTTTATGTTTGTGTTACGGAACAACCTCGAGGCCCACCTGATGTTAAGCGGACTAACCTCTGCCTATACCAGGTGCATTTCATCACAAGTCACGAATTGCACTGCGCCCGTCACTTTGAGACATAGTCTCATGTGCCTGTAATTTCACTGGCTCTCACACACATATGGTATGGTATGGACACACCTTATCATACCATACCATATGTTTTACTAAAACTAGGTACCTTCAAGTAGAAAAACTGTCGCCAAGCACATAACGGTGTGCCCCGGCAGCAGTCCTTGAGAGCGAGTGAAATTACAGGCACATGATACTTAAGAACTATGTCTCAAGGTGACGGGCGCAGTGCAATTCGTGACTTGTGACGAAATGCATCTGTTATAGGCAGAGGTTAGTTCACTTAACATCAGGTGGTCCTCAAGCTAGTTCCGTCACAAAAACTAAATAAGCATTGTATATGACAAATATGTATTATAAAATCCTTTAAGAATTTTACAATTGCGCCCATGTGAAAAGTGTTATATGCTCTAACTTTCGCACACAAATAAGGACTGTTCAATACCCTACTGATATCGTTGATATATGTAGTTATATAGCTAAAAAAATAATTAATTGTGTAAATAAAATTTTATAGTTATTGTTTTAAATAAACTGAGAAAATAAACATTATTATCAAAATGTTTACTACATACATTTTTTTATGTTATTGTGACGGATCAAACACGGGCCCTGATGTTAAGCGGAGTAACCTCTGCCTATACAGATGCATTTCGACACAAGTCACGAATTTCACTGCGCCCCTCACCTAATGACATAGTTGTTAAGTCTCATGTGCCTGTAATTTCACTGGCTCTCAAGGACTGCTGCCGGAACACAACGTTAGGTGCTTGGCGACAGATTTTCTACTTGAGGGTGGTCGCTAGCCAGGTGGGCATTGCAAAATGCCCTTCCACCATGCGGTTCCACCAACTCAAGGCCGCGGCGGGATTTGAACCATGAACCTGCGGTACCTCAGTCCATACCCAATGCCACTGAGCCATCACTGCATCTCAAGCTCGCGTACTTTATAATTTGGTGTACATTAATATAAAATGATAGTGTTACAGAGGGCGTTAAAGCACAATCGAAAAAAAGCCTTCTATTGAGCAGCTACTCACGTTGAGGGTTTGCAAAAAATACGTTGGTAATAAGCCAATATAACAAACAACAAAGTTATCAATATAATGCCACATTTATCTGAAAATGTATTAGCATACACGGTAGTGTGAACGGGCTCTACCTATTTGATGTTACATAAAACTTCTTCCTTTCATCTTTCGATTCCAAAGAACAAACAATGCGAAATGACATTTCATTATACACCCCCTGAGGTAGGTATAGTACTCCGTAGCTTCGTTCGTCAGACGTGAAATATAAAAGATTTCTATATAAGTACATGATTGATTATGATTTTTCAGTCAGATGATTGTTTTAACTTTGTTTTAGACTTTAATTTCGACCATTGTGTGTAACGAGTCCAATATACAATTATTCATTATTTGATAATTAATTACAACACATAAAAATTTTAATAAAATATGATTACTCATTATTTGAATATTATTATCAATGTTTAATAAAATTAATAACGCATTGAATGAGTCCGAATGTTTTTTTTTAATCGGCGGTATGCCTTTATTGCCAAAATACTACCAACTGTATACAAAAGTACAGCTACTACAATAAAATTATTTAGAAAACCTATAAGTCATTGCAGGCTCACAAGCAGTCCAAATGCTCCCACTACCAGTAGGCAGCGTGCCCAGCATGCTGGCAGCATTGCCCCGTTGAATTGCAATGCTTATTCGTTGACCCAAATAGATTTCAGCATATTGATCACGCATCTCAAAGTCTAGGCTTAAAAAAAACTCAGTGTGTCAGTATTCAACATAGTATGTAAATTTAGGAACGAAAAGGCAAAATATATTGTAATATAATTGTAAAAGCCTAGGCGTTAATTTTGAATAATCTGTTAAAAGTATTTCTTAAATTTTGAATTTGTTGTTCGACAAATGGTGATAATGATTCGTCAAGAATCGGCGAACAAAGACAAATTGGAACAAATTGGCGCGAACGAGAAGGCGTTCTAGGCGCGCCCGTTTCAAAAATCACGTGATATTGTGCAATAAAAGTGTTTAATATAGTGCAAAGGCCAAAGTATACATAACTGTGTTGTTGAGTGAGTGACTGTTATTGTGGTCTAAAAATCAAAGTGAAAATCGAAAATTTTGTGATGTAAATACAATGTTAAAGTTGGCGGTGTTCGCACGGTCGACCTTGCCGTATTCAATTGGTAAGACTCAGTTACGATTTTTTGAATGAAATTAACATAGTTATATTATTGTTATCCGTTACTAGTTCCCAATTTATCTGAATTGCCGCCTTAAAAAGTCGTCATAATGCAGTCGTCCTCAGGCCCGTGTTGGTTTTACTCGAATAAATAAATAATAGTAGGTAAATAAAACTACTTTTATCCATTTCGTCTCACAACTGAAACAATAACAAGACTAAAAATTTGGAGAAATATTGGAAAAATATGTGCGTAAAGACACCTACGCTTCCGTATCGTGGATATAAGCGTTACATGTTATTTTACTCAGAACTTTGGTAGGCAGAAATTTGGTGGAGAGAAAAGGCCTTAGCTCTATCAGACTTGGAAATAGAAGCACTTAACCAATTAAGTAGTTCTAAATAACTGATATAGAAATAAACACGTCCGTAAAAAAACTTCCCACCTTTTTGGTATATTTCGGATATCACTCACATCAATTGCTAATGACAATACAACCTTGCTTTCATCCTTACAATCATATTATCACACAAGCTTACGCCTTATTGAAGTAAAATATAGGGCAGTCGTAATTAGCGGCGAAAGATGTCAAACATAGAACAACGCTATTTGAAGCAATATTACGATCCCTTGAGATTCACCGCATGGTGGAAGGTCATTTTGCGAATGCTCGCCTGGCTAGCTCAATTGTCCCTCAATTGAGCTAGCCAGGCGAGCCGACTGGTGATATATATGACAATGAATTGATGGATTCGCGATATGTTTTGTTCCGAAAAGATAGGGACCGTTCGGGGTCTGGACGACGGGACGGAGGCGGATGCGTCGTGGCCTTGAAGCGCTCATTAGCCAAGAATGCGCGAGCGCGCCTAGTCATCCCCCCGCCAGCACCCCCCCCTGCAGCCCCTTCAGCTTGCCTCCCCGATATAATTGTTGATTACGTTACGATTGTACTTGAATTTATGAACAGTTCTTATACAATATGTGCAGTGTACATACCAGATAGTCAAAAGGATGACGTATATCGTTCATACTTTAATTACCTACACAACATATACGAATCTAACACTGACACCACATTTTTTATCATTGGAGATTTTAATTTACCTACATTAGACTGGCGAACTAAGGATGCTTATATGCTTCCCTTACAAACCTCTTCTATTGCCCGATCTGTTAATCTGTTAATCAACTTTCTGACATTAACTAACAGTTATCAATTTAATCACATTAGAAACAAAAATGGTAGGATACTCGACTTATTTATTTCTAATAAAACCAAATGTGATGTGGTACCAGCACCAGTGCCTTTAGTGCGAATAGATGGACATCATCCGCCTTTCTACGTAACAGTACCAACTGGACGTAACTGTAGGCATATGCAACGTAAGCCACTAATAAAACATTGCTTTTCTAAAGCAGATTATCAAGTAATAAATCGTGAAATAGGAAAAGTGGACTGGGACATCCTTTTTGAGAACAAATCAGCTGAGTGTGCTGTTAATACATTTTATGAAATTATCTACAGCATCATATCTAAGAATGTACCATCAAAAATAATAACAAATTGTAGTTTTCCTATTTGGTTTAATTCATCTCTAAGGCACATATTTAACAATAAGAGGAAAGCATGGATAAAATGGAAAAAATATGGTAACTTATCAGATTATGAGACTTTTGCATTATATAGGCACAGACTTGAAATTAATTCTGAAATATGTTACAAAAGTTACATTATAAAAATTGAAAATGCTATTAAGTGCAACATCAAATATTTTTGGTCTTACATCGCTAATAGAAAGAGAAAAAGTGAAGTCCCCAGTTGCATTAGCTATGAAGGAAAAACAGCGAGTGACCCAGTAGGTATTTGTAACCTTTACTCGAATTACTTCCAATCAGTGTTTGAGCCCTCAACTGTTCCCGACGGATATAATGCAGATAATACTTTTTATTTTTCTGCAGATAACCACACGTCAGATTTAATTATGAGTGATATTCGTTTTTCTATAGATAATATCAAATTAGAACTGCGTAGGCTTGATCCAACTAAGGGTGCTGGAACTGATAATGTTTCACCATTATTCCTAAAATACACCGCTGACACCATTTGTTATCCTGTCCACCATATATTCAATCTATGCCTTCAAGAAGGTGTTTGTCCTCGTGTTTGGAAAATTGCCCGCATAGTACCTGTACATAAAGAAGGATTAAAGAAAGATGTAGAAAACTACCGCCCAATTTCAATTTTGCCCGCCTTATCTAAGCTTTTCGAAAGGCTCATACATAATTATATTTATCCTAGCTTACATAACATCATTATTCCCCAGCAACACGGATTTGTTCGACGTCGATCTACAGTTACAAACTTATTAGTTTATACTACTGAAATATTTAAAAACATAGACAATAACACTCAAACAGACAGTGTTTATACCGATTTCCGTAAAGCGTTCTGTTATACGGGAAACCGGAATTGTCTTTTTAAAAAAGAAAACCGAACTTTCACAGAAGAGTTTTATTTAGGAAAGTACTTAATGGAAAATTACACGGAAATGGAAAGTCGGTAAATGTATGATGTGATCGCGACGGAAGATGGGGCTGAACTGAGCTACTCATGTATGACAATTATTGCATCTAAATCGAAACTGCTGAATAGGAGAAAGTTAGGGCTGACACACATATTTTAGGGTGCAAATCTATATTATAACAACCCCTCGCGTAAGAGTAAACTTACAGTTTTGTAAGTTTACGTAAATGCAAGATTTAAAGAGAGTAAATGATGTTATTCCATCCGAAGTCGAGGTTGAGGGTGTGGAGTTTGAATAGTCATAGAAATTTCATCGGGATCATGATTATTGTTTGCTATAGGTTTGTTTCTTAAGAAGCATTTACCGACTTTTACAAAATATGACATAATAAGTAAAACTATTACAAAAGAAATAACGCTAAAGGTAACGCTAACATAATCAGAAGTGTCAAAATCTGACATATCATCAAAATTATTGCTAGGAATATTAGTTGGAATACTATTAACTAAATTAAGGTTATCTAGGTTTATGTGGTGCATTTTTGACGAAGAAATATTAACATTTAGTTTTGTAAACTTTATAAAGTTGCAACAAGTATCATTAATTATGTTGAAATTTGAAATAATAGGATTAATATTAATCGTGTATACTTTATTGCATTCTAATTTAAGTTGCCCACAAAATGCGGTACATCCTGGTTCTAAAGTAAGTATACCAGTTCCAGAAATGATGGTGTCAGTAGTTTTAGCATCACATTCAATGGTTAGTTTTTTATTATTTGACTCTACAAATATCCATTTATTGTTGTTGAGCTTGTGCCAAATGTCTACGGTGCCATATAGAAATTTCGTGATACATATTTCAGGAAGTACTTCAACAGCTTTAGTTATCATTTCAATTTCACAGATTGGGTTATTAATAACACTAAAAATATCTAAAGAATTACAAATAAAATGATTTCCAATGATAACCTTACAATTACTTAAATCATCAATACTAAAATAAGATTTCCTGTCTTCACTAAGACCTATATAAGATTTCGTAGTAGTTACTAATGCGAATGAGTTTGGTTTCTGTAGGTTATGAGGCACAGGTATAGGAAGAGTTTTATACAAACTATAGGTATCTACATTAGTTAGAGGAATTTTTGTTATAAACACTAAATTATCATTAAATACATATGAAACTACGTTTGCTAAGTTCATTAATAAATGAATATTATCTAAACTTAATTCTACAGGAAGTTCCCTATATTTGGGTAAATTCTTAAAAGTACTCATAATATCTATATACAATTGTTTGGGCGTCACAATCGAAGGATGTAAAGTGTTTGTTTTGCTAAACAAGATACTGTTGACTAAATCTTCGATTTTAAAGGACAATGTTAGTAGGTTAGCTTGCAGGACATTAAGAATTTCATCAAGATTAGTTTTAAAATTAACAGAATTTATGACTTCTGAGACATTTTTGACAGCTAGTGTAATTTTTTCTAAAGCCTCGTTTAGTAAAAATTGATTTTTATTTAATTCATTCATTGAAGTATTAAAATTTAAAATAGCTGCTTTTGAAATGAAGATACTTTGAGCAAGATTCGTGCTCAAGCCTTTGTTGGCGTTTTGCAGTCTATTTATAGCCTTATTATATTTATGTGCATCGTCTTCATCTAGAGTTCCAAAAATATGTTTAAAAACTGTCCCAACACCGGCAAACCAAGCAGATCTCTTTGATTTAGCAGATGTTAGGTGTGATATGGATTCGTAGTCTCGAATTATGTCGTTGAATAAAGAGTCAAGCGGTTGAATCATATTATCACATTCTAGGTTATTAAGGGATTCACTTTGTTGACAGAGGTACCGTATTGTACCAAAAACAGATTTAATGTTTTCTATATGTGTCTGAGCAAACGAAATATCTACTGGAGTAACTATATGAATATAATCATTAATGATTTTTACAGTTCCAGACGGATCGAAGTAGATGCCAGGACTCTTGGTAATTGTTTGGATGAAATCTTCATTTTTATAACCCAATGTAGGGCTACAAAGTATTAGTCTGAAATAAGAAGTAAAAGCGGTAAGTAAAATGTTTGATTTGATTTCATCATATACTTAAGTATCAATAGATTTAATGTGGTAAGTATAAATTATTATTTTTTATTTTTTATTATAATATTAATTTTATTTAATTTTCTGTTACAGGTGCCAGTTTGACTTCATCGAAGTGGTGTTTCACATGGCGACGGTTGATTAGAAGAGATAAAGTATTATTTCCATGGATTTTCACTACTTTATAGGGTCCTTTCCAAACAGGTGACAAGGCCTTTCGTAGTCTTAAGTGATTTTTTAAGTAAACAAAATCTCCTATTTTATATTTTACAGGTCGGGTATGGCGGTCATAGTATTCTTTGGATTTTTCTTTAGATGTTTGTATATTCTGAAGTGCTTTTTCCCTTGATAATTTGAGTCGATGGTGTAGCATTTTCAGGTACTCAGGGTAAGTCAAGTCAGAGCGGAGATCGTAAATGGAGTCGGGTATGTATGGTTTATGGCCAAAAATAAGTTCGTATGGAGTAAATTGAGTTGTAGTGTGAACGTTACTGTTATATGCTAGCATAGCTGTGTAAACAAACTTATGCCAGTCGGTTTGATTCTCATTAATAAAGGATTTTAAGTACTCTTTTAATGTAGAATGGCTACGCTCAAGCGCACCTTGGGTTTGAGGATGGTAGGGTGAAGCCCATATTTGCTTAATTTTCAAAAATTCACATGTTCTTTTAAACAATTCGGCTGTAAAGTTTGTGCCTTGATCCGTTACTATTATTTTTGGAATACCAAATACTGAAATGAAGTGGACTAGACACTCGCAAGATTCTTCTGCCGTAGCATTAGCAATTGGGTAGGATACTGAATACTTAGTTAAATCGTCTTGGATTGTAAGTATGAAGCGCAATTTAGCAGTACCAGCTTCTGGTAGGGGACCAACAATGTCCAGGCTTATGCGATCTAAGGGTTTTGAAGAAGAAGTTGTTATTTGCATTGGAGATTTATTTATTTGGCGTAACGCTTTGTTCGATTGGCAAGAAGTGCATTTTTTAACGTAGGTATCTATGTCAGTTCTCATATTTTTCCAACAATATCTTTCTTTGATCCTGTTATACATACGTGACGATCCTAGATGTCCGGCTATAGGTATGTCATGATTTTCCTTAAGAATTTTGGGTACTTCGCTTGGCGTAGGATATATTATTGAATCATGGTAGATATTTACAGTTATATTGGTATCGTGGAACAGGTAAATAATGATATCATAAATTTTGGTAAACGATAACTTTTCGAATGCATTTTTGAAGTCAGGGATAGCGATTTCAGTTTCAGTTTCTGTTAGCATGATTTCATCTCTGGCTTTCTTTAAAGTGTTAAATATTTCTTTATAGGATGATTCATCGAAATGATGGACTTTTGTAAATAGAAGGTAGTAGGTTTTTCCGTTACTTGAAACCTTTCTGAATGTATATAGTTGTTTTTCACTTGATATAAAATCACTTGAGTTTTCCATGTTTCCTATCAGTTCTTCGATGTACGGATTCGATTCATCAAGATCTAGTGATGTTGGTATTATTATTATTTTACAAGAACTTTTAGTTAAACTTTGGTTATGTTCTTTGACTTTTGTGTTAAAATTAATGTTAGGAGATTTTTCAGTCATGACTTTCATAAACTTAGAATAATCATTGTTTGTTGAGTCTAGGCTGGAAAGAGGATCCACAAGATCGTTAGTTTCAAATGGAGTGTTTAGCGGACTAAAGTCGAAGGGTTGGTCATTGAAAGGACTTATAACATCGTCGAGAGGGCCAAGGTCAATTAATTCGCTTTCAGAGTTTGGTTGCACTTGAAGGGAACTAGGGCCAGCGGTGCTTTGTATTTCAGGAAGTTGTGATTGAATGTTAGAAGGGTTTGGTTCAGGAACTGGGTCTGGTGTAAGGTTTTGAACTGGATTTACAGGAAATCTTGACAAAGCATCTGCATTGCAGTTAATTTTTCCTTTCTTGTATTCAATTTCATAGTCATACTCCTCTAATTTAAGGCGCCATCGTACTAATTTTGAACCAGGTTCCTTGCAGTTAAACAACCACTTGAGAGGTTTGTGGTCTGTAACGATTTTGAATCGTCGTCCATAGAGATATGGGCGGAAGATTTTTGTGCCAAACAAAATCGCTAAGCATTCTTTTTCTGTAATGCTATAGTTTGTCTCAGCTTTATTTAATGTACGAGATGCGTATGCTATAGGCCGATCTTTGCCTATAGGGCCTTGCGAGAGGATAGCTGAGATGGCGTAATTTGATGCGTCACAGGTAAGGACAAAAGGTTTTGAGAAGTCAGGATATATCAGAAGAGGTGCTGTTATTAATTTTTCTTTGAGGGTGTCAAAGGAAAGTTGCTGCTCATTTTTCCATTCAAAAGGTGTATCTTTCTTTAGTAAATGGGTCAAAGGTTTGGCAATTTTCGAGAGATCGGGAATAAACCTTCTGTAATAGGACACAAGTCCTAGGAAGGATTTAATATCTTTGGGACATTTTGGAGTAGGAAAGTTTCTTACAGCTTTGACCTTGTCGGGATTGGGCTTTACGCCTTCGTCAGTGATCAGATGTCCAAGATAGGATACTTCTCGTCTTAAAAATTCACATTTATTAGGTTGGAGTTTTAGGTTAAATTTGCGGAGTCTTTGGAATATTTCTTCGAGATTAGAGATATGAGAGGGGAGATCGTAGGAGTGAATTACAACATCATCTAGGTATACAAAACATTTGATACCGTTTAGACCTGATAGAGCAGAGTTCATAAGTCGTTGAAAAGTGGAAGGGGCATTTTTTAAGCCAAATGGCATACGGGAAAATTCAAAATGTCCCTGTGGGACAGAAAAAGCAGTTTTAGCTGCGTCCTCAGGAGATGTTTTAATTTGGTGGAAACCTGACGCGAGATCTAAGGTACTGAAGTACTTACTTGCACCAAGTTGGTCAAGTATCTCTGAGATGTTCGGGATGGGGTAGGAGTCACCTATTGTGATATCGTTAAGTTTCCGGTAGTCTATGACTATGCGCCATTTTCTTTGGCCGGAAGCATCAATCTTCTTGGGGACTATCCATATTGGCGAGGACCAAGGAGAAGAAGATGGTCTGATGATGTCATCTTCTAGCATCTTATTGATCTGTGATTCGACTTCTGCTTTATGACACTCAGGGAATCGATAGGATTTCGTGTTTATGGGTGTTGATGAAGTTGTTTTTATCTCGTGTGAGATGGCGTTAGTGAAGGACAATTTGTCATCGGGCAAATGGAATATGTCTGAGAACTTTGAACATACTTCGTGTAAGGCCTGCGTCTCTTCAGAATTCAAATGCGATACGCGGAGTTGGTTGATTACTTGATTTGTTCGAGAGTATGCGTTAGGGATAGTATTTCCGTTATAATTTGATATTGTGTTAACGTCACATTGCGTTAGGTCATTGGATACGAGAGGGACGAGGTGGAGTTTTAGAGATGAGTCAATGGTAATAGGGTGTTCCGCGGTATTTACAACTGAAATATTGACACGTGAATTCGACATAACTTTTACTATACAATTGGCAATTAGCAACGACTCAATGGGTTTCTGGTCAATGATGAGACCTTCTCTTAGTTCGGGGTTGAAAACAGAACATTCAATGACTGTTTCAGTTCTTGGGGGAATTGTGTACAATGGTTCATTGAATAGGATCTCAAATTCAGCATTATTTATTTTAAGAGCACTCTTTACGTAATCTATATTACTATTTTGGTTAGACAACAGATCGTTTCCAATTATACCATCGTATGGTAGTTCGAGGTCAGGAATAACATGAAAATGGTGATTTGTAATTATTCCGTTTGATGATAGTGCAATAGGAATATGTCCTAATGTCAAAATACAATTATCATTTGTTGAGTCTATACCTTTTATTTGAATTTTATGTTCAATAATTTTAGGCAATTTTTCTATAGCAGATTGTTTCACCAGGCTTATCGTAGCACCAGTGTCAACCAAGAAAGTCATATATTTCGAAGAGACTGAAGTCAGGACTTTGATGTAAGGTAAGTATCGTTTTTTAGTGTTTTTAGAAATTTCATATACATAATTATGTTTGTTTTTTGTTTCAGGAGCGGCTGGATCATCACAGCGGATAGGGTCTTGGACTAACCCTTCGTGTTCGCGGGATTTTGAAGATGAATTTAAGGAACTGTCGGTTTGGGGCTGGTTACCCTGTCGGTAAGTTTCCGGGATTTGTAATTTTACATCGCGTTTACTGGATTTAGAAGGTTTAGGAAGGAAACTGTCAGTTTGGGGCTGGTTACCCTGTCGGTAAGTTTCTCGGATTTGCATTTTCGCATCACGTCCACAGGATGTAGAAGTTTTGGGAAGGAAACTGTCAGTTTGGGGCTGGTTACCCTGTCGGTAAGTTTCTCGAATTAGTGTTTTCGCATCGCGTTTACAGGATATAGAAGTTTTTGAAATGAAACTGTCATTTTGGGGCTGGTTACCCTGTCGGTAAGTTTCAGATAGAATGGGACACTTGGTCTTGGAATTATAAAATACCTGTGTATTTATATTTGTGTCGCTTTTTATGCTATTTTGATCCGGACGGCACACACGCGGATCAGGGTTTAGTTTAAAGGATGTTCGTTATCGACTTCGTCGACACCTTCGGCTACATCAATCGAGTCATTCACCATATCTTCATCATATTCAGCGAAATTTACTCGATTAGGGGTGTTGTTAGGGCGTGATTGAAATGGTTGAGGATTTGGTCGGTTTTGAAAGCGCTTATTATTATATTCTCGTTTACGACAGTTTTCAAGGACGTGCCCGTTGGTTTTACAATAGCGGCAAAATAAGGGGAATGTACTATTTGGTCTTCCGTTGGTAGGAGTTGAATTTTGACGGGTATTGTTATTAACAGTCGCAGGTCTAAATTGAAAATCTTTCTGCGGGAATTGACGGTAAGTAGGGCGAGTCTGATTATTTCTGGACGAGGAGCCAGCGTTAGGAGTATAATAATTATTTCTTCTCTGAGAGGCTTGTTGGATTTTTTCTTCCGACACAGCAAAATTAATGGCATTATTTAATGTCTCAGGGTCACGACATCTGACAATCGTGGACAATTTCGGGTTCAAACCTATTATAAAAGTGTGCAATGCTAAATCTTGCATTGCGGCGACACGGCCTGCCAGTTCACCCTTGTTGCGAGTAGGTATTGAAATATTTATTTCTGTTAATAATTTTGATAAACAGGACTCTATTCGTAGGGCGTACTGGTTGACTGTCTCGTTATTTTGATGACAATCTTGTAAATCAGCGAGTAAAGCAGAGTAATGTTTCTTTTCTCCGAATTGTGTTCTTAAGAATTCTGATAATTGTTCCCATGTTTCAAAGTCGCGAATAGAACTAGCACTTTCTGCTTTTCCCTCCAATTGACTCAATATATATTTAAATAAAATGGGTTTTTGTTGAACATTAGCTAAGTCATAAGCATTTTGACAATTGGTTAAAAATGGGTTTAACTTATCTCTAGAACCATCAAAAGGTTTAATAAATTTCAGTAAAATGTTGAGGTCCATTTTGTCTTCACTTTCTGACCTTGGGTTACGTCTGGAGCTAACTAAACCACTTTCTTCCTTTGTGGTCATATGTAATTAATTATACAATTGTGAACTTGTAAAGTTTGTTAAACTGGCCCGCAGGTGAGCGGACGCGCCAAATGAGATAAGAGTTCCACGAACTGATTAATCGGTCTGGATGTCGAGTTATGAGATGGATTTAAGTACACTTCTATTTATAGACGTAATAAAATTTGGCTTTAGAACACTTTTCACCAATAGATATATCACTTCACTGTTGAAAGTATATAGAATAGTTAAACTTACAGGAATTTGTAGAATAGAAGAATACGCATAATAGGTACTTCTTGTGATTTCCGGGAAATTGCGGAAAATGGGCTCGGTAGTTTTCCGTCGGTGCTGGACACGTCGGGGCTTCTGCGCGCTGGTGGCCAGAGAACCCAATGCCACTTATTGCACAGTGGATCGGAGAGATAACCGGCTGGTGATGAGTTCAGCTTGTCGCGAAAATGTAGATGATGATGGTGATGATTGCACTTTTTCACACTTATGCACAAAACTTTCACTTTTCGAAGATGTTCCGGGGGATAATATTGTATCCCATTTACGCTGCCACCAATGTTATACGGGAAACCGGAATTGTCTTTTTAAAAAAGAAAACCGAACTTTCACAGAAGAGTTTTATTTAGGAAAGTACTTAATGGAAAATTACACGGAAATGGAAAGTCGGTAAATGTATGATGTGATCGCGACGGAAGATGGGGCTGAACTGAGCTACTCATGTATGACAATTATTGCATCTAAATCGAAACTGCTGAATAGGAGAAAGTTAGGGCTGACACACATATTTTAGGGTGCAAATCTATATTATAACAGTTCGATAGAGTGGATCACAAGATTTTACTAGATAAAATAGCTTATAACGGTATCCGAGGTAATTTATGGCGCTGGTTCAAGTCATATATCACTAACCGTTGCCAGAAAGTGGTAATCAATGGTTATGAGTCGAATATGGTTCCAATTAGTTCTGGGGTCCCCCAAGGGTCTATATTAGGCCCATTACTTTTTATCTTGTACATAAATGATATTGAAAAATGTTTTAAGTTTTGTAATTTTCTATTATATGCTGATGACCTGAAAATATACCATTCGATAAATACTAATCAAGACCACTTAAAATTCCAACAGGATCTTGACAGAGTTTCAGCGTATTGTGTTAAAAATAACTTAACGTTAAGTATAAATAAATGCAAATCTATTACTTTTACTCGTAAGATAAAAATAAGTAACTTTAATTATGTGTTATGTGATTCTAATCTTGATAAAGTTCAAGTCATAAAGGATTTAGGAATAACATTAGATAGTAAAGTAACACTTGATATTCATATTCAAAATATAATTGCTCGTGGCTTTAAAATGTTTAACTTTGTAATAAGGTCCTCTAGTAATTTTAAAAACGAATTAACGTATTTATTGTTATATAAGTCACTAGTTCGATCCCAGATGGAGTACGCTGTGGCAGTGTGGAATCCAGTTTACAAATGTTATACTAATGATATTGAAAGAATTCAAAAGAAATTCTTACGCTGTATGTATTACAAATTATTTCATAAAATTATATCATATGAAGAGCTGCTAAGCAAATATAATTTGTTGGATTTAAACTCAAGAAGACAACAATTAGATGCTATGCTGCTGTATGACCTATGTCATAACAAATATGACTGTACAGAGTTGATCGATGAGCTTCATTATAAGGTACCTTTTAGACCTCATCCTCGCCGTACACAAGAAGTGTTTGCCGTTCCCACGTGTCGTACCAAGGCTGGTCATCGATCACCACTGTGTCGTATGACAGAGTCCTATAATACTCTTTTTAATTGTATAGACATATTTCACGAACGGGTGAGTTGTTTTAGGAGGTCTTTGTTGGATCTGCTTCAAGGTGGCGTCAATGATCACTCGTGATGATCCTCCCTTGTTGTGCTTTAGTAAATCAACTCAGCCATACCATATTCATTTAAATACTAAGACTGGAAGCCATATAATATGTATTACTTTTGATATATATAGTATGATACCCCTTTTATAAGTTTACTTACATTTATCAGTACATATTTTTTATTTTCTTATTGTACAATTCTTATTAATTTCTTATTATATATTCAAATATTTGAAAGGTTAAATAACTTTTGTACATTATATTCGTACATGTCTAACTCACTACAAATGTTTACTAAATTTGTGGTCAACGATGTTGGTCTCACAATTACTACTTTAAATAAGAATACTTTTATGTTAAGAAATATTGTGAAACTGTTTGTTGGTCCTTAAAAATAAAGAAAAAAAAAAAAAAAAAAAATTGGACAATCAGTCGTCAAGCACCGAAGTTAACAAATATTTTGTTCCGGCAGCAGTCCTCGATAACCAGTGAATTACGAGCACATGAGACTTAACAAATATATGTCTCAGAGCGACAGGAGCAATGCGATTCATTACTTGTGACAAAATGCAGTTACTGCGTTCAGAGGTGCTTAACATCAGGCGAGTTTCGTGGCTGTCCCGTCACGAATCCATAAAAAAATGCGTTATTAGACATAAAACTGCCTTGTTTTGGGCTACTATCCCTTTGCTACATGATTTTCGTAGATAATAATACCTGCCTAAACAAGTATAGGTATGCAAGTGTTTTAAGACAAAGTGGTCTTTGAAAAACGTCCGGCTAAGGGCGTAGGACGGAGAGACTTCGTTTAGCATGCGAGTGAGCGAAACAAAATTTCGCAATATTTCAATAGCTTAAGCTATTTTTTATATATTCATATTAAAATTTGCTATTTAAAATCGGAAAACCCTTTCAGTTGCTGTATAAGATGGTTGCTACATGATAAATATAAATAAATATGTATTGATACAGTTTACAATTTAGACACAATTTTATTGACTTACTGAAGTTTTAGAGACTTCATGTTTTTTCATACTACGTAATATACGGAAGCGTGTTTTCGGTTCATGCTTAATATTCATCATAATATGCAAGTTTTATTTTCATATCGATGAAGTGAAGAATCTATCTAAAACGTGTCATAATGTTGCCTTTTACAGCCTTACATCGCCATAACAGCTGCTATATATCTTCTCGTGTAGTCTAATAGCACTTGGGCAATAAACATCTACTTAGAATTGTATATAAAACTAGTTTTCCTGCAGAATAAACATCGATCTTGTTCTTTTAGTACTGTAAACTATTAGATACATCCCTAAGGTACATGTACTTTCTGTATCCTGTAGTGACAGGATAGAAAAATACTAAACTTGTTTTGATGGTTACAACACATTTTTTTTATGACTGATAGGTTAGCCTTTGACCACTATCTCACCTGATGGTAAGTGATGATGTGGTCGAAGATGTTGTTCAGGCTAACCTAGAATTACTGGCTCTCAAGGACAGCTGCTGGAACACACCGTTAGATGCTTGGCGACAGATTTTCTACTTGAAGGTAGCTTGCTAGACGAGAAATCGCAAAATGCCCTACCATCATGCTATAACGACTGCCATCCTAAAACGACAACCGGGACCCGCGGCTTAACGTGCCCTACGAAGCACTGAAGCGCTCAGTAGTAATGTCACTAGCGGTCACCCATCTAAGTCATGACCGCGGCGGACGTTGCTTAACTTTGTTGATCAGGTAAGAACAGCTAAGCAAACTTCGCTACGAGCGCTTCAACACAACAATTGTGCAGTATCTTACGAGTGCGCAGTAGTATATAACCCAAAGTTTAACTATTACTTCACACCGAACATTCTGAAGTTCAGTCATCAATTAGACACGGTATCGGCTACATGATATATGTTAATTTGCACTCGATCGTGTGCTAATGTTAGACATTAAACAAGAAAAAAAAAAGTATAATTCTTTGTACAAGACAGAAGACATTTAAAAGCCGTAATTATGCAAATACTTACTGCTTCCGTTAAGGTGGAAACTCAGATTTGTAGCGGGAAATTCTAAATATAATCAGTTTTATTTTACATGATTACCGTATTCACGAGTTCATGCTGAAATTAATTATTTGTTTTATTTAATATTTTGCTCGTATCTTGAAAATTAATTAAACACCATTGCACATGGTTTCATAGTTTACTCCTTAAAATGTCAAAAATATTAATAATTACCCATAACATGCATAAGTAATAAGCTCAATAAATATTATAAATGCAAAAAATAAGCAAGCGCAAGAATGAGACACTAGAAACAAATCTAAAAATAAAACGCAACGTAACGTAAACGTCTTTTAAAAGATCTAAGGGTGAAGTAAAATAAGAGGGTTCGGCCATGAGGTTCGACCCCACTTCTTCGTAGATTAAGTATTCAGAAAAGAGAATTAAAATAAACCACATAAACTATAAGTAAAGATACAGTCCTTTAACTTTCGATATAAGCTACGAGGACAATCGAAGCTGAACATTAGAATAACAACTTAATTTTTTCCTTAAATGCTGGCCAGTACTTCTCAAATTAAGAACACGAAGACCAGCATGAAAGAGAACAGAAACCAAAGAGTTCGTAATATCAATATAATGCTACTTATCAGTTACTTTCAGTTTACTAAAGTGCTCTTAAATACACACATCAAAAGTGCCTAGGGATCAAGTACGTTTTCGAGTATCGTCGCAATAGAGGATTTGATTCGTGTGCTTTTCTGACGACTCTCGTTTCGATATGCGGCCTGATACAAGACGTACTCGATGCGGAGAGTATTGTTTCAGAAGTGATCATCCCTTTCCGAAGCCATTTGGGTAATTCATATCGTCTAATGCACGATAATGCACGTCCAAACGCGCCTAGAGTACTAACTCGCACTGTTGCTGATGTTCGCATCAACGTTCTGCCTTGGCTTGCTCAATCGCCAGGCCTCAACCCCATTGAACATGCATGGGATATGCTACAAAGAAGAGCTCTGCCAAGTATGGATGCCGTGCATACCCCACAACAGCTCCACACATATTTCTTATAATTTTACAATAAACATAGCAAAAAATCTAATTTTCTCGTTTTTCTGCCATTTGATTGACGACTTTAACTTAGGTTACATCTCTTCAAATTCCAAAAATAATATTTTTTCTTTATTCATAGATAATATAGGGATTTGTTGTTAAGTCCCAAAGTCAAATCACAAATTGACTCTCTTCACGCTATACTCGTTTATGACTTTTTTACCGACTTCAAAAAACGAGGAGGTACTGAATTTGTCTATTTTTTATGTTTATTACTTCGGAACTTTGACTGGGTGAACCGATTTTATGGATTCTTTTTTTATTTGAAAGCCGATGCTTGCCGTGTAGTCCCATTTAAATTTCATCAAAATTGGTCCAACCGTTTTTGGGTTACACTCCAATAGCTGCAAAGAATTTTCCTTATTAACAGTCAATGACAATCGATCCCATAAGTAGCAAGTGTCACTAAAATGGGTGAAATTTTTGTTACCATAAAATTAACCGACTTCAACACTCAAATGTGTGAAATAACTTGTAGAAGTCGGTACCATGGGCACAATATTGTGATAGTAGGTACTTTTGAACCATTATGGTACCGACTTCAACAAGTTATTTCACACGTTTGAGTGTTGAAGTCGGTTCCATTTTTTGGTAAAAAAGAAATTAAACAAACGGAATGAAATAAAATTGGTATAACGGATTCGGTTAACCTAAAATTCAACGTTAAGCTTATATTCAAGTAATTATATAACGTATTCACCGCGGCTAAATAATTTCACCGAGAGAAACCATAAAATGCTGTTTTACTACAGCTCTAACAGACCTCCTGTAAAAATATAAATCTGCGTTTTGTTTCTGCGTAAATAGGGTAGCACCATTTCGTATTTATTTAGGATTAACCGATGCATTTTTACCTAGGCATAACACCCCGTGGGGTGTCGGGTTAGAATTGCACCTCCCCATATCATCCCGTGGGTGTCGTAAGAGGCGACTAAGGGAAAAATACTGGAAGGTGGGCAGCAGCGCCTTCTAAAGAACTGCCATCTTACACTGCGATCCCCAAGCCGCCTGCCAAGCGTGGGGATTATGGCAACTACCCCCTTAAAAGGGGAGGCTGTGTTCAGCAGTGGACGATCCGGCTGATACAGTACAGTACAGTACAGTACAGTATAACATCGCGAGTTTACGCCCTTTTTATGTTATATGAGTGAGGCCGTAGATTTTGCCACGATGAAAGAAAGGGTAAAGCGAAATTTCTACAAGTCGTTGGCATAGATTGACGCACAAGCGTAACGCTAAAGATAGTAAAGATTCGTCATCATGATATGCGATTTTGAATATTGAATGTAAAAGTATCAATTAATAATTTTTTTTTTGAAGTTTAGGACATACTAGTAAGCCTCAGGATATGCCTCATAGTTAGGTAGCTAGATAGGTACACAAATAAAAAAGTCGATATTGGTATGTCATAATTAGTATTTAAATTATTCAACGGGGCAATGCTGCCAGCATGCTGGGCACGCTGCCAACTGGTAATGGGCTAGAGCATTTTGACTGCCTATGAGTCTGCAATGACTTATAGGGATCTAAATGCTTTCATTGTAGTAGCTGTAGTGTTGTTTATAGTTCGTAGTACTTGTTAATAAAGGCATAACGCCGGCATGAAAAAAAAAATCATCAATCACTTCAGACAAAAACTAAAGTCACACAAATAACGTAACAAATAGAAATTTTTAATTTAAATGTAATAGAATTATAAAAGAGCACTGACCGTGGGCAGCAATGGCATCGCAGGCAGAGAAGGGAAGCGTACGGCTCAGTCGTCACTGCGCTCGTCAAAAAATTGTGTAGGGTACTCGCATATTATTAACTCGCGGGTAAATGGTGGTCACTGCCACAAAAAATCAAGTCGTAAATCCTTATACCAAATGTTATATTGTGAACAGTTTTTTTTAACTTCAATGCTTCTTAAATCTTTCCCTACTGTGTATAGTATTCTAATTATCTTTGCATGTGTCCAAAGCTCAACGTTTTTTCCTCAGTAATAAATTGGTCCACTGACAAAATCCCGGTATTTTGGCCTCTCCCCAATCCAATATTTTATATCGGATCGCCATCATTTATCACGTAGAGAATAATAAAACGTGCTATGTCAGCGAGAGAAAATTTTTCATAACCTTGTTTTATAGATAAAATACCACTTTTTTTTAACAAATAATTTTGTTTAAATTTAAATTTTCGCTAACTGACACATACACTGTCGGTTAAAATAAATAAATTTATAAAAATACTTATAAAACAACAACAACACTTGTCTATTAAAATTAAAACATATATTGCTTTTCAAAAGGAAAATATAAAATATACTCGTAGAAGCATTGTTAATTATTTCATATGCAAAAAAAAATCAGTGACAAAAGATAGATTTTAAAGATTCATCATTAAGTTAAAATCATAAACTTTTACGATATTATACGCTTACCCACTAGGTTTGTCATTTCATTGTTACAAAACTAATTATATATTGAATGGAAGAGAATCTTACATACTGACCTACGCAACCAGTTTAAATACAGTATAATAGATTGAAAGAATGACGCGATATCTCGTTTATTTCCATCGTTTCAAATGCTCAGAATACACAAATGACGCGTTTCATTCATCTCCTACAGAATATACAAGGTTTCATTCATTGACATGGTTTTCTGAAGTCTTTGTCTAATTTGCTCTGCTCAAATTTTTATATATCTGCTAGATATATGATATAAGCTAATATATATTTTAAGTATTCATAAATATTTTTACTTTTGCTATAATTATACGTGTAAGTAAAATATCCACGTTTCCACCTAGAAGTAATAGGTGGAAAAAAATCCGTTCTTCCCTACCAGTAGTGATAGGTCAGTAGGGATATGCGAAACTGCCGTTAAAATTATAGGGTTGCGTAATCATTAACAAGTTTAAAGCTAATTGCAGAATTAGTCTTGTTTGTAGTGTATAAGCGTCTAAAGTACAAGTTGAACTATAGGCGTCGGTCCATCCTCATACGATAGTTGAAGAACGAGAGGAAAAACTAGAGTTATGTGTGATTGTCATGTTAGTTCAGTCGGTCTGAGCATACCCCGGCTATAGGGGTGTGTGACGCGGGTTCGAACCCCACACATGGCTATAATTTTTCCCTTCTCAAATTTGAAATTTTGTAATGCATTCATAAATAACTAGATTTAAGTTCTGAACGACTTCTACATGACAGATAATGTTGTATACCACATCAGGTTCACTAAAATGCATAATTTTAAACTTAAACAACTGTAAAAGTAACAATTACTAATTTCTATAGCACAAAACTTTTCACTTCGAGCGGGAATCGAACCTGCGTCTTCTGGTTTTACGCTTCGGTTGCCGAAACCACTGGGTTATCAAGACTGGCTAAATTAATTTATGAATGTCAGCTAAGTTACACACCTCACCCCCTCTTGGGGTGTCGGACTGGAGTCAAGAGCCCCGGTTAAGCCATCAGCCCCGGTTGTTGCCTTAGGATGGCAGTCGTTACGTTATGGCATGGTACAGATAGATAATTTGCGAATGCTTGCCTGACTAGCTACCACCCTCAAGTAGAAAATCTGTCACAAACACCTGACGGTGTCCTCCGGGAGCTGTCCTTGGAAACCAGTAATTTTAGGCTATCCTGAACAACATCTTTGGCCACATCTTCACTTATAGATGAGAAAGTGGTCAAAGGCTAGCCTATCGACTGTAAATAAAAAAAATCTTGGTTCTTGGCCACCCTACAATTACCTTGATAAGACCGTAAAAATGAATTTCCATCCGATTAGGTCACTCCTAATGGACGACCTCGTAAACCGTCAAAGATCACATTGTTTCAATTAAGGCCTCTAATGCTTGAGCTGATGAAAATTGGCGTGAAGACGGTAATGAAGAAATAATTATCTTACGAATTCCTGAGTAGGATGATAATAGAATGAAGTCACTTCCGCAAGCTAAATATTTACTTCTATGTTAGGACAGTTTCCTAATCAAACTTTTTTGAAACTAGAAATGTTAAGATAAACGGCATGAATAACCTTTACCTAATAAAAATAAACGGGTCAAGCACGTGTCGGGCCACGCGCAATGTAAGGTTCCGTAGTAGCCCGTTATATAGAATAATTCTGTTGTTCTTTTTCTTTTTATCTCTCTACCTATATACATACTTTCGAAGCAATTTGTTTATAAATTGTGATTGCTTGCACGTGTAGACTGTCGTTGACCGTGACTATTAAGTAGGAATCATGGATTATCTATACGTTTCTTAGTTGCTCACAAACTTTTTTCTTCTCTCCATTTAACGACACCTCTCTATAACGCCATAAAATGTACAGTCCCTTGAGTTTGCACTGTATATCTATATATAGTGTAAACTATATAATGACACTGAAGGGACAATATATTAAAATATTCAAGAACCAACAGAGTCACAATATTTTCCTAATTAAAAATTATTCTTATTTATAATAATAATTATGAGACGGCGAGGATGAGGTCTAAAAAGTACCTTATACCGAAGCTAATCGATCAACTCTGTACAGTCATATCTGTTATGACTTATGATATAGGTCACACAGAAGCATAATATCTAATTGTTGCCTCCTAGGGTTTAATTGCAATAATTAATATTTATTTAGCAGCTCTTTATAATGGTTTAATATTATGCAATAAACACGTTAATTCGTTGTTGAAGTTACTAGAGGATCTTATGACAAAATTTTTAAATCACGTGCTATCATTATATTTTGAATATTTACATTTACGATTAATTTACTATCTAATATTATTCCTTAATCCTTTATGACTTGAACTTCATCAAAGTTAGAATCCCATAACATATATGTAAAATTACACATTACAAATCACATTCCCTACACATGCACGTATACTCAAAGATACAGAAACACGCACCGACACATATACCTTTCAAAGAATATACAAAATGACGTTAATTTCCAAAAAAACGAATTTCGTTAAATATTTTTCCTATATGTATATATGTTTCAATGTATTGGTTCAATTTTGCATTGTTACTAAATAGTATATATAAAAGAAAAAATATAGATGTGTTACAGATTCTCTAAAGCCAGGAAGGACCTGGCTCTTGAGATACAGGCCACCAGCCTAGTTTTAGAGTCATAGACTCATCATAAATGTAACACAATAAGGAGGAATAAAATTAATTTGTGTCTGTATAAAATTATTTGTTTTTGTCTTAGGAGTAAAATTATTTTTAATAAAATACACTAAAAATCTGCCCAGATCCTTTTGGAATTTAAAGTGGTCTTGATAAGTATTTATAGAATGATACATTTTCAGGTCATCGACATGTAATAGCAATTTAAAAAACTTAAAATATTTTTTAGTAAACACACTGTTTGTTAGTTTGTTATTGTCTACGTTTTAAATATTTCAGTAAAGCTTCGATAAGGCGGGCAAAATTGAGATTGGACGATAGTTTGCTACAACTTTAATTAATCCTTAGGTTGAATATATGGTGGACTGGAAAACAAATGGTGTCAGCGGTGTATTTAAGAACTTATGGTGAAACATTATTAACTCCAGCGCCCTTAGTTGGATCGAGCCTACCTAGTTACGATTTGATATACATTTGATTATAGTAAAACAAACATCACTGATAATTAAATCTGACGTGTGGTTATCTTCAGAAATTTAAAATGTATTATCTGCATTATAACCGTCGGTAACAGTAGATGGTTCAAATACTGATTAAAAGTGATTCGAGTAAATGTTACTTATATCTACATACCTGGGTCACCTGCTGTTTTTGGAGCACCCATCTTCCAAGCAGTCTTGTCTGCCCTACCCCTAGAGTGTTTTTTATAAGCTGGAGACGCGGAGAGGGAGCGGCGCAAGTATACTGCGAAGGTATAGCGAGTACGCTGCGATAAGGTTGCGAAAAGACTAAAGCTGCGTACTCACAGCGCCGGAGCTGTCATAGAATTACTTCACTTCTAATAAGACATTTGTCTCTGAGCCTAACCATTTTTTGTTGACGTGCTTGTGATTTATGATTAATTATTTTCATGAAGAAGAAGCTAATTTTGGAAAATTTCATTAGTATTAAAAAAAACTATAGGTTTTATAACTATCTATACCAATTCTAGTCCTTCCATCACTTAATCTTTGTAACTTTAAAGGATTTATTCTAAGAATTTTGTATTTGGTGCAAAATTTTCTGATACCCAAGTTCAACGACTATTACTGCTAAAGTAATAAAGTTATCTTAACCGCTATAATTTTCCTTGAAAGTTCATGAACTGCACTATCATCATAAATTTTTTCAGATTTTTCAAGCCAGCTGTTTAGGTTTTAGAGCGGGGGGACGCCCTACTGGAACAAAAATTAGCACTTTAAAGTTGAATATTTCGTAAATGTAAATGTAAATAATTTAAATAATTATATCCTTATAATTATTTAAAATATTAATAAAAATCGCTAAAAAAAATTATGTTCATGGAGGAAGTTCGTGCATGCGTTGTGTGTGTCTATGAGTGTGCAAGAGAGAGTATATGTGTATCCATGTGATGTGTCTATGTGTGTGTAAGAGAGAGTGTATGTGTGTGCATGTGAGATGCATTTCATCATGTGATGAATTGCACTGCGCCCGTCACACTGAGACATACAGTTGTTAAGTCTCTTATGCATGTAATTTTTCTGGCTCTCAAGGACTGCTGTCAGAACACACTGTTAGGAGCTTGACGACAGTGTTAGCGACGCAAGAGCTATAGATATAATATTATTACCCTTTTTTATGTTTTAAATATGTGTTGTATGCTAATGTAATTTTCTTTAATAAATACAAAGGTTTGCGAGGTTGGCTACCTGGGCGAAGCACTACCAGTGTAGGGTATCAGAGGGGCACCTGAAGTTTGGGAGGGGTACTCGAGCACCGCCGCGGTGTCTGCTAGTCCACCACATACATACGCGCCGACCTCACGTCGCTCTCTCGCATAACCTATTTTGTTCTTGAATTGCTTTCCATTATTTTCTCCCTATCTATTACAGACAGATTTTCTACTTTAGGGTGGTAGCTAGCCAGGCAATCATACGCAAAATGCCCTTCCACCATGCGGTGAAGCTCGGCGGTGGGGATCGAACCTACGGCACGGCAGTCCATAGCTATTACCGCTCGGCTATCATTGCTTCAAAACTTCCCCATTATACCTGTTTTGGTAGTTTTGTTATAGAAGACATATTATATCACACTGACTTGACCAACATAAGAGTTAAAAGTAGGAACACGATGAATTGTTACTATGTTCAAAGCAAAAGTTAACCATTTTTACTTCCAGTATAAAAATTGCATTTTCATATTCAACATAATAAAATTTATTACATATGTAACAACAACATAACTTTTCTTAAAATTAAGAACGTGGAACGCTTCTTTCGTAAAAGTTAGCTACATAAACGTTGTCGAATTTCGAAGAAGAATCATTATTATACAGCCCACGTAATTCAAAATGCCGTAGTCTGATATTTCATTCAGGCGTAGAAACTTTGCAAACATAAGTATTTGATATAATATAAGGTACCTACCTACGTTGATTGCTACCCACGCCATATGTATGATTGAGAGTCCAAGGGTCTTATTTGTTGCTCTGTGCTAAGGGCCATACCAGTTCCTAGCATACGGTTACCGCGCGCAAAATAATAACTTGTGTAGTATACTGTGGTACATATGGCTTGCCGATTAGCAATGATTGTCTTGACATAGGTATCTTTAATGTTGTCTTAGGTTTTCGCGATTATTACACATAGTAATTAAACAACTTTAAACGGTTTAAATCGCGTATATTTATCATTATTTTTGTCCCGACGTTTCACCCCGTGACCACGATCACTGCAAAGTGTTTGAAACTTCGGGACAAAAATAATGATAAATTTACGCGATTTAAACCGTTTAAAGTTGTTTAATTACTATAGGTATCTTTACTTGTTTTGTCATTGACAATGAACTTTAGGTATCAAGATTTGTACATTTTGTATTACACATGTTTCATACATAATATTAAATCATTCCCTCACATTTTACTGACAATCGAACCATGAACGCAGTTTTAATCAAACATGAACGCTCCCATTTTAATAGTTGGCAGTACTGACAATTCATAAATATGGCGAATTTTACGGAAGCGTCGTGAACTTTGCAATTAACCTTTAAACTTTGTCATTTAGGGAGAGCACTTTCACCTTTCACTCAGACTCAAAATGGCAAAATCGTAATCACTTCGAATAATTCGAAAAGTAGCTATTCTATTTACGTGACATAAAAAATATTATAAAGAAAAAACTATGTTTTATTTGATTACTTAGCAATATAAGTATATCCTTCTAAAATAAGGTTTATTTACTATTTTTATAAGATTAGCTTTTTGACAGTCATTCCATCACATACTTCAAAATCAAGAGGCAAATATTTAAACTGTTTTTGAATACACAGTGAAGTAACCTTTGGGAGTAATTAACTTAAGCAAAATATATTTTTTGCTTAAGTTATTATTTATTAGATTTTTGGAAAATCAGATATTATTTTTGCCCACACTATGTTTCTTGCCCGGGCTTCTCTTACCTGTAACTTTGTACTATAGAGCGGACTGCGGAGTGAGCCAGGCCAGATAATGGCTTAATCCAGTCGTACATTACTTACCAAGTTACATTAACTAACAATAATGTACAAGGAAGAAAAGTATTCGTCGTAC
Organism: Plagodis pulveraria; assembly: GCA_963890685.1. Taxonomy (NCBI): domain Eukaryota; kingdom Metazoa; phylum Arthropoda; class Insecta; order Lepidoptera; family Geometridae; genus Plagodis; species Plagodis pulveraria. The sequence continues at coordinate 19,810,587 of OY982956.1, read as the reverse complement.
AGAACCAGGTAATGTGTAAGGAATATTTTTTCTTCGTCGATTACTATGTTCCATTACCAGTAATGCACAAGGAAACGGTTTTCGTCGTAAAAACCGGGAAGGAATTATATGTTTAATACTTACCCGTGGGGTGTCGGGTTAGAATGTCACCTCGTGTCATTCTAACCGGTGTCGTAATAGGCGACTAAGGGAAAAGTGCGCCAAACAAGCAGCATGCCACTTCTCGTGAGTAGGGTGTTGTGTGCATTAGACGCACAATAGGCTGTATAACATCTTAGTGCCCTGCCAGAGTTTCATACAATATGTTATTTCGCTTCTGTCTTATGTTGTTAGCGTATATTATTCGTAAAATGTTAATGTGCTTCGTCCAATGCGTTAGAGAAAACATTTTGTGTGGCCCAGAAACTGTGCCCGGTGAATGGCAATAGGTTCGCCCCGTATTAAATGGGACCAAAACTTGGCGAAACGTGAGTGTTTACACACCTCTGCCAACCCCTTCGGGGAATACAGGCGTGATTATATGTATGTACTTTCATAGGTTACTACTAGACTTTCAAACATGGATTGGTTTAAATCATATTTGAATCAGTGATGTTATGCTCCCCTGCAAGTTCTCACCATACAATCAGAGAGAGTGAATAAATGAATATCTAGTATCGGCAACTTACCATATTTGCACCATACGCATACCGTCATAATCTCAGTCGAACGATTCGCCCAAGACCATAATACATGGACATATGTCTCCATCCATCCATGCCATAATACCAGTTCGGTACTGGTCTTACGTCAGCAAGTATCATACTTGCATCATACATTCATACCCAGGACGACGGAATGATATAGTGGATCTAACTCCTGAATTTATTACTTGGCTGGAGAACCTGAAAATTGACATTTGATTTATTATATAATTCTAATTTATTTGATTTTATTTTGTTGATATTTTTATATATTATTTTATTTTTGATGAGTGCAATGTTGCCTGTAGTCATACGATTAAATAAATAATTAAATACATGCATCTAGAGGCGGGTAAAACTTTTACAATATTGTGAAATAATAACCACCTTTTGCAAAAGTATCATAATTCAATTTTAAAGTTGAAGAACAAGAAGTGAAGGCCGAGCGGTAATTGCTATGGACTGCCGTGGCGCAGGTCCATGGTTTGATCCCCGCCGCCTTCTTTGAGTGAGCTTCAGCTTCTACGCATGGTGGAAGGGTATTTGCGAATGCTCGCCTGGCTAGCTACCACCCTGAAGTAGGAAATCTGTCGCCAAGCACCTAACAGTGTGTACCCGCAGCAGTCCTTGAGAGCCAGCATAATTATAGGCACATGCTACTTAACAACTGTGTCTCAGTGTGACGGGCGTAGTACAATTCGTCACTTGTGATGAAATGCATCTGTAACAGGCAGAGGTTACCTCTTAAGATCAAGTGGGCATCGTGTCTCGTCATAATAACATAAAAAAAATGTTTGGCTACTATTTTTTTCTCTAGGCTGTGCCTTTATTTACTAAACAGTATAAACATACAGAGACTACAATGACAGAATTCAGGCTAAAGGCAATTACAGGCTAACAGGCCGTCCAAATACCCCAACCCACTATCAATTGGCAGGCCTTCAGGCCTTCAGGCCCGGCATTCAGGCAGACATTGTCCCTTTATAATTGAGATATTGCAATGTATTATACCTGCTTTATCCAGATTTACTGAGTTACTCCTGAAGGAATGCGATATTATTGATTTTAGTATCGTCGAAGCCAAGGGTTGAAGTGAATAATAGTAGGCAAAAATTATTATCTTTGTTGAGAGATAATAATAATATTTGCAGTTGAGTCTCATGTGCCTTAAGGACTGCTGCCGGAATACACTGTTAGATCCTTCGTGACAGATATTCTACTTGAGGGTGGTAGCTAGCCAGACGAGCAGGTCGCAAAATGTCCTTCCAGCATCATACATTCATCAAGATAATATAATAATGTACATAAGATAAGGCAGTTTCTAATCTCTAACGTTATAAGTTAGTAAATCTTGCCCACAGGTCTCAGCACCTTGACCCTAGTTATTAATTATAAATAAGATACTAACCAAAGTTTGGCTGTTAAAATTACTTAGTTGTTAAACTACCTATCTACTTACATTGATCTGGGTAAGTTTCGTGTAGTTCTAGGTATTTTAGTAATCGTGTATGCTGTATTACGATGTGTATTTATCTGTTTCGGACGTGAAAATAGTTTTTTCAATCATAGCATCTACTAGAACTTGAACTTTTGAAGCGTTCGTAGCGAAGTTTGCTTAGTTGTTCTTAGCCAATCAGCAAAGTTAAGAAACGTCCGCCGCGGTCATGAGTTGGATGGGTGATCGCTAGTGACATTACTACTGAGCGCTTCCGTGCTTCGGAAGGCACGTTAAGCCGTCGGTCCAGGTTGTTGTCTTAGAATGGCAGTCGTTATAGCATGGTGGTAGGGCATTTTGCGAATGCCCGCCTGGCTAGCTACCACCAGTGTGTGTTCAGTGTGTTCCAGCAGCTGTCCTTGAGAGGCAGTAACTCTAGGTTAGCTTGAATAACATCTTCCACCACATCATCACTTACCACCAGGTGAGATAGTTCAAAGCTTAACCTATCACAATAAAAGCTATCAACTCAAGCATAATCATCACCGGGTGATTGGAATTCCTCTCGGGAAAGACCTTCGAATGTTCACCAAACACCGCCTTCAGGTGCCAAACAGCAATGTTTCTATTGGGAACCATTGCTCTCTGTTCCGGCAGCAGTCCTTAAGGCACATGAGACTCAACTGCAAATATTATTATCTCTCAACAGAGATCATAATTTTTGCCTACTGTTATTCACTTCAACCCTTGGCTTCGACGATATTAAAATCAATAATATCGCATTCCTTCAGGAGTAACTCAGTAAATCTGGATAAAGTAGGTATAATGCATTACAATATCTCAATTATAAAGGGACAATGTTGCCAGAATGCCGGGCGCGCTGCCAATTGATAGTGGGTTGGGGTAGTTGGACGGCCTGTTAGCCTGTAATTGCCTTTAGCCTGAATTCTGTCATTGTAGTCTCTGTATGTTTATACTGTTTAGTAAATAAAGGCACAGCCTAGAGAAAAAATAGTAACCAAACCTTTTTTTTATGTTATTATGACGAGACACGATGCCCACATCTTCAGAGGTAACCTCTGCCTGTAGCATTTCATCACAAGTTACGAATTGCATTGCGCCCGTCACCTTGAGACATAATTGTTAAGTCTCTTGTGCCTGTAATTTTACTGGCTATCAAGGAGTGCTGCCGGAACACATTTTCAGGTGCTTGGCGACAGATTTCCTACTTACGCGGCGGACGTTGCTTAACTTTGCTGATCGATTAAGAACAGCTAAGAAAACTTCGCTTACATAGTGAAATGAACGAATTTCGACTTCAACTATAAATTTAAATTTATTTCAGACAGAAGGAGCCGGAATTTTCCCTTACATAGATATATTTCGTACACACATAACATGTTCGTGTTTACAACACGAACCAATCTTTACATAGTAACTTTACGAACTTTGTTTTGGGATATCCGTTTATCTGCTGACCCTACAAAAGGACGAGACAGAAACCAATTTATAATGCACGAGGAAGTAAACAATGGATAACCTTACCTATACGGTACAGAATATCACAGACCTATGAGACGAGAGTAATAAATAAATAAATAACTTGATTCTCAAAATAACACTAAACAGTACTATAATACATTTATATACATATATTTAACCTTAATTATTGATATCATAGTCAGTTCTTATTAGGTCGGGTACCCAAAACTAGGCATAAGCCGCCTCCAGAAGTTGCCACTTAAATCTATCTTGCGCGAGTTTCGTTCACATCTCGCCTGCTGTTTCTACGACGTCATCTCGCCATCTCCGTGTTATTTTTTTTATGTTATTGTGACGGAACAAGCTCGAGGCCCACCTGATGTTAAGCGTACCTCTCTCGCCTATAAAAGATGCATTTCATCACAAGTCATGAATTGCACTGCGCCCATCAGTTTGGGATGTAGTTGTTAAGTCTCATGTGCTTGTAATTTCACTGGCTCTCAAGGACAGCTATCAAAACACAACGTTAGGTGCTTGGCGGCAGATTTTCTTCTTGAGGGTGGTGGCTAGCCAGGCGAGCAGTCGCAAAATCCCCTTCCACCATGCGGTGAATTGCCACCATGCGGTGCTTGAGCTTCACCGCATGGTTCGAATCCCGCCATGGGATTCGAACCATGGACCTGCAGCGTGGCAGTTCATAGCCAATGCCACTGAGCTATCACTGCTTCAAGAGGTAGGTAAGTGTAGGTTACGCCTTGCATTTTCGCGTGGCACTAACGCAAAACACGTTCGCCCGAGCTTCAGTCTGTGCGCCTAGCAATGTGGCCAGCCCACAACCACTTCCAATGACAGAGCATGATAATTGCATCGTTAATTTAAGTACTTTTCCTAATTCCTTCGTTAATGACTCAGCCTCGTAGCTTGACGTCCAGCATTGATCTTTCAGTTGCTCTCTGGAGACATTTTGTTCACCAAAGCCTTTGTCAAAGCTGGGCAGCTTTGACATCCATAGGATTCAGTCACACCTGTAAGTACTTGGCTGTTTTTTAGTCGTTGTTGTTGTTTTAAGATATTGGACTATAAATATACCAATTTCGTCGTCAATTGTATGTTGATTGTATTAACGTTTTTAGAAATTTTAGAAGTTTTAGAAAAGAGTAAAAATAAACGTTTCAAAAACATTTTTTTAATGGACAAACCCTTTTTTCGTACATATTGTTTTTAATATTATTTGTTATATTCTGTGAAAATTCTACCGCCGACCTATTACCGTTCCAAAGATACATCCTTGGAACGATAATTGGGCCCTTTAGATCGAACGGACGGAACGTTGGTCGGACGGATGGACGAACGGACGGACGGTTAGACGAAGCTTACTAATAGGGTTCCGTTTCCTAGTACGGAACCCTAAAAACGAGATACTTTTATCTCAACGATATTAAATTTTGAAAATATGATTTCACTGACAGTCGCAACTAATGCAGTCTTTTAAAATGTTTATAAATATTATTTTAGAAACTGTGATTTTTTTCTGGAGCTAACGGTATATTGGACGGAAATATATCAATTTTGCTTACATAAAAAATTGTTTGATAATATGAAAATAAGAGAAAGCTTAAATAAATTAAAAATATCCTCTAGAGGTAGCCGGATGCCATCACTGATACTGCTATAACCAAGACGCGGGAACCATGGCAACCTAAATTAATAACAGTTTAAAAACCACACATCCGATAGTCCCCGGTAGCTCTTCTATTCTTGGTGCCGATAGATGCCCCGTTATCGCCCACAACGACCTTTGGTCCTGACAGCACACAGCATACGCATACTCAAAAACCATAAGATTGTCTATTTAAAGCAACAGTTAAGTAAGTAGGTAACGATGTCGAAGAATGTCATAGATTATGCGAAGTCAAAGGATAGCGATAGGACACGATTATCTAACTTGCCCTTGCACCGATGCAAGGAGGAAGGATATCAGAAATATCACGGTAGCGTTGGGTTTTTCGTCCGCAAGTCCCACAAGAACTAAAAGTACAAAAGTCGACTTGTAGTCAATAAAGTGTATCGAGTAGAGTACCCTAATGTATGTGCTATTATGATTTCCCATTTCGCGTGTAATGCTATGTGATTTGATGACACCGAAGAAAGTGCTAATTTACAACCAACTCCTGGTCAAAAGGTACAGCTGTACTAAAACATCAACACACTTATTTTAAACAAAATTTTATCATATTAAGAATATCACAAAATGCAATAACAAAGTAAATACCAGTTAAAACATACAAATATAAAAACTTGGGAATTTTCACATACCCTTAATTCCCAGACCTTATTAGCAATTAGCACTGTGATAGCTGGAATTAACTAGAACATACCTAGAACAATATGTAGGTCACTGTGAAACCACGTCGTTGTAGTGCTCTAGTCTCGTATATTCAAGTTTATGAGCAAGGGCTTGTGTGCTAAAACTAGGATAAATTTGCATTTTGGGTGGTATTAACCTGTCATATCTAAAATGTTCTCTGCTTCTTATTATAATTACAAGCTGTACCTGCGACTTCGTTCGCGATTGATTTTTTTTGTTGAAATTCTGCAGACGACGACGCTGTGGGTTTCAGTCAAGCATTTTTAGTAAAGCTTAGCTCAGAAATGAGCTTTTTACTTTGGGTTTGAAAACTTCCGGGTTGTATTTTCCAGAAGGCAGTAGTTAAGTTACTCCGAGAGTTCCTTCGTGTTTCGCGCAATGATAATTATAATTTCGAAGCAGTAATGGCTCATTGGCATTGGCTATAGACTGCCGCACAGTAGGTCTATGGTTCGAATCCCTCCGCCGGCTTGAGCTTCACCGCATGGTGGAAGGGCATTGAGAGCCAGTGAAATTACAGGCACATGAGACTTAACAACTATGTCTCTAAGTGACGGACACAGTGCAATTCGTGACTTGTGATGAAATGCATCTGTTATAGGCAGAGGTTAGTCTGCTTAGCATCAGGTGGGCCTCGAGCATGTTCCGTCACAATTATACAAAAAAGAAATTGAAGCATAGTACTTTGTGCGATTCATTGGAATTTCGATTTTAAAACGGCTTCTTTTTGCCGAGGTTCTCTTTGTTTGGCGGTAGTACAAATATATATTAGAATGTGCACTTCCATTCTGCAGTCTCCAAAATGTATCCGGCAAGAGACAGATAGGTAGTTAAAAAAACTGATTCTGGCGAATGTTCTACATATTAGACTTTTATCTTAGCAAGCTTGCAAAACTAAATAAGGGTGCCGCCCGTAGGGTGCCGGGATGCCCGTGGGGTGCCGGGATGCCCGTGGGGTGCCGGGATGCCCGTGGGGTGCCGGGATGCCCGTGGGGTGCCGGGATGCCCGTGGGGTGCCAGGATGACCGTGGGGTGCCGGGCTGCCTGTGGGGTGCCGGGCTGCCTGTGGGGTGCCGGGCTGCCTGTGGTGTGCCAGGCTGTCCGTGGGGTGCCGGGCTTACTCGTCACTACGCGTTAATGAATTACAACTAAGTGTACATTTTGACTTTCATCCCCTTTTCCGAGGGAACCGTGCTGAATTTCGAGATAAAAAGTATACAATAACCTTCTTCGTAGCATGAAAAATCGTGTTAAGTTTCATTGAATTCCATTCAGTAGTTTTGGAGTGATGCGCGGCCGGGATACAGACAGACAGACGGACAGACAGACAGACAGACAGACAAAAATGCCATGTACGGAATTGGATCTGTTACAGTTTTATTATAAGTATAAATAGATATAGATTATAAAATATACGGAGATTAAACAAAGTATTGCATAGATACTTGACATTTATGTTTCACCTCCAAGCTGAATTTGTTTTGTTTATATAGCATCGCTATAAACACATAAGTTTTGTTGTTATATTTTAACCTATAATCAGTCCCCAGACTATGAGCAGGTGTGTTGTGGGAGTTTTGACATAAAGGAGAAAATCTAATGAGCATATTATCTCCTTTATTTTATTCATCATTTCCGTCCATTTTCTATGATGTGATGTCTGCGTAGTCTCTTTGGATAGCTAATGGTAGTTAGTTGTGTTGCTAAGGGGGATGGGGATGGGGATTCAGATGCGTAGTCAGTTGCTTTTTAAATAAACAGAAACAAAAATGTTATAAATAGACACATAAGTAAAAGTTTTTGAATTATTGACCCATTTCTCTACTGAGCCGTGTCTATAAGTTGTTTTCAAGAGTCATCACAAATCGCCTCTCGCGTAGACTCGACACATTTCAACCCTCTAAACACGTTGGTTTCCGATGTGGATATACGGCATCATAGATTACATTTCCACTGTACGGCAGATTATATAAAAGAACGAAGTGTATAATGAACATTTGTGCTTAGCGTTTGAAGACTATGAGAAAGCTTTTGACTCTATCTGGTCTGTTCTTGAATCATTGCATGGATGTCAAGTCGATTGGTAGTATATCCAAGTGTTGAGTCTGTATGATGCCGCAACCATGAACGTCCAAGTCCATAAACTTAAGAATTAACCTCTTGGAATCGGACTGGCCCAATATGGCCAATTTATGAATGAAATTCTATTGTTATAATTATCGCCGATATTAATGGGTTAATAATAGCAAAGTAGAAGAACTTTCACGGCCGGGGTCTCGCTGCACGCGCGTTTACCTCATTCCGTACCTAATTTTGGTTATTTTTTGACCTCTCGCGTGATTCTTTTTATAAATGTTTCGAAAGTTGGCTCTCCCTAATGCAAATGTGATTGTGGGGTCTTATTTTGTAAAGCGGATTTTTTTTTCCATTTTCTTACTATTAATCATTGCACTTACAGTTATTTTTTTTGGAACAGCCTACGTACATGTCGATCACTATAAAACGTTTCTAAGTTTTAACAACTTATCCGATCTGTTCAATGAACATTTTCTGAGGCAGCTCCTTTACCGTATTTAATAGTTTGAAATGAAACTGGTCAAAGAAGAAGTTTGCAAGTCAATAAATAGTTCCGGTAAAAGTTAGCACCCAGTTAAGACATTTTAAGTTCGTGGTAGACTTAATCATCGGTTAAAAAGTAATTAAACTCAGGACCGATTTGGAGGTAAGTTTTAAACTGCGAGTTTTAATTATTTACCTGGGTTAATGAAGTCTTCAGTAAGTTTCTATTTAATTTGTTTGTGTTTTAATTCTGGGCTATAAGTTTTATTTACAAGCTCAGAAGCAATAACCCATTTCTGTGTATATAGGATAACGGTAAATTTATTTTGCACATTCAAAAACTAATACCTAATATTAATTTGTTTTTGTCATTTTAAGAGGTAAAACGTGAACACCTTTTCACTCGTTTACGTATGTTACTTGAAATGTATGATAAGAATTTAACTATAGGTTTTTCCTTGTAGTCACTATATGAGCCCAACTTGAAGTAGATAAATTTATAAAAATTATATCACCAAAATAATATCGAGAGCGCGTCGGCTTTTTGTAGGGTCGCGCATCGCCACAACACATAAAAGCAAGAATGTAAAACTACATTATACATCGGTGTTTTCAATAACTATTTGTACAGTTAATATAATTATGTTATTTATGTCATAGGTTAGTTTATCCAGAATTCAGATTATGAATACATTCAGGCGTTACTATGCGGAAATCCTCAAAACTGAATTATGAATACTCCTGGTTCAAATAACATATAATATTACTTCGTATAGAATGGACACTCCTCTCCCCCCACCAAACGAGCCTTCCTCACCCCGCTACCGATTCTGAGCTGGCGCGGAGCTGACTTGAGTACGGGACGTGCAACTCGCGCACGATGGCTTGACGACGAAGCGTGACGATTGTACGAGTATATTAAAAGTTGAGAATGGGGTACTCTTCTGCTATTTACGGTTGCTTATCAACTAAACGAGAAAAGGATTGTTGGTTGTGAATAATGATTGTTTATTATACGAGAAGAACATGCATTATTATTGTGATTGTAATTATTATCATTACTTGTATAAATGTGAACTTGGAATGATACTTTTTGTATTGTGTAGGTATCTATTATTGTATAAGTAATGGAGTGAAATGTGAAGTAATGTTACCTACTCGGTTGTGTGTTGCATATTCCTACGTTGTACATGGAGTTGGATTGTTGTGCTTGTAAATGTTTCTGCAGGTAAGTACAATAATTATTCATACGGTGACAATCTTAGACTTCACGCACACTATTACGCGTGTACAAAAATAACATTTGTGTAGTGTCTGTGTAATAGGTAGTTAGAACGCGGCTTTTGTATAGAGAATGAGTCGAGTGTCCAGGGTGTGCCTGGGTGTATCACTATCTTCTACGACCGTTCCTTTATAGTACAAGTTGTTAGATTGTGGAATTTCATACCAGTCTCGATTAGGTGTTCTTAGCCCCTGATTACTTTCAAGGCACAAGTCAAAAAGTTTTATTTTTCCAGCACAGAATGTTTTTTTCAGTGCGTTGTCTGATTTACGCTGGTTTATTACTTATATTCACATTTTCTACTTCAATATAACAGGATGCGTATGTATGTTGTATATAGATTTATTATGTTATTAATATTATCTTTTACCTCTCATCATCTTGTAATCAGATGGAAATAAATGTTGCTTCCAACAGTTTGACACTTTTTCTTGTTGATTTTTGCACTTAATTTATTGTTATTTTTGTGATGCGGATTTTTATACTATTTACTGCAGCAGTGTAAGCCAAGGATACCATTTTACAACAAATATATTCTGAAAGTCTGTAAGATTTCTTAAGAACGGTTTTCTTGCACTTAACTAAGTACTAATAAATCTTGTTAATACCAATAAGGAAAATATGCAAAGCTTTTGCGGAATGCCGTGCACTTTAAATAATAAAATATCAATAACAATGATTCTAGCTAGAATGTCTATAATAATCGATTGCGTCAGTGAGAGCACACCGCAAACAGAGCAGACATATTCTGGGAAAGGGCTCTTGCCTTATTATTTTGTATAGTGCAGTAAGAAGCATAGATATTTAGGCTCAAGGGCAAACAGGCAAAATTTCAGTAATTTTGAACACTTGGTGTATAAGTTGGCATCGTCAGGACCACTATGTCCTAGTTATGGATTAAATTCTATTGTTATCATTATCGCCGATGGCAATTGGTTAAAATATGACGAATCTACGTTTATATAAAAAGCACAATCAATACACTTCCCTAAGAAGAAACGCTACGTGCAAGGAATAGAAAGATAATTCACGAAATCGACAATTCGTACTCCTCTGTTTTCTCGTTTCTCCAAAAACTTCCGGTACATCCATGTCATTTCCTTCTTTAAGAAACGAATTATTCAAAGAAAATATGACCCTAAGAATCACATAATAATGTTATGATCGCCTCGTCTGAAAAATTACAGCCAAGATCAAATAACCACAATAAAAATTTAGAAGTTTAAAATAAAAGACGATCTTAGGAGTCTAGATATTCTCGTTCTTAAAATTCAAACGCAAAAAGAATCGGCTCAATTTTGTATCATGGACCTGGGGCACGGCAGTCCATAGCTACCTATATATACCATACCGCTCGGCTATTACTGCTTCTAAATCGTTCCCTCGTGAATGAAGTATCTTTAATAAGACAGTAATTTCCCGCAGAAGCTTAACGGCACAAAGTGGGCTTCATCGACTGGCGTTTTATTGACAATATGAAAAGTTTAAATGATAATAGTTGTTTTTACTGTTAAAAGCGTAATAAGAAATTTTTTTTAATATTTTAATAGAACACTTAATATATATAGGTACATGTGACCATTCTGCTTAATTTTCCTGCTAAGCCGACGTGACGTCACAAACACCACGCAGCCAAACCAAAAGAATATCAAGCCGGAATTGTCACTAGATATATTTTTTAAGTGTCTTATTAAAATATAAATTTATTTTTCCTTTAAATTAATGTTATATATTTGTTATCATTAAATGTGGATTTCCGCAATGTAACGCCTGATTATATTTATTGTATTATGAAAAGCGTTCTAAAAAGTGTAATACCACAGGCTGGTGATATTAATTATAATATAAAGAGTTTTTCAACACGTAACTTTGATTTCTAAAACAAAATAAAACAAAGAATTTAGATGAAGACTAGATGAAGATGATTAAAATATTTATTGTGTTACGAAGAGAACAGTTTGGCAATTATGAAAACAATATAATGTGCATAACATAATCAGCCCCGTGGGGTGCCGGGCTATATTGTACAACACACAGTGATTGCTACCTGGGGGTGACTAAAGGTATACTACCAGAAGGTTGGCAGCAGCGCCTTCTGAGGAACTACTATCTTAAACTGCGATCCCCATGACATCTGCCTAGCGTAGGGATTATGGCAAACCCCCCTTAATGGGGGAGGCTGTGTTCAGCAGTGGACAATCCGGCTGTACAGTAAAGTACATAATCAGCATATCGAATACGAGCTCCCACTTGAGTTTATCTAATTTAATTTAACTTTATTAATTAAGACGATGTATAAGCAGAAGCCGGCCCAAGCCTTCCACAGTTGAGAAACAACCTGCCATCTTACTTTACATCAAGGGTGTTGTGAAGGTATTTCACATACAGGTATTATAGAGACATATACCTATGTCATATGTTACATTTACCTAAAGTTGCATTGAGATTTGTTTCTCAACTTCAATTTGTTTCTTCACATAGAAAAAATAACCGCAGACCCTAATAAACTACAACTGTCGACTTTTGAGTTAGGAACAAAAAAAATAAGGTTAACTTTATTACGTCCTCGAAACGATAATAATTTTGAGCACAAAAAATTAAAAACATGACAAAACGATACCACTTAAGAGGGCTGCAAAATGTAAAAGGCCTCTTAAAAAGTTTTTGTCCGTTGTCCGTTATTAGGCCGTGGGAATATAATGCGGGTTGTTTTGAGGTATGCAGCTCCGTGTAACCTATCAGGTGAATGGATAATGTGTGGGTTTGTTTCCTTTACCTAGGTTGGCCAATGAGACGAGAGAGGTGTGGTTTTGGAACTACTGAAATGTTGAGCTGAAAAGAAGATGCGGGACATTCAATTTGGAACACCAGACGAATACAGACGTAGGGAGCACTCCTGCGAGTCTTTTTTTTTATTGTTATAGAATCAGTGATTATTGAATTAATTTATATAAAAAATATAAATTTTAAATTTAGAATCAGTGTATTTAAAGAAGAAATCTTCATAATAATTTGGTAAAGTTAAAATTAATTATCTTTAATTTTAATGTGTATATAGTTCATGAAGAGTTTCTCGACATACTTATATAGAATCATTTGAACGATAAAATTAATATCAATACCACTGTATTTTGTATAGAGTTTTAATAATATAATAACTATTTAAGGTACAATTAAAATTTATTTACATATTATATGATTAATAAATTCCGTAATATGTATGTTGAGAAAGTCCTTCTTTTAATGTAAATGAATAGTTAGGTATATATTACTTTTGTATATAATAATGTGCTTGTTTCATGTTTATTTTGTCTAGAAGTAAGCAAAGACGTAAGGTTTTTTTAGCTTCGTCAGTCCTATTTTTTGCCTTACATAAGTCTAGGAAATGGACGACGAATCGTGAACATATATATATGGAATATATATATATATCTCACGGTTTAATTCACTGAAGAGTTTCGCAAATATACAAAAAGAAATTATGGGTCATAACAATAAACTACTAATGATCTATTATTAAAATTCTTTAATTTTATTATAAAAACCATTCCTATTTGAATAGTACTTGAATACTTCATATATACATTATTCCTTAGTACGGTAGTTACTTAGTTATTTAGTGTTCTAGAATATCTTTAGAAAGATTTAAAGTAAAGGGATTATATGAAATGTACTTCCTTTTAAATCATATAATATAGAAAATCATACCTGTTAAGATCTTGAGATTAATTTATAATTCATTTTGATAACTAATTTACAATAGTTTAGTGAACTATCAGTAGCTACGAAGTTCAATTAAAGTTTTGAGATTGTAGTTATTAGTATAGTAGAATTCCCTTGAGTATAAAGTATTCTTTAAATAATTTTAAATCAATAGTTCTCTAACATTTCATGAATGGTATGATTATATATTAAATAAATCATCAACTAGACAGTATTGTTGATTTTCTTTAGTAACTAGCCTATATGGGAATATATCTTGTTAGGACTGTAATATTGAATCCATTGTAGATATAAAATTGGTAGGTAGTATTTAGTAGGTTGGTATTGGTATATTTTATACATTTAGCCCAGCGACCTGCGGGGATTGAACAGCTGGCATATTCACGATGCATTGCCGAACTACAAAACAAGGAAAGTATATTAAGTAAACATTAAGTATTTCAGACGATTAGATTCAAGAGTAGAAATGAGCATTCAATACTAGGTTGATAATATTCGAAATTACTAGTGTTGTAGGAGAGTAACTTATATTGTCTTATGTTGGGGACCTAATAGTGATTAATTGTGGGACCTAAATTAAGTCTGTACATGGCTGTGCAAAGTTGTGGTAGTCCAGTACGTCCCAAAAACACGTCCTCTGAAACGAAACGACCTATAGATTTCTATAAGCCTGGCCAGGCAAACACAAATTTTGTATTGAATCACGTGATAATTGAGATATAATTAAATCCATGGTTTATAAAGGGCTAAAAGAAAGAAATAGCGCTGATCGCTATCTAATTTTGGCTTCGAAGCCAATAGGTTAAATTAAAAAGGTCGTTTCAAGCCCTATAATTTGCTTCCTGCAAAGCGTTGAGCCACGCCAGTAGGAAGTCCCCCTGACGTTAGTTGGACTAGCAGCTATTGGGGAGAGGCCTTTGTCCGCCCACATAAAATATTGCACTCTTGTATAAACCCTGTCACTTGTAAGGAATGGTCTAAATATAGACAACCTTGTCTATACTATTCAAATGCACACATTAACATGATTATGTTATAAGATCAATTTAATAAACATATATATAATACTTATGGCCATCCTTCAATAAAGCAAGCCAGGAGGAATATATAATTGATTATTTTATGGTCATTCAGTCTTAATGTACAGACATAAACTTTGTGTAAGACATGAGTGATATTCACAATCACATGTAATTAAACTCTCCTACAATATTGTATCTCTGAATCAAATAATCACCTCTGAACTTAGACGATCACGCATAGGCTGTACCACCACAGTGTCACGGACAAAATTAGTAATATCTTAAGACGAGCTTCAATAAAAACTTACCTTAAGCCGCACAAGAAGATCAACCAATTTTTAAGACCTGTTAAGTGCAATATTCCCCTACAAGATGCAGGTGTTTACAAACATGATTGCGAATGTGGGCTGTCATACATTGGGCAAACAAAGAGGAGCATTGGTATCCGGATAAAAGAACACATTGCTGACATGAAGAACAGACGCTCGGCCAAGTCTGCGGTTTGTGAACATGCCCAGGACAAACCCAACCACTACATTCGGTTCGACAACCCACAAATCCTCGCCAGAGAGACCCGGTTTATGCCAAGAATGTTACGCGAGGCTATTGAAATCAAAAAATACCCAAATTTCAATAGAGATGATGGTTGGCAAGTACCACCTGCTTGGGATCCTGTCATCAAATTAATTAAATCTCAAGGCCGACACAAATCTGCAAGACCTCTGGACACTGTGAGCGAATACTGCGTGAATAGGGAACGTTATGATTAATATAAAAATATTCAGACGGTAGATCAAATAATTTTCTTAATAACTCATGTGACAAATAATACCAATTAGTCAGCCCGTGACCACGATCACTGCAAAGTGTTTGAAACGTCGTCGGGACAAAAATAATGATATATATACGCGATTTAAACCGTTTAAAGTTGTTTAATTACTATGTGTAATAATCGCGAAAACCTAAGACAACATTAAAAGGCCATTTCTATAATCAAATCAAAATCAAATCAAAATCAAATCAAAATCAAATCAAAATCAAATCAAAATCAAATCAAAATCAAATCAAAATCAAATCAAAATCAAATCAAAATCAAATCAAAATCAAATCAAAATCAAATCAAAATCAAATCAAAATCAAATCAAAATCAAATCAAAATCAAATCAAAATCAAATCAAAATCAAATCAAAATCAAATCAAAATCAAATCAAAATCAAATCAAAATCAAATCAAAATCAAATCAAAATCAAATCAAAATCAAATCAAAATCAAATCAAAATCAAAATCAAATCAAAATCAAATCAAAATCAAATCAAAATCAAATCAAAATCAAATCAAAATCAAATCAAAATCAAATCAAAATCAAATCAAAATCAAATCAAAATCAAATCAAAATCAAATCAAAATCAAATCAAAATCAAATCAAAATCAAATCAAAATCAAATCAAAATCAAATCAAAATCAAATCAAAATCAAATCAAAATCAAATCAAAATCAAATCAAAATCAAATCAAAATCAAATCAAAATCAAATCAAAATCAAATCAAAATCAAATCAAAATCAAATCAAAATCAAATCAAAATCAAATCAAAATCAAATCAAAATCAAATCAAAATCAAATCAAAATCAAATCAAAATCAAATCAAAATCAAATCAAAATCAAATCAAAATCAAATCAAAATCAAATCAAAATCAAATCAAAATCAAATCAAAATCAAATCAAAATCAAATCAAAATCAAATCAAAATCAAATCAAAATCAAATCAAAATCAAATCAAAATCAAATCAAAATCAAATCAAAATCAAATCAAAATCAAATCAAAATCAAATCAAAATCAAATCAAAATCAAAATCAAAATCAAAATCAAAATCAAAATCAAAATCAAAATCAAAATCAAAATCAAAATCAAAATCAAAATCAAAATCAAAATCAAAATCAAAATCAAAATCAAAATCAAAATCAAAATCAAAATCAAAATCAAAATCAAAATCAAAATCAAAATCAAAATCAAAATCAAAATCAAAATCAAAATCAAAATCAAAATCAAAATCAAAATCAAAATCAAAATCAAAATCAAAATCAAAATCAAAATCAAAATCAAAATCAAAATCAAAATCAAAATCAAAATCAAAATCAAAATCAAAATCAAAATCAAAATCAAAATCAAAATCAAAATCAAAATCAAAATCAAAATCAAAATCAAAATCAAAATCAAAATCAAAATCAAATCAAAATTAAATCAAAATCAAAATCAAAATCAAAATCAAAATCAGTTTTTTTATCAAAATCAAAATCAATAAAGTAGGGCCTATGAAATTTTTCTATATTTATGTCGGGAAGCTTTATATTTCCTAAAATTCGAATGCACTTTTTTTGGATGATAAAGATATCTGTAGCATCTACACTATTTCCCCAAAGTATTATGCCGTAGCTGATCCAGGAGAATCAATATGCATAATAAGCCGTTAGAGCTGTATCTACGTTTGTTACTTTTCGTAATTCTCTAAGCGCATAAGTAAAGCTCGATAATTTGGACTTTATTTTCTGTACGTGGCTTTTCCAATTTAAATGCGTGTCAATATCTATGCCTAGTAAAGTCGATACGTCAACACATTCTATATATTTATTATTATAAGAGAAATTTATGTCAAGGGGTGCTTTTGATAGGGTCTATATTGCATTAACGCGGTCTTTTTTTAATTCAATTCTAAATTATGATATGTCATCCAATTAGTTATATTATTAAAAATGTCAGTAAGGTTATAATTGATATTAGAATTATTTTTGCAAGATGTCAAAATAGAGATGTCATCCTCATTAATATATAATAAAAAAAGAATACATCCGATCACAGATCCTTGGGGAATCGAATGGTTTATTTGTATAGAAGTAGATCTGACTGTACTTATTTCACCGGTGTTAAAGTCAAAATTTTCTATTTCTACATATTGGTTGCGATTTTCTAAGTATGAGCTGAACCATTAATTTGTGTGCTATGCCGCGTATTCCTTTGTCATATAATTTATTTAATAGTATGTCGTACCTAACTTTATCATATTATGCTTTCGTCATATCTAAAAAAATGCCTATTGCTTATTTTTTATCGTCTAAAATTGTCAAGATTTTGTGAATATAATTATATACGGCTGAAATAGTCGAACGGTTTTTTCGGAACCCGTTTTGAGTGTCATCAAATATATGAAACTTTTCACAGAAAGAAGTCACACGGGCTTGCATTGCTTTTTAAAAATTTTTTTAGATGAAGTAGGCAAGAGCGCTATTGGCCTGTAGTTACTAGGATCCAGTTTTGACGATTTCTTATGTATTGGCTTGATTAAGGCCGTCTTTAACAGGTCCGGGAATGATCCTTCGGCGAAAGATTGGTTTATCAGCAGATAATAAGGCAAAGTTAATTGTTCAGCACAATGCTTTATAAGAATTTGCGGCAATTCGTCAACACCGTAACTGTACTTGTCTTTCATGTTTTTAATTATGTTGTATATTTCGCGCGGTTCAACCGGTTTTAAGTACATTGAGTTGTTTACGCGCTCGAGTGCAGACCGGCTGTAGACCGGTGGCGGCGGCGGCGCTGGCGCGGGCGCCCATTCGCCACCGTCCGTACTACCAACACATGCAAAGTACTTGTTAAAGCTATTCACTACCTGTTGCGGGTCGGAAATTATAGAATTATTTAATTTTAGTTTTATATTATTTTTAAGCTTTTTTATGTTTTTATTTGTGCGATCTTTTACAATTTTCCACATTGCCTTTGTTTTGTTCCCGGATTTTTTTATTTCTCGTATATATTCATTTTTTTTTCGATTTATTTACAGTCTTTTTTAATAATTTCACATAATATGTTTTATAGTAGTTTCGTTATGTTGGATGCTTACTATATGTTACAAGGGGTTTAAATAGCCGTTTGTTTTTACATGATGTCTTTATTCCTCGTGTTAGCCAATTATATTTTTTGTAATTTTTTCGTCTTATAAGTTTTTTGGTATACATTTATTTAAAATTTCAGATAGGTTTTTATGAAATAATTCGTAAGTTTGATTTATTGTGTATTTTTTATTTTTATTTATGCTCAGAAGATCAGTCCAGTTAATATTACCTAGTTCATTTTTAAATTTGTCAATATTTTGTTTGTTAAAAAGCCTTTTTGTTTCTTGTTCATGGAAAGAGGTATTTTTATTTGTATTTTAGTACCAAAATGATCAGAAAATCCCAAATTTTCGACTGAAAAAGTCATTTTATTCTTATGACAGTTTGAAAAACGAGGTCCAAACAGGTTGCTGTACTGTTTGTGATGCGGGTAGGTTTTTTTATATATTGGTAAAAATTGTATTCTCGTGTGAGGTTTAGTAGTGGGGTTGATTTCGCATTTTTATTCATTATATCGGTATTAAAATCTCCGCCAATTATTATGTCCATTGAGTAGTATTTTTTTTGTAGTTGCTCTAATAGTTTCAAAAATTGATTATAGAATAAATCGCTCCGTTTGTCATTTCAGTATATTATTATTAATAAGATATTAATTTTATGAATAATTATGGCACAGATTTTCAGGGTCCCTCCACCTTTGCGATATTGCCTACAGAACGCGGCTGCAGTGTTTTAGCCTGTCAAGTCAATCAGTTGTAGCTTGGCTTTGGATAACCATGTTTCAGTTGCACAGAAAGCATGCGTCATTAAATACGTGTCCTGTAGAAATGCTCGTAATATGTCTCGCTTTCCGAAGATACTTTGCATATTTTGAATTAGAATATTGAAGGTGTTGTCGTTGTTGTTAGTGACGAAAGTTATGGTTCCCGGGCATATTTTGTGAGCGCAAGTGTGTGCTGTTTGACAAGAATGCAGGATCACTGTATCTAGCGTCACTGTCTTTAATAACTACAATTTCTTGAAATTCACTTTTGAATGCGGGAACTATCAAATTATTATAATGCGATGCGTGCAAAGGTGCAACTGGACGCTTGAATATGCCCGTTGCAGTACGCACTAACGCGACACGAGTTATTCCGTCTTTACCAGGATATGTTTGTTCAATTATACCAGTAGGCCACCTGAGTGGCGGCGTATCATCTTGATGAATGAGAACAAGTGTACCTGGTTGAATGGGAACATCAGGAGTATTCCATTTCTGTCTCAATTGAAGTGTGTGTAAGTAATCTACGTGCCACCTTTTCCAATAGCTCTGGACTAAACTGTCCAAAAGCTTCTTTCTATTGTAAAGACTGACTGATTTATCAACTTCATATGCAGGTAACGATTGTAAAGGTGTTGTATTTAAGAAATGCGCGGGTGTTAAAATTGTGTGTGGCTCATCGGACAGCAAACACAATGGACGCGAATTTAACAGACATTCAATTTGGACTAAAACTGTTAAAAGTTCTTCATAGCACAATAATTGTTTGCCAATACAGCGGAATAGGTGAGATTTGACAGACTTAATGTTAGCTTCCCAAATACCTCCCCAGTGGGGTGCTCTAGGTGGTATCGTGACCCAACGGATCCTGCGATTGCTTAATTCAGCTTGGAATGCGGTGGAAGTGTCTTTAGAAGACAAGAAAGTGTATAGCTCATCCAATTGTCGTTTAGCACCAATAAAATTGGTTCCATTATCGGAATATATGCACGATACTGGTCCTCGTCTAGACAGAAAACGTTTAAGGGCATCTAAAAACGTTTCTGTACTGAGATCTGATGCAATTTCTAGGTGTAAGGCTTTCGTACTTAGGCAAATAAAAAGGCAAATATAAGCCTTTTGGCTTTTAACACCACGTTTGCGCGCGAGAGTAATATGTATTGGACCACCAAAATCAATACCAGTATTAGTAAAAGCTTTAGCTTCTTGCAGGCGTGCAACTTGCAACCTTGAAGCAAAAATTGCACTGGCGTATTCGTTGGCGAATAATGTTACGAGCGGAGATGATCCAGTAACGTTGTCTTAATAAAGACATGAGCAGATGTGATCCAGTATGACAATTGGAGCGGTGACAATCGTCAATTATGAGATCAACTATATGATGGCGGCGGGGAAGCAGAATTGGATGGCGGTTTTCATAAGGTATATTAGCATTAGTCAACCGGCCACCAATGCGGATCAGTCCATGGCTATTATCTACAAATGGATTAAGTTTTCTTAAAGCAGGCGAAGGTAAGTTGCCCCGTTTTATATTTTTGATTTCATCAGCAAAGTATTTACTTTGTAAATAGTGAAGAATTACCATTTCTGCGGCCTGAATGTCAGATACTTCAATTGAAGGTGAGCGAGGCAGTTTACCTGCAAAGCGGAGAACGTAAACCGTAATGCGTAACAATTTTTTCCAGGAAGCTACCCGGAGAGCAAGCTCTAGAAGCGGTGAGTTATCCACATTGGATATAGCGGTAAGAGTAACAGTGTTTTTTATTTCAGGTATAGAACCTTCAGAGCGAGAAGTATCAAATGGCACGATAGGCCATTCAGCGGTTGGAAGACGAGTCCATGATGGACCATGCCACCAAAGCGGGTGGTCATTCAATTGCGAGGGTAGTAAACCTCGTGATATGACATCACTAGGGTTATTTGTTCCTTCTATGTAGAAAAAGCGATCAGGAGGTAGAAGCTCCTGTATTTTACTAACGCGGTTGGCAACAAATGTCATCGATGCGGAGATGACTGAATCCAAGTCAGAGCAATCGTGGAGTCAGAAAATGCAAAAATATAATTTATGGGATAGCGATCATTTAATGCGATATGTACTTGTTTAACAAGTTTAGCGAGAAGTAGCGCAGCACATAATTCGAGCCTTGCCAGCGTAACTGTCTTGAGTGGAGCCACTTTCGACTTGGAGCATATCAAATGGACTGATATGTCGCGGTTTGGGTGTGTCACATGTAAATAGAGCACGCATCCGAGGGCTTTAAGACTTGCGTCTCCAAATGCCACAATGTTAATGACACAACCATCTGAAATACCTAAATGACGAGGTATTTGCAGGTTCGACAGTAGTGGTAATTCATTTTTAAATTGAATGAAACGTTGTACAATACTTTCAGGTGGTTCCTGATCCCAGTCTACCTTTGCGAGCCAAAGCTCTTGCAATAAAAGTTTGGCATAAAGTATGACAGGCGCAGCGAATCCGAGCACGTCAAATAAACGAGCGATAGTCGACAGTATTGCACGTTTCGTGTTACCTACTGAAGCGTTGGCTGTAGTAAACGAAAACGTATCACTAGTAGGTGTCCATTTTAGGCCTAAAACCTTCAATGTATCACTGTCGTCAGTGAACTCAATAGACGCGCGATGTGATTCGGGTAGATGAGCTAGAAGTTCAGGCGAGTTGCTAGCCCATTTAGTAAGATTAAATCCACCGGCTTTGAATAAAGCGACTAACTCGTCTGCTAAGCGAATGCCGTCATCAACAGATTGTACCGATGTTGTCAAATCATCCATGTACAGTTCTTGAGTGGCGACTTCTGCAGCAAGAGGAAAGCGTTCGCGTTCTTTTTTTTTTTTTTTTTACATTAGATGGGTTTGCGTTTGACTCCATCTCACCTGATGGTAAGCGACGATGAAGTCGAAGATGAATCACGCTTGCCCAGAAGAAACCTATTTACTCTTTTTTTGAAAACACCAGGATTATACGCACCTGGAAAGACTGACGATGGGAGAGAGTTCCACTGCTTCGCTGTTCGCATGATAAAAGAGCTCTGAAATCGCTTTGAACGAACATGCGGCAAATTGACAGTGAAGGGATGAAAGCTCACTCCGCGTCTGGTAGTCTTATAGTGAAATGGAGAAGATGGTATGAGATCATGTAGCTCTTGAGCACATTCACCGAAGTGAATGCGATAGAAAACCGACAGACAAGCTACTTGGCGTCTATGCGACAGACTTTGAAGTTTTCTCTCAACTAGCTTGCTGTCGCCAATTAGCTTAGTGGCACGCTTTTCTACTGAGTCCAAAGCCGCAAGCTGGTACTTTGCTGAACCATCCCAGAGGTGGCTGCAGTACTCTATGCAAGAGCGCACTTGGGCCTGGTAAAGAGTGAGCAGTTGCGATGGAGTAAAGTAGCGCCTCACTTTGTTCAGTATGCCAAGTTTTTTGGCTGCGGTCTTGGCTTTGGACTCTATAGATTGGCCATAGTTGAGGTTGGGAGATATTTGCATGCCGAGCAACTCAATGCCATTTCCGAACGGTATCGGTTCACCTTGGAAAGACGGCGGAACAACAATACAGTCCCGTTTGGCAGAGAAAAGACACGCTTGCGTCTTTTTGGTGTTAAAAGAAACCAAATTGACTGCACCCCAATCAGACACCGCTTGTAAAGTGGTGTTTGCTCTCTCGATCATGGCAGCTCTTGAGGACTGGATCTCAGATTTCTTGGCTCTAGGATTAGGAATGTATCTCTCCACTACTGTACTATCATCTGCATACCCAACAATACCCGGTGTAAGGAGGTCGTTTATATGCAGAAGAAATAAAGTAGCAGAGAGAACAGATCCCTGGGGTACTCCGGCATTAATACTCATCTTTTCTGATGAGCAGCCATCTAGGACCACACGAATAAATCTGTCGCTCAAGAAATCGGCGATCCAGTTACAAAAATCTGGTGGGAGGCCATATCTGGGAAGCTTGCTTAATAGGCTGGCGTGCCAAACTCTATCAAATGCTTTTGATATATCAAGAGACACTGCCAGAGCCTCACCTTGCCGCTCGATAGCCTCTCCCCAGTAATGAGTGACGTACACCAGAAGGTCGCCAGCAGACCGGTCTCGGCGAAAGCCGTATTGGCGGTCACTGAGCAAGTCGTTTGCTTCTAGGTAGTCAAGTAACCTGGTGTTTAGTACGCGTTCCATAACTTTGCAGAAAATGGAAGTGATCGCTATCGGTCTGTAATTACTGGGATCTGTTCGAGAGCCTTTCTTGGGTACAGGCTGCACATTAGCAAGCTTCCATCCTTTTGGCACCGTGCCGGTCCTTAAAGAGAGGCGATACAAGCGCGTCAACACGGGAGCCAGCTCAGGCGCACACACTTTTAAATCTATAGCGGGAATACCATCCGGTCCAGAAGCTTTGTTGACGTCCAGACTCCGCAGCACTTTGAGCACTTCTCTCAGGTGGATTGAGATTTTGCTCATTTCGTGTTCGCATGGAGGATCGAGAGTAGGAGTGCTTTTACCGGAGTCCATCCGTGAGTTTTCTGCAAAAAGGTTAGCAAAGAGATTTGCCTTATCCATTGCAGTGTGAGCTAATGACCCATCTGGTTTCAAGAGCGGAGGGAGAGAGCTGTGACAAAAATTAGCTTCGATCGATTTAGCCAAACTCCAAAAAGCTCTGCTTCCAGAGGGGTGGGATGCTAATTTGGCTCCAATGCGGCTAACTCGATCAAAACTAGCCTGGCGCAATGCTTTCTTATACAGCTTGGTTGCAGCGTTGTAGTCCCGTTTTTTGTCACTGAGGGTTGCTGATTTGGAGACACGCGCTTCAGCCCACGCCTTGTACTTTTCGTGCTTAAGCCTTTCGGCTTTAGCACAGTCAGAGTTGTACCAAGGACGCGCCGCGGAATTGGGTACCTGGTCACGAAACGGGATAAAATATTCCATTCCTTGGTTTATAACATCGCAAATGGCATCAGCGCAAATGGATGGGTCCTCAGAAGGAAAACAGACCTGCTTCCAAGGGTAAGCTGCATAAAAGTGTCGCATCTCATCCCAGTCCGCTGAAGTAAAGCGCCACAGCCGTCTGCATTTTCTAGAACTATAATCTGGGGGAGAAAATGTGGCCACAGCATTAATTAGACAGTGATCAGAATTTCCTATGGGAGCAGATACAGAGACTGAGTATCTATCCGGATCATTGGTTAAGATTAAGTCTAAGCAGTTAGCTGTGTGGCCTTCCACATCGGGTATTCTTGTGGACTGGTTAACAAGTTGAGTAAGGTCGTGTGATAGTGCAAAATTAAGCGTTTCACGGCCAGCATGGTCAGTTTTCTGAAAGGGAAACAACCATTCTTGATGGTGAGCGTTAAAGTCCCCTAGGATCATGACTTTGGCTTGAGGATATCTCTGCTGCACAGTGTCGACCGAGTCGCTCAGGTATTCAAGAAGTCGCGAAGTTTCCAGATCGCCGCTGTGTGATCTGTAAATGCAGGCGTACACGATTTGTTCTTGACCTGTATCCACCAAAGTCCACAGGACGGAAAAATCTGGTGTGTCCAAATTACGGAGACGTTTGCTACAGATATCATCACGAACGTAGGAGCACACGCCAGCGCGAGGCTTAAAATTGGTCTCCAGGGTATAACCTGGGTAGTGGAGGTATGTCGTGTCAGCTGGATTTTTTATCTGAGTCTCCGTTAAAAAGAGCAGGTGGGGTTTGTTAGTCTCGAGATGATGAAAGACAGAATCGAGATTTGAGTGGAGTCCTCGTATGTTTGAGAGCTGCACTTTTAGTGTGAGGACGTGCATCTGCTAATTGGCGAACAGTTCGCATTGCCAAAAACGGACTAGATCGAAGACCGAAAGCGACTGAATTGAATTGTAGAATGCGTAAAGGTTCAGTCTCATTAAAGCGGTACAATATTTTCTGATATTTGCGGTCATTTTCTTTTAAATATATTCTCAAATACATTTGTTGCACATCAGCAGTTATGGCAACTTTGAAACAGCGAAATTTTAATAGTAGTGCAAATAAGTCAGCCTGTAGATTCTGACCTACGTGTAACAAATCGTTAAGCGATATGCCAGTGTTGGTTTTAGCACTAGCGTCTAAAACGATGCGCGTTTTTGTTGTTGCCTTGTCAGGACGAACAACGGCATGATGCGGTATAAAATAGCCTTCAGCTATAGCAGCTGAAGAATAGGGTATTTCCGTCAAATAACCCCTCTGTATGTAGTCAGAGATGACGTCATTGTATGCTTGACGAAGTGCGGGAAGCGCATTAAATTTACGTTCTAAAGCAGTGAATCGTCGTTGCGCGTGCGTGAAAGAATCACCCAAAGACATAGGGTCACCTTTAAAAGGGAGCGAAACAATATAACGCCCACAAGAACTTCTTGACTTTGTTAAGTTATAAATTTGCTCACAATCATGATTTTCCGGACTTATGGACTTAACGGAAGGCACCTCTTCGAGCTCCCAGAATTTCACGATGTTATTATTTAGTTCATTCACCAAAGGACCGAAGGACCAGACTATATTATCAGAGTTGATAGCAGGTATCTCTCCCATGACAATATAGCCAAGCGTTGTTTCAAGAGCATAAGGTACACAGCGAGCGGTATCCGAAGAATCAGCTGATCGAGTAAGCGAGGGTGGTATAATTTTACCGCCTAATAAAATAAATGCAAACATCTGAGCACCGAGAATAACATCTATATCCCCGGGCGAGTTCCAACATTCATCAGCAAGTGGTAAGTCCTTAAAATAATCCACCATGGAAGCGTGGACCACGCGCGTAGGTAGTTGATCAGTAATCTGATCAACGACTAGCAGCGTCAAATTATATTGAGAGTCAGAAACGCGCGATTGAATAGTGAGTGATACGTAACCTTTAATTGGTGCCGCTATCGACCCAACGGTTTTTAAAGAGGTATTTACAAGCGGATGAATATCTAAATTTAATTTATGGCAACATGCGAGCGTAATAATATTATTTTCAGATGCACTATCTGTCAAACATCGTATAACAATTCGTCTTCCATTAATAGGCACAAATACTTGCGCTGTAGGTAAAACAAATGTTTTATCTAGGATTTGTTTATTAGGAATATTATTATTGCATGAATGCAAGGTAAGTGTGTCCGAGCGTTTATTATACGCAGCGTCAGAAACGCGTGGAGCGCTCGTATCTGGAATGTTAGTGTGCGCCGGTGGCATAGTGGCTGGCTGCGCGCACGAAGATAGCTTGCGACCCGTACCGGAGCCGCGAGCCATTGCGTTTGCGACCGTCGCCGGCGATCCATTCTGAACCCCGTCACTACGGTACGATGTTAGCTGATTATCAAAATGCAATAATGAGTGATGTTTTTTATGACACTGTTTGCAAGTGTTATGCGAACCACAATTAATTGTTGTATGCTTTGTACTGAAACAATTAATACACAGTTTGTTGTTTTTAATGTAATTAAAACGTTCTTTTACGGGTAATTTGTGAAATGCTGTGCATTGATATAAATGAATATGATGCGAAGTGTTACAAAACATGCAAGCGGGTTTGTCTTTGTTATTTTCCGTAATAGCAAAAGTATGCGTAAATTTTGATGATGACGTTGGTTGACGTGAGCGAGTTGCAGAATTCCCCTGCGGCTGGGATACATTCTGCCGTACAGCAGTCGTGCGTTCCAACACCTTTATATGATGACGAATAAAACTCACTAAATCACTACTTGTCGGTATATCTTTGTCGCGGACGGATAGCTCAAAACTTTGAACTAATTGAGTGTCTATCTTTTTAAGTGCGAGATGCGTAAGAATGAAATCAGTTAAATCAATAATTTCTAATTGTTTTAAAGCGGACATAGAAGAATTAACTCGTTCAATAAAGTTATTTAATTGCGTAGGTGAACTAGTAGTAGGTTTAATATCAAGTATGTTATTAAGGTACATTGATCCTAGTAACCTCTTATCTTGATATTTATCGACTAAAGAATTCCATATCGTGGTATAATTAGATTCATTAGGTATAATTCCTGCGAACACATTGAGGGCGTTCCCACTTAACTTTCCCACTAAATATTGTACTCTTTGTGCGTCAGTTAATGAAGCGTTATCATGAACATTGGTCTTAAAACTATGATAGAATAGCGGCCAAGATTCAGGATTACCAGAAAAATCTACCAAATCCAATGGCGCCAAACGACAGTTGTTCGAGGTAGGCTTATCAGTTGCGGAGATAGCACGACGAGTTTCTATTAAACCCGAGCGAGTATGTTGGATGAATGAAAATAATGTTTCAAATGCATTCCAATTACTAAAGTTAAGTTCATGTTTAGGGTTCACTTCTAATAACAATGTATTGTGTTGATCACATAAATCATTGAAATTGCTATATAATTTGTCTATATTCGACGAAGCGGCTAAAAAGTCCTGCTTACATCTAGTGTCAACATCAGCTGATGGCACTATTTTCTTAGCGGAATTATATAAAGTATTAATATGCGCGAATATTGCTTCTTTTTTAGCATGTACAATTTTTATTTTTGCCTCCGAAGACATTTCAAAAAGTTTTTAAATATAGTTGTATCACATGAATAGATAATGGTATGATTTCGACACGAACTTGGAATGTGGGTAGAATCGGCTTCGATATACGACGATTTATTTAATGAAAGCGTAATTTTATGTAATGTAATGTTTTAGGTGTAATTAATTAAACAAACATAAGCGTTAAAGACGTATAATTTATGGAACTTTTATACAACTAATAGATATAATGCGAAAAATAAGCGATATGCGTACCGTAATTTTTGCGTACTGCGAAGTTACGGTATTACTAAAAGGTACAGTAACGTGCTAATTAATATTCTAAAGGAATTTATACGAAATTGTAGCTTCTGTTATAATTTATATGGGTATATATGTGTATGATACTTATTGAAAGTTATGTTCCAACGATAGTAAGTGAGCGTTAGCTGGTTATATCCGGTTCGTAACGGGCCAAGAAACTATGTGTATGCGGATGCGGGTGACTTATAAGTTTTATGTAAAATGCAATAACGGAGACAGAAACCTAGGGGATGAGCTAGTCCACATCAAATAAAAGAATGAAAAGCCAGGGGTAAATGCACTCACCGAAAGCCGGCAAAGATCCAATCCTGCTAGTCGTTCCTCCAGGTGCCCACGCGTGGGCTAACTTTCTCCAGCACTGTCTTTAATAACTACAATTTCTTGAAATTCACTTTTGAATGCGGGAACTATCAAATTATTATAATGCGATGCGTGCAAAGGTGCAACAAGAGAAGAATGACGCGGTGATAATGAATGTCTTTCCTTCGTGGATGTTCGGCCAACTTCGGTGTTCCGGGCAGTTGTCATTGCAAGCCACCTTGCCGACGTAGCGTGCGATGTTCCGGATGATCATTGCACATACTTGCGTAGTTCATGCAATTCACCCTAGATGGCTAAGTCATACTAATATTTGATGTGAACAAAACGGCACAAACAAATATCTTTTGTTCATAATGTCAATTCCATTAAAGAAAATTATAAATTTAAATGTCAAAATTAAATTATTTTATAAATTTTGTTATTTAGTAAATAAATTCATAAATTCTTTCGTTATTAATTTTATGTGACATAAATTTCTTTAAGATATAAAAACAATTTTCGAGTAACCACAATGTTAGTATCCTTTGTTCAGCAGTGGACAATCCGACTGTACAGTAAAGTACACAATCAGCAAATCGAATACGAGCTCCCACTTGAGTTTATCTAATTTAATTTAACTTTATTAATTAAGACGATGTATTTACTTGTGAATGTAAATAAATTGTCGGCAAGTTTACAGATTAATTTATGCTCTCCGTATGTAAATAGGTTTAGTTTGGTTAAGGGACGCTGATATTATGTTATAAATG
Organism: Plagodis pulveraria; assembly: GCA_963890685.1. Classification (NCBI taxonomy): domain Eukaryota; kingdom Metazoa; phylum Arthropoda; class Insecta; order Lepidoptera; family Geometridae; genus Plagodis; species Plagodis pulveraria. The sequence goes on along the minus strand of OY982956.1, from coordinate 19,781,467 downwards.
GTTTAACGTTTAATTGAGAACACAGACCTGACAAATTTTCATGAATTGAATAGATTCTATTTCCTTCGCAACATTTATTTCCAATTTGTAGGAGTCTTTGATAACCATCTCGCCTTTTAGTAAGTGATGATGTGGTTGCAGATGATTATTTAATTTATTTGCTGAACGCGGCAGTACAATGTAGAATGTTTCAATACTAAAATTTGTAATTGACCTTCATAAGAGCGTCGTAGATGCCTTAATTGAATAAATTATTTTGACTTTGACTTTGAAGAATGGAGATTTGCTCTCAAAGAAAATTGTGTGAATACACCGTTGTTTGGTGATTGGCGAATGATACTTTACTTGAGGGTGGTAGCTGTTAGCATTCTAAAAATGCCCTATATATTTTTTATGGAAGATAGGTTAGCCTTTGACCACTATCTCTACCTGCTTGTAAGTGATGTTGTTCGAAGTTGTTGGTCGGTGGTGTTGTTGGTCGAAGATGTTGTTCAGGCTAAACTAGAATTACTGGCTCTCAAGGACAGCTGCCGGAACACACCGTTGCTTGGCGAAAGATTTTCTACGTGAAGGTGGTTAGCAGCCATTCGCAAAATGCCCTACCACCATGCAAAATTATATTTTCTATATATTCTGGTAAGCTCAAGCCTTAAAGTGGGATTTACACCATGAAACCCCTCCGTGGCCCCTGAACGGCAATTCCTACTCCATAGGCATTACCACTGATACCATACTATCATTGATTATTTCTAAGAACACTTCATAATGTAGGTAGAAATTTTCATCTAATTCACTCAGCGAATAATAATCCTATAAATAATTAGGGGTCAGAGCGTGGGATGGCGCTCGTGCACAGAAGAAAGAGGATAGGCGATAGTACGGAGCCCCGAGGAAAGTGAGGAATATAATATATAGATAAAATCTTTCACTTCCCAGTTGTTGGTATTAAATAAATACGTTGCTTTACCTGGAATTCCAGTTAGAGAGCGTCGTTTGTATAGGTCGCGTTTGTTACTGAATTCTCTGCATTAAATAACACGATACTGCTTGGATGCGCATATTTGAGCTTGTAGTCATGCTTAATTGGTGAACAACGTTCTCTGCGGTAACGATTTGGAATTTACAACTGAACTTTTCCGTGCTTCGGATGGTACACGATTTTTAGAATTAGTTTATTTATTATTTTCTTATATTTTACGTGGTGATATATAAACCATTTAACCACCGGCCACTGGTGACTTTTTTAATTTGTGTTTATCACTGGTGGTGGATTTTAATGTAAATCATCTCACATTACCATTGGCAGTAAATAAGGGTAGATACTATGTGAGTTCAATTGATCACTAGTGCGGTGAATTTTGACGTGTTTTGTTTCATTTGACCACTGGTGGCAAAATTTTACGGTTGAATTCTTTTTTTTTTTTTTTATTCCATACTGGGTTGCACTTGACCACTATCTCACCTGATGTTTTACCCCATATTGTACTTAACCGGAAACACAGACCCAGGCAGGGTGTTCCATTCCCTAGCGGTTCGTATGATGAACGAAGAAGCGAAGCGCTTCGTTCGGGTAAATGGAACATCCACCATATAACGGTGGCGCTTCTGAGTATCCCTGCATGTCCGGTAATAGAATGGGGATGGTGGAATCAAATCATGCAGTTCCGTGGCACAATCCCCGAAATGTATCCGATAAAATACCGATAAACATGCGACTTTGCGGCGATGCTCAAGACTCTGGAGTCTCTTGCGTACAAGAAGGTCGTCGTTAATGAGTCGCTTGGCTCTCCTCTCAATAGCTTCCAGTGTCTCCAGCTGGTATTTGGCAGAACCATCCCAAAGGTGAGAACAGTACTCCAAATACGTCCGGACTTGCGCTTGATAGAGATTAAGCATCTGTCCCGGTGTGAAGTACTGTCTCACTTTAGCCAAAACACCAAGCTTTTTTTAGGCTAGCTGGGCTTTAGACTCTATATAGGAGCCAAAATTGAGAGTCGGTGATAAAGAGATGCCAAGAAGGTCTAGATGGTTACTTATCGGCACGGATACATCCCTGAAAGTAGGAGCCAGCTGAAAAGGGCTCCGTTTGGCGGAGAAAAGACACGCCTGGGTTTTGGCAGCATTAAACTTGACCAGATTGGCATCGCCCCAGTCGGAGACTGCCTTCAAAGAAAAGTTCAAGCCCTGTACCATCGCTTCCCTATGAGACTGGATTTGTAATGCACTGGTTCGTGCGTTAGATGTATAACTCTCCACAACAGTGCTGTCGTCTGCGTACCCAAAAATACCGCGTTTAAGCAGGTCGTTAATATGTAGCAGAAAAAAGCGTTGCAGAGAGTACTGATCCTTGGGGGACTCCGGCATTTATAGCCAATTGGTCGGAAGAGCAGCCAACGATGACCACTCGAATCGACCGTTTCCTCAAGAAATCAGAAATCCAAACACACAAACCAGTGGGAAGGCCGTATGAAGGGAGCTTGCTAATAAGGCTATCGTGCCAGACCCGGTCGAAAGCCTTCGAGATGTCGAGAGAGACAGCAAGCGCCTCTCCGTGGTTCTCGATGGCCTCGCTCCAGATGTGAGTGGCATACGCTAAGAGATCCCCAGTGGACCGGTTTCGACGAAATCCGTATTGTCGGTCACTAAGGAGATCGTTCACTTCTAGGTATGCCAGGAGTCTGTGGTTCAGTACACGTTCCAACGTCTTACATAGGATGGAAGTGACTGAAATAGGTCTGTAATTGGCAGGGTCTGCGCGACTACCTTTTTTGGGCACGGGCTGCACGTTTGCAAGCTTCCAGGACTTCGGCACTTGAGCAGTCGTCATAGACAAGCGAAATAGGCGAGTCAATACAGGAGTCAACTCTGGCGCACACATCCTCAAGACTACAGCTGGTATACCGTCTGGACCACTAGCTTTGTTCACGTCTAGATTGCGCAACGCTTTGCGTACTTCAGACTGTCGAATGCGGATTTCTGACATTAACGTCCCGCAATGTGGCAGACTAGAAGGTACACACAAGCATTACCAGCATCTAGACGTGAAGACTCTGCAAACAGAGTGGCAAATAAATTTGCTTTCTCTTCAGCAGTATGCACCAGTGAGCCGTCGGGTTTCAGCAGTGGAGGCAGTGAGGGACGGCAGAAGTTCTCTTCGATCGATTTCGCCAGGGACCAGAACGCTTTGCTCCCCGAGGGGTAAGAAGCAAGTTTGTTCCCTGTTCGGCGTATGTGGTCGAAACGAGCCTTCTTGAAAGCCTTTTTGCAAGACTTGGCGGCTAGGTTAAATGCTTTCTTCTTTTCGCGTACATCTCTAGATTTGCGGGTTCGAGCGTCGGCCCAGGCTAAGTAGGCCTCATGTTTTGACGCTTCTGCATTTCCACATTTAGCATTAAACCATGGTCGAGCTTTGCATGTCAGCGGGACGTCAGAAAATGGTATGAAGTATTCCATACCCAGACGTAACACTTCTGTCACAGCATCCGCGCAAGCTGAGGGATCGCTCGAAGAAAAACACGAGAGGTCCATCGGGACCTCTCGTCTGGTCGCGAACCAGCACGATGGCGCACCTCCGGGATTTTTCGCGAGATGGCGGGGCAGCCTTTCATGAGGGGCTGGCTCACTACTTGGGCCCCCAACTATCTGCGGTCGGCCAGCGGAGAACCGTGCCTCGGATCCCGCTACTCTCCAAGATTGGCTGCCAGGTAAATTGAGCTCAGATGTATCACGACTGGCTATAGTAATACGCGCAACTGTTTCCGACCCGTTCCCCATAATGGCTTCACCGGACATCATGCCGTAACGCGACCGCTTGGCGGCATGGCTTTGTCTGGTGGGTGGTAACACGCCGCGGCCTAAGCCTACCACCTGAAAAAAGTACTACTCTTTTGGCGCCACCCAGGGGACACGTGTAGGACATCGAGGGCTAAATCCTAAGGACGCGAGCAGTATTAGTCCCCCAAAATCCTATAAGCGATTGAGCATGGCAGAATATTTTATGTTATAGAGGCTACCCTTCTCAAGTAAACAAACCGTTGCCAAGCACGATCAAGCAACCTTATATTGTGTTGCTGGCTTAAATTTTTTTACCTCAAAATAGAACCGACGTCAACACTCAAAAGTGTGAAATAACTTGTTGAAGTCGGTACCATGTAGTTCAAAAGAACCTATTGTCACAATATTGTGCACATTGTACCGACTTCGACAAGTTATTTCACACTGTTAAGTGTTGAAGTCGGTTCCATTTTGAGGTAACTAACTTTTTTCAACCGTTTTAGTGACCCTTGCTACTCGTATTTACGGGATCGATTGTCATTCACTGTCTATGATTATATCAAGATAGCAAAACACTTTTCAGTTATGTGATTGTTACTTAAAAACGGCTCGACTGATTTTGATGAATTTTAAATGGGACTATAGGGAAAGCACCAGCTTTCAAATGTAAAAAAATCATCAAAATTGGTTCATCCAGTCGAAAGTTCTGAGATAACAAACATAAAAAAGAAAGTTCTGAGATAACCAGCATTATGCTGAGTTGGGGTCGGTTTGTGGCAAAAAAACTATGATGTAGGTATTGTATCAACTAAATATGTTTTAATTTTTATTTTGTCTGTTTTTTTGTCACAAATAAAGCTATGTCTATGGCTATGTCTATGTCTATGTCTAAAAAAATACAGTCGGATTGAGAACCTCCTCCTTTCTTGAAGTCAGATAAAAATAAGGTACCAACGCTACCCATATCCAGGGCCAACCATAATGGTGATTCACGACCTATACATCTTTCTTACAACATTTTCTAACACGTGGTGTACTAGTCGACGTGAACGAGAAGGTAGCACTCAATAAATATTCAAATACATTTACTGTCAGCTTTTTCCATCGCCAGGCAGATTTATGATAATAATCTTGCAGCAAGAAGCCGCTTGCAAAATTCATGTCTCGTAAAAGGATTTATTTATTTTCAGATATAGAGATTTGCCCAAGGCTTTGATCGTGTTGTATAAATGCATACAACATACATAATTATAGCGTATTGTGTAAAGTTTTGTCTATAATCAATTGTTAGATAAAAGACAAAAACCTTTAAAATAGAGTTGGTCAAATTGGAATAAAAAATACCATACTAATAAATAAATACATTAACTAATAAATACATTACATCCCGATACTACAATGGAGACATAATAAATTCAAATCCAGGTAGATTAAAATGCTAATCGCCGCTTTTACAGATAATAACATGCCTTCAGTCGTGATCACGATCAATGCAACTTCATCGAAACTTCGAGGTTAGTCAAATGTCAAAAGTAGAAAAGTGTGTGAGTAGACTCTTTAGTTTTACCTATAATGGAAACATGTCGTAATTGTTAAAATTATGTTAAATGCTTCTAAGTTCCCAGTAAAATCTGCTTCTACGAAACATTTTTGACAGTCTAAGGAACAAGCGTTTAGTATTGTCAAAATAGTTCAAAATTCATGGCACATCCGAACATTTTTAGCTTATAAGGCCTATTCTATAACGCGATGTCAATCTCCTAAAAGCTCTCACCACATCCCATTATTTTTAATAAATGCTCCCCCGCTTACGATAGGATTTACACTGAATTTATGACCAAATATTTCGAGGTTTCTCCTTAGGTCTGATTTTAATTATCAGATAAATATTTGACTGATCAAATTTTAACCGACCAAACTTAAAAAAAATATTTTTTTCTTTTAAACAGCCAACATTGGTCGTTTTGTATCGGTTGTTTATTTGTGGTTTTGTATTTATTCTAATCAATATTAACTATCTCAAGCTAGAAAATCCAGGCCTTAGAGCACCTAATTTTAGAGCACCTATTGCAATTTCCCAATCGTGGTATGCCGGGCTAGAATGTCACCCCCATCGCCTGTCGCGGGTGTCGTATAAGAAGCGACTAACATACCGGAAGGTGGGCAGCACATTCTGAGAAACTGATGCCTTACACTGCGATCCCCAAGCCTAGACTGCCAGGCTTGGGGATTATAGAAAACCCTCGTAAATGGGGGAGAACCCGTTTAGCAATCGACAATCCGGCTGCTGCTGTATTCCACTTTAAGCAATGATTAATGTTTTGGTTAGGTGATCGATCAGTATGGAATCAAAATAAACATAAAATTCATTCCACTTAGAGCAACTCCGAACAAATAGATTTTAGTAAAGAAGTAGCAGTATTAGAATGGTAACAAATAATACATATCAAAGGGGTTGTCAGAGCTACTTCTACTTTAGAACTGCGGTCCCTATTATTAAGCTTCAGCTTATGATGTCTATCTGTCCATACGTCAATTCGTCCTAACTTTATGGTTGTATCTTTGACCTGTAATAGATAGCTGGTTGAAATTTTCATCGATGTATGTAATATTCTGCACTGAGAAAAATCTAAAGTCAAAAGCGCCCTAATGACGGCCAATTTTTATGGAATAAGGCGAAAAACAGACCAAACGTAAATACGTACAAAAACGCCTTCCAACTAGAAGGCGTTAAACGAGGTCAGTGAAGGCGAATGTTTCTTTTCGTCTTCATTTAAGGCGTATTTTGTGGTCTTTCTTAAATATTGACTTTTCGATGAGGCTGATTAAGTCGTACGTTATAGTGATAATCACCGTATATAAACCGCCGTAAAAGTAAGGTATATTTTATGGTCAATACTGCAATTATTATCGTATAACAAGTTCAATTCTAAAAATACTTTACGGAAGGCGTTTTTGACGGTTGTATTTATTATAAAACATGGTACATTTTTATTAATTGGTGAAAATCATCTTAAGAGTTGTGAATTCATTTTACGTATTTACAATTCAACGGTAAAAGGTCAAATTTGATTTAAGCCTTTAAGTCGTTTTTCTCAGTGTGGCGAATATCAATATATTATAATAATTGATATTCGCCCGAATAATTTATTAAATAAAGTTTTAAAAAAATTAAATAATAATGGTTTTTGAGACGTGACTAATATTATAAAGAGGAAAGATTTGATTGTTTGTTTGTTTGTATTGAATAGGCTCCGAAACTACTGAACCGATTTGAAAAATTATTTCACTGTATGGAAGCTATACACTATCCCCAGGCCCAGGTGATATAGGCTATATTATATAAAAAAATAGTGATCCTTACTAAAATTGTGCAAGGTTTTAGATTAGCAAAGACAAATAAAAGGTCCTTCTTAGGTAATTGTGTACAGTTTTATCATATACTTCCCAAACATATTACAACGCTAACAGACGGGTTATTCAAGTTAAAAGTTAGAAAAGTATATTGATTAAGAAATCCTACTACACAGTTTATGATTACTTAAACGACAAAAATGCCTGGACAATTCCGCCTCTGCCAAGCTATCGCCTGTCACCTATATAATTTAAACAAATATTGTAATAACTTTATTATTTAGTAAGTATGTAACACATTGTTAAAAGACGTTTAAAAGAATGGCCCCGAGTTCCTTGCCCGTGGTTCTATACAATTTATTTGCTGAACGTGGTAGTACTATGTAGAATATTTCAATACTAAAATTAGTAATTGACCTTCATAAGAGCGTCGTAGACGCCTAATTTGAATAAATTATTTTGACTTTGACTTTGACTTTACAATAATATAACCCAAGGATAAAAAAAAACCTAAAATATTCTTTTAATCCGTGTGCTGCGAACACTATTGACGCTGTAATATAATAATTAACCACGATTTTGTAGAATCATTGTTTACAAAAAGTGTCGCGACAGCATTTATTTATTTATTACAAATTCATACACACATATTATTACGGGCATGGCCTTATTCAATTTTGTTTGCACAAATTTAATTGAAGTGCTGCCGCTAGAAAAGGCTCTTTATTTGTTTTTGTTTTTTTATTATAAGTATATTTTGAAATAGTTATTAAATACCCATGCGAAGCCTTATATGTCTGATATATATATATATATATATATATATATATATATATATATATATATATATCTGGCTATAGTCTTATATGTCTGATCTTTTAACAAGGTATTATGTTTTTTTCTCTCTAGCGAAACACATACAAACGTCAAACAAGTCGTTAGTGCAAACTTTAATATCTACAAAACCAGAGAAAACCCGTGCTAAGGGCGACTTCACACTATAGATGTGAATTAATTAAATATCGATTTGGCGATTTTTTCGTATTGGAATAAAAAAAATGCATACAACATATATATATATATATATATATTTTTCGGAATATACTATAGTTATTATACTACTAGATTAACGTGGCAAGCAGGTATGACATTAAGTTACTCGTACCGTTGCTCGTGTAAACCTTCAATTGGTCTTGCAAATAACTTTATCACTATAGTAATACACATTTGCTGACCTAAAATTTAATGTAATTACTGAATTTTATTTCACCGTCCCGAATACATTTCCGGAAAATCAAACAGGCGGCTGCGACCCTGCCTTTCTACTATGACCCTGCTACGTGCATATTGCAACAGTAACCTCAACAGGGACAAAGTGGGCGCTTCCACTTTAATCTACGACCAATCAATAAAGTTCATTCACTGACTGCGGTAGGGCATTTTGTGAATGCCCGTCTGGTTAGCTACTGTCGCCAAGCACCTAACGGTGTGTTCCGGCAGCTGTCCTTGAGAGCCAGTAATTCTTGGGTATCCTGAACAACATCTTCGACCACATCATCACATACCATTAGGTGACATAGTGTTCCAAGGCTAACCTATCAAACACAAAAAAAAACATTGTGATTTCTAATATATCGGATACCTATGTAAACTAAATGCAAGTGAAAACTTTTCAAGAAAATTTTCAAAGTCCGCAACACTGCAACACACTACAACTTTTAGAAAGCCCCAACTTTCATTTCCAAACCCCTACATCTCCAATAAAATGTTCAAACTTAAATTCAAAGGAAAACTTGCGCTTAGAGCGTTCCAAACCATCATGGAGTTGAATATCTTTAGAAGTGTAGTGTATTTTACGCATTATTATCATATCATCATCATCATTTCAGCCGCACAAAGTCCAGTGCTGGATATAGCCTCCCCCATAGATTTTCAAATAGATCGGTTGGAAGCTGCCTGCATCCAGCGTCTTCCTGCGACCTTAATAACGTCGTCCGTCCACCTTGTAGGTGGTCTTCCGACGCTGCGCTTGCTTGTTTGTGACCTCCATTCGAGAACCTTTCGGCCCCATCGACCATCAGTTCTGCGTGCTATGTGCCCTGCCCATTCCCACTTCACCTCGCTAATCCGCCGGGCTATGTCGGTAACGTTGGTAAAAAAAAACCTAAAATATTCTTTTAATCCGTGTGCTGCGAACACTATTGACGCTGTAATATAATAATTAACCAAGATTTTGTAGAATCATTGTTTACAAAAAGTGTCGCGACAGCATTTATTTATTTATTACAAATTCATACACACATATTATTACGGGCATGGCCTTATTCAATTTTGTTTGCACAAATTTAATTGAAGTGCTGCCGCTAGAAAAGGCTCTTTATTTGTTTTTGTTTTTTTATTATAAGTATATTTTGAAATAGTTATTAAATACCCATGCGAAGCCTTATATGTCTGATATATATATATATATATATATATATATATATATATATATATATCTGGCTATAGTCTTATATGTCTGATCTTTTAACAAGGTATTATGTTTTTTTCTCTCTAGCGAAACACATACAAACGTCAAACAAGTCGTTAGTGCAAACTTTAATATCTACAAAACCAGAGAAAACCCGTGCTAAGGGCGACTTCACACTATAGATGTGAATTAATTAAATATCGATTTGGCGATTTTTTCGTATTGGAATAAAAAAAATGCATACAACATATATATATATATATATATATTTTTCGGAATATACTATAGTTATTATACTACTAGATTAACGTGGCAAGCAGGTATGACATTAAGTTACTCGTACCGTTGCTCGTGTAAACCTTCAATTGGTCTTGCAAATAACTTTATCACTATAGTAATACACATTTGCTGACCTAAAATTTAATGTAATTACTGAATTTTATTTCACCGTCCCGAATACATTTCCGGAAAATCAAACAGGCGGCTGCGACCCTGCCTTTCTACTATGACCCTGCTACGTGCATATTGCAACAGTAACCTCAACAGGGACAAAGTGGGCGCTTCCACTTTAATCTACGACCAATCAATAAAGTTCATTCACTGACTGCGGTAGGGCATTTTGTGAATGCCCGTCTGGTTAGCTACTGTCGCCAAGCACCTAACGGTGTGTTCCGGCAGCTGTCCTTGAGAGCCAGTAATTCTTGGGTATCCTGAACAACATCTTCGACCACATCATCACATACCATTAGGTGACATAGTGTTCCAAGGCTAACCTATCAAACACAAAAAAAAACATTGTGATTTCTAATATATCGGATACCTATGTAAACTAAATGCAAGTGAAAACTTTTCAAGAAAATTTTCAAAGTCCGCAACACTGCAACACACTACAACTTTTAGAAAGCCCCAACTTTCATTTCCAAACCCCTACATCTCCAATAAAATGTTCAAACTTAAATTCAAAGGAAAACTTGCGCTTAGAGCGTTCCAAACCATCATGGAGTTGAATATCTTTAGAAGTGTAGTGTATTTTACGCATTATTATCATATCATCATCATCATTTCAGCCGCACAAAGTCCAGTGCTGGATATAGCCTCCCCCATAGATTTTCAAATAGATCGGTTGGAAGCTGCCTGCATCCAGCGTCTTCCTGCGACCTTAATAACGTCGTCCGTCCACCTTGTAGGTGGTCTTCCGACGCTGCGCTTGCTTGTTTGTGACCTCCATTCGAGAACCTTTCGGCCCCATCGACCATCAGTTCTGCGTGCTATGTGCCCTGCCCATTCCCACTTCACCTCGCTAATCCGCCGGGCTATGTCGGTAACTTTCGTTCGTCTATGGATCTCCTCATTCCTGATTCGAACTCGTAGAGAAACACCGAACATAGCTTTCTCCATAGCACTTTGAGCTTACTTATAAGGCCCACAGTTAGAGGCCACGTTTCGGTTCCATATGTCATCACTGGTTACACACACTGGTTGAATACTTTCGTCTTTAGGCACCGAGGTATTTTGGACAAAAAGACTCCGTGAAGTTTCTCGAACGCTGCCCAGCTGAGTTTATTACCAAAGACGACCATAATTTGTGAGTCAATCTACACTCAATCTGATAGCATGCAAGAATGAAAATGATGCAAAAATGAAAAAATAGCAAAAAAAAAGACTTCAAACAGAAAATAATCTAAAACAAAAATGCAATAAAATGTAATGAAACTAAACCTTCACATGCAGTTTGTTGATTTTACATCGACAGGTGAAAATGAGAACATTATTAGGAATAACTCAAATACTACTCATCACATGTCACTCAAATATAAATGGGACCATATAAGATACACCAGCCTTCAAATATAAAAAAAACATCAAAATCGGACCCGTAAACAGTTATGAGGTAAGACGCACAAAAAAACCAGCCGAATAGAGAACCTCCTCCTTTTTTGAAGCATGCAAACAATAATGAAACTGTGTCTTACCCTGAATTATAAAACATGAGCTCAGCGTATGTGAATCAAAATCAGTATGGCATCGATTTCAACAATTAATTTTATAACATTTTGTATGCTGTATAATTTACTTGAGACAACACCAAGAAACTCTGAAATTTATCTAATTTGTTTCCAAGCATACGATATTAAATATCGTACTCTTGTGGTAGTAGACAAAGTTGCTCAGTTTAAAGCTAGCCTTACAAAAGTAGGCGGTATTCACACTTCACTGGCCACGACTGTTGATTGCTTTCGAATTGTTTAGCTAGAAACGGCGGCGCTTTTGTTTAACCCAAATTTACCGAATCACCGACTTGTATACGTTCAATTTACCCCAAGTCAGTTCATTCTATGCACGTAAATAAAGGTATGAAGTATTTATGAAAGTCAAACTAGTAAAGTCTGACAGTATTGGGAGAGACGGGTGCTTTAAATTCTGAAGATGTTGTATTTGTGATGTGACCGGAGCGTACAAAAGTTAATCTAGAGATATAAATGCAAGTGACAACTTTTCGCAGGTCAGAAAATAAATATTAAAAAATCTATCTTCTACATGTCAGGTTACCCAACTTATTTCTTAGGACTAGGTTTTGAGACCCCGTATGTTATATTTCGTTTTAATTAATATTATTTTTCCTTAGGGGAAAAGAGAGTACTAGGCTGGGGGTCACTTAGCTTCTTCGCATCCGCGTGGACGATATTGTCCATTCATGAATGAAATTCGATTGTTCTCATTATCTATGACGCGCATGGATTAAGCAAGAAAAAACTTCATTCAGCAAGCGTAACTGTAAAATCTGTTTTAATTACTATGATTAATCGTCTATTTACTTATTGAATAATAATTTAGTTATAATTTATTTGTATAAAAAAAAAACATTTTGAATAATAATATCCAATAATGCGAGTAATAGTGGTCAACATCGACATCGCATATGCTAGAATTAAATTCAGCATCAGGTAATAAAAAAATGGGTAAAGAACAAAAATAATAATGACTTTATTTATATTTATTTCTATATAATATTCCCTAAGAACGAATATTAATTATTAAGTCTACCTTATATTAATAAAATTTTACATACACTAGTGGCTCTCAGAGCTGTAGACCTCGCGAGTCTGCCTGCATAGCTTACAATTTAGTAAAGGTTCAATGCGCATGCTAATGGGAGAATGGGTCAAGAAATGTAATGTAAATAATAAACAATTGACTTATGTCCAAGAAAATCAACGACTCGCGGGCCTCAGCGAAAGCTAGTTGTATCGGTTTTTTTTTTTTTTTTTTTTTTTTTAATCATGATAGGTTAGCCTTTGACCACTATCTCACCTGATGTTAAGTGATGATGTGGTCGAAGATGTTGTTCAGGCTAACCTAGAAGTACTGGCTCTCAAGGACAGCTGCCGGAACACACCGTTAGGTGCTTGGCGACAGTTTTTCTACTTGAGGGTGGTAGCTAGCCAGGCGGGCATTCGCAAAATGCCCTACCACCATGCTATAACGACTGCCATCCTAAGACAACAACCGGGACCGACGGCTTAACGTGCCCTCCGAAGCACGGAAACGCTCAGTAGTAATGTCACTAGCGGTCACCCATCCAACTCCTGACCGCGCGCGACGTTGCTTAACTTTGCTGATCGGTTGAGAACAGCTAAGTAAACTTCGCTACGAGCGCTTCAAAATATGTAAGTAAGTAGTATATATAAAATAATTTTACATACTTGGTAATGTATTTATCTCGAATTAATATACTGGCTACAAAAACATGGAAAATAAATAATTGATTATACGAGAGAGAGAGACAGATAAAGCATATCTCGTTTTGACAACTGACGTGCGTATCAGAACATTGCCATTAAATTAAACGCAGGCGTCCATACTTTCCACACATTATAATGTATATCTCCGTCATTTTGAAAAAAATCCACCAATTTAATCGACGAAAAATTTTAATCAACTTAGTAAACCTGCTTCCAAAATTTCGTGATAATCGGTTGAGAAATGCTATAGAGGAGAACAAGCAGACATACGAAAGCATTTTTGTCTAAGTTGAAGCAGATACGTTTCGCTCGAACCAAGTTCTCGCTCGGTCAATTAATTAACTCTATAATATACTACCTATAATTAATTCTATTGTAATGGACCACATACATTTTATACTTATTATTTATCTAAAAAGTAAGACAATGCGAATCTTAACTCTTATTATGCCAAAATATGTATAAAAAAAATGCACAAACTATTTGCTAAGCAAATCACTGAAAATATATCACAATACGATTTTAGGCAAAATAAATATGTTGTCCTCAAAAACTTTCTACGTAATATATGTTCATGTTACGTCTATACTCTGGTTTTTAATTCGAGATCAAAAATGTAAACAAAGGGGTTAACCGTACAAAAATATTACAAGTATTTAGTAATTTTACTAATTTTGGAAACGGATGAAGGATTTAATATAAAATAAATATGTTAAGCTATAATTGGTTACCTTAGTGTTAACTAATAAAATACTTTTTTATGCGCTTTTTTATTTACGCATATATTCAAGCCTGAAAAAAATAGTGTAAGATTTTTGTGGTTTTAATTGCCACACTGGTGGGATCGTCGACATTTTCCAGCTGACCCCATTTTTGCATATTTGTAATTCATATATATTTTTTTAGATTTGTATTGTTTCTTTCCAATTGTTTTTCTTGTTATTGTTGAATTTCGTTGTTATTTGTTATTGTTTTTATCGTTTATAGTTATTGTAAGAGAGTTGTGTTCAGTTTTTGTTTATTGTTACGAAAATATTATATTCATAAAATGGAGGCTGGAGCCTCCAAACCAGAGCTCAAACCAGGCTCTTCAACGACATTGTATTTCTTGTTAAGAAACGTCCTAAAAAATCTTAGAGTGCGTTTTAAAAGCTGATGGTGATGAAGGCGTACAAACACACATTTTGACTGAAGGTCAATATATATGTATATATACTTTATATAAAAAATATACTTTCAGGAATGGAGTATCTTATATATACAGCGTGTCCCAAAATTCAACGATAAGCCGGCATCGGAGCATGGACCTACTCATGACTCCTCGGAAAAAAAAAATTATAACTGTTTTTTTTATTAATTACAGAGACTTTTATAAATTTCATCGATATTCGATACCCATTATGCTATTTTCAACTACCATGACCACAATTTTTGACATATTTTTGATATTTTTGTGCATTAGCAACCTAAGAAGGACGGCTATCTACCACAATCCTTTAAAATTACAGAAATTCTGTAGTTATTTTACAAAAATCAGTAAAAAAAAAAAATTTTCTTATAATTTTCATAGATTTTAACATTCTATGCACTTTCCATAGTCTGGGTTAAAAAAAAAGTATGGACACTACCATGGCAAGTTTTATTAAAAGTTGGCGCAACTTTATAAAAGTCTCTGTAATTAAAAAAAAAGAGTTATAATTTTTTTTTTATTTTTTCCCGAGTAGTCATGAGTAGGTCCATGCACCGATGCTGGCTTATCGTTGAATTTTGGGACACGGTGTATGTATATAGGTGTACAATTATTTCAATGTAATAAAAATATGTGAAACTTAGCGCCACTACAGATTACCTAAGAAAATTTTTGAAGAAAAAATATTGAATACCCCTGACCAGTCATTTTGACAATGACATATATTGACATTTCTTTGTTTACATTTTTGATCTCGAATTAGAAACCAGAGTATAGTGTAGTTTTATAGTTAACGTAATCATATTAAAAATATCTTGGCGTGTCGTTCATATTGTCAGAGAAATCATAATTCTACCTATCCAATGTAGGGGAACGTTGCTATAAAAGGACAAATTTTTTTTTTTGACATTTATAATAATCAAACGCACATGTCAGGCAATTTTTTTGTCTGTGTAGTAAACTGTAAACTCTGGCTGTTGCCTCCTTTAGACCATGGGCACCTTCATTGAACCATCGGGTTGCTATCAATAGATTTAGAAAAAGTTGTTCTAGTTGTCCAACAGATCAAGGAAACTCCAATCAAATCAATTTTATTGAATGACGACATACAAGTACAGACTATACTCATCCAAATACCTACAAAAAATAATACATACATATCTATTCATAAGAATTAAACAAACCAAAGGTGATTAATTTTTGGTAGATGAGATTTAGTATAAAGCACCGCTACACAAACAGGAGTCGACAAACGGGTTGAATAGCACCACTGGTACGAACCTCGGATCATTTTGGGAGATCGGATCTAATTGCCCGGGTACAACAGTGAGCTCTACGGATATTTGCTTTGTGACTGTTTGGGGTGACACTAATCAGGAGTTTAGTTTTACCTCGAGCTCGGCGGCGAGATCGGTGTTTGATCGTGTAACCTCTTATTACCACTTGAAACCTTACCTGGGATATAACCTAGACCGAGACGAATTGCGGATGACGCGAAAGTTACAAACGCAATAGCTGAGATGGGTTTATCCGGGTCATACAATACATGCCTTGGACGGTGACGGAGAAATTTTGAAGTAAAGATCGGGACAGGCAGTCGAGAACTTGGTTGTCTGGACAACCAGAGGGCTTGGGTGGTGGAAGTCTTGTCGAAATATCGTCAGGCGCGTCCCTTAGTGAACTTAGCTGTAGTGAGGTAGAAATCGAATTCAGGTCGTAATTCCGTTGGTACCACGATGCTCCAGCTGCAAAGCGAAGGTATGTACTGATTCGGAATTAACTTAAAGTTAATGAAAGTGGGGTTCGCTAGCATAATCGAACACTACAGTGGTGTAGGATAAGACGGGGCATATGTAGGTACATAAAGTAAAGTGTCACTTTAATTTCAAGGAGACAGTTTACTCTCCTTGTGGACTAGGAGACCAAGGCCGCCCTGTTGCCGACAGACTTAATGTGGTCGGCAAAGGTAAGATTCTGATCAAAGATTATTCTGAAGTAAATCGTTCTTGTCCAGGGAATATGTTAATTAAATAAAGGAATTGGTTTCGGATAATGGGGGCAGTCTTTTTCAGTAAAGTTAATAGCTGTACTTTAAGCTGGATTGATCGTGATCCACCAATCACCTATCCCGGTGATGGACCGTTGGATGGCACATCTCTGTCTGATTTTGAACCAACCAGTGAAAATGATAGTGGGGTCATACGCGCACTGGGCTATCCGGACATTGGGTTCAGAGCATGGGATATCGCTAGTGTACAGCGCGAAGAGGATATAGGCACGGAGCCCTGATGGTATTCGACTTAGACTGGGCGAGGTGTTTTCGACGCGGTAGCAAACGCTTCTGTCTTTTATGGTGAGCAAAATACGTTCTGGCACACTAAAGTGTATACATAATAAATCAAGCCGTTGTGCCAAACTTTGTCTAAAGCTTTCGCTACGTCGCGAAAGACTGCTACCGTACCTAAGTGTTTGGGTTTCCTATTAAATATGTAGTTATAACTCATACGCGATCATACACTCACCACAAGGGTATCATAATAGACTGCCATTAGAATTAAAATAAATTTAAAATATACTCCGGACAATAATTGTGATTTTAGACATCGTATTATTATAATATAAATACCATATGTTATTCTACAAAGCAGGGATTAAAATGTATACTTCACCCGACAACACAACAGACAGAACATTTATACAAACATCAAAACACAACAAAAGCCTTTTAGTCCTAATTCTTGCAAGGTATACCAAAATAAACGGTAAGAGAAATACATCTATTGCGCATTAGGCTCGGTCCATTAGGACGGTGCCGCACGTAATTCTTTAGGGCAGAAGGAGCCCTGATTAAATTCAGTACGGTGTAGGAATGTCGAATTATACTTAATTTAATCCTTTAAATGTCTTCCGAGCTCGAATGCTGATGAAGACATAGGTACTTTGTTATGGGATACCCCTGGAGGTGCCTCAACTTTCTATTATGAATTTCTATCGAACCTTATATATTTGCCGAAACTGCATCCCCTTTCTTGTTTATTCAACTGTAATGATTGTAATGTTTCATCAGCCTCAGATTTGTTTCTGTATATACCTATACAATGTTTCGTTTCGTCTTTTTTTGTTTGTTTTCGAAAATAGGCTTCGAGACATCTAGAGAAAAACAATGTCAGATTTTGACAGAAACACTTGATCACGCTTATGAAAATGATTGAAGCAGTAATGCCGAGCGGTAATAGGTATGGACTGCCGTGCCGTTGGTCTATGGTTCGATAGCCACTTTAGCTCGAGCTTCACCGCATGGTAAAAGGGCATTTTGCGAATGCTTGCCTGGCTAGCTACCACCCGCATGTACAAAAATCAGTCACTTAGCACCTAACAGTGTGTTCCGGCAACAATTCTCAAGAGCCAGTAAGTAATTCATGAAATTGCAGGCATATGAGACTTCATATGTCCAAGAGTTTACAAGTAATCGAGAGAAAGATTCACTAGCGGACTCCGTCGTCGCCGGAGACGCAGACGTCGGGTTTACACCCAAACGCTATCTTCGCTTACACACTAACGCAAGGTTCATGGTGGGGAAAGCCTACGCTGATAGCAAGAATCTGGAAGGAGTCTTATGGCATACACTTTTTCCATTATACTACCGTCCGGCCCTTTGGACCCTTGGACCATCAATGGCCGTTATATTATTGGTTGTTACGCGGGCGAAACCGCGGCCTGAAGAATATAAGAGTCCTTGATTTTAGAACTTGGTCCATAACAAATTATATAGATATTATACGCTACTCCAATAGTAAGTATAGTAAATAAACACACAAATTATATCGTATTAAGGGGCCATTAAAGTTAAGACAGCCATTTGAATTCTGTCGTAACAAGGTATATTATGAGGTGGAAACTCTTTAAGGCTGAGCAGTTTTATATGCTATTAAAGTGGATAATTGCGGTCTTTTACTTACTTTTTTTACAGTCTTTCAATAGCATTACATTATTAGGTAGCCAATATTCTAATAGGGGGTAGGCACTGTTTTAATGTCACATAAGTTTGTTTGATATTTATAAAAACGTGCTGGATGGTTAAGAGTTCTGAGTCTTATGTTGTTATCATTTTGTTTTCACATATAACAAGATGTAAATAGGTTTGCATATATCAAGTTTTATCAACTTTTATAACAAAAATACAGAAATGAAATCAGATAACGGGAACCCAGTTACCACGCAATTAGGTTTACTATAAATAAATAAATAAAAAATATGACGCTTGTTATCTCTTATCATAGTATTTATCAATAACCATTCAAAAATGTTTTGAACCTTGACATCCTTGGCTAAAGTCTGTTAAAATATATTTGTATATTTTTATTATTCGACGACATGAAATAATTTTTATCTATGTTTTTAATAGTTTAAATCATGAGATAAAAATGTAATAACTGCGGTCACATTTATTTGCGCGCCAACTTACTCACCGGCCACCGCGCCGCGGATACTTGTGTATATATGTTATGTACCGGCGCGGCGCGGCATGAGACGTAAGAATTTCATAAGTCTCAGCTCTCTTAAGCTGTTTTTGTGTGTTACAAATAAATAACGATTTTTAAACAACATCAATGTAGTGGGTGCATACTTTTAGAATAAAAATAATTTTTAAAAATCATGAAAAATACCAGGCACCCGGTTTTTATCATATTTTCATAACTTTTACGAAGTTTTGTCATAACATGGTTTTTTTTTCTATTAACGTGAAGCTGTTATGAAAGTGTTATACCAACATAAAACAATTTAAGTGACTATAAAGAAAATAATAAAAAAAATTATACAATCAAAAAATACATTCTTTTAGCAGTTGTTTTGACCTTTAAAAATTAGCAGATATATTTAATAATTTAATAGGCAATTTCATGTTGAACTTGAATATGTAGATGATATGTATAATTAATAAAAAAAACAACGGAGTATATGAGAAAAATCACTTCACTCTGAACCGCAGAAAACACAGGAAAAGCCGTCGACAGCTGCACAGGTCTGTAGCTGCACCATGCGCTTACCAATAAACCACCGCGTAGGGCTCTAAAACATTTTTTTTTCTTGTGATTGACAATGATATTATATATAATATCATTGTCAATACCTTTGGGTATTGACTATATTTGTACAATATACGCCACCATTCAGTTTTTTGTACATATTCCATATTAAACATAGTAGTTATTTTTAATATTGTTATGTTTGCAATAACGCCTGCTATGCGGATTATATTACAAAATTACAAATATACGAGAGGAAAAGTTAAGTCATGTGCGGGATTCGAACCTGCGTCCATCCACCCCTTTAGCCGGGGTATGCTCCAACCAATTGAGCTAACCATGACATGACGTCATAACTCAAATCTTTCCTAACGTTCTTTTAACCATCGTATTGGGATGGAGCGATATCTATACTACAACTTGCGTTTTACTACAAACAAGACCAATTTTGCAATTGGTTTTATACTTGTAAATGATGACGCAACCTTATAATTTTAATATTGTTATGTTTGCAATAACGCCTGCTATGCGGATTACATTACACAATTAAGTACAAATATATGAGAGGAAAAAGAATTTTTTTTATCCTAAAATTTTTCCTCTCGTATATTTATAATTTTGTAGGTAATAGTAGTTATTTTACAAAAATCAACATTTGTGTGGGCATTCACCAAATGAATGGCCTTCGAAGCACTGAATCGCTTAGTAAGTAGTAAATGCACGCAACGAAGACGATTTAGAACTAACATTAAGTAATTAAATAAAAATTCCCCAATGTCAATTAAATAATGAAGATTGATTACGGATATCGGTCGGTACCTTGCACTAATTCAACATAAGTATAATTTTGTTCATATTTTATTATGATGGACAACTCATTCAAAGTTTTGAACTTTGAATCTATTTAGAGTTTGGATCTATTACCTATGAGGCCGCGCCTCGAGTAACCAGTGTACATAACGGGCGTACACTGTATAACAAAAAAATCTGTTGCTTCTACAATGTACGTCACTGTGAAGCTTTCAGCAACAGTTTTTTTTACAAAGAGTAAGTATATAAAAATCAACCACAGACCAGGGGGCCAAGTCTGCTAAGTACATGTTCATATTCAGCATAGATTCATTCAAGATTCATACAAGACAGAATCGGTAGTCTGCTGATCCATAAGAATAAATTAATCTATGATGATATTGCCACAACAAATGACTGGTAGCTGGTTTGAAGATATTGCCACAACAAAAAATAAAAAGTCTAAGTCTAAGACTACCGACTTTGCCTCCCATTGAGATACAAGGTGCCAGCAGACTACGAAAAAGTTCATATGAAACCGAGATTGAATCAATATTGACTCACTACGAACGATATGAAGTTAGTAGACTACCAAAACTGTAAAAATTTACCAGGCAGAGTCCATTATAAATTCATATTGATTAGGAGGCTTGAAGCCCAGTAATGCCGTCGGTAGGCGAAATGAGAACTTGAGACATTTTCTTTTGCAACGTATATGAGTGATCAATACGAAATTATATTAACAGATTTTTAAACCACAAAATGTTTCACCTCGAGCGGGAAACGAATCGATAGATTACCGATGCTTATTATATGGTTTCAAGAATTTAGTGTGAGTGAAGAATTAATGATGCTATGATATTTAATGGGTCTGTCCCCAAGACAGTAGTAGTGAAAACGAATTTTTTTTTTTTTTTACTTCATATAGGTATGTAATTTTAGAAAATAATATAAAATATAATTAAAACAACATACTAGTATTATTTAATGGTTTCATACTGCGGTAGGCCTCAATCATAATTGGGTTGATTACCAATACAAGTCACAAAAAATATTGAAAAATAGTTCATTATTCTATTATGATATTTTTATTGTATATGAACCTTTATAATAGTATTGTCTACAGCATCGCTTTGGTGTAAACTGTAATGGTGTATGTAATGTTTAAATAGATAAAATAAAAAAGCAGGTCAGTACGGGAAAATTACTATAAAAGAGAAATTTGTTCTTAGGAACTATACAGCCTTCGTTGACTTTTGAGTAGAGTTATAATAACTACTTTATGTATTATTTATAGATTTAAAAAAACTTCCATTTAGGGCCAGTGACTTCTCCATCCAAAAACAACGAATTTCCTACTCCAAAATTTGTGATTTTCGGTCCAGAACGAAACATTGACGTGCTATAATAGTTCCGAGTCTCATTACTCTAAATTAATAATCTCTTTACAAATTTCTTTACAAGCCTATATAACGAAGAGATAAATCAAGTATGGGACTGCTCACTGTGAAGTGAATGTTCAATCTAAACCGGAAAATCCGTTTAAATTAGATTTGTATTAGGACGTTCTCCTTCGAAACTTCTATAACGAACACATTGGAGGAAACATTGATCTTTAAACCCTGGGCTGGATGGGATTAGGCAGCAGCTAATACTGTGTCAAATGCGTACCTTGAACACTCTTGTTTTGTAGACGATATAAAAGTATATAGGTACCTAATCAGAGTCAGATTCACACTGCGAGCTGAGTACAATGCTCAGTAAACTACATTTTTCAAGAGGTGCGTCTTGAAATGAACTCGGATTCGCTAAAAACGATGGTTGAAGTCAGTGTTACATCCGTACCTACTGTGGGTAATTATTCGATTCGATAATCAAAGTTGCCGACGATAATGTCTGCCTTGGACAGACTTTTCACCTAAGGTAACTCAGATCTAAATTAGACGATGATGTCAACCAAAGAATCTAGAAATAAGCTAACCCATTAGTTTGAGAAAGTATCCAATAGGGTGGGGAAGAAAGTTTCTCGAATGGCAAATACCTACGAACCGGAAGACGTAACAGGTAGCCCCCCCACACTAAGTAGACCGAAAACCTAGCGAGTCACGGCACGGTAGCTGCTAGCTAATTGGTAATAAACCGCTAATATATCTGTACTGTATGTACCTACCTAGGTACTGTACTGAATCAGCCGGATCCTAGGACTTAGGGTGCGTACCATTAGCGTGAGATTCGCTAAAAACGCTAAAAACGATCACACTCCCAAAAAGTTTTCCATATGGGTCTTGGCGTTATTTTCACCTTAAACGCTACATCTAATGTCAAAAGTGACAGAAGTGGCAAATTTTAGTGGCATTCTTAGCGTTCTTATCCAAAAATGGAACGGGGATGACAGTTACAAACGATCACGTGATCACAACCATAGACGCAGTATGTGATCAAAATTATCGAAAATAACGTTCTTAGCGACTAATGGAACATACCCTTAATAAAAGTTTTATGAACGGTAGGAAATATAGAGAAGGTATGTAAACCTGGTACTGCTAGGTACGTGTTTAGGCAACGGAAAGTCCTCTAAAATCTAAATAGATGAGGAAACAGGTAACATTTAATATCAGCAAGGCCGAAGCAACAATACAGAAACAGTCACAATTGGCAGTCCGATAAAAAATTAAACGGTACCAATTCTTATGATTCTCAAGAAAAAACTGCCCGACTGTCAGTACCGTCACGCACTCTAGCTTGCCAACAGACAGACCAAAGACAAAACACTCATGAACACGACCTCATGAGCTAGGTACTACGAACTAGCATTTTGTTTATGGACGACGATCTCGATTCAAACTGGCGATTCATATATTCACATCGAGATCGAGACGAGAATTCTCACTATTCTCAGTCTGCGAGCAATCGCCGCGCGGTACGAACGTATGTGTGTATCGTAAGCTACGTCATAGTGCGGGTAATAAAATCGCGTCTACTTTGTTCACGACTCCCGAAAAACTAAAACAGTGATGGTCAGTGTCAAAATGACAACAATTAGTGTTGCAATTTGGTGAACGTGTCACGTTTTTGTGTTTTAAGTTGTGAAGTTTACTTTAGTTCGTCACAACTGGATTTACTAGTTACCGGCGTTTTTGTTTCCCGAGTGAGTATTTTAAAGTATTTTCTGACGAATTTGAATTGGTAATTATTTTTTGTGTCGATTATTATCACGTGGTTGATGTTTGATTCAAGGAGAATGAGTTCATCGGTGAATTACTTACATATCTAACAGTTATGATAAATTACTTACTCGCAATGCCATCTAACTCCAATGAATGAACCGAGGACCGGGTCTTAGGGGTAAAGTTCATCTTTGCTTGGTGCTTGTATATTTGTATAGTCTCACCTTCATATAACGTCGGTTGTTATCGGTTAATAGCTAAGAGTTTATTGATAAGATTATTGTACCTACCTATAATGTGCAATTTCCTACTCGCCTACATTTTGTTAGTTGACATTGCAATAAAAACAGATTCAAATCTAGAACGCACATAGGTAGGTATTCGATACAGATTTTATCCTAGTTTGTGTCATTAAGTACCTACTTAGGTACCTACGTCGTCTTCATAAAAATGTGATAAAATTCATATGTATTTAGAATTTGGAAACAACGTCAATCAAACGTATCAAAGTAATCGGTAGGTGTCTACCTACCTTTAATTATTTGTAAGGAAGTACGTAACCTACTTTTGAGGTGAAAAATGAGGGTAGGTATTTTTAACTGTTGGTCGCTTTAGAATAATTACCTACTTATGGTTTTGGTCCTGGGTTTAATACCTGGGTAGGGTAGATTTTTTGAATAAAGATTTTGATTTAATAGCAATCCTGAGACTGCAATTGTCCCTGGTACATCAGATATGTCAATTGGCACACGCCAACCAAAGGATCAAAGCAACTCTGGCCATAAAACCAGCTAACTGCGAGTTGGATTCACACACTGAGGGTTCCGTACCAACAATAAAATACCTATTTATTTTTTAAATATATTTCTTTGCGGCAATCCGAACAGCTTAGCTGATTTTTATTATTTGTTGTTGTGTACAATAGATATAGGTATTCAAAATATGTACTTTAGTCATTTACCCAGTTTGATGCTTGTAGGTATGTAGGTATTAGTATTACTGTTAATAGGAATTACGATTAAGTAAAAACAAAAACGTTAAAAAAGTCGGCCAAGTGTGATTCGGTCTCGCGAACGAAGGGTGCCGTACCATTATCTATACAACTTTAGAACACCATGTTATAACTTTTTTTTTTGGGTTCCATACCCTTGTTTAAAACAAGGGTACGGAACCCTTTGTGCGCGAGTCTGACTCGCACTTTCACTCGATTTTTATTATTTGTTATAGCTGCAACAGAAACAGGTAGGTACCTACCTACCTAGATCATCTGTTAAAATTTATACTGACTAGCTATCACGGTAGGTACCTAGGTACATGAGATAGAGCCTGGTGGCAGACAGAAAGACAGACGGACAGTGGTATCTTAGTAATAGGGTCCCGTTTATACCCTTTGGGTACGGAACCATATAAACACTTTCCTTCTAGGTATATTGGGATCCTTTTTAAGTTTTGTTATTATTACTTTTTTGCGCAATTCGCCGTACTAATACATGCCTTTTTTATGAAAATTTCAACCGGTTACCTTTTACCGTTCCAAAGATACAGGCCCTGCGGCCAAAGATAAGGACAGAGACAAACGAATGGACGGACGAACAGACTATGGATGGTCAGACAGACTACGGATAGCCGAGGTTCTATAATCACCTATCTAGTACGGAACCCTAAAAATTTTATCCGTATCGGAACGATTACTTACTCTGCAACACCGCCAAGTAAGCAAATCTATTAAGTTCAAATAATGTCAGACATCGAAATAGCAATTCGCCCAGTAACATTATGTCATAAATTCTAAACATGTCCTAAGTAAAACAGACAATTTGTTTCAGTAATCATAATGTCAAAGACACAAATTGTGCCTAGGTACCTACGACCAAAATCATAATTTTTCACCTTGCAATTTACTAACTACTTAATTACTCAGCAAAACCGCCAAGTAGACAAATCAAATAAGTTCAAAATATGTCAGACGTCGAAATGGCAATTCGCCCAGTAACCAACATTATGTCAAAAATTTTAAACATGTCCTAAGTAAAACAGACAATTTCCTAATATCAAAGACACAAATTGTGCCTAGGTACAACCAAAATCATAATTTTTCACCTTGCAATACGCATATATACAATTTTATTAAATAAATTATACTTACCATAGTTAAACGTTCTATGAGGTATGTTACTAAACAAAACTAAAAGAAACTGGCAGACCCCCCTGGTTTTACCTGAGTAGAACTGAGGAAAAATAAATTCTTTCTGTGCGCGTTTACACCCATCCAAAACATACCCAGTAATTCTAGGTTAGCCTGAACAACACCTTCCACCACATCATCACTTACCATCATATGAGATAGTGGTCAAAGGATAACCTATCAGTAATAAATAAATGAAATAAATAGGTACCCTGCTAATTTCAAGGATGTTGGACTCAGTCTCAGACAGTCCCAAAATCAAGTTAGGAGAAATTTATAGTTAATATTACTTTCTTCACATATCTGAAGAATATTTATTTTAACAATACTACAATAACGTTTATAAAATAAATATACGATTCTGACCTTCTGCTTCTTAGCCTCACAAGTCTCACATCACAACTGAATCGACATATTACGATTCTGATATTCTGCCACTTCGCCGTTTTGCTAAGTTGTGGTTCCTATATGAATGGGAAATTCTTAGAGACTAGACATTTAGAAACAACGTACAGAATAACGTGAAAAACCACGCTTAATTTGTGCCATTGTCACGTGATTCATCACTGTAGAAAAGACATGAGATGACAGTCGAGGATGCTGATCATGTCGATAATTCAAATTCGATATTATTGACAGGCAGATGCAATTTATAAACATTAATCTTAACGGCAAAATGTAATCATGCTGTGCGGCTCAGAACACTTGCTAACTAGCGTCGAGGTAAGTTACAACCCGAACTTGCCTGCTCTTGTCTGTAGGTACCTATTCACTATAATTTTAGATGTTAGGGAAATAAGCAGAATAAAACAAAATTATGAGCGGAAAACCCGATGTAGAATATCGCAATCACACTCTGAATTTCAATTAATTAACTTATGATACACTGCTTAGGATGGAATCCCAATTTATATGATCAGATACCAAGAAGCAAGGAGTATCTTACATTTCTCATTTCTACAAACAAAGATGTTCTGGCAACATCTCGAGAATCTCGTTGCGAGTTACGGCAGCTTCAAGGGTGTCATAAAAAGTAAAACGTTTACTCATGTCTAAAGATCTTGGAAAATATCAAGAAATACGACTCCTCTGATATAACTGATTGCTAGATTAGATGTATGTATACTGCATGCTAAGTGAAATTATTACCTAATAAGTTTATTACGTACTTAGCTAAGCTAGGTGACGTAGTTAGTTAGACTTTATGAGTCATTGGGCTATTTAAGTATAATCTGTTATTCTTTGAAGCTGAACAGTTTTCGGTATCATTAGAGCTGTTCCATATTACCCCAATTAGACGTCTTAAAAATATGCTTTAAAAATAATTTTATTTTCCCGAATTTTCGTGCATTTCGGACAAGTAAAAGGTCGTAGCCGCCACGCGCAGCGCGAATTGAGATGGAACTTTATATAAATTAATATTATCCTCCGAGCTCCTAATCTAATCTGCATTGCCCACTTAAATATAACACAAAATGATTCAGGAAATACGAAAGTTGAGCTCAATGGCAACTAAAATAATCAAAAACAAATTGATAGCCAATCCACTATTGCCTTTCAATTTAAATTTTCTGTAGAAACCAATGAAATACGAAAAAACAAATCGAAATCCCAAAGTTTAAATTAATAATTATTTTACGCGCCAAGTTCGATTCGAAGAAATTAGTAGCTTTGTTGGTTTCAGCAATCGGTTCGAATAAAATAAGTTCACTTTGTTTTTTCAACTTAAACTTCCGACCAAGATTCCGGTCGAGGAAGTTTTGTTAAATAAGTTAATGAGTTGGAAAGTATAATTTATTTGATATGCTAGGTATAACTAATTATTTTACTGGCTTAGTATTATCATGCTAAAACTTAATTACTAGTAATTATCATGCGAAAACTAATTATTTTACTAGTAGTAAAATAATTAGGTTTAGCATGATGATATAGAGCATTTAAGTGTATTTGTTATAATTAGATAACTGTTTACCATTGACATTTGTGGCAGAGCAGTCGGTTTTCTTCTTCTATTTAGGACATTGATTCTTGACATTTGTGTTTTTTATTTAGGTTAGTAATTTAGACTCGTACGGTTTGAGCATTTAAAAATTCTTGAAGTAAAATGTTAAGTAGGTAACACACACGTCACAGTTATGTTGCATGCAATAAAATTATGTTATTTTAGTACCATGGACCTCAGTAAAAAAATTACGCAGCGATTGTTTTTATCTTATATAGAGCGCTATGCTGTTTCTGCATCGATTTTTAGAAAACGGCGCTTTAAAAGAGGATAAACCTACTTATTTCCATATTATCTTCATGATTATACCTACGTCACTCGTCGAATAAATGTAGCCATTTATACTATCGAATTAAGCCAAAAAAATCTAGTGATGTCCAAAGGCAATATTATGGTATTATTCCCCGTTGGGTGCCGGGCTAGAATGTCACTCCCCCATTGCTACCTGTGGGAGAGGCTATTAAGGGTGAAATACCAGAAGGTTGGCAGCAGCGCCTTCTGAGGAATTGATACCTTAAACTGCGATCCCCAAGCCGCCTGCCAAGCGTTGGGATTATGGTTAACCTCCCCCCCCTCCCTTAATGGGTGAGGCTCTGTTCAGCAGTGAACAATTCGGCTGATATAATATACTGTGTATTATATAAATGCTAGTTAAGTACTGGAAAAGGCAATTAATGAATTTCTGAGGCGCTTTTGTAATAGAATTATTTTTCGTGCTTATAAGACATACTTATTTCAAATATGGTGATACGGTAAGCGTTTTTTGTCATCGGTCGGACAGGTTTCATAAAGCGTTACAAAAATAAATGAAGCCACGCTTTTCTTTCTGTACGTGCCGTTCGCTTTGAGAGTGATAATTAAAAGGTTTTTCTTTTTCACTGGCTTTTCAGCAATCTTCGTTTTGCGTCAGAATTCGCTTACTCGAAGTTTAGATAGGCACATCCTCCAATTTATTATAATATGAAAAAATCTTCTACGCTCTGAATAAGGAGCATAATAATAATTGTTTGATAATGTATCTACTTACTATTTCTCAGTAAGTGTGGTATATGTGGTACTAATTGCTAGATGTAATTAATTTTATCATTCAAGGTAGGTGCCTAAGTACTGCCAATATACGTCTCTATTTTAATTTTGCAATAACGCATGGTCTGTCTCTTACATTGCCAACTTACAAATGTGTAGTACAACCATAGAACATATATAATAATATGGTATAACGTAAGTTGAACTATAGGTGTCAATACATCCTCATACGATAGTTAAAGAACGAGAGGAAAAGTTAGAGTTACGAGTCAATGTCATGTTAGCTCAGTCGGTCAGAGCATACCCCGGCTATAGGGGTGGATGACGCGGGTTCGAATCCCGCACATGACTATAATTATTTGTCTCTCGTTAATTTGTAATTTTGTAATAAATAAGTCTAACTAATACGATTTACAAGAAAGAGGATGTAAGTGGAAAAATATGAATATTTAGGCCGGAAACCAACGTCCGTGGAGGAAAATTTAAAATTTAAAGAGATTATTTCAAGCTTGTTGCTAGGTCCGTAACTATTCTTCAAGGTCATGTTATTCGCGAGTTAAACGTAACACTGCTAGCGTTATCTTGAACAGTTGATGGACAACAATGATTCCATGAATTACTCGTACCTCTAAAACCATGAAAAAATAATTGAAATATACATTTACCCGTAACAAATGTAATAAATTTAATAAGTATTACCTATACAATAATCTTCTGAATCTTCTTTGAATCTCGCGTTTTACGTGATTCAAGTATTAGAAAACTAGCAATAAAACTAAAAAAAAAATAAGAATCCCGTCAAAAACTCTTAGAGCTTGTCGTAAACGCTCTATCTTTGGGTAAGGTTAGATTCACTTTATCAGAATGATCTACCACTGATGAACACAATCCCCCTCCTTCATAAAGGGAGAATAGAATTAACTTATCTACTCCTGACGTTGATAAAGAGTTAAGCACTCATGTATGTATAAGTTAATTCTTAAAAGATAGGTATAGGTATACCCTTAGGTAAGTAACAATCTATTGACGATTGATAACAGCGCTAAACGTGACTGACGTTACGTCATCCATCATCAAGGTTGTGGACATTGAATATCTAAGTAACTTATGCAGTAAGTACAGAAAATTGTTAATAATGTTAACTGAAAACTGTTTTAGAAACTGCTTCAATGCCATTGCAATAATATCATGCTATTTTTCTTGTGACTAGATATTTAAAACATAAGTATAAGTATATAACATATGAGTATTAGGTACTAACGTACATTACGACTGCTTTGCGGAAGCGTTTCCTTCTGCCATAATGATTATTTTATGTTCACAAATTAAAAGAAATAATTTCTTGGCGATAGCACAATTACTATACTTAAGTACTTATAATATTTTGTCTTCAAGCAGCGCTCAAAGGGAACGCGCCACTGCTTTGATTATAGTTAGTACTGAGTTTGTTTATGTGAAAATTAAACATGAATGGAGCACATTCAGTTCTCGGTTCCACACCACCCCCCGCCGTATTGTTGATATATTAATATCAACCTTATCTACTAGGTATATTTTGAGTTCTCTTGCATATATTATATGCGTGGTTTCTGTATTCAGTCTGCAAGCTGACATTTCAAATGTTATAAAACTAAAATACACTATAATAGTTATTGTTTTATTGAATTAATTTAAATATTTTGATATAATGTTTTACTAACTTAAGTTTCCTTTAAAGTCTTGATCTTTTATAGGTGTGCTATGTCTATATAAACGGTTTTACAATAGCTTTCTTCTAAGTACATACCTAGTCTATTAATGACTTATTATATATGTTTTTAATTATATCTCCAGCCCCTCAGAAAATGCTTATTTATACTCATCAATCCGTTAATCCAGAATCAAACCGCACCTGCTTAGGCAAATCGCATCGCAAATATATACCTATAATTTCACCTTATTAAACAGTGATACAAATATTTACATTAACATTAGAATTGTAATTCTACGTAAGCATTCGTCGG
This sequence comes from Plagodis pulveraria, assembly GCA_963890685.1. Classification (NCBI taxonomy): domain Eukaryota; kingdom Metazoa; phylum Arthropoda; class Insecta; order Lepidoptera; family Geometridae; genus Plagodis; species Plagodis pulveraria. Next base: position 19,750,738 of record OY982956.1, on the reverse strand, counting down.
TTTTCTATGTGGGTAAGTAGGTAAAATAAATAAAACGTAACCTAAAAAGCTGCCTGTCATCTGTTTATAGACGCGATTTCATAAATTCTGATTCACCAGTCACGTTAATTTTATTCATTCAATTTCGTCTTCAGAACGGACAGACCAAATATTAATTTCAAAACTCACTGCATTGGGATTTGGGATTCATGAATTCTTACGAAAGAATCGCCTTCTGGACAGATGTTACAGATTTTATATTACAAGTAGTTACCTAAGTTTTGTGGATGAAACAACGTTTTATTGACCTTATGCGGTTTGTAAAATTTATGTTACGGCTAGAGTAGGTTTATTAGTTTTTTTTAATGTATAACTAAAAATGGAACCGACTTCAACAATCCAAAGTGTGAACTCTGTAACTTGCTGAAGTCGGTACCGTGATAGTTCAAAAGTACCTACTATCACAATATTGTGCGCATAGTACCGACTTTGACAAGTAATTTCACACTTTTGAGTGTAGAAGTAAAAAAATCACTAATTTTAGTGACCCATGCTACTTACGGGATCGATTGTCATTCACTGTCAAAGACTCATCAAGAATCATCAAAATAGGAAAACACCTTAGTTATTGTAGTGTAACTCAAGATCGGCTTGACCGATTTAAATGGATCCACACAAAGCATCAGCTTTCAAATAAAAAAAGAATCATCAAAGTCGATTTACCCAGTCAAAAGTCCTGAGGTAAAAAACATAAAAAAAAACTTTACTCTCCTTTTTTTGAAGCCTGCAAAGAAGGTAACAAGTATGTCGGTGGAAAATGATAGTATGTAAAACCAAAATAATATACCATAGTAGAAGGAGTACTATGATACGCTTTAGTACGAGGCTAGGTAGAGCTCATTGCTGGTATAATTTTACTGAAACTTTCTTTTTAGAAATACAGTAAATACTTGTTCCGAGTAACGACGCTACAGAAATTGGTGTTGCAAGAGCATCAATGTACATAAAAGAGGGAACACAGGGTAGGCTCTACTGTCACGACAATCTACTGTGGCGAAAATTTCACACAATCATATAAAACTAATGCACACAGCTACACAACCATTGTATATGATACGTTCAAAGACAGGAAGACAAACATGTAATAGACGCATATACACACACTACTGAGATTCAATCATGAGACGACGATGCCAGATTTGACATTGCCATGTTCTTGCTGCCCCTTCTTCCGTTTTTAACTGACTTCAAAAAAGGAGGAGGTTCTTACGACTTCTGTATTTTTTTTGTTTGTTACCTTTTTGAACTTTTCACTGGGTGCATCGATTCTGATGTATCATTTTCCTGGGTTTCATTCCATGCAAACGTAACTTATAGCTAGTATAGGGTATTCCGACATTAGCTATCTTTGAAACCAGTACCCAATTTAGGGCTTAGCTCAAACATCGTCTTCGATCACACTTAGTCACATCAGACTTACGCAGGTGATATACCCAGTAGTCAATTGCTAGCCAATCAGCAAAATTAAATATAATATTCTGGCGACACGGTTGATGACCAGCGTCCGATTCTGTTTTAACTTTTCGTTCCGAAAAGAACATTAAAATAGTTTTAAAAGATTTTACATTTCGTAGGTACCAGAAGTTTTAAGCTTTAGTGCTTCCTCGGCGTCTCTAAGTTTTAGTACAATCCCTTGTTGTCGACGCTTTACGCAATTCAAGTGACTCTTTCCTACTTTATGAACTTTCAAACGAGTGTTAAGTTCATCGTTTAGTTTTATCTGAACTATTCCGATTGATGGAAGTGATATTGCCGAGAAGTAAAGTATATCTCAAATATTAGGTTTTGTTAAGTATAACCGCGAATAACGATTTATATTAAGTTTTTTTATGTTATTTTGACGGAACAAGCACGAGGCCCACCTGAAGCGGACAAACCTCTGCCTATAACAGATGCATTTCGTCACAAGTCACGAATTGCACAGCGCCCGTCACCTTGAGACACAGTTGTAAAGTTTCATGTCCCTGTAATTTCACTGGCTCTCAAGGGCTGGTGCCGGAACACACCGTAAGGTGCTTGGCGACTGATTTTCTACTTGAGGGTGGTCGCTAGCAAGGGGGGCATTCGCAAAATGCCCTTCCACCATGCGGTAAAGCTCAAGCCCGCGGCGGGATTCGAACCATAGACCTGCTGCGCGGCAGTCCATAGCCAATGCTACTGAGCCATCAATACTACATAAAAAGTATTTGTCAAATTGTAATCTCTATTATACTTCTTGATTTAAGGCAAACAGTACGCAAAAATGCATGTTATTTTCAATAGACAGTATGTTTTTTAATATATCTTGATCTGCTAGCGAGATTACTTATCAACACATATTTGTAACTCGTATGTTAATGAAAGAGTATTTAAAAAATGCTTGTCAAATGTTTATTAAAGAGAACAAAGACGGCTCGCGAAATCGTTCCAAAAGTTGTATCGGCGTTAATGAATTTGTGGTTGTTGTCTGCTTCCTCGCCAATTAGTGAAAAGTACAATACGAGTCGCAGCCAAAATAGCAATTAACAGCCTCATTCAGTTAATCATTCAAGTATCTATACAGACATACTTCGTAGTATATCTTGGCTTCGTCTTCCTTATTACTCGCCGTCAACTGCTTTATTCAGGTCTTCACAGAAAGTAAGTAACTTTTTATAGCTTATTTGCTGGCTACCTTCTTGCCCATAATATCATATGATGTGGTCGAAGGTAGTAAATAAGCCTAATTTATAATGGATTCTCATATGTACATATGGACAGTCCAATATGTTTTCCTTAACCAAATACAAAGGTATATGTTTTTATATCTTACAACATGGAAGACGAAACACGTCATAAAAAATGTTCTATCAAGAATGATTCAAGAATATAGTTATTGTAAAAAAATTGTTTCAGTTTTATGGCCGGCCGCCTAGCAGTCGCTCCTCCTTAGAGAATTATCTTGTTGGTTCAGAAAAGGTCGAAAAGGTGAATCAACCGTATTCTTTGCAAAAGTCAGTTTCAAACTAAATAACTAGACTTATTGGCAAACTTATGTAAGAAATATATATTGGATGATTTCATAATACTTTTATGTACATTGTGCATCGATATATATATATATATATATATATATATATATATATATATACTTACTTAGGTATTGCTACTTATTCTTTAATAGCTGAATTTGATGATCGATCCTTATTACAAGTATTTCTCATTCCCTTCATTCGCACCAGCGCTTTTGATCTATGGTTCATTCAATACGCACATTTCTAATGAGGTTTTGTATTATGAGTTGGATTATTTTCTTGACAGTCTTGAGTATTCTAGAAACATATTTATAAGAATACCAACAAAGTTAGGTAACAACTTGTGTTATGAATATAATAATACAATAAAATTTGTCGCATCACAATGTTTGCTTGACATTTGAGTTCAAAAGCATAAATTTAAAATATATGTATACCTACTTATATTATGTATTGTATATTATAAATAACATCTGAATGTACTTACTATTGTCTATTGTTGATATTACCTACTCATTTTTTTTGAAGACAATCGTGTTTCAATGTTTTTTCAATGTTAATAATCTTCTGTTAGGCTAGCTGATATGTTGGCCTTTGACCACTATCTCACCTGATGGTAAGTGGTGATCTGATCGAAGATGTTGTTCAGACTAACCTAGACTTACTGGCTCTCAAGGACAGCAGCTGGAACCCACTGTTAGTTGCTTGGCGACATATTTTCTACTTAAGGGTGGTAACTAACCAGACGGACATTCGCAAAATGCCCTACCACCATACAAAGCTAAAAAAATCTGTAGCTAAATACACCAAATTGAATATGAACAGGATTGAATGACAGTGTCAAAATCGAAGCAATTAATTATATTATCATAAGACAAATCTATAGATTATGTATGTATGTTGTTCCTACAAACGCCCGATATAATCACCTAAATCGTGACATTAACTAAGATTGATACAATTATGATGGATTGTATACTTATTACAGTAAAAGCAAATTATATTTTCATAAAAATAAATATCATAAAGCTTAAAGTACACAAAGGCGTGGCGTTGGCTCAAGCCCAAGATTTAATTTAAAAGAAAAAGTTAAGCTTTGCAATGTTGATAAAATCTAGTAAAATTTACTATAAACAACATCTAAAAAACCTAATAAGTTTTCTGCCAAGTTTTCATATACTTATGATCTAAGCTGATTGAACAGACTGAATTACTTTTGCTGACTTTCAAAAAAGCAAATAAATGTTTATTTCATTTCATATCTACACGTGATAATATCTATTGAAATTTGAATATGACGAGAATCAAATTTAGATAAGTACATGAGCACGATAGGACCCTGTCATATTAACAGAATCAAAACACCAAACACAGAACTTAACGGTTTAACACGGGTCTTAAACGCTTACGTGCAAACAATTAGCAACAAACATTTCAACCAAAACTTGTTATATCTGTGTTACAAATGGTTGGATACAATGAGCGTCACGAATCGGCCTAAAATAGTTTATGAGCCAAGTAACTCTTGATCCTACTATTAATGTATGCCTCTAGTAACAATAGAACGGGATTCACAAACAAGAGCCCCAGCAAAATTTCACACTGAGCCACTTTGGCCAAAAGCGTTTATGTAAATATCTTAAATCTTCCAAACTTTGTCTCCAACGTTTCTCAGTTTGGTTAAATCATTAAATGTTCGTAGAGTTTAATTATTCATGTCAAATGTTTGACATTATCACCAACATTGGAAGGAGATGTTTGTACAGGTTTTTTAGCCTTGTTAATCTGTTGCATCAGTTGGTTATATGCCTTTTAGTGAACCATGTCTGAATGGGTCTTGTTAGAAAATAATTCAGCACACGTGTTACAATAAAATGTTTACATTCCCGTTCATAAGACTACTAGCGACCCGCCCCGGCTTCGTAGGCAATATTGATACTACATTTAAATCTGTAATATCTTCGAAAATATTCATTTCAATTACATGCAGGGCCATATTGATCTATATTAAATGCACAATGTATTAAAGGTACTTAATTGGACAAGGATCAATGCTGTATTGTTTAAAATCGCTTCGTAAATAAGCCATTATTTCTCGTAAAAAGTAAAGGATAAAAATGGTTATTGTGGGTTATCTCGAAGAGATAGACATATAACATTGCTGACTTTTAATAGACCTTTTTAAGGTGTACAATATTTAGGTCTATCTCGTAGGGTTCAGTCAGCGTTTGCAATGTAAGCGCAAAAAAATGTGTTTATTTACGACATCACATTAGAAACCTCTAAATTTAGCAGTGTTTCTCTACTAAATTATGCATGTATTATACATATAAACCTTCCTCTTGAATCAACCTATCTATTAGAAAATCCGTTGCGTAATTTTAAAGATCTAAGCATACATAGGGACAGACAGCGGGAAGCTACTTTGTTTTATACAATGTAGTGAAGTGACAACACCAATAGGAATGAATTGGTATATGCGTTACAGTGCTGCGCAGACTCATGTGTTCTTAGTGATCTGTACTTATTGTGTGCAGAACCATATTAATAACTTCTCGTCTTATGTACAAAAAACTATGGGTAAATATTGTAGTAGTGCATTTACCATACTGAAACATTTTAGCTTTCGATTTTAAATCTTAGCTTCACTGTTTAGCTATGTCCCATATTGTTTTTTTTTTTTTGTTATATGATATCAGTATATAAATATAGCCAGATAACAAAAAAAAAACAGTGGTGTACTTAGATGATTCTACGTACCTATATCGTAGAATCATCTAAGTACACCACTGTTTTTTTTTTGTTTTAGTGTAATACAAAATAAATATAACCTTAACAAAAAAGGTTTTAGCGCGGGTTTTTCATTCGTATGATACAGTAACACTTACTTCTAAAATATAGTATAATGTAGACAAATTAAAATAAACAACATGTGGTCAAGGAAACTGCTGTTTCTTTCAAATTAGTCGGGCTTTGTTTTGTTTCTCAGATGAAACGATACGATGATCAATAAAAAAATATTAATTTTATAAGGTGCACAATCGCTGTCTACAAAATTATTGAATAGGATCACGTCCTCTACTTTTGGCACCATCTCAAGGGTTGAAATATGAGCTGCAACTCAAACTCAGGGACAACTCTCAAAGATTTTCTGCCAAAATGCACCTATTTACTACAAGTACATCAGGAAACTGTGCTGGTAGAAACTCTAACTTTGTACAAATATTTAACTATCTTGATTCATGACTACAAATGAGTATATATATATTTTATGCATTCTAGGTTAGCCTTTGACCACTATCTCACCTGATGGTAAGTGATGATGTGGTCGAAGATGTTGTTCAGGCTAACCTAGAAGTACTGGCTCTCAAGGACAGCTGCCGGAACACACCATTAGGTGCTTGGTGACAGATTTTCTACTTGAGGGTGGTAGCTAGCCAGGCGGGCATTCGCAAAATGCCCTACCACCATGCTATATCGAATGCCATCCTAAGACAACAACCGGGACCTACGGCCTAAAGTGCCCTGCGAAGCACGGAAGCGCTCAGTAGTAATGTCACTAGCGGTCACCCATCCAACTCATGACCGCGGGCGACGTTGCTTGACGAACTTTGCTGATCGGTTGAGAACAGCTAAGTAAACTTCGCTACGAGCGCTTCTTTTTTCTAACATAGGTATATATTAATTTTAACATTTAATAAAAGCACTTAATAGATCTATAGGACTTTAATGCACATTTTGAGCCCTAATTCGTAATTTGCAAAATCCTTCTAACTGAAATGACCTACCTTTAAACTACCTGTCGGGTTTCATTCTTCTCACTTCAAAAACATGGGACTTTTATACAAACATCGAGCCTCAACTTGACCCTTTTTTTACGGCGCTGCGCTGTTGCAAAATCCATTTTTAACTAAGGTTTTCTACCCATTAACTACCTACCTACCTGTCAAATCTCATGCTCCTAACTGCAAAAACACAGAACTTTTATGTACTAACTTTGAGCCCTTATTGAATTCAGATCTGATGCAAACATCGTTCTCAGCTGACATCTTCTACCTAAAAACCTGCCGAGGTTCATGCTCCTTACTTTAAAAACCTAGAGCTTTCATACATATTATTTATTAGACCCCCTTAATTTGGCCTTGTCGCAAAATCCGTAATAGTTGACGCTCCCATCTATAAACTATCTACCTGCCAAATTTCAGCTTCATATCTGAAGTAGTTTTCTTGATTTCGTATTTAGTCAGTGATTGACAAAAAGTGACTTCCTTTTATAAAATTATAGATAGATTTAATTACTACCTATATCTGCCACCGATGATAGACATGTAAAACAATACAGAATTACGTAGGCAAATGAGTAAAAAGGAATAATTAATTCATTTGGCACTCATGCATATTAAATGGATCGCATGAATAACCTTCGAATCATATGGCTTCCGTTTTTCAACTATATTTTTTTGTATCATTTATATTTTATTCCTTTAGGGTTCCGTACACAAAGGGTAAAATAGATCAATATTCATTAAACTCTGCTTACTATCCGTCCGTATGTACGCCAGGGGTTGATAGTTCGTTAACAGAATGAGCTAAAAACCTGAAATTTAGAATATTCTACAAATATTCTTAAAATAATGTCAAGAAAACATTAAATTTATATTTTATGAAAACACTCAAAATATATGTAAAATATATCTAGTGACAATTCCGCCCAATTTAACTGTTAAGCCGACGTGACGTCACAAACGCCACGCAGCCAAACCGGAAGAATTTTCTACGCGTTCGCTTCTACACGAAGCATCCTCCTGAGGATTTTATTGAAATTTAGATATTTTCTGTGAACCTAAAGACTATTGTATCCAGATGCTTAATTCAACTTTTTGTATTCTAGCATGTGGGTATTGTTGTCTAGAACTTAAAGAGTTGAGTTGAGTATGTTTCTTTTTATTTTTTATCTGAAGAAATCTATAAAATAGAGTTAATTCTCTTGCACACAATAGATTGTCTATAGTGTGCAAGTGAGCTGTAATGAGTAGCAGCGTTATCTTCGATTCATTTCTTTATTGTACCGGGTTATATCATAATCCTCTTTTTATACCAACATATACTGCAAACGCTGGTTTATATTTTAGTTTGGAAGCAGTGGTCGAAATCAATGTTTTTTTCGTGCTTTTACAATACAGAACCCTAAAAGAGCGAGGTACGACCCGCTCTTGACCAGTGTTGTTATAAACGTATTAGCATAGTATAGTATTCAAGATTCCTTCTATGAAAAACCTAAATAATGTTTTTTTGTGTTCAAACCAGAATCCGTTTCTTGTTCACCAATCCGGTGGCTCAAATTAATTCCACTTTGTATAAATAATGTTGTAACCAGAAAAAAATACAGAATGGGTTTATATAGACATTCGTTTAAAAATACATCAGAACTGTTAATATATTCTATAAACAGCATAATTCATATCTGTGATTTAAATTATGAAGTATGGTTCCTCCACTGTCCTTGTAGAAAGTGACGCTTTGGAATCTTTAGGTCCAGGGCTGGGTCCCTTGGTCAGCTATTGGGTTTTTCTGACAAATACATTTTCATTTACTCTGGTAGATGGCAATAGGATCGTCATCTTTACCATGGGATCAAACGTATTTGGCAAAAGTTAGATTGTCTATTTTCTTTGGGAATTTACAGCCATAATAATATTTGTTCTCACGATATAAGCCAAGATTAATACAATTTTCCTTCCAAATTATTTATAAAAATCAAAATTAGACGTCATTTTTGTGGTTCTTTTTACGTAGTTTATAAGCTAGCCTTTGACTACCATTTCGTCTGATGGTAAGTGATGATGTTGTAGAAGAGTTTGTGGTGGTGGCATGGTAACCTATAATTATTGGCTCTCAAGGGCTGCTGGAACACACCGTTAGGTGTTTGGTGACAGATTTTCTTCTTGAGCTAGCCAGGTGGTTATTCGCAAAATGACCTACCACCATGCAAAAGTTTTACTAAAACAAGATCCAAATGAGTATAACTATTAAAAATGTCTTTTTTTTATGTTATTGTGACGGAACAAGCTCGAGGCCCACCTGATGTTAAGCGGAATAACCTCTGCCTATAACAGATGCATTTCCTTCACGAATTGCACTGCGCCCGTCACCTTGAGACATAGTTGTTAAGTCTCATGTGCCTGTAATTTCACTAGCTCTCAAGGACTACTGCCGGAACACACCGTTAGGTGCTTGGCGCTGATTTTCTACTTGAGAGTGGTAGCTAGCCAGGCGGGCAATCGCAAAATGCCCTTCCACCATGCGGTGAAGCTCAAGCCGGCGGTGGGGATCGAACCAGGGTACTGCGGTGCGACAGTCCATAGCTATAACCGCTCGGCCATCATTGCTTCGAAATGTCTATTAAAACTACATGAGTAGGTGTAGCTGCCAAGCAAGATCTGTTCTGTAATCGGTTGGCTCCATCTTCCTGAAAACTTAATTCTACCTAATCGCACTCACCTTCGAAAATAATCCTGATACCTCAGAAAAGTATTTCGAAATGTCAAGATAAAACTAACACGGATTTGCAGGAAACTACCAGTTTACCAAAAGGGTTTAGTTCGGGACTTAACCGACATGAAGTGGGTTTATCCGTTCAGAATTACTTTAGAGCTGTTTTTCAACTGTAGCTAGTTTAAACCACCTGAGAAAGCCGGTAATTTGATGCATTAAATAATGTGGCTTCAACCGGTATTATCAATTCCGTATTTAGCTGTGTTGCTGGAACTTAGAAGGGCCAACAAACCAAGTCTAACCTTAATACAACCTTAGAGTCTAACCAACTGAAACATTTCCACATAAGGTTCCCATTGGGTACATGAGGATAATTATTTATGTAATTTTTTATAACAATCTAACTTTACACTTGACTACCCATAACTTTATTTAAATTGATTATTACTTAAAAAAGAGACAGATATGCATGCTCGCCTGGCTAGCGACCACCCACAAGTAGAAAATCTTTCGCCAAGCACCTTACAGCGAGTTCCGGCAGCTGCCCTTGAGAGCCACCTTAGACCACATCATCCCTTACCATCAGGTGAGATTGTGGTCAAAGGCACATATAAATACAATTACGTATCAGCAATAGAAAAAAAAGATAAATCATGTTTATCATTGCATGATCATCTTGAGTATATACTATATATATACTGTTATAATCAGGTTAACCGGACGCTAAACATCTCACTCGCACAGAGTGTGAAAGCAACGATAGTCGAGCGGTAATAGCTATGGACTGCCGTGCCACAGGTCCATGGTTCGATCCCAACCGCCGGGCTTGAGCTTCACCGCATGGTGGAAGGCCATTTAGTGAATGCTGGCCTGGCTGGCTACGATCCTCAAGCAGAAAATCTGTCGCCTAAACACCTAAAAGTGTATTCCGGCAGCAGTCTATGAGAGCCAGTAAAATTACAGAGACTTAACAATAATATAATATATGTCTAAGATGACGGGCGCAGTGAAATTCGTCACTTGTGATGAAATGTAGGTATTGGGAGGTGATGTTCTTGCCCGGCACCCTAAGGGGAATCACCAAACAGATCTACCACCAGGTAAATGCTAGTAGTTATACGTCATTTAATATTATGATGTCATTATCATAATCCACAGCTCTATAATTAATAAGCTCTTAATAAGTATGAATCACAATAAAGAGATATTGGAACGCACTGCCAAAATGGACTAACATTTTATAAAGACAAGAAATAAGATCCAACTTTAGATATATATTTTATATACTGTGTATATATATGTACACAGTATACAAAACAAAATAGCAGTACACAATAGTACAAATACACAGTATCTGTTGCGGTAGCTGTAGCGTTGTCTTTGTAATCTTATGTTAATAAAGGCACACCTTAATAAAATAGCACTATAATCTTCTAGTATTGAAGATTTAAGTGTTATATTTTTGTTACGTAAAACTCTCACAAATTCATAAAATGCATAATGTAAGCACAATCGTAAAAATGAAAATAAAATCAGTAATTTATTTTCATTTGTTGGCGTAAGATTTGTTTGCTTTGCAAGAAGCATATAGTTTCATCAAGGGACCATAGTTTTCATATTACGAAACTAAAGTTGCAGGTGTAGGCTCCTGAGGGACACCGCAAATGTAAATATCAGTCCTATGTTTACACAACACATTGCTGCTCTGGTCCCTTGCTTACCTTTTCGTCTTACATATTTCAAAGAAAAAGGTCGGACCGCATTTACGTCATATGAATAAGAATAGACTCGTTCACGCAAGCGTTGTTACTTACAAATCTTCTTAAGTATTCACTTTCAATAATTCAACATTTCTATTATGCATCAGGTCTTTCGCCTTAACCTTGTCGGATATTTTTCGGTGTCCCGTGTGGTTTGTGGTATCTCTTATCTATTTATTGGCCACCTCGTTTCGTGATGTCCAATTTTGTTCCTTTTTAGGGTTCCGTAGTACCTACAAGGAACCCTTATAGTTTCGTCATGTCCGTCTGTCTGTCCGTCTGTCCGAGGTTTTGCTATGAGACCGTTAGCACTAGATAGCTGTAATTTGGTAGGTGTATGTAGGTACATTAATCACGCCGACAAAGTGGTAAAATATATATATTTTTTTAATTTTAAATTTAATTTTTTTATGTATTTCCCATACATGTATATATGATTAGAGGATGAATTTTTTTTTCGTCGTCTACCCCATCATATGGGGTATCGTTGAATAGGTCTTTTAAAATTATTTAGGGGTGCTAACACTATTTTTATATTTAATGCCCCATTTACGAAATATTAAACTTTAAAGTACTTAACAAACACAAAATTCTGAGAATAAATCCTTTTAAGTGACTAAGATGAAGTAGTTGCTTGTTATTATTGGTAAAGACTCGCATTGGAAACTAAATGAGTAAATTAAAAAAAATGGATAAAAACAATATTTATTGTTTTAGATAAATAACAACAATAATGCAGTTTTAAAACAATAACTAATTCGACGACGGCGCTCACTCCCCCGCCAGCATGTACCTACCTAAATTTTCATTTCACTTCATTCACTCAAAGATAATAAAACTAGTCGGGAAGTGCTCGAACGGAACGACAGACATACTTACAGACAAACAAAAAAGTGACTGAATAATGCACTGTCATCGAGCTGTTAGCTACCTACCCTGAAAGTTTCGGCAGAATAGCTAATCGGGAAGTATTTCAATATTATACATTAACAGGCAAAAACACTAAAGTTGGGCATCGAATACGTCGTTTTTCAATGTATAATATTTAAATATGTGTGAAACTTACGAGAATGAATTTAAAAAAAAATCGGGATGTGCTCGAAATTTGAGTTGCGAGATTCCACCTGAAACGACTCTCATTCGTTCTCAAACGAGAAAGTGCCTTAATAAAAACATGGTAATACAATTGGACGAGACCTTACTTATACATTGAGAAGGCAAGTATCATCTTTAAAATATAACTCTTGAGAACGTTTAATTAAGCAACTGTGTCTGAGGTTATTTGAATACTAAAATTATATGCTCCATAATAATGAATGTAAGTAAATCGTAAATTCACGTCACGCTGCTTAAATAATGAAACAGGCACGCGACCACAGTATTCTAATATACGGTTAAACATCTTTGAAAACAGGCTTTTTAACATAATGAAAATGATGGTAAAAAAAATATTTACAAGTTACAAGTCGCCGTCAGAACTGTCACTTATCTCACTGTCACTGTCACTGTTATTGGTAGAATAGGCCTGATGACACACCACACTAACTGTATCAGTCTCACGATCCAGGCGCACAATATTGGAGTCACAGATGTTCAAAACAGTTTTCCATGCCGCTATGCATATATATAGAAAATCTGCATGCATATAGAAAATCTGTCATCAAGCACCTAACAGTGTGTTCCGGCAGCTGTCCTTGAGAGACAGTAAGTAATTCTAGGTTAAGCCTGTTAACGTCTTCGACCACATCATCACACACATATTATCCCCCCCTCCCTATGAGGTAGGCTGTGTTCAGCAGTGGACAATTCGACTGATACAGTACTTGGTTCAATTAACATTTTGCATAAAAAAATAACAAACAAATCCAATAAACGTTTAGATATTTATTTCAGGTTTTTATTTTCACTAATAACTTTTACATTATATATTGCGCTATATTTCCAGCTTCATCCCAGTTGTAGGCATGCTTTTGTTTGTCAAAATTTATCAAAATTACAATTTAAAACAGTTAGGTATACAAAAAATAACAGTTTATTTATTGCCCTCGTGAGGTGACACAATTAATCTAAGTAGTCAAAAAAGTGTTCTAGGTGCAGTCGCAGTTATAACACGATGAGAAAACCATTGCGTTTATCTACTTTTGTAAGTGATCTATGTCAACTTCCGTAGGAAATGTGCAGCGGCGACATAGCACCGAGACGTTACGAATAAATTCCGTTCAGTTTATGTTCGTTCTTACATATTATGAATTTATATGTTATATATTATAAAGGTTGGGCTCAAGCATTAGACATAATTTATATCACACGATGCATGAATTGTTTGCATATAGCCTTTTCCTTCTGGGAATGTAGAATTCAACACAATAAACTTTTTTATACCTGGTAAGTTAGCCTTTAATCACTATCTCACCTAATGGTAAGTGATGATGGGGTCGAAGAAGTTGTTCTGGCTAATCTATAATTACTGGCTCTCAATGACAGCTGCGGGACACACCATTAGGTGCTTGGTGACAGATTTTCTACTTGAGGGTGGAAGCTAGCCGGGCTAGTCGGGCATTCGCAAAATGCCCTAACACCATGCTATAACGACTGCCATCCTAAGACAACTCCTGGGACTGACGGCTTAACGTGCCCTGCGAAGCACGAAATCGCTCAGTAGTAATGTCACTAGCGGTCACCCATCCAAGTCATGATCGCGGCGGACGTTGCTTATTTTAACTCATCGGCTTAGAATGTCTAAGCAAACTTCGCTATAAGCGCTTCAATTTATGTTAATTATGTTTTTAAATAAATTGAAAAGAGTAGAAAACGATCTAAAAACCATAAATAATTCATATAAAGCACTTATCACCAGTGAGCCGTTGCGCCTGGCCGTTATCTCTCAACAATTCTAGACATTATTAAATCATTACAAAAAATATCGGCCTGCTCGTAGCTTTACGCTATTCGTTTTAATAAGTTTAAAATATGTCATATAACTAGAAACCGTAGTACGCAAAAAATACAAAGCCAAATCAATATAAAAACGTAACAGTTTGCATACTGTTAATTAGTATATACTAATATACCTAGTTCATAGTTCATGATCATATGCTCTCTAGAGTTTGAAACCCATTTAAGTACGTAGACTATTTTATAGAACACCCTTTGGCGATGAGTATATATAAGATAGTTGAAATGGCAAAATTGTTAGTTATATTGCTCGATTTGGACTTGGATCGTGACTTGGTTGTATTCTCTGATCATTACAAAACACCTCAAATACCTGTAAATTGTTCTAATAGTTTCACGTACAATTCGCAGCAGAATTAAACCATTTGAAGAGCGATAGGTATCTTAAATTAGACAGTCAACTACCTGAAATAATTTATATTTTTGAATCACATGACCGAATTCCCAAGCATTATAATATAGACTGCGATTTTTCTTTATCTATTATTATGTTCAAACCAAATTGTGTGCATCCTATTGAAGTACCGTATTTATTCTTGCCTTGTTAGTAATTCTGTTTGCATTATTTTCTTCACACGGTTTCAAGTGTCTTTGTGGTCAAGCTTCATATTACAAAAAAGTTGATGTGACACAAGCGCATTCAGTTGTGTTAAAAAAATAGAAAATGTACCTAAATCATTAGTCCGTTACGTTCCCACGACTCTGAAAATATAAAGAAGAGAGAGAATCAAAAAATCCAAAAAACCTCATTAGTGCAGAGCCGTAGTAGAGCACGATCGAACTATGCCGTGTTGTATTTTATCTCGAACACGTTCATCTACCACGTTTGTTAAATATTGAACGCAATTTCCTTTTGTTTATGTTGTCACTTTTTACAAAGGATCTTTCGAGAAATAAATCCAATCGTGAGTTCAGTCTCCATGTAGACTTCTGATTGAATTTTATTATCAGAAACATGAAAAACTGTCCTTTTGATAATTTTTCGGCTTTGTACAGGTATTCTTATCTATAACATCCAGAATAAAGATCAGCACCATTAATGTAGGGATTTCCTATAATTCCCATGCTTGGCATGTGTCTTAGGCCTGCCTCCTGGTAAGCCATTTACGATTTCAACATTTCACCTACCACATCATTATTTTCTAGTGAGTGATAGTGGAAGGGGATGTGCGAGAGTTAAACCCACATAAGCCCTCCCAAGAGAAGACTTCTGCGCAGGTGGGGCGAGATGCATTCACCATCTTGCCCTGGCGGAAGCTGTTGCAACCTCCAAATCCTGAAAATAAATAAAAATATTAGGAGTAACCTCACTTTAAAGTATACTGAATTTTTTTTTACTTAAAAATGATACTGTCTTCAACACTCAAATGTGTGAAATAACTTCTTGAAGTCGGTACCATGATGGTTCAAAAGTACCTATCATCAAAATATTGTGCGCATGGTACCGACTTCGACAAGTTATTTCACTCTTTTGCGTGTTGAAGTTGGGTCCATCACTACATAGTATAAAACAAAGTCGCTTTCTCTGTCCCTATATCCCATATAAGCATACATCTTAAATCTTTTAAACTACGTAACGGATTTTGATGCGTTTTTTTTAATAGATAGAGTGATTGAAGAGGATACTAGTAAAAGGAAGGTATATGTATAATAACAGAATTAGTGTTATTTTTGAGGTTTCTAATGTGATGTCGTAAATATATTTTTTTTCCCCTTACATTGCAAACGCAGGCTGAACAAGATTTATCAAAATAATGTACTAAGTATTGTACACATTGAAAAGGTCTACAGAAAACTCCGCTATGGTATATTGTCTATCTCTTATGGATATCCCACAATATTTTTTTTTTGTCATTTACGACAAATAATGGCTAATTTTCGAAGCGATTTTAACCAATACAGCATTATTCCTTATCTAATTAAATACTTTAAATACATTGTTGATTTAATATAGATCTATATGGCCCTGTACAGCATATGATTTAAATGAATATTTTCGAAGATATTACAGATTTAAAAATTGCGGGACTTAGCGTTTGCGGCGGTTCCGGCCGGCCCGGGCGGCGGGAGCGTGTAGTAGTGTAAAAATGTAAAAAGTAAATAAGTAAAAATGTAGTGTATGAATTTAGATATTCCAAAGATAGCATGAAATCTTCATGGTTTAAGGAAAGAAGAATTGTGTTACTGTAAATTTAATGCGTGCGGGCCACGGGCAGTAATGAATAAATCAAAACTACTGGATCGATTTTAATAATTTTTTCAGTGAATGACATAGGCTATATAATGTTGTCTTAGGCTTTGGCGATTATTACACATAGTAATTAAACAACTGTAAACGGCTTAAATCGCGTATATTTATCATTATTTTCGTCCCGACGTTTCAAACACTTTGCAGTGATCGTGGTCACCCCGTGACCAATTTTTTATTAAACGTTTAATAACTATAGGCTATATATTTTATACCCGTAGAAACGAAGCCGGAGCGGGCCGCTAGTTTTAGATATAAGAAAAAATATTTTCACCCTTTGCTACTTACGGGATCGATTGTCATTCACTGACAATGACTATATAATTAAGATAGGAAAACACTTCAATTATTGGAGTGTAACTCAAAAACAGCTGGACTGATTTTGATGAAATTTAAAAGGGATCACACGGGAATATCGTGTGATCCCACGATATTCCCGTGAAAAACGAATCATAAAATGAAAAACGAATCATAAAAATCGGTTTACCCAGTAAAGAGTTCTGAAGTAACAAACATAAAAAATACAATCGAATTGAGTACCTTCTCCTTTTTTTGAAGCTAGTCAAAAATCAGCACAAATAAATATTTCCTACGAGCGCTCTTGATAAATTGCTTTAAAACACATGAAATATTCCAATAAAAGCCATTTTACCGAGCAAATGCATCCTTTGTAGGCACACTTAGCACCGCGATGAATAATTTACCGACAGACATCAATGAATAAGCTGCTTTTCTGTCGAAAACCCGTTTTGTTACTCGTAGCGGATGCTTCTATTAAACTGGCATCATAAATAATTAATAGAAGCTTAATGGCGTACCATTATTCCGATTTAAGAAATTTAGATGATGTTTTGCACATGTTTGTGAGTGCAAAAAGTCACTTGACGAGGTTTTGCTAGAATGGACAAGTTGAGCAAATAGTATAGTTATATAATATATCAGATGGAAAGCTCAGTGACCTAAAAGTTGAAGAAGGTGATGAATGTATCCTGAGATGAGTATGGTCGGATAAACTAGTAGGTGCAGAAGCCAATACAAATAAAACATTCTGAACGAAAGGTGTTAGTGCTACAATGACAGGTGATAAAATGGTGTGACAGTGATTGAATGGTTTCATTCTTACCTGTACGGTTACCGAAAAAGAGTTCATATTGAAGATTATTTATCTTCATGGCGTGACATTTCCGCCGGTGTACCACAGGGTGGCATATTATCTCCTCTTCTTTTTTTAAAATATTTCTTCATCCTACCACCTCTATGCAGATGATTTACAATTGTACCGCCATGAACCATTACTTTACCTATATGAAAGTAACTTATAAATATCTATATCTATTATGGAATGGAGCAAAGCTTACGGGCTGAAAGTAATTCCACTAAAAACTCAAGTTCTCGCTTGATTTCTAATACTGCTGTATTAGAAATCAAGCGAGAACTTGAGTTGGTGGTGTTTTGGAATGACCGACCCTTTTGGTAAAACTGTCAAACACATGGGTATTAATTACCATTGACCAAAGCCTAACATGGGATCATCAAATAACTATCAGAAGTCGAAGGTGGTTTGCATCCGCATTCTCCTTACGGAGACTTCGAAACTCTCTACCTACTTCCCCTAAAATTGCGCTTGCACTGTCTCCTTTACTCCCTATTATGCTGACGTTTGCTAATTTGACCGAACCTAATGTGGTCGACGGTGTCTTAACACCGTCGACCACATTAGTATTAGCCCTTAGGCTTAAACCTAGAATTACTGGCTCTCAAGGACAGCTGCCGGAACACACCGTAATGTGCTTGGCTACATTTTTTCTACTTGAGGGTGTACTCTAGCTAGAGGGGCATTCGCAAAACGCTCTTCCACCATGCGGTGAAGCTCAAGTCCGCGACGGAATTCGAACCATGGATCTGCTGCGCGGCAGTCCATAGCCAATGACATGAGCCTGAACTAGTATTAAAAAATAGGTGTGATTTATAATTAAGTAGCGACCCGCCCCGGCTTCGCAAGCTTAAAAAATATATCAAAAAAAATTATTTTTTTTTCTTTGAAATTATTTTATAGCTTATGTTCATCAGGGATAATGTAGAAAATCTAATGTATAATTTCAAATCGGTGCAGTAGTTTTTCAATGTATTCTTTACATACAAAAATACAAATCTTTCCCCTTAATAATATTAGTGTAGATGTAGTAAGAAGCACTGCTTTCACAAATATCAACTAAGTAATATCATTAGTGTCAGCAGTTATAATAAATAGCCGTATTCCCCGCGTTTTC
This sequence comes from Plagodis pulveraria, assembly GCA_963890685.1. Taxonomy (NCBI): domain Eukaryota; kingdom Metazoa; phylum Arthropoda; class Insecta; order Lepidoptera; family Geometridae; genus Plagodis; species Plagodis pulveraria. The sequence continues at coordinate 19,731,978 of OY982956.1, read as the reverse complement.
GTTCCACCGCACCGCACCCTGTGGGTTATGATTATCGGGAAAGTTTGGGAATTACTGATTACATCAGCGTAATGAACTTGAGTTTCTCCCGGTGACAGATTATTCCATTTACAGGTTATTTCTATGCCAATTTCATCAGTTAGTTGAAAAATAAATTTTGACAAATAATGGAACCGATTTCTAACACTGAAAAGTATGAAATAATTTGTTAAATCGGCCCCAAGCTGATTCAAAACACTTTGAGATTTTCGAGATCACATTTTTATGGTCCGATTTCAACAAGTTATTTCATAGTTTTCAGTGCAAGACAGTTCCAATTTGACAAAAAAAAACCTTTTTTGTTACCACAACCAGTTATTAGTTAACCAGTAATTACCATTACTGGTAAAGCTATCGATTTCCACTTACCTATAGGTAATGTTGAAAATTGCGTTACCTAGTCATTTAGGTATGTCAAGCATTTGTCAGTTAGTTTAGTGTAACTTAGAAACTACTTGCTGGATGTAATTTATGTGGGACCACCTCAGAGGTTTGTACCGGTATAAAAAAAGAATTATCATCTTAGACAAAAAAAAATACAGACAACTTGAGTTACCTCCTCCTTTATTTGTAGTCGGTAGAAAATCGAACTACTCTGTGAAAAATTATGCGTTGCTTACGCATAATTTTACATTAAAAAAAATATATACATGTCGAATTGAGAACCCCCTCCTTTTATGGAAATCGGTTAAAAGCATACAAATTACAAAATAAGAAGAGATTCTTGGAAAGAAAATGAAACGTGGCAGTAATTACAATTAATAATATCCTAAGAAACAGAAATTCCCTTACATTTTAATAAATCCACCCAGATATTTCCCAAGAATATTGCACTTAGCTCTTGTTGTACGTTCAGCTGTGTAACCGCCGTTACGGGTAGCTTAGAGAACACCTAGATATTATGTACCTACAGATATTACCCCTCCAGGGCTTTTCATGACAACGTCTGTGTCACAGAACTGAGTAATAGAAACGAGATAAGTAGTCTCACAGATTTGGTGCTTGACAGTACACAATTATACTACCTTCAGCGTTCCAAGAATGTAAGTCATACACAAAGAGGTTCTGAATTGTACGCGTATGTATATTTTTGTAAAAACTTCTGAAATTGAGCGTACGAAATCGAACGACGTACTTATACAATATGAACTCGTATAATTATAAAACAAGGTAGTCTATTTACACGACTGCCCAAAAAGTAGTTTAATGTTTTCAGTGTTCATGTATACATGTATCTTTGTGAGTTTCTTTATTCCACTATAATTTCTAAACGGCTTTACTGGTTTTAATGTGTTAGATTCATCTTGATAGTGCAAGTAATTCCAGATTTATATAAAAAAGATACAAACTGACGGATTTTAGACGCCATAATATTGTGAGGTGATTTTTTTTCCCTTCCGAACTCAATCGGTGTCTAAATGAAGGGCTTCATTAGGCTTTTATTTTAATAATTATATTATTTACATACTAAGTACCTAGATTCGTTTTGATACTATACTAAGTTGTAATAAGGTATTGTTAATAGACAGAATTTGATTATTTCAGAGAATTATTTACAATTACACTTTTTTATCTCTAAACCAATTTCGGTGAAATTATGCACAGAAAGAATCTCTGTATTGTATCTCTGAGCATAATATCAGGCAATTTGTACACAATAGTGTGTTCTACACGTTTGTATCCCATGAGAACGAATGAAATGTACGATATATTTATCCCAATTTTTGTCATAGGAAACGTTATACTAGAATAAACAAATTCCAAGTATAAGAAGTTCCGGTACGGTCAACTTCATCGCAACGTCATATTAAGCTAAACACAATCGAAACTACTAGATTCCATTGTGTTTAGCCTAATATGACGTTGCGATGAAGTTGACCTATACCTTCGACTACAAAATCCTAAGCTAACTTAACTTCCTAAACTACGTATCCCATAGTAGACACATAGTCTACACAAAACATAACCCGTTTACTTGTATACATACCGCGGTAACCAATACCGGTTGGGAATAAAAGGACTAAGATAATTAATACATTTGATCGGCCTTACTTTGTGGAGATCAATATTATCTGATATCTCATTCTCGATCGAGTGGTTGAACATTCAAGATCTCCCGACGTTCGTGTAGCAGCGTAACGCGTCGACAATTCTTCGGGTAAAGCTACGTGGTGTTTAACACGCACATCGGATCAGCAGGAAAATTAGGCGGAATTTTCATTAGATATATTTAATATTTTTTGTTGAATGTTGTAACAGGGGCGGATGTAAAAATGAACCTAATGAGCAACATAGCACCACTTACGTCTATGTATGTAGGCTATATCTGCAATTAAATAGGTGTAACACCAGATTTTCTTTCGGCCTTTAGTTGTTATACGACAAGGAGGGTTTGGTTTCAGGGTGATAAAACTTTTACATTTATGTCCTTATGTTATCCTTGTCTTATTAGCGAAAGCTTAATATATATACATATATTCTATTTATCATGCTCGTAAAGTTCTTTTTTATGTCCGGTGTACGCGGAATAAAACAGCTTTTTATAGATACTCTAGTGCGTAAAAGCCGCTTTTTAATCACGAGTGCATATTATATATAATATTGTTATATTTAGAATAGTTTAGAGTTTCAGTTTGTAATACATTTCATGAAAGAAGTTTTACTAGGTCTTTAATAATACCCATAGATCAGGGGTATTAATAGAGGCCCAGACGTAAATTTCGTCGAAACAATGACAGTCAAAATAGAACATTGTTCAAACATTTGTTTCAATTTTGATCAAAGAGATATATAAATACTTCATAAACAATATCTTTGTTGAATTTCCTCGCAATCGAAGTGAATAAAACCGCATAAAACCAGTTTTAGCTTCGACCAACTTTTGAAGCAGAGACGGCTCAGTGGCATTGGCTATGGACTGCCGCGCAGCAGGTCCATGGTCCGAATCCCGCCGCGAGCTTGAGCTTAACCGCATGGTGGAAGGGCATTTTACGAATGCCCGCCTGGCTAGCGATCAAGTAGAAAATCTGTCGCCAAGCACCTAACGGTGTGTTCCGGCAGCAGTCCTTGAGAGCCAGTGAAATTACAGGCAAAATGAAACTTAACATGTATGTCTCAAGGTGACAGGGGGGGGGGAGGACAGACAAGGGCGCAGTGCAGTTCGTTACTTGTGATGAAGTGCATCTGTTATAGGCAGAGGATATCGCTTAACTTCAGGTAGGTCTCGTGCTTGATCCGTCACAATAAAATAAAAACAATTGAAAATATTAGTTAGTAGTTAGTTAAACGTTAAAGTTTTTATGTTGTCCTTTTGGTTTCTTAGAGAACTGTAACTATCTTGAATTACAGTCCAGACCCTACCTATGTGGGATAAGGGTTGATGATGATGTTCCCACAAATTCTACAGAAGCTTCAATTAACTTATTGCCGCAATATTAGTAATGAAATGCTTAATTTTTTAGAAACGTGATCTAAGTGACATCATACCACCCATATGGCCCTTATGACGTGTACCACTTACCTCATTTGTTGTTTTTAGAATTTAACCGCAAAGTTTAAAGCAAGGGTACCTATATGAAGTATGTAAATTTTCTAATCATAGTAGTTCGATTTCTTACTAGCTGGCAACCAGCTGTTAAGCCTATGTGGTTTACGATATGTTATACTCAAACACGTTAATGACGTCATTAGTGAACAAAAATAATATTCAATGAGAATTTCGCTATTAAAACTTGGCAGGACCTATTCAGTTCATTTAATGCATCTGCGTTGCCAGGTGTTGCTTTATGCGATTCATTAATTTTATTGGTTTGCAGTTAAACTTAACGACTTTATATTGCCTTTTGCATATTATAAGAACCTTTTGATTACAGTTAATTGTTTAGTCGTGCGTCATCCTTGACATAAATAGATTGTTTGGCAATCCCGGGATCCAACCGTTGAATATGCCTAGACACTGGAGCTAGCTTGACTCACAATGATAGGCAGTTAAGTACAGGCTCAAGTCGTTTGGCAACCTCAGACATCTTGACAATGGCAGAATAAGCAGACCGCATTACGGTTGACACTCACATCTGTGGAGAGAAATTCAAAATAGAAACAGTTTTTTCTCGATTATAGCTACATTCCGCTTTCAGTACTCGAACTCGTTCTCTCGTACAGAGAGTATAAAATATATTGCTCGTATTATCTGGAACAGTAATTGGCCAATAATGCACATGATTCCATAAATTACCCCTAAACCTATCAAACATATTAAAATTACTACTATGGGTACGATACGCTCGAAGCGAAGTTTGCTTAGACGTTCTTAAACGATCAGCAAAGTTAAGCAACGTCAGCCGCGGTAATGACTTGGATGGGTGACCGCTAGTGATATTACTACTGGGCGCTTCCGTGCTTCGGAGGGAATGCCTGCCTGGCTAGCTACCACCTTCAGATAGAACATCTGTCGCCAAGCACCAGACGGTGTGTTCCGGCAGCTGTCCTTGAGAGTCAGTAATTCTAGGTTAGCCTGAACAACATCTTCGACCACATCATCACTTACCATCAGGTGAGATTGTGGTCATAGGTTAGCCTATCAGAAATTAAAAAAAAACTCATCGTAAAGGGCCCCCTTAACCTTAGGTACACCCTGGGTTGCAAATCCCAGGCACCTTGACTTGGGCCTCTTCCACTACAACGCTATGGACCCGGCGCGCGCACGGTGAATCCATGGAATGCTAATACATTCTTCTCACACGAGTAGTTAGCCAATCTAGCAAATAGCAAATATTAATGAAAGTTTGAACTTTTCTGCCAGGGACGTCAGCGTTTGCCTTAAGCCTTGTATTAACTAAGCAACTGGCAATAATTCAGGGGCTACCTTCATTTCGTATTTAACATCGCCAAACATAAGGTCCGTTGGAGTTGAGCTGTCAACAGTGGCATAGAACATATACACCAGAAGAAGCGACAGTCAAGTATGTGTGCTCGTAAAAGCGTTCGCGGCTATCTGTGAGTGAGACAGAAGGCGCGGGTGGTGCGCGGGCCGCGCGGTGTGTGTTGGCCGGGCACCTCTAGTGGCATAGTAGAAGGAGTGAGGAAGTAAGTTATCTTCATACAAACGCACCGCGCGCGGCTGTTTGTGTGCGCCATTGTATATATGCGTCCCGCACGCACACTCTAACACAATCTCGACCCGTTTCTCACTGCGCCAGCCGGGGCTAACACCGAACAAGGTTCGCGCGTCACGGCTTTTTGGCACCGCTAAATAAATGAAAAATGTTTGATAATCGCATGAGACCTTGCTGCGTGTTCGGCTGTCTAAATAATTCATAGATTCCAGAATTGTCTTTGTTCAGATTACCTACTGAACAGGAAAGGTAAGCAAAATACTTATTCTAGCATACCTATGATTTTTACTTGATGATGAGTGATGCCTAATTATTTTTTTGTTGTATTAGGTATGCCCCGCGTCGCACGTCTCTGGCCCCGCAATCACATAGGTATCGCCAGTCGGTATTCTTTTCATCGTGAAAGGTGTTATCATCCTTTAGGTATTAAACCGACCTCACTAACCCTGAACCCAGACAACACAAGTAAAAAATACAACTTCCCGGCCCTTGTCTATTTCTAGGTACTGAATTAAAATTAAGCATATACGAGTACATACATTATAAATAAGTAACAACCCTGAGACAGGCAGGCAATTATGGTAGGTAATTATATCTTGAATTGGGCCGGAGATGGCCTACTTCCCCACTCTTTCTACTATGCTAGTGGTGCCTATTGCTCAGGCGCGCCCGGCACAAGGTCAACGTCGCGCGATCTCACACGTACGATGAGTGTCACGGGCCTGACAGTGGCAACCAGTGTATCCACAGATACAGATCATTTATTGGTAAATTGTAATTTACAGGTCAAATACAATAATAGAATTACAATTAATATTTAAAAAAATAATAATTAATAGATACTTTTATGTCCTCGTAGGTACCTACGTTTAGTTTGTCTTTGAGGTATTCATCTACCGTGTAATAAGCTTTACTCAGAAGGAGTAACTTCAAGTTCGTCTTAAAACTATTAATGGAAGCCGCGTTTTTAATGTTATCTGGTAGGTGGTTATAGAATTTCGGAGCACCCACATATACTGACTTTACCGATCTAGCGAGACCATGCCGTGGTGTTCTAAGTCTGTCCTTATGCCTCGTACTATAATTATTGTGTATCCTTGTCCTCTCTAAAACAGTTCCACACCACTGCTGTACATGTTCAGCAACTGTTTGCTATAATCTGTAAATTTGCATTCTATAAAGAAGAAACAATACTTCTAAGTATTGTTTCTTCTTTATAGAATGCAAATTTACATCATTATAATAACTAACTTACCAACTCATACTCATTTAGTTTCTCTAGTAAAAAGCTTACTTATAATTTATGCAATAAAATTAGCTTCTGCAAGACGTTAACCGTTTTCTTCAAAACCGTGTTCATTGATTGATGAATAAAGTTGGGGTCCCTAATCGCTGTTTACGGCTATCAATTTAACAATCGAGTCCATTTAAAATATACTCAAAAATGTATCATCTTTAATAGCCTTTAGAATAGCTTAAATAAAGTTTATTATTAAATAATACTTTAGTAGTAAACTTCTTTTTCATAATTATTTTGTTTTAACGATAAATTACCTGTTGCTTTATCGAAATGATAGGGTAAAATATTTGCGTTTTTCTAGATTAGTTCTAATCTGTTAATCTGATGTTTTCATTTTATGTTTTACTAGCTAGCTGCAGCTAGCTGAAGATCGTGCTCGCTCGGGGTACTTCGACTATCGAGATAAAATGCTATGAGAACGTTCCAGAATACGTTTCCGGAATATGCTAGAATATTATCAGCCATTTCGGTAATCGATTCCCAGCTGCAGCACGGACTTCTCATGAGACCATTATTGTCATTGATGCTATGATCTTTTGGCATCCATATCTGATAGAACATATTGTTCTAGTGCATAGTTTCATAGAATCTAGTTCAGAAGTTTAAACATGAAGAACAGCATATAATAAGTGAGTAATTCTGCACAATTAATTCCCATTTATTCCATTTATTGTTTTGTATATGACTTTTTGTCGTGACGTGCCGGGCTAGAATTGCACCCCCCCATTGTTACCTGTGGGTGTCATAAGTGGCGACTAAAGGTGAAATACCGTAAGGTAAGCAGCAGCGCCTTCTGATATCTGATATCTTAAACTGCGATCCCCAAGACGCCTGCCAAGCGTGGGGATTATGGCAAAACCCCCCTTAATGGGGAGGCTGTGTTCAACAGTGAACAATCCGGCTGATACAGTACAGTACAGTACTTATATAACTTTTTACATTTTATAACTTAAGAAAAGCAAGCAGGAAGTACCTAATTAAACTCTTAATAATTACATCTTAATTCAGAGTTTTCCGCAAAAGCACTGCGAGGGGAGAATTGCTGTAAAATATTAATATCTTTTACGATTCCACCGTGTCGCAGCCTCGCAGCCGGTACTGAAATCGTAAAATGTGAAGGCATAATTGCTTTTTATCAAGTGAAATTAATAACCAGTTACCGGAAGTACTTCAAATATATACATTGTGCTGAACATTTACGGCGGCATAGGCGAGACTTCACAGATAATCACATCATCACGTTGGCAAGTGACATAACATATGACGGTATTATGATCAGTCATCATCACTGTTATCTCATCTTGTGGGTGTCAGGATATTTATCATCTAACATACCCTATCTTAACCTCTCCATATCGATATATTATCGAATATTTATGTGTAATTGTGATATTAAATGAATTAATGTAATATTTTTAATTTTTATGATCTATGAATTATATAATATAGTATGAGTTTGGCTTAGTTTTGATAATTGCATTGTAAGCGTTCTTATTATAAAAAATAAACATTTAAAAATAATTATATCGTTAACAAACGCCATCTGCAGTGCCTACGTTTTTTTTCTGTTTATATATTTCAATTGAGTTCAGATGTCAATCTAGTTAATGTAAAGTGCAGTGGAACTTCTGAGCTAATTATTTTAATACCGGCTTCCATTTGTTTGTTAGTATAAGAAATAAGGTAAGTAAAAAATGCGTAAAACAAAGTTAATAGAGCAGCACACACGAAACACCAGACTTTATGCTCACCATATTTCATAATGACATAGGTAATGGTGTCATACAATAACTTAGCGCTGAGAAGGGTGGTCTTACGTCATTTTATAACATCCCGGGCTTATGCGAGATAACATTGAAGCACTGGGTTTTTTCCTGCAATGTTTTTAGTTTGTAATGTTTTTAGAGCTCCATACCTACCCAAAGGGGAAAACAGAGCCCTAATAATAATTATAGTAATGAGTCTGTCCGTGCCTATAGCCCGTAAGATTAGACTAAATTTCAGGTTTGTAATCTGACAAATTTGATATTTTATGTAGAACATTGACCAAAACTTGTATATATTACTAGAAATTCAATTAAATTAATTATCAGGTGGTCTCCAAAAACTTAAAGTAACAGAAAATAATAATTGCATCTTAGAATATGTTAAACTTAACATTGAGAGGGTCTGTCAAATTTACAATACTAGATCATAATATTTGTTACGGTCTGACTAATGAAATAAACTAGTAAAGATGCATTACCTAATTATTACTGAAAACGCTAATTTATAATGCGGTTTTTAAACATTTGTGATTGTAACCATTTTTTTTTCTTTTACAGGATTTTGCAACCCTTAAAGAGCTAGGCCAGAATCGCACTTGGTAAGATTCTCACTTTTTTATACTATCGACTGTATTTTAGCCTAAAATATAATGCTCTTAGTTGCTCATAACGTATTGTTTTGTACCTACATTAACCTGGTAGCAGTCACTCCAAAACCTTCATCAAACTAAAATATGATGTGAACAGAAAGGCCTTTATAGTGGGACTTACATTATTATAATTTAGGTTCAAATATAGTTTTCATCTCATATAATATGTCTGACAGCCATTTAACGTAAGCTAAACCAAACCAGACTAAATAATATAGTAATGTATCCATTTTCATTAATTTAAGTTATATATTACAGGCGTTTCGTCGAAAAATTTATTTAATAAGTACCTCATACATAATTTATAACATTAAAATAAAGCTGTGTTGAAGTATATACGTCAGGTTTAAGCCAATTTGAGTTTTACGAGAATTCTCACGATAAACGTCACCTTCTTAGGGGATCATTAGTAGGGCAATAAAAAACTTCTGTTTTCGTTCGAAATTGTAAAATGTGCTTGAGGCTCAGGCTTCAGGCTCGTAATTTAGCGAATGTGCTCGACTTTATACGAGCCACTTAAAGCGATAACAGCAAACGACAGTTTGAAGGGATTTCGTGTTTATGTAGTTGCATTTAATGCCACTAATGGCCCTCCATTCTTGAATATTTATGATACTTCTTTGAAGAGCTTGGCTATTTACTCTACTTTATTAATTTACACAGCACTTTCAAGAGTGTCTACTGATTTAAATATATGCAGTTTATCAGATATATAGAATACTGTACAGTACATAGAACATACAACACACATACAGTATATAGAATACTGTATGCAGTTTATCAGAGTGACAAGAGAGCTCTTTTAGTATTCGTATATATGTAGTAGATGGCAATGTAGTCAATTTCTATATCTTCTCAAATTCAAAATTGCAATAATTTTCCGGTGGGTACCACCTAGAGCGGCGATATTTTTTTGGTCTTGTTTTTTACCTACTTATAAAAAGATATAAAAAGGATTTAAAAATGTTGCTTCTATCAATGCAACAATGATGGCCGAACGGTAATAGCTAAGGACTGCCGTGCCGCAGGTCCCTGGTTCAATCCCCACCGCCGCGCCGGCTTGAGCTTCACCGCAAGGTGGAAGAGCAGAAGACATTTTGCGATTGCCCACCTGGCTAGCTACCCTCAAGTAGAAAATCTGTCCCGAAGCACCTAACGGTGTGTTCCGGCAGCAGTCCTTGAGAGTCAGTGAAATTACAGGCACAAGAGACTTAACAACTGTGTTTCAAGGTGACGGGCGCAGTGATATTCATCTGTACTGTACTGTATCAGCCGGATCGTGCAGTGCTGAACACAGCCTCCCCTACAAAGGGGGTATTTGCCATAATCCCCACGCTTGGCAGGCTTGGGGATCGCAGTGTAATATGATTTTTCAGTTCGGTTAATCAGTTCTTTAGAAGGCGATGCTGCCGAACTTCCAGTATTTTTCCCTTAGTCGCCTCTTACGACACCCATGGGATGATATGGGGAAGTGCAATTCTAACCCGGCACCCCACGGGGCTCTAACCCGGCACCCCATTCACAAATAGTGCAATTCATCACTTGTGATGAAATGCATCTGTTATAGGCAGAGGTTAGTCCGCTTAACATCAGGGGGCTTCGAGCCTGTTCCGTCACAATAACATAAAAAAAACTTAAATAGAAGTATGCATGTACCTAGTAAGAGCTGAAGGAAATAACATTATAATGTAAGACGATTTCGTCAAGTGGCCAGCTTAAGATAAAAGATTCGGGCCGTGTTTGCCGACGTTATTTGCATTATCTCGCAACGGGCTTCCGACACTAAGTACTAAACGCGACAGTATATAAACTGCATATATATTTTTTTAATTTTTAAATGTAGAAATTATAATCATGAAATAAATCGTACAATAATGTCAGTAAATATCGTTTTAGTTATAATGTGTATTTAAGATTTAAGTGCATAGGCTTTAAGGTCAATAGGCCTATAGAGTTATGTTATAATGTTTTGCGAAATATTGAGCAAAAACTCGCATACAAAACTTGGTTTCGTGTCATCCCCGCAAGTGATGACACGAAACCAACACACTAAAACTTTCTTTCAAAAACACGCACTGTTCATTGTTCATTGGTTCACTTAGTTTTATTCGCTCATTTATTGGTTCTAATGCCAGTAAAAAAGTGGGGGGTAATATATACATTGTTTTCCACACTCCCCGGAAAGCATGGAAGCAAATGTTATGTTTCGACCTTAGACAAAAGTTTCGTGTTTTCGCGATGAATGTTTCGAAAAACCTTTTACGCCTTAGTGTTCTCGCTGTTTGTTTGGGAGTCTGGTGGGTATCTTTAATCTGCACAGAATACATCCTTTCTACACCAAATATATTTTTCCAAAAAACCTGAATATATATTTGTCCTTTACTAACGTCACTTTGTTCACCCTAAATTGAAAATTATATTTTTTGTTTCAAATGGAAGACGAACCGCTTTCATAGACTAGAAAGCGTTCAATAAAGATAATAATATGATGAATCGGTGTCATATTTATTAAAACCGTTAGATCTCAATTACATACATGTTAAGGGCCTCGGCGTCGACAAATTCTTTTTCGAAGTAGGTTAAAATAATAAGGGGACAGATAATGATGATATATCAAACATGCTCACATCTGAGGCAGAAATTAAAATAACAAAGTTTTCAGCAGCTAGGTTTGGTAACCATGACATGATAATAGTATTAACGTTATTTGCGTGATTAAAATGATATTGCTCGTATTATCTTGAAAAAATAATGAATACCAAAGAATATTATGCCGTATATTTGTATGCCGTATTACGACATACGGAGAATCATAGGTACAATAGTAAGACGAGTTAGCAACATAACGAAAAAGAGGTTTATTGAACTATCAGGAATATCATACATAAACATAGTAGCGCGCGATACACATCAATTACTTATAAAACCCATGTCAATATATATCAATGACTCCAATTCATTTCCATATCTATTGTGATATCGCAAAACAATGTCCAGTAAGAGAATAATTATTTAGAACGAGAACTCGAAAGTATAAACTGTCGTCTTCTGTAGCAACATCAATATTATTTTGTTTAAACTGTTTACTAAACAATTAGAATCTGCACAGCTATTATTAATGCGAAAGTGTGTTTCTCGGATGGTTAACTGAAGGCCAACTGGCCTTCTTTCACGTTGCGACGACGGAGCCAAGGATCAACCCGTTTCTTTGAACATGCAGTTTACAGGAGAGTAACATATGTTGCTTTTCACCCTAAAAAGTATGGTTACAGTGCATTCATAAAAAGACAAAAATATTTTTGTTGATTAAAAACTTCTTATGGATTCTAAATGACGATTTGAAAACAAAATGTTTTGACTGGACGTCTGTTATTCATCTAAATTATAGTCGGCAGTCATGAGATCTTCGAGGAAGAAATACGTGGAGTCGACACCTACAAAAAAAACTTTACTACAACACATATAGGCATAATGGCATAAGGCCCTACCATATTTTTAAGTTGTGCCAAAATACGGTACCTTAATCGATGACGATAACGATGAGCTACTATTTGCATAAATAGGTATCGATTTGACTACAACTATGTTCAACCTGTTTATTTGCAACAAGCATGTGCTTCAATATCTTTTGATAATAAACTCACTTTGATACACGCACGATGTCACTGATTTAGACCGATAATTGTACGGTGCCAGACCTATGTTTTAAAGTAAAACTAGAAACGTAAAAAATATCGTTATTTTGCGAAGTAGAATAACTACAATAAACTAAATATATCTACATTAGACATGTGTCACAATTATCAAATCACAATATAGTTGCCCAATGTGGCTTTTATAGACGGATCACTTATTGTATCTATTTGAGTTGAAAAAAATATTCGGAATTATAAAACAAAACTAACAAAATTATTATATTAACTAGAAGTTATAGTTACTAGCACAATATCATTCACAGTTTTATATCTAATAATTACTATACAAACTCTTGTTAAAAATTAAAAAATGACACCCATTTTGTGAGGTTATGTCATAGATTTCTTTAATTCGTGGTGTTTGTTTTCGATGAACAGCTGCTTAAACTACTAGTTGGCATTATCGTCATTTGAAATTCATTTCCAAACTTGCACGGTTTGGTTTTAACTGTACTAAAAGTAAACAAAGTCTACAGCAAAACAAATGAATGGTCGATTTCATGACCACAATAAACAATAAAACAATCTTAAATGTTTTATGGTCGTACATATTATTGTGGTAAGGCTTGACTCACACTTGACCAGTTCTTTCCCGATGTGGTACACACGGGAACCAAAAAAATACATATTATGACCACCTTGTGACTTCCGGCACGGCTAGCATGCTCGCCACGAGTAAATTTTGTCTACACTTGAAAAAAGTTTTTATCACAGCTATACTGAACTACGTTTTAGGGTCCCATTTATTTGTTCTTTATTTAACAATATATGTAATAATATTTTATAGCAACATAACCATCGTCATTCGTTTGAAAATTACATCAACGGAAACAGTTTTTAATCATAACCTTCATAGCCATCATACCTAACATAATTCCTAATGAAGTGTCGAGAACGGGAAAAATAAATTAATCGTTCATAAAAGAATGGTATTTTATTGGTTCACAGTCCATCACTGCTTATTTCTTAAAACTGATCCAAATTCAACCAACAAACAGCGCAATGGAGAATAAGAAAGTATGGTTGCAGTGCATTAATAAAAAGACAAGAATATTTTTGCATGATTAAAAACTTTTTATATTCTAAATGACGATTTGAAATTATAAAACAAAATGTTTTGGCTGGACGTCTGTTATTCATCTAAATTATAGTTGGCAGTCATGAGATCTTCGAGGAAGAAATACGTTGAGTCGACACCTACAAAAAAAACTTTACTACAAAACATATGGCATAATGGCATAAGGTCCTACCATATTTTTAGGTTGTGCCAAATATGGTACCGTAATCGATGACGATAACGATGATCTACTATTTGCATAAATACGTATCGATTTGACAACAACTATGTTCGTCCTGTTTATTTCCAACAAGCATGTGCTACAAATAATTGCAACGTGCATGTGCCACAATATCTTTTGATAATAAACTCACTTTGATACACGCACGATGTCACTGATTTAGACCGATAACTGTACGGTGCCAGACCTATGTTTTAAAGTAAACCTAGAAACGTAAAAAATATCGTTATTTTGCGAACTAGAATAACTACAATAAACTAAATATATCTACATTAGACATGTATCTCAATTATCAAATCACAATATAGTTGCCCAATGTGGCTTTTATAGACGGATACATATTGTATCTATTTGAGTTGAAAAAATATTCGGAATTATAAAACAAAACTAACAACATTATTATATTAACTAGAAGTTATAGTTACTAGCACAATATCATTCACAGTTTTATATCTGATAATAAATACAACCTATTGTTAAACATAAAAAAAAAATCACCCATTTTGTGAGGTTATGTCATAGATTTCTTTAATTCGTGGTGTTTGTTTCGATGAACAGCTGCTTAAACTACTAGTTGGCATTATCGTCATTTGAAATTCATTTCCAAACTTGCACGGTTTGGTTTTAAATGTACTAAAAGTAAACAAAGTCTACAGCAAAACAAATGAATGGTCGATTTCATGACCACAATAAACAATAAAACAATCTTAAATGTTTTATGGTCGTACATATTATTGTGGTAAGGCTTGACTCACACTTGACCAGTTCTTTCCCGATGTGGTACACACGGGAACCAAAAAAACAACTTGTGACTTCCGGCCGGGCTAGCATGCTCGCCAAGAGTAAATTTTGTCTACACTTTATCTCGTGTAAAATATCGCATGTCTACGAGTGCTAACATGGCAGGGCAAAGAACTCGTCCTTGTTTACCTGTATTTTGGCTACCCGTGGCTACTTGTCGACCAATACTAACGTGCGCGCCTGAGTTTAAATCGATTTTTGACACTTATCTGCGAGTATTTGCGTGAATATTCTCTTCCTACTTTTTGAGGACGAGATAAATCTGTAGTCTATCTCGCACGTCCCAGTATAATGGGGGCGATCGACGATTTAGTACAAATTTACTTTCCGTCCAGTGTTAGCAGACCCGTAATATTTGTGTGTGTAATCAATACAATAACGAAAATGAATAACACAACTCACGAACTCATGTGCGTAGCTTAAATTCAATATATTTGAATAAAGCGGTAGGTATAGTGTTTTCAATTGTTGTTAATTATTATAGACTATATGTTGCTGATTACTAAAAAAAAAACAGTTATATGTAAGTAGATCAGAAGGTATTAAAAAAATATTAAAATTTTAATGAAATTCGCAGCAGTCAATATTTAAAGTAATCTAAATGAATAACTACTTTTAGGGTCCGTACCCAATATGTTGCTATAAAATACTAATAGGTACTTATATTGTTTAATGAAAAGAAAAGCAGATAAGCTGTTTTTCTTGGTGACGAATGCTAAGTAGAGAAAACAAGTTTTTATCACAGCTACTGAACTACGTTTTAGGGTCCCATTTATTTGTTCTTTATTTAACAATGTATGTAATAATATTTTATAGCAACATAACCATCGTCATTCGTTTGAAAATTACATCAACGGAAACAGTTTTTAATCATAACCTTCATAGCCATCATACCTAACATAATTCCTAATGAAGTGTCGAGAACGGGAAAAATAAATTAATCGTTCATAAAAGTATAGTATTTTATTGGTTCACAGTCCATCACTGCTTATTTCTTAAAACTGTTCCAAATTCAACCAACAAACAGCGCAATGGAGAATCGTCCACAGATAATCTCAATGAACAGATCTTAGCGTGCTGCGGCCGTCGCTATCGTCCGCCACTTGTCTCTCGTGTCGTGCGTGACATATTTCTTATTTGCACATGCTAGCCAGGCAGGAATCCAGTTGAATACGCCACGACGCACATGGTAAAGTTTGAGACTAAGAGGATTCTGGAAAAACCCCACCGCTTACACGATAGTAGAAATTTCTCTCTTTTGATAGTAGAGCGTTGGTTTCTCAAACAAGTACCTATTATCACAATATTGTGCGCATCGTAACGACTTCGACACTTTTGAGTGTTGAAGACTGTTTCACTTTGAGATATCGTTATTTTTTAGCCTTTTTAGTGGACCCTTGCTATTTAGGGGTTCAATTGTCATTCATTGTCGATGATTATATCATTAAGATAGGAAAACACTTTTCAGTTATTGGAGTGTAACTCAAAAACGGCTAGACCAATTTTGATGAAATTTAAATGGGACCACACGGGAGCACCAGCTTGCAAATAAAAAAATCATCAAAATCGGTCCACCCAGTCAAAAGTTCTGAGGTAACAAACATATAAATTCAGTCGAATTGAGATCTTTCTCCTTTTTTTGAAATCGGTTAAAAAGTATAGTCATGTGTGGACTATATAAGGTACTCTTTACTCTCGTTGGAATTTTGTAATGTAATCATCGGAGTATTCGTCATTGCAAAAATAAAAATATTAAAATTACTAATTTATATTCATCAAAATTCTGTCAAATCTGTTACAATCGAAGCATAATTTCTTTCCGAAAAAAAACCTTACCGAGTTAGCGGACCTTCAATCTTAAGAAATCGTTCTTTTAATGTTTACATTACTGTGTTCCAGTTTGAAAGGTATGGGTGCCAATTAAATTACAGGCACAAGAAACTCAAGAATTTTATGTCTCAGGGTGATGTGCTCAGTGTAGTGCGTTACTTCTAACGAACTACATTCGTTGTAGCCAGAAGTTACCGCCTAACACCAGGTTACAAAAAAACCATTTGTCTATAATTCAGAAGCCTTCAAAATAAGAATAGTACTCAGAAGAAAGTCATTATACAATCTTCAATACGGCAATACCTACAGGTTATACTCGTCACTCTGTTAACCTAGCTAACAATAACTAGTTCAACTAGCTGAGTCTTCTCTTTCCAAGAGAGTTTAGGTACTGCTGTAATTGTAAATAATGCAACTTTACCGAGTGAGGCAATGTTAGCACAGGTTTTGTGGCGGTACGGATCTTGGGTACGGTGAATGATAAAAATGTCATACAATAGAAAAGCTTTTTGGACATAGAATACAGATACAGCGGTATTGTTTAACTTGCGCATACAATTTCGTTACGGAGAACTTTACGACGACGGCCACTTAAAATATATAGTTTATGTTTTTCTTCACGTTGTCAGTGTAACTACTATCTCACCTGTTTGTAAGTGAAGAATTTGATTGTGGTAAACCTACAATGAACCGACTCTCAATGATAACTACTGATGTAAGAACCGTCAGGTGCTTGACGACGGTGATTTTCTACTTGAGGGTGGTAAATAACCGGGCATGTTTTATGACTGATTAATGACGGACAACTAGTACTTTTGACCTCCTTAATTTGTGTAGACAAGCCAGAACTAGAATGAAAACTGTCCCTGGTAAAAATGTGGTACTTAACATCAACAAGGTTCACAATGATTTTCCTTCTACTGTTACATGTTTCCCTATGTTGGATTTTCTAAGTGATAAAGTACCTATAGGAATTCAAATACTTAAATTATTTTTAGGAGGACTCCAATATGCGAAAAGGTTGTCGAAAAAAACTCATTGTGCAGTTTCATGTGGAGACATTAAACGGGAATGAGGAATATTCTGCTTTAAAGTTGCACAATATTTTTCCTTAGAAAATACCGCATCGGGAAAAAAACGCAGTTCAATGTAGATCCATCAATAGTAATA
This sequence comes from Plagodis pulveraria, assembly GCA_963890685.1. Lineage (NCBI taxonomy): Eukaryota > Metazoa > Arthropoda > Insecta > Lepidoptera > Geometridae > Plagodis > Plagodis pulveraria. Next base: position 19,714,315 of record OY982956.1, on the reverse strand, counting down.
TATAACGCAGAAACACAAATTCTAACTCAAACGACTAAGTTAACTTTTATATATAATAGTGTGGCGAAATAATAAAACGCAATGTAATGTTAAAAAATATTTTTGTGCTTCGCCTCCTTAGAGCTGTACGATGAGAGGTGTTTCTTCCCTGTGTTCGCTTGAAAATGTTGCCGTGACCTATGAACGCCTATTATTTTAATCTATTATTACTATATAATCATTGTCATTATTTATATATCTATTATTACTATATAATCATAATCATTTGTCATTCCTAGACAAAGGTTTCTCCTGACTCTTAAAAAAGTCTTTTAAAGTTTGAAGCAGTGGTGACTTAGTGGCATTGGCTATGGACTGCCGCGCAGCAGGTCCATGGTTCGAATCCCGCCGCGGGCTTGAGCTTCCCCGCATGGTGGAAGGGAATTTTGCGGATGCCCACGTGGCTAGCGACCACCCTCAAGTAGTAAATCTGTCGCCAAGCACCTAACGGTGTGTTCCGGCAGCTGTCCTTGAGAGCTAGTAATTCTAGGTTAAGTCTGTTAACACCTTCAACCAAATCATCACTTACCATCAAGTGAGATTGTGGTCAAAGACTTGACTATCAGCAATAAAAAAAAATATATTATGTATTTGAAAATAAAATGGAAAATTTCTGTCTTTAGGTTTCAATAAACGTTGGTTTTACATATTTATTTTATTTATTTAAAATAGGAGTATAATACTCCCGTATTATGCCTACATCGTTCTCGAGGTTCCGCAGTTGAATTTATATTTTGCAGTTGTAATTTATCTTGCTTCATCACAGTTCTAAGTATTAACCTTATTTTTGGTGTCGCGCAGTCTCTGACACAGATAACTTAACATTTCGCATTTTACCACTACCTACTATAATTATTTTATTATGTTTATCTATATCAAGCGTTTATCACGAGGGCAGCCGCGTTCAGTCAATTAAGTTTTACCTGCTAGGTATTATTATACTAAAATTTATGTACCTGCTGCTGTTATTTCTATATTCTTTAAGTAGGTAGGTAATAACTTTAATAGATTTGTCATTGAGAAGGCCATAACATCATATATTTTATTAACATTATTTTAACCTTGTCACTGCGTTAATAAACGCAAGGCAGAACAGATTTATCTGATCTACCTGCTTACTACTAAATGTACCTTTTTATTCTGTTGCGTAGGTACCTACCTACGCCACAGAATAAAAAGGTACATTACACCCCTACTAGTGATTAGGCTTAGGCAGTTATATTATAAGGTAATACCCTTTTTATTCTGTGGTAATACTTAGGTGCCCCGTGGGGTGCCGGGTTAGAATTGCACCTCCCCATATCATCCCGTGGGTGTCGTAAAAGGCGACTAAGGGAAATATACTAGAAGGTGGGCACACGGAAAAAAATGGGCCCTGACAAAGTGTCAATCCAAGAATAATATTATTCTCGGGAGTGTTGTTTAATCTCAAGTATATATTTACTTAAAATAAAAATATTTTCTTGAGTGAAGTAAGGTCATTTTCTCTAATATAAATAATATTATTCTCACCACATATTTTTACATCAAGAGCATAACTATTGGTCAGAGATATTTTTGTTCTTAACTATAGAAAATAGTATCTTTTTGAATGAAATATTTTATGAATTCTCATTCTAATTACGTACGGAGTTAGCGTAAGAAATCTGAAATTTTATACATGAATAATAAACGTTTTATTGGATTAAGAAAATATGTCCATTCTTTCAACAACAATGGGCTTAATACAAGATATTTCTTTTGTTCATTTAAAATAATTGAGAGAAATAAATGACAAGGACATACATATGTCCAAGCAAGAAAATTATTCTCCTCTTAAAAATGTCAGTTTTCTAAATCTGAGACATATATTGTTTTATTAATCTATGAATTTGTATTGTCACGCTAAGATACATTGGATTTACAACAAAACTATATACTTGATATAACCAAGACAAATATCTCAACTGCAGAAGTGAGTTATATTAGATAGAAAATTTTAAAGTTGTCAAAGCAAAAGTAATTGAGTGTTAGTTGTTGTATTTATTTATCTTTAGTGAAGAAATCAAATCTTGATCTGTGTTTGATTATTCTTAATATTTACTTGATATTGTATTCTTTAGTTAAGAATCTTCGATTAACAGGAAAACAATATCTTTTATTGAACCAAGAAAATACATGTCCATTATAGACAGAAACTTATCTAACTAAAAGAATTTTAAAGTTTTCAAGCCAAATAATCATATATTCTTAATTGTTATAGTAATTTATCTTCAGTAAAGAAAACAAATCTTGATCTTAAACCTTTATTCTTGATTAATATTTGTTACGGTATTATTAGGTAAAGAGACATTAGTGTTAAGGCAAAACAATATTATTTTATAACTAAAAAACTAAATCTCGATTGCAAAGGGTGATTTATATTAAATGAAGAATTTCAAAGTTTTCAAGTCAATAATAAATAATTCTCAATTGCTAACGTAAATCATTTTCAGTAAAGAAAAATCAACCTTGATTGATTACTGATACGTTGTTCTTAGGTTAAGAGGCATTAGCATCACAGCAAAACTGTACTCTTTATTTAACCAAGAAAATTAATTTCAATTGCAGAGAATGACTCATATTACATGAAGAATTTTAAGTTTTTGAGTCAATAATGATATATTGTTAATTGTTGAAGTTATTCATCTTCACTTCAGAAAACGAATACTGAACTTAAGTGTACCATGTTCTTGATTGATATTTGATACGACATTCTTAGGTTAAGAGATCAAACTATATCCCACGTTGAACCAAGAAAATATATCTCTACTGTAGAGAGCGACTTAGGTATCTTACATGAAGAATATTAAAGTTTTCAATGCAAAGTGATAGATTGTAACATTAGTTACTCATCTTCAATAAAGAAAAGCAATCTTGGCTTAACATGTTTTTCTTGGTCTACAAATATACAGGATTATTGGTAAAATGCTAACAACCTCTTAGGGTTGACTTTTGCTAGTCCTAACAAACATTTTGAAATGTATTTTTTTGCTTTTGTTTTTTCCCCACCTTTTGAACAGAGTTTTAAACTATTAAATGTAGAAGTCAAACAAATATATATCTACATACTAGTAAATTATACACATCATACTGTATCAGCCGGATTGTCCACTGAACAGAGCTTCCCCCATTAAGAGGGTTTGCCATAATCCCCACGCTGGGCAGGCGGCTTGGGGATTGCAGTTTAAGGTACATATTCCTCAGAAGGCGCTGCTGCCCACCTTCTGGTGTGTTACCCTTTGTCGCCTTTTACGACATCCACGGGTATAGATGGGGGTGATATTTTAGCCCGGCACCCCACCATACCATATAAGGTATAAAAAAAACAAACATAATTAAAAAAAAACAATTTTCTTCACTGGCTCTTCAATCAAAACCATGAATTTTAAAGTAAAAAGACAAATTTCCAGTCAAGAATAACTATTTCTCCATTAAAAATGTGTATTTTCAGACCAAGTACTCACTTTTTAGTTTGAGATGGTTTTCTCTGTTCCCGATTTTATTTAGTGTTGCAATATTTTAGTTTTGTCTAGTTCTCCCTTGATGTGGGGAAACTACTGAACCTAAGAATACTATTCATTATAAGCAATATTGCATGCTGAATAAGCTTGTTTCAATTCATATTAACAATAAAATATGTAAATTATAATTTGAAAAATTTAAGGTTACTCAGCTAATAGTCAGATAATAGCTGGGAGTCTAATATACTCATAGTACAACGGCAAAGCGGCAGGGTTTGAACCCCTCTAGTGCCCCAATATATTGATTCGTATCTGAAGTAAAAAATGTTTTAAAACTGTTCGATTATTACCTTTAGGTCTCGGTTTCTCATTTCCTAATTCAAAGTGGTTTGAAAGCTAGCCAGGTGAACATTAGTAAAATGCCCTATCACCATGCACTGAATCTTAAACCCGCTGCAGGAACCCATGGACCCCACGTGACAGTTCATACTAACCGCCATAAGTGGCGAAGGCCAAGGCCTAGAGAACCTATTTGTTAAGTTTGGGTGCCTATACAATACTCACGAGGTCTATCTCAAAAACTAAACTTGTGATGAATCAGAAATTTCGTTAAGTTATGATATTTAATCAAAGTCAAAATCATTGATTCAATTTAGGCATCTACGACGCTTTTATGAAGGTCATTTACAAATTTTAATATTGAAATATTCTACAATGTTCCACGTTCAGCAAAAATATTTACAGAGCCACTGCAAGAACAACGGGCAAGAAACTCGGGACCATTAATTTAAATGTCTTTTAACAATATTTTACATACTATATAATAAAATAATTTCAATATTTCATTTAATTACGTAAGTGACAGGTGATAGCTTGGCAGAGGAGTGGAGGAGAGGAATTGTTCAAGCATTTTTGTCGTTTATGTAATCACAAACTGGAATAGAATTTCTTAATCAAAATTATTTTCCACGTGCAACTTGAACTTTCCTTCTGTGAGCGTTGTAATATGTTATTATAAAACCGCACACAATTAACCTTTATACTTTTGTCTTTGCTAACTAAAACCTGGTACCGCGATTTTATCTTTACTTCTTGTGTTGTAATCGTGATTGTCACTGTTTTTTTACGATCTTTCAAAATAATTTCAAATATGTACAGACTCTCTAATGATACAGCCATAGGTAATCATTTATTTCTTACAAATACTGGCTGTATTTAACACAAATCGTCAACCTAAATGTAAAGTTATTCGAATGTGCTCATTTGGTAATAATCACGATACGAATATGTTTCGGGACTTTATAAGGGTGATGTTGGCTACACATAACACTATTTCCGTCGCGAGCGAAAGGTACACGCGCCGTGGCATGGCCAATGGCATTTTCGTAAATTTTGTTTAATATAGTGTTATAAAGTGAATATTTGTTCAAGTTGTGCTTGAGATAGCAACCAACTAGTGTTCATTTAGGTAAGTTTGTTCCTTACTATATAAATAACTGTAGATAGTCAAAAATATCCATCATAGAGGCTGCTAGATTTTCTTTGCCTGGAACGTACTGTGTGGTTACACTAAGTTGGTACAGCCAAGTTAACGAACGGTAGGTTCGTAATACATAATTATTATTGTATTACATACCTACTCATATCTAGAATTAAAGATAACTCTTTATGATAGAGATCAACAGCAGGCTGATGTTGGTAAATAATCCTTAAATATTATAATTATTATAAATGCGCATGTATGTTTGTGTTTGTTTATGTGTCTGGTTTATGCCTCGTTAGTTATTCAGAATGAATTTCGATGTATATATATATATATACATACCTATCCTCTCTACACTATATACACATAATTTTTTTTTGTTAGATAAACCTATATTCAAGAATATACAAGTGTTTTTTTCCATTCCAGATCAAAAATTAACCAATGAAACACAAGTGTTACGCTACTCAATACCCCCAAGAGGAAGACTAAACAAGAGTAGATTTTTTTCCACGTTGGAGCAGATTGTGAACTTTGTTATTGTTTTTCAGGTAATTTCATCAAGTATAAAACACATATTTAAACAATTTAAAAAATATTATATTATATATTTTTCTTATGATGTTAGGATATCTCATCAAATTATCTATTACATACTATAATATAACATATATATACACAGTCAGTATTTTATAGTAATATAGTAGTTAGTATACAGAACTTTTAAAAGTGTGCCTAATCATATTTCATGATTATGTATTGATTATAATAATGATTAACCGCTAACTTGCAGTTAAGATGATTTTTGTGTGATAATCATCTAACGGGGCCTTCTGGAAGCTAACTTTGAAATACAGTTTTAATTTTATTTAGGTTTAACCTGTTTGCTATATTTTACCACTTACTCAACAATATGTGATTGTGGTCAAAATATGCCTATCATCTATAAAAAGTTTATGGATTGTGCAATATTTTCACTGTAGCTCTTTTTTTTAGGATCCTGGAGATAACCAAACTGAACTGGAGGAGGTGAAGAAAAGGCTCGACCCAACAAGCAAAGTGTTCAACCATACTTTATATTATAACGTAACATAAAATGTGGTGCTGATTATAATGAGAAAAAAATCATATTATTTGGTGGTACATAAAGGTGAAAGTTTGTAAGCGTGTTTGTATGTTTATTACTTCTTCACGCTCAAATGGTAGGACCAACTTTGATATAATTTGGTATGGAGGTAGATGAAGCACTGGATTAACACACAGGATACTTTTCATCATCATCCATCACCACGCGGGGTGTAACCGCGGGGCGCAGTACATAACTGTTACAATTATGTATAATATTTTTGATAATGATAATATAAAATTGTATGCTTCTTAATTTATTTTATAAATAAATAATTTTCAACTGAAAATATGTATTGTATTTTATTTATTTTTACGATGATAGATGTTTTTTAGTTGATCCCTTTTAGAACTACACTTAACTATTAACCTACGTTATTTGCAGACTTGAAAGGCGGAGATCAGATTGGAAGATCTGGACAGTGCACCAGGCTGGCTATTTTCTGTAAGTGAGTTTTTGTTCTTGTTGACTAACTAAAAGTTTTATATGAATATCTTATTATATATAGTAGAAAATATCAATTATCTTGTTCTTATTCAGTATTAGATAGATAGATAGATATTTCAATGATGAAATTCGAAGCATAGTTTATTCGAGTTTTTTTTATTCATAAAAGGTTTTTGTGTAGGTATATCTCATTGCATACTAAGGAAAATCTTACGTAATTGTTAGTTTTATTTGTATTTCAGTGAAGTTTCAGTTTCAAATAAAGAAGTTCTTATCTAGGTAGTACGGTATTAATAATACTTTGAAGAACAACGATATCTTCTTGAAATCTGCGTGCTTCATTAACAATTTCACATTTTGCTGTAATTTATAATATATTTATTAACTGAGACTTCTTTCAATCAAAACACTATAATTGAACTAAAATAATTAATATGTTGTACAATATAAATGGAGTTCAGATGAAACAAATCTGAGCTCCGTATGAAACAATTCATGAGTTGAACCTAGAACTGAAACTTCTCATAGTAAAATGCACTATCATTGAACCAAGATAATTGATATTATTCACAAAATACTATTTGATCTTCATATGAAACATTTTTATGAGTTGAGCCAAGAACTGAGACTCCTTCCAGTAAAACGCTCTATTATTGAACCAAGATAATTTATATTTTTCACACTATATAATCTGATCTCCGTATGAAACATTTAGAGAGTTGAACCAAGAACTAAGACTCCTTCTACTAAAATACACTATTGTTGAAGCTAGAAAATGGTAGTCTTATCAATATATTATCTGATTTCCGTATGAAACATGTAATGACTTGAACCAAGTAATGAGACTTCTTACAATAAAACGCACTATTATTTTACCAAGACGACTAAAATTTAAATGTAAAACATGTAATTATTTTGAACAAGAACTGAGGTTTCTTCCAGTGAAATTCCATTGTCGACTCAAGAAATCTGATATTCTATCCGTAGACAATTCGATCTTCGTGCAAAACACAAATTCTTTTGAACCAATCAATACAACTTTTTCGGGTAAAACACCCATTAGAATACTAAGATCAAAACTACTTACAGTAAAACACTTAATATTGAAATGAGAACTGAAAATTCTTCACTGGAGAACAATTAATTATTCGTTCTATATAAACTGATCTCCGTATGAAAACATGTACGTGTTGAAGCCAGAATTATGGTTTCTTAACTTAAATAAGTTACAATATTCAGATAAGAAGATTTTTTGTTTACCTAAAAGTAATTTTCTTGTACGAAGAAAACTCTTTTGTTGGTCTAATTAAAATATATACTCAGAAGAATATATTTTACTAGAAGTAAGAATAATATCTTAACTGAACTATTTATGTACTTAATAGTAAAATATATTTTTTTCTTATTAGAATCTAATGAATGAGTGAACGTATGAGTTCATTTATTCAAGTAAGGATTGTTTTAAATTTGAGAATTTCAGATTCTCTAAATAAGAACAATGATTTACTTAGACAGAGACATAACTACTTTTTTTTAATAAGAAAATAATAATCTTAGTTAAAAAATATAAATACTTGCACGAAAAATTATTAACAAGACAAATATTTACTAATCACAAGAATATATAGTTTTCCCCATATATGAAACACGGAATGTCTTGACCAATAGATATATTCTTGATTTGACACAATCTTTTTTTTCCGTGCAGCAGCGCCTTCTAAAGAACTGTCATCTGACACTGCGATCCCCAAGACGCCTGCCAAGCGTGGGGATTATGGCAAATACCCCCTTTATAGGGGAGGCTGTGTTCAGCAGTGGACGATCCGGCTGATACAGATACAGATACAGAATACTTAGGTAGATACCACTGCTGTGTTATTTGATCGTCACATCAGACAATTGATTCCGTTCCTGTGAAATTCCTTAATTTTCTGAAACCTCTTAAAATAAATTTTCTTACATTGATTGCATACAACCTTTTTATGAAATATTTTTATTGATGTCAAGCAGTCTAACTACAAATCTGGTCCTTAAAAAATGAAAGACAGGAAACATAGTTGAAGGTTACGCATTACACCAATTCCGTAGTAACGCGTTATGTTATAAGTATATAGATATTTTACATACTTGGTACAGCTTATAGCCGACGTACCTTGATAGTGTATTTCGCCGTAGCCATCTAGTGCGATAAGTTATTCTGTGACTATAGATTAAATAGAATATGTACATACATAATCTTTGCCGTAACTAAATCTTGATCCTGTTTTTCTCGAACCCATAGTCTTAAAACCCCCCGGATGCCTCGAGGTTTTGGGAAATACCGCTTCTGAAAAGTGCACTTTTTTAAAAGTCTACTTACTTGTTTTTGATTAAAACTTTCGTAAGTAGTACACATATTTAAACAATTATGAAACCGATTTCACTTACGTTAGAACAGCCGAGTAGTTCGATCTCGACCGGTTTCGCGACCTTCAGAGTCGCTTCATCATGGAGTACGTACGCTCCCGACCGCGTCCGCGCAAGCACTTACTTGTTTTTATTAAGTAGATAAATTACGGGCATGGAGTACTGGCAAAGCCTGAACCAATGTTTGAATGCACTAGGTTTATTTTATTTATCGTTATTGGTGATGGACTCGCCTGTGATGATTTGTTCGAAAGTTAAGTTGTTCAGGCGTTTTGTTCCTGTTCAAGCGGTATGATTATACATTCTATAGAGATAATTTCTATTCTACGCTTAGCTTAGCTACCTTATAAAAAATTAAGACACATTCCAAATCAGTCTCAATACCTTGGGAGTTCCGCAACGACACTTCATTCTTATTTGGGTTTACTCAATAATAATATATTCGTATTTACGGTAAATATCGAAAATTTCTAATAATTTCAATTCAGATCTTAGCGGGCTTTGGTTATCCTTTCTGGCTGTAAAGTTTATACTCTAATTATACAGACTTTTACGCTTATATACTATGAATTAATTAGCATTCTTGCGATAGAACCCAAAACGTTTGTAAAAAAGGTTTGTAGCATGAGATCCTTTTGTTTTCATTTTATTTGTTATGATTTCCGCTCCAATAGAACATATTTGTGAAAATTTCAAACAGCTTCGAACAAGACAGTCTCCTAGCGTAGGATAGACGGAAGAATGGGCGGCGAAAAGGCTTAAAATAGAAACCCCATTTCTCGTACAGAACCGTAAAGAAAAAAAGGTAACGACAAAGCGAGGAACTTTCTCTTTCTTATCTTGACCAAGTTAGTTTTTACTTAGTTTCCTTGCCACCACTCTATTGTTTTAAATACAGAAATCCCTGTTTGCAAGGAATGCTGGCGAACTGTTCGGATAAGAGGAAAGCTTCTTATATAAGTGAAAGGCACGCGCGCATAATTTTCTTGCAACCTTATCGCTATCAAAGCTGTCCCTCTAGGCCAGACCTCTTTGATATTCATTTTATTTAGCTGGTTTAAAATTACCTCTTTGTGATTACAGGCATATGATAGGATTCTCTATTAAGGTACAAAAGGAGCATATGCATCCCATAGTTGCACTAGTTTTATATCCACTAAGCCTGGAATCTTCCTGGTGGGTGCACAAGCCTGCTCATCTTATTATAAAACTAACTTGATTAATAAGATTAACAAAATATTTGGTCAAGTTATCAACACTATACTTTTTATCTCCTATGTTATTCAAATTATTGTTGGTCTGTGTATTGTAAACTCCCCTCCTTTGTACAAACCGAGTGCCCGGCTTTGCTACTATCTGTACAAACCGGGATCTCGGCCAGCGGTCGACGGTTGAATTTACAGAATTATCTTGAGACTTGTGTAGATCCCATTCTCATAATTCAAACGGTTTTCTAGGCTATACTATGAAAAATACCACATTACTCTACCGTAACAGGTATTTAAAATCTGGAAATTAAACCTCAAACCAGCTCAAATTTTACATTTTGCACCAAAATATTACGTCACGTATCTAACAATAATAATATCTACTCCTACACTAATCGATCCAGGAAGATGTAATTTTGCATATATTTACAGACTACAAGTCAATAATGGTAGGTGTTAAAACAAATTTCAAGGACAAGGATTAAAATATTATGTTTTTTTTTTATTTTCTTTAAAATATTCTTTTTGAGTGGATATCGGTTGATTTATAACATAATTTATGAAACTCTCCCTCTCCGCATTTGCATAGATATAATACCAAAATTGTTGATATTACGAAAATCAAAAGGATGTTTTGGGATGGAAGGGCATTTGCGCCTATCGCAATGAGAACCCGCAGACAGGCAAAGCCTTGTGTATATTAACTTTAACTTTGTGTTTATTATTACTCAGAAAACGTCATACTAAATCTACGCAAGTACCTACTTATCATTCCTAAATTACGCATAAAGTCAAAGTTATCTTTACGTGATCATGACATTTGACATAATGAACCGTTACAATGATCTAACGAAGGCCTTAACATATAATTATATATTATATATATCTGCTGGATTTTTATTTCAATTCCATCCATTTAACGATGCAAATACGGAGATGTCTTTAAATATAATTAAAGCCGAGATTGGAGTACTTAACACATCACTGCCATCATAAGACTAATTTCAATATATTTTTTACTATATATTCTGAACGTTTCAACCACTGTTTAATAACCCGGGTTAATAAAGGAAAGAATCGAAGATGACACCGGTAATCATTGCATCTCACTTGCACAATAATAGAATGTCTATAGAATGCAAGAGAGATGTAATAATTACTGACGCCATATTCGATTAGTTTCTTTATTAAACCAGCCACTTAATGCGCGCGTATTTAGCTTTCGCTCCATGGACCATGGATGCGGCAGTGATGGCTCAGTGGCATTGGCTATGGACTGCCGTGCAGCAGGTCCACGGTTCGAATCTCGCCGCGGGCTTGAGCTTCATCGCATGGTGGAAGGGCATTTTGTGAATGCCCGCCTGGCTAGCGACCACCCTCAAGTAGAAAATCTGTCGCCAAGCACCTAACAGTGTGTTCCGGCAGCAGTCCTTGAGAGCCAGAAAAATTACAGGCTAATGAGACCTAAGAACTGGACGTCTCAGTGTGACGGGCACAGTGCAATTTGTCGTTGACGAAATGCGTTTGTTATAGGCAGAGGTTAGTCCACTTAACATCAGGTGGGCCTCGGGCTTGTTCCGTCACAATAACATTAAAAAAAAAACACATCCACGTGCTTTTTTTTAAAATGCTGATAGGTAAGCTTGTGACCACAATCTCCCCTTATGGTAAGTCATGAGGCTTAACCTAGAATTACTAGCTCTCAAAAACACACCGACAGATTATAATGTTGATAATGGTGTATTGAAATAGTGCCTTATGGTACAAATGCGGATTACTCGTAGTAGATTATGATACAAGTGAGCTAAGTTGCTCATTATACACGAGGCTGTGTGTTGCAGCCCGAGCCGTAGGCGAGGGCGTAAATCAGCCGAGTGTATAATGAGCAAGTTGCTCATGAGTTTTATACGCACTTTTTCAACACGCTTGGGAGAAAAAAAAAAATATTGCACAAATGCGATACAAACAACATACGAAAATTATGGGAAATAGCGCGCAAGTATTTTTTTGCGTGTGGAAAATGTATTATGGTTGATTACATAAAAACCTCTTTGATGTTACAAATCTGTATTGCCCGGTTAAATTGAAAAAGCTGTTTACTCGCATATAATTTGCAGTTAGGTACTAACTTAAACTTGTAGGGATAAATTTCCCGATTAAATTGAAAATGCTCTGTTTACTCTTTACTTATTTAACAATATATATGTGTGAGTAATAATTCAGAATTTTATAAATATTGAAAATTCAGAATATCGTGTAAGGGTCAAATTCTCGTGTAAAGGCAATTTTTTTCTCATTTCGGTGTTGTATTTTACTTGACAGTTTTATTTGTTGTTTTTAACTTCAAATTATTTTTCAGTCTACTTTATCGGTAGTTTTATTCAGTATGTATCGATTCAAATATTGTGATAAAATTACAATGTATGAAATATTTGATTGTATACTAATTTTTAAATGCCACCGAAATGATAATGCAATTCACCAAAATATGTAATTTTATATCTTTCAGACGATATTAAAAAAAGGTCATCGACATTACAATACCGACTAAAATATATTAATAACGTCGGTTAATAGGTGATATTTTCTATTAAAAAAACTTATTTCGACTGTGTTTGAAATTATTACACTGGTTTGTTTTATACACAAACCCCAAAGTTCTGTTGAAAAATCTTTCTCCCATCTGTGATTTTTATTGGCAACTAAATGACTAATCTTTGCACCAAAGGCTCTTAATGACCACCGAAGGTACATTTAGGTCACCGAAATGAGATTCGTTATCATTTCTGTGAAATAAAAAAAAAAAAAATTATAATTTCTTCCGAAGATACATTTAGGTTACCGAAATGAGATTTATTGTGATATCCGTGAAATTAAAATAAAATAAGTTACCAATTAAATACTTTTCTTAGCACAAACACTTCTTTCATTCCGACGAAGTCTAGTGTTCGGTTGATTGCCGTTGCCACCGGTTCTCTATATATGACGGTTTAAACTTAATTTGACCGTAAAATTCGCTCCACTTCTGTCGATTTCGGCCGCAAAAATAGGAACGCCTCCAGCGTTCGTATTCCAGCAGAACATTTCAGGATTCGATTTTCACCCGAGGCCAATATTTATCGAACCATTTTCGCACGTTATACTTGTTGAGCACGTGCTATAGTAATAACACGAAAAAAAGATATTTAGAAGGGTAAACACTGAATTTTTAAAAGAACATTCCTTTCGTCCTTTTGTTAAAAACCAAACGACTGTTAGAAATTTTTTTCACATCTATTTAATTTTTGCTACAAATGCGGAATAAAAAAAAAACTAAGAACATTTCTTAAGTTTTCATCGTATTCGTTTATATCTATGTCTCGAACAACCTGGATGTTAAACACTGTCTCACAAATTAAGAAATTACATGGTTGTTTATTATCAATCAAATTTAATTACGGCTGCAATTAGTTGGGCGGACGAACGCTAACCAGTTTCATTAACAACTGAACAAGTAAATATGTATAAAAAAAATATAATCTCAATGACGTCCATCCTTGAATAGAAGCTTTCTCCATTAGGGAGGTTTGTATATATATCCTCACGCTTGCACGCTTCGCAGGCGTCCCAGGAATCGCAGTGTAAGGTGGTCTTCAGAAGGCGCTGCTGCCCATTTTCTAGTATTTTATTTTTATTTTCGTCCCCTGTTACAACTTCCTCAGGGAGTGCAATCCTAGCCTGGCACCCAACTCTTAATAAGGATTTCTTATATATTTACTACAAATAAGCGAAGTAAAATACTTATGGTTTCTCCTACTCATCACGACATCTTCATACTAATTGAGTCTTAGTCGTCAGAAAATACTATCTAGGTATCTAGGTTAAATCCTTAGTGTCCATTAAGTATACTTTGCAGAAATTGCTTACTTAATAATGTTTAAAGTAGGTAGGGATATAAATTCCTTCTCAGAAGCGCTCGTAGCGTATAGCTGGCTTATCTTTCTTAACCGATCAATTACGTTAAGCGACGTTTATTTTACGGTCATGACTTGGATGAGTGACTGCTAGTGGCATTACTATTGAGCACTACAAATAGATTTGATTAATGTTGTTTGCATTCTAACTATACTCAAATATCTTTTAACCTTCTACAACTCTAGCGTCGCAGGTCACAGTGTAATAGGTACATATAAATTGAGTAACTAGTTAGGTTAGGGACCTGCGCTCCTACAACAGTCCTCGTACACAATGCGATTCCGACGTCGTCTCCGGCGGATGTAAATAAAAAAGCCAGCCATAAATCAACAAAAATACAGGGCTTTGAATAATAAATAGCCACTTCTTTGAATAGAATCATAAGCAAAATAATAATAGGTCTTTCGAATGACTCCGACCGTTGGAGGCGCAATTTCTTCACTCATATTTAGATATTAGTACTTACTTAGAATGGAAGAATTATTATTAGTGCTGTCTTTGAGCACTTCAACGTTTTGAAAGTTATTAAAATATAAACAGTAGCTTACATCATAAAATTGAATGCTTTTTCATGCAGAATTAATTTTTAAAGGATGGTTTGGTTTGGATGTTAAATAGACATCCTAGCTTAAACGTATTTTAGGAATTAGTTCTTCTTGAGCAAGCAGGTGCTTATAATACCTACTTATACTCAAGAAGAAACTTAAGATTTTATAAAACAGGCCTGTTTATGTTTATAGAATCTTTCCACATTGCGTACTACATCAGCAAAGGATAACTAACACTAAGCCAAAAGTTAAGGCCTAGATCTTGCAGTAGGATACTTTTATCCCAATTCATGGAATTCAATGGCAACTTGAGCTTTACTTAGGATCCATTATAGCGAAGATGATGCCATGACAATGAGTATCGCGTTGCGTACATGGTTTAAATCATGTCTTGAGATTAGCATGGTGGTAGGGCATTTCAGGAATGTTAAAGTGCCAGAAAAAATTGATTTAAACGCTGACAGTTTAGCCTTTTACCACCATCTCACTAAGTAAGTGATGATGTGATCAAGGAACATTAAAAAGGTTAAAAAAACGATAAATATACGCGATTTAAACCGTTTAAAGTTGTTTAATTACTATGCTTAGTCTACAAGATACTATGTCAAAAAGACAGCTGCCGGAACCACCGTTAGGTGCTTGGCGATAGAATCTCTACGACATGGTTTATGATGGTAGCAAGCCCGGCTGTCATTCATAAATGGTCCTCCGTCAAGCCGTGAAGGTCGAACCCGCGGCGGGATTTGAACAGTGTTCCGTAACGCGAGAGCATAGGTTGCCATCGGGCCATCATTAGTGTGTAGCAGTTTTCTCGAGCCACTTTTTGCCATATTTGTGTACGGATCCTAAGAAGCAAAGCCACAAGGAGTCGCTAAGTTACTCAGGAGTTCTTTGAATTTAAAGTTAATTAACGTTGTGAGATGAAATCGGAGTAATTAGCAAATAAGAAACAATGGGCTCGTTATACCCTCTAATTTTGTGACAAATAATTTAAAGACCTTTTCAAAACGTAGTCGAAGTTATCGGAATTGCTTTAAATAGCTGTTCAAAATTAGGCAGCTGTATTGTCTTATTTTGATATAAAATTTTACTTCACTCTGCCTACATTTTTTTAAACTGTTTAATTTTATATTATTTCGGGAAACCAAGGAAGTCATATGCTGCGTTGTTTTTTATTTTATTTCTATAGGTTCGGAAACAACTGGGAGCATTTGCATTTTTTGTATTTTCATTACGAGTACCTACTTTCATTTGATGATAGATGAACCACGTGACAATTGTTACCTTTTTAATTGTATAAATACCCTCAAAATGCGTAAAAAATAGAATTCGTTTCTAAAATTAACCAATTTTTTCATTAACCTGTTAAGTGAGCTTACAAAATTTTAACGCTTTTCTTTCTCCGACCCCTTTTGAAAACGGTTATAACAACAAAAACTAACAAATAAATTGGAACTATGACTCGCCTACACCACGGCGGCAGCTCAAATTGGCAGAGCATGTCCCAGCCCGAGGGAGGAATGGTCGCGGTTACGGATCGCGCTCGTGGTTCAAATGTTTCCTTTCGTTCTTCCTTTGAAAGCAGGTTTCGTTTGTTTACGTTATACATGTATAACTTTTATTCGCATCAATTTTGAAGCGCTCGTAGCGAAGTTTACTTAGCTGTTCTTAACCGATCAGCAAAGTTAAGCATCGTCGCCCGCGGTCATGAGTTGGATGGGTGACCGCTAGTGACATTACTAGTGAGCGCTTCCGTGCTTTGGTGGGCACTTTAAGCCGTCGGTCCCGGTTGTTGCCTAAGGATGGCAGTCGTTATAGCATGGTGGTAGGGTATTTTGCGAATGCCCGCCTGGCTAGCTACCACCTTCAAGTAGAAAATCTGTCGCCAAGCACCTAACGGGGTGTTCCGGCACCTGTCCTTGAGAGCCAGTACTTCTAGGTTAGCCTGAACAATATCTTCGACCACATCGTCTCTTACCATCAAATGAGATAGTGGTCAAAAGCTAAAACTATCTGGAATAAAAAAAAAAATTAAATCAAATGAGTTTTTTTATTTAAAGTTTACAAAACAAAGTCTTATGCAATTTACAGACATTATTTTCTAAGACACGAAGTACTGAAAAGTAAATGACATTGCATAAGTCCTTTGAAATGTAAACCTAAGCTGTAAAAATATCTTACTTATTAAAACTGCTAATGCACTATGCAAGTTCAACGTGAAAATGACATAATTTAAGTCTTTTTACCTAACACATACACAAAAATAATACACACAACTGACTAAACTAAATTTTTAAATAAGATTTAATTGAGGGTAGCGAAACAACATTGAAGATATGGAAATTACACTTGATGTATTCTACATTATAGGTATTACACATATGTATGGGGGAATGCCTAAGCATATTGGTTCTGCAGATTGGTAACACAAATGTATTTCTCTGAAGTGGCCTACTACTAGAGCGAGACACGTTGTAATTTAACTTCTGAAATATATCAGAGTTACAATATTATGTTCTATATATAAATTACTAACCCCCGCGGTTACACCCGCGTGCTAATGGATGATGATGATTTAAAGTATCCTTTTTGTTAATACAGCGCCTCATCTACCTCCATACCAAATTTCATCAAAATAGGTCCAGCCGTTAGGCGTGAAGAAAGAACAAACATACAGACACATGCACAAACGTTAGCCTTTATAATATTCATTTGATAAGGATCAATTATTTGTTACTACCAAATAAATATGCATTAGAGCTACGCATTAGTTAGAGGAAATAAATTCACATTTTTTATAGTAAATATTGTTCACTATTTTGGCGATGACGGCTATAAAAGATATATATGACAATTTTCTCCAATTTACTTGACACTTATCGTTATATTTTTGATAATTCACACAATACCTTCATAAATTATAGCCTGTGTTATTCTGATGGGTAAGATATATTATTGTAAAGTTTCATTAAAATCCCTTCTGTAGTTTTTGCGCGAAAGAGTAACAGATTACCTTACTTGTCAGACGATTTTTTCCATCCGTTTGAACGCACGTCTTTATCCCGGTGGAAGAATTGTATATATTTTTTTCCATTCGAAATTTCTATGTTATCTTGGAATATAGCATTATATATACAGTATTTCTTATATTTATGAACTTAGTAATCTCATTGTTAGAAATCTATACTATGGTCTCTCACCACATTCTTTACCTATCTCAATATAATCCTATTTTTATTAATTTTAATATCATTGAATGGTGCAAATCTTGTTTCACTTTAAAATGTTCTATTTCTTAGAATTCTTCTTTCTTTCTTAGCATCAGCATTGACTGGTCTGAAGATATCAATCCCATCAAATGTGTTCTTTAAACACAACATTATCTAATGACCCCTTTCGCTATAAAGCATTCTATACTCTCATAGATTGAATAAACTCATTCAGTGCAAAAATGTATTGTGACAAAGTACTAAACGAGGCAGTATCGACTCAAATTACTGTTGATTAAATTTGTGTACATTGACACCAGTGCCAGTATTGTATGCAAATAGATGTATCGAGAACGAATTGATCAAGTAAAATGAATGCAGACGCAGGCGGGCTTTTGGTTCAGCCGTCTCGTTCGAATGTTAGGGTATGAATTACGAGATAAAACTTCTGTGAATTTGGCATCGAATGAAATCCAAGAAATACCCACTGTATTTGTGTTTTAGATATTGTTTTAGTGACAATCCCTTGAAATATACATTTAGATATTGTTCTGAGAATACTAGTTTTTGTTAACTTCCATACCGATCGGTGTTCGTCCTTATATGCGTGATTCCACGAAATGGGGGATAGGTATATAGTATGTAAGTTAAAATTTAAATATCGTAGATCCAAATTGTATTTTGTTACTCCACTCACTTTTGTTGTAAAATTTAATATTTAGTCCTGAAATCCACCCCATAAAAAACCATATTAGCAGTGTTTTTGTGCCGAAATATTGACCGATCGTATCTTTTAAAAGATTATTATGTGTGTAAATAAAACGCATATGGCGTTTTATACGAATTCTTAAAGTTTTAATTCCTTACTCGTATTTTATAACATCAGTTTTTAGCTATTCAAGTAGTGATCGTGGCTAAAACTAGCATGCTTTATCTAGTTACGGAATTATATACTCTCCTATGAAAACACTACGCCAGGACTTTAGAACTCTGGTCAAAAAATATAATTATGAAGGCAATAAGGCACTTTGTAAAACATACAACTCAAGACAATCTCTCGAGATCATCTTCTTTCTTTACTGTCCAAAATATCTTTATGTGTACAAAATATGAATGTTGTCTTAAATCAAAAGTTACTTTATGATAAATCTTCTAACAAAATTAATCCTCGTTTTAATTTAGTACGAAATCTCAAGTAAAGTACGTACAAGTTGGATTAATTTTGTATGCAAGCGACGCGCCTCGCTCGCCAAATATATGCCGGCGGTGCCTCCTCCGTTTAGGACGATAATTAATCAAGCAAAAGTCAAGGAAATCACACTCTACTTGTAATGAAATTAACTACTCGGTGTTTGGAGCCTTTTCTCGGGCCTGTTGAATTAAGTTAAGGCGCCAGGCAGGTCGGACGAGCAGAAAATTGCCATTTATTCGGGAGGAGGCTTTACTGAAGGGTTCCCCGTAGCTTAGGACAGAGTATTTTATGTAGGGCTTCAAATTAACGAAATGAATAGTAAGCTGATCTGATTTCGGTGTAATTAAATAAATACACCTGGCGGAAGATTATTTCTTCTTCTGTATACATATATGGATGATAAACAACCCACTGCCACCAAAAGTGTCGCTTTAGAATCTTAAAAAGTCTCTTGATGAGTTCAACCCTTCAGTGGGAAGTTATTGGGTGTTTGTGTGAAATAAATTCTTAGCAGCATTCTGGAGTCAATATGATGAAGATTACAATAGCTGACCCTCTCATTCGCAACAAAACCAATTTGAATAAACGTGGATGGTTATGCCGGATGTGTTGCCATTGTATAATTATTTTGTTAAGTAAAGCGCACTTTTGTGCTTTTACCTGTACTTTTATTGGTTTGCAATAAATAGTAATTGTATCGTGTTTAAGAGCCTAGAAGTTCGCCCAATTTGCAGCAAAACCTTTCTCACATTGATGTGAGTACTATACTAGGTGTACTAAATATTCGTGCCTATACTTCATGGAAACTGATGCATGACGTATTTGTGAATCTCGCCATATTAAGGGCCTGTTTCAGAATGTTCGAGTAAGTTCCGGTTATACTACCCAGAACATAAAATAACTGAATGATAAAAATGACAGTTAACATGCAGCGCGTTTCAAGCTTCAACCGTTGGATAGGCTAAATCGATGACTGTGAAACGCAAAGATAGTGTTTTATTTATTAAATATGTTCTGGGTAGTATAACCGGAACTTACTCGAACATCTGAAACAGGACCTAAGTATATTTATACACTAGTTTTATCATACTTAATTTAAAAAAATAATACAACACACTCACAAACTTTCGCCTTTATAATATTAGTGTGATATTGGCAGACGTCTTTACAAATATATAGTGACAATGGGGTGGTTTCATTGCTCTACGTATCAATAATCGAGGGGAGATAAAGGTTCTCTAGTGGAATAGTTAAGAAGACGTATATGAAAGGTAGATCAAGTCGAGTAAGTCGATAGATGTAAATGCAAATACAATTACATTGTGGTATTTGAAGGCGGTAGCCTAATTTCCACAGTGGACGTTATGATGATTAGGTATTTACCTCCGTAGAGGCATATATATTATATATTGTATATATATATTATTGCAGATAGGTAAGCCGTTGATCACAATCTCACCTGATGGTAAATGATGATATGGTCGAAGGCGTTATCAGGCTTAACCTAAAACTACTGGCTCTCAAGGAACACACCGTTAGTTGTTTGGCGACATATTTTCTACTTGAGGGTGGTCGACATCCGCAAAATGCCCAATGCGGTGAAACTCAAGCCCGCGGCGGGATTCGAACCATGGACCTGCTGCGCGGCAGTCCGTAGCCAATGCCACTGAGCCATCACTGCTTCAAATACTTATGTTTACCTACAATGTATAAACAACACACTTCATCAAATGCTAAGCACGCGCCGATCTTAATCTTACTTTATCAAATTACTAATAAAAATGTAAACAACAATGTCATATTCCTCTTATCAATACGGCATACTTTGTTGCTATCAGTACAGAATACCTAATATGAGTAATTATGATTACGAGTATGTCAGCAGAGTTAGCTTCGCGGTAATCTATTGTAAATGCAGTAAACTGTCGGAACTATTTTAAAAATATGAAATTTATTGTATTGGTATCACAGGCATGGGGCTATTATTAGAATATCATAGATAATAATGCAAAAAAAACGTGTGTTTCTAAGTATTATGTAAGTACTTCTGAATTCTGCATGCTTGTACAGCTTGCACTGAAGAAACTTTATTTAATCTGTGACTGTATTCTAGACAAGGACATCTTGGAACACGAGCGGAATGCTAGATAAATATATTTTGTGTTAATCCCATTTAGTGTGCATGAAGGAATTAAGAAGCCTCTGTCGCCAAGCACCTGACGGTGTGTTCCGGCGCTGTCCTTGAGAGCCAGTAATTCTAGGTGAGCCTGAACAACATCTTCGATCATCACTTACTATCAGAGGAGATGACGGACAAAGGCTACCCTATCAATTATGTAAAAAAAAGAAGACAAATTTAGCATTGTGAGGAATAATTATTTCCACCTCACAGGAAGGAAAGAGCGATTTGGGTGTTCAAATACATACTTAGCAATTATTTTTCCTCGCGCTTATAGCAAAATCAATATTGCTGCGGGCGCACGGGCGTGAGGAAAAGTGATTTCAAATATTAGACCCATACAAATAATGATTTAAAAAAATATTTCCATACATTCCAACAGGTGACAGATGGCCCAAGGCTACCGGTCAAATGAAATCAAACATACTTCATTTCCAGCATTAGGAGCGTTATATATCTTTTCTAAAAACAATGTAAGCAATGCTACACTGGAATATTATGTACTGCATAACATTTTCGATCATAAGTTTCTTAATAAATTGATGCGATTCGATTGTAAACTTTTATAGTACTTTATGAATTATTATTAACGTTAAGAGTCTCATTCGAATGTGTGTCTAGTTTTGGTGTTGGCTATGTAAGGGTAGATAAACAATTGAGACATATCCATATAAATGCATCTGGGGTCATAACCTCGTCTTCTCTCAGAGCAAGCTGCCAAAATATAACAATTTATTTACAAACCCAATAAGAGCGGGCTTATGAGTCAAGTAAGCTATTGCTACATCAGAGAGTATTGCGAGCTCGTTTATGTGATTGTGTAAACTACAACTAGTCAACGATTTATTTTAGTATGATTTTAAGCTACCGCATGCGCAGTGAAAAGTTGGCAACCAAATTATTTTATTGAATTAGAAGAATTTAAATTTAATTAAACTACCGAACAGACTACTATTCGGTGGTTTAATTTCCAATGATAAGAATAAAGTACCAATACTTTTATTATTTCTGTTTCCAAGTTTAGTAGCTTCGGGCTTCAGTTATCAAAGGCACCCATTTTTATGAGAAGAATATATCTTCTAGTGTAGAAACTGTTAAAATATAAGTTTCAGACCATATATCTTAAGCAGTGGGGTGCCGGGTTAGAATGTCACCCCCCATTTCTTCCCGCGGGTGTCGTAAGAGGCGTCTATGGGAAAAAAAACGTAATGAGCGAATCAGCGCCTTCTGAAGAACTGACAACTATTGCGATCCCTAAGACGCCTGTCAAGTGTGGGGATTATGTCAAATTCCCCTAATAAGGGGACTTGTTCAACGCTGGGCGTTCCGGTTTTGTTTTATGCCTATTAGGTTAGCCTTTGACCACTATCTCACCTGATGGTAAGTGATGATGTGGTCCAAGATGTTGTTCAGGCTAACCAAGAAGTTGTTGTGATGATAGTCTTAAGATTCAGCCCATATACATGAGATACCAAATAATGTAGACAACAGGTGATAGTGTTATGAAATGTTCATCCCAAAAGCGAAATGGATAGAATAAAAAGAAAACTCAACGCATTGATTAAATTTTATGAACATCAAAAAAGATTGTATGAAAATCATCTCTGCGAGGCGGAATCGCACATGTCCGTCAAAGAAATAACTAATAAGTATTCCTATGGCTTGCCATATTATGTTTAATGAAATGGATATTTCTTTACAGTTGGTTTTATTAATTTTCCTATACAAGGTTTTATCAAACATAAACCATGACATAATATTACCATATTTTCACACACTAACTATTGTATTAATCTATGACGTTGTCACTCACCTCGGCAAGACAAGGTCGGAAGGGATCACACAATATTAAACTGACGTCAGTTTGGTACAAAAAGTAACTACAAATACTGATATAATATGATAACGTAAATCATGGATTAAGATATCTAATGATTGCAGAATGTTTGCAAGGATTAACACGATACTATATTTTATGACTAACCCACGAAACTGATGCAATCCATTCAATTTGAACAAGTGCTAAAAACAAACTACGATAATGTGTAAATATAGTAACCTTCTGTAATCAAATTAGACCGTCAAAAGAATAACAATGAAGCGCTAAGTAAACACGTACAAAATTAACAAAACAATAAACACGTACAAAGTTATTGGTAACGAAGTAAATTGAGTCCACATGTTTTCGAAAATTGCCTAGAAGTTTTGTACAAAGCCGAAATAGATATTGTTATGATACGAGCGGGCTATACGACTTAATTACAGACCACTACAGAAGTACAGACCTTCTAAACTATTGTGCTAGAATTACGACAAGCTAATTCACCAATGGGTTTACTCGAGTATGGCTATTAGAATTATTATACAGCTTAATCAGATTGCCCACTGCTGAACACAGGCTACCATATTTAGGGGTGGTTTGCCGTAATCCCCATGCTTGGCAGGCGTCTTGGGGATCGCAGGGAAGTTAGTTAAGCGGAGCATTAGCAATATGCTAGCAGAGGGTTTTCCGGCCGCTAGAAAGCCTCCGACGTAGCCTTCTTGAGACCACCAGGACCGACGACTTTACGCGCACCAGCAAGGAATAGCTCTGTTTCAAACGTCAAAAATATTCATTGCAAACCCGTCCGAGTGGTGACCACTGAGAACATTGCTCGCATCCTAGTTAATTACTTCTGTTCATTTTTTATACATGCTTATGCATTATTTTTGAAGCAATGATGTCCGAGCGGTAATAGCAATGACTGCTATGCAGCAGGTCCCCGCTTCCGGCTTGTGTTTCGCTGCATCGTGGAAGGGCATTTAGCGATTGCCCGCCTGGCTAGCTACCACCCTCAAGTAGAAAATCTGTCGCCAAGCACATAACGGTGTGTTCCGGCAGAAGTCCTTGAGAGCCAGTGAAGTTACAGGCACATTAGACTTAACAGCTATGTCTCAAGAGTCATGTGTCGGGCGCAGTGCAATTCGTGACTTGTAATGAAATGCATCTATTATAGGCAGAGATTAGTCCGCTTAACATCAGTTGGACCTCGAGCTTATTCTTGAGCTTGAGAAAATAAAGACGGTTTAACAAATTATCAAGGTACTAGTATTATTTATCTCTTATAATAACGCTACTTCGATAGTTTAATTAATATTAGAAAAATAGAGTCCGATGGCACTTTAGACAATCTGTTCGAACTTCAAATGGGAACGCAATATTTGCCCGATGAATTACTGAAGCCGTCAATTTCAGCTTCTTGGAACAACTTGTCCAAATTGCACTTTTGTGCTAATGAAAGTTTCGCCTAAGTGAATTAGTTGAAGACCATCTTAGGCCGTCTGGTTTTGTTTAGGTTTAGTTAAATTTAATTATCTTTGAACTCTGGGAATGTATATATATTGTTTGAGTAATTAAAATATTTCTCACTCACTAATTGAGTGAATCGACCGTAGTAATAAGTGAACTGGATATAAATATATAAAATAAAACTGTTATTGATGTAGTATTATTTAAACAGCATTGACGCGTGCTAAGCATAAAAAATATTTTTCGGATGTTAAAAGATTACTTTCAACGGGACTTGAACCCGCAATCCCAGAATACCTTTCGGTGCATTTTTGTTGTAGGCTAGCCTTTGACCACTTGACCACATTTTCACCTATTGGCAAGCGATAGTGTTGTCTAAGATTTTGGGAGGATAGTCTTTAATGGAAAATGGCTTTTAGTGGCACTTGTTCGAATAAGCTGTAGGTGCTTGGCGACAGATATACTACACTTGAGATTTACCTAGCTAGGTGAACGTTCACAAATGCCCGACCATCAGTGACGCTAAGCGTTTAAACAAGGGCCTCATATGAAGGCCTATCTCCTGTGCGATTGGGATTTCATACTATCAAAAGGTCCGTTTTTTTTGTGCATGACAGGTTAGTCTTTGACCACTATCTCACCTGATGATGTGCTCGAAGGTGTTCTTCAGGCTAACCTGAAAGTACTGGCTCTCAAGGACAGCTGCCGGAACACACCGTTAGGTGCTTGTGACAGATTTTCTACTTGAGAGTGGTAGCTAGCCAGGATGGCATTCGCAAAATGCCCTACCACTATGCAAACTACAGGTTTTTAAAATTAGAGAATATTAAGTATGGTAGTTCAAGATGCACGTGAAAAACATATTGATTAAAAAATCCTGCTACACAGTTTCTGATTACATAAACGACAAAAATGCCTGGACAATTCCGCCTCTGCCAAGCTATTGCCTGTCACCTACATAATTTAAACAAATATTGTAATAACTCTATTATATAGTTAGTATGTAACACATTGTTAAAAGATGTTTAAAAGAATGGCCCCGAGTTTCTTGCCCGTTCATCCTGCAGTGGCTCTATACAATTTATTTGCTGAACGTGGCAGTACAGTGTAGAATATTTCAATAATAAAATTTGTAATTGACCTTCATAAGAGCGTCGTAGACGCCTAAATTGAATAAATGATTTTGACTTTGACTTTGAAGTAATAGATTTTCTTGCTGATTGACCTTAGACCGTAACCGTAGTTAGACCGTAACCGTAGTTAGACCGTAATCTCAACTGTTGGTGTGTGATGAAGTGGCCGAAGAGGGTTATTAAGCCAGGGCCAACCTAGAATGAAAACTGGCGTCGAAAGGCAGCTCACAGATTACTCTATTAGGTGCTTGGCAACATATTTTCGCTTAGTAGCTAGCCAGCCGCGCATTCGCAAACTGTCCTACCAGTGGTAAAAATAATATTAAATATGATTGAATATTAAATATTATTTATTAGGATTGAATATTGAACTAGGTAGCTAGGGAATGTCTTAATCTAACATTTGACTACAAATTCATTACCAGACCTCAAAAGTCAATAACCATCGTATGCTTGTTGACTTTTGCGGTATCTTGTATTCTGCAGACATCCTTGACATTCATCGTATATATTAACCTGCCTGCAAACTTTTACTTAATGGAACTTCTAAATTCTGACCGTGGCTTTTCCTTCGTATTATTTTTCTTTGTCGTGTGTATTGTTCGAATCTTAACCTGATGAGATTGTGGATTGTAGTCTTAAGGTTGAACTGGCCCGTCACTTCTCCATACAATAGTCGTAGGGTGATCACTCCCTTATTTGAGATTTTAGGTCCAGACTTAAGCATAATACCGATTGATATCGTCATTATCTAGGCTTATATGATGCCAAAATTTAAAAAAGATATTTAATTTGTAAGTTATGAGCCTCGAAAACTTTGTATGGAAATGTTTCGAGGCCCATAGTCCTCAAGTTAATTATTTTACTTAAATTTCGGCATCATACAAGCCTAGGTAATGACAAGACCAATCGGTGTTATGCTTTATTTAGGACCTAAATCCACAAATAAAGGAGTGAACACCCTACAACGTTTGTATGGAGAACGGGCCGGCCAGTTCACCCTTAACCTTTAATATACTAATTCTAAGATAACAAACTGTCCTACGTACCTTACTACTACGTACCTATATTATATTAAAGGATATATTATATAATAATTTTAAGACAAAAACTGGCATAATTTAGACGCCTTATTGTGAGATAAAAAAAAGTGGGGTATCAAAATGAAGGGCTTTTAAACATGATTCCATAAATATATATAACTTGCAGTTTTATGTTCAATGTAACGGTAAAACGTCTAACGAAAATAAATAATTTGCAGTCGGGTTTTTTACTTTATTTAATTAATTTATACTTGTTTATGAAACTGATTTATAATTATTTTAAATCACCATAAAATACTTATAATATTATTATTTATTTACAATAAACTATAAATACCTTTACACTATTAAGTTAATTACTAAGAATTATATATTACGCAATTATAAATTTTCGTACATATATTATAAATGTTCCTTTTATATAATTTTTTTTGGCCGACAATTTCATATAATAAGTTACTGAACTTGGACCTTTTTTGTTTCGCAAAATATATATATACAGGGTTATTGGTAAAATGCTAACAACCTCTTAGAGTTGACTTCTGCTAGTCCTAACTAACATATTGAGATGTATTTTTTTTGTGTTGAAAAAAAAAAATTTTGTTTAATTATTTTTAATATTTTTTTTGTGTTTTAATATCTACTCCGAGCCAAGAGCGCCCGCTGCAGTAATACTGGACCGCGCCGAGGTCCCTTTGAATAGAGTTTTGAATATTTACAGCGAGCAAAGTATTAAAAAATATGAAATAATACATTACAGGCACAAGAGACTTTTGACATCAGGGGGTCCTCGTGCTTATTCAGTCAAAAACATATAAAAAAACACAAAAATTATAATATAGGTACGTAGGGACAAACAGCGAGAAGCGACTTTGTTTTATACTATGTAGTGATAAGGACTAAACGGTACTATTTAAGATCTAAAACAAATCATAGTTTGAATTAATTCGATTGCAAAATTAAAACGAAAAGATTTTTTTTTGGCCCGGCGGGATTCCAACCCGGGACCATCCGTCCCCGAGGGACCATGAGGGAGGCCATGCTCTGCCAATTTGGTGATGGTGAGTAATAGTTCGAATATATCTTTTCGTTTGGATTATTTAATCGTCTTACGGAGTCGTCGGATGAAAATTTTTAAAACTTTAATATAATATACTTTAATATTCAATTACCATGCGTTAAGTAAGTGGGTGAACAAAGTGAAAATGTTATTTTTACATGAGTTTGTTGACAAATCCTTTGTATTTTTTATAGCTGATAGCCTAGCCTTTGACCACTATCTCACCTGATGGTAAGTGATATTGTGGTCGAAGATGTTGTTCAGGCCAACCTAGAATTACTGACTTTCAAAGACAGCTGCCGGGACACACCGATAGGTGCTTGGCGACAGATTTTCTACTGAGGGTGATAGCTAGCCAGGCGGGCATTCGCAAAATGCCCTAACACCATGCAAAATGTTGTAATAATAAAGTAGTACTCATGTGTTAGGCGTCTTAGATTAAACTATTTTTGAAATATATATGAAATATATACTGAGTATGAGGTCGACGTTATTCACATAGTGCTTGAAATTATGTCTTTTCTTATAACTAAACATTTAGTATCGGGATTCAGGACTTATCTACTTATATTCCAAATTGTGAAGACAGGTTATGCCTACCTAAATATTCATTGAACTTGAAGAAATCTGTAAAAAATAAATTTGTAGGTTGTTCAGAGAAAGGTCAGAGGAGTATAATGTTTCAAATTCATATACTTCATATTAGGATTGGAGTTTTCAGATATGAAAATTATTCCGTAGCTGAAATACTGGTACAGAGCCAAGTGAATATAAATAGTATATACATCAGAATGCGCATATAAGGATGTTGCTAGCCCATATATATTATTTGGTAACCAAATGAAGTTGAGTGACCGCAATATAATGCCTGAAGCGTCAAATGAATGAACTAAGAAACTTTGAGGCTTCCGTGACTGAAGCGTTATCGTGTAAAGAAATATAACATTAGGTCTGTATTACTCTGGTCTGTTCGTTGCTTCCCCCTTTCTGATTTAGTCTATTAGTTCTAGCCATTCATACAAATTGAAGATCTCACAGTGATTAAAGCATGGTTGTATATGGTATATCGCTTTTGCCGGCCTGGCTAGCTACCACCTTCAAGTAGAAAATCTGTCGCCAAATACTTAGCGACAGCTGTCCTTTAGAGCCAGTAATTCTAGGTTAATCTGAACAACATCTTCGACTGTGTCAGTGACCATCAGGTGAGATAGTCGTCAAAGGCAGCTATATAAAGGTTTGAGACCCGGGTTTATTTTGTACCGATTGCCTTATTCTCCAAAGAGCTTGGTAGAGGTGTATGAACACCCACTTTTCCGAAAATTTATTTTGAACCCAGGGTGTGCGCCTATCCATCTACCGGACACACTTCCAGACTACGGACTTCTACTGAAAATTTGTTTCTTCAGGAAAACCCCAACAAATCCCAACACGGGAATCGAACACAGTCCCTCTACAATTCAAAGCGCCGCTTTTACACATACCTAAGAGCTCACATGGGATTTTATCTTCATGTTAATGATAATAAATTCAGACACGAAAATAGTTTTCCTTATAGTCTACCATCAGGAAGCTTGCAACAATAATATAACATGTCTCTTGATTTGGGTTTTTCCATTAACTATGTACCCAACAGTGTATTTATTTTCTGCTTATATATTATTTTTGTAACTAATATCGAGCAGTTCCATATACATATCAAAGTAGCATATCGATTACTTCTGCTGCTTAGGAGTAAGTAAAGATATATAAAATATATATCATTATTTAATAATGTTTTTAGGTTTGCAATAACGCCTGCTATGCGGATTACATTACACTCCATCCCAATACGATGGTTAAAGAACGATAGGAAAAATTTGAGTTATGACGTTATGTTAGCTCGATTGGTTAAGGCATACCCCGGCTCAAGGGGTGGATGGACGCGGGTTCGAATCCCGCACATGACTTAAATTTTTCCTATCGTATATTTGTGATTTTGTAATATATGTCATATCAACATAAGATATATGTACGAGTTCGTCCAAAGAAGTGCCGTTACATCTTGATCTACCGCTAAGCAGCAATGTTGCAATGCGTTACCGTGTTCCGGTTTGAAGGATATATATGTAGGGGGTTAAGAGTCTGAGAAAAAACACCTTAATTGATGGCTTTAAGTATATTTAATGTATTTTCTTCGTTTTTTACACACCTTACATCGTCCATCTTAATATGAGAGAGAGAGAGCCTTTCTTCTATCCTACTTACACTCTGGTTATGTTACAGTTCTTAAAATTAGCATAGCTACGTTCCACTTCTGTATGGTATACTAGTAAGTAAGTATTTTAAACATTAATATTTTTTCAAAACATCCTACAACTCGGCTATCCTGCTACTTAGTCTGACCTCAGACTACAGCTATATTTAAGTTTAAAGCAAAAATATCTTATTGACGTTTACATTACTGAGATAGTATAATAGCTTTAATATAGATTACAAAATGTTCGGCATAAGTACCTGTCTTCAAAAACTTTTGGATTAACAACTTAAAATATCAAAGTTACAATTTTTTTTTTGTACATACTTTATCAAAAAATATAGTGTTTTACTTTTTAACTAGACCTTATTTATTACTTTCTTCATAGGTAGGTATACAAAATACTGCTTTTAGTTACGTTATGTTACAACATGACATAAAAAACTTAATTTTGCAAGTAGTGGTCCTATCTTTGTTTAGATGATTCTTTATTACAATACTATGGTATGCATAGCACTAAATAGAAACTAACAAAACTTATTGATTAAAGTTATAAACTTATTTTTCTTTTACTACTGTATTATTTGTGACACAAACATTATACTTTGACTTATACTTAGGTAATTTAACACCTATAAATAAAAGATAAACAACTCTGAAATAACACTTTCTATTACTAACATTCTTACTCTACTACCACAGTAACCCAAGTAGGTAATTACTGGCTTTTGTGAATTATACAGAATTACAATACAACCAAGATTTTTTTTTTTTTTTATATTATTCATCTTAGATAAACTAATAGGTATACCATAATTATTCTGTACTCATTGCTTCTTACAGTATGAAACACGGATTAAATAGTTACAACTATTATATGCTTGATCCAGTTATCGAGATATACTTGTATGTCTTATTCTAAAATGATACATTTTTTTTTCTATTGACATGTTTAGAGTTTTGTTCACTGGTAAGTTATATGTTCTGGAAAATAAATGACTACATATAAACTCAAATACACTGTTTAATAACTGAAAAATAATGTGAATTATTTTAACTGCAAAATAATAATGATTTATCTCATCTCAATATGACCATGAAACTGGCAAGATTGAACTAAGGCCACCGCTTCATGTAGTCTACACCTGATGTTGTCTTAATGGGTCCTTCCTTACTTCTATCAATCTTTTCTACTTCATATCTGTCCTTTCCTAACTCTTTCACAACTCTATAAGGTCCATAATATTTCTGTTTCAATTTCAAGGCATTACCAAATTGTGTTCTCTGTATAGCTACTAAATCATCTTTTTTATACTTCTCTCCTTCTTTCCGTTTCTTATTAAATGTTTTTCTATTTTCTTCTTGTATTCTCAAAATCTGTGCTTTTGCTTCTCTTCTCAATTCATCCCTCTTCTCCTTAAATTCTTGCCTACTTTCTTCTTCTAAAAATTCTAATATTTTTATATCCTCCTTAATCCTTAATTTAGCACCTGTCAAAAGTTCAAATGGTGATGTATTGATTGATCGCTGGTAAGTGCTGTTTATTACTCTTTGAAGTTTGCTAACATACTTGTACCACAGACTTGGTTCTTCTATACACATCTTGGCTAATATAGATATAATGATTTTATTAATCCTCTCGACCTGACCATTACCACGAGGAATACCAGTTGTTATGGTAATATGTTCAATTCCTTCTTCGGAACAATACTCTTGGAACTCGTGTCCTGTGAAAGCTGTACCTCGGTCGGTTATAATACGTCGGGGGTTTCCATAGTCTTTTTGATGCAACTTCATTTTGTCTACAGTCTCCTTTGCTGACACAGTCTTGACTGGATAAATCCAAACGAACTTAGTGTATCCATCCATTACTGTCAATATGTAATTGTACATTTTTTTTGTAGCATCCAACGGTCCTAAATGATCACAGTGTAGTGTATCTAACGGTAAGTCTCCTTTTTCAATGGGGTTTAGAAGTCCTTCTTTCTTCCCTAACTTTCTGGTAGCCAATAGACATGGAACACAAGCTGAAATAACTTTGTCAATCTTACTTTCCAGTTTAGTTATGTAGTAATCCCGTTCAATCATATCTTTGACTTTCTTTCTTCCAAAATGTCCTACTCCATGTGCTCTTTTGATCATCTCCATATCCATTGTCTCAGGTAGTGCTAACTTCTTGTCTATTCCTTTATAAATAACATCATTTTCCAAAAAATAGTCTTCGTAACAATTTTCTTTGAGAACCTCTTTTATTGCCTTTAATCCATCATCTTCTTCCTGGGCCTTCTTTATTCGAGCATGTAGCTCTATGTTTACAAAACATATGTTTCTGCTTAGTGAATCAACATGTTGCATCTTATCTCCAGTTCTATGTTCAATGGTATAGTTGAAATCCTGTAAGAACATAATCCATCGTGCCACTTTAGCTGAAACATCTCTCTTATTCAAAGTTTTTTGAAATGCTTCACAATCAGTTACTATTTTAAATGGTATCCCAATTAGATATCTTCGAAATTTCTTTACTGCTTCTATAACTGCCATTGCTTCGAGCTCATAGCTGCAAAATTTTTGTTGAGATTCTGTTGTCTTTCTGCTCATGTAATGTACCGGATGCATCTTTCCATCTACTGGATCTTGTTGAATTAAAATTCCTGCGTAACCATGTTTGGATGCATCTGTGTGCAGCTCGGTGTCCAACTGTATGTCGAATATTTTTAGTACTAGTTCACAGCATAATTTAGCTTTCAAAACCTCAAATGCAAATCTTTGTTCTTTTCCAAAGTAGAACTCTCCATGTTTCAATAAGTCACTCAATGGTTTAGCAATCAAAGCATAATCTTGAATAAATTTCCTAAAGTATGACGTCAAAGCGCCGCTTTTACACATACCTAAGAGCTCACATGGGATTTTATCTTCATGTTAATGATAATAAATTCAGACACGAAAATAGTTTTCCTTATAGTCTACCATCAGGAAGCTTGCAACAATAATATAACATGTCTCTTGATTTGGGTTTTTCCATTAACTATGTACCCAACAGTGTATTTATTTTCTGCTTATATATTATTTTTGTAACTAATATCGAGCAGTTCCATATACATATCAAAGTAGCATATCGATTACTTCTGCTGCTTAGGAGTAAGTAAAGATATATAAAATATATATCATTATTTAATAATGTTTTTAGGTTTGCAATAACGCCTGCTATGCGGATTACATTACACTCCATCCCAATACGATGGTTAAAGAACGATAGGAAAAATTTGAGTTATGACGTTATGTTAGCTCGATTGGTTAAGGCATACCCCGGCTCAAGGGGTGGATGGACGCGGGTTCGAATCCCGCACATGACTTAAATTTTTCCTATCGTATATTTGTGATTTTGTAATATATGTCATATCAACATAAGATATATGTACGAGTTCGTCCAAAGAAGTGCCGTTACATCTTGATCTACCGCTAAGCAGCAATGTTGCAATGCGTTACCGTGTTCCGGTTTGAAGGATATATATGTAGGGGGTTAAGAGTCTGAGAAAAAACACCTTAATTGATGGCTTTAAGTATATTTAATGTATTTTCTTCGTTTTTTACACACCTTACATCGTCCATCTTAATATGAGAGAGAGAGAGCCTTTCTTCTATCCTACTTACACTCTGGTTATGTTACAGTTCTTAAAATTAGCATAGCTACGTTCCACTTCTGTATGGTATACTAGTAAGTAAGTATTTTAAACATTAATATTTTTTCAAAACATCCTACAACTCGGCTATCCTGCTACTTAGTCTGACCTCAGACTACAGCTATATTTAAGTTTAAAGCAAAAATATCTTATTGACGTTTACATTACTGAGATAGTATAATAGCTTTAATATAGATTACAAAATGTTCGGCATAAGTACCTGTCTTCAAAAACTTTTGGATTAACAACTTAAAATATCAAAGTTACAATTTTTTTTTTGTACATACTTTATCAAAAAATATAGTGTTTTACTTTTTAACTAGACCTTATTTATTACTTTCTTCATAGGTAGGTATACAAAATACTGCTTTTAGTTACGTTATGTTACAACATGACATAAAAAACTTAATTTTGCAAGTAGTGGTCCTATCTTTGTTTAGATGATTCTTTATTACAATACTATGGTATGCATAGCACTAAATAGAAACTAACAAAACTTATTGATTAAAGTTATAAACTTATTTTTCTTTTACTACTGTATTATTTGTGACACAAACATTATACTTTGACTTATACTTAGGTAATTTAACACCTATAAATAAAAGATAAACAACTCTGAAATAACACTTTCTTTTACTAACATTCTTACTCTACTACCACAGTAACCCAAGTAGGTAATTACTGGCTTTTGTGAATTATACAGAATTACAATACAACCAAGATTTTTTTTTTTTTTATATTATTCATCTTAGATAAACTAATAGGTATACCATAATTATTCTGTACTCATTGCTTCTTACAGTATGAAACACGGATTAAATAGTTACAACTATTATATGCTTGATCCAGTTATCGAGATATACTTGTATGTCTTATTCTAAAATGATACATTTTTTTTTCTATTGACATGTTTAGAGTTTTGTTCACTGGTAAGTTATATGTTCTGGAAAATAAATGACTACATATAAACTCAAATACACTGTTTAATAACTGAAAAATAATGTGAATTATTTTAACTGCAAAATAATAATGATTTATCTCATCTCAATATGACCATGAAACTGGCAAGATTGAACTAAGGCCACCGCTTCATGTAGTCTACACCTGATGTTGTCTTAATGGGTCCTTCCTTACTTCTATCAATCTTTTCTACTTCATATCTGTCCTTTCCTAACTCTTTCACAACTCTATAAGGTCCATAATATTTCTGTTTCAATTTCAAGGCATTACCAAATTGTGTTCTCTGTATAGCTACTAAATCATCTTTTTTATACTTCTCTCCTTCTTTCCGTTTCTTATTAAATGTTTTTCTATTTTCTTCTTGTATTCTCAAAATCTGTGCTTTTGCTTCTCTTCTCAATTCATCCCTCTTCTCCTTAAATTCTTGCCTACTTTCTTCTTCTAAAAATTCTAATATTTTTATATCCTCCTTAATCCTTAATTTAGCACCTGTCAAAAGTTCAAATGGTGATGTATTGATTGATCGCTGGTAAGTGCTGTTTATTACTCTTTGAAGTTTGCTAACATACTTGTACCACAGACTTGGTTCTTCTATACACATCTTGGCTAATATAGATATAATGATTTTATTAATCCTCTCGACCTGACCATTACCACGAGGAATACCAGTTGTTATGGTAATATGTTCAATTCCTTCTTCGGAACAATACTCTTGGAACTCGTGTCCTGTGAAAGCTGTACCTCGGTCGGTTATAATACGTCGGGGGTTTCCATAGTCTTTTTGATGCAACTTCATTTTGTCTACAGTCTCCTTTGCTGACACAGTCTTGACTGGATAAATCCAAACGAACTTAGTGTATCCATCCATTACTGTCAATATGTAATTGTACATTTTTTTTGTAGCATCCAACGGTCCTAAATGATCACAGTGTAGTGTATCTAACGGTAAGTCTCCTTTTTCAATGGGGTTTAGAAGTCCTTCTTTCTTCCCTAACTTTCTGGTAGCCAATAGACATGGAACACAAGCTGAAATAACTTTGTCAATCTTACTTTCCAGTTTAGTTATGTAGTAATCCCGTTCAATCATATCTTTGACTTTCTTTCTTCCAAAATGTCCTACTCCATGTGCTCTTTTGATCATCTCCATATCCATTGTCTCAGGTAGTGCTAACTTCTTGTCTATTCCTTTATAAATAACATCATTTTCCAAAAAATAGTCTTCGTAACAATTTTCTTTGAGAACCTCTTTTATTGCCTTTAATCCATCATCTTCTTCCTGGGCCTTCTTTATTCGAGCATGTAGCTCTATGTTTACAAAACATATGTTTCTGCTTAGTGAATCAACATGTTGCATCTTATCTCCAGTTCTATGTTCAATGGTATAGTTGAAATCCTGTAAGAACATAATCCATCGTGCCACTTTAGCTGAAACATCTCTCTTATTCAAAGTTTTTTGAAATGCTTCACAATCAGTTACTATTTTAAATGGTATCCCAATTAGATATCTTCGAAATTTCTTTACTGCTTCTATAACTGCCATTGCTTCGAGCTCATAGCTGCAAAATTTTTGTTGAGATTCTGTTGTCTTTCTGCTCATGTAATGTACCGGATGCATCTTTCCATCTACTGGATCTTGTTGAATTAAAATTCCTGCGTAACCATGTTTGGATGCATCTGTGTGCAGCTCGGTGTCCAACTGTATGTCGAATATTTTTAGTACTAGTTCACAGCATAATTTAGCTTTCAAAACCTCAAATGCAAATCTTTGTTCTTTTCCAAAGTAGAACTCTCCATGTTTCAATAAGTCACTCAATGGTTTAGCAATCAAAGCATAATCTTGAATAAATTTCCTAAAGTATGACGTTAGCCCAATGAAACTATGTATTTCTTTCAAACTCTTTGGCTCTGGAAACTCCATAACTGCTTTTGTCTTCTCCGTTGATGGTTTTACTGTTCCATTTGACACAACATAGCCTAGATACTCAACAGATCTTTGTAGCAATTGCGACTTCTTCCAGTTGATTTCAAGTCCATATTCAGCGGCTACTTTCAGTGTGTTTCTAAGCCGTTCTATTGCTTGCTCTTCATCTTCAGCTAGTATAATCACATCGTCTATGAAAATCTGAACAATACCTTTTCTTATGAAATCAGAAAATATGATGTTTATGTAACGGGTAAAATACTTAGGACAAATGGATAACCCAAAAGGGGCTTTTAAAAATTCATATTGACCTTCGGGACTGCTGGTGACAAATGCTGTATACTTCACAGAGTCTTCTTCAATTGGCAAATGAAAAAATCCATTTTTTAAGTCAATGGTACTATATACTCTAGCCTTACTCAACTTGTCTATCTGGTCATCAATGACTGGCAATGGGTGTTCATCTTTTATCATCT
This sequence comes from Plagodis pulveraria, assembly GCA_963890685.1. Classification (NCBI taxonomy): domain Eukaryota; kingdom Metazoa; phylum Arthropoda; class Insecta; order Lepidoptera; family Geometridae; genus Plagodis; species Plagodis pulveraria. Next base: position 19,677,247 of record OY982956.1, on the reverse strand, counting down.
TTTGGTTTATTTTTCTATAATCAACACAAACTCGTATATTGCCATCCTTCTTCCGCACTAAAACAAGTGGACTTGCATATTCGGAAAAGCTAGGTCGAATAATTCCTTTGGTGAGCCATTCATCTATTTGTTGCCTCACTACCTCTTCTTCTGTCAAAGCCAATCGTCGTGGTCGTTGGGAAATAGGTATATCATCTTTTAACACAATTTTTAACTTTATTGGTGCTTCTTTTATTTTAACAGGCTTGTAGTTATCTATTATCTCTTGAACAACAGGTATGTCACATTCTTTGTCTTCACTTGAGAGTACATACATCAGGTAAGAACTATCATAAAACTGTGGCCTCACCTCAACCATACCCTTATTAATTACAGTGATGGTATTTAACAAAAAAGGCTGCCCTAAAATAATCTTGTATGGTATTACATCAGTAGGTACAATGTTAAAACTGATGTTATAACAGTGACCATCTATTGTTAACTCTGCATTAAACTTACCCATTGAATAAACTCTACAAGACCCCAATCCTGTCAATAACATCCGTTCAGATTGGTACTCTGATACATTCAAGCTACTAAACAATTCAAATGTCATTAAATTTAACTCGCTGCCGGTATCAATGAGACAATTATCAACTGTTACATTATGAATTTTAACTATCTTTACACATTTATTCAGCGTAATTGGACTTGTGTTTACACTTAAAACATTTTGATGAGTATAAAAATGATTACCGCTATCACTCTGGACTGACTGAACGCACAAATCAATTGTTCGCTCACCTGACCCCATATCATGGTGTGCATCTGTGACCTCCGTCTCGCTCTCTGTTGGCTGCTGGACGAACATTGAGCGCCGACTTGTTGATGGTTGTGTAGTCTCTTTCCCGGTCACACCTTTACATTCTGAACCAATATGTCCATAAGAGTTACACCTGAAACATTTTATACCTTTAACACATACATTAGCAAGGTGTCCCTTCTCCCCACACTTGTAGCAACGTTGTATTCTTCCTTCAGTTTCCTTGTTTTTACTTGCAAATTGTTTTGATGGAATCTTTTCACGCTGTGGTCTCTCCTGCTTTTTGCTTTTCTCCTTAAATGTCTCGTAGAGAACCAACTTCTCCTTGAGCGCTGCGTATGACGTCACGCCATAGAATAAAAGTTTGTTTGATTCATAGTCAGTGATTCCATCAATAATATATTGCACCGACACATAGTCAGGAAATTTTGCTCTTCTTCCTAATTCCTTCATAACGAGCATGTATTGGTAGTATGTTTCGTTAACACGCTTCTTGCGATTGCTCATTACTTCGTGCATTTGTTTGCTGCTTGTAACCTCCGGAAATTTTCTCACCAGAGCTGATTTAAGTTCCTCGTACGTCTTGAAAGTTTTTTCTGTCTTTAACCAAAGCTCCGCAGTGCCTGATAATGATCTTCGCGCAATAATTAATGTTTGTTGCGGCGACCAGCCAAATATCTCGGCGTTGTCTTCGAGATCTTGCGACCATTTTGTTGACGAATAGGTTAAGTCATCGCCCGTAAACTTTGGTATAGAATCCAACATGTTCATCACACCGTAATTGCACTTGCCATCGTCGTTTTTGCTCTCTGCCATCTTCTATTAATGAAAATAATCGTAAACGTGGTGATTTCAGCCGCGTTTGCACGTCTTTTCTTCGTAATGGCGCCACGCCGGCCACGCCGTTGTCGTCGTGAAATATTTCGTACAATCTGGTATTCTCAGACCTCAACCTGCTCGTTATCCCGGACGAGAGATTGTAGGGGGTTAAGAGTCTGAGAAAAAACACCTTAATTGATGGCTTTAAGTATATTTAATGTATTTTCTTCGTTTTTTACACACCTTACATCGTCCATCTTAATATGAGAGAGAGAGAGCCTTTCTTCTATCCTACTTACACTCTGGTTATGTTACAGTTCTTAAAATTAGCATAGCTACGTTCTACTTCTCTATGGTATACTAGTAAGTAAGTATTTTAAACATTAATATTTTTTCAAAACATCCTACATATATGCCGTAGAAATTATACTTAGATTATGTTGGATGATTATTGCTGAATGAAACCCCTATGATAATTTATAATAATAAATACTTACTTTAAGAAAACATTAAATTAACAAATTATAAAAACACTTATAATTTTTTATTTATTATATAGATAAATATCCTATTTTTTTAAAAAGTGGGGTGTCTGGTTAGAATTGCACCTCCCCATATCATCCCGTGGGTGTCGTAAAAGGCGACCAAGGGAAAAATACTGGAAGTTGGGCCGCAGCACCTTCTAAAGAACTACCATACACTGCGATCCCCAAGCCGCCTGCCAAGCGTGGGGATTATGGCAAATACCCCCTTAATAGGGGAGGCTGTGTTCAGCACTGGACGAGTCGGTTGTAACAGAATTCCGCATAATTAAGACTAAACAAGCACTATCACTGTCACTATATATATTTTTTTTATTATAAATTGTTTTTATAAAGTATAAATTTAATGTTTTTTTAAATATTTTTAAAATAAACATTATTATCAAATATGGATTTCCGCAAAGTACCGCAATCTATTCATTACCCTATAATATTGATAAGATAAGTTAATCTCAGTGATCAAAAGCCAGTAGATGCCAAAAATGTTTGTCCCAAGAGATTTTGAGTCATGGCTCGGAGGCGGGCTATTTCCTGTAGTCGGAAATGTTGTGCAGACTGTGTTGGACAACGAAATTCTAGGAATATTTATGTGTAATTTTAAAGTGACTACAAGATGCGAAATGATCTGAAATTTTTACTGTATCATAAAACTTCAGTTTTTACGCATATTTATACATAATCTTTCGAATGGAATACGATGATGCCTTGTCCTTTCAGTTAATTTATGATAAAATACATGAAAGTTAATAAGAAATTAAACGTCTAGCCAGTTTCATTTAAATGCTGTTTTATTTTACTTTTATAATAAAAGATTTGGTAATCACATACGACCGGAAGCTCATACTCGTATATAACGATCACATTGCGAAAGTTGCCAAAGATCGGGATTTATTCTCAGGCTTTTTCTTTTGAAGCAATGATAGCCGAGCGGACCGCGGTGCCGCAGGTCCATGATTCGAATCCCACCACCGGCTTGATCTTCACCGCATGGTGGAAGGACTTTTTGCTAATGCTCGCCTGGCTAGCTACCACCCTCAAGTAGAAAATCTGTCGCCAAGCACCGAACAGTGTGTTCCGGCAGCAGCATTGGTTACCGCTTAATATCAGGTGGGCCTCGTGCTTTTTCCGTCACATAACAACATAACATAAAAAAGGCACTCCCGAGTTTTTCACAACTTGGACGTTATCAAGCTCATCTTTGGTGCGCTGGGCCGAACCAACTTGGAGGCCAGGGCCTGCGTGTGGCACCCGCACAAGGAAAATTACGTCCTTTTGTTGGAGAATGTTGAATGATATACGTGGGCTGTTCCAATTTTTGTTAGTGAAATTAAAAATAGTCGTAATATGAAAACAGTAAATATGTAGTTTTTCAAAATATTTTCCCCAATCCCGATGCACTTATGTTTTTGGTATAAATCTTGCGGGAGGTCGACAATAACCGCAGAAATTCTACGACGGGCTCTTCTGCAGTGAAAATTCGCCTCCGAAGCAATAAAAAATGTACGAGCTAAGTCTAGGATGTACGGAGGAAACATAATATCAAAAAAAAACCTCCTCGAGTATCCAAAAAAACCGCTCCTTGATCGCTCGCTATTCAACTCCCTGAAAGCTTGAGGCAGAGAAACAAATATGTTTCGCAAATAATTCAGTAGTAACTGGTCTTCTAGCATAATTACTGGTACTGTACCCGTAGGTATGTGGCCAATTTTTGCCAAAGAGATTTATATTAAAATAAGCCTTCAATTAAAAATAGATACAAGAAAAAATATTATGCAAAAAAAATAGAACCGACTTCAAACATTGAAAAGTATGAAATAACTTGTGGAAGTCGGTACTATGCTGATTTAAAACACCGACCTCACATTAGCATGGTCTGACTTCCTCAAGTTATTTCATACCATTCCGTGTTTGAAGACGGTTCTATTTTTTAAAGAATATTTTCTTTTCTTTAGTAATAAATAAAGACTGCTTAAAATATGATTCACTCGCCTAGAATTGTGTTCTTCGTCGACAACAGCAAATACCCTTAAATCATCCAGGCAAGCGAATACCTTTTTCAGATAATTGACTAACTTATAAACATCTCAACCGATTTTAATGAAATTTATTTGGGGCCACCTCGGCGATATACCCTTACCAATTAAAAAATAAATATAAAGATCGGACTTTTATGTAATAAGATATGCATCATTTGGTCATACATAAAAAAATATATACTCGTCGGCTTGAGAAACTCCTCTTTTTTTGGAAGTTAGTTAAAATCGTTCTGTGGCTTACAATTTTCTAAACAACCTAGGAACAAGCGCAAGTATAGATTCTACCCTTATAACTATTACCTATGTATCCGATGAATTTTTGCTTCGGGGCTTTAGGGTACAATTCCTTACGACCAGTTGATATTCTTAAATCCAAACAATACTTAGACACATTTACTGACCACTGGAATGTAATTTTATCTGAGTGTTTCCACTGCTGTGAGGCGAGATAGTATATATTTTTGATATTGTTAGGTTTGCAATAACGCCTGCTATGCGGATTACACTACAAAATCACAAATATACGATAGTAAAAATTTTCCTCCCGCACATGACTTAAATTTTTCCTATCGTATATTTGTGATTTTGAGATGGTATGTAGTTCAAGTATTCAGTGATATTTTATATAAAGCATTAATAGATTACATAATTTATGTTATTAAACAATTATTATTTTTATATATAATTCACTAAGTACTTACTATTGATTAACTGACATTAATTTTGAACAATTGAATAGTAATTTTTATTGATATCTTTTTTGAGTAATTCTAGGTTAGCCTCAACAATATGTTCGACTAGTTATATCATCACTTACTATCAGGTGACATAGTGGTCAAAAGTTAACATGTAAGGTATAAAAAATATGAATGAAATTCTATTGTTATCATTATTTTTGATGAGCATGGAATAATATTGTATACAATTAATATAATTATTGCAATTCAACGGGGCAATGCTGCCAGCATGCTGGGCACGCTGCCAACTGATAGTGAGCTAGAGCATTTGGACTCCCTATGAGTCCAAATGCTTTTACTGTAGTAGCTGTAGTATTGTAGTAGCTGTAGTGTTGTATATAGTTTGTAGTATTTGTTTAATAAAGGCATACCGCCATATTAAAAAAAAAAAATATAATAATGTTTATAATATGGTCTCATTAGAGTAATTGGCGACTTACCGTGAATACATAAACTAATAAACTTTATTATCACCTCCACGGAACTTTGCTTTATATAAAGAAATAAGTATTTTATTGATTCTCTTATATCATCGCTAGTTTCGAATTGAATACTTCTCGGTTATTCAAAGTTCAATGAACATTTAAAAACGTTTTAACAAATAACACATAAAACACTACCGGAAATTCAACAAAAAATGTGATAATGGCATGAACGAATATTCCAATTTCGGCCACTAGAGTGAGTTCAGCCAATTCTCCAAAAATAATATAAAACGCCTCGTTTAGTCCTTTCACAATACGGAAAACACGAGATAAAATAGAATAGAATTTAATTGAACGAGAGCTCTCATGCGGTTTTCCGTTACGGGCGAAAAGAGGGGAATCGACGAAAAAAAGCCCGGTGTCGTCGAAATGAATTTAAATCAGTCGGAACAACGGGTTCGTTAACGATTAGACCCTGATAATAGGTCGGTACTACATTTATAACGTCATTTAGGGTTTATTCCCGTTCAACATTCGCCTACATCTTCGCCACATATGGAAATTACTGGGAAAATCTGGACCAAAAACAGCACCAAGAAGGTCTGTTTAATTTTTTTTTAATGTTATTTTGACGGGTCAAGCTCGAGGCCCACCTGATGTTAAGCGGACTAACCTCTTCCTATAACAGATGCATTTCGTCACAAGTCACGAATTGCACTGCGCCCGTCACCTTGAGACATAGGTGTTAAGTCTCATGTGCCTGAAATTTCACTGGCTCTCAAGGACTGCTGCCGGTACACACCGTTAGGTGCTTGGCGACAGATTTTCTACTTGAGGGTGGTCGCTAGCCAGGCGGGCATTCGCAAAATGCCCTTCCACGATGCGGTGAAGCTCAAGCTCTGGGCGGGATTCGAACCATGGACCTGCTGCAAATTATTAAATCAAAAACCACTCCGCCATGTCAGAGATGAGCTAACCACAATACCACACAATAAGGAAGTAAGATTTATTTTATTTAATATTAGCTGTCACAAATTTGTCAAGGAATTCTTGGTAATGCTTATATTACTGGAAACTACACATTTAAACAGTTACATTACTGCATAAAATAAAAATAAGCAAAATAAGTTAGATATTACGTCAACAAAGTTTCCAAACAAGCGCAAAATATATACCTACGAGTATATATACAACTGGGTAATTTATACGTTTCCTGTTTATGAATAAAATAAAAGAACCGTTATAGGTCTGTTATTTTAGTTTAAATTAGTGCCTAGAACTATTAATGACTGACCTTGCTCTTTTATTAAATCTTTATACCACAAACAAGTTATATAATCACACATGATCATACCACCCTCATAGATCATATCACATCTTACGCTCTACGCTTAATCGCTAACTGCACAATTCTGTATAGCATTATAGCCCCCTCTGAAAAGAAAATGTTAGAATGCTATTGCATTCACCAACCACCCGTAGGTCAGTTCCAGTTTCGTAACACCACCTTGACCTCTCAAATTCGTTCCGGTCACTTTCCACCAATATGTGATAAACATCCTCAACAATGTTACATTCAGCACAATTCTAAAATATTTACAACAATTCTAAAAACTCTATTAATTATTTTTAGGCTTAGGCTTTTTACCACTCATTTTATATTATTCAATTTTTTTTAATAAACTAAAATTTTAATAAATCCTCCTTCTTTTAGATAGAATAAAAACTTTAAATGAGCGCATCGTAAAAATGTTTTCATTGATAAAAAGTTATAACCTTGACACTTTTACTATTCCTATAATACGTCATCAAGAGTCAACTCTTGATGGTTTGGGACTTTAAAGTTCAAAACTTCCACATTTGCGGAACAGTTCTGTTTAATTGCGCACGTTCAACAAGTTTCTACTTATCTACTTTGCTGGGTCGTCACGTTTATTAAAGGTGTCAAAGTGCACTGGGTAAAGTTTCAGTTTGGCTTTGTGTTGAAGAATTTGCGTTCAAAATTGTTCAACTGAGTATACGGGAGATTCGCGTTACAGTTTTGTACCTATTACGCTTTTCTAATTGTGTATTTATGAAATAAAACGTTTGTCGCTTTGTAGTTTCCTTATTGATAATATACTGAAATTAGCAGGATTTTGACCAGGATACCCTGAGACTTAATTCAAAGTTATTAACATATTGGCTTCTATTTATTTTGTAGTATTATGTACTTACCTAAAATGTGGCAGCTAGCATTAACGTACTTTAAGTGTCTATTATTTTTACTTACGGGATTTGTACCGTGGTGATTTTTAGTTTTGAGCTAACGATATTTCGAGGCATTTGCATGCATCATGATCGCGGGGTGACTGGAGAAACGAGTGGTTGACAAAAATCAAGAACAGACGAATCGGTCTACCCTCATTCTTTGTCTTTTGCTACGCGTACCACTGGAACTCGCACTCGACTGAATCGTGACATGACTCGTAAGTAACTTATATAATAATAATAGTTATCTAGTAAACCGTGATAGTTTAAAAAAGGGTTTAATTTAAGTGTCGTTTTCAAGTAGGTGACATAATTTATAAATACTTATATATGTTCAAGTAAATGTTCTATTAATAATAACAAATATTTTCAAAATATTTTAAAGAAACATCAACTTAATATTTTAATAAAACCATTAAAAAATATAAAAATATATCTAGTGACAATTACGCCCAATTTTCCTGTTAAGCCGACGTGACGTCTCAAACGCCACGCAGCCAAACCGGAAGAATTTTCGACGCGTTTCGCTGCTACACGAAGCATGCTCAGGAGGTCTTGACTCTACGAGCGCACGATCGAGAAACAGTCATGCTAATTTTTTTGAAAATATTTGTTGTTTTTAAATATGGATTTCCGCAAAGTAACGCCTGAATCTATTCATTATTAAAATGTTCTATTGTTATTTTATCCGTAATATATATTCCTTAATCACGGGATAACTATAGCATTGGTTGACATAGTTACACTTCTTTTCGGATTTTTTTTTCCACTGCAATTGTATTGCTTGTAATAATTATATAAAACACTATTTAAACACCACTGGAGGTCTGCTCGGCACGGCGGTCCGACAGAAAGTGAATCAACTCGCTTTACACTACCCCTTTTATAGGAAGGAACAAACAAGATGACGAAGTGACTACCGTCACAAACACAGTACTCTTTTAAATTGTCAATTATGTGATTTCAAGCTCTATACATATGGCAATGATTCAATGATTTTCAATATAGATCATCAATGATTTTACACATAGATATAAAGTACATAATATATACTATTTTAAATAAGTATCTTTACAAGTATCTTGTCACATGATCAGTTATACTACTAATAAAATATACTTGTAGTAAAAATATTATCAAATAATGATTCCAGTGATCATGATAATCCATATATTATGATGCTTAATCACAGTCTCACATTATACAATATTAGGTACAGTATTAAATTCACACCACAGATAAAATATACAGATAGATAATTAAACCAATACTTATTTTCATCTTAAGAACCACAGAGTATTTCTAAAACGAAATAAGAATGTCACATTATACCAGTTGTTTAAACCTTAAGCTTAAAGCCAATCAAGTGAATATGAACAAATATTTCAATAAATAGTGAGCCAATTTTCAAATAATCTATCACATGCGTCTTTTATGTAAATATTTTGTTGTAAATTGCTAACGACATAAATTAATTAATTTCACTTCATTTCATTTCAGATAGATCCTATTTTTGATTTGGATTTATTATACGACCGATTTTAAATTAACCGGTGGTTTGTGCGTAATAGCTTGGAAAAGGTCCTCGTAAATAAATTGGATTATATTACAATTAAAACACATTGAAATTTTGTTGTAAACGCTTACGAAATCGCTCGTAGTGATTGGTGATAATATTTGTTTAACAGAAATACGTAATAAGCCGGCAGGTATATAGGCCTCGCACTTGTTCCATCACAATGTAATTAAAAAAAATGAATAAAAACACGCGAAGAGTTGTATTTACGTTATTAAAAAAATCTAATAAATCGCAGGCGCCATTATTGAAATTTTTATAGAAATAATAAAAGTTTAAAAATAAAAGGGGTCGGTATAAGAGAAAGGTGATTTCTTAACGTTATTTGCTATTTTCTAATTCTCATTTTAAAATCGTTTCTTAGGTTGTTGTACTAAGTTACTAATTAGCTCTCAGTGTGACTTCTTACGTTCGTATCTTTAGTAGTGACCAAACTGTCACTAGGCGTAAAAATCACACCCCGCGGCACAACGCACTACACATTTCCATAATGTTATTTTTGCTGTACATATAAAATAAATGTTTTACCTTTCAAAACATAGTAGGTAGGACTTAAATATGCACTTAAATGTTTTGCCTGTATATAAAGCCAAACCGCAACATTGTTTAGTATAGTTGTGAAAGCAAGCTGAGTGAAAGTTGGGACTAACTGTGTGACCTGTGTGGTGCACTAGATTTGAACTATTATTTAAATTGCATAGTTGGACAAACAGAGCTAAAAGTAGCGGTGAATATCTAATGAATGAAGCATGTTAATCTTTCTACTACTTCTTGTAAGGAATATCTATCTAGCTAAATCTTCACATATAAAAAAATAAAAATAAGACTATTAGGAATCGCCTTTTTTTAGGGAAAAATATTAAATCACACATTTAAGTTTTTTTAAGGTATATGTACAGTGATGAAATGGTCATGTGGCTCGCCTGATGGTAAGCGGTCACGCCTTTCCACTGCAGATACAGTGTTAGTGAATGGGCCAGTATGTACCATATATATTGCTTGAAAGGGTAAGCGTTTGACTAGTATCTATCTGTTGGTTGATGCGGTCTAAGATGCTGTTTAGGCTAATCTAGAGTTCCTAAGATCTCAAAAACAAAACAAAGATGTCACCTAACGGTCCGTATTGACAAAGCAATCTTTTGAGGTCTTCATAGCTCAGTTTTGAATGCGATTTTATATTGTTTATTAATTATTGTTTTTTTTTATTAGCGTCGGTAAGATGGTAACACTTTGACATCGATCTTGAGATCACGACTAAGATCTATTTATTCACATATATAGATATTCAGAATTAATTATTAATAATGAAAAACTTATTTTTCGTTCAGAGCATACACCGGCTATAGGGGTGGATAGCGCGGGTTCGAATCCCGCACATGACCATAATATTTCCTCTAGTTGTCATTTTGTAATGTAGTCAGCCAAGCAAGCGTTACTGCAATTATTTTTATTTTCCATCTTTGTAAATTTGAAACAAACAAGAATCGAGCAAGGGAACGAAAAACGTATCTTAACCCTAATTATCAAAGTGTAGAAACTTTTTAACGAACTCGCCCAATTTAAACGGAACAAACAACTTTTAGTATGGAACATCATGTTTGGGGAAAAGGAAGTCTCAGCGCGGAAAACAAACATCTAACAAGCTAACTGAGTTCAGCAGTCCCTAATGTCAATCACGATGCCTGATCCTTTGTTATTTTCTAGCGAGAGAAAAAATCGGCTAAGTTTCTTCGGTATCGAATAGCTGTCATGAAAAAATATAAAGCTGAGCTTTTGGAGCTAAGCCGCGTGTAGGTTTAGCGAGGCGCGAGGTTGGAATTGTGTACAGGATGAAATGTGAGAGAGTAAAACTTTTTAGCGCACTTAAAACCAGCCATGAAATCTCAAGTTGTGACTTATTGGACTTTTGTGCAAAATGCTGGCACTTATTTGAAATTACGACTTAGCATTCTAAACAACGAGAAAATGCCATAGAACATATAATTATCCTAGCAATGCTACAAATATTTCAAGAACTTTTTATTTTTTTCAATTGATAGTGGACTGTTTCAGCAAAATGCTGCTACGCCTGCAATGACCGTTAGACCTTCCCCAATTTTGCTTTAGAATGCTCTTGTTATTCGTTAATGAGGGCGTAAAGTTATTAAAGAACCTTGGTGTGGGCCTCATGTGCAGCACCATCCTACGCACATCGACATAAGTAGTGGTACGTTTCGTATTCAACGCACTCTTTTCACAGTCATCCAACAGAAGAATAAGGAATAGCTTTTATATGCTTTAAGCCCCTGGCTTCTCTTCTACCTGGCTTCTCCAAACTTAAGTGTTGTTATATATGTTTGTTAACTCAATCTGTCAACATAGGGCAAAATCTCGAATAAATATGTATACATTCTAGAGCATTTGGACTCCCTATGAGTCCAAATGCTTTTACTGTAGTAGCTGTACTGTTGTATGTAGTTTGTAGTATTTGTTTAATAAAGGCATATCGACAATTTAAAAAAAAAACATTCGTAGATTAAAGTTATTTATTTGGACATTATTACTATTTCCGACAAGAACAAATTGTAGTTTATAAGACACTAGCTTTCCGGCCGCAGCTCCGCTCGCGCGTATGTCGGTTATAGCGCAAAACCATTAACCTCTTTTTGCGCAGTTGGATAATAACTATCGTAAGTCCTTCCCCGGGTCTCAAACTATTTCCGTACCAAATTTCATTTAAATCGGTCTAATAGTTTTTAAGTTTACTCGTTACATACAAAAATAGAAATCTTTCCTATTTATAATATTAGTATAAGATATAGACTAGCAACCGAATCCCGGCATCGTATGGGTATTAAAAAAATAGGAAAATATTCTAGCCTATGTTTATCAGCGATAATATAGGATTCTAATGGTGAAAGAATTTTTTAAATCGGTATAAGTAGTTTTTAAGTTTATTCGTTACATACAAAAGTACAAATCTTTCCTCTTTAGATATTTTTGTGATTATACTGAATGTCACTTCAACCGCGACTAGCGCGCCGGTAAGTTCCTAAACACAAATGTAAAGCTGTACCTAATTATTTCACATTTTTAAATACCATAAAGTATACGTAGAACCCCGTGGGGTGCTGGGTTAAAATGTCACCCCTCCATTTCTACCTGTGGGTGTCGTAAGAGGCGACTCAAGGTAAAATACCGGAAGGTGGGCAGCAGTGCCTTCCGAGGAACTGATATCTTAAACTGCGATCCCCAAGGCCAGATTATGGCAAACCTCCCTAAATGGGGGAGGCTGTGTTCAGCAGTGGACGATGTTTTGTAAACATTAATAATTATATATCAATATCTATGCTGAACTAGAATACTAGAACGGTATTATATAGGCTGTACGTAAACTAAATGATTTACTATCACCAACGTCCTAACCTAAAGTATACACATCCCCGAACGTAAGCCCCGGAATGCGGCTGGCATCCCGCCAACTGAAGACTAGAACAAAGCATCTTTGCGCCAATTACTTCTTCTATTATAATTATTTTGTGAAAGGGCTTGTGTTTGTATAGAAGTATTATTGGTTTCATGTTATTCCTTTAATATTGATTAATTATTTATGTTATTAGAATGAAACGTGGATCGGATGAACAAAGACGCGGAAATTACGAACTCGTACTAATCTGTACTGTATCAGTAGGATTGTACACTGCTGAACACAGCCTCCCCCATTAAGGGGGGGTGGGGGTTTTGCCTTAATCCACACGCTTGGCAGACGTCTTGGAGACTGCAGTTTCAGTCATCAGTTTCACAAAAGGCGCTGCTGCCCGCACCTTCCGGTATTTTACCTTTAGTCTCCTCTTACGACACCCATAGGTAGCAATTTAGGGGTGACATTCTAGCCCGGCACGGGGTAATATAAGTAAATTTGTAACATAATTATTCGAGTATTGTATTTAAGCACACGCCTGTGACGCATTATTGCAAAACCAAACAAATCATAAACATATACGAAATTTTCATTTGGTTATACTCGAGAAGATAGATTATTCGCAAAGTCATATGCTCTTTCCGATAATCCGGGTTCTACTATGACAGATTTGTAGAAGATTTATAACGTAAGCGCTAAATATTATTACGCCTATTAACAAACCGTTACATTAAAATAATGTAGATTTGGAATGCTGGAATATATTACCAGCTTGTACATTAAAGAAAATGTATCATACAAAGTATAATGAAACCTGCGGTATGCCTTTATTAACAAAATATTACAAACTACCTATATACAATACTACAGCTATACACAGTAAAAGTATTTAGACAACCAAGCCATTGCAGACTCACAAGCAGTCCAAATGCTCAGTACCAGTTCGCAGCGTGCCTAGTATGCTGGCAGTATTGCTCCGTTGGATTGCTAAGCTTATTCGTTGAGCCAGCGTTATAAACACGCGTCGTATCTTTTTTTTTTTTTAGGGCGGACATAGATGCTTACTACCTCTTTTGGCCGGCCAGCTCCACAGGGTTTTGGGCGAGAGAAGGCCCCCTATTGCCCGGGGGCGTCGCATCGACCAAGCACTCTGATATGTTTATGATCACATGTGTTATCGTTAATGGAGTGGTGCTATATTTTGGAATATGAGTAGTAGCTATCGACTAACCGTTATGTAGGTATAAAATATAGTAGAACCTTTAACGGAACATAAAACACTGGCGTTCGTCAGTTTTTTAAATATTTCGTGTCCAAATTGAAAAACGTAACTGATGACATTTACAAATAATAAGAGCACATAATTTTTGCTCTAATAATTTGTAAATGTGAAATGCGCTTAGCACGCGATAGTGTAATCAAATCATGTTGTAATCGTATTTGGAAAAAAAAAAACTTTATTAATGTTACTCAACTGTCTGTCTTTCTGTATGTAACGGGTCTCCAACTCGCAAACGAAAATTGTTAGAACTTGAAAATTATAGGTATGTTCTGGTAGAATATTGTCTCTAAATGAAATATTTGATTAAGAGCTCTATTGGCTCGAATAAAAGTATACAGGATTTCAAATTCAAGTATCTATATTTGCAATGTAATAAAGTATTTTTATTTGGATAACCTTTCAGCTTATGTTATGCTTACAAAATTACAACGGAAACGAAAGTATTAAACACCAGCAGAAATAGAACCCATTCCTCTTATTGTCTAGGCAGCGTTATATTTGATTGGATCATCTGACCCCTACTTCAAACCTCCCGGTGTACATTCAGAGCATCAATTGAACGTCTCTGATAATTGACCATGCAGTCTTGACTTCATCCGGCAGTCCGGCCGGTAATACTGGTAACGGTCTTGGTTTAGATGTAATCAAAGGATACAGTATCAAACACTGAGCTCTCCTTCGAGCTCGAGGTAAACACTGACTATTGGTTAGTGTCTCTCCTAATAGCCTTAGGTTCGTGTTCATAATTGAATCTCAAGAATGAGATCGCTCCCAAGATGCTGTTTTTGACAAATGTCCAATGCTACAGTAAACGTCGAAACTGCATGTTAAGATACATTCATTAATACGAGCAGTAGAGTAAATATTTGAGCTTAATCTTACTTTTTTTATGCCTGATATGTTAGCACTATCTCACCTGGTGGTAAGTGATGATGTGTTCGAAGATGTTCTTCAGGCTAACCTAGAATTATAATAGCTGCCGGAACATACCGTTAGGTGCTTGGAGACAGATTCTCTACTTGAAGGTGGTAGGTAGCCACAAGTTATTTCACACTTTTGGGTGTTGAAGTTGGTTCCGTTTTAAGGTGTTTTTTTTAATTCGTATGTCAATGTATGTAAAAACAAATAATTTACAAAAAAACGTGTTATTGTACCGACTCCACATATTGAAAAATTATTTATTTTTATAACAGAACGTCATTGTGAAAACGTTTGTGTATTTTATTACCGAGTAATTATTATCTTTTATTTTCTTACCTTATTTGCCCTGTCATTATAGACTTAAACGTATAAAATACAAAGAACATGGTTATATTTCAATTTCAATAAATATTTTTAAATTATTTTATTATATTTTATTCAACAATTACCTTAATGTAGATTCCTAAGTTTTCTATTACAATAACGGTACGCACTCCATCTTTGTTTGAACCCTTTTATAATAATAGACGGGATTATTAAACCTAACTTTACAAGTATCAGCAGACTGTAGAGTCTGCTGATACTTGTTCCCCTATTATTATTGAGGATAAAGAATCTTGAACTGGTCTGTTTAGTATTTTTTACGCTTATATTTCTATACTATAGGTACTTATTTCATTGATAATTGAACAGAGTTTGATAAAACGACTTTAGATAATGAATAGATTCAGGTGTTACTTTGCGGAAATCCATATTTAATAATAACAAATATTTTAAAAATATATTAAGAAAACATCAAATCAATATTTTAATAAAACACATAAAAAATATATCTAGTGTCAATTCCGCTAGAAAAGCTGAAATACTTGAGATCTAAATCTAGCCTGCTTACCATGTCTTCAACCATATCAGACATAATCTAAGGTGTAACTACCCTTATTAAACAAAAATTCTACTAGATATATTTTTATATTTTTTAAGTGTTTTATTAAAATATTAATTTGATGTTTTCTTAAAATATTTTAAAAATATTTGTTATTATTAAAACGACTTTAACCGCCTTCAAAAAAGGGAAGATGTTGTCACTTCGACTGTATTTTATTGTGCGTATTAGCTCACAACTCTTTACATGGTGGTATGATGTTATTTAGTTACAATTGGAAGCTGGTGCTTGTCATATAGTCTCATTCAAAGGTGAGTGAGTTCTGACTAGTAGTAGTTGAGTTCTCCCTAATATTGCGTATTTAATGTTTGGAATAGTTCTTTTTGTTATATATTTTATACATAAAAACACTTGTTCACTAATTTACAAGTCAAAATGTAGTCAGAGATGAAAACAATGAAACAACTTGCTCTCAAAAATCGTTGTTGAACTATACTGTTTGGTAGTCAGCGACAGACAGGCAGACGAGCTTGGAATACGCGCTATCACCAAGCTGCGTGGTATTTGAACTTTGACCACTTACACCGATATCCGATATAAACTACCACAGAGCTGTTATATATCTTTAAACAGCATTTTTAAAGCACTATCGCGTGCTAAACGTAAATCACATTTACAAATTATTGGAGCACATTTTGTTTTGTTGTCAACGAATCGAACACGCGTCCTCCGATTTCGCGCCAGATGCCCATTCCTCTCTGCCACCCTACTCTTTCGAGATGAAACTACAAACACTAATGTTGCTTTTAGAGGAAACATAGGTATAGTCGGTCCTCAAATGCGTGAGATAAGGGTAGTTACACCTAGATTATAATGAATAGATTCAGGCGTTACTTTGCGGAAATCCATTTTTAATAATAACAAATATTTTAAAAGTATTTTAAGAAAACATTTAAAAATGATATATATCTAGTGACAATTCCGCCTAATTTCCTATTAAGCCGACGTGACGTCACAAACGCCACGCAGCCAGACCGGAAGAGTATTCGACGCGTTTCGCTTCTAAACGAAGCATCCTCAGGTCTTGACTCTACGAGCGCACGATCGAGACTAAACAGCCGGCGGTTATCATCATCATCTTCTTCATCTCACAACATTGCTGCTGTGGGGAATGGGCTTCAGTGCTACGCACTCTGTCCCAGGCAAGTCTCATTTCCCTAACAAGGGAACGGTCTTTGGCACCACTTGTAGGTGCTGAGGGTGTCGATGCTGTACGGGCCTAGGCCCGGCCTCCGCTCCACCAGGGCGATCAAGCCGCGCCAGGTTGATCCCCCGCCTACACGGGAGAAGCCCAGCGGACCGATCGGCTCGCTGGCAGCGGCAGCCGGCGGGTTCCGTACAGTCGCTCTCTCTCTATCTCTCTGATTGGTTGATCGGTATCTGTTGCGTTGTGTCATGGCTTCGCTCGCTCGTTTGGCTTATCTCGCGGTCTCTAATGAATCCTGCACCTCTTCTAGGTGCGGAGGCGTCGATTCAGTGCGGGCCTAGACCCGGCCTCCACTCAACCAGGGCGATCAGGCCGCGCCAGGTTGATCCCCCGCCTACACGGGAGAAGCCCAGCGGACCGATCGGCGACACTGGCAGCAGCAGCCGGCGGTTCCCGCACTATCGATCTCTCCTCTTCGGTAGCTGCGATCGTGTCTTTTTGGGTGACAAGATCTCTTGAGTAGGCTTTCGATTTCCTCCTCCCCTTCTCATCTGGCGGCCTTGCATGCAGTGGGGATTGCCCCACTGCATGCAAGGCCTTAAGAAACGAACACCTTAGGGGCATTGGCCCCTAAGGTGTTCGTTTCTAGCTTCGTCCGCGCGCTTGAACATTTTTGTGGTGAGCACGGTGACGAAGGTCTGAAGGTCTTCATGACGTAGGTCTCTCGCGATTGTGGCGTTCCTAACGTACCTCGGGGCGTTCACTAATTTTCTGAGGCACACATTTTCTTGTTGTTGGAGTCTTCTTCGGTTCGATTTGGTCAGGAAAGCATACCACGCCGGAGCCGCGTATGTAAGACGTGATCGAATGTAAGTCTTGTATATTCCTAACTTGGTCCGGAGTGGCAGCGACGATCTCAGGATGGGGTTTAGGACGGCGCGTGCTCCTTTCACCTTTCCGATGGTAGCTTGTACGTGCTTCTTGAACGATAGTTGGCGGTCAATGTTGACGCCTAGGTATTGCACACTGGGGCTCCATGGGATGTCTTTCCCGAGGAGGTTGAGTGGGGATGGTAGCTTAGTTCTCCCAGTGAGCATGGCCTGTGTCTTGTCAACATTGACCGATAGCCGCCATTTCTCAAGCCATTCTGGCAGGGCTTCAAGGGTGGGCTGTAGTCTTCTCACAGCGAACTCAGGCTTGTAGGAAGAGGCAAAGTAGGCTGCATCGTCCGCGTACAGTGCCAGCTGCGCCTGCCCAATGACGGGGATGTCATTGGTGTACCAGGCGTAGCATGCGGGTGAGATGCAGCTACCTTGGGGGACTCCAGCGCGAACGGGCTTCTTGGATGACAGTACACCTTCCACTGTCACTTGGATCTCCCTGTCTTTGAGGAACGAGGCGAGGACTTCTACTATCTTCTTAGGGATGGCTGACTCCGACAGTTTGTACAGCAGCCCCTCATGCCATACCCTGTCGAACGCCTTTTCCATATCGAGCAGGATCACTGCGACCACCTCCTTCTTGTTGTGGCTCATGGACATCTCATTCACCATCCTCGTGACCTGCAGCGTCGTGGAATGTTCGGACCTAAACCCGTACTGTTCCTCGCGCGGTCGGATGTGTGGGACCACCTGCGATAGCAACAACCTCTCAAAGACTTTTGAGAGGGTGCTCAGCAAGGTGATCGGTCTATAGCTGCCTGGCTTCTTAGGGTCCTTTCCGGGTTTAGGTATCATCACTACTTTTCCGAGTTTCCACGAGGATGGGAAGTGACCGGATCTCATAATTCCATTATACACTCGTGTGAGGGCGGCTATGCTCTTCCTAGGTAGGTGTCATAGGGCCATGTTTGTGATCCCGTCGACCCCGGGCGCTTTCTTCGTAGGCAGCCTTGAGATAATGCGCGCGACGCGTCCCGGGGAGAAGATAGTAGGTTCCGACTCTGGCCGGCTGACCGGTTCACTCGCTCGCTCGGCCTCTTCTTCGCACACGTTGCCACTCTGTCCAACGCATGCTGTCTCACTCGGCGTCTCAAAGTACTGTTGTAGCTTGCTTTCCACGAATTCTTTGTGCTGTAGGTTGCATATAGGGAACGGCTGGAATTGTTCTTCTAGGTGATCGGCGAATATTTCTGCCCGTGCCTTAGCTTCGAATTTCAGCAGTCCGTCGCTGCCTAGCAGCGGTCTACTCGGTTGGGGCACTTGTGACAGCTGGCGGCATAGGCGATGGACAGAGGGCACGTGATCGCCTATGGACTGAATGTGCTCTTCCCATGAGTCACCGGCGTGTTCCTGGAGAGCTATTCTGACATCTTCTATCAACTTGTTGAGCTTCTTTTTAACTTGCGGGCAGCGTGAGACTTGCCAAAGCTTGCGGGTTTCCCTCTTTTCACATATCAGTTTCCGTAACCGTGCCGGGAGGGAGTCGGGACGCTCTCCCGGTTTGGTGGTGTGTGTAGACGTCTTGAGGGAAGCCCGGATCGCTGCAGTTAAATTGTCGCACTCGCGTTCGACGTCATCTGCCGTGGAAATGGGGCCTGTGGTGGTTAACCTCTGCGCTTCTGACTCGAAGGTGTCCCAGCAGATTTTCCGCCTCCCGGCGGGGGCGGCCACTCTGCTGGGGAGCTCTTCCAGCGATAGGAGCACCGGTCTGTGGTCCGACTGCAGGTCCGGAAGCACAGTTTGAGCTGGCATCGTGCGTAGGCCTTTTACTATTGTAAGATCTATGACGTCATCCTCGCCGATTTCCGAATAGTGAGTTGGCTCGCTTGGGCCGATGACGTCATAGTCCTGGTTCACTAAGTCGTCATACAGAATCTGTCCACCTTGGTCGATCTTATTCGAGTTCCAGTGGGTGTGCTTTGAATTCATATCGCCGGCCACGATGGTAGGTACGTCTCCGGCTAGCAGCGACCTTAGCTCAGACGTAATAAGGGTGCTTCTCGGTGGCTTGTATATGGAATATATCCGGTGCGGTTGACCGGCGATATTCACAAGCACACCCAGGGCTTGAAAGGAGCTATATTCTTGAATGGGTATCAACTGATGTATTATTCTTCTGTGAACCAGGACGGCGAGCCCTCTGTAGGTTTTGCCCTCCGCGCTCACTTCATCTTTGCGGTACACAGTGTAGTTTGGGATCTTGAATTGATGCTTCGGATTGAGATGCGTCTCGCTGATCAACATTATATCAATTTGGTGCTCACGGAGGAAGATGATCAGCCTTCCTTTCTTCCCCGTGAGCGTTTGGGCGTTCCAATGTACTATTCTGTTAGACTTGTGATCCATTAACAGAGTTTAGTATTTTCATTAACCCGCGAAGGGTCGCGGTTTCGGGGTCCATACCGGTCTGCACTGCTTCCAGGATGTCCTTAAGGACCCCGATAGTCTGGCCTAGCGAGTCCCTTCGCTCTGTGGGCTGCGCGGAGGGCGTGCGCGGGGCGGCGGGAGCGCGCGGCATGGCGGGGGCGCGCGGTGCGGCGGGGGCACGCGGCGCAGGGGGCGCTGGTTGCGCATTTTGCGCTTCAGCCTTCTTTTTAGGCTTCTTCTTTTTGGCTTTCTGACCGGTCTGTCTAGGTAGATTAGCCGGTGCCATTAGGGAAGTGGTGCCCGTCTCTTCTACTGTGGCCGGTAAGACCGGTGCAGTGCCTCTCCTTGTTGCTTGGGTGGTTGCTATTGTGCCAGCCTTCTTATTTCTTATCTCGCGTTTGAAGACTGGGCAGGCGGCGTAGTTGGCAGGGTGTGTACCTTCACAGTTGGCACAGGTTGCCGGCTCTTCTCGCGGTCTTGGGCATTCACTGGCACGGTGTGGCTCTCCGCATTTCACACATGCCTGTTCCCTGTGGCAATTATGTGCACTGTGCCTAAACTTTTGACAGCGATGGCACTGCGCCGGTCCCTTCTTCCCGCGCCATGCGTCGACTCTGACACCAGGCATGTACAGCATTTCCGTAATCTCGTAAATAGCTGGTGTTAGGTCTGGAGTCTTCTTCAGCTGCACATGGAATACGCAGCCCGGCCGCCCCTGTCGGCCTTTGATGCACTTGACGTACTCCGGTGTAAAGCCTTTCCCTTCTAAGTCCTCTTTGACTTCTTGCGGTTCGGTATCTGCCGGTAACCCGCGTATTGCAACTTTGAGGCTTCTTTCTGCAGGCAAGGAGTACGAAAACCAGCTGATGTTTTCCTCCTTCTCTAGTTGGGTCAGGTAGGATTGAATCATCCTATATTCATCTTCATCAGCCGGTGTAAAACGGATCCCTTGCCCATAGGGTCTTCCGTTTGGAGGCCGGCCGAGTTTAGCGGCTAACACTTTAAAGTGCCGCGTCCAATTGTCGATTCTCTCGACGACTAGCGGCGGGTACTTGGGCTTCGTTGCCACTTGGGCCTCTGCTTCTACGCTTGTAGCGATTTTCGGGGCATTCTGAGACTTTTTGGATGGTACGGCCGTGGGTTGTCTAACCGTCGGATCCGTCGATATCGTCACAGTCTTGGCCACAGATGTTGTGGCTGTGGTTGGTCGCTCAGTTTTGCTCGCTGGGCCCGCCGCTAGTTGCGCGGCCTCCGCGAACGACCTCCTTTCAACGGTCGATTTCGCCTGCTTCTTTTCGACCGGAAAAGGCGTGAAAACGGTCTGGGGTTGCACCTTCTTGGGTTGTCTTTGGGGTAGGGGTGCTACGGATGGCATGGGGGTGGTCTTGGTGACCTTTGCCATCGCACTTTCAACGGGACGAGCCGGTGGGCTAGCGTCCGTATGCGTGGGCTTCTTGGTTGGCGGTGACGCGGATAGTGACCGCGCACGTGGGCGTTTCGCTGGATCCGTTTGCAGCGGTGAGGTGGGCTTACGCCGCTTCGGGATCACACTAATGTGGGTAGCGGGTGGCAACGAGATGATTGATTTCGATGCCATCTCTAGAATTGCAAGGTCCGTTGCACTAAGCTCCGTCCCCTCAAGTTCGGCCTCTTCTAGGCGGGTGTATAGGGCCATCCAGGAAAGCATGCCCCCCGGAAGCACCCCGATTCCCATGAGTCGAGCGAGCGTCATTACGTCACGCTCGTGTCGTCCCCTCGGGGATAATGCCTCCGCTGGAGGCGAGTCACCCAGTCCCACAAGGTAGCTGTCGTCATCCGGGTGGTTACTCCCGGATGGCGGCGACATGTATGGGTTAACAGCATGGTGGCCCTGAGAAGGGCCTTTTTGCACCTCTTGATGGTGCGGGCGCATGGTTACAGCTTTTTGGTCAGCATCATCGAAATGATGCTGACGTATGGCAGCGTCGGGCGATTGCGGCGGACTTCTCGTACGTCTTGCACTCGCACCTTGAGAGTGGCCCTGAAAAGGGCCTTTTGATGGGCCCGGTGAGGGGTCCATACTGGCAGCTGCTGGAGAGTAGGCTCCGTGACCGCTGGGAATAGGGATGCTGGGGTATGGTTAGACCAGCATCTCCTAATCCCGGCTTTCTGGAAGACGCAAGCTTTCCCCTCCGCAGCGCTACGCTACGGGCGTAATCGGAATTATTTTTCAATAAAAATAATTCAGATTCACAAACAGCGATTTCGAAACGTGCGATCCGTACGGAGTCAGCGGCGATCCTCGCCGGCGGTTAAACACGCCTTTATCTATATAAAGGCGTGTTTAACCGCCGGCTGTTTAGTGCTGTGTGTGCTAGTAGTATGGACGATCATGAATCACGGCTCTTTGTTGTAGCTTACAATTGAAAAGATATACGTTTTTAAAGTGACAATTACAAAAAAATGGTTTGTGAATTGTTTAAGTATTATTTTTAAGGTATATATGGTATAACCTAGATTATGTCTGATATGGTTGAAGACATGGTAAGCAGGCTAGATTTAGATCTCAAGGATTTCAGCTTTTCTAGCCAGAATAGTGGAGTCATGTCCAAGACTGCAGGCTTCGTAAAAAGAAATTATTTACATGCGTACCGAAAATATATAATAATGTAGATTCCTAACTATAGTCCTTTCAAAATAGTGGATAAAAATGTATTAAAAATCAAAACAGACTTAACAGACAGACCAACACAGAAAAATATGAAATAACTTGTTGATGTTACCCTGAACTCAAATATTCACGGAGCCAGTTGTACAACGTAAGTATTTCATACTTTTAGTGATGCATACAAGATAGATTGTTACTCACTCACATCACTAGCCACCATAGACAAGAGTTGGAGACCATGTCATCTATGTATAGGCTTATTATTCTTCTTCACATTCTTCTAATTCTAATTCACGTTTAGATGGATGACTGCCAGTACTGGGCGGTAGCCCCAATAGTAGAGGCCTCGTACAGGTCAACCAAAGCGCAAACTTTGGGACACTGAGGGCAGGACAGCAAGTGACGCATGCCCTGCATAGCACCACAACTACATTGGGTTATAGTACTGTACTGTATCAGCCTGACCGTCCACTTCTGAACACAGCCTCCCCTATTAAGGGGGTATATATAGCCAACCATAATCCCCACGCTTAGCAGGCGGCTTGGTAATATGGGAGTTCTTTAGAAGGCGCTGCTGCCCACCTTCCAGTATTATTTCCAATATTATTCCCTTAGTCGCCTCTTACTACACCCACGGGATGATATAGGGAGTGCAATTCGAACCCGGCACCCTACGGGGAATTAGGCTTGGGATATTGGCTTATTGGCAAATAGTCACTTTATTCAGTATAGTTGAGTGTATAATTACGTTATAGTTTAAGTAACTCAATCGAAATCAATGATATTTAAACAATTCGTATTAAGACTTCCCAACAAAAAAGAAACATCAAGTTTGGATGAACCAGTAAAAAGTCTCTTCTAAAAATCCTTCTTCTCTTCGGAAGTCGGTTAAATAGGCATTTAACCACAAACGCTGTGATACGGAAGATAAGAATATATTGTATTAAAATGATGATAGATTGACTCGGTACGTAAATTTAGATTGATTATCATCGTACGGTAATGCAAAAATGTTTAGTGACCGAGTTTTTCTACCTTAACTGAGGAACAATGATTGATGGGGTCAATGGATGAAGATGGATGCTGTTTTTATATATAGCATACAAGTTACACATTATCTTGATATATATGTGGCATCGCGTTGGGAGAAAGTATATTAATATAAATTATTTCACAAAGAACTCTAAAACTAATTTATATTACTTAAAACATTTGCTACGCTGATCTTATTTTATTTTTGTTTAAAGTTGATATGCTAGCCTTTGACCACTATCTCAACTCAAGCCTAGAATGAATGGCCCTCAAGGACAGCTACCGGAACACACCGTTAGGTGCTTGGCGACAAATTGTCCACATGAGAGTGGTAGCTAGCCAGGCGGGAATTCGCTAAATGCCCTATCAGAGTGCTGTAGCGACTGCTATCCTAAGACAACAACCGGGACCGACGGCTTTATGTGCACTCCGAGGCACTGAAGCGCTCAGTAGTGGTGTTACTAGCGGTCACCCATCCAAGTCATACCGCGGCGGACGTTGCTTAACTTAGCTGATCGGTTTTAACGGGTAACCAAACTTCGCTACGAGCGCTTCAAATTTTTTCTTATTTACGAGTATATATATCGGTATTCATCAAAGATGGAGTCAGAAGACTTTGGAAAGTGTGAACAAAGTCTGCACAAATATTTGTAAAATAAGTATTACCGTTTCAGCACTCAAATAGGTACTACAACTGTGAAGGCCAGCCATTCCTAGTTTATTTGCAAAAAGGGAAACAGTTTCGCCCTCTATTACATAGGACCAAAACCCAATTGGCGAAAAGTGGTTGTTAACACACCAACCTCTTTGGGGAATACAGACGTGATTATATACGTATGTAATATGCACCAACCGTATTAAGTCAGCTTTTACAAGAATTAGAACTGGAATGGAGTAAAACATTTTACCACTGTCTGTGTTACCGTACTTTCAGTAGAAATACAGACCAGCAAACTTACTGCCTAGTTAGTAGAATGGTAATAGTGTGGAATTAATTAAGACATTTGCAATTATTTCTCAATAAACCAATGAACCATAAAGTATATATAATTTGCTTACATTCGTTCGAACTCCAATCAATTATTAAATAAATAAATAAAACCATTTATTCCCAATTCTCACTACACATTAGTTTCTAAGTTATTGTTATTATCTTAAACTTAAACTAAATTAAATTATTATTTTTGTTGTGCACCCAAAGTTGGGCGTAGGACTCCTCCATGCTGTGCCAGATGCTTCGGTCCTGCGCCAGTCTCGACCACGCGCTGCCCGCTGCCTCGATGAGATCGTCTCTCCACCTCCTCCTCGGCTGCCCCCGAGATATAGATCTGGTCTTCCATGGGGTTCCAGTGTAGGATTAGAATTTGGTGTTAGTAAGCAATTATTACTAACACCAAATTCTTCAAAAAATCCTCTTTGAGTTCAAATGCCATAATCAAGTTAATCTCTCCATTCTATTAAGACTAAAACAGGTCGGTCATGCCAGTTCCGTTGCAAAGTAAATAGGCACATGCCTACTTGATCTTTGATGTCATCTAGGATTTTTTTAGAAACAGATATTTCTCTGATAAAATACGCACTACAGATACACGGTCCGTACTCTTTTTACCGACTTCAAAAAAAGGAGAAGGAACTCAATTCTGCTATTTTTTTTGTTACCTCAGAGCTCTGACTGGGTCAACCAATTTTGATGATTCTTTTTAGTTTTATGTGAAAGCTGATGCTTGAATCCGTTTTTGAGTTACACTCCGATAACTGAAAAGTATTTTCCTATCTTTATGATATAGTCATTAACAGTGAATGACAATCGATCCCATAAATAGCAAGGGTCACTAAAAAGGGCGAAAACAAAATGGAACTGACCATAAAGTGTCGAATACGGTACGATGCGCACAATATTTTGATAATAGGTACTTTTGAACCATCATGGTACCACACAAGTTATTTCACACATTTGAGTGTTGAAGTCGGTTCCATTTTTTGGTAATTTTTTTTTGGTTTCTTATCAGTTTTAATAATCAATTTTTTTTATACTTATCACACTCCATGCTTCATTTACTTATTAACAACTAAGATAGAAGTACATTATTATATTTAGTATATATATATACATATTTTATTCAAGCATGATCACAATTATGTAATATAAAAATTGCGAATGGCATAATTGAACCAGGCGACAAGCAACTCCGAGTTTAGAATAAACCATTTTGTTTGGTAATAAACATTCATAGTCAACATAATAAACATATTATGCTGGGCATGCTGACTGGTAAAGTGGGCTGCCGGTGAGTTTGCAATGAATTATAGGTGTTTGGAATGCATGGTGGTAGTGCATTTGGCGAATGCCTGCCTGCCTAGCTACACCCTTAAGTAGAAACTCTGTCGCCAAGCACCTAACGGTGTGTTCCGGCAGCTGTCCATGCGAGCCATTAATTCTAGGTTAGCCCGAACAATATCTTCTACCACATCATCACTTACCATCAGGTGAGATAGGTTAAAGGCTAATCTATCAGACATAAATAAAAAAAAGGTAATAACAAATATTTTAAGAAAACAATAAATTAATATTTTAATGAAACACATGGTATACAAAAAAATTGTCACTAGATTTAGTCAAAAAATATATGTAGTGACGATTCCACCTAATTTTCCTGCTAAGCCGACGCGACGTGACGTCACAAACGCGAGTATATTGTTTGTAGTATTTTGTTAATAAAGGCATACCTTTATTAACAAAATACTACGAACTATATACAACCGCATGTAAAAAATAAGTAAAACCGAAATACAAAAATATAAAATGTTGCAACTAAAATGGTCGCTGTTCAAATAGTTCTCTGCAAAAGTACGTATTCTCACTCAAACTGCGTCACTGCGGCGCTAAATTGCCGGCTTCAAACGTTCGAACACTTGAAACCAATGACCGTTGCGGGTGCGGTCGCATGGTATGAGATAAAAGCGATTTAGGTAGTTCCATATCGAACTTCGAATATGAAGAACTCATCTGGGCATTCGAATTCTACCCCACAAATACTAGAAATCGAGACAGACTGGGCATTGATAAAGTAAATAAAACAGCATTGTATCGTAGACAATGCCATAGCATGTGCATAAAAGTGTACAATGCCCTACCCGAACACTTCAGAAAATTAGAACTTAGGTTGTATAAACGAGAACTGTTAAAGTGGCTTTACACAAATATATTTTATTCGATAAAGGAGTTAATTAAATGACATAATATAAATTTAGGTAAATTATATTGATGATGAAAATGAAGTGAAATAATTGAAATGTAAAATTCTAATAATAATTATTGTTTATGTTGCTTTAAATTATTTTATATTAAATTGATGTTTGCATGCCACAGTTTGGCAAAATGTACCAGGCGCACTTTGCTAATCATTGTTCCATCATTTGTCTACATTTTATACGAATAAACGATATTCTATTCTATCACCGCCTGTTTTTGTCACGCACGCTATCAGACATAATGGAGTTCCACGCAATTTGGGTGTTGTAAGCAGGTAGAGGTACTTTAGTATCAGTTGCGTCGCGTTCTAGTTTTTTAACTCAATGTTAATTCATTATTGTAATTATATATACAATAAGTAAACGGAAGTTTCTTTTTTATTCATATATACCTGAAATATCTGAGGTGGAGGTACCTTAGTACCGTTCGCGGGTGGGTCGCGTTCGAGTTTTGTCACTCAATTTTAATGTATTATTGTAATTATATATACAATATAAGTAAAAAGAAGTTTTTTTTTATGTATTCCTGATATATCTGATGTCGATCTCAATGGAGTGTTGTACATTGCATCTACGCGGTCTGCACTTTTTAAACATTTCCATATTAAATATTCACTTTTGTGTTTCAGTTATCAGCGTCTGATCTATTCAAAGCTTACTCCCCACGGTGCGTGATTATGCGGGTTATTACCACAGATTGAATAATACTTCTGAAAGTAGAAAATCATGATATATAGTGTATATCAATAGTACCTATTATATAAATTTGGTGACTGGAGATCCGTAAAATCACGGACTTGGAAAGTTTATGCCTATGGTCGAAATTTCGCTTGCTCTTCTGTTTTGTCCTTTACAGAAGTCATTCACAAGCGCGTCACGTGGAGTTATTTATGAAGTTTGCGTGTGTGGTGACAATTTTGCTCAATGAATGATTGATAAACGTACAGGGAATTTTGTTATGATTTTACTAACTGATTGTGTCTAATATCTATATAAATAGACATACTCCGAGCGGAACCGTAGTAAATGCTTCTAACGTTCACCCATCCAATGAATGACTGCAGTGAACAGTCCTGAATGTAGTTGATCGGTTAATATTGACTTTGTAAAGGCCGTTACGAGCACTTCGAATAAGCTAGCTATAATGCACTGTATCGTGATTTTAATAACTTACGAATCCCATTAACGTCAAAACCCGATATAATAAAACGTTATTCGTACAAAGCTAAACTTTTTGTCTAAAACATCGGCTCGCCGTTTGTTCAGACGGGAAGTCAAATGGTCCTCATCGTTATGACAAATTGAAGGGGCCGTAAGGAGCTTTCCCACCGTTTGCGTTGTAAGTTTTCCAACTTATAAAATGTTGGCTTACGCCCGAAATTAATAATCGATCTCAATCTGTTTTTAGCTATCTAAGATAGAATAAGCAATCCATTTTAAGGTTTTACCGTGCCAATAAGTTATCCAGAGATTGAAATTTCTATCTGTGGAAGCAATCTATCGCTGGGAGGTCGGTTTACAGAAAAAAGATTGACCTCTGTATGTAAATGTCACTTTGTGCGTGTCAATAATCTATCTATGGATTTTGGATCGGATTTGGACAGAAATATTACTTGCTCAGTGGCCCAGATGGTATGATTTATAGTACCACCAACTTAACTGTGCAGTTTTCGAGGGCGCTACTGGTCAAGGAAATCAACTACAAACTGTCACAATTTGAAGGAATGTTGTAGTTCTTTTTTTTGCCGCCTGAACAGATAAGTTGGTGGATGTATGGCTGTATGAATGGCAATAACGGACGGGTGACCGGGAGACTGACACATTTTTGCATTACGTTCCATTCTACTCTGACTATCATTTCCATTCTACTATGAGTATCTTGAGTGTAGCATCGTGAATATATTTTTCACTTTTGTGTAAATATATTAAGATATTAATCCAATATTTTATAAAAATACACTAAAGTAATAATGTACTGCTGATTATTTCAACAAAAGAGATTGAATATTACCTAAAAGTATCATAAATCAAACTGTAGCTTTATTCTCTATGCATAGAACAGAATGGTTGAGAGGGAAGAGATAGCAGGTTGGATTGCCGCCGATCTCAGAACAAAAGACATTGGGTGTGTTAAGTTTTGTTATTGGCATGCAGATTACAGATCGATCTGTGGATATGGTCTGATCTCGGATCGTTTTCAATCTTGGATTACAGATACGATATTAATTTCGGGCGTTAGAGACCTTTTTAAATCTAGAATAGGAAATGATTTGTTGAGTTTTATGATAAAAATGTGCCACGTAGATTCAACCTTTTCCTATAATTAGTACATGGAATGTTCCTGACATCATCATCAAGTACCCTAATCCCACAGCAAGTTTTCGTTGCAAATACTTTTTTCAACTACAGAAATAAAGCCAGAACAAAGCAATCGTGAAACATATTTCATCCTAGAATATATAATAATGGACATATTAATCCCGATTAGTTGTAAGGACGATGTTACCATAATCCACTTAAAGGAGATCGTTGACCAAATCTAGTTATAAAATTGCACATTTACAATTCACATCCGTTATTTATGAACATTGGTATGTACAAAATTACAAATATACGAGAGGAAACATTTAAGTCATGTGCGGGTTTCGTAACCGAAAATTTTTCCTGTCGTATATTTGTAATTTTGTAATGTAATCCGCACAGCAGGCGTTATTGCAAACATAACAATATTAAAATTGGTATGTAGATTTGTTGTGCTGTGGAAAACACCAAAACGAACGATACTTTTTAACCCGAATTAAATTTAATTGTTTGGTTACTCAACACTATATCGGTCTCCTTGACAGTTTTCATGGAAGTGAGATATTCAATTTAATGCGTACAAATTTCAATGCTATACATAGTCAAAGCAATCATATTATTAATCATTGGGAACCTACTGAATATTATTGATCATTGGGCCGTAAACAATACCACAGTTGGTATTATATAGCGCAAGAGTGCTTGTTACATTTTAAAGAAATAAACGTTTAGCATAGAAAAAATAAACAAACAGTTTTGTTTATTTTTTCTATGCTAAACGTTTATTTCTTTAAAATGTAACAAGCACTCTTGCGCTTTATAATATTTATTTAAAAAAGCGTCAAGTTGTTTTTAATGAATTGAGTTACAGCTGTCGGAAGTCAACACGAAACACTTAATAAAGGAAAAGTACAATTAAAGCATTTCGCGCTGCCTTTTCTATTTTTCTTTCCGACCTTTCTCAGTTCAAATAAGAGACAAATCCAGCTTCAAAGCAGCAAATGTTTGAACTAAATATTTTTCAGACACTACCCTGCAGCTTCGTTTACTCAGTTCCTTGTTTATTATCTCTTGTTTGCCTTCACATACCGTGCCATAAAATACTGAAGAAATAATCTTATATTGCAATGCAGCATTGTATTCTTCACGGAGAGATAAAGTCGTAAATATACCGGAACGGTTTCGCTGCAATTGGGTCAGATTAGATTGTGGTCTTCAAGAAATGTTTGATTATGTGATAAAACTAAACACATTTTGTTGGCGTGCGTGCAGTCTTTTGTAATATGTCTTATCTATTACTCATATCTCGTTTATAGAAGTTATAATTAATTAGGTGAAAGAGATTAGTTTCATAATTTATACCGACCCAAGTTGATAATGATGACATCTTGAAGAAAGGCGATATTTACAGTAGGTAGGTCTAGCTAAGGCAGAACTGCAATAAAAGATTAAAATGACCATCATCTTCTTACCCTCATCTCACTACTCAAGTAGGGCTGGTATGATATGTTGGTCACCTTTCTAGCTAGGGTAGTAGGGAGCATAAGAGAAAGAAGAGAAGGGGAGATGTAGACGTATAATCAAGAAGGGTCGTGGATTACAGACTTTCTCTAGCAACAAAAAGACAACATAAGAACATACGAATATATGAACATTTTGAAGAAGTGTTAGCCGAGGGGCAATATCTATAGACTGCCGTCACGCAGCTATGGACCTACGGCACGGCAGTCATGGAGTTCGATCCCCACCGCCAGCTTCACCTACACCGCATGGTGGAAGAGCATTTTAAAAATGCTTGTCTGGCTTCCTAACACGCTCAAGTAGAAAATAAGTCGCCAAGAACCTAATTGTGTGTTCTGCTAGCAGTTGTCAAAGCCGGTAAGTAATATTTCGCACATGAGACTTAACAACTATGTCTCAAGGTGACGGGCGTAGTGCGATTCACTTGTGATGAAATGTATCTGTTCTAGACAGAGGTTAGTTCCGCTTAACATCAGATGGGCCTCAAGCTTGTTCCGTCACAATAACACGAAATGTACCTGTTATAGCCAGAAGTTACCTATTAACATCAGGTGGAGCCCGTGCGTGATCAGTCACTTTTACTAGCAGTAGAACTCTTTGTGCGAGATCCGTCCAAGGAAGTACTGCCGCGATACCCAATTCTACAGTCAAGCAGTAATGTTCGCATTACTGTATTATATTATATTTAATTACGGTTTGAATGGTACAAGTGCTGGTGAAATTACTGTAGCCCCATGAAATTGAACAACTGTATATCTCTTGGTGATGCGCGCACTGAGTTTTCATCAAGATAGCATAAATAAAGTCTCATAAAAATATAAAAAAAAACATACATTAAGATATTTTTTTGCTGCCAATACACAGTATAATTGCAAAACATAATTGTAAAAAGATTTAGATTCGACTTTATGGCCAGACACATTTTTAACGCCAGGCCTCCTACAAGATACTCTTGTTGGTAGTTACCTGCTACTCATAATGGATTATTAAAATTATACTTTAACAACACAATCTACGGAAGGGTCAACATCTACAACGACCACTGCTGTCGCCGCCGCCACTATACACAATCGCCGATAGCTACTACAACGGATGCGTATTTAAACACTCTAAAGAAATTGCGAGCCCACAGACAGTCCATATGCTCGAACCCACTATCAGTAGCAGCGATATATAAGTATTCTGGCAGCATGTCCTGTTGGATTACAATAACTATTAAGTGTCAGCGTTTTCAGTCATTAGTGTTATCCTTAAAATACTCCACACCCACAAACTGTACTACCCCAGCGGAACACCTGCCTCCTCCAGTGGCCAATTTGGAAGTCCCTCAACATACTCCTTAACCAAGTTTGTCGTTGCAAAAGCAAACTAGCCAAATGGGGAAAAAAGGACAAGTTAGATGTGGAATGTGAATGTGGTGCTCCTGACAAAAATATGGCACACTTACTGTCATGTCCCCAGTGCCCGACCACCTGCACACAAGATGACCTCAACTATGCATCTTACAGGGACACCGTGGAGGTGGCCTCCCATTTGGCAAACATTTAAGAAGCAATTAGCCATTGATACGAAATTAATTAATGAATCATGTGTCACATCGACCATGAGCTCTGATAAAGAAATAAAAACAAATAAGGAAAATATAATGACGTGAGCTCATTCCTAATATATTACCCAACGGACCTAATATATGTCTAAACCAAACGGCTAAATTATGTAACCTCTATCGAGATCAGCAGAAAAATCGAAAGCAATATAATAATTAAGAATAAATATAATAAATCAACGAAATCAATGAGATTGTCTCAATGCCTTCGTTGTAATAGCTGTAGATTTGTATTTCGTTTGTTGTGTTTTGTAAATAAAGGCATACCGTCAAATACAACAATAAATAATTGTGACTACCCTCGATGTTTCTCAATCAAGACGATGACAACCGCTTCTTCAGTCCACACGTGACCACGGTCAATGCAACGTGATCGAAACATAGATTTCAGTCAAAATATTATTATGATGTTGATTTGTGTGTTGATATACCCATTACTGATTCATAAACATGAGTCCTTGTATTATTGAGCCCTGAAATGTACGGAATCATTATCATAACTTTCGTGTAAAGAGACTAACGGAACACTTAGATAGTGTTTGCTTTAAAATAGCGTCAAAGATCATTACATGTGAAAACCATGATTTTAAATAGTCTTCAAAGTCTTGGATTGTTTTTACTACTTAAGATAAATCTGCAATTTCTTCCCGTTTAAATTCACAGACTTACCCCTTGCCTGCTATTCTACTTACTGCCTACTATCTCTTGCCTGGTGGTAGAGCACTTTGCGATTGCTTAACTGGATGGATACCACCCGCAGGTGGAAAATCTATCACCAGCCCGTAACGTTCTGCAGCTGTCCTTTAGAGCCTTTATTCTAGTCTAATTTAGCTTGAAGAGCATCTTCGACCTCGTCTTGAACTACTATCAGGCGAGATAGAGGTCACAGGTTGACCTAATATTTAAAATAATAATACTTCATTGCAAACGTTTTATTTTCCGGAAAATCGCTGATATGATTTAGTATTTAAAATATGCGTAGAGTTCACGGAGCGCTTTCCATACAAATGTAGTTTCGTCATATTTTAAATACGTGTTCAAATTCGGTGAAACTTTGCATGTATGTCCTTGAGCCTAATATCTAGGCTTCCGGTTTTGCCAGATTTCCCTAAAATTACATATTTTCAAACATAATTCGAAAAACCGTTATGTGTGGAATTGTAGTTTTGACATTTGGGGATAAAATAATAAACCAAAAAACTAGCAAACCACAAGCTAAGCATGCATATTGCGTAGCTTTCAAACTCGGTACAACTTGACAAAACAACGTTTGTATGGAAAGCGCTCCGTGAACTATAGTCTTAACTAACCGCACTTAAATAAAAAATATAAATAAGGAAAAGCTACTCTTGTACAAATTCTGTCTCAAACAGGCTTCCTATTAACTCCAGAACTTCGAGTGGCCCTGATACTGAAATTGCTAATCAAGATATAACGAAAACAACATGAAAGGCTTCCAAAATAAATGAAATACTTGAGAATTATACTTACATAAACAGAATTTAACTTTTCCAGCTTTCTCGTCAAAAGAGAATTTCTTTTGTGCCGAAATCTTCGGACTAAGTTTGATTTACTTTTCGTTATTTTGTTTAGTAGTACGTTTTATTACGAAAGGAAACAAAGGTCAGAGGTGCCCATCAGCCTATTTAACTTCCAAATTAGGAATAATGCTGTCCAATACGGGCTTATCTTAATGAAATTTACATCTTAATAATTAAAGGTTCATGTAATTATGCCTAATTGAAACCTCAATAATATTGATAAAAAATGTGGACACAGCATATAATATTAGCTTATCTAATTCCTCAGAATAATTTTGATAATACTTAAATAATTTACGTAATCAAGTAATTCAGAAGCATAGATATTAGGCACAAAGGCATGCATGCAAAATTTCTGCGAGTTTAAACTCTTCGTATTTAAAATATGACAAAACTGATAGCTAATTTGCAGCAATGATAGCCGAGCGGTTATACGAGCTCGTAGCTATGTATTGCGGTGCTGCAGGTCAACGGTTCGATCCCCACCGCCGGCTTGAGCTTCATTGCATGGTGGGAGGGCATTATGCCGTGCTAGCTACCACCCTCAAGTAGAAAATCTGTCGCCAAGCACCTAACAGTGTAATCTCGCACATGACTTAAATTTTTTCTATCGTGTATTTGTAATTTTGTAACCTAACAGTGTGTTCCAGCAGGCAGTTCTTGAGAGCCAGTAAAATTAGAGGCACATGAGACTCAATAACTGTAAGTCTCAGGCTGACGGGCGCAGTGCAGTATGTCACTTGACGAAATGCATCTGTTACAGGCAGAGGTTGACGCTTAACATCAGGTGACCCTCGTGCTTGTACCATCACAATGACTTAAAAAAATATGTTTGTATGAAAATTTTGAAGATATTGCTATATGGGAAACTATTAACACAATATTACAGAATAATTAATAGATTTGCACAATGAAAGCTCCCGTGATTATTTACCACCTTCAAACATAATTTATAATAAATCAGATTCAACATTTGGATGTACCTACATTTAAAAATAAAATATTAATGAACAACATATATACTCGTACAGGTAGGAAATTACATAAATAAGCATAAAATAAGCCTCTTACCGTATGCTCAATATTGGGATTCGTAATACTCTCTCGATAATTATCTGTCCCCTGTGAATTCGACCCAGATGCGACCTATTATGATTGAACGGACACCAAATTAATATCATCGCAATCAGAAATATCCAACCCAAAATATCAGACATATTTTAAGGTAGAATCCAAACTTATATTAAATTTCTCAGTACAATAAGTTTTGAGTCAATACCAGACCCAATTACAGGACTAATACCGCACTGACACGATCAGAGTATACTGTGACAGTACATCATAGTACATTCTGATCTACATTCCCGGCCCCAAAATCTACTGAACCTTTGAAGCAAAAACAGTTTTTTGCCGTTGGGTGTAAAAAAAAAATATTGCGCTACCGGGGGCGCAACTTTTGGTTATATTACACGCTATGGTACGAAGTGGTTTTAACTTTTTTATTTTCGTAATATATGGAGTGGTACAGCTAAGGTGATTTTTAACCGACTTCAAAAAAAGAAATATTTGTATTTTTTTAATGTTTGTTACCTCAGAGCTTTCGACTGGGTGAACCGATTTTGATGAATTCCCTCGCCAAGTCATTTTTGAAGTACACTCCAATTACTGAAAAAAGTTTTCCTATCTTGATGATATAGTAATTTTGACAGTTAATAATAGTTGATCCCCTAAGTAGCACGCCAGGGTCACTAAAAAGGGTGAAACATTTTTTTATAATAGGTAGTTTGAACTATCATGGTACTGACTTCAGCAAGTTATTTCACGCTTTTGAGTGTTGAAGACGGTTTCATTGGGAGGTATTTTTTTTTGTATTTTAAAATTCCAATATTTTACTTATATTATTAATTGATTACATCAGAGTTAGCATCCGAGTGGACTCAGTCAGAGTATACTCAGATCTTGTCAACGCGACTAAGCAATTAGTAAGAACGAAATCGCATGCGGGGAAAGAAAATCACACGACGCGGAAAATGTAATAAGCAAGCTAAGCTGCTGAGTTAGTTTAACTTTTGTAATTAAAATCAGTCTATCATCCATGAACTGTATTTATAATTAGAGTCTATATTTCGTTCTCTAATTCAACAGTGTTAAAGGTTAAGTTAAATGAAAGGTACGGTAGCGGCCGTAAAATAAAAACGTTTATTGAATTACTTTATTTTTAGAATAGGGAGTTCGAAGTCGATCTTTTTTCAAATAAGATTAGTTAGATAAAATCAAGAAGAAAAGATTTTTTTGTGATCTCTTTTGATGCTGTAGGCGGTTGAGAATATAATGCGATGGATTGATTATTCAATACCTATGCCAGGTTGAGTGTTTTTATTATGAACCCAAAAGCTTTCCTTACCTATAATTTTCGTAAATTATAGGTAAGGAAAGCTTTTGGGTTCATAAATAACAAGGAAATATTATATTGTGCTTCTACTCGTGTATAAGCACAATATAATATTTCCTTGTTTATGAGAGATTATTTGGCGTATTTATTTCGTATTGAAAAATACGTAAGTTCTGACTGTAGGTTTTCTGGTATCGGGTTTCACATCAAAAAACAGCTAGTGAATAATGTAAGTTGTTAGTAAGAAAATGTAATTGAAATCATAGTAAAATGGCAGTTTCGCAATTACGTATTGACAATTTGTCATTTTTTTTTAGGTTATTGTGATGGAACAAGCGCGAGGCCCACCTGATGCTAAGCAGTATCATCTGCCTATAACAGATGCATTTCATCAAGTGACGAACTGCACTGCGCCCATCACCTTGAGACATACCGTTAAGTCTCATTTTGCCTGTTATTTCACTGGCTCTCAAGGACTGCTGCCGGAACACACCGTAAGGTGCTTGGCGACAGATTTTCTACTTTAGGGTGGTCGCTAGCCAGGCGGGCATTCGCAAAATGCCCTTCCACCATGCGGTGAAGCTCAAGCTCTGGGCGGGATTCGAACCATGGACCTGCTGCGCGGCAGTCCATAGCCAATGCCACTGAGCCATCACTGCTTCCAAAAACATTTGCTGCTAGAAAGATGTTATGAACTGCCAGTAAGTCCATCAGCCATAACAACGGCTTTACTTAGTAACAATTAACTATTAAGGCAAGTCTTCGTAGCTTTTTCCACACAAGCGTAGTTTCGTCATATATTAAATACCAAGTGTTCAAACTCATTGAAATTTTGCATGCATGTCCTTGGATAAAATCTAAGCTTTTGATTTGCCAGTGTATTGTTTTATTATTTAATTTGTCTTCAAACGTGACAGTAAAACATCCCATACAAAACCATTTATCCAATTAATTTAGAAAATACACATTTTTTCGGTAAACTGACAAACAACACACATAACGGACTGAAAGGATATGCATGCACAATTTCAACGAGTTTGAACTCTTGGCATTTAAAATGATAAAAACTACGTGTATAGAATGAGCCATGAAGATTTATTTGGCTATGATATGAAACAGATTTTTTAAATAATAATTATATATTATCTCCACAGGTTCACACAACGAATATATGTAACCGTTAAGGTAATAAAGATTTTGTAGGTATTATTTTATCAAAAATACCACCGATGCAAACATATCACATTATGATGTTATTAATATCACATGAATCCAAATCCAGAGCACTGCTTGGTTATGCATTAGCTTGACCGACCACGACCCTAGCATTACCGTTATTGATCATAGAAAAATATACTGATTTGTTATCTCGTACCTTCCTTCATATTAAATTTTTGCTCACGTCGTCATCCTAAATAAATTGGGTCAACTATTTTATATTGACCCCATTGATAGCCTTGGTTATTACTACATACTTCCCTACTTGGCTATTATATCCATTATTTCCAGAAGATAAGGCTTAATATATGTTAACCGTTATCAATGGTTATTATATTAATAGTTAATCCCCTAAGCCACATTTATTTTAGTGGCCAGTAATTTCGTCAATTTCCGCTTGTGGAAATTGTTTGCTAAATTAAGGGCTAATGGACTATTTATATAGGTAGTTAGCGGTATGAATTGTTGATATGCATATTGCATACGTATCTGTATCTAGAACTACGTTATTAGGTACAGCGCCCGGATGTTGACTTCTAAATCAATGACTTTTGGGTTTTCTGTGTCGGACAATGTATATACGAGTAACTGAGTTGATCTAACAAGAAATCTTCAGGTAAGATGAAAAAATGCCACCAAATGTTATGGCGAATCTTAGCTATGGCTCTCAGTCTTATGAGGATATATCTTGATTTGGGAGTGGTATACATTTTATACCTGATGGGCAACCTTTGACTACTTTCTCACGTTATGATGCGGTCGAGTCTTACACCGTTATGTGCATGGCGAAAAGTTTTCTGCTTGACTGTGGTAGCTGGACCGGCGAGATTCTAAGATTTCGTTTTCAACCGGAACGGACGGATGGGTTAATGTGCCCATCGAAGCACCGAAGCGCTCAGTTATAAATGCCACTAGCCATCCAAGTAATAATCACAGCGAGCTTAGATTGACTAACCAAGCTGAGCTACGAGCGCAAATTTTGAAATCGCAAGACTGAACATCACAGGATAAACCTTTGTTTGAATACTTTGGTTTGATCGCGTTGTTGTTTTTTAGATTGGATCGTAAAACCCATAGTGTTACATCACAAAAAGCGGTTGCTATAAAGGTTTAACCTTCGAGAAAGTTTCTCGATGGGTTTAACGTACATATAAAATAGAGTTCCTTTTTTGTTTATATATGAAAGCAGTCGTTCATCCCATAGTCATAGACTAAATCTACTAAGCACCCCAATTTCTACAATTGCACGACTTGTTACCAGGTCAAGAGAAAATAAAAAACCTTTTTTTATCACAGAAATTTAGATTTTTCATTATAGAACCCATTACTTTTGATAGTGGTATCAGTTGGAAAGTTTTTTTATAACACACAAATTTATAACACTATGTCACATGTCATAATACATTAATTTGTATTTCCTAGAATATTTTTGGTACAAAACGAGAATATTTTTCGAGGGGCGAAAATCAGTGCTGTGAATCAAGAAACAACCCAGTAATAAAACGTAAACAGAAAAGTAAGCGTAGTTGAAGCGAATATTGTTTGTGTAAGAAACAACTCCTAAATAAATGTGACTCTTTGAGACATGGCATTTTGCTATTTTAGTATTCATCGAAAATTATTTCGTATGGAATAATATAACTTCTAGCGGGACTAGAAACCGAAAACCAAGAACATTTGTTCTCATAATATTATATTCTTAAAATATTAGAAGGACAATTCAACACAGTGCAAGATAAAATTGAATTTATTTAGATAAAAAATAATTATCAGTATTTCTCTGACTCATTAAGTAATTTAAATAAAAGGTTAACGAAACCAACATATGTAAGCAATCTACTGATATTTCTATGATTTTGTTTGATAAATAGACTGTTATTTTGCGATAATACCGTCCTGGTTAATTTCCATATATGCTATGGAATCGGACGCTGGACAATCGATTTTCGCCATCTGTTTGAATACACGTCTCTTTGGCGTTGGCGACATCTACCTAAATATCATGAGACTAATTACTTAGACTGGTGGGTTGACATAATATTAACGCATAACACCAAATTGATGAATCCATATTTTTACCGCTCAGGATCTGCTGTGAATATATTCAGCTATTGTCATGAATTAGATACCGTTATGTAAGGGTTAACCATGTAAGGATTGACCAGTATTATTTCAAAGAGCATTGACGCATGCTAATCGAAAACATAGATATTTTGGATGGAAAAATATAACTTCTAAAGGGACTTGAACCCGCAACCCTATAATATCGTTCTGGTGCATTTCCAATTATGCTTTGGAAGCGGGTGCTGGACTGATGATTTTTTTCCATCCGTTTGTATACACTTTTTACGTTGGCGCTATCTTTTTCCATACATGGTTAACGCTTACGTAACGGTATCGAATTCATAACAATAGAAATTTAGTAAATTTAGTAGTAATCAATATGATAGAAACCAAGTATGTATATCTTTAGAAACATGGTATTGACGTACCCAATCATCGGTCCTACGAGTATATTACTTTATAAGTTGGAAAAAGCTCCATACTCGAAAATACATAATCATCATATAAAAATAATTTTCGTACTAAGAATAGTACATCAAGTTGAACTCATCCGTTCTCCATCAACGCCCATCATCTTGGTTATCACTCTCAACCTTTAACAATTTTACTAATAAAATTGCTGTCCTTGGTCTATCTCTGCTACTAAGTATCTACTTACTTACATTCATAGTACGTAGGTGGATTGTGTACTTACCCAAATTAATGGACAACGCTCATATTTGCTTTGCTATCCATTCATATTAGGAATAATAGTTACCTATATAATACAATAATGAAGCAATAAATATTACGTGGACATTGAAATACGCTCCAACGCTTTCACTAATTAATTAGTTAGCTTGAGTATTGAGAATCAGAGCTTCGAAGTAATCAATGAATTGCTCAGTGAGTTGGAATTGTTTACATTTAAGTAACATAATATCAGTGCGTCTCAAATTAATTAACGGTGAATTAAGATCGTGGTACTTTATTCTAATATTACTAGTAAGATCAAAATCTACGATGCTTGATAGACATGCACCCTTCAAATGCCCAAAAATTAAAAGATCTAAATTTAAAATACCTATTGATTTAGTCTTAAAATTGATAATATTCATGCTTTAGTGTTTGTTTCATTAATCGGCAACGGCAAAAGAGGTGTTTTATAATTATAACTATTAAGTAAAAAAAATAAGATTC
The DNA here is from genome assembly GCA_963890685.1 of Plagodis pulveraria. Lineage (NCBI taxonomy): Eukaryota > Metazoa > Arthropoda > Insecta > Lepidoptera > Geometridae > Plagodis > Plagodis pulveraria. The sequence goes on along the minus strand of OY982956.1, from coordinate 19,636,306 downwards.
TTTGTCCATTAATCACGTGAGTCTTGAAAGGGGGGAGGGCGTTTCGCAAAAATCACTAAATATCACAAGGGGGGGGGGTATAGTAAAATGAAATATCACGCGTATTTATTTTTTAGTAAAACGCGCAATTTCTAAACCGAAAAGCGGCGTGTAGTGTACCTTGGCTCGCCGTTGCCAGGCAACCAACGAAGTCCCCGCGAATAATTCAGAATAAAATTAGATTATACCTACTTTATAGATAGATTGATATATAACACTTTATTGACACAATAAAAATTCACAAACTTAAAAACATAATTAGTAAAAGTAGATGTGACAATGGGCGGTCTTATTCCTGTATTTAAAGATAATAGGTACTAAAAATACACGTGGGTGGGGGCGTTGAGTATAGTCTTAAAACTCACCACGTAACACCAAGGGGGAGAGCGGGAGTTAAAAAATGCTAAAAAAATATCACGTGATTAATGGACGGCCCCTTGACTAAAAGTAGTTACCAAGTTTTTAGGTCAAATAATTATAGGTGATATATCTTTATGAAATTTTACGCACTCTTACCTTTTTAAAATTAAACTAAGTACTATTAGATGCTCATGGTAGTGTCTATTTTGATTAATTGTAATGGAACATCCAACATATTTTAACAGACTGATGTTATTTTTAACATTAATTTATATAAAAACAGCTAAGATTACAATCATGCGACCATATATTAAATATTCGCAAAAAATATAGTGTCACTCCTTATGATATGCGTTGTTAAAAATGTTTTTCATTTATTTCAGGTAAGTGTGCCCACAAAGGCGTTAATAAGCTGTCTGCTCTCGAGAGGTAAAACATAAATACACCAATGGAATTTTTTAAATATTTGTACCAGAAAAGTACAGATAAAGTGGCTACTTTAAATGTTGAAACAAAACCTTGTACAAGTGTACTAGGTTTTATTTTATTTATAAGTATATAGTAATAGTAGTAGGTACCTAATAAGTAATAAGTATTTGTGAGCTCACCAAAGGATATTTTTACCTAAATTGACTGAATAGTTGCCGAAAGGTCAACATATAAAGATGTAGATAGGTACCAAATTCGTCGCTTACCAATTCATGGGCGAAAGCTGTACTGTGCTGTATCAGCCGGATTGTCCAGTGCTGAACACAGCCTCCCCATTATGGAGGGTTTGCAAAAGTCCCCACGCTTGGCAGGCGTCTTGGGAATCGCAGTGTGAAATGATACAATTTCTCATATTATTTCTAAAGATAGAGGAAAAAATAAACTTTTGGATGCTTAGGAATAATTTACGCAATAATAGCAATTGGAATTTTAGGGTTTATTGTATGAGCTCATCATATATTTAATATCAGTTCCATAGAAAGCGCTGCTGCCCACCTTCTGGTGTTTATCAGTTACCCTTAGTCGCCTCGTACGACACCCACGGGTAGAGACGGGCGGTTGACATTCTAGCCCGGCGAAACCTAGTTCTTAATAAAACTACACCGTGGGTTCAAAGAGCTCCAATTTTACAAATAATAGGCTAGCGGCTTCCCATCATTATTAGAATGTTATTTTGAATCCGCCATCTTGATTTTTCACATCTTCATAGATTGCTATTTGTGATAGCTGTTAGCTGTATAACAGCTGTGTGTGTGTAAATGACGCCATTATTTGAATAGTTATCAATTTGATTTGTTTTTATATGTTTAACAAAAGCATAGGCCGGCCTATGATTTTGATATAAGCCTTTGAACTTCTTATAAAATTTTATACATATATTTATCCACAATTTTATTTCAGTCTTTAGTCATTAATATATTAGTACTACCTACTAGAGAAGCTCTTCGAAATAAAAAACGTGTTGCAATTTGATGACAGCTGAGCTCTGGGCGGGGTGAGAGCGCAGTGGATTGACAGGTATTTGCTGCAACTTAATTATTATAACATGCAGCTCTAGATTGCTTATTAGTCTTTAATTGCAGATGGCAATCAATATAAAAATAGTTTCATTCTATATGATATAACGATATAATTATCTAATTACCTGTTGATTCATAAAATAAAAATAATTTAACATATCTGGCTGCTGAAATATTTTATGTGTCCAAGTTCCTATACTTCAATTTGAATTTCCATATTTTCAGCGCTGCTCCGTACATGCCCACACTCAATATTATAACCAAAGCCACATTAAACTAAGGTGACTGGATATCAGTACAGTATAGTCGAATAGTAAGCGTTTTATCGCAAAATCTAGTACTTAAGTGGCACCTACGTCTAAATCTATGACTTTCACTGATAGCTCTTTAGAAAGCTTTCTTGTAGAAACAACTCAACCTGATTCTACAGCTTATCATTTATCACTACACTTTTATTTAAAAGTTGGTACACCTACTAAGTGTAATAATACTAAGTGTAGGAATTAATGATAAAGGAAGATGAATGATGATTGACATTAAATTTTCCTTGACATATTAAAATTCATGGTCCGTGGGGTGCCGAGAACATATAGTATGAAACCTTAGCAGGGCACTAAGATAGTATGCAGCCATATTGTGCGTCCACTGCACACAACACCCTACTCACATCCACGTGAGAAGTGCCATGTTGCTCTTATTTAGGCGATATTTAATATCGCCTCCCCATTTCTTCCCGTGGGTGTCGTATGAGGCGTCTAAGGGAAAAGTGCGCCAAAAGAGCAACATGGCACTTCTCACGTGGATGTGAGTAGGGTGTTGTGTGCAGTGGACGCACAATATGGCTGCATACCATCTTAGTGCCCTGCTAGGGTTTCATGCATATGTTCTTGTGTGCCTGTTTTAGATGTTGTTAGCGTAAACATATTATTCGTAATATTATGTTCTTTTGTTTCATCCACTGTGTTTGAGAATACATTTGTATGACACTGAAACTGTGCCCGGTGAATGGCAATGGGCTCGTCATTATTACATGAAATTTTTGAGAGCCAGTAATTCTATGTTAGCCTGAACAACATCTTCGACCACATCATCACTTACCATCAGGTGAGATAGTGGTCAAAGGATAATATATCAGGAATACAAAAAAAAACATAACACAATTGGCGAAACGTTAGTGTTTACACACCTCTGCCTACCACTTTGTATTCCCCAAAGGGGTAGGCAGAGGTTTTGGTCCAAATTTTTATATGTTTGTACTGTAAAAAATATGCACCTAATCTGCCTGTTTTAATTTCAGTAGGTATTCACTTCTAGTGCCTGCCTCCAAATTTTATTAAAACGCAATATAAAATTACATCTTACATACATTATACACGTAGTATACGGGCTACGAGTAATGATATAATACGGGTTTTATATCTCAATCTACGACCGTACTCACGAAGAGAGAGATTAAGGAATTGTGATTGAAGAATCTTATATGCGAAAGCGTTCAAACCATTAATACACTCTTACTTCGAAATGATTGCACGATGGATGAAGAGCTCTTGATGTAGACTCGAGAAATGTAATACTATAGATAATATATACCTATATATTATGTGCAATCGTTCCGAAGTAAGAGCGTAACGATGATTTGAACGTTTATTTTTATTTTACTGCCTTCTTAGGACTTAGGCAATTCCAGTTCTAGTATTTCAAATACTTAGGTTTTTCATATAGATAATAAAACAATTTTTATTCTTGACTCTTGTAGATTTCTTAAAAGATAACAGTATTTCAAATATAAATCGAATCAAGCTGAAATCGTCTTAGTGTTGAAGGTGGTAAAATAAAAAACAGTTATTATTGTGCATAATTAATGTTGTTTCCTGAACTCACTATATATATCCCTCGTCCACGGACTGTTCCTGAACAGTTTTGAGTAACCTTCACTCATGACCTGGCCTTCTTCCATTCATTATGAATTAACGCATAAAAATAATGAAACTTTCGATATGAATATTAATTCTTTTTTTGGGTTCGTTACGTAAAAGGGAACCTTTTTTATTTTTTTTTATTTCTGATATGTAAGACGTTGACCACTATCTCACCTGCTGGTAAGTGATGATTTATTCGAAGATGTTAACACGCTTAACCTAAAATGACTGGCTCTCAAGGACAGCTACCGTGCTGCCTGGAGCTTGGCGACAGATTTTCTACTTGAAGGTGGTCGCTAGCCAGGCGGGCATTCCCAAAATGCCCTACCACCATGCGGTGAAGCTCAGGCTCATGGCGGGATTCGAACCCTGGACCTGCTGCAGCAGTCCATAGCCAATACCACGGAGCCGTCACTGATACAAATCCCTGTTACTAAGTACGCAGTCCGTCCATTCCTTTTCTCTGCCTTACCTATAAAATATTGTAGGAGTATCTTTAAACGGTGACAGGTAGCACGCACCAGTTTCACAATTTTACATATTATTGAAAAATATCCTTAGAAATAATAATAAAGTCAAATAATAATAAATCATCATCAGCGTGAAGACGTCTGCTGTTGAACTTGATTGAAGCGCTCGTTTTGAAGTTTACTTAGCCGTTCTTAAACGATCAGCAAAGTTACGCAGCGTCCGCCGCGGTCAGGAGTTGGATGGGTGACCGCTAGTGACATTACTAGTGACCGCTTCCGTGCTTCGGAGGGCACGTTAAGCCGTCGGTCCCGATCATCGTCTTCGGATGGCAGTCGTTATAGCATGGCGGTAGGGCATTTTAAGAATGCCCGCCTGGCTAGCTACCACCATCAAGTAGAAAATCTGTCGCCAAGCACCTAATGGTGTGTTCTGGCAGTTGTCCTTGAGAGCCAGTAAATCTAGGTTAGCCTGAACAACATCTTCGACCACATCATCACTATTATATCAAGGCCAAAGGCTAACATATCAACCATAATAAAATACATTCCCCATAGAGCGCTCTCGAACGGCTATTAGCCAAACTATTAACCTTTGGCTACTCGCGACTCTGAAGACGTTATCAGTAGTACAGTGGGGGAGGCGGGAGAGTGGCCTACTACTGGTAATAAATAATTATTCAAAATTGTTTTAAGGAATAGATAGGTGTGTATAAATAATGTGATGAGATTGTAAGAAGCATCCTTAATATGTGACTACCTACCTCTTTGGGAAACAGGCGTGACAACACTTTATGTATTAAACATTTATAAAAAAAAGTCTACTTCGAATCTATATTGAAAATGCTTTTATAAAACAATATCCGCTCAATCAAAATGCGAGTTTGCACTAGCTGTTCCGGTCATATCAGATCAAATGAATGGAGCATCAAAATTGTGAATTGTATGTGATATATCCGCTTTTCTGTACACTGAGTAACATTGAAGAGATAACGTATAATATTATCTCTTCAAAATAAATTATCAATTTGTTGTAACAGATGAGAAAAATATAATTTAATGCCATTCTTATGAAGTGTAAGAAGTAATAAGGGTAAATACCTTGGTACTTCATAAACTTACGCACAATATTCTACTTTCTTGTAAGGGTAATACCATTCTGAAAAAGCCTGAAGGCTGCTTGTATGAAGCAATTATATAAACCAAATTGGTGATCGTAATCTGTTTAAGTTTTTTTATGGCAATTAGGTTAGCCTTTAACCACTATCACACCTGATGGTAAGTGATGATGTGGTCGAAGATGTTAACCTAGAATTACTGATTCTCACGGACAGCTGCCGGAACACACCGTTAGGTGCTTGGTGACAGATTTTTTACTTGAGGCGGACATTCGCAATATGCCCTACCACCATGATGTAACAACTGCCATCCTAAGACAACAACCGGGGCCATGCAATCATGCACATTATGACCCTCTGATGAGGAATTCAACTTCAAAGTGACTTAAATCAGGGAACTGCAGTATAATACTGCAGATCCACATTTATCATTTATGTATATTGTTTTCTGTCTATTAAAAACCAACAACAGTGACTAAAATTGTTATCTAATATTACTGATTACTGAATCTAGGGCGCACTTTAAAGTTTTGAAAGAGCCACTAAAGTGGTTCCAACGACTACCTGTAACCGCAGCCTAATAAAACAGTGTAGCAGAAAACCATATCACGTTATAATAGTGAGATATTTATTTAGGTTAATGGATGGATGCGTGTTGCCATCCATAGCTACACAGTATAATAAGTAAATTAACTTAATACATTCGAGTGTTGTTTGACCATTATAAGGTCTATTGATGAATGATAAAAAGTGAATGATGTAAAGGAACGGTCTCCTTCGTCACATATTTCATGCCCCTTGGATGCCGGTCAAAGATTGCACCCATATCTCCCTGTGGGATTCTTAAATGGCTACTGAAGGAATATACGAGTAGGTGGGCAGCAGCGCCATCTGTAGAGCTGTCATCTTGCACTGCGATCCCCAAGCCGCCTGCGTGGGGATTATGTCAAAAACTACCTTAATGGAAGAAGCTGTGATCTTGCTGTTACAGACTAGGAAAGTGAATTGAACCGCTTAAGATCGGCTGTGCGATTTCACACACTTGTTGCATATGCATCTAATACTGCATACATAAATATACCTTGCAAGCTCGATATTTAGAGGTTAAGTCGAAAGTTTTGAATGTTGAATTAATGCCATATAATGAAATCATTTCAATTAATTTACCTAAGTTTTGTTTACAGTGTCACTAAGATTATGAACGCAAAGTAAGTAACAAGCTAAACGATCTTAACCAGACCGTGATATGCTACGCGAGGCCTTAGATGCACCTATATTAATAGTACTATATCAGCCGGATCATCCACTTCTGCAACAAGCTCCCCTATTAAGGGGTATTTGCCATAATCCCTACTCTTGGCAGGTGGCTTGGGGATCGCAGTGTTGGTTGGCAGTTCTTTAGAAGGCGCTGCCCACCTTCCAGTACTTCTAGTATCTTTCCCTTAGTCGCCTTTTACGACACCCACAAGTAGCAATGGAGGGGTGACATTCTAGCCCGGCACCCTACGGGGCCCCATAATTACCATTCACCAAAAAAAACTAACGACAAATCAATTTTTGGAGCAACACATTTTCGAGAAGATCATCCTTGTATAACCGCATCTGTGTCCAGTATCTCACTCATTGATATGTGATTATAAAGCATTCGAATATTGCTAGAACTATAAAATATTTTTTTTTATTGCTAATAGATTAGCTCTTGACCAAGGTATCGCTAGACGTTAAATGTTAATCCGGTCAAAGACGGTAGCTTGTTGAGTTTGGAATGCGAACAGGATTTCAAGGACAGAAGCCAGATAGAACGCACTATTATATAAATAAATCTAATCGTAATAACTCTTAAAATTAATTGAATAAAAGCTATTGTGGCAAAAAAAATGTGTTCATGTTAATGCAGAGCTGACTTACGGTATAGATTATACTGTGGTTTGAGTGTAGTGGTGTCGAATAAAGTGCACAGGTTGAGGTTATCTGAATGATCCAGAAAAGGTTTGAGTATGATACGTTGAAGGGCTCTGGTACTAAATATGATTTCTCAAAAGCACATTGCCTTGTATTCGTTGTAATCTTGTTGCAAAGGCTTTGTAAATCAGTCCATACTTTGGTTTGATTATTACGGTTACCGCTTAGCATCAAGTGAGCGTTGTGCTTGTTCCTCCACAATAACATATATACAATAATATATATTATAATTCTATGGATTGTTTAAAGATCAATACATGTTCTATTTTTAATTACGATGATTTCATTATCGAATGGGTGTTTGGCGACATTTTTTCTACTTGGCGGTGGTAGCTAGCCCTGCGGGTCAATATCAAAAACCCACCATGCAAAAACCGAATTAAATTGAGGATTACCAATTTGGAAGTGAGTAATTAAATATATAAAAATACTTTTCCGCTAGAGTGTTATACATTCCCACATTATATCCAAAAAATAAATGTAGTCTGTTTTCACCTTAAATAAAGTAAAGTAAATTTATTTCACAGAAAGTATAAATGTATGTTACATTACAGTTGCTTAACTAACTCTAAGAATAATTTAGACGATGTATATCTGATATAATAATTATGTAGCACACTTTATATATTATCAGTGGGCCCTAAACTCGGCTAGACCTGTATCTTGGGGGCCCGTATGACCACCTGGGAAACACACTTTAGGTATGCAAATACATCATGACATGACTTGACTGATGGATTGAAAATATAGCATTACTAGTATATAAATAATAAATAAAAACCGGCAAAGTGCAAGTGGGACTCACGCATGATTGGTTCCGTACCATTAACTCGTTTTCATTATTATTATTTTTAGCAAATAAACGGCGAAAACCTCTTTTCTTGTATGGGAGCCCCCTTAATTATTTATTTTTTTTCTATTTTATTTAATAATATTTAAAAAGAACATAAAACTAAATATTCTGTGAATAGTTAAAGCGTCTCCCTTGCGGTACGAAAAACTTCTTTCGCGCTAAGGTGATCCGTTATTAGTATCGAGTAAGAAACGGTAAAAAAATCAAGTTTGTTGTATAGGAGAACCCCTTAAATATTTATTTTATATATAGTATTTGTTGTTAAAGCGGCAATAGAAATACATCATCTGTAAAAATGTCAACTGTCTAGCTATAACCGTTCTTGAGATACAGCCTGGTGACATACGGACGGACGGACAGCAAAGTCTCTGTAATAGGGTCACGTTTTTACCCTTTGGGTACGGTACCCTAAAAAAGAAAACAAGCAACTAAGTATTGATTTTAAATTTAACACATGTGCCACTAAATTAAGTAACTTAAGTAATCTGTGGATAATGTGGTTGGCTGCACATTCACAAATTCATGTTATATTCTTTAATCTAAATGATTGAAGAATATTATTACATTATGTACCTATGCTTAATGTGTAGCTGTTAGTTATCCCTCAATAAACAAAATAAAAATAAATAAAATAAATGTATATACAAAACGATAAACATAAACGTACAAGCTATAATATAGACAAAATAACATAATATATATAAATATATATTTTTATATATAAATATACTACAAAAATTATACTAATATAATAAAGATATAAAATAAGGCAACAATTAAAATGTGAAAACAAACTTGAAAGGAGAAATAAAATACTATTGCGGCACCAGCCGTCATTATTTAAATCTTGACCAACTAACGAGAATTAAACGCCAAAGAACGGAGTTTTACAAAGACTACAGAATATTCAAAACTCCTTTTTGAAATTCTCCTGGCTATGCAACAGATAACAGCTTATGCAAATCCAAAGAGAGACCTCATTTTGTCCGGTATTTTTAGAACCCGATTTAATCAAACCTTTTCTTGTTTACAGACCTTTAGAATTCCTTAACGAAGCCAGAAAATTGTATGTACGTATTTGTTATTAGATCTTAGATCGTTATAAGTAAATTATTGCTTAGTAAACATATCTGGAAGTATTTTAGTTAAATTAAGCCTGCCATAATATATAGGTCAATTTAAATAGAACATGTGCCAAACACTCATTCGATTTCAAACTAATTTGTTATGACTTACAAGTCAGACAAATCAGTTTAACAAACATTATCTGACATTGTAAAAATATAAAATTAAATAATATTTATTTATTTTTACTAATTGACGAAATTATCAGGAATTTGTGAAAAAAAGTCATGTGCAGATACATCAGGCAGCATAGATATATTAATAAAATCGCCCAAACGAAAAATTGTTTTCGACAGTTTTCATCGTTAGCGGGAGAAGACATCACCTTGGCTGTTTTCTTTATTATTTATTACTTAATAAAATCTATTCATGGATGTCATAGACGAACTTGGTATTATTATTTTATTATTTTTATTATAATTATTATTTAGTAACCGGCTAGGACTCGCGTAATATTTACTGGCTACCCAAATCCCAGGCGCACACTATATCCGCTTTGATAAGGCAGCCGTACTAGCGCGAAAGAAGTTTTTCGTACCGCATAGAGTACGAAAGGCCTTCGAAATTAGATGCCACCCTTTTAATCGGGACCGTGGGTAGAACATTCCGCCGGCCTGGATACCAGTTCTCAATATTTGTAATACGGCAAAGGGATTGTGGACCGCGAAGAGGAGTGAGGAGACTAGTGTGGTGTGTCCACAGTCCTATGCCTATCAAAACGACAGTGACAATCACAGTGATAGTGACAGAAGTGACAGTTCAGACGGAGGTATTCTGACTTTGACAGCTACGGCGTAACCACAGCCTGGACACTCGACTCATTCTCTATATAAAAGCCGCGTTCTAACTACCTATTACACAGACACTAAACAAATGTTGGTTTTGTACACGCGTAAATGTGTGCGTGAGCTCTAAGGTTGTCATCGTATGAATAATTGTTGTACTTACCTACCTAACAATATTTTGATGCTGTTAATATGACTTATTAGATTTCGTAGGTTATGCGTACCTTACCTACCTTCAGAAATATTTACAAGCACAACAATCCAACTCCATGTACGACGTAGGAATATGCAACAAACAACCGAGTAGTTAACATTACTTCACATTTCACTCGCATTACTTATACAATAATAGATACCTACACTTTACAAAAAATATCATTCCAAGTTACAAGTAATAATAATAATTACAATCACAATAATAATTTATGTTCTTCTCGTATAATAAATAATCATGAAGTGTGCCGTGTGTCAACCGTGGCGAAGGTCGGTATGTGTACCTATTGCTTTTCTCTATGGTAGGTTTACATACAAAGACACTTGTTTCGCTGCAAACGAAGTCGATATCCACGGATATTTTTTGCGAACGAAAATCTTCTAAAATACCTTTATTTGAATAGCAGTTTGAATAAAATACAAAGATAAGGTATTATATTTGTATTTTTTTCAATACCTACTGTAAATTACCGGTTTTTCTAAGTTACCTACTGTATAACTGAAGAACGAAAAGTAGGTAGGTAGTTAGTGTAGGTTACCAAGAATTACTTCTTTATTTCCCTCTCTTAATCCTTAGGAAATCTATAAAAACTCCTATCCTTTTCTCGTTTAGTTGATAAGCAACCGTAAACAGCACAAGAGTACCCCATTCTCAATTTTTAAAATACTCGTACAATCGTCACGCTTCGTTGTCACGTCATGGTGCGCGAGTTGCGAGTCCCGTACTCAACTCAGCCCAGCGACAGCTCAGAATCGGTGGCGGGGTGAGGAAGGCTCGTTTTGGTGGGGGGTGAGGAGTGTCCATTATATACGTAGTATTATTATATGTTCTATGGTGTAACCGTGTCAACGCCAGTTACGTGCTGATGCCCGCCTTCGACGCTGTGTACGATTGTGACTCCCAGACGAAGAAATTCAAATATGTTCGTAACTGGTCGGAGCAATATCCGGTAAATATTACGTGAGTCCTAACCGGTTACTAAATAATAATTATGGACAAAACTCGCGACAGTTTTTTAGCTCAAATTGGTATTCTTATTCATACAGTTTGACGTTTTTTACTGTATAAAAGTCAATAGAACATGTTTCTTGTCTGGGAAACGCCTAATAGGCGTTCTGTCAAAATTCGACCGGGGTTCTATTCAGTTCCAAAGGTCAGTTGAGCGGATGGACAGATGGACCGTGTAGGCTTAGTAATAAGGTCCAATATAATAAAAAAATTAAAAATAAAGTTTTTGTCAAATTTGTAGCCCTGTTACATTCTCATATCTCTGCAATACATTTAGAATTCTATAATAATTATACTAAAAGTGAAATACTCGTTGGTATTTTTGTAAAAGTGCAGCTGTATGATCTCAAAATTCTGTATTTTTCAGTAGTAGTCTGCAACTGAGCCCGGTAACTGGCGATTAGCTCGCCTACTATAATATGTTTGGGAAAAAATATTTATTTGTGACTAAAAAGAACTTTTTACTCATACATAAATTTACATAGCATGACTGACTTTTGATCAGCAAAGTTAAGCAACTCCGCGGTCATGAGTTCCATGGGTGACCGCTACTGACATTACTGAGCGCTTCTGTACTTCGGAGGGAACGTCGTCGGTCCCCGTTGTTAGCATGGTGGTGGGGCATTTTGCGAATGCTCACCTGGCTAGCTACCATCCTCAAGTAGAAAATCTGCGCCAAGCACCTAACAATGTGTTCCGGCAGCTGTCCTTGAGAGCCAGTACCTCTAGGTTAGCCTGAACAACACATTCGACCGCATCATTACTTACCATCAGGTGAAATAGTGGTGAAAGGCTAACCTATTAAGAATAAAATAAATATAATATTGCAAGTTATAGTAATATAACTTGCAGTTTTGATTTCAATGGAACGACAAAACGCTGTATGGAAATAAATAATTTGCAGTCGGGTTTTTACTTATTAATTAATTTATACTTGTTAGTTATGTTATTTAAATGGTTTATTAATCCTATAATTACTTAAATTATTAAGGCGAACTAAAATAAATATATATATTGTACAAATGTATAACAAAATATATAGGTTCCAAAAATAATGCCGCTAATAACATTATTACGAGGCATAAACTCTCGAAGGTTCTATTTGCCTACAAATCTGAATCGTAAATCTTTCCTTCTTATGAGAACAAAAGCTGCAAATATCCTGTTTTTTGTTTCGACGCAGAGTAAAACGGGCTCAAATAAATATTGTTTATGACCAATTAACGTTTGCAAACGATACAGATGAAAAACAAAACAATTTTACTGTACATTATCATAATTTTCACCCTTATGTCACTTAAAGTCAGCTTGGAATAACATTGTATTCGTATTTGAATCCCATATCATTATTTTCAATAACACCTTTCGATCATTACATTCATTACCTACTCAGTTCATATTAATTTTATCAGTATCAGTCAATAGCATAGTACTCGTATATCTTTTGAGTAACATTTTCAATGCTATACATAATTTTTTGATTAGTTTTTGCTTGAGATGAGTAAGGTAACGTACTCCGGGTTCAGGAACTCAGACAACGTTATTGGTTTAATTGGTAATATAGGTTAGAATAACATAGGAATAGTATACCTTATACCATGTCACAGGATAAAAACGGAAACCTATTTGTCCCAATTCATATTGAATTTGTTTACATTTATGTATGGTAATTTTTTTTATGATGTGTTTGTAACTTGCTAATTTGTTTCTAGCTCCATCATTATTAAGAATGTGTAAGAACGAAACATAACGAGACAGATTTACCGGTTTTATTTCTGTTTCAAAACGTATAGAAATATACACGCAATAAATGTGATCAAAATATTTTAAGATAATCACTAGTTTTATATAGGTACCAAGAATATTAACGAGTAAGGTTATAGGCATAGTAACAGCAAACATTGTAACTCGTAAATCTGAAAGAAAATATAGGCTTTATTGTATAGTTTCGGAACAAAATATATTTGGATCATTGATTGTTCAAATAATTTCCTCCACTGCGGTACCACAACGGCCATTTATGGGCGAATGAAGCAGTTTATCTCCATTTCCTTAATAAAACGGGACTAAAACAAGTGGTCAAATGTCACGAATCCACTAGTAGAGTAATAGAAAATTCACATTAAAAGGTTACTCGATTCAAATGCAAATGCCCACATATCAGAGCTATGCCATATTACCATAATATTTCAATTCAACCACTGAATATCATAGCAATTATTACGATTCCAGACCTATATTGGATATTCCAGACGAGCCAGTTCAGCTGAAGATATTTCGTAAACAAACATTCATAATAATATTTTCTTAATTTGAAATTTCGTAATATTAACTCCCGAATTTTCGCTACAATTAAATGCTACTTTCATTACTTATCACGTAATGAAATAAAATACGGTATTTTATTTTTAAATTCGGATAATTTGTTCCATCCTTAATGTAAGATTTTGTTGACCGAGAAAATTTTCATAAAGGTTTTCCGACTAAGCTCAAGGAAATTGGGGATTGGAACACGTTTACGCGCTTATATGAAACGTTTCTTTTTCGTTTTTTTTTTGCTTAAATTATACTCAGATTTGTAACTGTGAAATTTAAACACAGTTAATGTGACATTAAGAGCTCCCGATATAAAGTTTTATGTCTGTTTCAATGTAGCGTGTGAATTTGCTTTTAGTCTATAAAGCTGACTTCTCACGGGGAAAGATTTCATTCTAAAGCTACTATCTTCTGGTCCGTGGTTTAAAGATATTGGCCCAGATATCATGATATAGAGATAATATAATGCTACTCCATATTATGTTCATTCGCATAAGTTCAATCTGGCTCAACCCCTTACATACGTTTTGTGTTTGCTAATCAACGTTTTAAATTTTTTATTTATTAATTGTGGGTATTACACAGAATCATCTATACTATCGCAATAACCTAAGTACTCTGTAAAAGTGTAGTCAAATAGCTATCTATTGCGTAATTATATATATCTAGTTACGATTTTACGAGTGGTGATGGATAATGACGATGATCAAAGTATCAAATGTGTTTATCCAGCGCCTCATCTACATCTTTATCAAAATTCGTCAAGCCGTTTGAGCGTCAAGCAGTAACAAACATACAAACACACTCACAAACTTTTGCCTTTATAATATTAGTGTGATTATTACTTATCACACTAATATTCCATGGAAGAGATGTACGCGATAGTCTAATAAAAGTATTAATTATAAAAAAAAAAACAATCAACCTATTGGTTACGTTATAATACCTATATATCTATATATTATCTATATATTACCCACAATACATATATACACACATATACACACCCCACACACGCATAACACACACACACATAATTATAAAATATAATGAATTGCTAGATTAAGAAAGATAATAAATACCTACAATAACGTTTCATGAATTAAAACAATACAAAAAAAAACATGTCATGGTTGTCTCATTAGGGTAAAAGTTTTTGTAAATGTATACACACTACAGATTTTATACCTAGAGTAAGCGGTTATAATATAATAGATGATTTACTACTCTCTAGAATATATGTTCGTGTAATTTAGAATCTAAAGTAATAGCTATTAGTGTCTTTATAATAAACATTTGTACCTTATGGAAGAGACTGCCTTTTGTAACACAGTTTTTACTAAAACAAAAGGCAGAGCTACAACATTTATTTGTACCTTCTATGTTTTTCAATAAAGATATTATTATTTTTATATTATATATTATATCAGCAGGTTAAGGGCCTGTTTCAGAATGTTCGAGAAGTTCCGGTTATACTTCCCAGAAATGACAGTTAACATGCAGCGCGTTTCAAGCTTTAACCGATGGATAGGCTAATTCGATGACTGTGAAACGCAAAGATAGTGTTTTATTTATTAAATATGTTCTATTCTTATTATTGTTGAATATTCTGAAACAGGCCCTTAATCTTCAGTTGAAACAGGCCCTCACACACCACGATTGCATGATAGGTGCATGATTTGTATATAGAAAAAATAGCAGAATTGGCACCCTGTTCCTCTTGGGCTGCCTGCACTCTCATCTTTTAACCAAAGTAGATTGATCATTTATTCTAAAAAAAACACTGCAGGTGCGTCCGCGTTATCACAGACACGTCCCCAAAATTGCAGACAAAGCGAATCCTTGCCCGCCTACAAATTTAAAAATGATATAAGAAAAGACAAGAAACATATTTCTGACAGTTTTGATAAAGATCTTATCAGCCGTTCCAAATTTATAGTCGAACATACAAATGTGCAAACGCTAAGTCCCATCTCAGCAATGAAGCAAACATCTCAAAACCAGATATTTGTTTCGCTCGTTTAAAAATACCGCTTACATTAAAACCACATGGCTAGTTAGGTAATAAAATAACATTAACGGGTTTTTTATGATATCAATATTTTTGTTCTGACCCAGAAATCAAACTGAATTTAACCAACCTGTTCCACTAAAGATACTACTCATTGTAAAACTATTTGTGCCGTAATGGCACGAGCAGGTAGCCTGCCAAATGTTCATCGCCAAGTTAAGATCGCTCAGGCAGGCACGTTCAAAAACGATCCCCAACGTGAGTGTTTTTGCCGGTTATTCTATAATATTTAAAGATGTGTGAAACTCACGAAAATGTCATACCAATTATTTAAATTTCTCTTTTGATTTGAAATGATGATTTTACATTGTGTAAAGTTACATTATTATGATAGTGAAGGAAAAGTAAAAATAATTCTATGCGTTTTATTATTTAAGAAAAAAAAGTGGTTCATGTTGAACTAACCGGATTAACGAAACCTACAGGCCAATATAAATGATAACTACTAATTTTGCTAAGGTTTACCGATGTTGTATGAAATAACATGTCTTTTTTAATGAAGCGATCGTAGCGAAGTTTACTTAGCTGTTCTTAACCGATCAGCAAAGTTAAGCAACGTTGCCCGCGGTCATCAGTTGGATGGGTGACCGCTTGTGACATTACTACTGAGCGCTTCCGTGCTTCGGAGGGCACGTTAAGCCGTCGGTCCCGGTTGTTGTCTTAGGATGGCAGTCGTTACAGCATGGTGGTAGGGCATTTTGCGAATGCCCGCCTGGCTAGCTACCACCCTCAAGTAGAAAATCTGTCGCCAAGCACCCAACGGTGTGTTCCGGCAGCTGTCCTTGAGAGCCAGTACTTCTAGGTTAGCCTGTACAACATCTTCGACCACATCATCACTCACTTATCAGGTGAGATTGTGGTCAAGGGCTAACCTATCACGCATAAAAAAAAAAAAAAAGTTGCAAAAGGATTGTCAGCAATGTCGAGATTTATTTTAAGTTATTTTATTTAGAAAATTGATCTTTGCAGCACAAAACAAACAAGGCATCAATAAAATAAATTGGCATGCAGACGGTCTCGAAGTAATCTGGGTAATTTTTGCTACAAATTACCCTATACTAACAAATACTTCATAGACAGAAGGTAATGCTCCTTTGGTAATATGAATCAAACCTTTGTCATGTTTCTAGCGTTTCTAGTAACGGAAATTGGAACTTATTAACAACTATTTTTAAAAGCGATAGATTGTTTTTTTTTCATTGCACAAACTAAAAAATGTTCCATGTGTAATTTTCCTAGAACTATTAAAGTATTATACTAATATATAAAACTATTAACTGTGTTTTTCAAATTTTTCATCAACTGGCATACAAAATAAAATGCCCATGTCTGAACAAGTGCCTGTTGAAGGAACGTAATATTTCAGAAGCGATCCTAGCGGAGCTTGCCTGTTCGTTCTTATTATTAAAATAGGTTATGCATTGTTCTTGGCGGTTATTACTTGGATGGGTGACCGCTAATGGCATTTGCTACTAAGCGTGTACTTCGGACCTGCGGTGCGGCAGTCCAAAGCTATTACTGATCGGCTATCGTTGCTTCAAAGATTCAATGCTCCAAAAATTTAAAACATTATACACATTTGTTAAACTGATGATTTTTCGTCAAAGAACGATTGAAGAAGTCGAAGATGTATGAAGCACGCGTTTTGCAAGCTAGCAAAGAGATTGCAATGCTGACAATCTTGTTCGAAAGCGATTTTCTGGAATGCTTTATGTACTCCATTTACTGTCAATCCATTTCGATATTTCATTGAACAAGTTCACGTAATCTCAGAGCGTTCGATCAAGTTAATCCAAGATAGTTCTGGCTACTTTTGTTCGTTGAAGAGCAGCATATTTCGCTCTGTACGCAGAATTTCTGATGACAAAGTTACAAGTATTTACATTCGCCATAAATATTGATGAGTTATGTATTTCGTATGTTGTTCACTGGTATATTACTTTTCAACTTCTACAATGGAACTACGTCAATAAAATTGTTATTGGTAAAGTTTGCGTTTCTGTGACGTTTCAGTCAAGTGTATTGTAAACGTCTTATATACATGCTGAGTCTATCAATGTTGCTTGAACAGAGTTCTTCATGATAACTGATGTTTCAGAATGTAAAATCTATAAATTTTGACAATCTACCTTTCTTTGTGTGTGTAAGTGTCAAAGCGGTTCTTTGAAATCTCGGGCTCAAGGAGAAGAACCTAGGGTAGAACAAACCGATGGCTTTTGAAAAGACATTTGTAGTAGCCGCCCGGAGTTAAAACTGTGCCACGTCACTGTTACATGGATAAAATATGCGTTACTGTTCACGCCTAAATGCAGTAGTATTTGTATACTATTACTTCGACGCAGAGAATCTGACACTGCAATATGATACCCACCAGGAGGACCTTCACTGAAGAGACCCAGCACCTAGTAGTCTTGTAAAACGTTGTTGTGTGAACACTTTCGCCCACTTCGGTAAATTCAGGAGTGATTATATGTTGTTTTCCATCAGCCTAATTTTATCATACCATGAAAAAGAAGCTGAAATAGAGATCTCTCAGTCTAAAAATGCACGCACCTCTAATGTATAACCCTGGCATAACAATACAACACGCTACCTTGGCAATAGCATTGGCTCTTCAGTCATCGTGGTGTGTCCAAGTTCACAGTGAAATCACACACATTTAAATATTCACGTTTAGTGAGCGTGCATTTTTAGACTGAAAGATACCTATATATATATATATATATATATATATAGTCATGATGAGACGAATTTACTTAGGTTTCCATGGATTCACCTTGCTGGTGCCGGATCCATAGCGTTGCAGAGGAAGAGGCCAGAGGTGCCTGGGACTTGCAACCCAAGGAGTAGGGTTAAGGGCCCCTTTATTATGACATCAATTCTCCCTTTCACCGCTCGACTCTCGAACAGTATTTTAGGTGAGTGACAATGTTCTTGTAAGCCTTATGCATCACTAAAAAAACTCACTCACTGACACTTAGGAAAGCGAAACTTAAATCCGTGCTCGCGTCGAAATAGCCCGTGCTTCATTTACACACATGCAACACTATCCATCGAATTGAGAACCAGGCTCCTTCAATGCTACGTCTGCCCCGTTGTTCTGTATCATGAAAGCAGAGCTCCGAAAACAAGTAGATGCTCTTGAAATGTGGTCTTACCGTCACATGCTTCGCATTAGATGGACGGATAAAGTTACAAACTTAGAAGTTTTGCGCCGTATGGGAAAGAACCTCGAACTCATCCAGACTATTAAACAGAGAAAGGTCACCTTCCTCGGCCATGTACTCCGCCATGATTGGTACGCCTCCTACAGAAAATCATGATGCGAAATGTTTCTAAATCCTAAACGGGTCTTTTCACGCACGAAAAAAGTGCGTTTTGGATTAACTTGATCGAACGCTTTGAGATTACGTGAACTTGTTCAATGAAATATCGAAATGGATGGACAGTAAATGGAGTACATAAAGCATTCCAGAAAATCGCTTTCGAACAAGATTGTAAGCATTGCAATCTCTTTGCTAGCTTACAAAACGCGTGCTTCATACATCTTCGACTTCTTCAATCGTTCTTTGACAAAAAATCATCAGTTTAACAAATATGTACAATGTTTTAAATTTTTAGAGCATTGAATCTTTGAAGCAACGATAGCCGATCAGTAATAGCTTTGGAATGCCGCACTGCAGGTCCGAAGTACACGAATAGTAGCAAATGCCACTAGCGGTCACCCATCCAAGTAATAACCGCCAAGAACAATGCATAACCTATTTTAATAATAAGAACGAACAGGCAAACTCCGCTAGGATCGCTTCTAAAATATTATATGTTAGTAGAGGGTAATTAGTAATAAACTGTTAAACAGAGAAAGGTCACCTTCCTCGGCCATGTACTCCGCCATGATTGGTACGCCTCCTACAGAAAATCATGATGGGAAATGTTTCTAAATCCTAAACGGGTCTTTTCACGCACGAAAAAAGTGCGTGAAAAGACCCGTTTAGGATTTAGAAACATGAGCTTAGTTCACGAAAGTTTAAAGAAAAGTATGATGGGAAATGTACCGGGAAGCGTAAATCGGGTAGAAGCAAAGTGTTTTGGCTTATACCAGGGAGTGGACAGGGATTAAGACCGTCGAGCAACTGTTCAGATTCGCGCTTGCCAAAGAAAAATTTAAGAAGCTGACTGCCAACCTTCCTTAATGGAGAGGCACTTAAAGAAGGAGAAGAAGTGCAGGAAGTTGGTTTTGTTGTTTTTTAATATTCTGCTTCATCTAGATTTCTTACAGATGCTAGTAGAAATAACAATGAGGACAGAACGAGAATAACGTTAGTGTCATCACACGTAAAAACTTAGCAGCAGATAAGCATCTTTCATAACGTGTCATATGTATATTTTCATAAAAAACTAACGTGAGTTGACATAATTATTTACTAAATATACCAGCTAGCACTCAAGGTTTTCGTCGTAATCTCCGACCGGTGTTCGAGCAATAAAGATGCTCATTCTCAAGGAATGCGGGTAGCTTCAAGGGCGCGTCTAGCAGCTCTCAAAGCTGCCCGCATTCCTTGAAATTCCCTAAAGGAATTAGCATCTTTACTGTTCGAACACCGGTCGGAGATTACGACCAAAAACCGTGAGTGCTAGCCGGTATATTTAGTAAATAATGTCACATGTATCTCGAGTTTTGAGGAACCCCCATCATATATAACGGGTTAGGAAAGTGTCAGCACCTCGTTAAATGTAATTGAGGATTTGTGTGACAGCGTGAAATGGTAACCACACATTGACAGTGAGATATTACTTTGAACCCCTTTTGTTTTCGAGGATTTGTCATGTCCAGAAAGATGAAACAGGTTAACGGGTGAATATTTAGTAAATAATTAGGTTTTAAAATGAAATTCGCTTGAGTTTCAGACCTATTTAAATATAATAATAAATGTTTTAAGAAAACAATAAATTAATATTTTAATAAAACCCTTCACAAAAATATATCTAGTGACAATTCCGCCTAGTTTTCCTGCTAAGCCGACGTGACGTCACAAATGCCACGCAGCCAAACCGGAAGAATGATCGACACGTTTCGCTTCTACACGAAGCATGCTCAGGAGAAATCGGCCCCAACGTTTTTGCCGGTTTAATTTATAATATTTAAATAGGTTTTGTTCAAGAGACTGTTCTGGAACCCACAGCTCACTCGCTCGTACATTTCGTAATTACTTGAAGAATTACTGTCGATATTTATTATACTTACTTTTGACCCACTGTGTAATGACTAAGCGTCAGTAATAATATAAGATTCAAGAAAAATCTTTTAAAAATACAACGAGTTTAATTAAATTTTAGTGGATAAATAAAATAGTTATTACCATTTTTAATTTTCTATAAGGTCATACTAACTATTAAAAGATTATGTAATCTAATCGTCAGGAAATTAGAAAATTATATAAGTATATTGGACAAATAAAAACATTAAATACAATATATATACATACGATTGACAGAATTTGAATTGAAATCTAGCTATAAAATAAAGATATTTTCATACAAATACAAAACAAAATATGAATAACTAGTTTCAATCTTGTTTTTTTTAGTCCTTGTTAAAATGAAAGCAGAACGGACTTTTAAAGCATACAAAAATACTTATCTGAATCTGTAACGACTTTTTTGCGGTTTGAGTTTGGGATTTAGTTCTAATGCGAGTAAAAAGGGCTTAAACTATTCTAAAAAACTGTAATCAATAAGTTGCGGCGTCATTATTTTAAGGTATACATTTTTGTCTAAAGATTAAATACTTAAGCTTTCATCGGACTTAAAAACTTAACAGCTTTACAGAAAAGCCTCAAAGGTCGAAAGTCACCAAAGTAATTTATGTACCTCGTGTTGACCATAAAACTTCAGTTAAAGTTCCAAATTTAAAATGAAGCTTGAAATGAATTAAATGAGCCCTACTTAGCCACAGTTCATTGTAAACGCCCTTTCCATTACAAAAAGTTCTCCAAAACAGCGCTGTAAAAGGTTTGTTCCCCTCAAATTTCAAAGTACGTCGTTAAGAAAGGGTATCTTACTGAATAATTATAATTAGCCATTTAGCTTACTTCTGTCTGTGTCATATCAAACAAATCCTTTTTGTCAACGGTTGGTTATGTTTATCAAAACACACATTTACAGATTTAACGAGAGAGTGTAGATGATTGATGTCACACGCGTCAATTAGTCTGACACGAAGCAATTTGATTTGCTCCTGGTTCAAATTTTTACTTTTCGAGTTCAATACGGCTTTGGCTTTAAAATACTATCTGATGGTTAATGGCGGAAATCTAAGGGCTGAAACATATCTGACTTAATTTGCGTCGTCGAACTTCCGTTACGTGACGCCGAGCGGTTTCTGATTATCAAAATTACATACAAACATCTCAAGCTCTACACATTTGCCCGAAAATGTGTCACTGCGATGACTACACGTATATTCTTCGTCAGAATATCAGCGATGCATAAACCGTCAGAAATAAGCAGCTTTATAAATATTTACACAACAAAATATAGAAAAAAATGGAACCGACTTCAACACTCAAATGTGTGAAGTAACTTGTAGATGTCGTTACCATGATGGTTCAAAAGTACCTATTATCACAATATTGTGCGCATGGTACAGACTTCGATAAGTTATTTCATACATTTGAGTGTTGAAGGCGGTTCCATATTTTGGTTAAAAAAAATTCACTCATTTTAGTGACTCTTGCTACTTATGGGAATAATTGTCATTCACTGTCAATGACTGTATCATCAAGATTGGACTGACTATATCAGTAATTACAGTCTAACTCAAAAATGGCTATACTGATTTTGTTGAAATTTAAATGGGAATATACGACAAGCATCAGCTTTCAAAAAAGAAACATCAAAATCGGTTCTCCCAGTCAAACGTTGTGAGGTAACAAACATAAAAAATACGTATTGAGTACTTTCTCCTTTTTTGAATCGGTAAAAAAACTGATTCATGAATACTATTTTTTGTGTCACCATCCCATCGCACCAGTGGATCACAAGCTTTTCTATGACGGCTATTCCGGTAAGGTATACCATCAGTGCGTTTTACCAAGTGTTCAACCGGCATTGTACCAATGGTCCTCTGGCTTGCTTACTGTCAATCCGAAATTTTGGCGGTTAGTTAAGCACGTAATGATGTGTTTTTGTAGCTGTACTTGAGAGCGAGTTTTCATTTCATTTCATGGCTTACCTATATGCAGTAAAAAAAACAGGTTAAGTCGTTTTGTTATCTTTGGCCAATCATCACTTACGTTCAGGTGAGAGTTTGTGGATGCAGGCTAATCTAACAGCAATAAAAGTATCTGGTTAAGCTCAAGTCGGGCCTGTCTCTTTTAGAGTTCCGCATTGCAACAGCTTGTAACAGAAACATATGTTTGTTGGTTTTAATCAACATCAAGTCCTCGTTCGTATTGGTTTTTTTTCTATGGTATTTATGATACATTATATACTGATATTTCAAATTCCTTACTTGTTTAGTTTTTGAGATAAGCTCCGGAACAAAAATATCCAAAATTTACAACTTGGACAGCCTAGCCTCTCCCCACGCTTGGCAGGCGTCTTGGGTATAGCAGTGTTAGATATATAAGTTCCACAGAAAGCGCCGCTGCCCACCTTCTGACGTGTTATCGTTAGTCGCCTTTTACGACACCCTCGGGTAGAGATGGGGTGTTCATGATGATGGGTGTTTCAGTTAATTTCTTTGGGTCATTGTTTTACACCACATACCTATAAAACTATTAGTTCAAAGTCAAAGTCAAAATCATTTATTCAATTTAGGCGTCTACGACGCTCTTATTAAGGATTGTAGCTTATACACTTTACGACCCGTGACATAGACGGATGGACAGATGGACAAAAAGATAGATAGCGCAATCTCAATAATAGGGCTCCGTTTTTCTTATTGGGTACAAAGTCCTAAAAAGAACTCCGTTTGTGCTCCATCAACGGATTGGCATCGTATTTCGTTCTTTCGGAATCTGTCATGACAAACATAGCTTGATTCTTTTCGTAACTCTATAAATACTTAAGTAACGATGCAGTTTACTACATTAGAAGTATCGATAAAACAATCAGAATATATGAGCTAAATTAAAGAAATAAAATTTACAGTTATAATCCCCAAACAATACACATTGAGTGAATCAGCAACAATGAATAATGTATAATTGATTAATGACGAAAGCGTCAACACAAGTGTAAAATTAATTTAACATATTTTAATCACCTGATTAATAACGACATAAATTTTAAGAATTAGCATAATATACACGTTTAATATATCGAATTGATATTACATACACATTTATTGGTAATGAAATATTAGAAATTGATAAATACAGCTCGGTTTTATGGTCATAAATAACTACTATTTTGAAACTGAGACCAATAAAGAAGTTTAAACTGTAATGCACAGCGTGCGATAGAAGTGAAGCCAAAAATAACCATACTTTTCACAATCTACTCCTTTCACGATCGCCTATGTATACCTATAGGTATACCCGTAAGAGGAATAGGTTGAAGCGAGCATGGGTATTTTTGTTTTTACTTCTATCGGGTGCTGTGTTCCGTCTTGAAGGGGGCGATTCAGATTAGTTACAGCTTGTAAGGAGCTGAATGAAATAAAGTTGTTCCCAAATGCGCGAAAATCAGAGGAAGTAATACTTTTCACATGGATGCGAATGCCCGCTTTTAAATTATGCAATACGGATTTGTTAGCAATATAATAGGCCAATATTTATAAGCGAAAGTTAGATGTGAAAATACGTCATCGTTGAGAAGTAGTTACAAAAAATATTTTAATAAAACTGCGCTTCAGTTAATGAATAGATTCAGGAGTTACTTTGTTGTTTGTGTGCCGTTGTAGCCAGGCGGGCATTCGCAATACGCCCTACCACCATGCGGTGAAGCTCAAGCCCGCGGCGGGATTCGAACCATGGACCTGCTGCGCGGCAGTCCATAGCCAATGCCACTGAGCCATCACTGCTTCATTATTGCATTTTATTGTTTTGTAGAAATAAATATGGAAAATGTTTAAAAATTTAATTACGGAACCTTTTCCCTTTCGAAACCTGGCTTTTTACATAATCATAATATTAGTCTTACTATGCCACTGAGAAAAATCTAAAGTCAAAAGCGCCCTAATGACGGCCAATTTATATGGTATAAGGCGAAAAACCGACCAAACGTAAATACGTACAAAAACGCCTTCCAACTAGAAGGCGTTAAACGAGGTCAGTGAAGGCGAATGTTTCTTTTCGTCTTCATTTCAGGTGTATTTTGTGGTCTTACTTAAATATTGACTTTTGATAAGGCTGATTAAGTCGTACGTTATAGTGATAATCACCGTATATAAACCGCCGTAAAAGTAAGGTAGGTATATTTCATGGTCAATACTGCAATTATTATCGTATAACAAGTTGCGATTCGGAAAATACTTTACGGAAGGTGTTTTTGACGGTTGTGTTTATTATAAAACATGGTACATTTTTATTGATTGGTGAAAATCATCTTAAGAATTGTGAATTCATCTTACGTAGTTACAATTCAACGGTAAAAGGTCAAATTTGATTTAAGCCTTTAAGTCGGTTTTCTCAGTGATTGTGATTAGAGATTAGCTTTCACTGTGAGGTTTGCACATACGCCAAACATCCACTACTCAAAAACAGATATATGCTCATTGCAACAATATATGCCCCGGTTTCGAGCCTGATGAGCTTGTCAGAAAGAACCAGTACCAAGCCAACGGTATAATCAAAACACCTGTTTCACAACACAGTAGTAAGCCACGTGTAATCAAAATAAAAAAGGAGCAAAAGCCTCATAAATTATAGGATAATAGCCAAATCCTCTACGCGCAGTAAGGGCACTCCACATTGGCTCCTCAATGCGAACTATCTCGGTAATTGGAATACTCGCGAGTGCCCACGAATGCTCACAATACAGCTTCGACAATAAGAGACTCCTATTCAAATCCTAGCCATCGCTTTGTTAGCGCATTTTATTGGTTATATTGGAATTGTCTATAGATTAACAGATAATATAGGCTGCTTAGATTTTAATGTGAAATGAAAGAAGATTTAATTCGAATTTATGCATCATTTTATCATTGTTATGTGCATGGATTTGGTACATATGATAGAGCATTGTGATTATTTTCATCGAATTGTTTCATGTCAATTATTCCATTAGTACTAACCGATAAATACAATCAGGGTCCGAAATAAATTGATTTGGTTTTTCATTTATTTGAGACAGGCGTAGCTCAAACATTTCTATTAATAAACTAGGTAAATGTGTGGAAATGTAAAATTAGGCATATGTGTAGAAAGTACTAAAGTTTAACAAATGGTTTGTCAAAGTCAAAATCGTTTATTCAATTTAGGCGTCTACGACGCTCTTATGAAAGTCAATTACATATTTTAATATTGAAATATTCTACATTGTACAGTTACTACGTTCAGAAAAAAAATTGTATAGAGCCAATGCGAGAAGAACGGGCAAGAAACTCGGGGCCATTCTTTTAAACGTCTTTTAACAATGTGTTACATACTTACTATATAATAAAATTATGACAATATTTGTTTAAGTTACCCTGTCCCCTACGGACAGGCGATAGCTTGGCAGTGGCGGAATTGTCCAGGCATTTTTGTCGTTTAAGTAATCAGAAACTTTGTAGTAGGATTTCTTAATCAATATGTTTTTCACGTGCGACTTGAATGGATTACTAGGTTAACGAGGTTGATATACATTAACCTATAAATATGTTAAATTATCTGTCATTTAATAGCAACAAAAAGTTCTAATGTTTTCAGTTCATATGTGTAATAATATATTTCATGTTTTGTAAAGTTAAGGCAAACTACAGAATATATATTGATGGAAATTGCCTGTAAATAACCCGGTAACGGTCAAAATCCTTTTTGTTTTCCGACAGAGCCCTAATAACTGAATTCTCCACGGATCGCAGACGGGTCAGTTCTTTTTCTCGTTAAAATTGTCAATGAAAAAAAAAGGAATCCATAGAAGCCTTTTAATACGTATAAAACTGGTGAATAAAAGCACTGCAAACTTTCCAGTTTCAAAAAGTTCTAGGATACGTTCGAATACTAACGCTGCTTGTAACATATAAAAATCTATTTTCTTTTGTGCAGTTCTGGGTAATCCGGATTTGTGGACCGACTAGTGTCAACGTTTTGAATTTAATACTTTTATATTCGTTGTGTGCTTTGCATGAATATTCTTTGAAGATTATTTCGCTTTTCAAAATGCTCTCGTGCTATAAGTGTTCTCTGTTTTTCTCTTCTGTTTCCTAAGCTTGACTTTGATACAGATGTATTATTACTTACTTATTTTATTATTTTGAAGCGCTCGTAGCGAAGTTTGCTTAGCCGTTCATAAGGTTGAACTGGCCGGTCACGTCTCCATACAAACGTCGCAGGGTGATCACTCCCTTATCTGAGATGTTAGGTCCAGAATTAGCTTAATATCGATTGATCTCGTCATTATCTAGGCTGGTATCGTAACGAAATTTCAAAAAGATAATTGGGTTGAAAGTTATGAGCCTCAAACATTTTATATGAAAATGTTTCGAGGCTCATTACTCTTAAGTTAATTATCTTTTTAAAATTTCGTTACGATACAAGCCTAGATAATTAAGAGATCAATCGATATCATGCTTTGAACCTATAAGGAATTAATTAAATAAGGGAATGATCACCCTACGACCTTTGGATGGAGAACTAACCGGCCGTTTCATCCTTTACTAATCCCAACGTCCGCCGCAGTTATGACTTGGATGGGTGACCTCTAGTGACATTACTACAGAGCACTTCCGTGCTACGCCGTTGGTCACGGTTGTTGTCCTACGATGGCAGTCGATATGGCAAGGTGGTAGCCATTTTGCGAATGCCCGCCTGGCTAGCTACCACCCTCAAGTAGAAAATGTGTCGCCAAGCACCTAACGGTGTGTTTCGGCAGCTGTCCTTGAGAGCCAATAATACTAGGTTAGCCTGAACAGCATCTTCGACCTCATCATAAATTACTATCACGTGGGCTAGCCTATCAGCTGTAAATAAATTCATATGAGTTAGCCGTCGCCAATAGCATACTTGTCCATCCGATACTTTCAATTATCCTAATACCCTATACATTCAACTACTCGGAGTCTCGTGGTCAGCCTACGCTAAAACTCAGAATATCAAGTGTTTCTCATATACTTGAAAGGCGATCCTAAATATAGAATGTCTAGTGTGTAGAGTAGGGTTTCACTCAATACTTTGGCTCAATAGCTTTTATGGTTGTACTTCATAATGTGTGCGTAATTCAATGACTCAGGAATATTGATTTTCAGTTTTATAATGTCAAGAATACTGGGGTCTGTGGTTTGCTTCATTTCGGCAAGGTTCAGGTCTATTTTTGCCCAAAGCTGAGCCTTCTTAATGAACCCCTAACTAATTCTTTGTAAGTATAAAATTTAAATAAATATATATATATAATAATTTTTCAAATTTTAATTTTCAACTTATTTTACACTGGATATGATATTATGTATTTTTATGGGACCTTATTACTAACTCACGGCTGTCCGTCCGTCCGTCAGTCCGACCTTTAAAATGCTGTTTTTAAATCTCTGGTATCATCATAATAGGCAGCCAACCGAATTTTTCACAGAAAATGTGTTGGTATAGCGGATTGCCTAACAACAACAAACTTTTTTCTATTGTACGTAATATGGTACCTTATACGTACAAGTTAGAAACTTTGTATGATTATAGTCCAATGTCTAATTTGTAAAAATTTAATAAAAATGGAAGAATTTTTTTTGTCTTGGTATCTAGTTTATTTTTGGTATCAGGAGCCCTCAGTGTGCGAGTCCGTTATTTTCTTGTTTTCAATGATTTACCTATTTCAATTGCGACTGAGTGCAGATATCGCAATATTCAGAACTGAGCGAGATAATAAATAGACTTCTTTGAAAAGAATTTTATGTTGAACATTGTTCTTTCTCAGTGAATTTACTTATGCACTTTTGAAGCGCTCGTAGCGAAGTTTACTTAGCTGTTCTCAACCGATCAGCAAAGTTAAGCAACGTCGCGCGCGGTCATGAGTTGGATGGGTGACCGCTAGTGACATTACTACTGAGCGTTTCCGTGCTTCGGAGGGCACGTTAAGCCGTCGGTCCCGGTTGTTGTCTTAGGATGGCAGTCGTTATAGCATGGTGGTAGGGCATTTTGCGAATGCCCGCCTGGCTAGCTACCACCCTCAAGTAGAAAATCTGTCGCCAAACACCTAACGGTGTGTTCCGGCAGCTGTCCTTGAGAGCCAGTACTTCTAGGTTAGCCTGAACAACATCTTCGACCACATTATCACTTACCATCAGGTGAAAGAGTGGTCAAAGGCTAACCTATCAGGCACAAAAAAAAAAAAAAGTTTGTTACTATTCAGACACTAATATAATATTATTTAGAATCGTTAGTTGATCGCGTGTAGTTTGATTGCATATTACTCACGCTGTTCCAGTTATCATGCTGGAATTTTGGGGTTACTACACTGAGAAAAAAATACTGGGTCGTCATACTTAAAATACGTAGCAAAACAGGACACTATTACGCTTGTAACCGGCACCATGTTGCGTACGTAGCTTTCATTAAGTAGCCGACATACTTACATCGAGCTATGTAATTTACTTGCCTTTACTACGTACATAAGTAGCTGTTAGTATGTACCAGAAAAGACACAAAGCTATTAAAACATGATGCATCCTACGTATGTAGATATGTGGCACAGGTACTGTACTGGCTCGGGTCTTCTAAAAGCATGGTGCATCCTACGTATGTAGATATGTGGCACAGTTACTGTACTGGCTCGGGTCAAGTAAAAGCATGGAGCATCCTACGTATGTAGATATGTGGCACAAGTACTATACTGGCTGGGGTCTATTTAAAGCATGGGGCATCCTACGTATGTAGATATGTGGCACAGGTCCTGTACTGGCTCGGGTCTAGTAAAAGCATGGTGCATCCTACGTATGTAGATATGTGGCACAGTTACTGTACTGGCTCGGGTCAAGTAATAGCATGGAGCATCCTACGTATGTAGATATGTGGCACAGTTACTGTACTGGCTCGGGTCAAGTAAAAGCATGGAGCATCCTACGTATGTAGATATATGGCACAGGTACTGTACTGGCTCGGGTCAAGTAAAAGCATGGAACATCCTACGTATGTAGATATGTGGCACAAGTACCGTACTGGCTCGGGTCAAGTAAAAGCATGGAGCATCCTACGTATGTAGATATGTGGCACAAGTACTGTACTGGCTCGGGTCTATTAAAAGCATGGGGCATCCTACGTATGCAGATATGTGGCACAAGTACTGTTCTGGCTCGGGTCTATTAAAAGCATGGGGCATCCTACGTATGTAGATACGTGG
Organism: Plagodis pulveraria; assembly: GCA_963890685.1. Lineage (NCBI taxonomy): Eukaryota > Metazoa > Arthropoda > Insecta > Lepidoptera > Geometridae > Plagodis > Plagodis pulveraria. Next base: position 19,606,086 of record OY982956.1, on the reverse strand, counting down.
CACAAGTACTGTAATGGCTCGGGTCTATTAAAAGCATGGTGCATCCTACGTATGTAGACATGTGGCACAGGTTCCATACTGGCTCGGGTCTAGTAAAAGCATGGTGCATCCTACGTATGTAGATATGTGGCACAGGTTCCGTACTGGCTTGGGTCTAGTAAAAGCATGGTACACGTCCATGTAGTGGTGATGTCCATCATTCTTTACTATCCATGCCAAAACGGAATCCTGTGCAACAACCATACTTACGTGTAAGATGCAACATGCTGTTACTAAGACCAAGCCGCTACCTGTGCAACAGTTCTGCACAACAAACATAGAATGCACCATAAATAGTTTGTTAGACCTGAACTGTACAGTATGTCTGTGGATACACAATACTTTAAACAAATTCACATAACATTATTAATTATTTTATTATACTACTATAACTATACTTGTCTCTTGACATTATTGTAGGTACTTTAAACATTTTACTTTACAAGCGTTATTATGAAACTTTAGATAAGTTACATACTAGGTGATTGCACCAGCTAATGGATTTTGAAGTTAGAAGAATACAATTTATTTAAATTTCCATTTATTATCTTACTGTCAACTGATATACACCTTAACAATACCCTTATCAAACTAATGCACGACAATCATACTTAAGTGACTACATAATTAAGCTGAGTAGCATCCAATGTAAAAAAAATACGAAATTCGGCTTGTTACGATTGTTATCACACTAGTTTATTTAGAAAATATCCTTCAGGTGGTTTAAACGCTGGGTACTTTAAATTAATGCCACCTTGCTGCCTGCCATATAAAAATTTCAATCAATTCAAACAAGGGTACTTGATGCTGTCCAACATTTTACAACTTTTCTCCACCGCTCCACATTATTTCTTAGGAAATATAGGTTGACGTCGTAGTCTTCAAGCTCTGTAATAAAAAAAATGTCTCAAACATCGAGTATTCTGTTAAGTACTAAAATAATAACCAATTAAAAGTACTACTCACAATAACTATCGCAATTTTCTCTATCGGTATCATTGTTTACTGATGCACGTCTTGTTGAAGAATAGGATTATGTTAATGGTAATCTGAGTGTATTTTAACGAGTTCGTCACTCGGACGTTGCTTTCTTCTTCTCGTTATTAAGTTTCATTGAGCTTGCCGCTTGCGTTCTTTTTTTGCTGCTCCATCTTTTACAGCAAGGTAAGCTGAATAATATACGACTATTGGTTGGCCTTTGGAAAAAGCGTATCTTAAGCCAGTATGTAGAATTCTTCTGTATATAAGATTTTGAAGTTTCTGTAAATTGATAATATACAATATGGCTAAATTTTTTCTTGAGCCTTTAAAAGTCATCCATCAGACTGGCCTTCCTTCATAAGAGCTCTCCCATCTTTCCCTAAAAATAAATTATTAACATTTTGATAAGTCATTGATTACGTCATTATGATACTAAATACAAACTAAATATAGAGATTAACAGTCCCCCCATCTCTACCCGTGGGAGTCGTAAGATGCGACTAAGGATAAGACACCAAAAGGCAACAGCGATTTCTAAGGAACTGATAACCCACGCCAAGACTCTGCCAAGCGTTGGGATTAGGTATGGCAAACCCCCCATTATATGGGAGGCTGTGTTCAGCAGTGGACAATCCGGCTGATACAGTAAAAGTATTTTACAAAGATAGCAAATTAACATACCTTATTTTACAGCTTGTAGTATCTACGGTGTTCCCGACAGACAGACCAAAGCAACCGTAGGTAAGCTATTCCTCAAATGGACACATACACAGCTTAGTTGAGAAGTCAAAACTCACTGGAACACTATACCTACTTGCATTTTTTCAAAATACCTCAATTTTGTGTCGCGAGATGCGGCGCGGAGCGCGCTTGGTTATGGTGTGGTAAAAAATAAATTTTATAATGGATATATTGACTAGGGATGGGCAGTATAGGGATATTCACATAACATCGATATATATAAGTAATTCGGTATTTGCCATACGATATATCGGACTGATTTGATGTTTTGGCAAAAAATTATTCTATGATATGATATCTAGTAAAGTAGTTGGTTTAGGCGTCCGACATGATATCGGAGGACGCGGGTTCGATTCCCGCCTTGGGCATAAAAGTTTGTACTCCAATAATTTGTTAAATAGGTTTATATTTAGTTTTTAACCCTGCGATAACTTTTATTTAGTTGAAAAACCTATATAACTTGGCTAACCATCTTCCTATTTTAATTTTAAATCAAGTTTTAGGTTTTATTATTTTATTATTATTTAATTACAAATCACTCATTGAGAAACACGATTACTAGTATTATATCTGATTCCTGTCCTGTCTCTAATCCAAATGTACACGAAATGAACGACAACGATGACAATACTTAGTTAATAAGCTTTCTGTGATAAACATTTTCTGCGTAGGTACTCGAAAAGGAAAAAACTTATTAAAATAGATTTTGCGGAAAGTATTGGATATAGATAAATCGATTTTTATACTTCAAGAGATATATCGATAAATCTAAAATATCTATGCAACGACATGGGATAATCCCATCACTAAGCGTCAGAGAAGAACTCGGGAACCAATCAGTGGTCGAGAAAGCGTAGGCACATCACCCAATCACTATATAAGGTTCGAGACTGAGTTGTTTTTTAGATAAAAAGGCGCGAAACTTTTTCGCGGGTTTTTAATGATACAGGATATTTACTATAAGTAGCCAGACTACTTATAAGTCGTATAACATAAAATATAAGTATTCTAGCTACTTATATAGAGTAAGCAGTCTATCTTTTAAAAGTAGGTACTTAATACTTGGCTTGGCTACTTTGCAGATAGGCGCGAAACATATTTGATCACGTTTCGTTTTTATGCGATTGTTACGGAATATGTACGATGCCCACCTGATATTAAGCGGTAACCTCTTACTATATTTGAAGCGCTCTTAGCGAAGTTTGCTTAGCTGTTTTTAACCGATCAGCTTATTTAAGCAATATCCGCTGCGGTCATGAGTTGGATGGATGACCGCTAGGTGACATTACTACTGAACGTTCACGTGCTTCGGAGAGCACGTTAAGTCGTCGCGTCGGTCCCGTCTGTTTTCTTAGGATGGCATAAATTATGGGATGGTGGTAGGATATTTTGCGAATGCCCACCTGGCTAGGTAACACCCTCAATTAGAAAATCTGTCGCCAAACACCTAACGGTGTTTTCCGGCAGCTGTCCTTGAGAGTCAGGTGTGATAGTGGTCAATGGTTAATCTATAAGGCATAAAAAACAGATGCATTTGCAGGGAACTGCACCCATCACCCTGAGATATAAGTAAAGTTGATACTGTTCGGTCTCATGTGCCTGTAATTTAGAATCTTCGGTGATTAATATGTCTTTATAATGAATGATTCACTGGCTCTCAAGGACTGAGCTGGGATGCTAAACTCTAGAATATTTGCTTGAGGTAGGTAGGTACCAACGTCGTAAAGGTCGCTATTTCTAAAACGTTAGTAATAATAGCAAAGTTGAATCAACTTATTTTTTTTTTGTTTATTGTTTTCCAAAAAAATATAAATCATCAAAACAACAAGTTGTTTTTGAAAAAGTTATTTGTTGTAAAGTGAATGGTAGGTATTAATTTGTTGTCGACGTTAATTACTAAACAAAAATTATGATGTTGGCCAAAGCTACCAAGTAGGTACTTACCTACTGTACCGACATAAAAATAACAACTTTGCCCAGGTTCTAAAAAGCGAGCTCTCTTTTGGATTCCTTTCGTGGGTAGTACCTATACCTGCGACCTTTAGCGTGTCTATATTTTACTGATTTTGAAAGTCGATATTTTTATAAATATCGACTTTCTATAAATATTACAAAACTTGGGATAATCCATGCACATCAGTACAAGATCCCATGGTGCAGTAAATAAAAAAAAGCCAATTTAGAAGGTGACAAATGCCTATTTTTTTTTTTTTCTAAACCGGGTAATGTTGACATTTTTCGCGGTTGTTGGTAGGTTGCTAATGCTAATACGCTAAGCTATATGTCGATGATTAGATCCTTAAAATTAACGCTTGATTCTTGGTGAGGTCTTGTTTGCAGCGTCTGATACGGCTTTTAGGTAGATAGGTATTTAAGTTAAGTACTTTATGTGATTTGTAACAAAAAGAGATAATAGGTACGTAAAGAAATGTTAATAACATCGCATTTGTACACACATCCAAACGATTTGCAATATTCGATGCAATAGGTAAATAATGATCAACCATACCTACCTACTAACAAGTAGGTAGGTATATACGGGAATGAAGATTGAATATCGTACATTAGGGTTCAAATCCTTGAACATGACTGTAAGAAGAATGTTGTCGATAGTTACCTAAAATAAATATTTCTTATTATGACAATCAAAAACCATTTTATGTTACCTACTCATCAGGACTCTGTCGACGTGTAACTCGTAAATATCAGAATTGTGTACGGACGCCGGGTACTTAACATAACATTGTTGGATACGTTTCAGAAATAGGTATAACCACCATACAAGTACGTCACATACTTATAATGATTCTTCATACTTACTTATCAGGACTCTGTCTACGTATGACACGTATATAGCAAACTTGTGTACGGAGGCCGCGTACTTACATAACGGTGTTGAATACGTTACAGAAATAGGTATAACCACCATACAAGTACGTCACATACTTATAATGATTCGTCATATTTACTTATCAGGACTCTGTCTACGTATTACACGTATATAGCAAACTTGTGTACGGAGGCCGCGTACTTACATAACGGTGTTGAATACGTTCCAGAAATAGGTATTACCTCCATACAAGTACGTTACATACTTATTATGATTCGTCATATTAATTATCAGGACTCTGTCTACCTATTACACGTACACAGCAAACTTGTGTAGGGAGGCCGAGTACTTACATAACGGTGTTGGATACGTTATAGAAGTAGATATGACCTCCATTCAAGTACGGCACATACTTATAATGCTTGGACATATTTACTTATCAGGACTCTGTCTGCGTATTACACGTACAAAGCATACTTGTGTACGGAGGCCGAGTACTTACATAACGGTGTTGGATACATTATAGAAGTAGATGTGACCTCCATTCAAGAACGTAACATACTTATAATGGTTCGTCGTATTTACTTATCAGGGCCCTGTCCACGTATAACAAGTAAATGGCATTTTTTTTATACGGATGCCGACTACTTACATAACGATGTTGGATACGTTATTGAAGTAGGTATAACCGTCATGTAAGTACCAACTTTGTATCATGCATAACGGTGTTATTCTTATTAGCTAGTAGCGTCAGACAAACAACTTATGTTTTAAGACTTTGATGAAATCGCAAAAAATATACAGCTTTCCCATAGAAAAAATTCATTCACCGCGACATAATAATATAATGAATAAAACACAACCCTTAACATGTTGGGAGCTAGTTAGGAATAACATTCTATATGTATATGAAACAGTTACAAGATTTTTTCTCTCTGACTATTAATTTATATGTAGGTTGCATGAGATTTAATACTTATAATGTTGCGGCATATATTTATAAATATATTTTGGAAAGCTACGGTATTCACGCGTCTGAAGTCATTATAAAAGTAGAAGACGTACGTGTATGATACGTAGTTACTAAATCCGGGCAAGTACGTGTAACGTTGTTGTGTACTTATGTACGTATATACGGGATGACTACTTAATGTACTGGTGGAACATCTTTTTTAAGTATGTGACCACATTATAAGTACAAATTTCCAACGTCATTATGGAACATGGTGTTGCTCTTAAACGCTTAAGTACTCCTAACCATTACTAAGTAGCCGGCATCCATGTTACGTAGGCTGCACCCGTGGTAAGTAGTAAATTGAAAGCTCCTTACTTAAGTAGTTCATTTAAGTAGCTTTATTTTTCTCAGTGTATGTGACGGGAAGTGGTGGAGGCATATTTGACAAAGCTATCGATACGAACATACATACAGCAAAACATACAGCTCCTATCATTTTAAACCACGAAAAACTATGGTGTTTTATGAATAATATAATTGTTGCAAGGTGTAAGCGGTTTACGTACTTAAGGTAATTAATTTGTAAAATCTTAAGTTACTTTGACCCAACGGTGATGCTCGAGGCAGAACCCATTTACTCTTATTTGATCTATGGCAAAGCCCAAAGTATACTAATTATTTAAGGGAGTTGAAGCAAAATGATCGAATCATGTCGCTTAATAACTTGTTGAGTTGGTTTGTAAATATTTAAATATTTGCGTCTGATACTAAAATATAGATTACGTGGTTTTCGAGTGAACTTTTTTAATTAAATTGAATTTAGTTTCATCAAAAGTTAAACGTAAAGTTACAGTCGCTGAACAATATCATCAATCAACAGTAGTGACCTGTGAGGCTCTACATTGTTTGTGACACTCTATATAAGTATATATATTTATATATATACTCGTATCATATAATCACATCTTTATGTCCTAAGGGGGGATAGATGTCTACGCATCCACCTTTCGCCAAATAGGTTTTGGTTCCATGTTTAAGGATGCGTTCGGTGCCTTTTGTCATTTATTGTATGGCAGCCTTCGGACAATAAGTGTAAATTCATATCATAAAATCTTATCGAAATCTTGCAAACTACGTGAAAAATATAATAGACGAAGAAAAAAAATACAAATTAATATCTGTAGATGCACGTCAGCATCCATGTCAGGTAATTGAATCAATACAGAAAAAAAACTAAGTGCCTTGCATTATGTTTTCATATCTCACTTAATAATTTATTAAGCTGGGTACGTTGCCAACTGTGGTGAGTTGTAGCATTTGGACCGCCTGTAGACCTAGAATGGCCTCTAGGCTGCCTAAATGCTTTTATTGTAGTAGTTGTTTCAGTTGCCGATCCCCATACGCTAAAAATTGTATACCAAGCTCTATGCCAGTCTATACTTAATTATTGTATAGTTTGCTGGGGATCTGCAACCAAGACACTATTTCTGAAGATTGAAAGAGCTCAGAGAAGTCTTCTCAAAGTGGCCTACAAAAAACCGTACAGATACTCAACAGATCGTCTATACGAAGACACTCAGTATCTTAGAGTACGACAACTATATATTTTGGCTGTCACATTGCGATACCATAAATTAGCACATAAATATATAATCCATTCTCAACGATCTTCACGTCGTAACACTTGGCTCAAATCTAAAGCCAAAACTGATGTAGCGAAACGATCTTTTCCTTACAAAGGACCACGGATCTACGAGCAACTAGACACAATTATAGGTATATATCAGACATCGCGTTTTGTTTGCAAAAAGAAGGTTGCATCATGGTTGCTACGGTCTGACTACGTTGTGACGGAAATGTTTGTTAAACCCAATACTTAACACTGCGGGGCCTGTTCTTCCACACTGGATTCATTTGCTACTTTACTCTAGGCCCTACTGCTTTCGAAGTACATTGGTCAAATAACTGTCATCAGTCATCAGGGCTATTGTAGCTTATTGAGTCCTGTCTCGGGCTCGTGTTGGTAGATGCGTCTCAGAGTTTCGATCAGCTTATTAATGTATGGAACATTTGTCAATGACTGCATCTAACGATCGGTCTCGGCTTAAGGATGCATTTATTTGCACGAGTATGTGAGTGGAGAACAGGTCCCTTAACTACTTAACTACTTTCATCCCATCAATATGTACAATATAAATTACCTAATATTCTTCATACTTGCACATATCACACACGACACTATTCCCATAATTTATTCTATCGTTGATTTTTACACAGTACTTTTATATACACATGCTCATACTTACACATAACAACAAAAAAAAAATGGAAAGGATATTGGTATCACCTACATACTTGCATACTTAGTATTAGTCTAAATTTTGCTAGAGTTTACTGTTCGCAGCATCATATTACTGTCTGTATACATATATATTTTATTATAATATAGGTAAACAAATTAACATGTTTCTTATCATGCCATGTTCACAAGGAAGAGACTGAACTTCACGACACAGGTTATCCTAGTGTGAGGTTCAGGGAACTATGCTATAATTTATTATATTCTTATACCTACAAACTGATAACTGTAACCATTAACTCATGTTTTGGAGACAAATAAAGTTGTACTGTTATATTTGGTTCTAGTGCTGTGTTCATATAGGCATAAAAATAATCATGACGTCATCTCAATAACATCTGAGACTAGAACCGAACCACAGTTCATACAATAGTTTTGGTAAACATATGTAGACAGGTATAATAATTTGTATAATGTTATTATGAATGTTGTGCAAAACCACTGCAAAACAAAACAGGTTTCTTGAAAATAAACTCATGAATTTTCATTTCATAAAAAAGGTGTTTTTACTGGGCCATAATAATTTATTCCGAACCAAATAAAACATTCACGCGTTAGTGAATATTTGATTAATTTCATCCGCCCAGTCATAAATGTTTACTACACCGTACGAAAACAGTATCAAAGCCATATAGTGAACGACTTTGATAAAGTTCGTTGAAGCAGAGTGTGCAGTGGCTTTGGCTATGGACTGCGCAGCAGGTCCATGGTTCGAATCCCGCCGCGGGCTTGAGCTTCACCGCATGGTGGAAGGGCATTTTTTGCGAATGCCCGCCTGGCTAGCGACCACCCCCAGGTAGGAAATCTGTCGCCAAGCACCTAACGTTGTGTTCCGGCAGCTGTCATTGAGAGCATGTGATATTAGGTTAAGCCTGTTAACACCTTCGACTACATCATCACTTACCACCAGGTGAGATTGTGGTCAAAGGCTTAAGTCGTCTTCATACATAAACTTAGTTAAAGGTAAGTAATGTAATTAGAACCTCACTGTGAATACCATAGAGTCTAAAAATAATAATTGAAAATAATTCGTGTCCTGTTCTAGAACGTATCCATTTGGTTTCCATTTGCGTTTGTATGCGTAACCGGCACATCTTTGCAAAATTTTGTTCTACCCAAGTCACGGTGCCTGAACTCATAAATTTTTACGTGATTTACTATGTTACAAAAATAAACGTGAAATTTCACATTTTAGGTTACCTAATATGAATGACACACAAACAACAAAAAAAGAATATAGAATAAAGCTTATACAATTTGTTATATAGATAAAATACATAATCTAGGACTTTTTATCACAATCTGTGTTTAAGAAGGCTAACAAAATAAATACTATTAAAAATGTTTAACTGACATACTTTTTCAAAATTATATTATTTAGTCCCGTCGATAAATACGTTAGCTCAGGAGGGCAATTCCCAGAATCGGGATATCGGCAACGATAAAAAATAACAATATGGAGTAAAAATATGATATAGCTACAAAACATTTCAAATCAAAATACGACGAAGAAACATACTTAAGAGCCATTTCACAAAATCACGCTACTGAAGTTTAGGTAAATGCCAGCGCATCGCTTACACAAGCGAAAGAAGTGACGACGGAATAGCGTGACTGTGAGTAACATATTTTGATACTAGCTCTCATTAATAAAGAAATGTAAGTTGCGAATTTAAAAATTGTGTGATTGGCATGAGTAAATAATCAATTTCTTGTCGATTACTTGCTAATGTTATAGAAAAGAAGTAGGCATGTACATTAAATAGTCAACCTACATCGTGAATCGTATATTTACATTTCATCCTTGATGAATAAAAAATTGATATGTTTGAATCATTTATTGTAACAATAAACTTAAATAATAAAAAAATTATACAGCTTAAAATTATTTAAATATTTGACGTAACGGCATTGATTAAAAGCTGCGTACTAAAAGCTTTTTCTTTTAAATTTTCCAAAAATTGCTATTTTCCTCGTTCACACTATTCAGTATCTATATCCAGTCGTTAACACTGTCTGCCATAATGACCATGCATAGGATTGAGGTTTTTTTTCTGTGCATCCGGAAAACAACTTAGTACCAACCACAAACGTCCCATGACGTTTTTGGTTTTCCATTACTTAAACATGTCACCCTCATATTCCCATACTACAATATATCACCTATACCATTAAAAAAATAACATTTTCATCCAGTTAGTTTGAGTAGACCAAACAGCGAAATGTAAATATATATTTACAGATATTGAGGTTTTTTTTGTTTTTAAATCGAATATCTTTGATGCAATCTATAATCAACATATATACTTCTTGGTACCAATGCAATCCTTACTATATATTCTTATGCTCACTATTTCCTCTATGGGAAATAAATGATTGACACACGACAAAAATGGTGGGAAATAATAATTTAATTGCTATTTTTATTTTTTCGGAACTAACTCACTTTCACTTTTTGATCCTTCTTTTAATAAGATAATTTACTATTGTTCTTTAGCCATGAACTGTTACAGATTTTAACGCCAAATATTTTAAAGTAACAAGACTAAAACAACCCAATTTTTTTAAGAACTTTGGTGGGAAATTGGAGAACAATATTTTTTTTTGAAAAACTATACCACCTACGGATTTGGTCCTTCTTTGATATTATTATTTACATGTTATTTATACACCTGTATTAATTCAGATTTTTTGGTTTAGAAGTTTAGTTACGAGATTATTTAATACGCAAATTTCCATCGGTAAGTGTTTGCGTTGCAAAATGTATCGAGTGAAAAATGACTTATACATATGCATAATTGCGGTTTTCTAGGTTTATAACTGTTGACGTAGTTACGAGATTAATATGAAATGACGTAATATTTTGGGGCCAAAATGTAATTTGTACTGGTTTCAGATTTCATCAAAATATTCAAAATACTTCCGTTATCTCAGAAAAATGTGGTATTTTTCTTGTATAGGCAAGGATGCATCCTTTTGAAAACCATTTGGATTATGAAAGTCGGACTTAAGCAGATTTTATGGAAAATTTGTAAATACGACTATCGACCGCTAACTGCTGTCCCGGTTTGTACAAATAATGGAAAAGCCGGGAGGCCGGTTTGTACAAATTAGGAAGGTAGTTTAATTTCCAGCTGAAGTTATCGCTGTGTTCACTTATAGACATTAACTGAATCCAAAAATATTGGAAATCAATTATTTGCCTGTCATCTTATCCTCCTAAAAAAAGTTATAGTGAGTTACTAATATAAACTAGAATAATATAAAAAGTAGCAGACCAAAAAGAAGAAGTCAACCCTCTGAGGTTGTTAACATTTTTCCAATAACGCTGTATAAGGCTGCATAATTGTGACGTTTCCTTTTTTTAACACAATGGATGAACAGAAACTAAAGGTGTAGTTACTTAATAAGACAACAATAATTACTTATATTATGGACAACATAAATAGAGTATAGTTTGTTACTGAAAAAAATAAAGACATGATCAAAACTCTGTGGTCGCACTATAAACTTGCGTCTAAGCGTTCCGCGTACGGGACGTCAGAGCGCGGCAAAACGAACACAGGTCCTACCTCGATGGGCGCTCGCGCGGTACTGATCGCCTCGCGCTTGTACATTTTAATTTATGAGCATTTCGAGTTATGTTAAATATTTTTTCTTGTCTAACAAAACAGAGTTAATATTACAATTTATTAAAGAACAGATTAATTAAAGAATGAACTTTCTTTTCATATAATATCTGTTTGGAATTATACTTTATTAAACGCAATATATCGTGATAAACTGCTGATATAATTCGTGGAAATTGGCGCAAGCTCTTAATTTTTTTTTCTACAATGACGATTAATTATCGATATTCTAGTACACTATGTGTCAACAAGATTATATGCCTGATGCACAGTTTTGTTTTTTAGTTAATTTGATGAATCTTTATACAAGAGATAGAACTCTGAAGTTGGCTATGTGTACTTTAATTCGTAAAACAAGGTGCGGGAGATTGGTCCCTACAAAATAATTAATGTTATGTTTGTAAGTCTGGAACATTAACTGAAAAGAGAACAGATTATTCTATTTTTATCAATTATTAAACAACTTGTAGATATTTCCTATGATAGTAAATTAAGCGCTTAAAATCTTCGTATACCGCATTAAATTGTAAAATGTCTCTTAATCAAATCGAAAATCAGAATCCATTTTAAGTTTGTATTAAAGTTTAATCAGCTAGGGGTTGATGTGATATAGCGTCTTAAAAGAAAATTGTTATCGTTTCATTAATTTGTGATTGTTTTTATTTGAAAGCCCAATCATTAACTTAGTATCGATAATAAAAATGATTGAAAACCGGAAACGAGACTGCAGAAAGGATGTACACTTTTCATTAGATATACTTGCATATTTTCCAATGTTACCTTACATATAGGAAGATTAGTACCTAACATTTTATATAATATACGTAGTTGATCTTTATGGTACGATTAAGTAAGAATGATCCTATTTTTTTACCTTAGTCGTTTATTGTCAAAAACATTATTTACATAATTAATTTAATTTATCATTTTGCTTGATTCCGCGAAACATGTCAAACTGAAAAATGATGTAAGAACTTTTTTATTCCTGGTAGGTTAGCCTTAGACCACTATCTCACCTGACGGTAGGTGATGATATGGTCGAAGATGTTGTTCAGGCTAACCTAGAAGTACTGGCTCTCAAGGGCAGCTGCCGGAACACACCATTAGCTGCTTGATTTTCTACTTGAGGGTGGTAGCTAACCAGGCGGGCAGTCGGTCGAAGTCGAGTCGAGATCGGTTAAGAACAGCTAAGTAAACTACGAGTGCTTATCATGTTTAATCACATTTAGCGATGAGTTAAAAAATAAAATTATTGCCAAGTTACATGCCTACTACCATTGTACAAGTTACATGCCTACTACCATTGAACGGGAAGAGAAGCTACCTACAGAAAAATAAGTATTTTAACAAAGTGATGCTGTCTAGCCGCTAATCGCCGCAGAATAGTACTATTCTGTGCGGGCGTTAGGATAAGGAAAATTGCAGCTTCTTCAAGTTTTGACTAAGAATTTGAGCATAATTTGTGTTCTGGGAGAAAACTTTTCTCCTACAGTAAACATTAATCAAATCTAAAAATATTGGTCTTATTTAATAACTGACAGAATAAACTATGTTTTTAAGGCCTTTGCCTTTTTCTTTATATAGCATTACTTTTCCTATAAATAATTCACAAATTAGAGATACAAGTTTTGAGAAAATATCGGTATTAAAATATCCATTAATTCCAATTCCTTAAATATAATGATAAAAATCAAAACTTATAAACCTGGATATTGATAACATCTATACATATCCAAAAATCATCAAAATCGGTGTTTGTTTAGGGGGGTAGAAACGTTTTCTCTTTTCGTATGAAAACTTGAGATTTCCCTCCAGTCTTAAATGAACATTTTGAAATGTGCAATTGAGACAAAACCGTGGAACCACAGATCACAAAAACTAAAGGGTGGTACCGCTCTTATAAACCATAAAAAAAGTCGGAAAATTACACAAAATCTAAATGATTTCATGTAAAATAATGTTCGAATATAAAAATACATGTCAGTCTGCGTTCGCGCGTCATAGCGTGCGGTCGATGTGAGTGAATTATGTGTGAGAATATAGTTAGTGCACCTAAGAAAATGGACTGTAAAGTGATTAAATGCAATCACTGCAAAATTGTCATCGATGAGTTGTTAGCTTTTATACAAAATAAAGCTGACATTCTCGATGAAGAAGGCATCGTTCGACTGTGTATGTCTGCGTTTTCGTCGGAAGAAATAGAAACGGCCAAGAATTTGTTGTACGATTTCGTAACTACGACAAAACGCAAAATAATAAGAAAAAAGGGTGGTAAATCAGAGCGGGACTTATACGATATTATATCCCTTTTCAAAGAAACGGATAGTGAATTGACACCTTTATTTATCGCTAGAGACCTAGGTCGTCTGCCGCCGCTGACGTTTGAGATTGCTGACACTACAAAAATATTGAAGGACATGATAGTGCTAAAGAATGAGGTAAAACTGATAAAAGATAACTATATGAGTTTGGATAAATTCACTGAATTCAAGGATATCTTTTTGATAGAAAAGTCATGTGTGATTTCTGGCTCGAAAAACGTAAATACGAATCGTGGAGCATGTTTAATGGATAGTTATGTCTGTGAACCTGAGAAGTCATTCACGTTATCGCCCGAAAATGTCATCAAGGCAGCTGATACATGCACAAATACTATGCATAAATGCAGTGAGTCATCGTCGCCCCTTCAACACCAACAGTCTCCGGTGATTCAGCCGTCCTTATCGCGTAACGGCATAAAAGCTAAGTCTGTCTCACACATTCAGAAAAGCGGTACTGACCACGTAAAAAATTCAAACAATAGCTCGATGATAACAGAAAATGGCAAACAGTTTGGGTTTAGGACAAAGTACAGCAAATGTAGTAAGTCGGAATAATATAAATATGAAAAAATCGTGTTCCGCAACAAATGAGAGATCCTTTGTGGAAATGGCTGGAAGAGAGGGAGAGTGGAAGTATCCAGAACCGACTGAGGAGTGGAAATTGGTACAGAGAAAGAGATTGAGAAATCGTTTCGCAAGTTTTAAAGGGGACGCTGTTATGGAACCAGGCAGTAATTTTAATTTTAAGGCTGCGGACACTAAGGTACCCCTTTTTATTTATAATGTAAACAAAAGCACTTCAGCTTCAGATATTAGTTCTTACTTATTAAATAGGACTGGAGAGCATGTCACATTGGAGCAAATTTCCATGAAAAGGGTGAAAGAGTATAATTCCTTCAAAGTACTTGTTCCAAAGCAAAAAACTGATATTTTTCTGAATTCAAAGCTATGGCCTGATGGTATTTCTTTTCGACGTTTCGTTGACTTTCGTAAATATACTAGGCCTGGTGAGAAGAATGAATTGAAAAAAGTATAAAAATAAGAATGGATAAAGGTTGTATTCTTATGAGCTTTAACTGTAAGTCGGTAACTAGATCTATCGATTGCATAAAATCGCTATGTGGACGGGCTGATATCGTCGCACTTCAGGAAACTTGGTTGCTTCCAAATAATATCACGTCCTGGGCACCATTGACCAAGAATTTGGCTATACTGGAAAGTCAGCGGTAGATTTGTCTGCTGGACAAATCTACCGCTGACTGTACCTGTGACGGTGATAACCTGTAGTAGTGATCGTCTTGCGGCAGTAAAAGTTACATTACCTAGCCAAAAATCTTTCGTTGTGTTTTCAATATATATGCCTTGTGATTGTGCTACTAATTTAGTTGAATTCACGGAGTGTTTAGGTGAAATTAGTGCGATTATTGAGAGTTTAGAGGTTGAATATGTATACATGCTAGGGGACTATAACGCACATCCTGTCGAATGCTTCGGTAAGCAACTTCTTGAATTCTGTAGTGAACAAGATTGGGTGTGCGTAGATTACGAAAGACTCGGTGCGTTATCTGATACCTATACCTATGTCTGTGACGCGAGCGGCAGCAGGCGCTGGCTAGACCATTGCGTAGTAACGAAAGCGGCGTTGAATACGGTTACAGATATAAGTGTGTATAAAGATGTATACTGGTCAGATCACTTTCCTCTTGTAGTTAAATGTGATATTGAACTGATAGAACCTAGAACAGTGGTTAATAGAAATATTTGTAATAAAGTTATATGGGGACATCGTGAGTCATCACAAATAGATAAATACAATGAAATATGTAATTCTTTATTAAAAGACATCGATTTCCCTAGTGAATTACATAAATGCGGTAATAAAGTATGCAGTGAATATGGTCATAAGACTATTATAAATCAAATGTATGTCAATATTATTTCAATTCTAAGGCATGCGTCAACCGTAAGTTATTGTGAAAAAAGTGTAAGAAGACCATTTCGCGTGGTAGGTTGGAATAGACACGTCAGACATGCACACAGGGAGGCTCGTCTCGCTTTCCATTTATGGGTACTACATGGTAAGCCCACAAAGGGCATATACTACCTAAGTATGAAAAAAAAGCGAAAGGTCTTTAAGGAGAGGTTAAAATGGTGTCAGAATAATGAAGATAGAATTAAAATGGACATATTAGCCTCACACCATACCTCTAAAGACTTCAGTAGTTTTTGGAAATGTACCAAAAAGCTTAATCCAGCTGATAGCGTACCTGTTAGCATGAATGGCGTGTGTGATTCAGCCAAAATTGCAAATTTATTTAAGGTTGAGCCCATGGTATGTGATCAACAGCAGGATCTCTGTACTGAGGTTCATCGCGCTGATACTACCTCTCAACACGAAAATTTTCTTGCAAAAGATGTTGCGGCGGTTATAAATAACATGAAAAGAGGCAAATCACCGCACGCACGATGGGCTCAGTATAGAGCATCTGCTGCATGCTGGAAGTCACCTTCCCAGAGTACTTGCCATGTTGTTTAGCCTTTGTGTTGGACATTCATATCTACCTCAAGATTTGATGAAAACTATTGTAGTTCCTATCATAAAGAATAGAACTGGCGATGCCTCCGACAGGTCCAATTACAGACCGATATCTTTAGCTACAGTTGTTGCTAAGGTGTTGGACAGCATGCTTGACAGTCGCTTATGTAAAAACCTAGATCTTCATGAAGCGCAGTTTGGTTTTCAGCCCAAGCTGTCCACTGAAACAGCGATCGTGTGTCTAAAGCATGCTGTTCAATACTACACTAGCAGAAAAACACCAGTCTTTGCCTGTTTTTTGGACTTGTCGAAGGCATTTGACCTTGTTTCATATGATATATTATGGCAAAAGCTTTCAACGGAAACTACAATACCTAAAGACCTTGTTAATGTTTTCAAATTTTGGTATGAAAATCAGGAAAATGCTGTAAGATGGGCCGGTTCGTACTCTGATATCATCTATCTGATACATATAGATTAAAATGCGGTGTGAGGCAGGGCGGTATAACTTCACCAAAGTTGTTTAACTTATATGTCAATGGATTAATCGTTGAACTCAGCAGGGCTAAAATCGGATGCTCAATACACGGTGTAAGTGCTAATAACATAAGCTATGCTGACGATATGGCTCTGCTGAGTCCATCGGTTAACGCCCTAAGGTGCCTTTTAGCCATTTGTGAGAAATATGCGGTGAGCCATGGACTCAGGTACAATGTTAAAAAAAGTGAGCTCATGCAATTTAAAGCTGGTTCCAAAAGCTACTCAGTGCCCCCAGTAAAACTTAACGGAACTCACCTTCAATGGGTTGAACAATTCAAGTACCTGGGTCACTGGCTCACTGAGGACATGTCAGATGATATGGATATCGAAAGAGAACGTAGGGCGTTGTCAGTGAGGTGCAATATGTTGGCTCGCAGATTTGCTCGATGTACAGCGCCAGTGAAGTTGACATTATTCAAAGCGTACTGTACGTCTTTTTATACATGCAGTCTGTGGGCTAAATATACACAGAAATCCTACAACGCCCTCCGTGTCCAATACAACAACGGCTTTAGGATGCTGTTGGGGTTGCCGCGTTTTTGTAGCGCATCAGGAATGTTCGCGGATGCGCGTACGGATGACTTCTATGCCATCATGCGGAAAAGAGTGGCATCACTGATGAGCCGCATGCGTGGTAGTACCAACAGTCTCCTGGCCGTTGTAGCTGAGGATCTATACTCCAGCTACATGAGGCACTGGATGGCAGTACTTAGGCCTATGGCACGTTTGGTGACTAAATAATTCATTTATTTATGTAAATTGTAACTATTATAATATTATTATTTAACTAACATAGCAATAAGTATTAAATGTTACTAACACTATATGGACATTAGTCTGAAATAAATGTTTAATTATTATTATTATTAAAAACAATATAACAAATTGAAACAATACTACGTATATAAATATTTTTTGTATCGTCTCTCAGCTTTTTCGATAAACCATTGTGCTGTAGTAAATTGCTAGATTTCTATATAGCGAGAATCGAAAATAGGAATAGATGTCACACCGACCTATCCTCAAGATTTATCTGTTAGTGATATTTTATCACTGCTCGAGAATAACCTGTACCTTTTCCTAAATCCCAGAGGGACATAATAAACTTTGAAGTTTAGATTCTGTTTGCGCAGCCAGATTTTGATTACGTTGTGGTAATAATTAAACTAAAACAATATAAAACGAGTTAATTAGTTCAGGACAAATACAATTTCATACTGTTCAGATATCTCGTTATTTAGTTAAATTATAAAGGGGCTAAAAATAATTAAGGACTTATCAGTTATGGTTCAGCGGCGAGAGTGTGCTCGTAAAAACTAATAAATGAAATTATTTCTACGAGCAGACTGAGGTGTTAATTTATAGAGTCCCAGTATACGAGTATTGTAAGCTAGTTAAGGGAGGACTTAGATGTTGACTGCCGCTGTTAGTTGCTCAACTTCACCGGACTTTGGGCTAGGGAAGGCCTTCTTCCTGGGAGCAGGCGTTGAAGGCGAAAAGCGTATTTTACCTCCATCTCCTGCGGGCACCGTACATGCATCGCACTGAAGGAGGGGTTCACAACGGGATCAAGGGCACCACTGTGGCAAGGAGCTCAGCTTAAGTCGTTTCCAAGAGATATTAGGAGGGTCGGAACTAATTGCCCCGGTACACCTGTAGTGTTGTACCGTTGGTCTTAAATCGCGAGGTTCCTACAAAAAAAGGGTCCTTGAGCTAATCATCTATTTATCATTGGAGGCGGTAAGATTTCAATTTTCGATTTATGTGGAGCGTCTTTTGCACCCTTAAGCGGGGTGCCTTCAGCGCTCGCGTCCGAGGGTTACAAGTGCATTATGGTATTTTATCTGAACTCCGATGTCAGCTCCGAAAAGTGAAAGCTTCGATAAAGCTTGCAAACATTTGTTGAGGAATTGCCTCCAAGTGAGTATAAGATGTGCTCAAATAAAAAAAAATAGAAGTCTTAAATCTAAATCACACTAATAGTACAGACTTGAGTTTAAGTATGATATTGAATATGAGATTGAAGATTGTATGAGGCGACTACGGAAAATAATAAAGTCAAATAAGCAGCATGCCACTGCTCAATGTATGTTGGGGGGGGTTCCATAATCCCCACGCTTGGCAGGCGTCTTCGGGATCGCAGAGTGTAAGATATCAGTTCCTCAGAAAGCGCAGAATTTGGATCACGTGTCGCATCGACCAAGCGCGTTCTGATAAGTTTTGGAAAATACGATGACCTCTTATTATCGCGCTTAGTTGCTTAGTAGTTACGTACTTAGTTGCTTCCTTATTTATAGTAGTAGTGGCTCTCTTTTTGTAGGTTATGTGTCCGTTTTCTTTGACATGCAATTTCTTACTCATGTAATGATCCTAAAAGCGCTATTTATTTTTCAGGGATATTATTTTTTGTCAGAAAACCCATAAAGCTGTTCAAATCCCTATAATACTTTTATCTCATTAGTCAATGCCAAAAAGAAAATAGACACTTCCTTACTCGAAAACTATCGTGATTCTTATTTGATCTAACGACACAATGGACAGAATCTATCGAAAATCCTTTCAGGTATATCCACCTGAGAGATTGTAGGGATAGTAATTAATTTTATCTCTCGGAAAAGCTACCTTAGTATTTTTATTCTGACAAGCTTTCGGGACTCTGGGAGATAAATAGATCTTGTGTGTTTCAGTCGTAGATTACCTATGTATGGTATATTTATATTCACTACTAGCGGCCTGCCCGGGCTTAACACGGGTATTTACCAAAAATTTAAAAGAAAAACAATTTGTTTGTAAATATTCTATAGCTTATATTCGTCAGGAATAATGTAGAATTTTAACGATGAAAGAATTTATAATCGGTCCAGTAGCTTTTAAGTTTATTCCTTACATACAAAAATACAAATCTTAGCTATTTATAATATTAGTGTAGATGTAGATTATTAATTATTATTGAACCTTATCTAAGATACAGTAATGTTGAATATATTTAATTCAATTACGAATGGCTACATGTAACTCTGTATTGCTCTTGAAATCTTGGCCTTAAGATATGGCCGTGATTGTCGATTAATTCCCAACTGCTCTACGCATTTATATGGCCTTGATTTTATAAAGTGAATTAGTTAATACTGTCTTTGCAATAGAATTTAGCTAGACCTTAAATTTTCTCGATGCTGATAATTATTGTAAGAAACACAATGTAACCAAGAATTCTACTTTTGATATCTTATTTCTCCTGAAATAATATTCATTGTAATTTTGTAGTTTATTATGATAGTTCTGGCTTGTATATTAAGTGAAGCATAGTATAATGAAGACGGCAACTTGCTCACTACGATACGCTATTTTCTTGTGATATTTGTATCTAAAAAGGCCAATCTCCCGGGTTACTTGCTTTATTCCACGAATTTAAATTTTGCTGATTTGTGATCTAAATATTTGAAAGGAATATTAGAAGAGTTGGTTGATGTATATTAATATATATATACACCGTGTCCCAAAATTCAACGATAAGCCGGCATCGGTGCATGGACCTACTCATGACTCCTCGGAAAAAAAAAAAATTATAACTGTTTTTGTTTATTAATTACAGAGACTTTTATAAATTTCATCGATATTCGATACCCATTATGCTATTTTCAACTACCATGACCACAATTTTTGACATATTTTTGATATTTTTTGTGCATTAGCAACCTAAGAAGGACGGCTATCTACCACAATCCTTTAAAATTACAGAAAGTCTGTAGTTATTTTACAAAAATCAGTAAAAAAAAAAAAAATCTTATAATTTTCATAGATTTTAACATTCTATGCACTTTCTATAGTCTGGGTTAAAAAAAAAAGTATGGACACTACCATGGCAAGTTTTATTAAAACTTGGCGCAACTTTATAAAAGTCTCTGTAATTAAAAAAAAAAAGAGTTATAATTTTTTTTTTATTTTTTCCCGAGTAGTCATGAGTAGGTCCATGCACCGATGCCGGCTTATCGTTGAATTTTGGGACACGGTATATATATACATATATATATATAATATTTATTGATAAGAATTTAACGACTATTTCGATGACATTATTACTATCAGGGTGAAGGAATATCAAACGTCTTAGTGCACGTTATAAATTATACACCGTGTCCCAAAATTCAACGATAAGCCGGCATCGGTGCATGGACCTACTCATGACTCCTCGGAAAAAAATAAAAAAAAAATTATAACTGTTTTTTTTTATTAATTACAGAGACTTTTATAAATTTCATCGATATTCGATACCCATTATGCTATTTTCAACTACCATGACCACAATTTTTGACATATTTTTGATATTTTTTGTGCATTAGCAACCTAAGAAGGACGGCTATCAACCACAATCCTTTAAAATTACAGAAAGTCTGTAGTTATTTTACAAAAATCAGTAAAAAAAAATTTTTTTCTTATAATTTTCATAGATTTTAACATTCTATGCACTTTCTATAGTCTGGGTTAAAAAAAAAAGTATGGACACTACCATGGCAAGTTTTATTAAAAGTTGGCGCAACTTTATAAAAGTCTCTGTAATAAAAAAAAAAAAGAGTTATAATTTTTTTTTTATTTTTTCCCGAGTAGTCATGAGTAGGTCCATGCACCGATGCCGGCTTATCGTTGAATTTTGGGACACGGTGTATATTTGTAATGTTATTACTTCCAGTTAATTCTACTAGAGATTGTTGGTAGAAAAGTGAATAACATACATTTGCTTAGGGTTTTTTTTAAATCTTAGGTACTTTGGCAATTTAATAAAATGCTGGTTTAATATTCGAAATCGGCCTCTACTAACGTAAACGCCAATGTTAAGCGTTATTACTTCGTCTAAATAAAGTTTCGTAAAATATTTCCAAATCCAACTAGAAATTAATCTTTTCTTCTTATACATTAAAATATAGAAACTTAAAATAAATTTATCTAAAACATAACCAATACATACACCAAGCAGAGCCACTAGGCAGTACACTAAAAATAGATGTTTCTGGAGTCGATCATAGATAACAAGCTTAATTGTTCAGATAATAATTTTGAATTGCTCTTTAAAGCCATAAAAGCACAGTGTGTTGTATTGCATCCTGATCTAAACAGTCAATCTTGTCTAAGTAGTGAAACCAAGCATGGTACATCGCATCCTGGTCCACCCCTACATAATGTATGCCCCCACAACCATAAATAAACATTTTTCTTCAAGACCAAAAAAACCTAAATATTTGTCGTATTTTCCTGTCTTCACTTTTAGTAAATATTTATTTCATTGTGAGTTACCAAAAATGTTTTATCAATAAACAAATTACTAAAATCGCCGCGCGCCCGTTGAATAGAGTTTTGAATATTTACATCGAACAAATTAATAAAAAATACGAAATAATAAACTACAGGCACAAGAGACTTTTAATATCAGGTGTTCCTTTTGCTTATTCGGTAAAAAAACAATAAAAACATTAAGCTTAAAATTCTCGTTGCTTTCTATTATTCATTTTGATATGATATGATATGAACGTGCTAGTATATAAAAAAATCAAAGTTAAGATTTGTGCCCACTGAGCTAATAACATTTTATTTGTACCTAACTCGTTCCGTTTACGAGCTAGAGACCCATGAAATACTCAGCCGGACGGACAGACATACAGTCAGCGGAGTCTCATTAAAGGGGCTCAGTTTTGCTCTCTGCGTACGGAACCCTAAATAAGCCAAAGATAAACTGCCATAAGTGTGCCATTTTTATTTTTTTAACTATCACTCAAGATTTAGTTAATGTATTTATACACAATGTCAATGTAAAATTTAATTCTGACTCAACTTTGCTTTGTGGAGGCAATTAATAAGATTTATAAAACTTATAAACAAAATATATTGTTTTAGGTATTACTTAGAAAAATTATGAAAGCTTTTTAGCTCACTCACATCAAATTATTTAAAGTATCGATTTTCGAAGGTTCAATGGTATACCTACGGTTAATAACGGCCCCGTAGGGTGCCGAGCTAGGGATGTCATCCCTCCATTGCTACCTGTGGGTGTCTATATTTGGCATGGTGGTAGGGCATTTTGCGAATGCCCGCCTGGCTAGCTACCACCCTCAAGTAGAAAATCTGTCGCCAAGCACCTAACGGTGTGTTCCGGCAGCTGTCCTTAAGAGCCAGTACTTCTAGGTTAGCCTGAACCGACCACATCATCACTTACCATCAGGTGAGATAGTGGTCAAAGGTTAACCTATAAGGAATTAAAAAAAAAAAAAACTATAGGTATGAATAAAATAATTAAATGCATAATTATTTACTCGCAAATGTGATGAAAAACATTGTATGTTTCACGGGCGGTACGGGAATTACGAACCTCTAGAAAGCCCTCAATCAATCTTCGACTTCGGGTGCTACTAGAGACTCGATCGTAATTCCTTACTTACCGCCCTTAATACACAATGTACTATTAAATGATATTGCATACTAGGGGCAATCATTTTCTTTACACTAATATCTTTAATAATTATCATTAATCTTTTTCTTTGGCTCTGGGAAAACGCCTTCCGCGTACCACGCGGCAAAATATAGTTAAAAGACATAGACGGGTGGAGAGAAGGCTATGGCGAATTGTCGAATTGCCTAGCGAATTAATACTACACATAAAAATATTTCGACTGTCATTCTGAACTTCGATGATCAAAATCGCGATGTAACGTTTTACGTAAAGTATACGAGTTCGATCAACGTTGCCTCGAAATAACGCTCCTGCGATGTTATTTATTTTAGAATGTTCTCCACCACGATGCACGCAACTTCGAAAGTATGCTATTGCGATGAACTGAATTGAGAATGTATTTTTTATGCGACGCCTGCAATTTCGAAAGTTTTTATTGCTACATATTTCTTTTGGAATCTACTCTAGAAGAAAGATAAACGTATGTTTGGCCTCGGAACCCAATTACTCACCGTACGCCATTCGTTAGTTGTTTTTTTGTATATTTTGAACCATCAATAGTGCCACTACTGAGCGTCTTGCCAAATATTCTCATATGTCCCATATATTAATGGGCAAACTTATTGCTATCTATTGGGCACAGTTCTGAGTTGTCAGTCTGAGTTCTATGGTTTTTATTAAATACATAAAATACAGAAATTGTGGTATAGAACCTCCAATTTGCTACTTAGATTCGCATTTGGCTGGTTTTTCAGGATTCCTTTCGAGAAAACCGGATCTTATTAGGACTTGCAAGTAAGTTGAAGCAATGATGGCCGAGCGGTAATAGCTGTGGACTGCCGTGCCGCAGTTTCCTGGTTCGATCCCCACCGCAGGCTTGAGCTTCACCGCATGGTGGAAGGGCATTTTGCGATTGGACGCCTGGCTAGCTACCACCCTCAAGTAGAAAGTCTCTCGCCAAGCACCGAAAGGTGTGTTCCGGCAGTAGTCCTTGAGAGCCAGTGAAATTACAGGCACAATGAGACTTAACAACTATGTCTCAATGTGACAGGTGCAGTGCAATTCGTGACATGTTATGAATTGCAACTGTTATACGCAGAGGTTAATCAACTTAACAGCAGATGGGCCTCGAGCTTGTACCGTCACAATAACATAAAAAAAAAAGTCTTCCGGGTAGGTGAAAATCAAAAAGTACTAGACCCATGTTGATAAAATTTATAAACCTGGAAGTATACCCTACCCAAAAAAGAATTATCAAAATCAATGCATAATTGCTGGAGAAACCAGTGAACTACAAAACAAAAACAGTGCAACATATATATTACAATACGTATCTCTTGCTTCTAGAATAGATTCTAAAATAAATATGTAGCAATGAAAAACTTTCGAAGTTGCAGGCGTCGCATAAAAAATACATTCTCAATTCAGTTCATCGCAATAGCATACTTTCGAAGTTGCGTGCATCGTGGTGGAGAACATTCTAAAATAAATAACATCGCAGGAGCGTTCTTTCGAGGCAACGTTGATCGAACTCGTATACTTTACGTAAAATGTTACATCGCGATTTTGATCATCGAAATTCAGAATGACAGTCAAATATTTCACCGCTCAGCGGTAGTATCGGCGGCGATTCGGAAACAGTATTGTCCTTAATGATAACACAAGAATAATCTTATCCTGCTTTAATGACGCTGACATTTTTTGGGTAAAAACATTTTGGAGGACGCAAACAAAACGAGAGTATCATAGTAACTCTTGCTCTAATACCACGCGTCTGTAACTTTATGGCCTCCCTTGGACTAACGCCAAGTTGCGTAAAAAGTCGACCGTCTATAGTATACTCGAAGAAATGGACGCCTACTCAGAGTTTAATCGTATTTTGTACACAGAGTTTTTATGTTTGCTTTGGTGCCAAAACGCGAGCTGACAGTGACGTCATCTTTGCATGACTTGGAGCTATGATAAAGACGTATGACGTCACATCTTTGGACACAGTCTACTGCTACTGGTGTACGTCCAAAGTTTCGCTTACGTCATTGTCTCTATAAAAATGTTTTGTGAATTTTAGTGAGATTTCGTTAGATAATGTAGTAGGTATAGATGAAGTAACCGCCGAAGCTTTACATTTACTCCTTAATCTTTTGTTCGGTTAATGGATTTCCTCTGAGTAACATCAGAATCTATTAATTTGAAATGTTCTCTGAATAAACCCTTTCGATCTTCAGATTTCAGAGACGGAATTTCGTAGCAAACTGCTTCTTAAAATATCAAACGGCAGAAGTTTGATAAGTGAGGATATTGTTACAAGACCAATCTGTCAAACAAATGAAGCCTGTAGCAGCTTTATGGTATGAAATGGATAATGGTTACACAATGTCGTGGGATTGACATTGAATAAATACAATATCCATTAAACACAGTTTTAGTTACTTAGGTGCTACAAAATATAGGTACCCTTTTATTTTATCTACACTTCTACACTAAAATTATAAAGAGCAAAGGTTTGTATTTTTGTATGCAACGAATAAACTTAAAAACTACTGGACCGATTTGGATGCCATTTGGTATGGAAATAGTTTGTGACCCGGGGAAGGACATAGGATAGTTTTTATCCAACTGCGCAAAAAGAGACCAATTGTTTTGCGTGATAACCGACATAAACGCGGGCGGAGCCACGGCCGGAAATCTAATTCCAGAAGAAAGCTAGATTAGGATCTGCGTGTTTCCATTGAACAGTTCTTAGTTTTTTGTGTAATTATAGAATTAAACTGATTATTTGAGCGTTTACTGCCATGTCTTTCATAAAAAGACTAATATGTTACATATACTCGTAGTTTGAACTTTGTTTGTAATGAAAGTTATAATAATTAAATTCATATTATTCGTATCAAGATCATAAAAAAAACTCCCCTATATAAGTTTAAAATTTCTTTTGACAATAAAATAATATATTCATTGGAAATATAGTTTTCACAGAATTTTGAAGCAGTGATGGCTCAGTGGCATTGGCTATGGACTGCCGCGCGGCAGGTCCATGGTTCGAATCCCGCCGTGGGCTTGAGCTTCACCATGGTGGAAAGGCATTTTGTGAATGCCCGCCTGGCTAGCGACCACCCTCAAGTAGAAAATCTGTCGCTAATCACCTAACAGTGTGTTCCGACAGCTGTCCTTGAGAGCCAGAAATTCGAGGTTAGCCTCAACAACATCTTCGACCACATCATCACGTACCATCAAAAGGTGTACAAAGGCTTACCTATCAGGAATAAAAAAAAATCTTTTACTTAAACATTAATTAAATGTTGTTTTAAAATGTTAATATTAAATATAATTAAATAGAATACGAATACGGTCCTCTCTCAGATGTTAAGTTTCTTTGAATTTGTTCTCATTTGCACAAACCATGGTCGTGAAGTGTGCAATCAACACCATCTGCGGTTTCACTACAAACAAACACGATCGTTTGTTAAGGACAACGTTGAAATTTCTTCATCGTTATCGGTAAAGGCATCTCAAGTTCGCAATTTATTTAATGATGTAACGTAGGAATGTAAGTATTGTTTGCAGGAGTAGACATTTTATCAACTAAATTTATGCAAATTAATTTATAGCTAGAGATAGGTAAAAGTTATTTGAAATTAAGAGAAGACGCGTTATTCTAAGAATTTAGACAAATGCTTTAGGCAAATAATTTACAATATGTTCTTTCATTTTGTTGCAACTCACAATACGTCTACCTATTATACTTGATACGCGATATTCACGGAAGATTTTTACGATGTTCAATAAACTGTTTTGATAATTTTAGATTACATCGCATTTACAAATTATTGGAGTACAATTTTTTTTTTGTTCCGGACGGGAATCATAGCCGCCTTGTCCTCCGATTACGCGCCGGATGCCTATTCCATTCGGCCACCGGAAATTTACTCTTCTGAGTCGAAAAATGTTTGTTTACTAGCAACTCTTTATGCGAGTTCTTCCGTCGTATTACTGACACCATACTTATTGGTACCGCCAATGTTATCACACTGTGTTCCGGTTTGAAGAGGTGCCGGTGAAATAAAACACACATATAATCACGCCTGTAATCTCCGAAGGCGTAGACAGAGGTGTGTAAATATCCACGTGTTGACAGTTGGGTTTTGGTCCTATATAATAGGGGGCGAGCCTATTGCCATTCACTGGTCTCAGTTTCAGGGTCATACAAAATGTTTAATCTAACACACTGGACGAAACACAAGAACATATTACGAGTGTTTACGCTAACAACATCTAAGACAGGAACACAAAAACATATTGTATGAAACCCTGGCAGGGTACCGTCAATACTTTGTCACCTCTACCTATCATCTCGGACATAAAAGGTGTCACGATAAGGTTATTTTGAATTATTTTAAACTTAACCTAGATAAGAAATGTATATAATGGTGGGAAAGGAGATAACTGATATATAAACTTTTTTACCGGCGGTATGCCTTTATTAACCAAATACTACAAACTATATACAACACTACAGCTACTACAATACTACATAAATATAAACTAGTATAAAAGTATATATAAAGTGATATGAAAAACAAAATAGATACTGCACTTAACAA
This sequence comes from Plagodis pulveraria, assembly GCA_963890685.1. Classification (NCBI taxonomy): domain Eukaryota; kingdom Metazoa; phylum Arthropoda; class Insecta; order Lepidoptera; family Geometridae; genus Plagodis; species Plagodis pulveraria. Next base: position 19,578,115 of record OY982956.1, on the reverse strand, counting down.
AATAGATACAGCTATAAGTTAACCAATCTCGTTTAATCCCTAATATGCCTCTTTATTGACGACAGACGAGACACGCAAACGTCGATAAATTATCTTGTTTATTAATTTCATTGAATGTTTGCGGTACAGGTAAATGTTCCTGCGATAGTTTGTATTTGCTAGGAAATAAAGCAAACTATTAAAGCCTTTGTTCAATAAAATACAGTATTGAAAGCAGCGTGTATCGCTCCCAAAATATAGGTACACACAAAACTATAGATACCCAGTATCCGACAATAGTAAAAAATATTCTAACACGTACCATTCACTCTAATATTGAATTAACATAGTAAGAATATGGTTGCTACGGACTGTCAACGCCAAAAAACCCTTTTATGAAAATAAATAAAATATACTTTTATTTTGCTACGGATGAAATGTATGAAAGATTTGAGATGCGGATCACGTCCGCATCATTTCATTCCCTGAAAGCATTCGACGGCGTTTCAAAATGAGAAATCGTTGGTAAAAGCAGATGAAAATGGTCCAGCGTGATTCGTGGTCTTGTGTTATCTTGAAATTATTTAACTTACTTATAATGTATCAGGGTCCGGGGATACGGCAATGCCAAGTCTCGCTCGCAAGAAAGAGTGTATCCTTTGTTGCTACAGTCCTTTTCTCGAAGCCACTTAGAGCACTTTAGACCCGTAACTTCGTTCTGCATACAGCCAGAAGTCTGAATTTATAGTGAACAAGGCAACATACTACAACTAGCTATATCCATAAATTACCTACGTATTATTTCTTTCTATACCTATAGGTTACGAGCTATCGTTACTCAAGTTCTGTAATTTTGTCACTGACACACCGATCATCGAAAATCTAAGGTCCTTCTAACATATAAACTAAAAATGTTGGATTCAGTTAGTATTGAGCTCATAAAAAGAAGGAAAAGCTGTATGAGAAATAATTGCAATTGCAATTGTTGCACTGTAGTAGGGCAATTTGCGAATGCCCGCCTGGGTAGCTGACCCTCAAGTAGAAAATCTGTGGCCAAACACCTAACGGTGTGTCCCGGCAGCTGTCCTTGACAACTAGTAATTCTAGGTTAGCCTGAGCAACATCTTTGACCACATCATCACTTACCATCAGGTGAGACAGTAATCAAAGGCTAAACTATCAGGAATAAAAAAAATCTACGAACCGCAAATGATATGTAACTTTGTAATCGTATACTATGTACTCGTATATGTAGTTAGCAATGAGACTATCTGGTTATCTACGCCTCGGATAACTTAATATTTACTACGTCATCTACGCTACTTTGGTAAGGTAGTGGATATATTATATATATATAATAATTAAGCAGGTACAGTCAGCCACTACACTCTGATGCCATAATTATATGCCATAATAAGTAAATGAAGTAATTGTCAGGTATTGATCTTATTAATTAATACTGATCTATTGCACGAATTAGTGATATCAAATCTCTGATGCTATACTCAAAAGCTTCTATACTATACTTTTCAGCAAATTATTGCATCAGCTACAGTTTTTTTTTATGTTATTGTGACGGAACTAGCTCGAGGCCCACCTGATGTTAAGCGGAGTAACCTCTGCCTATAACAGATGCATTTCACATAGTTGTTAAGTCTCATGTGCCTGTAATTTCACTGGCTCTCAAGGACTACTGCGGGAACACACCGTTAGGTGCTTGGCGACAGATTATCTACTTGATGGTGGTAGCTAGCCAGGCGGGTAATTGCAAAATGCCCTTCCGCAATGCGCATTTACATTTGATTGTAGTTCTTCGAATGGTCACGCGGCAAGACGAAGGACGATAGTTCACTTACATAATATATAGTTCAATCACGCTCTCTATACTTGAGAGGTGGCCAAGATTATGATTTAATTTAATTAGGCATCATATTCCTACTCAAAAGATTATGATGGCCAGTCAGACCGTAACTTGATCGATTAATCCATTGGCATCGGCGATAATTATAACAATAGAATTTCATTCATAAATTGGCCACAGTGGTCCAGTCCGATGCCAACTTATTAAAGCGTTGAATAGGAGCTTCTAAAATCTTATCGTAGATACATTAAACTAAAATAGAACTAAAATAGTGAATGCACGGTCAAACGCCGTGAATCTAGTATTAGGAGACTGAATAAATTTAAAATTAAAATCCGGCAATATCCACTTGGTTCACTATATTCCATTTACCAATACGTCTGCACTGAACGAGAGTTTAGTATAAACTGTTCCCAAGTACAATTACAATACCACCAGTACCAGTACAATCTATCATAACAACTAATGCCGAAAAGTGGAAGTCAGTTTAGCTACTACAATAAATCGGAAATAGAAGTGGACTCGAGTAAATATCAGTAAAGCCGTGAAAGTCAAATAAATTACGGTAATAAATCGCTAACGGAAATAAATATGCTTGGGAACATATTGGAAAATAATAAATTACATTAATAAAGTGGAGAATTAATTATAAAGTAAGTAATACTTAATCATATATTTATTAACTAAATTATCACAATAGCTAACACAGTTTAGGTATCTATGAAAAAGATACAATGAAAGCCTGGGCCTAAAAGTCTAAAAAGCGCGTCCGGCGTCATCCTTGAGGACACAGCTACTGCCTGAACTATTACATTATTTCTATCTATAAATAACATCCAGCTAGCGACATAAACAAAGACAATATTTTTATTAGAGATCAAGGGCTGCCGTCGCGTGTTTAGTGTAATTATCAAAGGAATTGCTCGTAATGCGATCGCTTGAGATTAGATCTTATTCAGTTACATTGTTGTGATACAAAGCGTCTGTGTAATAGAGTGGGGAATGTGTATAGTGGGATAAGGAGCGGACTATTGCTAGAGTAGTGATGTTCGTAAAGGTGAAAATTTGGCATCTCAGCGGTCGCATACACGTTTATTTAAATATGTTTGTTATACGATTACTTTATAATTCAAATTCAAAATTAGATATAGGCTTGTTCACTCATAAAGGTGCGCTCTCCGCAGTACATCATTGCATTTGTAGGTACGGGTTGGGCTTGTTTGGAGTTCGTCAACTGTCGAGCGTGAAATTCGCGAACGCACTCATTTTAAAGTACTGTCATATAAAACTGATTGAAACCAGTTATTAGAGTCCATAATAGAATATCTATTATTTTCATTTAATAGTAATAGGTATTATTTTTTCAATATATCTGTATACAATATCTAATATGTATATATATAATAAGAAAGTGCGTTGAGATAATTATAAACTATTATGATTGTTTTTAATTTTGGTTAAAAATACTTTATTAGTACGGGTTGTCTCCATGTGTCCGTGTATCAATGCAGTGGATTCTATCTGATAATCAGCACTGAAGTTACCAGCCAAGCATGCTGAGATGGTTACCTATTAAGACATGGGCTCGTTTGAAAATAGTGCTACTGTATTGTGATTTCACTTACATCTTAGTGGTTTTATTTAGTAGAAGTCAAGCATGTCATCTCAAAAACATATGTTCTTCCTTTCTAGATAGTCTTATACGAGTTTATAGTGTCTTCTGCTTATTTCGCTCACCGTTTTCATAAAGGTAGTCTTTATGCAATCCAATACAAAGAGTATAACACATTCCTGAACATAGATAAGAACATACAATTTTGACTATAAACTATTTTAATATGGATTGACGCATGCTAAGCGAAAACTTGAAAATAATACTAGTAAAAAAAAATGGCTTCATCGATCTGGTGTCGTATATCAACCTACAAATAGTCTTCTGTTAATTAGGTAAATGTGGCCAACGTAAAAAAGACGTGCATTCAACTGATGGAAAAAAGCGATAATCCAGCACCCGATTCCATAGCATAATTGGAAATGCACCACGACAGTATTCTCTGGTCGCGGGTGTAAGTCCCGCTGGAAGTTATTCCCATCCGCAACAATTTCTACGTAAAATTTGATTGACGTACATTTGAATCAATACCATGAGTATTTACATATTGACATGACTCGATATTGATACCTTTATTTTATTTACAAGCATTCGAATTTGTTTGAATAGGTCGATCTGTAAATATTACCCGAAAGTGACCCGACGACTTTTTGATGGAAAAGGATTTCCAATTTTGAGTATTGCGTACTCGTTTTTCAAACGTAATTTGTAATGTACCCTTTGAAAGTCACCCAATTGTGCGCATTGTATGGATGTAAATAAAACACACGCTAGCTATGTTTTTCAAATCACAAACTGCACTGTTTTCTGCAACTAAGTAAAGTGAATAAACACCCAAACGTTTTTAGATCCTATGTAAATGGAATCCGCCTTTTCAGGACGTATCAGGCACAGTTTCATACACCAAACTATTAGGGACTATCGTATGAGAAACTTTTTTTTAATGAACGGGAGGGCTGGGTCATTATACCAATGATCTAATTAAAATTATAAACACGATCATTTTAACTCCTCCTTAGTCGTTCACTCTTGACAAAGTGGTCTTGGTTGATGATGCTGCATTTTCACTGGCTAAAACAGCCCTCGCAATGCGCCTCCATTGGTTGCGATCTTCAGCTTCTTGGGAACTCTGAACTATGATGGTTTGTGTAGTAGCTTTGATGAGGTATGTCCATTAAATAGGTGATCGACTACGTGACCGCTTGTCCTCCACCTGTAATTTTAACTGCATGTGAGCATTAAATCTCTTATGTAAGTACCTAACACCATACAATACAAACATAGCGTCAATAAAGTAGTCGCCCAAAGAATTCAATTTGGATAGGCAGGCGCTCGGAAAATTACAGGGCATTTACTCGTCTAACATTCCGCAGAGCAGGAAGTTCGGATTTGATTTAAATGCGAAAATGTTCTTCAAGCGCAGTTATTTATATTAGCTTTCCGCCCGGGCTTTGCCCGCGCGTATTTCGGTGTGATAAAAAAAACATGAATAAGTACTAGAAAACAATTGGTTGGTTATTACATCCTACAATGCCAGTAAAATACTACTCAAATTGAGTTGTTAGACTGGGCAGTTAGGTAAATAGATCAGCAGTTCACGGTTAACGCGGAGTATCTAGTCTGAGAAAAGTGCGAAAGAGCGACGATAAGCGACGCAATAAGATGCTGGTTACTGGTGAATAAAACAACGCCCGAGCCAAGCGAGCGAAACGAGCGATCAGCGGGTTTTTTTTTTTTTAGGGATGACCTATACCTTGTTACGGACGTTCAGCTCCACCGGGTTTAGGCAAGGGAAGGCCCTCTATAGCCCAGGAGGGAGAAGTGCCTAAAGCACTTCTTCTGAGACGGGCGTATAAGGCGAAAAGCGCCTTATACCTCCGTCTCCTGCGGGCGCCGAAAACGCTCCGCTACTATCGGGAGGAGTGACAGCGAGCTCAAGGGCACCACTGTGGTTCGGACCTCGGCTTGTCTCGCTGCCGAGAGACAAAGGGGGAATCGGAACTAAATGCCCGGTACAACTCCAGTGTTGTACGGTTGAGAATGGGCCCTACTGAATATTGCTCTGTGACTATTTGGAGAGACACTAATCGGGACTTTATTTTTGCCTCTAGCTCGCCGGCGAGCTCGGTGTTTGATTGTGTAGGATCAGCGGCCGGCAAACCATCACAAATAACTTTTAAATATTTTCCGTACTCAAAAAATGTTTTTCATTTGATAAGTAGCAATTCGAGACGAAGACGAAGAGAAGAGTGAAGTGAACATAGGTTTAGGTTATAATTATGTTGTGTTTTTAAAAAATAATTTTACTTCTGTTTGTTAACTGCCTATACGTATTAAATATTAAGCAGTAAAATGGCTTATTAGTTATATTTTATTACCACAGCAAATCAGTGTTGCTCAGAATAAATGATGTATACGGCCCTCCACACAACATAGACGTGGTGTTCTCTAATGTAATGGCCGACGACATTAACAAAAATCTAGCCGCTTTATTGTATGCAAAGGGCTTTATTCTCTAATATGGGATTCAAAAGAGTAAGCTTACGTTTAACAGTTTATGAACTGCGTGTGTACATGAAATCGCTTACGCTCAAGCACTCAGTCTCTAGCGTACTGCTATTGAAGCAGGGCTTTTATAACCGAATGATTTGCAGATGTACGCGTTGTTTATTACTGGCAGCAGTCGTATATCATGATACCTACGTCATCTTTGTTAGACAAGACTGTTCTCTAATTACATGTATTTTTTGTATTGAGTTACAATAATTTTATTAATGAGAGATTTTTGCGTAGATCTCAAAGATCTCTCATTAATTAAATTATAACTGCAATATGGATTATTATATAACCTATCAGTAATGATATCTAATAATGAAGTAGTAGTGTAAAGTCCAATGTAGGTTAGGTTTTGTTTCATGAATGTTTTCAGTGGGTAATATAAAAAAAAAAAAAAAGTTTATCTAGAAACATATATGCAGGGCGTCCCACGCCTATGCTAAACGGAGGGGTAGCAAATTAAGTATTGAATAAAAGACATTTCCCAGACATCAATTATATTTAAAAAAATATGTGCGTGCAATAGTATTGTATAACAATAGAAATAACAATAGAAATGGGCGATATACTCTCTGTCCACTGTGGACGCTAAGAAGTCAATACTTGCAGCTGGTAGCTATAGCCAAGCGGGCATCCGAAAATTGCCTTACTAAGAAGCGGCGAAATCCAAGTCCGCGGCGGGATACAAACCATGAACTTGCCTCTGGCCATCAATGCTTCACAGTCTTTGAATTTTTAAAAAGCCTTATAGAGAAAAGACGCAATTGCTTGCACTTATTGAACACACAATTACCAAACAGCATTCCGCATTCATCAGCTCCTTCAAATGAAAACGTAATTATCGATATCCCACGGCACAATTACATAAAGAATGCCAATTACTCACAGTGTGGCAGCTTTTCATTCAACACGCTGTCCTACATCAACACAGCTTACTTATATACGATCCTTCCCATCAGAGAAAACGCGTTTCTCACAATGTATGCCCTTTACCTTTAACACACTACATTTGCAAGGAAATTAATAAAATTCATAGGACCGTCACTATAAAATAAAATAAACGCAAGTTGTAAAATTTATTCGTCAAATGTTTATGACAGCAATCTGAAAATTTTTGAAATATTAATTAACCTTAATTACAAAGAAACAGAAAAGTTACTTGCGAAAGCTTTGTAAATTGATAAAGTAACAATATTAATTATAAGTTTTAACATTATTTACTGTCACAGTTATCTTGTTACAATCTGGTGTAATAACACTAAAGTTACACTAAATTATCTAGTATTATCAGTAGTAATAATCATGTAATATATACATATATATATATAGATATATTATATTGCATTATAACATTTCTACTATACTTTTATACCTACACTAAATTAAATAACTCATCTTCTATTTCACCATCATATCAATATTTTATAAAAATTGTAAATTATATACTTAATTAGTATTCTTTTGTAACTAAACTTAAGGCATAATTTCTGTATTAGTCCGACGAAAGAGACCTGGAACCTATGCCACGGGTCTTGAGCCTAGTTTAGGAACAAGGGGCTCCTTTGTATTTTATGTACATCATGCCTTGTTTTGCCAAATAAATGATTTTTATTATTATTATTATTATTTATTAATGAAAACTCCCACAATGTTCATCGCCTGAGATCCACTCACATTTTCATGATGAAAATTCATATTAATTTGGAGCGTTATTTAAACATATTTTTTCACGGGCTGTTGCATTGCGGAATCCGAAAGACCGAAACCCGACACTTGGCTTACTTTTTTTTATAAATGATAGACTGATCACAATCTCACATGACGATGTGCGAACTGGCTCTCACTTAGGCGTTAGGTGATAAGTGACAAATTTAATGCTTGAGGGTAGCTATATACTGGCGAGTATTCTCGGAATGTCTTACCTTCACTTTGAAAACGATCTGGAGTTTTATCCATATTAACTTATTAGGAACCGGCCGACCGACCCGCGTTATATTTACCGGGAAAACTCAGGTTCGGACTGTTTTGAAGTCCTTCGTCTGGTAGTCACGATTGCGCGAAACGACGAGTACGGGCCTCAGCGCGTAACTGTCTTACCTTCCTATCAAGCGGTAAATGAATCTACACACACAATTTTACCAAAGCTGCTTTTCCTTTTACGCGGATAGCACCCGCGTGCGGATCTAGCCTGCATGTGGGTTACCGGCATCCTATAATTTCATACATGTTTTTCCTATCACGCGGGCAGCACGCGCTATCCCCGCATGCATATCCGCGAGCGAGCGAAAATACGCATGACAGGAAAAGAGACATAACAATCTGCTGTTGTAGTCTGCTGTGAACCAGCAAATTGTATCATTAGTAAGCGCGTTGTGGCTCTCTTCCAACATGCTGCAAATTGTATTGTCCGTCCTAGCAATCTGCAGATTGTTACAGCATATTGTAGCCGCGTCGTAACGTGAGTGGTGCGGTTGTAATCAATCTCTGGGCCCTGGGTTCAGTCGCGATCGTGCCGTTGTCCGGGGGCGATGTCGCTGTGAAATTTAATGTAGGTAATGCTGTGGCATGAATGGACACCAAAATGAATAATACAGAATAAAATTATATGGATGACAATTTTAGAAGTATATACGAATACGTAACGACTTGCCTCATTGATGGGATAAAAAAGTTAATATTAATTAAAAAACTAAAAAACTTTACTGCATTCTATTGTAAATAAAACTGCAAGTTATATATATGTATGGAATCATGTTTTAAAGCCCGTTTGATACACAAATCGCTATCGATTGGTGTATCAAACGGGCTAAGAACGGGTTTAGAAAAAAAAGTGTCTCTCTCTCCAAAATCCGCCACTTGAACTATCAAGACAATTCAAACGAAATCTCATACTTACATTAAAATCGGTTAGATAGTTTAGAAGTTATGGTGGAATAAAGAAACTCACAAATATTCATACATGAACTCTGAAAACATTACATTCTGTTTTTTGGGCAGTCGTGTACAAAAAAATACCTAAATAAAACAATGCAAATACACGCGTGCCGGGTGTGCCGATCAAACGTGGAATGAAATTGTGCACAGCCGCTACGTGAGTAGAGTACTGGTACTTCTAACCACGACTGTAGCATGTTGCAACATCAGATTATTAGTATAATTGTTACAAGTGTGATAGCTTAAATCCAAACCCGCGGCTGAATTTGAACCATGGAATGGCTACTAGACCATCAATGCTGAAAAAAAATGAACTAAGCTCTTAAAGAAAGCCTCTTAGAGAAAAGACGTACCTAATTTTCTCGCACGTATTAAACCCGCAATTACCAATACGTTATTACCCTGACAACATCAGCACATTCTTTCCAATTACCACTCACAATGTTCATCGCGTAAGGTCTACAGTTAATGAAAATGTATAGTTCTTTCAAAATTAACTGCCGAATATCTAAGCTAATAACTCAGCAGTTACTGTTTAACCTATTTAAGTGAGTGCTGCTGCAACAAATCATACAATAAACGCATTCTGTTAAATGGAACGTTTGTTTCTGTTGAGGTCGAGCTTAACTTATTGCGAGCTATATGTTTCTACTACATACTTTATTACATTTTGCTGTAAAGAACTGGATCTCCACGACACAGGGAATCTTAGTGTGGGGAACAGAGACCAAACATCTAAAATTTTAATTCTATACTAACACATGTCTGAAATTAGTTAAAATATTGTAAAACAGTTTGTTAACTGAGTAATTTTTTTTGTTTGTTTGCTAACGGCTAAGCAAACTTCACTATAAGCGCTTCAAAAATTCATTCAAATTTTTTGAAGCGCTTATAGCGAAGTTTGCTTATTCTTAATCGATAAGCTAAGTTAAGCAACGTCGCCGCGGTCAGAAGTTGGATGGGCGATCGGTAGTGACATTACTACAGAGCGCTTCCTTGCTTCGGAGGGCACCATAAGCCATAGGTCCTAGTTGTTGCAGTCGTTATAGCATGGTGGTAAGGCATTTTGCGAATGCCTGCCTGGCTAGCTACCACACTGAAGTAGAAAATCTGTCGCCATGCACCTAACGCTGTGTTCTGGGAGCTGTCCTTGCGAGCCAGTAATTCTAGGTTAGCCAGAAAAACATCTTCGACCATATCATCGCTTACCGTCAGGTGAGACAGTGGTCCACTCCTACAGAACCCTTAAACTAACTCTTATATAGTCGATAGATCATGTTGATAATTAGAGAGAAAGATGTTTAAATGCGTAAAAATAAATGCCAGTTTTAAAAATGAAAATAAAAGTTTATCTAATTATTTTGATTTGTTATGTTTATAGAAATTGTTACGGATGGAAAAAAATAACTTCCAGCGGGACTTGAACCCGCAACCCCCAGAATACCGTCCTGGTGCACTACCAATTGTGCCATGGAAGCGGGCGCTGGACAGTTGAAAGTTCTCCATCCGTAGGTTGATATACGATCAACGAACCAGCCTAAGTAAATAGTCCTCTGCTATTTGGGTAGATGTCGCTAACGTCAAAAAGACGTGTATTCAAACGGATGGAGAACTTTCAACTGTCCAGCGCCCGCTTCCATGGCACAATTGGTAGTGCACCAGGACGGTATTCTGGGGGTTGCGGGTTCAAGTCCCGCTGGAAGTTATCTTTTTCCATCCGTAATAATTTCTATGTTTTCGCTTAGCATGCGTCAATGCTCCTATAAAAATAATACTAGTCAAATTTAAAAATGGTTTCATCGATTTGGTGTTCAGTGTTGATCGTATATCAACATACCAGCCTAAGTAAATAGTCCTCTGCTATTTGGGTAGATGTCGCTAACGTCAAAAAGACGTGTATTCAAACGGATGGAGAACTTTCAACTGTCCAGCGCCCGCTTCCATGGCACAATTGGTAGTGCACCAGGACGGTATTCTGGGGGTTGCGGGTTCAAGTCCCGCTGGAAGTTATCTTTTTCCATCCGTAATAATTTCTATGTTTTCGCTTAGCATGCGTCAATGCTCCTATAAAAGTAATACTAGTCAAATTGTTATGTTTATTATTGTTATTTATTGACAAATCTGCTATAATGTAATATACAATTTTTCACAACATACTATACGGGCTGTATTGTTTTAACGTTATATGGTTAAAACAATACAGCCCTTATAAAGCAGGACGGACGGCACGTCATCCGTCCTGCCTTTCCTGGGTCGCTTCCTGCCGTCCTGGTTATCCGTTTTTCTGACTTCTGTTACATTGGTATCAATAACTTCGGAAACTGCAAATACCCGCATACAATTTCCATACAAATTAACTAATTAGGAACCAGCTAGGACCCGCGTTATATTTACCGGAAAGATTCTTAGCCGGTTCCTAATAAGTTAATATGGATAAAACTCGCGATAGTTTTCAAAGTAAAATTTCCATACATATGTTTGTTGAGCAACTAGGCTACCTTTTCACATTGGAATCGAAACATGGGCAGATGTGGGTAAGTGTCAAAAGTCTCGATGAATTTTTAGATTATTTGCCCTATTTCTATTTTCAATTATTTAAACGTTATTTTTAATACACAATATAAATAGTGTTAAAACCTTTCAACAATAACCTTTTCAAATATTAATATTAGATACAACATGCAATATTTATCATTAAAATTGACTAGCAAAGACGAGTGGTCAACGCGCTCAAAATAAAGCTTTTAATAATAAACTAGTTTGAAATTTATTAAAAACAAAACTAGATGATATTAATGAAAAAATCGTAAAACATTTTGTTGGGACCTTAAAATACAAGACAAAATTAAAAAAACCGCCCAAGTACGAGTCTCGCGCTGCGAGGGTTCCGTACATACGTGTAGGTATATGAGTAAAAGTTATGGTATTTTCATTCCTAAATGAAATCCATACCTATTTATAAGTATTTAACGGGACTTAATCGTGATAAAAACATGTATAAATTTGTTTACCTCGACGTTTCGACCAAGTTGCATTGGTCGTGGTCACGAGCGGACTGAAGAGGCGCGTGTCAACGTCTTGAAAGGCGGGTATTTTCTCCAACTACCCGCATTTGACTTAAAAATGTATCGTCTCGACACACAACACTGACAACATCCACACGTCTTAAGGAAGGTAAAACGCGTTTGGTGCATTTCCTTATCACTGGATTCCAGGATGCAGCTAACTTAAAACCATCCTCTCTATTGAAATTATGATATTTCCTTAACTCAATAGCTTCTCGTACTAGTCTGGAGTGGTAGTGACGTTCCGTTGAAATGAAAAGAAATGATTTTTTTTAAATGAAATTTATTTATCGTTTTAACAAACATCATTCAACTTAAATATATCAGAGTTGAGAGGACTTTCGGGTCGTGGAGCTCAATCCAGTGGTCAGGTCCTGACTCTAGCAGATGTTTTGCTATAGCAGACTTCTCCACCTGGCGATTTTTCACAGCTGCGATATGTTCTTTGACCCGTTCACTTATAGTTCGCTTGGTTTGTCCAATATATGAACTACTGCAGCTGCAATCTACCCCGTCTTAAGTTTATACATGTTTGTGTGTTATAAATTTATACATGTTTTTATCCCCCGTTAAATACTTATACTCGTAAATATGTGTTCAAGTCGTGAACGTCTTAAAGTTACTACTGAAATCCATACGATTTCAAATTTATTAAAAATATTTTTATTATATGATATAACTAAAATTTTATGCTTTTCGCAATTTTTCCTTTATCTGTGCTATAAGACGTTGCTTCGTACCAAATTTCAAGATTCTGAGTTCACGGAAAGTAGCTCGTAGGTTTTGATTCCCTTGTGAGCGCTGAAAATTTGTGGTATAAGCGGCTGTATCTTTTGTTTGCGTTGGCTACAAATTGATTTTTTCACAACTCCAAGGGTCAGTAGAGTAATTTTTATAAATTTCAGCTTGATACCTCCACGCGTTCCCGAGAAAAAGGGTCTTGACAGACAGACAGACGGACAGCAAAGTGATCCTATAAGGGTTCCGTTTCTTTCTTTTGAGGTACGGAACCCTAACAACATTTATCATTTACGATATTATTAAAAATTATTTTTAATATGCCCTTGTTCCACCATGTCCATAGTGCGAAGGTTAGCCAGCGTGGGATTTGTATCTGGGTCCAGTTAAACAATACGGAATCCTTAAAAGTCTTGGTGTAAAGTATCTCATTGCAGCTTACAAACATTTCAGCTTTTTGAAAATGCTGTAAAGAGAAATACGGGCTTTACATGCATTTTCACTTAGCGAGTCACCGGATCCCAGGACAAATGCCCAAAATGTGTGAAAGTTTATACAGCTTGTTGGCATTTAAATGTACTTTATTTAAAATTGTAAAAGCTGGACGTTGTTCATAATTGATTTATAGCTTCAGGCATAGTTAAGGAAATGTTTACGGTAACTTATAATTAAAACGAAATATAACAGATCTATTGAAGCAATATAAACAATCTAACAACAAAAAAATATATTTCCTTCTTACGTCCCTAATTAAGTACTTGTAGTCCCCTTTTAAATATTTTTAATTTAATAAATCGTAAAACATTTAAAATATGGCATGGACCCTGGAGTCTGTTGAGAATTGTAGTTTCATAAAAAAAACTATATAAACTATAATTATAATATTAAATACCATGCACCGAAACCTAGAGCGTCGACGACGCATGCTAAACGAAAATATTTAACATGGAAAAAGATAACTTCCAGCGGAACTTGAACCAGAAAAAAATCCAGCATCCGCTTCCATTAGGACAGTATTCTGGGATTGTGGTATCAGCTGAAAGTTATCTCTTTCCATCCGAAATAATATTTTATATTCATCGAAAGACCATCGAAATAATGTATCATATTTTATGTTGATTTGTTGGTCAAGTAGAAAATCTGTCGCCAAGCACCTAACGGTGTGTTAAAAAAGGCGTAGTTTGGGAATCTCTAAAATCCGGCTCAGCCGGGAGTCAGTCGGACAATATTTTTATTATTCTGACAAAGTTATTTTCATTAACCGTCTGGAGATTACAATTGTATCCGGTTGGCAATAGAGTCGATCTCTATTACATGAAACCATAATATATCTTAACCATAATATAGCTTAACGTGCCATCTGAAGCACGGAAGCGCTCAGTTTAAATGCCATCAGCGGTCACCCATACAAGAAATAACCGAAAAAATGTAGTTAAATTGTCTGGTTTGAGTATCTTTAATATGTAAGATCACGTTTTTTTTCAAACAATCAAGAAACCACAATAAATCCGTGACTATCGATAAAACAAATCGAAACACATCTTCATAATATTATTCCGATCCGAAAACACAAGGAACAAGAAGCCCTTTATACTTTGATGACTAAATCCTGCTTACGTGTTTTATGGACTATTTGGTTGAAGATAAACAGATGTAAGGTTGTTTATCTCTTAATACACAAATACGAGTCTCTGTAGTGGATCACGCTTTTGCAATTATGTATGTATAATAGATCAATAGTTGTAAACATTAACTATTACTCAGACGGGTAAGTATATCTATGTATATTTATTATTTCACTTTGAAAACTATCGCGAGTTTTAAACATATTAACTTACCGGCTAAGGCCCGTGTTATATTTACCGGAAAGATTCCGACCAGTTTCGGGCTGTTTTGAAGTCCTTCGTCTGGTTTTCATGATTTTGCTAAGCGACAAGCACGGGCCTCAGGGCGTAACTCGTTGAGTTATAACGTTAAATGTAACGGAGTTACACGCTGAGGCCCGTGCTCGTCGCTTCGCGCAATCTTGACTACCAGACGAAGGACTTCAAAATAGTCCGAAACTGGTCGGAATCCTTCCCGTAAATATAACGCGGGTCCTAGCCGGTTCCTATTAAGTTTATATTTATTATTTATAGTGTGACTTACAGGTTAGATAGCAGTGCGCACCCTCCCTTAGCAGTAGCTATCTTCCTGTGGTAGTCGTAAGAGGCGATGACGATGGGAAAAATATCACGTAAACTGGATTTGTTGTAAATTGTTATAAGAATCATACATATTCCAAAACTTTATAATGGTAATCTTAAAACTTTTCATCACGAATTCGTCTAGATCTCCCTTATTATTTATATTTAACCAACATAAATACCAATCATGATTTATTGACAGATAAGTATGCCAAATACTGGTGGACCTATTATAAATAAACATTTGTAACGCTCTGAAAACTGAAAAGACTATCATTGCACCGACTAATACATTTTCACTTATATCTTAAAGACAAAAAAAACATTATTTCCTAGCATAAATAACGTTGTAGGTCTGGAAAAACAAAAAAATGTTATCCCTTAGGAACACGACAACGCTTTCCACCAACTGTTTTTTATAATAAAAAATAATCCTCACCCATAACATAAGAATTGCTTATCCGCACTAAATATTTATCTCGCCATACAAAAGAACTGTTATAGCGAAAACACTAACAATAATAAAATGGAATATCGAAATCGAGACCCCAAGGTATAATAAACTGCTTTAACAGTATTAAAGCTATTTATTTATGGAACGCTCACTTTTGAAGCGCTCGTAGCGAAGTTTACTTAGCTGTTCTCAACCGATCAGCAAAGTTAAGCAACGTCGCGTGCGGTCATGAGTTGGATGGGTGACCGCTAGTGACATTACTACTGAGCGCTTCCGTGCTTCGGAGGGCACGTTAAGCCGTCGGTCCCGGTTGTTGTCTTAGGATGGCAGTCGTTATAGCATGGTGGTAGGGCATTTTGCGAATGCCCGCCTGGCTAGCTACCACCCTCAAGTAGAAAATCTGTCGCCAAGCACCTAACGGTGTGTTCTGGCAGCTGTCCTTGAGAGCCAGTACATCTAGGTTAGCCTGAACAACATCTTCGACCACATCATCACTTACCATCTACCTGGCTAGCCAGGCGGGCATTCGCAAATGCCCTTCCACCATGCGGTGAAGCTCAAGCCGGCGGTGGTTGAAAGAGGGTACTTATTAAATAATTTTGCAAGGCTACGCAATTCTTATTTGGCACAAGTACTTTTATTGAAACACGAGGAAGCGAAGGATTCTAGGATTGAACCGTGAGCGTGGCGAGTGGTTCAAATATAGAATCCTGAGCAAAGCGAAGGTTCGAAGGTACCAGAAGCAAAATAACTTTGCTGCCGAGTGAAACACGCAATTTTCACCTCTCCCCAGCAAGGAATATGCAAGAAAATCAGCCTAAGTAAAGTAAATGTGTGTTTTCAAATTGAGAATAAAATTACAACAATTTATATTATTTAAAGTTAATATAATTTGTTAAACTGTTATAAAGGTTGGAATTACAATACCTTTTTCCACGCTAGCGGATTAAAAATACTTTTCCAAGCAGATGTCGTTTTATTTTTTTTTATTAAAAAAATGGACATTTATAAAATATAATAACGTCTCTCCGTTTTCCATCGAGAAAAGTATCTAATACTCACATACAGTCAAAAAGTATATTATAATAATAAATAAATAAATAAATCTTTATTTCAGGTAACAGACACAATAAATAAATTTAAAAATGTACGGACCCATAGAACATAAATACCTAAATCTAGTATATATAAATATTAAAAATTTAAAATTAATGACACTACATAACGGGTAGTCTCTGCTTCCTCTCCCTGAATAAGCGGTATACCACCCCTGCAGGCCAAAAGTCCGGTATCAGGAACATCTTGGATTGAGCTGCTGGGACCTGAACGGTATAAGACTTGAAGTCCTTGGCCCTCATTTGCTCCAACCGCATCAAATTTAATGACATTTGCTCCTCACACTGGCCCTTCAGTCTTTCCCGGACGTAACGCAGGATGTCTTCTCCTTTTGTCTCCTTGTCCAGTCGAGAAAGGTATATTTTAACAGTCGGTGCTACGACCCGTAGTGGTCGTAGCAATAGCTGTGCCGCGATGATTGCGGTTCTGCCGAGGTTGCCGGCTCTTCTTTTTCACAAGGGTAAACCTGTGCGTATGACTGCTTCTGATGCCGTGCTATAGGCGGTCGTACAATTCCAGTCGGAGTTGATGTCATAGGCTGTGACGATGGCGTGACGTTAGCTGCTGGTTGAGTTACATATTTGCCGAATCCGTATGAGATTTTGATTATGGTACTCTAAAAAATGCGTTTTACTTTTGAAGCTTTCGCGTGTAAAGCCAGAAGGAACTTATCAAGCCCAAGCATTGGCTTTATTCGAGAAAGTTGCATTCAATTCAATTTCTGGGGATTATTTTATTATCAGTTTTATTTCTTCACAACTGAACTACTGTATCTACTATTTAATAAAATTGGTCACCTAGGAACAATAAGGCAAGCAGGCTTTGCTCTTTCTGCAGCCATTGAAATGAAAAGGTAAGTGGCCGTAGTAGAATAATTATAAGCTAGTTTAGACTAAACATTCTAATTTTAAGTATGGGCTAGGCAATTACCAGGCAATGTTTGTGATAAGGCAGAAATAATTCTTAATCGTCTATATGCTTCAGCTAAAGAAATTTCTGGAGCTGACGGCAACAACTTAGGTAGTTGAAATTTACGCGTGCACTGAGAAAAATCTAAAGTCAAAAGCGCCCTAATGACGGCCAATTTATATGGTATAAAGCGCAAAACCGACCAAACGTAAATACGTACAAAAACGCCTTCCAACTAGAAGGCGTTAAATGAGGTCAGTGAAGGCGAATGTTTCTTTTCGTCTTCATTTAAGGTGTATTTTGTGGTCTTTCTTAAATATTGACTTTTCGATGAGGCTGATTAAGTCGTACGTTGTAGTGATAATCACCGTTTATAAACCGCCGTAAAAGTAAGGTATATTTTATGGTCAATACTGCAATTATTATCGTATAACAAGTTCAATTCTGAAAATACTTTACGGACGGCGTTTTTGACGGTTGTGTTTATTATAAAACATGGTACATTTTTATTGATTGGTGAAAATCATCTTAAGAGTTGTGAATTCACCTTGCGTAGTTACAATTCAACGGTAAAAGGTCAAATTTGATTTAAGCCTTTAAGTCGTTTTTCTCAGTGTGTTAGGCTAAGCAATTGCCTTATCTGTGTGTGAGTGAAAGTACAAGTTTATTTCAAGTTATGTAACTGTTAGACATAGTCGAACTAGTTCGGATCAAGAAAGTATCCGATTCCTTTTAACGAGAACCGATCGTTAGCCGTTAATTGGGAACGATTGTCAAGGCACTACGAACGTGTTCGAGTAACCAGATATTCTTGGAAGAAAAACAGTGTAAGGTTTTTGTAGTTATAATAAAAGTTGTAAATAATATTGAAGATAGTATCTTTTTCATTTGTATTGTTAACTTTAATTGTTCAGAAATAAAGGGGTTAGTTCAGCCATGTATGACTATGGTTTATATAAGCTAGGTTCTACGTTATTATTTTGAATAAAATCCTTTAAGTTATGTGTTTTCGTAACGACTCTGAACATTGAAGCTCAATTTCTACCGATAATAAATAGATTCAGGCGTTACTTTGCGGAAATCCATATTTAATAATAACAAATATTTTTAAAATATTAAATACGAGCGCACAATCGAGAATTCTCGATCGTGCGCTCGTAGAGTCAAGATCTCCTGAGGATGCTTCGTGTAGAAGCGAAACGCGTCAAAAATTCTTCCGGTTTGGCTGCGTGGCGTTTGTGACTTCACGTCGGCTTAACAGGAAAGTTAGGCGGAATTGTCACTAGATATATTTTTGTATATATTAAGTGTTTTATTAAAATATTAATTTGATGTTTTCATAAAATATTTTAAAAATATTTGTTATTATTCAATTTCTACCCTTCCTAACCTTCTATTTTATCTGCTGAAACGGCAGCCTGAAATTATAAACGAAAGTAATTTCAGAAAAGATGATAGTGCCACCAATCTAAAAATGATACTCAAAAAAGGATAATAAATCGTTTTCGTGCCCTTATCCCCAAGCCTTCACCTTAGGGTGCGCTCTAAAGTGAAGGCATTTCGCTTACCAAACATGTAGATACACGTACTGGATTGGTTTGGGATTCAGTTTTATGAGCGGGCGCCTAACCTTCACGAATACATATTACAATAAAAAAGCTGTTTTTTTTACAGTTGATGGCCCTAGTCTTTGGGACTACCTCGTGTCTTGGTAACATCATTGACGAAAAATTTTCTATACGAGGATGATAGTTAACCAACTGAGTCATCGCAAAATGAAGAATAAAAGCGGTATAAAGATTGATGTGGAGTGTTAAGGACCTTTGAAACACGAATATATATATTACAATAAAAAAGCTGTTTTTTTTACAGTTGATGGCCCTAGTCTTTAGGAACTATCTCACGTCTTGGTAACATCATTGACGAAAAATGTTCTATACGAGGATGATAGTTAACCAACTGAGTCATCGCGAAATGAAGAATAAAAGCGGTATAAAGATTGATGTGGAGTGTTAAGGACCTTTGAAACACGAATATATATATTACAATAAAAAAGCTGTTCTTTTTACAGATGATGGCCTAGGTCTTTGGGACTATCTCACCTCTTGGGAACATCATTGTATAAAAATGTTCTATTCGAGGATGATAGTTAAACAACTGAGTCATCGCGAAATGAAGAATAAAAACGGTATAAAGATTGATGTGGAGTGTTAAGGACCTTTGAAACACGAATATATATATTACAATAAAAAAGCTGTTCTTTTTACAGATGATGGCCTAGGTCTTTGGGACTATCTCACCTCTTGGGAACATCATTGTATAAAAATGTTCTATTCGAGGATGATAGTTAAACAACTGAGTCATCGCGAAATGAAGAATAAAAGCGGTATAAAGATTGATGTGGAGTGTTAAGGACCTTTGAAACACGAATATATATATTACAATAAAAAAGCTGTTCTTGTTACAGATGATGGCCTTGGTCTTTGGGACTATCTCACCTCTTGGGAACATCATTGTATAAAAACCTTTTAAGAACTTTTTAGGGTTTCGTGCTTTAAAGGCAAAATTGACTTCTTTTAATGAGACTCCTTTATCGGTCTTTCCGTTCGTATGTCATGAGACTGAAGCTAGAAAACGGAATGAACTACAAACCTGAAATAAATAAGTATTTTTCACTGATGAAAAATTAAAAAACACATCTATTAGTAATTATTATTTTTGTTACCGTTATCATCGGGATACTTTTTCAAAGGGCAATGATTCTAGGAAGAATATGAGCTATTGTGGAACGTGAAGTATAGTCTTATAAAGAAAGTGTCAAACGGCGTTTTCAGCATTTGTTGGTTAATTACAGGATATAGACCTTAAAGGTCAACGTTTCGTACAAAATATCTAAATTGAGGTTTGTTATTCATTTCGCACGATTGGACGACACTCAAGCAGCCTGCCAAGCGTGGGCCAACCCCCCTAATAGGGGAGGCTGTGTTCATCGGTGGACGTCTAATACAGTAACTCATTCCGATAACGAGCTACAGACCAGTGACCATCAGACGAATTAAAAGATTGAAGCTGGAGTTTTAACAATAAGGTTTCGTTTTGCCCTTTGTAGAGTAGAGAGTAGAGTTGGTAGAGTTACCCAAATTAGTTTAGTTATAGGCCGGACACCGAGAGAATGCATTTAACAGTTCGGTTTGTGAATATTTTTTACCCAGTTCAAAGTAACATAGATAGTCTGAGTGCATAATATTGTATTAGTTAGGCATTTAGGTACTTATCTAAAAAAAAATTACCAAAAAATGTAACCGACTTCAACATTCAAATGTGTGAAAAAACTTGTTGAAGTCGGTACCATGTTGGTTCAAAAATAGACAACATTGTGCGCATGGTACCGACTTCCACAAGTCATTTTACACATTTCAGTGTTGAAGTCGGTTCCCTTTGATGGAAAAAAAAATTACCTTTTTTTAGTGGCCCTTACTACTTATGGGATCGATTGTCATTCTCTGTCAATGACTATCATCAAGATAGGAAAATACTTTTCAGTTATTGGAGTGTAACTCAAAAACGGCTTAACCAATAACGATGAAATTAAAATGGGACCATTAGGCAAGCATCAGCTTAAAAAAAAAAGGATAATCAAAATCGGTTCGCCCAGTCAAAAGTTATGAGATACCTCTCAAAATATATAACCATAAAAAATAGATAACCATAAAAAAGCATTAGAATTGAGTATCTCCTCCTATTTTTGAAGTAGGTAAAAATAGGGTATATCGTATATTTTAGTCCATCTACAAGCCACAACGACAATAAAAACACGTACTGTCAAACTGTAGTTAGCATATGCGTTGCTCGAGACGCACTCGAATCATATTGTGTTTGTATATCTATAAACATGTAGGAAAACAAACTGTTTATAAATTTTCATGAAATTGGGCACCACAAGGCGTTATTCTCTTTATTCTTTTAAGCCATGAATTTTGTTCATTTAACATAGTATAAAACGTAGTAACTTGCGTAGTTTTCTTGTAAATAGAGTCGTTCGCATAAAATGTTGCTTGCGATTTTTAATCTAAGATAGTAGATGGAATGTATGTAGCTGTGCTGTTTTGGTGGAATGAAACACAATATGAATAGCATACGATTTTTGTTTCAGAAGAACTTTTTATTCGGTGGTAAAGGAAGGTAATATTTAGTCTACATCTATACTAATATTAGAGGAAGTATGTGTAGTTTTGTATGTAAGGAATAAACATAAACTACTGTACCGATTTGAAAAATTAATTCACCATTAGCATCCTACATTATCCCCGATAAACTTAGGTTATAGAATATAAAACAAAAATATTTTTTTTTGTTAAATACCCTTGCAAATCTGGGGTACGTAGCTGATAATATATAATATGAGTATCTAAGTATACTCTTTCGTATCTGTATGGCCATATGGGTTAATATACTTACTGAGCGTTTCCGTTCTTCCGAGCGCACGTTAAGCCGTCGGTCTAAGTTGTTGACTTAAGGTGGCAGTAGTTAGATATAGCTTGGTGGAAGGGCGTTTTGCGAATGCCCGCCAGGTTAGCCACCATCTTCAAGTAGAAAATCTGTCACCAAGAACGTAACGGTGCGTACCAGCTGTCTTAGAGCCAGTAATTCTACGTTAGCCTAAACAATACCTTCGAACCCATCATCACTACCTATCAGGGGGATGGAAGTAAAGGGCTAGCTTAAGAGCAAAACAAATGCCCGGGTCATACATTTCTAAAGCAACGGTTTCACCATAATTTCGCATGGTGGAAGGGATACATCCTCAAGTAGAAAATCTTGTCTACTAATGCCTCATTTTAATAAATGAGGCATTAGTAGACAAGACAGACTAGACAGACAAACTCTAGTTATAAAAACGTCATAAAATATAATAGATTACTTGATTATCCAAGGATGTTCAAATTACGAGAACCCGACCACGATCCTCTCAGGCAGGTGTTGTAGTAGTTATTGGAGATTTCCGACATATAACTGAAAACAAATTACTTAACATCGCGTTGCAAAGGAAAAGCAAGGGACTGGCGTCAAAGTGTAGGGTTAAGGCTGCCTCCTTTACAATGTATTCTTAGAAGCAGTCCAAAGCTACCCTTATAGCCCTTTAGGCTTGCCCCATTCTGGGATGTACAAGTTTGGCCGAATTTTCAACAATAACCTGTTTTTATAAGTTGAAAATTGTGCATGACAAGTAAAATTAGTGAGTTCTATGTAACCAAACATGAATTATGACAAAAAAGATATCGTCGTTCAAAAAAAAAAAAATACTTTTTAAGTTATAGTTAGTTATAGTAACAAATAGCAACCTTAATTTCAGAAACAGTATTATATAATAAACATGGAATATCTAAGGCGACCCGTTGTGTTCTACGAATGGAAATGGCGAACCCTGGGAATCTATTCTCTTTTATTTGGCATGTGTACTTTTATTCTTATAAAACAGTTGATTTTACGCGTTGAACGTACGTACGGCTGGCTATGTTATGAATAATAAAATGAGATAACGAGATAGATAAACCTTCTCGGGCCAAGCGAACTGGTTCTGCGGTGGTAGGTAAATAAGGTTTTATTCAATGTGAAGCGTAGTTCATTTTATAAATTAGTAAGTAAAGAAAGTATACGATTTTCTAGCTAGGACTGCGGCTATGATACATCATAATAAAATTATTGGCAGGGATTTATTTAGTCTACCAGGGAGTTATTTTTCATGTGTTTTTTTTGATTGTATAATATTACAATATATCTCAGCAACTAAGCCTAGGGCGAATATTTTTTTTGTGAATTACATTTTAGTAATAAAATAACATTAGTTACCTGAATGCTGGATAAACGCGGAGTGTCCGCGACGTAGCGCGTCGTCTGAATGGGTCCGAAAGCTGTTTATTTTCACTCAAATCAACACACGAAATCGTCGGACAATGTCCTGCTCGCAGTCGGCAGCATAAAATGGCTGCATGCTTTAAATACTGCTATTTCTTGGGCTTAATTTGGGCATGTTCTGCACAATTAGGGCATTCGCACACGTCCTCCACGATAGTTTGTTGTAAACACGTCTTGTCGTCCGTTGTGGTAGGCCGTAGGTACCGTCTGGCGTTTTAGAGAAGCAGGCAATATAATCAAACCAATTTATAGTCCACCGTCATATGGACTTTTTTTAAATATCCTTATATAAAATTGATTTTTTTGTATAATAAATCATTTTAACATACATACATAGGCAGTTGTATACATTATACATTAAAAGCTTTTTAATTTTTCAGTGCAGTAAATTCATTTTAGAAGCTTCTTAATTGCGTTAATCTAACTTTCATTACATTTATGGCTTTTTTATGGCCTTATTACAACGCTTTTGTATTACGGTACTAAAATTCATTTTGTTTTACTACTGAAATTAAATTACGTATGTGTACATAACCTATTAATTTTAATGCAAATTACGGTTATATTTTGTTGTCTTTACTCCCTTTTAACCTTAGTTTAATTGGAGATATAACCGATATCGGTCGGTCATTAGTTATTAAGGCTAATCGCTTGCTTTGCTTGTTTAATAAGTTTAAACCTCTCTTTGAATTAAGATTAAACAAGCCTTTTGATAGTAAATCCTTTGTAAAGTACGTTTTAAACGAATATTAAGGTGTAATGAAGCTCGTTACCTCGAGTAAACATTTGTATTATGTAATAGAATAGTGGACGATATTGCGTTTTAGGATCTGTTTTAAATCGTTAAATTTAACGCTTAATTAGTTTACTGAGTTTTGCCAGCCCTATTATACTACGGTTATAATGTTAGAATAGTCCTAATATTCGTTCAGAGGTTTTTGATAGAGGTTAAGATAAGAGTTTTAGAAGCAATGATGGCCGAGCGGTAATGGCTATGGAATGCCGTGCCGCAGGTCCCTGGTTCGATCCCCACTGCATTTTGAGAATGCCCGCCTGGCTAGCGACCACCCTTAAGTAGAAAATCTGTCGCCATGTACCTAACAGTGTGTTCCGGCTGCAGTCCTTGAGACCCAGTGTAATTACAGGCACATGTGACTTAACAACTATGTCATAAGGTGAGGGCGCAGTGTAATTCGTCACTTGTGATGAAATGTGTCTGTTATAGGCAGAGGTTAGTCCGCTTAACATCAGGTGGGCCTCAAGTTCGTTCCGTCACAATAATATGTTATTGTGGCGGAACGAAGTAAATATTTTGTGAAAGAAAAAAAATCTTATATTCCTAATATGAAATATATCGACCATTATCTCATTAGCTAAGATTGTGATCATTGTGTTGAACGGTAGTTTTTATCCCTTAATATTTTTGACGAAATCTATGTTGCATCAGAAAATTAAAAGGTAATGCAATTTTTTAATGTGATTGTGACTGAACAAGCACGAGGCCCGCCTGATGTTAAGCGGACTTAACTCTGCCTATAAACAGAATGCATTTTGTCCGAACGTATTGCACTGCGCTCGTTACACTGAGACATACAGTTGTTAACTCTCACGTTCCTATATTTATTCTGGTTCTCAAGGACTGCTGCCGGAACACACTGTTAATTTTTATTATTTTTAATTAGTTTTAGTCATTGTTTTTTTTAGTTATTTTAAAGTTATTTAAAAAATCTTGCCGTTCTGAATATTTCGAAAATTTCCAGGAAAAGATTTAGTACCAAGATCCATATAGTTGATGATTTACGAGTTAAAAGAAATCACAAAATGTTACGCGTTTTTTATTAAAGTATTGTGAGCGGCGACAAAGAAACATAGGTACGTAGTATTATTATATTTTCTATGCTACGGGTATATTATAGCCAATTAATTACTTCTTAGAATATTTTCCTTCATACGTTTTTAGAGTCATGAATAATTATTCAGAATTATCATCAATTAGTAATAACCTTGGTACAAATCTTATTGCTATGTATATTGTGTACGCATCACAGAAAATCTACATATCAATAAGGTTTGATTAATGTTGTGTGCTCCGATATTCAATTACTAAGTTAAATGATTCTAAATTCTTGGTATATAGTTGTAAAGGCTCCGCAAATATGGGTATATAACTTTAACCATTGTCAGTCTCAATAACAACGTTATATTGTTTCCTTTCACTCTCGTACTACATACAATTTCCTCGTAAGCGAATAGGTAAAGCGCGCTGCCTGAAAATTATTCAATTATTAACTATAATTTGATCATACTACGTTTACATAAAGTTGAATTGTATATACGTATTTAATCAGTTAATGATTTTAATATAAGTCACTTTTTATTACCGGTGGTATGCCTTTATTAACTAAATACTACGAACTATAAGTATCCAACACTATAGCTACAACAATAAAAACATTTCGACAACCTATAAGGCATTGCAGACTCACATGCAGTCCAAATTCTCCAGCCCACTACCAGTTGGCAGCGTGTCCAGCATGCTGGCAGCATTGCCCCGTTGAATTGCAATGCTTATTTCGTTGAACTAAATAGGTGCCAGCATTTTGATCACGCGTCGCATCGACCAAGCGCTCTGAAAAGTTTAAAAGTATTTTTTTATATAAGTAACTGAAGCCTTATTTTAGATATAGACCATTGTCATACACTAACAAAATTAAAGATTATATTTTTATGAAAACAAACGATTGTTCAATTCCTAAAGACTGGTTTTGAACAAGGAATGCCATAGTTCTCTTCTCACTCGTTGAATCGGTGATAAATAATCAAGATATAGCCTCGTCCCTTGACGGGTTATTCCAGAAATCCCTGTAGACTTTCCCTAATTTCCATTGAATTTGTGAACAAAAAGTTCAACATGGGAGATAGTCATTGCATGTTTTTTATTCCTTCTCAGTTGATTTTAATTAATTGTCACAGTAAAACCTCAGTTCAAAAATTACCTTCATTTCATCACAGAGTTTATTTCATTTATTTAACGTTACCTCTCAAAAAATACTTATCTAGATTTTGTCCCAGAGGAATGAATTCGA
Organism: Plagodis pulveraria; assembly: GCA_963890685.1. Classification (NCBI taxonomy): domain Eukaryota; kingdom Metazoa; phylum Arthropoda; class Insecta; order Lepidoptera; family Geometridae; genus Plagodis; species Plagodis pulveraria. Next base: position 19,551,703 of record OY982956.1, on the reverse strand, counting down.
ATGACAGCTTGAATAGATTTTAAATATTCATTTTCATGTCTGACCTCTGAGTTTATGTTATAAAATCTAGATAAGTTGACTGTTTAATATAAAGCTGTATTATTTTCAGGGATAAGTAATTATCTCTGACACATTCTGTTGCTGACCACGCCTTCAATTTATAGCATTCTTAGAAGCTATACGAACAGCTCATCTAACGCTTAAAATATCATACCTAGTGTTAAGTGCCACTGGAATTAATAATTGGTAATAAGACAATGAAACAAATAAATAATCTTAATCTATTTAATTTAAATAAACATCAGTGACACTGCAACTGGAATGTAGCCGCTTGTAGCCATTTGATTCTCGCGTTTTTAACAATGTCGTCAGGCCACCTGGCCTACTAACTCTACGTCTTTCGGTATAATGTGGTAACGCTATGCTAGGGTACAAAAAGTTTTTTTGCGGCACGGTCCTATTTATATAGATAGAGCTATCCTAATAAAAATAATAATGAATAATATTCACCTTTAGGTCACAGGTTTACATATCATATCGAATTTTCAGGTTCGTTACTCATACCGTTTACAAGCTTAATACGCTTGTCATACAGATACACGGACAGACAGACGGAGGAGCCCCCCGTAACAGGAATCCTTTTTGCCCTTAGGTTATGGAACCCGAACAAAAATAAAAACATGTATATACACATAATTTGAACCAAAATTCCTTTTACCCAAAACGATGCAGATGTAATAACTTCCCAACAAAGTTACCCAAACATATTCCCAATGCCAAGATCGTGATCGGTTCATTAGTCCCATTAAGAGGCAGATCAATAACTACTTACGACTATTTGGGTAATCAGTTAATGTTCCAGAGCGAGGCCGGTCGACTTTTCAGACTCTAATTAATGAATCAACTACGTGTATCCTCCGAAGAGGTAATTGAGAGACCTTGGACCAGTTTACTTTATACAATGTAGTCAGCTTACAAGACCCAAGTATACCAAGAGAAGTATAAAGCTCGTGGTCGAGTATTTGCTGATATGGCGCGCATATTCAGATCTAATCATTTAATGTAGGTAGAGCCATTGAGTCCGTTGGGGCCAGGAGTTAACCTTATTTTCGAGAACTTATCAGAGCGCTTAGCGCAGAAGCATAAAGAATAAAAATCTGCTATGCACATCTAAACTTGTGAATTTGTTCTTCGAAAAAAGGTGACACATATTTCACAGGCTCAACAAATAAGAATTGCGACCAAACGCCTGTTAAGTCCGTGTATTTGAAAAGTACTAGTTTTACTTGTAAATATTTGTCATGCCAACATCTTTATAAGATAATATATTACGTATTTAGGTTACATTATACCTTTTCCAATATAAAAATACAATAAAGAATTCTCGTATTGTATTCTTCTAATAACTTACTGAGCATTCCTGTACAGGCCTCCATTTCGGGCTTTTCAGCAAACGTTGGCAAGAAATGCCACCACTGGCTTTTACGACTTCCTCTGCCATTATAACACGCAACTATCCTTATATTGCTTATATTTTCCCTACGATTGGTATTTCATATCCGAACCACGTGGAAGCGGGTGTCATTAAGGACCGTGGTAGCCGCGTTGGAACGTGATAGAATCTCAATGGATTCCTGAACACTTAAGTTCCTTTCGATATAACCTTTAAAGGAAATACAGAGGGAATATAAGCAGGAAATAAGAATAATCCTAAAAGAACCTTTCACGATGTTTGCTGAAATAAGATCAGATTTGGATGTAGGTTTAGTGAAAAAAGGAAAGCTTAAATTTTGTTTGAGGTAATTTTCTCAATCCCATCCCTTATATTATTTTTACTAGCTTTCCGGCCGCGGCTAAGTCCCCGCGTATATCGGTTATCGCTAAAAAACCATTTTAGCGCAGTTGGATAAAAACTATCCTATGTCCTTCCTAACATCTCAAACTATTCCCGTAAATTTCACTCAAATCGGTCCACTAGTTTTTAAGTTTATTTGTTGCATACAAACATACAAATCTTTCCTTTTTACTAATTTGTATAGTTATAAACTGCTAAGTACTTTTTTTTTATTTTTATTCCTGATAGGTTAGCCTTTGACCACTATCTCACCTGATGGTAAGTGATGATGTGGTCGAAGATGTTGTTCAGGCTCACTTTATAAAATTATAACATTCACAAACTTCCACGTTGTCACAACATAATTAATACACAGTCAATATTATAAAGATAGGAAAATTAAAGTCATATGCGGGATACGAATCCGCTCTGTTCACCCCTATGGCCAGGGTATGCAGTTACCGCTAAGGCAACAGGACGTGTGAGTTATGACTCATATTATATCTTATGTCCTTACGTATTAGCTATGACTCTAATTTGTCATTTCGTTCTAAGCCTGGGGATGGAGCGACATATATATATAGTTCAACTTACGTTTTACTACAAACAAGACTAATTTACATCTTTGCTACATCTTAAGTATTTCTTGAACATAGGAATGTGTGAAATAATTAGGTCCATAAAACACATTGTTCAGTTTCCCCGTACCCAATTAACTTTTGAGTGCGCAGTTATTTTGTAATGGTAAACATTATCTTACCACTACTCTTTTGTTATTAGTACTTTCAGCTTAATTAGATACCTCGTGTTAATTATACCGGTGGTAATGAGAAAATTTAGGGTGTTTTGTTTATCAGGCGTATATATTATATAGTGTATGCATAGTATTAGATGATATAATATTACATATATAGAATAATACTGATGTCATATGACATCAGTATTCTGCGACGGGTTAGACTGAGATGTCTTTAACTGTATCTATAGCTATAGGTACATATAAACAGCCACTTTACGCCAAACATATTTTTGTCTCATTTAATTAGAAGCGAGCCTATTCTCATGTAACAGTTACAGTTGCCCCGTGGGGTGCCGGGTTAGAATGTCACCTCCCAATTTCTACCTGTGGGTGTCGTAAGAGGCAAGTAAATGTTCAATACCGGAAGGTGGGCAACAGCGTCTGCTGAGGACTGATAACTCAAACTGCGATCCCCAAGACGCTTGCCAAGTGTGGGGATTATGGCAAACCGCCCTCAATAGAGGAGGCTGTGTTCAGCAGTGGACAATCCGGCTGATATAGTAGTAGTAGCAGCTATAGTATTCTAGATTTCTGGACATTCGTGAATTTTGTATTCACAAAATCTCAATTACTGTCTGACCCGGGGAGGAATATTTTATTTTTATGATTTCAAACATAAGAGTCACGTTAAACTCTTCTAAAATCATATTTAGAAATTTTTTGAGCGCATTTATTTTAATCCCGGTACAGACTTGTAAATGAAAGATTTGTAAATGAAACCCAATAAGTCCGGTGATTCCATGAAACTATAGTTAATGAACATTTATTCATATATATTGTACTTACAGTATTTTATCATTAGGCTCACTATTAAGTCACTAATTTAAGATTAGTTAGTAAGTTAACTTAACTGTTTACCAATATTGTGGTACTTAGATAAAAATAAAATAACCATTCTGATTCTTGAAAGGAAATTCGATATTTCATTAGAAAAACTCTGCAGCAATCCTCATAACTAAATATTTCCATGCATCCTACATTAAACACTACGATAAACTCACCATGATTGCGAATGTGACCTAATTTTAAAATGTGATAAACCCGGGTTATTTTCCGTTGTTACAACACGCTCACTACTAATAAGGAAATGCGTTTTTCTTTTGGGAGTGTTGTTGAAGAATCTGCATAAAATTGTACTTCGTTAGTGAGATGGTTCCCGGAACCTTATGTAGCAGACAAGAATAGTACGTATATAATCTCACATAGAATACTAATACAAATAATTGTGCACCATGGTCGTTGTTTAGTTTTAGGGTTCTATACCCAAACGGCAAAACGGAGACCTAATAATGCGGCTCCACAGTCTGTCTGTCCGTCCGGCCGTATGTCACGGGTTCCTAGCACGTAAACGGAATGAGTTGAGTAATAAAACTATTAAAGTTGAAATTTAAACATTTTGCATAAAAAAATACTTTTGGACTGGAAAATAAATTAAATTATTTTATACAGGGGTTCCAATACATGACAAGTTGGCCGATAAAAGATATTTTTATATAGTATTTCAGGTCTGGAGTAAAGTAGATTTTTAAAGATTATTTTATTAAATGAAATAAATATAAGTGGACAGCGTATTATCAAATAAATTTACGTATATTGTATAGTTGCTCGTACCATGCCTATATTTAACCAAAAAATACTGAAGAAGCTTATTTATAATGTATAGTTTTGAAGATGTGATCCAAAACATTTTTTTTTACCGTAAGTTGTGGTTCGATCAACAACAGTTTTTGTAACGTTTTTCGTGGAATTCGGATACTTAAAAGAATAAGACCTGACTGGCATTTGACCAGTTCTTGATGGTTCGACTTGATTGTCGTCCCATATCTTTTTATGTTTATTTGTATTGTGACTTTTGTGTGTAGAATAAAAAATAATTTCATAGTCAGTTTCCTTTCTAATGCGCACAAATTTTTAAAACAGCTGTTATTATTAATCAGCTAATCCCCCCAGAGATCCCTGAGAGATTTTGAAAAGGAAGCCAAAAGGGAATAGTATTCACAGCGCTGTCCGTACAAACGTAGTTTCTCCATACTTTAAATACTAAGGGCTTGTTTCAGAATGCTCGAGTAAGTTCCGGTTATACTACCCAGAACATATTTAATAAATAAAACACTATCTTTGCGTTTCACAGTCAACGCCTATCCATCCGTTAAAGCTGGAAACGCGCTGCATGTTAACTGTCATTTTATCATTCAGCTATTTTATGTTCTAGGTAGTATAATCGGAACTTACTCGAACATTCTGAAACAGGCCCTTAGTGTTCAAACTAGCTGAAACCACATGAATAAATAACCGTTATTTATTCATGTGCTGAAACTTTGCATGCATGTCCTTGTAGCTTCTTGATAGCCAGTTTTCTGTAAATTTATGTATTTAAATATCATTCGGAAACTAGTTTTGTATGGGATTTTTTAGATACATCTTCTTATATACACATAAATAATACGAAAAACTGACAAACCAGAAGCATATACATTATAAGCCCAATAACTTGCTTGCAAAATGTCACCGAGTTTGAACACTTTAAAATATGACGAAACTAACGTTTGCAAAGAAGGCAATATGAACATACACTTCCCTAAACAACATGCTTCAATTTGAATATGCTAAGCTAATGCACTACGACAATTTGCAATTTAAGTAGCTTAAGCTAAAGCAGCGTTTCAGTATTGAGGTCTTAGTCGCGTTGAATTAAGAAACTTAATTTCTTAATTCAACGCGAAGAAACTTAATTTCTTAATTCAACGCGACTAAGACCTCAATACTGAAACGCTGCTTTAGCTTAAGCTACTTAAATTGCAAATTGTCGTAGTGCATTAGCTTAGCATATTCAAATTGAAGCATACTATTAGCTTTGCATGCGTTGACTAAATAAAACATATTGTTTTGACTAAGAAATCCTTGACTACATCACAATATTCGTACAGATTTTGCCATATGACGTATTTTAGTACATCTCGTATTTTCATTACTGATTACATAAATTTGCGTTGGTTCCAAGAAACCGGGAGATTTGCGTAAACAAGAGCTCAGATTCATCTCAGCTGGCTCGAACAATTTTATAGCTTAATCTTTCATTTTATGTGCCACGAATGTTCAACAGACGAAATTTTAGACCGTCAAGGTTTGTGTTGAGTTATAATAAGGTCAAAATTATTTTTAATCTCACTATAAAGCTCTAACTCGTAAAAAAGTAAGTTAGGACTTATTAAGTGAATATCAACGCACGGCTTGAAATAATTAACCTATAGAAACTTGAATTTTGAAGGGGAAGGTTTTTTTGTGAGGCATTATTATGAAGAATTATTCAGATAGCTAAAACGGTGAAATAAGGATATAAATTTTCTAAATTCTTATGCCAATGCATGGATTCATAATCAAAATGAACTATAAATTCAAACTCTTCAAAAAGGAAGTCACAATGTACAACTAAAATACCGCACTTGAAGTTTCAAGGGTCAGCTATATATATATATATATATATTGACTAAGGGGAGCTTTTTATAAATTGCTAAACAATGGGCTATTTAATTGTATTATGCCACTAATAAAACTTTAAACAAGGACCCTCGAAATATAATTATTGTACTGATATAATTTAAACTCGTACGAACCATGCATACTTCCTATTCTTAAAGTATAAACTATACGCATCAATAAGTAATATAGTAAAATCCAGGTCACGGCACCAGAAAAATTCATTGATAAAGAGTTTGCATAAAAACGACCAAGTTCAATGTAGCGAGTAAAATTACAGCGAAATGTGACGTAAAGTTCTTGACAAGGTAACTTTTCTTGTTTCCTTCCGGCAGTCCCGACACAGTTGATTATAGAAATTGTTACAGTCCTGCGGCGTCTTGGGACAAATTCAACAGAACTTAACTGTTTTTACGCCAGCTCTCTAAATGTTTACGATTATTTTCTCCGCAGTAGATGCGAGGCTGTTCTTGTATAAAATTATATTTTACTAGTGTCCGCGACCCAAGAGGATGTCTTTCCTCTTGTACGATCCAAAGCTTAAGTTGTTATTGCTTCTTTTTATAAACCTTTTGAATATAGCAATGTACCTCATTTTTCTTGCGCGAACTCAGTGTAAGGTTTTTATATAATATTATTTAATAAGATTTTGCATGGTGGAAGGGCATTTTGCGAATGCCCGCCTGGCTGGCTAAGTAAAAAATCTGTCGCCAAGCACCTAACAGTGTGTCCGGCAGAGCCACTAAAATTACAGGCACATGAGACCTAACAACTGTACGTCTCAGTGTGACGGACAGAGTGCAATTCGTCGTAAACGAAATGCATGTTATAGGCAGAGGTTAGTCGGTTTAACATTAGGTGTGCTTCACGTTCATTTTCTATTCAGTGAAATTTATTACAGTATTATGTGAACCTGAGGATAAAATCATATACGAGTAAACCAGTTAACGGTTTACCTAGAATATCACAAATCTCCGAACTAGAATTACTATACGATTTCAGTGACATCGTTAAAGCTTTCAAAGGATTTTGTCAACCGCAGCGGCTACAAATTGAGCTGCACGACGGAACGGTATTTACATACTGAAACGCCGGGGGCGGTGTCGATACCAGGCTTATTTACTCTATCTTACTACCTACCTACGGATAGAGCAGTGAAGCGCTCCACTATTAGCGCAATCGAGGTGTCTAGTAAAATATCGTTTTACTCGCCAGCATCTTATTTTTGATACAAAAGGTAGAACCTTATCGACGAAAAATTTAACGACAGTACAAGAGACGAGACGGCGTCGATTTTATCGAGGATAGGCAGATTAAGTGACGATATATTTTATAGGAAGGTCAATGGTTATACTTTTTGTCCGTGATAAAACTCGAGTATTATGTTAGTGGACCCGACTTTGTGGGCTTCGATGCGTGTCGATATAAAGCGGTTATTGAAGTTTTATTTATTATACATACCTTGCAAGTGGGCTTCAGCCAAAACATTATTTGAATGTGATGAATACGGATTTTAATTTTATTATTTCTTTTGTTTACAGAATTGTAGCTGGTCGCACACTCCAAGCTGATTTCAACGTAAGTACATATCATTAGATACAGTCAAATGGGAAAGAACTGACTTCCGCTTCAGTAAGCAAAATGACTTTTGAATGTTTAAACCTTGTTCCCTTAAGATAAGAGTCAAAGCGGTAAAAACTGAAATGCATTACATTTGACTGTACGATAATAGCAAGTGATAATAGTACTGTACATCCTCACCCGTAAATGGTGTTTTGTACTTGTTTGCTTAGTTATTTCAATAGGGAATCATTGTTATGTTCTGACATTTACAAAGAAAATTCTACATTTCTTTATCTTATCATTCACAGCAGCTGTAATTACGCATTAACATTTATTTAAATAATATAACAATTAAACCGGAAAAAACACTCACGTTGGGGATACGTCGAAGCTTTTTGCCATTTTGAAAAGTTTATTATCTATAAATTCAGCAATACATTATCCTACCTTACAACTCATGTTTTACACACATTTAGCATGCCGGTACATAAATCAGAAGTTAGCAGTTTGTGTTAGCTAGTTGGTGACCACGACTAGTTGAATGAATACGTAATAAACATTAACTGAACAAAAACATCATTGCCTGAGCAGCAGCTAATATGTTGTGTTTCTATGACCAACATCTATATAATGCCAAAGCATTAGTTCAAGATCAGGAAATGAATGTTCGTTTATTATTCCTTTTTATAAAAAGCTTTAAGCTATTATATTTCATGTCGGCAAACTTAATTGAATTTTTAACAGTTATTTCAAATTATTTTTAAAACGAAGGAAGTTTTTAAGTTATAATATATTATGTAGGTACTTGTGTATGTTATAAGAGACTTGAAACACCTGAAAAAATATTCTCTGTCCATCTAAAGGTTGTCTAGATGAGATCGCTTTTAGCGGTACGACCGCCCTATGTACCTAACTATTGTTTCTTTGTAATTTCATGTTTTTGGTGCCAATAAAGAGTTATCGTATCGTATATTTATTTTTATATAGATTTTACATATGATTATTTTTTCGTTTTAGTGTTGTGTGTGACCCAAACAGCTTTTAAGAGCGTTTAAATGTTAAGTAAAATATGCGCCGGCCAAAAATTTAACAAAAATAAATTTGCAACAATGTTGTATAAAACGACACACCTAGTTCTTGATTATTCGAAATGAGAAATATGGTGTTGTTTTCAAAATTTTCACCTCGGGGGTTAATCGGGTAACCGAATTCATATTGTAAAAGTTTATTTATATTGTTATGTTTGCAATAACGTCTGCTATGCTCCATCCCAATAGGATGGTTAAAGAACGATAGACAAAATTTGAGTTATGACGTCATTGTCATGGACGCGGGTCCGAATCCCGCACATGACTTAAATTTTTCCTCTCGTATACAATAATTTCCCCGTGGGGTGCCGGGTTATATTGCGACGCCCCATATCTTCCAGTGGGTGTTGTAAGAGGCGACTTAGGAAAAATACTGGAATGTGAGCAGCAGCGTTTTCTAAGGAACTGCCATCTCACACTGCGATCCCCAAGACGCCTGCTAAGCGTGGGGATTATGGCAAATACCCACTAAATAAGGGAGGCCGGCGTCAGCAGTGGACGATCCGGCTGATACAGTACAGCACAGTATATACAATAAAATAGTTCTTATTTATAAATTTTATAATGGGTATATGTCAAAAATTATTTGAGTAATCCTTTTAACGTGCAGCGTAGATCAGTAAAAGGTGTTGAATGAAATGATATTTCAGAGAATAAAACTTAGCCTAACCATATAGTAGTTAAAATAGTTTTATAGAATTTGCAGATGTCATGAATTGAACACAACATGTCTGCAAAATTTTAGAACCATGTAATGATTATGATTGTAACGATTTATCATCAAGCCAAACCCTCTTCTCTAATATACCTTACTTGTTTTGTATGTTGCGTATATATTTACTTGTTGTGTATGACTGACAAAATGAAGGAGTGTTATGTTTTCTAGGTTCATGTATGTATGTATTGAGTTTCTTTATTCCATCGTAACTTGAGATATCGTTCAGATTCGTCTTGATAGCGCAAGTGACACTAGGTACATAAAAAGATATAAAAAAACAAACTGACGGATTGAAGACGCCATATTTTGAAAAGAGCCATGTTTTATCTTGGAAACCCATCGAGTGGGGCATCAAATTGAAGGACTTAAAAATATATATAAGTTGCAGTTGCAATTTCAATGGAGCGATAAAACGCTTAACGAAATTAAATAATTTGAAGTCGGGTTTTTACTTTTTTAATAAATTTATACTTGATTTTCAGTCCTCGTTCTAAGTTTTCAAGTAATTTTTCATGACTTTTAGGTTAGGCTATGTTTATTCTTGCCGATATAGCGATATTAATGCTATAAATAAATATAGACCGCCCTAAAACATCAATACAGAGATTTTTATATTGTTATGTTTGCAATAACGCCTGCTACGCGGATTACATTACAAAATTACAAATATACGGGAAGAAATATTTATGTCATGTGTGGGATTCGAATCCGCGTCCAAAAAAAAACCTCTCTTTTATTTGTAATTTTGTAATGTAATCCGCATAGCAGGCGTTATTGCAAACATAACAATATTAAATTTATAAGGTTGCATCATCATTTACAAGTATAAAACCAATTGCAAAATTGGTCTTGTTTGTAGTAAAACGTAAGTTGAACTATAGATGTCGCTCCGTCCCAATACGATGGTTAAAAGAACGTTAGGAAAAAATTTAGTTATGACTCAATGTCATGTTAGCTCAATTGGTTAGAGCATACCCCGGCTAAATGGGTGGACGCGGGTTAATATCCCGCACATGACTTAAATGTTTCCTCTCGTATATTTGTAATTTTGTATAATCAATACAGAGAGCCAGTAATTCTAGGTTGGTCTGAAGAACATCTTCGACCATCACTTACCATCAGGTAAGATAGTGGTCAAAGGCTAACCTACCAGGCATAAAAAAATACAATACAATGATTAATGACGTTTTATGGATCTTTCCTTATATCAATCAAACCTGTTGGAATAGACCCACAATAAATAATTTTTATTTGCGTTTACCCTAAGATTTTTCTAGCCTGCAGATATTCCAATTTCCCTTTCCTTATCATATATCAAGAAAGATATGATATCAATTTGTTATACGCATATTATTTATTGCACATATGGTTCAAACCTATAAAACAAAGAATAATAATATTATTTACTAGATTTCCGGCCGTGGCTCCACCCGCTCGTATGTCGGTTATCCTGCATCTATCGTACACTGAGAAAAATCTAAAGTCAAAAGCGCCCTAATGACGGCCATTTTATATGGTATAAGGCGAAAAACCGACCAAACGTAAATACGTACAAAAACGCCTTCCAACTAGAAGGCGTTAAACGAGGTCAGTGACGGCGAATGTTTCTGTTCGTCTTCATTTAAGGTGTATTTTGTGGTCTTTCTTAAATATTGACTTTTCGATGAGGTTGATTAAGTCGTACGTTATAGTGATAATCACCGTATATAAACCGCCGTAAAAGTAAGGTATATTTTATGGTCAATACTGCAATTAGTAACGTATAACAAGTTCAATTCTGAAAATACTTTACGGAAGGCGTTTTTGACGGTTGTGTTTATTATAAAACATGGTACATTTTTATTGATTGATGAAAATCATCTTAAGAGTTGTGAATTCATCTTACGTATTTACAATTCAACGGTAAAAGGTCAAATTTGATTTAAGCCTTTAAGTCGTTTTTCTCAGTGTATGTCCTCCCCCGGGTCTCTAATTCTATACCAATTTCCATCCAAATAGGTCTTGTAGTATTTAAGTTAATTTGTTACACAAAAAAATAAATCTTTCCTCTATATAATATAAGTGTATTTGTAGATTGATAGTTTTCTTTACAGCTTTTTAAAGATAAGTTGTTTCTGCATGTATTCAAAAACACAAAAGAGAAATTGGTCGGACTTTTTATACAACCTTTTGATTATTCAAAGATTTTATTGCGTATTATATATACAGGGTTAGTGGTAATATAATACTAAAAACCTCTTAGGGTTGACTTCTGCTAGTCGTAAGAAACATTTTAAGGCATTTGTTTCTTGTTTTGAATAAAAAATTCTTTTTGGTATTTTTTATATGTTTTTGACAAAATAAGCACGACTACCTGATGTCATAAGTTTCTTGTGTCTGTAATGTATTATTTCATATTTTTTATTACTTTGCTCGAAGTAAATATTAAAAACTATTCAAAAGGACCACGGCGCGGTCCAGTGTTGCCGCTGCGGGCGCTCTTGGCTCGGAGTAGGCATTAAAACACAAAAAAAATATATAAGATATTTTTAATTTTAATAAACAAAAAAAAAACATCTCAAAATATTTCTTAGGACTAACAGAAGTCAACTCTAAGAAGTTGTTAGCATTTTACCAATAACCCTGCATACTAATATATGAACTGAGGCAAGTAATGGTGTAAGCATTTCCGCAAAATCACTGTGTAACCGAATATAATTGTCTATCGTGATTCTCATAAATTTTCATTGATATTGTTATGATTGGTCGTATCTACTGGATTGTTATTGACTATCCAAAGCTATTTTACTTAATGTTTAAAGTTATGCTACGATTTAACGTTATTAATAACAAAAGATCATATATCCTGAAGTAGCTGTCATACTGTTCAAAAGATGGAAGTCGAGGTAGGCTTAAAAACGAGTAACTTCTCGTACTCGTCGCGTTCATAGAATCGATGTTTGATAAGAAATGGGGAATTTTTGACACAAACAGGTCTGGCGGCTTTCGCAATTTAGGTACAAAGCTACAAGTACATCGACGAATCCATCCGGACGGGATTATCGTGTGCGTGCCGCGCTAGAAGAGATCAGAGCTATGCGATGGAAAGAGAGATGCCTTGTAGGTGAATATAAATATTAGGAACTACGTGCTTTGCGACCTGAAGTGAACTTTATTGCTTCGTAGCTAGAGTCGCTTATTTATTGGAATAGCTTTGAGGAGTGATCCTTCTGGTCCTTTTTATTCTGTTATTCTGTGTCTAAAAGGGAACATAAAGTTATAATGGTACTTTTCCATCGTATTATAAATAGAAGATTAGGAGCAATGATAGATCATTTTCTGTTCCTTCCGTTCCGTTCCTAATAGAATATATAAAAGTTAGAACTTTACTTGTATTAAATAAGAGAAACGGCAGTAATATCTTGGTTAATTGTGATTTGATGCCTCATACACAATTCCATTATCTAAATAATGGCGCAAGACTATAATGGGTAGCGGTGGTGCGCCGTTTGTATCTTCTTTACGCCACGCCATTGTCTTTTATTTTGTACGCTAGTACATCGAAGAGGCTTGAAAAGGATGTTCCACTGGCGTTCCTCCGGCGTAACTTCGGCGCGCTACAGACGTATCTAAAGCGTGCCGCGCCTTCTCTTTTTATTTGACGAGACAGACCAGACGATATGGTGTTTTATTGTGACACATAAAACATTTAATATTCGCATACGCTATCATATAGAACCTTTTCTGAAAATCCTCCAAAATCCTATTTCTGTCTCCAATAACTTAACTTACATTAGGACTCCACATCTTTGATCACCCGTAAAAAACACATCACACGTCCATATTTAAATTCCTTTGTTCCTTTTATACATTTGCGGGCCTTTTACGTCGAATATATAAAAGTCAAATGATTACACGTCACGTACATTCTTCAGGTTCCCGTACTCATATCGGTTCAGTGAATATTTGTGGGAATGAAAGCACTGAGTAAATACATGTGGGATTGTGGTCCTATATGTGTATTAAAGCTTTTACGCACAAATAGAGGTAAGGTGAGTGCGACTTTTGATCGGCTTTTATTGAATGTAGTGAGACGGAATCTTTTGTAGTGACTCTTTTGGAAAAGAATATGTGGACCTTGATGTGGATTATCGAAATGATGTGACTCATATATAGGTCACAGGACTATTTATAATACACATTTGCATAATATTGATACTCATACAAAAGGCCAGTTAGTGGAATTCTGCATGACAGTGAAAACCTCTATAAAAAATTAAGGGTATTTAATGAAAATCAGGCCAAGTGTTAATTGAACGTGCGGATCCACACCAACTCCGAATTTACCTTAAAAATCAGCTGGCTACGTATTACATTTCCAAAGATGCAGCCTTTCAAAGGTCTGAAAGACAGATAACCAAGGCTTAGTAATAGGGGACCCTATTACTGGATGGGGATTTCTACTACGGAAACCTAGAAATTCTTCTGATTCCGGAATAACAAGTTACCACATGGCCTAATTCTTATGGTATGGCTGAAGGCTACCGAAGTGCAGCGGCTCACTTTAATAGCTATTATATTAGCAAGCCCCGATCGTTTTGTCAGTAATCCAATCATACTTAAATTGATAAATGCGAATCCCACCGCGTTACCGTTGAAAGCGGATTTTGGTGAAATTTGATGTGAGACGGTGTTTCATGCCGGCACAGCTTCTATTTACGAAGCGTACGTCCGGTCGTTTATTATTCCTGTTGCTTTCTCTACAAATGGTCGGCTAAATACCAGCACGAAGCCAACCATTCGCCGACAAACCATAAGATTATCGCTTTCTTGCATTGTCATTACATCTGGATTGATTTTCGAGAGAGTACTACGGAATTGTCTATGTATTCCTTCATATCTTTTCCATTATCGGCCAACAAGCCGTGACTGTGACTAGTATTTGATTAATATACAGACTCTCGTTAATTCAAACCAGCGATATTTCGAACCTCTCTAAAATTCAAAGTTATCACGAGTTCCCTAGAAAATCTCTTTATATTTCGAACGAAATTAATACATTTTTATGCACTTTGTAATTCGAACGAAAAAATCAACGCTACGCAACAAAATGACGGTTTAATTCGAAATTATCGGCGTCAGACACTCGACAATTCGTTAAGAATAAGTAACTTGATCCTCTTATAAACAAGTCCGAGTAATCCATCCCGCCGCGGATACATTTAAGTACATTGCAGAACAAGTTCTAGCGTGTATAATCATCGTACGAGCCTTTGTTTTGGTATTGATTAGTTAGACATACACTTCCACACGAATTGGTTTGTTTCAGTTACTGTTACCCATGTGTTCGTTGTATACAGTTTTTTTTTTTTTTGTTAGTTATGAGTCCTAAAAAGTATAAATGCTTGACGATAGCTGAAAAGAAGAAGTTAATCGAAAAAGTAGAGGTGAGAAAAATTTCGAACCATTTGATATTTCAAACACACGATAATTCGTAACATTTTAAGAGTCCCTCGAGTTTCAAACTAACGAGAGGCAACTGTACCTATACCAGTAGTAGGTCTCTCTAGCAAGGGTCCATCTTGCTAGGTAATACCGTAGTATCAAATATTGTTATAACAGTAGTGTGAAAATACTTCCATGTTTAGGCTTGCATGGTACTGTACCAAGTGAAACTACTGGGCAAACGAGACATAAGAACTAACGTCAGAGTGACGAGCGCAGTGTCAGTGCGAATAAGAATTGTGATACTGCGACTGGAATAGAAATGTGTGACGTTATCCATCAGGCGGGCGATTTGGCCGTCTCATCAGAATATACTAAAAAAATATTACGTCTTGTAAAATGTACAAACCGTGCAAGTCAACATGAAATAAAAAAAAACTTGATTTTTGACGCTTTCCTGCTTAATCGCAATATCCAAAAGTTTAATAATACAATTCCTGTTATTCCAGTGTTAATATTTTGTGCTATACCAAACGATCTGTTTAACAAACACACAGTATTATCACATTACATTTCCAAAGTACAAGTAGACTGAAATACGAACTTTAAGAGGATTCCTTTTATGTCTTGTTTGTCGTCAATGTCTGCATCATCAGAATTAACTTCCGCGGGTTTACGACGCATGTCGGCTGTTCTACTCTTATCTATTCACATTTGTACTTTGGTTTATATTCTCAAGTTTCACTGTACGCATATTTTTGTTGTTTTGCTTGTGTAAAACGTACCTACATTTGATTAACTTGCAAAACCAACTTTAATACTTCGCTATTCTGTCAGGACTTAAGACATCACGTTAAAATTACAGGCACATGAGACTTAAGAACTATATCTCAAGGTGACGGGCGTAGTGCAATTCGTGACTTGTGTGGAAATGCATCTGTTATAGGCAGAGGTTAGTCCGCTTAACATCAGGAGGGCCTCGAGCTTGTTGCGCCACAATAATATCAAAAAAATAAAATGTCAGGCTAAGTTTTTTTTTTATTGCTGTTAGGTAAGCGTTTGACACCACGATCTCACCTGATAATAAGTGATGATGTGGTCGAAGGTGTTAACTGGCTTAACCTAGAATTACTGGCTCTGAAGGACAGAAGACGAAACACACCGTTAGGTGCTTGGCGACATATTTTCTATTTGAGGGTGGTAACTAGCCAGGCATTCGCAAAATGTCATATTTGCACTATTCAAAATCTAATTTATCAACATTCTTGACGTTGATTTTAAAGCTTAAAAAAATTATTACTTATTGCATGATAATATATATATGGCTTTGACATTTCTTAATTGTATTATAGCTAACAGATCACTTTTATTGAAATATCTACATTTTCTTGTGCATTTAATTGTACTATTTGTTTACTTTTATTGACCTTGGTATTTTATAAGTGTGTTATAATTTTATAAGAAGGCTGTTGGAAATCCTTGACAAATAAAATAAAAAAATATCGTTTTGTGTTTGGCATACTGGAAAGTAAAAAAAGGAGAGCATTCTAAATGCTCTGCTGGTTAAATCTACCAGAGCATTTAGAATGCTTTCCTTTTTTTACTTATTAAACTATTATTAAGAAACATTTGTAATGTTATTAAGAAGCTGTAACATCAAAACATTTGAAAGTGTTGTTGTATCAGCAGTAATTTTATTTCAAATTATGAAGAGGTGTTTGAAGTAATACAAATATTTGAATTATTTTTTACTCGTAACATGAAAAATATTTTAATGGCCTGGCGTCGCCTTTCTTGTTTTTGAATTACTATGTAGAGCAATAAATATTTTTAATGATGCTTGGAGTCTCACTCCGACGCGCGGCATGATTGCTTATAGCTTCTTCAAATGATTTATTAAAAATGCAAAGGCTATATGTGCTGGGTATTGTAAGTACAAACATCTATATTTTTTTTTCAAATAGGCAGTACAGATTCGCTAACGATTTTGTCTTATTATTTTATCATGTCAACGGAACGCAAAGTAGACAAATATATGGTTTTTGTCTACTTTGCGTTCTTAACTACGAGGGAAAATCTTTTCCTTGTTTTTTGGTAGATATTCATGACTGTTCGCTGACTGTATAGCACACTTCCTGGACAGCGTCTACCGTTTCGTTTTTGTTTTTCACCTAAACGTCTACTTTTAGTAATACTGTATCAGCCGGATTGTCCACTGCTAAACACAGCCTCCTCTTTTATGTCGTTTGCCATAATACCTACGCTTGGCAGGCGTCTTCGCGATCGCAGTGTGGAGATATCAGTTCCTCAAAAAGCGGACCTTCTGGTGTGTTACTCTAAGTCACCTTGTACGACACCCACGGGGAGATGGTAGGCATTCTGGCCCGGGCACTTTTAGTATAGATTTTTTATTTATATTTAGATTTTCTGTTGACCTTTAATATATATGACGCAAGAGTTTTCACTTCAAGATTGCAGAGTATAAAATAAACTTTACTCATAAACATCAGTATGAAACATAATATTTTATACTAAAACGCCAACATCTGACAAGGCAGGAACTTGAGATTCACTCGTTTGGCTATTCGATTTATAAAAGTTTATCGTTACTTTTATAAGCCAGCCAGTCTTTATCACAACATTGTATGTTGAATTTATGTATCCGTCTGGTCGTAACTTATGTAACCATAGAGGTTTCCTATGGTTTTCGTCGATTGATGAGTACAGATATAGATTCTAATGCGGCGGTGTAATGTGCGGACGTAAAGATGAAAGTTTTTATGCAGTGTTAAATGCATTCTATGCAAGCGAGTGTTTTACGTTTAGCTTATTAAATTGTTTAAAATAATATTTTTATATGAGTTTTAGTTTTATTTGTATTATTGCATGTTTGTGTAGGAAATGAGTATTGAAGTACATTCAGGGCTGTGAAAGGAAAAAGTACGAGAAAGCTTGATAACTATTGTATGCTATAAATGTGAACTAGCATTCTTCTAACTAAGCGGGAAACAAAATATTTTTATTAAAGTTAGCGGAGCGGAGAAGGGTTATTTTGAAACAAAGTTTTTAGTTACTAAAGCACAGTAAACGTTAAAGTAATGTTATTAGTTAGCTTCTTAATGTTGCTAAAATACGTATGTCCGAATGTAACTGTAGCATTACTTATAAACGCTGATATGGGTCTGTCAGACCCCTGTCTTAAAAAAAAACATATTTTGTAAAGTTACCCTGTACCCGAATGCGTTGTAAGCCCAGGTACCTTCAAGCTTGTTACTCAGCCACGGACTGATGAAAGAGAAGCCGACGCTATCAGCACGATATTATGATTCTGTTTCTACAAATATAACTAATGGATGACTATAGCTACGGCGTTCTACGTGAAATACATATCTTTTTGTGAAATTATTATTTAATTAGCTTTCCGGCCGCGGCTCCGCACGCGGGTATATTAACCTCTTATTGCGCAGTTGGATAATAACTATCCTATGTCCTTCCCCGTGTCTCAAACTATTTCCATACCAAATTTCATCCTTATCGGTCGGTACTAGTTTCAGAGCCTACTCAATGCAAACAAACAAACAATCAAATTTTTGCGAGAAAAGAGCGTACATCAATAAGCCAAAAATAATTTAAGTGCTAAGGTATAAGATAATTTGGCACATTAACGACATTAAACATAAATTTTGCCTTAGTGTCATTGAAAATATAGACCATTGGATAGAGGTATGCCGGAAATGAGTTTCTTTTATTTCTGTGCTAATCATATTTACAATGTTTCATAGCTGTTGCTGCACTTAATAATATTATATAACTATCTCTATTAAAACTTTGCCACCTTATAAAACGACCTTAGGGTTCGTCTTTCGGAAAATGCCTGATTTTTTTTAAAATGTATGTGTAGTATTAGAGAACAGTATTAAACTTCCAGATTTCCCAGGCAGGTATTGTTCAGTGGAAGCGTTCTTCTGCCTAGACAATCTATATGGAATGAATAACTTTGCCGGCAGATTCACCGGGCTGCAAAGAAACAAAATACACGAAAATAAAGTTACAACAATAACTTACATATGCTCATGATACGACGATCCTACTAGAGTGTACCTAATTTTCGTGTTGGCCAATACAAAAATTACGTTTATACTCACGAGGCGGCTCCGAAGTACCAGGTTCACAATACGATCCAAACGTCTTTAACACGTTATCAATCACAATATTAACACAAATTCACTTATTAGCGTAGACAATACGCTCAAACAAAACAAAAGCTATTAAGTAATTTATCAAAGGTTTTCAAGTTAATATCAAAAGGATGATTATCAATCCTTGCAAAAAACAAAGGTAAAATCAAGGGCTGCTAAAATTAGATTAGTGCGAGAAGCAAACGCATATCGAGGTAATTTTCGAAACTAGAATTATTTTACTGACCTGTGTCGGTTTTCGGTTCTTAAACAAAATGTGTATACTCGTATTACAATTTGTTTATGAATAAAGGTTCCGTGCTTACTTTTTAAAGTTTTCATTGTGTTCCAAAATATTCACGCAATTATTAATATCTAGACGATAATAAACCTGATTTTATTAAAATCTTTTATTTAGTTGTGCCTACATAATCAACTCCTAGAACTAAGTTACATTTATTATTCAACTGTATAAATTTATGAGCAAATTGAACGACACAGCTAACTCTTAGCCTGTATTAGTAAATAAACGGGTTAACTACCACGAAATTGGCTACTCTGTAATAAAGCTCCTCTTTCTATCGTCTTCCCTCTTATAAGCTCATTTCCCGTCGCAATAACTGTCCACTAAAAAGGTCACTGACCCCATAAATACAGAGTAATTAGTGAAGCTCTGCAAAAGCAGCCCTCTACTTACATGTATTATATACAGTATGGACACTTTATAAAAGGATAGAGTCAGCTGGACGGCTATTACGCATAGATTTTTTAATGATGTGTTAAGGTATTTAGAGTAAGTATAGGTATTTCAATAACTATTATTGAAATATTTAGCCTCCTGAGAATCTCTCTTACTTAATCAATGTTTCATTATCAAAATACGTGTGTTTTATTGGTCTTCCAAAAATAAATACCCTTGGAAAAAACTCCTCTTAACAAGTACAGCCAATTCTCAAGTAGTGTCTTGTAAAAAGTCTTTATTAATTCGAAGTAAAAGTGAAGACCTCTCAGGGCTAGTTGCCGGAGGAGCTTTCTAGTTGAGAGTAATAGGAATATCCAGGGTATTTGAAAAAGTCCTACAATCATCCAAAATAATCTTACTTAGAATCCTTCGTTACACTTGCTCACTAATGTTTTTATTGATTTATAGCTGAGTGGCTAGCGTTTGGCTACTATCTCACCAGAATTGGCTAATAATATTGTAAATATAATACGGACTGCTGCCGGAACACACCGCTAGGTGCTAAGCGACTGATTTTCTGTTATAGAGTGGTTGCCAGCCAAGCGGGCATTCGCCAAATGTCCTGTCACCATGCTATAACAATCGGCATCGACTGAAGCACGGAAGCGCTCTAGTTATGCCACTAGTGACCACCCATCCAAGTGACAGCATACTAAATATTATTATAAGCACGACCGAGTGGAAAGCGAAAATCACATTTTAAAAATTAATGGAACATATTTTTTTTTGCTGAATGGCTTAGGCATCCGGTTCGATTCCCGCCCGGGACAAAAATTTTGTGTTACAATAATTTGTAAACCCTCCATATGACAAGCACAACAACCAAAGAGCCAAAGTCACCGACATAGCTCTCAGAATTAGCAAGTTGAAGTGGCAATGGGTGGGCCACATTGCTCGACGAACTGATAACTAATGGGGAAGAAAGGTTCTCGAGTGGTTACTATACTACACCGGAAGACGTAAAGTTGGTAGGCCCCCTACCAGGTGGACTGACGACATCGTGAAAGTCGCAGGAAGCCAGTGGTTATAAGTGGCTAATAGCCGTTCTTTGTGGCGTTCTATGGGGAGGCCTTTGTTCAGCAGTGGACGTCCTCTGGCTGATGATGATGATGATGAAATTTATAAATGTTGCATACCATAGTTATTCGGTAAGGAACCACTTAGCAAGCTACACCACGAGCGCTTCTTTACTGTATTTATACTGGTCACAATGTAGGCAATTTGCGGTTAATAGATACACTTAGCTTAGAAATTACATATTTTGGTACACTAAAAGTAAATGTTATATGCGGTGGACCGTAAACCTCCGTGATGTAGGTAAAGTTTATGGTAACGCCGAACATAAACCAGGATGAAAGGTGTTTCCAGCGCGATGGAATACCGAAGAGAGTTGCTAAATATAAGCCTTGGTAGGGGATTTAGGTCAGCTGATGTTTCATCATTTTAGGAATACTGAATAGGTGAAACATTGTCTGTGCATGTACGATAAATCTTATCATGGAAAATTTTACCTAAGATTTCGGTAATATTAGACTTTTTTTTTAATTTTAATACGTACATACAATCACGCCTGTATTCCCCGAAGGGGCAGATAGAGGTGTGGAAACACCCACGTTTCGCCAATTGGATTTAGTCCCATGTAATAAAGGGCGAGCCTATTGCCATTCACCGGGCACAGTTTCAGGGTCATACAAAATGTTTTCTCTGACACAATGGCCGAAAAAAGTACATATTACGAATACTTTGTTTACGCTAAAAACAAATAAGACACGAACACAAGAACAATTTGGAACATAAACCCTGGCAGGGTACCAAGAAATTATACAGTCCTGTGGTGGCACACATATCAGGTGTAAGTTGCAATTTAGAATTTTTGATGTAGAGCGACTGTCGGGCGTCCTCCTCCGCAGTCAGTCGTCTCCAGTACCTTGCCACAGTCACACTATACTTAGGGCCTGTTTCAGAATGTTCGAGTAAGTTCCGGTTATACTACCCAGAACATATTTAATAAATAAAACACTATCTTTGCGTTTCACAGTCATCGATTTAACCTATCCATCGGTTAAAGCTTGAAACGCGCTGCATGTTAACTGTCATTTTTATCATTCAGTTATTTTATGTTCTGGGTATTATAACCGGAACTTACTCGAACATTCTGAAACAGGCGCTCAATGTAATTAATTAAGGAATTTGAACATTATAATTTCTAATAAGTGATTAGATAAGTGAAGTTTGCATTTTTACTCACCACAACTCAGTTGGGACTGTGGCAATACTGTCCAACAACACCACCTGGCACCAACACTGGTCCAACAGGGCCCACATTGGTGACACCGACGTGATCTGAACACGCAACATTCTGATATTGTGCATCTAATGCCCACAACATCCTACTCACATCTACGTGAGAAGTGGCATGCTGCTGATTTGACGCACATTTCCCTAAGTCGCCTCTTACGACACCCACACGGGAAGAAATAGGAAGGTGACATTCCTACCCGGCACCCCACATACTTGATCATACGAGTGCCTCGTTGGTAATTTTCTTTACCAGTAATAGAGTTACTTGTTGGGAAAGATTCATAACCTGGACATATTTTTATATTATATTCATTTTCAAATTTAATACTATTTTCAACTTACTTTTCATGTGGGAACCCAACGGGTATACTCGTTCATTCAACAGTGTTACTCGTTAGGAAAAACTGTGACTATTTTTTTATTCATATTCCCTCCGGCTAACCGAATTCGTGTTTCAGTGAGATTCGGATTTAAGGCAAGTAACAAGCAACTCATTTTCTTCAAGTGGTGACACCTCTAAAAGTGTGATTAAGAAACAGTAACACAGCACGTAATATATGTAGTATAGGTATATATGTATCTGGTATAGTATAAAACGTGTATGTGGGTGTGGAATAGGTAATGTCTTTTGTTAATTTTATAGAAAGCGTTCTGATTTTACCAAAGATGATTATAACATCGTATTTTGTGGATTAACCACGCACAAGCTTTTATTTTTAATAAAATAAAACTAAATGAAAATCTACAACCATCAACACAATATGTTGTTTGAGTCACGCAATTATACATATTGTATTTGGTTGATGGCAAAATTATTTATTTGATATTCACATTAACATAAATTGTAATATGCACTCAGCTCAGTATTATCAGCCTTTAGCTCATTCTATAACTTCAGCTTAGCCTGTTAAACTACAATCGATACTGTGACATTAAAATCATGCAAACATGCCAAATGATTCTTGTCTGTTATAATAAGGTTGTTCGGACCGATCAACTTAGCGGCAAGTTTCCGAACGCTCCCTAGGTAGTCGTCTACTTTGAGTCTATGGACATTTTGAGTGAAAAAAAAAGTAGAAGTTTGCATTGTCGCTTTGTCGCTGGTTTTAAAAACTTGGTACTCTGAACACCTTGGGTTTAAGAAAAAAGGTTGTTTTTGATCTTCATGTAATTTTAATTTATTTTGTTGCGCGTGATTGTTTTTTTTTTAATTTGTATTCACGCGATGTTAAAGTGGAGTTTTGTGCTTGGAAGAAAGAAGACCGAACCTCATAGCCGTTACCGTGAGTAAAAAACCTTGGAAACCATCTGGCCAGTTAGGTATCCCTAGGGACACGGTAGGATGGGTTCAACGAAGGAACACAGAAAAAAAATAATTTTCATTATAAGTTTTTGCATGCCAGTAATTTGGTGAAATGTGTAAGATCGTAAATTGATTTACTTTCAAGAACATAATTGTACTCTCATTTGAAGCAAATAAATGATATTCTATTCTATTCTATTCTAAAACCTATCATAAATTGTACGTAATTTCATGTATTAATTGTATTCCTTGTATTTTATTGTTTTCAGCCCCGTGGATCACGGGCAAAAGTTAAGTATTCAAAACAGATTGTCCAGGTGGAAGCCTCTGCTGAACATCCCTGCCTGGGCAATCTGGAATCTTAACAAAGGTAGTAAGTGCGTTCCAAAATATTAGATACGACCGAACGTTGTTGAATACAATGATTATGCAAGTAGGTAAGCTATTTACATTATGTAATTTTATTTTTTTAAATAATACTATGTGCTATGCTCGTTCATTTACTTTTGTCATCGTCGCCGTGTGTAATTTTTTTTACGTGTGGTTTATTTGTTTTCTTTCGTATTGTTGTACACTACTGCAGAAGCAACTATCTTATATCTATGGTTGATGGTAATCAATTATATGTAAAATTTACTTTTGATTTACTAACTGTATTTGTATTTGTACACTGGCCGTAACAGTAAATTGATTATTATTCTTGAAGAGTAGATAAGGCAATTCTAAATGTTTAAAGAACTATCCATGTATACGTCAGCTCGTACGCCAAGGCGAGGTATTTATAACTAAAATATTTATTTTTGGAAGCATAATATGCATTGTAATTCAACGGGGCAATGGTGCCAGCTGGTAGTAGGCTGGATCATTTGGATTACCTGTGAGTCTGCAATGACTTATAGGTGTTTTATTATTTTATTTTTATTATAAAAACTAAAGTGGTTTTCACTCATTTTAGTAAATAATACAGGATAACTCACGTGAATAAGTCAGATAGCTACAACTATAGTTTTAACCACATTCGGTGGTACGGGTACAAGCTGAACAAGGCCTTGTAAAGATAGCCAATTGGCTGAGACTGAACCTGCTTACTCTTAATGCCCTAAAAACTAACTATATGTGTTACACTATTTACAATAGAACCCAGCCTGATATTGACTTTAGTATTAAGCTCCATAATTCTAATACCATACACAATGTTGATTGTGACTGCACTGTTTTAAATAGAGTAAACACAACCAAGTATTTAGGTGTCCATATCGACCAAAAATTCACTTGGTTCTCACAAATTAACGTTATCAGCATGAGGATAAGAAAACTAATATGGATTTTTAAAACTTTACGACATGTGGCACCACATATGCTACTAAATAGAATATATATGGCATTAGCACAATCTATTCTAAGCTATTGTTTGCCTATTTGGGGCGGTGCAGCTAAGACAAAATTTATAGAGGTTGAAAGGGCACAACGAAGTCTAATAAAGGTTATGTATTTCAAGAGCTACAGATACCCAACAGATAATTTATATTCATTGTGTCAGTTACTAACTGTAAGAAAAATGTATATAGTACAATCAATTCTGAAGGTTCACAAGAATTTACTTTTTGACTCCAAAATTCTTATCAGAAGAAGAAAAGATAGGGCAATTACAGTCCAAGTCACTAAAACTACATATGCTAGTAATCAATTCGTAAATAAATCAGCGCGCTTATATAACGTTTTAAACAAAACTTTGGATATTTATCCAAAAACGTATCATGAATGTAAAAAACATCTAATCAGTTGGATACTTACTAAAAATTATGACGAAGTAGAAGCACTACTTCAAACATTAAATAAATAACTTATATTTTAAATGGATGGTACACCAAATATTTAGATATTATCTAAAGTTACTGGAAATCGCACTCTTACCTCATGCACATTACACATACAAACACACACATATGCACACACACACCCACACACACACACACAAACACATACATACACACTCACACACACATGCACACACACACACACACACACACACACAAACATATAAATACCTAGATCTAAAAGTTTATTGTATTAGAAATAATACCTACCAATAAAATTTATATTAAGTATAATTAAGTATATAGCTTTGATAACTTTGTATTTTTATCGTTTATATCTGTAACCATTTAAAGTTATGGAATGGATATGGAAGAGCGAGATCTTCTGACACAAGTATTTGTATACTTACTAGAAGGCCTCAACCTACCTTAATTTAAGTGAAATCTTGGCTACAGAAATAAAGTACATTTTCATTTTCATTTCATTTCATTTCATCTGACTTATTCACGTGAGTTATCCCGTATTATTTACTAAAACGACTTATAGGTGGTCGAAATTGTTTCACTACACTACACACTACAGTATAACACTACAGCTACTATATAGCTGTAGTGTTATATAGTTCGTAGTATTTTGTTAATAAAGGCATACCGCCGGTAAATAAATAATTGGATGGTTGGTCTAACATTCTTGCCGTCATTTTCAGGTTTCAGTTCATGTCAATCATGCCCAGTACTCTAACTAACTCCAGTACAACGGTCAATATTTCCTTTGCCGTTGGGTTCGGTTGGTGTTTAGCAGCGCGGATGTCTAAGTGACGATTTCAATCAGAAAGTGTTTCTAACAATACTCCGCCGATTACATTATAAAATTGCAACGAGAGGAAAATGATAATCATGTGCGGGATTCGAACTCGCATTATTCACCACTCCTAAAGCCGGGGTATGTCTAACCGCTAAGCTATTACAACATATGACTCATCACTCATCACCATCGCATTACGCTCCATCCCATAGAATGGTTAAGAACGAGAGTATAAATTAGATTCATGAATCATGTCATGTTGGTTTAGTGGTTATAAATAGCCCGGCTATAGGGGTGTTGGATGGTGCGGGTTCGAATCCTGCACATGACCAAATTTTTCCTCTGGTTGCAATTTTGTAAAATTTAATGATGTATACATGATGAAAAAAGAAATTTATCAGACAAAATTTGTTTACAGTTTTCTGTTAGTACATGATAACGTGGTCATAGATAGTAGAAGGCTATACATATAATAAAACTCTATAAATGATAATTAGTAAAATACACCGTTACTTTTAATAGCTTACGATTTCCTACACAGAAGCTTTTCAACGCACTTTATTTTCTTTCATTGTTATTCTATCAAAAAACTTATAAGGCTTCAAGGCATTTTGTAAGGCTCATTAAAAGCTCATAATACCGTGGTTGTATTTAAGCCGTAACCTTATACTTACTTGAGGCTCTTGAGGTATTATATGATACTTAGGGAACGGTAGAAATATAACTACATGAGACAAGTATACTCTAAGGACTTCGTAAGTCCTTATAGAGAACTTGTTTAATTAAGAACATAATAAATAGTGAGGACTTATTTTGTTATAGAAGTGTATCTTAGGATTAACTGGTATATAGTGGATGGAGTGTTTTGACACTATTAGGCCTGTATTTTTTTATACCTAATAGGCAAGCCCTTGACATCAAACTCACGAGCTCGTTATCTGAGTGTTTCGAACTCAAAATAACGCGGCTCAATAACAACAAACTTCTCACACACTGTTAGGCTTTGGCGACAGATGTTCTACTTGAGAGTGGCAGCTAACCAGGCGAGTATTCGTAAAATGTCCTTAGACCATGCAGTGAAGCTGTGGAGGTGAGGACCGAGCCATGGACCTAAAACCTGAAAAATTACAGGCACATGAGACTTAACTACTGTATGTCTCAGGGTGACAGGCGCAGTGCGATTCGTCACATGATTAAATGCATCTGTTATAAGCAGAGGTTAATCCGCTTAATATCAAGTGGGGCTCGTGCTTGTTCCGTCACACGGCACGAGACTCCATAGCTGTCACTGCTTTCGCGGTTGCGATTATAACTTTTCCATATATATATAATTTTATTATATTGCAAGTCTTATAGGTTCATGTGAAACAAATCTTCGCTACCATCACTATGTAGTCCTTTACAATTTTGTGCTCGCCACATCCTTGATGAAGTGTAAAACCCATTATAAGTTTTCTAGGATAATAAAAGAATATGGGAATGTTGTCTCCGTAGCATCTGGACAGTTAATGTCATAACTCATAACACTATCTTGGATTGAAAGCTCAATAAAAATATTGTGAATGTGATTTTCGCCAACTATAATATAACTCTTGATAGTGCATGAAATGGAAATAATATTCAGAAATTTAGAGGGTAGATCTTTCGAAGTCTATAGTACCTAGTCTTAATGGCCGCACTGTAATTTGCGACTCTTATATAAATATTAGTAGTTAATAAACGACGATGCGTCAAGCGCGTACTTTAAAAATTTATATGCCCAACCCCACTATAAAAAAATGTCATAAGCCCCAACATGCGAAAGCAGATTAAAATTAAAATATTTTGTCGTCTTAGGTTCTCGCGATTGTTACACATAGTAATTAAGTAAACAACTTCAAACGGTCACGCGAAAGTTTTTGAAACGTCGTCGGGACAAAAATAATGATAAATGTTGGCGATTTAAGCCGATGAAAGTTGTTTAATTACTATGTTAAAATATTGTG
Organism: Plagodis pulveraria; assembly: GCA_963890685.1. NCBI lineage: Eukaryota > Metazoa > Arthropoda > Insecta > Lepidoptera > Geometridae > Plagodis > Plagodis pulveraria. The sequence goes on along the minus strand of OY982956.1, from coordinate 19,523,669 downwards.
CTGTCATTGTATAAGTAATCTGTGGGATAAGCCCTTGTGGATTGCTGTTGCAAACCAATAAATCCACATTTTATTCAATACTTTTTGTTTTTTTACATAACATATTAAACTGTATATAACCCTTTTGTAAAAAACTTAAATGCAAATACAAATAGTTTATATTTCTAATAAAAACATAGAGGATAACAATATTAAATATTGAAGTCCTAAAATAATACACAGTAACTATATATATCTTCCTTTAGCAGTAGTACTGCCTGAGTTGCGAACCTCAGTTCATCTGCTAAGTCAAAAAAAAAACAGTGGCTTCTTCATATTTTTTACATATCAAAGAAAATCAAGTCTATATATTATGAAAGTGGAAAACAGCTCAAGTAATATTCAAGTAATTTATTTCTTCTATTACGGTTTTTCCCCTACAATTTTACCTAACAAACTTAATTTACCAACGATCGGATAATGAAGATCGGTTTATTATGAAATTCTAATTAAAATGTGTTTATTTTCGTTATCTTTCTCTCTTTATTATGAAGGCCCTTATTACAGTAGTGGGAACGTGATGGACTGAGGAAAACAGTTTCCTCTTTATCATATATTGCTATTATTGAAAATTCAATTTATTTAGTATTGTGAATTATAAATTTGTTTCCTTTTATCCGGGAGTCTAAATTTTTTTTAATAAGAATTTTTCGATTTTCAATCACACACAGACTCTTCGTGCCATTTTTGAAGTTAACGAAGATATTATTTAAACAATTATATTACTATGGGGAACATTCTGACATACTTAGGGGGAAACACGGGAGGGATGGCGATAAGGGATGAGGATAAGGGATAAGAGAGGATAATAGATGCTAATTGAGAGGATAATGGACCTAATATATACTATCACAAATCAGATACAAACAGGTTTGCACAGGCATTCTGAACAGACCAGTGTCCTCAAGCAGCACTTGTTCACGAGTTGACTCGCGCGCCAGCCATCGTCCTCCTCAACCATTTCTGGGGGTAGAGGCACACGACGCCGCCGCCTACCAACACATTTTCGTGAGCATGACCGTTCAGAATGCCTACGCCAATCCGCTTGCCAAAGTATGAGAAACGCTGTTAGGAGTCTACATTTATAGAGTGAATATGTACCCACTGTTTAGCCAAGCATCTTCCAGTGTTGGCTAAATAGCCATTTATTAAATAGATGTTCTAATAGTGTTATGTTATTCTGATATTATTTATTTTATGTTTATGTTATGTTCTGTTACGTGGTCCGCGCTCTGCTTAGTTGCATATGATCTTTTACGTGTTTAGATACTTTTATAAAATGCTTGTTTAGTGGAAATTTGAAATAATAGGCTACCAACGAACCAAAATACAAGTACATAATGTCATGTTAGCTCAATTGTTTATAGCATACCCTGGCTAAAGGGGTGGATGGACGCGGGTTCGAATCCCGCACATGACTTAAATTTTTCCTATCGTATATTTGTAATTTTGTAAAATAATCCGCATAGCAGGATTATATTATTGCAAACATAACAAAATACAAGAGTTTTTTTACATTGCTGTGAGCAAATTAGGTAGAAATATATTTCTGCCACTATAGTGGCGACACAGAAACACGAAAATCGTTTAGTGAATAGGTGACGGCACATCACTCGGATATGCTGTGGTCTCTACCAAATAAGAATTGGCTTATTCTTGTATTTCCAACACTTGTTTTTGACTTTAGTACTTTTACTAGTACTATTTCTAGACTACCCTGAACATCATCTTCGACCACATCATCACTTACAATCAGGTGAGATAGTGGTGAAAGGGTAACCTATAAGCTATATAAAAAAAAGTTGCCAAATTTTGTTTGGTAGAAATTTCACTGGCTTAAATAATCGCACCCAGAAATAACGTATATAACGGAATTAATAAATAACAAGTTCAAGTGGAATCGTAATCAGGTCCAGTTTTATCCTGATTGATGCGGTTTACCGTAAAAGCATTGGTTGAGGCTTTAGTGCTGGATATATATTATTCAGGATAATTGTTAAATATTTAACTATTCTCTTAATTCCGACTCCCTTTTTATTTCACTATATGAATATTAAGACCTGTACAGTTCCCAAAACCATCCTGTAGTTTTATCATACCGATCGAAAGCTTTCATCACAAGGATTATTTTTTGCTAAATAACATAGTGTCAGAAATAAAAGGAAGATATACATCATCCATGAGAAAAAAACAAAAGATACACTTTTAATTCATATCCAATAAATGTACATATAATCACATATTATCTTTCTTATGCATTCAGGTTTTGATAACATCACTATTTAATGCACACTTTTTTACACTGTGAATGATCAGTCCACAGAGGATTTATTTTTAATTAAATTAATTCTCTTTATGAACGTGGTTATTCGTTTCACATCATTCACTTACAATTTGAATAGAACTGTCTTTCTAATCGTCCAGTAACTTTTTTCATACAGAATCTTCATTTGATCTCTTAGGTCGCAGAGCACTAAGGCTTGAGAATATGTTCAGTGACCAAGGAACATTATTAATCATGTTCCAAATTCAAAACTCATGAACGCCATTAAAACTCTAGTGAAGAAAAAACTTGCGTAATTTGCTCGGATTTCGAGCAAAACATTGTTTTTCTAATAGGTCGAAAAAATCATGTGAAGTTTTGTTGTTTTATATCGTGTAGTCCATTTTACTCGTACCATATAACCATGTTTTACTTTTGTAATCTTTTCTGTTTCTTGAACCATGAATATTATTTTCGTCTAACCTGGGTTTCAAATTAGTGATCGCCGCGAGCAACATTCAGTGAGAGCACAAAGAACCCTTTTAGCTAAATTAAATGTAAGTACTTACTTTGGCACTCTTGTGAGGTCTTTTAAAGTTCGAGGTTAAATACCTTTATTTTACAACTACAGCTTACCTCAAAAACATTATTAGAGTTGATTTAAAAAATAATTATATCTTGATATATAATTTTTCGAATCACTTGAAGTCTTTGAAGTTCGTATAAGGACTATTTTACTGTAATTTCGTTCGCATACACATCCACATGAGTAAATTAAGTATTATTTTTTTTAATTATGGCAAACTTGCCGCTCGTAGGAATCTTAAGAATGGGGTATTCTGGGGAGTATACTTAATACGACTCTAATACACATTATATAGACGTAGACAAGCCTACCAATAATAAATTCCTTTCAAAATTATTGCGTGTAACAAGCACCGTGTCTTTTATCTGTGAACGCAACCCTACTTGTCAACTTCACAAAACTTCACTGTCAACTTACGTCTGTCAAACATCACTTTGACATCCGTAAAGCGGTGGTCGGCCATGATTTATTTTTTCTACAACGAACCTCAGTCGAGTGATAAAGTTTGGTTACGTTACTGAACAATTTGTTAATTTGAACTGATTGTGACTTGACATATTATATTGATGCTAATTGACTACCTGTGTTGATTTATTAGTTTCCTTCTGAGTTAAAATTCGGTTCTTTCTCGATTCAAGACCCGTGGTCCGTGAACCTCGATAGTATCCCAGTTGTTTGACCGCGAACAGTTCGATACTTTTGGAAATATTAGTAAAATACTGCATTTTTTATTCTCAATAAACTACCTAAAGAGTACCACTCTCAATACATTTGGAAATTAACAGAGTTAATTAATAATATAAAAAGTTGCGTGTCGTGCTACTAATCTGCAACAAACTACACGTGGCTAGTACAAAGGTGTTACACCCGACGGAAGTTAACTGTATTTTGCTTTAAAATTACAGTAGTTTTTGACGAACCTCCTTGGATGCCGTAAGAGCTCTAATGAAAAACGTCTTCGTAAATAAATTATTAAATTCCCGGTATAATCTTAGCTTTTCTAACCCACCTGCTCATCTGCGTGCTTCATTCTTAATTCGAGTATACTCAGATTTTGTATCATCATAAGATTGACTAATTTTATATAAATTGCTTGCGACTATTATAATTAGAAGTAATTTGTGTAAATTCAGTATATTATTCTGTGTCATTATCATAGATTACAGTTCTTACTCGTACTTACAAAGATAAATAAAATGAAAACGATGTGTGTACCTGTATCACATTTTTTTTTAAAGAAACGGAACAAATTCCTACACTGAAAAGTGTGAAATAACTTTTTAAAATGGGTACCATACTGATTCACAACACTGACCTTACATTTTCATGTTACCCACTTCCAGAAGTTATTCCATACTTTTCAGTTTTGCAAGTTGGTTACTTTTTTTACTCATTCTTATGATGCATCGACATGAGTTGCAATTAATATTGAATCATCCAGGTATGCAAATACATTTTTACTTTAATAGACTGTAATTTAAAAACCACCGAACCGATTCAATGAAATTTAAAACATTCACCAACAAAGAAGGAATTATTGATCAATAATCTGATTTGCAGAGTAATCGCGTAATTAATACACAAAAACGTACTGTTGAATTGAGAATCTCTTACTTTTTTGGAAGTTAAAATTATTTTTCTCTCAATTATTATACTAGTGTAAGTTGTGAATGACTATATAATAGTTACTATTCATATCCTTACTGTTATTGTTCGTAACGCTACCAAAAAAAAATAACTTGAAAATATTAAACGTAAACATTTTTTTTGAACATTTCATTGATATATTAGAACAACACTTTCAAATTGTAAGATATATTTAATGACAAATCCGACTAATTTTCCTGGTCAGCCAACGTGATGTGATAAACGTAGCCTAACCAGAAGAACTTTTGACGCGTTACAATTCTACATTAAGCATCATCAGGATGTCTTTGGTCTGGTATTTGATATGCATTTCCGTAAAGTATCACCTGAATCTATTAATTACATTATACATATATTTGACTACAATATATCAAACAACAAACTTCAAATGATCTTTTCGGCCTACCTATTAGAAAAACAATGTTTTGCTCGAAGTTCCAATAAATCGCCTATGTCTTTTATCCGCTAGAGTTGTGTGCTAAAAATAACAGCATAACTTTTGAATTTGGAACTATATAATGCTCCTTGGTGCTTTGTGACCTAAGAGAACAAACTATGATACTGTATGAAAAAAAGTTACTGGCTGACTAGAAAGTCGGTTCGACTCAAATGTTAAACGTTTCGATTCTACATTAAGCATCATCAGGATGTCTTTGATTTGGTACTTGATATGAATTTCCGTAAAGTATGACCTGAATCTATTAATAAATATATTTTTTTTTTCTGGAGTATATGCATTTTACTAAAATGAAGATGTCATTGAGTTTTAATTTCTATTTATAACTATAAAACTACACATAGGTAATAATATCTACATATTTAGTATTTACCAAGATATTCTAATTGCTTAAATTGAACAATAAACAAAGAAATAGCATTTTTCTACAATATTCTCAACTTAACACAGAATTTATAATAATAGTTATCTACAGGCTGCTTCAACCAACTGATTCATTAATTACAGTTTGCTGTCAAATAGAAGCCCTCATTACGCACTAAGTACAGTACAGAATTCTCAAATTTACATTCTCGTTTATGAGAATAATGCCTGAACTCGTTCCCTAGTGCTCTTCTCGTTCCATAGTTAGAGGACCAGCTCTCTAAATTGACTTTTTATCGCGTTAGGGTTATCAACGCATTATTTTTTTAACTGAATAATGTCCTATTTTGTGGTTAGCATACCTAGATAATTATTACTATACTATTTAAAAAACGACATTCCGAATACTCTATTTAATTAGTTTTAAGAAGTTAGTTTAATGAAATACACTCTCTATACAGTGATAAAAAGTTATTCATGTTCAGATATGGTTAATTAAAATGTATAGCCTATATTTAAGTCTGTCCTTTTTTATTAAATATGCGCGTATAACTTATATCTAATTATACAGAAATGTGTTATTTTATTTCACTGGTTACTCTATTTTTTGATTAGGTAAAAGATATTGTAATTTTTTTTACAAAAAACAACCCACTTCAAACATAAAATACGCATTTAGAATAACTCAAATACTACTCGTCAGATACCACTCGAATTTAAAAGGGACGAAGGGTAAAAACCAGCTTTCGACTAAAAAAATTCTTCAAAATCGGTAACTACACCCTGTAAAGACCTATTAGGTATCACACAAAAAAAAATCTCGTCGAATTGAGAACCTCCTCCTTTTTTTGAAGTCGGTTAAATTTTTTGAAGTAATTTATGTAGACTGCCTTATTTGGGGTTCAAGGTTCAAATTCAAACGCATAACAGCGTGATAAGGCATTTTACAAAGTTAGCCTTCTTATTGGATATTTGTATCTAAGCACCCAACGTCTGCAGCTGTTTTTGAGAGTTAGTTCTAATTTTAAATCTAGTCTGCTAACGCCCTTAATATCAGTAATATAAAGCTTACTGCTTGGCTACTAATGGTCCAGGGCTTGGATTTTAGCCAGTGCTATGAAGTATTAAACAGTAGCATTGGAAAAAAAACATACTCATACAAAAGTTCTACATGTTCTACCGCTTACCCGCCTTCTCAATTAAATTACTAATATACAGCGCGTCAATATTTTATGTAATACTTTTGTAATATTCCTGTGTTTGGCAGCCCTATTAACATTTTACCTAACGACGTTGTGATCTGCGAGTCCACGAACATTTCGGTGAAGCCTTTTAAAGAAGACAAACGGTGTCTCATTACTGAATTCCCCCTGGTATGATAGTCTTTGTCGTCCACGACGCCTTGCCAGATGCCATATTAGTGCTTCAATCTAGTTTCATGTCCTAATTTTGCAGCGCTAGTTCTTTTAAGTGGAACTAAGGGACTTAGCGTCAGTTAAAATAACTTTGTTGGTTTAAACACGAAATGGTCAAGTGAAAGTCGGACACAGAGGGCTCCAAACCGACGCACAATATATTCGTTGTATATTTTTTTATGTCTGTAATGTTAGCCTTTGACCACTATCTCACCTAATGGTAAATAACGATGTGGTCGAAGAAATTGTTCAGGCTAGCCTAGAATAACTGGCTCTCAAGGACAGCTGCCGTAACACACTGTTAGGTGCTTGGCGACAGATTTTCTAGTTGAGGGCGGTAGCTAGCCAGGCGGGCATTCGCAAAATTCCCTACCACCATGCTATAACGACTGCCATCCTAAGATAACAACCGGGACCGACGGCTTAACGTGCCACCGAAGCACGGAAGCGCTCAGTAGTAATCTCATCAGCGGTCACCCATCCAACACATGACCGCAGCGGACATTGCTTATCTTTGCTGATCGGTTCAGAACGGCTAAGCAAACTTCGCTACGAGTGCTTCTAAATGTATGTTCGTTTTCCAAAAGTTTGACCACTTGAACCACAACCTTTTTTTATAATTTATTTCTTTACTAGTTTGACGCCCGTATGTTTCACCATTTTTTTATCGTAGAAGATAAACAAAACCTGTTTCAAAATATTTCTTGTACCAATGGCTACAATAATTGTATACATTTTACTTTTGTTAATAATAATTGTGGGCCAATTTGCTATACTGACTCGTTGTCTAAATAGTGAGAATTTAGTTTTGGCATTGTCTGTTTTTTTTTCTTTTGTATTTGCTCAATGTTTAACAATATTACACCCGTAAATCTCGCATCATGGTAATAGCTAATTTTAATTAAACTATGACTGGTTCCTCCCTAGAGAAATAAGTATAATCTGGTATAGAGTAGTAATTGCTCTTGGTTTCGGCTGTTACAATTTCTTTATAGGAGATAATTCAAAAACAACATAAGCAAAATAAATGATACGTACGTTATTACATACAATTAGTCATATCGATTTAAAAAAAAACATACAAGCCTAGAGTAAGCAGAGCACAAATAAAAAAATATTTTCATTTCAAAGTTTCAGCTGAAGATAATTTAGTTGAGTAGGCAATAAAAAAGAGATTCGTAAAGCGCTTACTTAAACAGTGAATAAAGCACCTATTTGTTTTAAATGCTATTTTTAACGGTGGTTCATTAATTCTCCCTCTTCTATTTAATGGATTTAGGACAACCACACTCATAATAACTATGGGTAGAAATAATATTGTTGAGGTTATCCATGACAGTTTTCCTTTAAAACCGTACTCCTTTAGCCACGCAAATGACCTGATTAATCCAAGAAGCGATAAGAACACGGTAAGTTTTACATCTCGGCAGGCCTAGCTTGGAGTGGAAATAAAAATGTATTTACTTATTTTATCGCGCGATTTTGTCCATTTTCGTGGCACAAAATTATCTACGGAGGCCAAGTATATCATCTCCTTTTGGGAATTCCGTGGAAATACGATTATGTCTCCGTTATGAAGAATTGACACCAGAATGTGGATAAAATAGTATCCGTCTCTCAAAAGGAAGGGATAACGTATCCTTTTTCTAATACGTGGGTTTAGTATTACTAATTGATTTTATATAATGTCGGTTGCGTATCTATACTATATTATATTATAATATTATACTATAATATTATACAAAGGAAAGATTTGTATTTTTGTAAGTAACGACTAAACTTAAAAAATACTGGACCGATTTGAAAAATTCTTTCACCATTAGAATTGTACATGACGAACAGAGGCTGTAGAATATTTTCAAAAAAGTTAGGGATCCGTATGAAAACTTCAATAATGAATTTGAAAGAAATTACAAAAGTGAGATGGATTCTATCCTTTCCTGGGGGGGATGTCTCCGGTCTGTACTATAGGCCCGCTGGACACTACAGTGTCATAATGCTATCGCTGAAGTCAATCATTGACCTATATATACTAGACGCGACATCTCAAATAAGAAAACACGCGCTTTACGTTCGAAAATTGTGTATTCAAAATACACAATTGATAACACACAACAATTTTCGAACGTAAAGCGCGTGTAATCTCTACGAGTGCCCAGCTGCGTGTGGAGGAGAGTATGCCGGCCAGCATACTTGTACTGGTCAGCTATCCTCGTTTGGGATGGCGCGTCTAGTATTTATAGGTCAATGAAGTCAATACAACTCTGCTTATATCGCGTCGCATCGCGACGCCCGCGCCCGGTCCATTGAGGCAGATGATGTTGGAGGGTTAAAACCTTATTGCTAATCCTGGCCGACTCCAATTTATTGAAATGACTGACATTGTGTTCGGTTGTTTGTATAGAAAATGTTTTTATGTCATGTCTTGTGCTTAATAAATTCTGCTTATATTTTACACCAAATACGTGTTTAAATATGATTTACATTAGGTTATGGTTCAGCAAAAATAGTGCAAAGTTATTGTAAATATGTCGGAAACGAAAAATCATAGTTTTTCACATGAAAAATTACGCGGACGTGAAAATTACGTCGAGTGGAAATTTGTTATGAAAAATGCATTGATTCACGACAATTTAAGTAAATATATCTGTATAAGCGGTTACGGTAAGGATGACAAAACAACGTCCGAAGTGAAAAATCGACGTGACGAAATTGCAAAAATCTAAAATTTGCTTGGGCGTTGAAAAGTCATGTTTTTCACATTTGATGTCAGCTGATACGGCGAAAGACGCCTGGAATGCACTGGAACGTGCATATGATGATAAAGGACTCGGTTCAAGAATGAGAACTCTTCAGAACTTGTGCGCTGTCAAACTGGAGAACTATTCTAGCATGGAAGCTTACGTCAATGAAATATTGTCATTAGCGCAGCAATTGGCGAATATGAACAAACCTGTTGATGACGAGTTTCTTGGTGAGTTGATGCTCAAAGGTTTACCGACAGAGTACGAGCCCATGATCATGGCACTAGAGCATTCGGGAGCTGTCATTACTGCTGATCTAGTCAAATCGAAACTGCTACAGGATCAACGTTGGACTACTCGTGGAGATTCGAGTGAGTGCTTGTATTCTAAAAGAAAAGGCGCTAGTACGAGTGACCCCTGGACGAGAAAAGCGCAGTAGCACAAGGATGAGTCAAAAGCGAAGGATAATTCCGCTAGAAAGAGAGAACCGTGGTGCTGGAAGTGCAGAGAGAAAGGACATCTGAAGAAAGATTGCCGGAACGCGAAGGATTCTTCAGGAAACTGTGTCTTATCAGCATATAGTACTGGAACTGACTCGGAATCTTCGTGGTACATAGACTCGGGGGCTACAAATAACATGACTGGCAGGCGTGATTTGATGACAGACTTTAAATCGCGAGATGGTCACGTCACCATTGCTAGTGGAGATAAACTGCGGTGTACAGGTATAGGTACTGTTAAGTTGTCGGATAGCGCGACGTTAACTGATGTGTTGTATATACCTAAGCTGTCTGTAAATCTCATATCTGTTTCGCAATTGATTAAGAATGGTTGTATTGTTAATTTTGATACTACTGGTTGTACAATTTCTAAGCTGGGCGATGTTTTGATTAAGGCAAATGACGTTGGAGGGGCTTACAGACTTCAGACCTGCAGTCTACGGGCGAATCTTACTACTAGCACTGCAACTTGGCATCAAAGACTTGGCCATTTAAGCGCCAACAATATGAAGCTTTTGAGGCAGGGACTTGCTAATGATATTAGTTTTCAGGACGACCCTTGTAAAGACGTTACCTGTGAAGTTTGTTTAAAGGGATAGCAAGCTCGGTTTCCTTTTCCCAGCAATCCTGAGAAGTCTGTGGCTGTAAAGCGGTTGGATTTAATCCATACCGATTTGTGTGGTCCGTTGCCGGTGAATTCGCTTGGAGGCAAGAGGTATATCCTGGCATTCTTGGATGATCATTCGAGGAAGGTGTTCGTGTATTTCCTGAAGCGTAAGAGCGAGGTGAGTGAATACACGAAAAACTTTATTAAGCTAGTCGAAACTCAGACTGGTGACAAAGTTAAAGTTTTGAGGTCGGACAATGGGACCGAGTATGTGAACAGAGACCTTGAAGGTTTTTTGAAAGGTAAGGGGATAGTCCATCAGGTAACTGTGCCTTACAGTCCTCAACAGAACGGTTGTGCGGAAAGGCTAAACAGGACCCTCCTAGAAAAAGTAAGGTGCCTCTTGTATACTTCGAACCTAGACCACAAGTTTTGGGCAGAAGCTGCCTGTACTGCTGCACATTTAATAAATGTGTCACCTTCGAAAAGGCTCTCAGGGCAAACTCCTGAGGAAGCCTGGACAGGTAAGAAGGTTAGCTTGAAACACTTACGTGTGTTTGGCTGCGAAGCTTATGCTCACGTTGATAAAGTGAAGCGGAATAAGCTTGAACCAAAAAGCAAGCGTTGTATATTTCTTGGCTATGACGGTAATGGATATAGGCTCTACGATTCGGCGAAAAATATAGTTTTTCGTAGTCGTGATGTTGTTTTTAACGAAACAATTTTTCCAGGTGTCAAGAGTAAACGGCCCGTGGAGATCTTCTTTCCGACTAGTGATGACGGAGATACCGTTGAAGATGCGGATGTTCGTGATCAGTCTGGGACTGAGCTTGAGGTGGAGATGCCATCACTACCAACTGTAGAGGCTGAGGTTGAGGCGGAGAGACCGGTAGAGCCTGAAGTGTGGTTTGAGGCTGACGAGCAGGTGCCGAGTTCATCTACTGATACAACCGGAATGCCACGGAAGCCACCATCTGACGGACCAGCCTATAATTTACGGCCGAGAGTACCGAGGACGATGTCTGCGCTCGAGACAGAGTTGAGTGAGCCGACGAATGTCAAGAAAGCTTTGCAATCGAGTGATAGTAAGCTTTGGCGGCAAGCTATGCAAGATGAGATTGATTCGTTCAATAAGCATGAGGCTTGGGAGCTAGTTGACAGACCGGCAGACAAGAATATTGTCAAGAATCGATGGTTGTTTAAAATCAAACGTGACGCCAATGGCAAAGTGGCGTGTTATAGAGCGCGATTGGTTGCAAAGGGTTTTACCCAAAAGTTCGGAATTGACTACATGGATACTTTTTCTCCGGTTGTGCGACATAGTTCGTTGAGAATGCTGTTGTCTCTTGCGGTTGAATTAGATCTGAAGATTGATCACCTTGACGTCAAGACTGCTTTTCTGAATGGCAATTTGAGTGAAGAAATTTATATGTCACAGCCTGAAGGTTTCGTCAAGCAAGGCAATGAGCATATGGTCTACAGACTCGAGAAAGCCGTGTACGGGTTAAAGCAGGCGTCACGTGCCTGCCCCCGAAGGGTTCCCGCCTTGTCGTGGCGGTGGGGCTTAGCAGCCGTGGCTTCGTCACCCACGGTGAAGCGAAGAGGAACCAGGGGCCGTGCTGGCTTGGGCAGTCGGCCGGCCCCAGAGGGGCCGCTCCACTGGGCTTTGCCTCTAAGTCCAGACTGGAGCGGCAACGGGTAGGCTGCGGTGCTGTATGGGCAGCACCGCATCTGAGGCGGGCTGTGGTGTTGTATGGGCGACACCACAGCTGACGGTGAGGGGCCACGGCGGGAGAGGAGTGCCGGTATCACGGTGCGCCCCTCTCCCTACCTTCCGTGGCCACGGCGGGGCCGCCACCGTTGGATGGCGGACGCGGAGGGGCCGCAGGGGAGGAGGAGTGTTGGTATAGCGAGGCGCCGCTCTCCCTATCCTCTGCGGCCGAAGTAGCAGGCGACGGGGCTACTCATCTGACCCGTCGCAGGGGGACCTTGGGCGTCGGAAGCGGGGTCGTCTGACGCCCATTTGCGGGCTTGGTCCCCGGGTGGTAGCGACGTGCCATGTGTTCTGGTGCGTCGTGAGGGGTAGCACCCCAGGAGGGGTCCGGCAACGGACAACCGTTGCGGGTTCGTGGTTGAGTGCTAAAGCGACCCTGCGATCCCGCCGAGAAGCGGTAGAGACGGAACACCGTGTGTTATTTAGTCGGTAGGGGCACTTGCTGCTGTGGGAGTAGTTGGTGTCGAGCCCGACATATCCCGGCCACCTTCCCCGGGGTGGACGGGAATGCGTAAATGCATTTTTCACACGTTAAAAAAAAAAAAAAGGCGTCACGTGCCTGGTACGATAAGGTAAAGAAAGTTTTACTCGCAGAGAATTTCACGCAGAGCAAGTATGAGAGCTGTATCTTCAGTCGCCGAGTGGGTAAGCGAACCATTATTATTGCTCTCTATGTAGACGATTTTTTCGTTTTTTACGACTGTGACGAGCTTGCTGATAAGCTAAAAACGTCACTGAAGTCTCACTTCACAATTAAAGATTTAGGTGAGGTTAAACATATGCTAGGCATCAAAGTACAGCGCACTAGTCGTGAGTTGAAGCTGAGTCAGAAAACCTATATTGAAAAGCTTCTTGTACGTTTCGGTATGAGTGACTGTAAAGTTACTAAGACGCCCTTAGATGTAGGTCTGAAGTTTTCTGATATCGCCACCCACGAGAGTAGACTACCGTATCAGGAGCTGATAGGATGTTTATTTGCAATTCGAGCCATATATAAAATGGGTCCTAGGGAATCTGTGAGGGATCTTTTTAAAGAAATTGATATTTTAACTTTACCAAGTCTGTATATATTTGAAAATATTATGTATGTTCGTAAAAATTTGAGTAAATTTAAATTAAACAGTGACAATCACGATTACAATACTAGGAATAAAGATAAAATAGCGGTGCCAGGTTTTAGATTAGCAAAGACAAATAAAAGGTCCTTCTTAGGTAATTGTGTGCGGTTTTATAATAAAGTTCCTAAACATATTACAACGCTCACAGAAGGGAAATTCAAGTTGCATGTGAAAAACATATTGATTAAAAAATCCTACTACACAGTTTCTGATTACATAAACGACAAAAATGCCTGGACAATTCCGCCTCCGCCAAGCTATTGCCTGTCACCTACATAATTTAAACAAATATTGTAATAACTCTATTATCTAGTATGTATGTAACACATTGTTAAAAGATGTTTAAAAGAATGGCCCCGAGTTTCTTGCCCGTTCTTCTCGCAGTGGCTCTATACACTTTATTTGCTGAACGTGGCAGTACAATGTAGAATATTTCAATACTAAAATTTGTAATTGACCTTCATAAGAGCGTCATAGACGCCTAAATTGAATAAATGATTTTGACTTTGACTTTGACTTTGACTTTGATTGTATATAGCTGTGATCTCAAGACCTGACATTTCATTTGCTGCATGTTTCTTAAGTCAGTTTAATACTTGCTACACAGCAGAACACTTTGCAGCGGCCAAACGTGTATTGCGGTATTTAAAAGGCACAATGAATTTAGGTCTTGTGTACAGAAAAAGTGATGAACATGATAAATTTCATGTTTATGGATTTACTGACGCTGATTGGGCTAACGGGGCGGATCGTAAATCTTACACGGGGTATATTTATAAGCTAGGTAGGAATGTTATTTCCTGGGGTTGTTATAAGCAATCGTGTATCGCACTTTCGTCTACCGAGGCGGAGTACATAGCTTTGTCTGAAGCTGCCAAAGAGGCGGTATACGTCCGTGCGGTTCTTGCTGAGTTGATAGGTCAATGTCACACTGTAACCCTGTATAGTGATAATCAGTCTGCGGCGAAGCTGGCTAGTAACCCAGTGTTCCATAAGCGAACAAAACATGTGGACATTAGATATCACTATATTCGTGAAGCTGTTGAGAATAGGGTGCTAGAACTGATGTACATGCCAACAGAGCAGATGACTGCTGATGTGCTCACGAAGGCACTGCCTAGCTGTAAGCACTTGTCGTTTGTACGAGATATGCTTGAAGTCCTCCAGGATTAAGAGGGCGTGTTGGAGGGTTAAAACCTTATTGCTAATCCTGGCCGACTCCAATTTATTGAAATGACTGACATTGAGTTCGGTTGTTTGTATAGAAAATGTTTTTATGTCATGTCTTGTGCTTAATAAATTCTGCTTATATTTTACACCAAATACGTGTTTAAATATGATTTACATTAGATGATCTACTCAAGGGTCTCTATGCTCATTAATGAGGAACTTATAACGGGAAATAAAACAAAATATAAATTTAATAAAGTTCAATCTCAAAGCGCGCTGCGCGTGGCGGGTACGCCTTCGCAAATACGACATTTTGTACACGGATGTAATTGGACACATTTTAGTGAAAGTTAGGTGTTAAAATTCATTGTCGTTGAGGAGGAGCTACAAAAATAATTTGAAAACAGATGCTATTAAAATATTTTCTTTACCTATTAGTCTAGCAATTATGAAAAATAGAGTTGGTAGGTAGGTAATGATACGCAGATTTTTCTTTCTTGAAGAATACGCCAAACACAAAAGGTCTTTTCCCAATTGATCTCGATGTTTATTAAAACATGAACATTAAATATATAGGTAAGAAAAGCGAAGATGAGAAGGAATCCCAGAGTAATAAACTTCACGTCTGATTTTTATTAAAAATTCAACACCGTAATAGCGCTGACTGCAACAGACATTCAAGGCACGGGTTTAATATAAAAGCAAAATATATCTACCGTATCGCTTCTAGCTATTAAGGTTAAGAAATACGAGCAAAGGGATACAAGATGGGTGAATTTCTGAATGAAATATAATATATATTTTGTACAAGATACTGGCTTCTGCCTGCAAGGTTCTCTAGTGAACAAAAGACTAAATGTACGGCTACACATCAAGTTGACTACGTCATAATTTCGTACGAATTTTGAATAAATTAGTACAATTACCTTAATTAAATAAAAGTTTTTTTTATATCAAGAGCCTTTGACCACTATCTCACCTGATGGTAAGTGTTGAAGTGGTCGAAAATGTTGTTTAGGCTATCCTAGAATTACTGGTTCTCAAGTACAGCTGCCGGAACTCACCGTTAGGTGCTTTCCAGATGTTCTACTTGACGGTAACTAGCTTGGCGGCATTTTACAAAATATCCTACCACTATGCACATGATATATTTATATAAAGACTATATATTTTTAGGGTTCCTTATTAGAAATTAGGACCTATTACTACGCTTTTGCTATCCGTGCTTCCTTTAGAGGACTGTGTCTTTGAAACCTTTGAGGTAACTGGTTGTCATTTTTACAGAACATGTGTTAGTTTGGCGGATTGTGTAACAAAGAATAATAACTGCTAATAATAAAAGGAGGTACTCAGACAACCTGTTTTTTATGTTGGGTTTTTTATGTTATAATCACGGTAATAATCATACCATGTTTGACGCTACTGGCAAGCTTTAAACTTGGTAAATAAAAAAAATTAAAAGATAGTATTGACATGGTTTATATATTTTTTCAAGTTTCTGTGGTTTGTAATTTCTTTGTTAGTTAATACTAGGTATAGCAAAAACACTTTAACTATGGCAGGTACTCAATTAAAGTAATTATGCCTATAAGAAACTGTCCATCACAGCAACTAACGAGGCAGTTAATTACTGTTTAATTTTGCCTTTGGATTTGCACGTGGGTTGAGATTATGTACTAAAATAATAAATTTTATTTCGGTCGAAACCCTACCCGCGCACCAAATCGGTATATGGGTTGAGATGACTACCAACTCGATAAAAGTACTCATTTAATAAATAAAAAGATGTTTTTTTTGTCTTTTATATTATTTCTGATGGGATTTGTCTCTGACCTCTATCTCACCTGATGGTAAGTGATAATGTGGTGGAAGATGCTATTTAGATTAACCTAGAATTACTGGCTCTCGAGGACATCTGCCGGAACACAATGTTAGGTGGTGCTTGGCGACATATTTTCTACTTGAGGGTGTAAGACAACAACTGGGACCGACGGCTTAACGTGCCCTCTGAAGTAAGCGCTCAGTAATAGTGTTACTAGCGGTCACCCATCAAACTCACGAACGCGGCGAACGTTGCTTAACTTTGCTTATCGGAACAGCTAAGCAAACTTTCCTACGAGCGCTTCAAAATTTGTATGTGACAACGTTTATTCATTCAAGTTTTTATTTCAAATATAAAAACTTCAATAAACTTTTATTTGGGACAGTATTTACCCATTTGCAATCGCGTACACCTACACAAATAACGATTTCGATGTTTGATAAATTAACAAAAATCCCAAATGTTTGACTCTGCCATAACTAATCAGCTTTATCTATTTGCCGTGTAAACATACAAAATGTATTATTTATATTGGGTAAATCCGTGATTCCTGGTCGGTTTGTTCATCCTTGTAAATAATCCTTGGCCTCTGTTTTATTTATTAGGCCATTAGGCTGGCTTTTATGCTGCGGTATATATGATATATATTTGTGGTTCTATTATGAATGATAGCTGAAGTTTAGTTGACTCAGCAATATTAGATCTATTATTGACAAATAAATGAACTGTTTTCGTAGCGCTTTCCATACAAACGTAGTTTCGTTATCAAATGTTATTATACTTATCAAGTTACGAAATTACAAATTTACGAAAGGAACAATTAAAGTCATGTGCGGAATTCGAACCCGCGTCAACCATCCCTATAGCCGGGGTATGCACTGAGCGACTGAGTTAACATTACAATGAGTCATAACTCTAATTTCTCTCTCGTTCTGGAGTGACACCTATACTTCAACTGACGTTGTAATACAAACAAGACTAACTTTGCAATTAGCTTTAAACTTGTTAATGATGACGCAACGCTATAATCATAATATTTTTATTTTTGCAATAATTATTTATTTTTGCAATTAATGAATTAATTGGTAGATTATTTTTATTTGGACACCTCTATACAGTGTTAGTTTTTTTTATTTTATTTTTACGTAACTTTAATTTAACTATGGGTTTATGCCTGAAATAAACAAATATTATTATTATTAATAACGCATGCTCTGCGGATTACAATTACAAAATTACACTTGAATCATGCCTGTTTGGTAGAAAAAGTTTTTATACATAGAACAAGGATAAAGTTTGTTAACATTGTCTGCTAATGCTAATATATAATCCTAAATCTACGATTTTGTTAAAACGTGGAGTTAAGAGGAACTATTTAAACTAAATACTGTTTGCAGACGATGTTAACAAGCGTTATGGTTGTTCAATGTATATAACTTTCCATTATAAGGGTAAACTGGAGTAACTCAAGGAGTGCTTAAAGGGAAATTTCACCAACCTAGGGTTTAATTTTATGCTTTATAGGATACAATTTGAACGGTAAACATAGAAATAGAATTATCAGCTGTAGCAAGATGGCTTTATATATTTTTTTTTATTGGAGCCATTTCGCCAAATTCAACAGTACAAATGTCTTAAACAGCCCAGCTAAGTGGACCGCGGGTAATTTTTGTCTACTAGTTATCTCGTGTAAAATAGCCTATATATATTATAATAAAAGTATGATATTTTATTTGTTCAAGTCCATCACTGCTTACTTCCTAAAACTGTTCACAATTTAACCAACAAATAGATCAATAGAGTATCGTTAATAGATAATCTCAATACACGGATCATTGCGTGGAGCGGCCGCTGCGATCTGCCACCACTTGTCTACGGACGAGAAAATAATCTACGCGACAAAAATCTCGTGTCATGCGTGACATATCTCTTATAATATTTGCGCATGTTAGCCAGGCAGGATTACATTATTTTGTTTGCAACATCTATCTCCATAATATCACATCTTAAAAGTTTATACAAAGGGAAATTTAAAATATTGCTACATGGTTGAACATCTATTATTACAAAGGCCTATCATATTATTGTATTGGTTACAGACATTAAAATAATCTTCGTAGGTACAGTTAATCCCTAAATTGGTGAAATTCACCCAGGGACTAACTAGACAATTTCAGTAAGTAACTTAAAGAGAAAACATCGCAAGAAAAGCGCCACGATCTCTTTATGTTAGAAGTAAATAAAGCTGTTAGGGTAATGACGAACACATGTTCATGTAATTTGTTCTTTATGGATACCTTTACCTTGGAAATTGGTCGTATTAAATATGTAAAGCGAGGGGAACTGAAATAAGGTTATGTTTTGTGATTTTTGTATCTTATATTAAATAATTTTAGGATAAGGTAGCTCGAGCTTCAAACGATATACAACAGTAAAAAAAAATATGCCAAGATCTTACTATCCTAACATTCTAGCTCTTCGAACTAACTAATGGATTTTAATTATTTTTATGTAAAAAAAATAATTATTGTAGGACCGTCAAAGTAGTTCAGTTTTAGATCATTTTTAATACGGGTCTGTGACAAAAACTAAACAGTTACAAATCTTCATTTTAGAATAAAATATATCCTCTTACCTACAAATACAAAAACACTGCGATTTAGGTTATTTTGAAACTGTAATCAAAACCAACAAAAGTTTTATTCTCTCACGGTGGAACCCTAAAATAGCAAGGCCCAACTCGCGCTTGGCCACTTTTTAATTCTTAATATATAACCCTATAATATATCTATTACGTAGTAGGTACATTATTAGGTAAGTAATTACCGTTGAATCTGAACGCCATCAATTTAGGCCAAGCTCAGTTCAGAGCTCTAGTTTAATTTTCACCATAATAAATTAAAATATGTTGAAGCTAAACCAAGATTATCTTCTTCTAAACGTCTAAATTCAAACGCTTGAACTCCGTTACGCGGGTACAGCTATGAACTGCCGTGCCGCATCCATGGATCGATCACCACCGCTGCTCCTTCTTGAAATTCACCGCATGGTGGTCTTTGCAAATGCCCGCCAGGCCAGCTAACACCCTCAAGCAGAAAATATGTTGCCAAGCACCTAACGGTGTGTTCCGGCAGCTTCAGTAGTTCTAGGTTAGCCTAAACAACATCTTCGACCACAACATCACTGAGGTGAGATAGTGAACAAAGGCTAGACAATCAGGTATAAAAACAACTACGGGCCTTCAGTCATACTATTTCTCTAGTTTTACTTTGTTAATACCTTGTAGTTAGTCCTGATTATCACAATTTATTGTATAATATGCATCATAGAACAGAGTTCATTCAATGAAAACACTTTAACTCAATATCATGTTTATAGCCCAGACTTAGGTACTACAAAAGAAATGTAAATTCCTCACTGTTGCCCATCGGATTGTATTCTTCGAAAAATACCGCAAATATACGACCAAGAATCGACTGGAAACGGCTGTCGTACGTATTTATTTACTACAGTTTGTAAACTATGCCAGTGACCTATTTGGCAAACATTCAAATGTGCGAAAACATTACGCGTGTTCCAGTTAGAAAAATAACGCTGATCTTGCTTATCGAATCATCATCAAAACCTTGGATTATTTTGAACATTGACGTTCATTTTATGACAAGAAATAAAATTCTATTACTATATCACTGCGTAGGAGTGAAAGTGAGGCAGAGATGGTAAAATCGTGATAAGTCTGGATGAAACAGATTATTTAAAAAAATCTAGTAACTGAAATCGAAAATGTAACTTGTGCCTCTTGATAAGGCTTGACTTTTGCTTTTTAGATTCCTAAAAAAACCTTTCCGCGTATTAAGAGTAGAGTGCACGGAGCGATTTCCATATAAACGCAGTTTTCTCATATTTTAAATACTAAGTGTTCAAGCTCGGTGTAATTTCGTATGTACATTGCTGAGTCTTATATCTATGCTTCTGGTTTGAGAGTTTTTAGATTTATTTTCCCCTAAATGTCAACGTGAGAATTGTGCCCACAAATGACTTTAAAGTTTTTATAGAAAATACTTATTTACGGAAATCTGGCAAACCAGAAGTCTCAAGGACATTCATGCAAAATTTCACCGAGTTCTAACACTTTTTTTTTTGACGTGAATGTGTTAAGATTAACATATAATTTTCTTACTGTTTCAAACTAATGTTATTTTGATGAAAATCTGTTCAAGTAAAGCTATTTAGCACTTGTCAGCGCTTCAAGGGTTCTATTTAAGAAAGCGGGATCCTATTACAAAACCTACGAAGTCTATACGTCTATTCTATCCCTTTTTAAGAGGTTACCATATAAATTTTGACAGATTGTGTTTTTATCACTGGTAGTATAAGTAAAACATATAAGTTGTCTACATACAAGAAACATGATTTTTCCACGAGTTTCTTCTCTATATAAAATGCTAATACATATAAGCATTAAAGTAGCTTTTTAAAACTCATACCATAAAACATAAATAATTAAAATAACTGAAGAAGTAATTGAGTCAGTACCATGCAGATTCAAAATAGTCAGAGCTTACATTTTCATGGTCCGATGTTATTATGTAATTTCATCATTTTCAAACTTGGAAGTCGATTCTGTTTATTTTAAAATATTTTTTTTTCTTTTCAGTTATACATACCTACTGCTTGCAAGATTGATTACTACGCGCCTACAATACTGGTAAATATTAAAAAATATATAAAAGTTAAATGTTTATCGCGATTTGAGTTTGGTTACTAACCAGAAATATTTTTCACAATCTGCTACGAATATATTAAATTAAAACATAAAATACACATTTCTGCTTGGAACTTTAATATAAAGCACATAAATTATAATATTTTTTTACAATAGTTCATAGTTCTTAAGACTGGAGGGAAGTCTCGAATTTTCATACAAAATGAGGAAACGTTTATACCCCCGTAAATAATCACCGATTTTTAAGATTTTTAGATATGTTATAGATGTTATCAATATCCATGTTTATAGGTTTTTATTTTTACCATTATCTATAAATTAATCCTTTAAATAAATGAATATATTACATATAAAGGAATTTGGATTAATGGTAATACCGATAATTTCTCAAAACTTGTATCTCTATTTTGTGAATTATTTATGGGAAAAATAATGATATATAAAGAAAAAGGAAATCTATAAACCTAGTTTATTCGATAAGTAATAAAATAAGACCAACATTTTTAGATTTGATTAATGTTTACTATAGGAGAAAAGTTTTCTCACAAAACGCAAATTATGCGCAAATTCTAAGTCAAAACTTGAAGAAGCTGCAATTGTCTTTATCGCACTATTCTGTTCGGGAGTTTAGCGGCGAGACAGCATTACTTTGTTAAAATACCTATCTTTCTGTAGGAGCTTCTTTTCCTGTTCCTCTTAAGTACTAAAACAATAATGCATTTTTAAAGGCCGTTTTTTATAAAATGAAAATGCCAATGTGGTAACCATTGCTTGTCAATTAGTAACAATTATCTACCATTATCAATAAATCATCCAGGTATAAGGCTTAATGACAAATACTTTTTTCAGTGACTTGAGTGTACCTTAAAAAGAACTCAGTCAACGTTGATGTGATTAAAATGGGAAATCTTGGAAATCTTAGCAGTATATTCTACGAAACAGAAACAAAAAATAATATCTAGATTGGATGATATGGTAAAATCAAAGTCTGCTCGTACATAAAAAAATATGAATTTCGATTTGTGAACATTTTTGGAAGTCTGTTAAAAATTACCTGGTAGTGGATTGGAAGTGCATCGAGAATCCCGAACCTAACGAAAACATACGTTTTTTTTTTATATTTGACAATGCATAAAATGTATGCCTGTGATGTGCCGGGTTAGAATTTAGTTCATCTCCAGCATAAGATATGCTTTGGATCATTAAACAATACAATGATATGTGACTTGATTTGAATTCTGATGAATCTCTGAATAGTTTGAGAGCTAAAAACATAGATCGTTAGTGATTACTAACTTTAATGGATGAAATCGTATATTTAAACGAGTTTATTATTACCTATTTCAACGTATTGCAATTACTATGTTATGTGGTCAGTTTAAATAATGCGTTTATCTTATATATACATATATGTCTACTTTGTTCAGGCTAACCTAGAATTACTACCTCTCAAGGACAGCTGCTGGAACACACTGTTTTAGGTACTTGGCGACAGTTTTCTACTTGAGAGTGGTAGCTTGCCAGGCGGGCATTCGCAAAATGTCCTACCACCATGCTCTAACGACTGCCACCCTTAGACAACAACCGGGACCGACGGCTTAACGTGCCCTCCGAAGCACGGAAGCGCTCAGCGGTAATGTCACTAGCGGTCACCCATCCAACTCATGACCGCGGGCGACGTTGCTTTACTTTGCTGATCGGTTAATAACAGCTACGTAAACTTCGCTACGAGCGCTTCAAAAGATATAGCAAATACTATAATATGTGATCAGTTTTATCTAATAGCTTAAAAGAGAAGAAAACTCATCGATCGGAATAACTAAATTAACTTGACTAGGATTATGTTAACATTTTAGTTTTTAAGATTAACATAATTACCGTTTATTATCTATGTATAAGGAACATAAAGATACCATCTTACAAGTAAAAATATTTTACATACTTGAACCGTGCAACTGATTTTTTCATTGTATTTATAAAATAAAGTTTGATACAATTTATAAAGTATAATAAAAGTATTGCGACTTTGCATAACTCCTGAACTGAAAAGCAGTGCGTAAGGGTCAATAAAAAATTTAAATAGAGAATAATCATATAAAATAACTCTAAATTCACTAAGTTATAAAGTAGACAGAAGCCCTATGGAATACTTCCAAATGTCTTTCTCCTTACTTTATTATCTCTATTCTGAGTCATAAACTTAGAACGAAGTTTACAGTCATGATTTACAGCTACCTATTACAATATTATATGCGAAGTGGAATAAGAAACGTTTCCATTTTATTTAAAAAAAGTACGTCTGTCGACAATTTTTTTTTTTATTGTGACGGAACAAGCCCGATGCCCACCTGATTTTCGTTTTCCTGATCGTCAACGACGAATTGCACTGCGCCTGTCACACAGAGACGTACCGTTGTTAAGTCTCATGTACCTTTTATTTTACTGGCTCTCAAGGACAGCTGCCGGAACACACTGTTAAGTGCTTGGCGACAGATTTTCTACTTTAGGGTGGTAGCTAGCCAGGCGTGTATTCACAAAATGCCCTTCCACCATGCAGTGAAGCTCAAGCTCGCGGCGGGATTCGAACCATGGACCTGCTGCATGGCAGTCCATAGCCAATGCCACTGAGCCATCACTGCTTCAAAACTATATATAGAAATATATAGAACTTCCTTTGAACCGTTAAGATATAGCTACTATTAATCCCGACCCTCAATTTATCATAGTAATTAAACAACTTTAAACGGTTTAAATCGCGTATATTTATCATTATTTTTGTCCCGACGTTTCAAACACTTTGCAGTGATCGTGGTCACGGGGAGTTGTTTAATTACTATGTGTAATAATCGCGAAAACCTAAGACAACCTCAATTTATCATGTTTCAACAAAACAATTGCTAGCGTTTTACTTACGCAGAACAAAATGTTTACACAAAAGTATAATCTCTACCTAAACCTCACCTAAAAATTAATTTGCATGCGATACATCGGGTCGTTTCGCAGTCCTTAATTATGCCGCGGCTTAGTTACTTCAAGAGAAAGCTCGCAGCGCCCCCTAATGTCTTTTAATATTGCCAAAATTATACGCGCGAGAAGGAAATCGTAAATGGAACAGCTATAAGTGATATAACAGCCTTGATGGGGTTTGCACATCCTGTCGGAAATATTATGATGACTGTTGAAGAGTTTGAGCATCCTGTACGGCTTTGATGGTATTACTTTGAATTTGTTGAGGGCGATATCCAAGATTTTTCGGATACATTTATGCAGGCAGTTCCACCAGCTTACATATCTGTATTCTCTAATCAAACACAATAACGAATAATGTTTTAGAACTCACTGTTAATCGGTATCAAATTCTCAAAATTATTTCTAGTTTTATTGAAGCAATGATGGCCGAGCGGTAATTGCTAGGTGCCGCAGGTCCCTGGTTCTATCCCCATCGACGGCTTGAGCTTCACCGCATGGTGGAAGGACATTTTGCGATTGCTCGTCTGGCTATCTACCACCCTCATGTAGAAAATCTGTCGTTAATCACCTATCGGTGTGTTCCGGCAGCAGTCCTTGAGAACCAGTGAAATTACAGACTTACCAACTATGTCTCAAGGTGACAGGCGCAATGCAATTCGTGCCTTGTGACGAAATGCTTCTGTTATAGGCAGAGATTAGTCCGCTTAACATAAGGTGGGCCTCGAGCTTGTTTCTTTTAAATAACATTTAAAATTAAATATATATCGAACAATTGGTATCCCTGTCACTATCAATTACGCAAGTAAATGTGAGATTTTAATATTTATATTACCATTTTTTTTATTACTAATCCATTCAAAATGGCGACCAAGACATATTTATAGTTCTTGTTACTTGTATAGTCCAAGATGACATTTATAAATACAATATCGTAATATTAACATACTAATGACCCCTTTTATTCGATATATTACTAAACTGCTTCACTATGTGGTAAGATTTGCCTGAAAAAGAAGTCAGAATAAGTCTTTGGTACCTGTCCTTTATATCCGCCGCCAAGCAATAAAATTTGTAAGTAATTTGTGGGTTTAGAGAAAGTGACATTGTTACATATTTTGTGTGGCTTGGACTTTTAGGAAAGTCTTTATAACAAAATTGTGTATTTTTCTTAAAAAACTGTTATCTGAGACTTGATCTCTTTTAATATATAGTCTTTAATCAAATTTTTAATTATAATTTAACAATATAATTATAATGTAAAATATTTTGGTCTACGTATAAACATTATTATAAATACAAATGCTCTACAATACTAACAATAGCAGCTCGATCAAAGTTGTCTAAAAGACTTTCTATACCGTGGACGTCAAGGAGATCTGCCGGGAATCTCATCCCTCGCTAAGTTTCTCTACTCCAGACAAAGATGTAAAGGGCCAAAACTGATCGGACCAGGGCCACAGTTTTGTACACTATAGTGCACAATATTTCAAATGGCGTTTGCATGGTGGTAGGAAATTTTGCGAATGCCCACCTGGCTACCACCCTAAGGTAGAAAATCTGTCGCCATTCACATAATGGTGTGTTCCGGCAGCTGTCCTTAAGAGCCAGTAATTCTAGGTTAGCCTGAACACTATCTTCGACCACATCATCACCTACCATCAAGTGAGATAGTGGTCTTTTAATGTTTCTATTTTAAGTTATTTCAGGTTTAAGTCAAGATAGTTAGCACCAATTTACATAACGACTTACCTCCTTACTTATAAAAACATCGCTATGTAGTTGCTAAGTAATGGATAACTAAACAGTGTTTAAGTAATGCTTAAATATTTCTTACTTATAAACGCTACATAGCACCTGTTTAGCTAAGCAATGGATAATGAGGTCGAACGTATTTTAAACTGACAACATTGTACTAAAAAGTATTATGAATGACCTAAATGGCCAAATAGCATGTATCTAGTGCTAAATATCTTGAAATTAAAAAGTAAATATAATACTTTTCTTTGTATAGTACCACCAACTTAACTGTGCAGTTTTCGAGGGCGCTACTGGTCAAGGAAATCAACTACGAACTGTCACCATTTGAAGGAATGTTGTAGTTCTTTTTTCTGCCACCTGAACAGATTAGTTGGTGGGTCTGTAACTAAATCAGCTGATCAGAAATATGGGCGCCATCTTGTTACTTAAAATTTAAACAAGGGTGGGACGGTGTTTAAATTGACAGCTGATTTAAGCAGTACTTAGGTACTGGATAAAGTTATGTAGCGTTTATGAGTAAGAAATTTTGCTAATCAGTGGCTAAGTAATGTTTAAAATTTAAGTAGCGTTTATAAGTAAGGCTGTAAGTCTACTCAAAAGTACACGAAATTGCCCAAAATAAATTTTATTTTAAGATCATATTTTTAAAATGTTATACCAATTTGCACTTGTGAGAGCCAGTACTTCTAGGTTAGCCTGAACAACATCGTCGACCACATCATCACTTACCATCAGGTGAGATAGTGGTCAAAGGCTAACCTATCAGGCATAAAAAAAAGAGTCCATAAGGAAACTTAAATCTTTATATTTTACTTTAGTTTGTGATGAAATCGTATATAATAATAAAAGTTACCGCATCCAACACTGTTCAAATATATACAGTAGCAAGACTTTAACTACGATGTATATGAGTATTGAGTTTAATTCTGTTGGAGCGATATTAACTCATTAGTTTTGTAACAGATGGCGTTAGTAGAACAATAACATTCTATCCAATGAATACAAATTCGTTAATGCTCATTTCTTGATTATATAATTGTTTTTTTGACAGTTAACACATCTAGATATGAAGTTTAATTACTATGTTAAAGTACAAATCTATAGGCGTGACAGTTTTCCAGTAAAGTGTGCCACAAAATGTACAAGTTTTGAGATAGTGATAGGGCACGCTTTGCTCGCCCTAATAAAAAATGTTACCGATTCCAACATATAATATGTTGTAATCAATATGAAAATACCCAGCGTGTAACCAGTTATAAATTAGGAATAACACGGTAACGTTTTTTTTATATATTTTTCACGTTTTAATGATGCATGGCTACTGCCTAAAATGTCAATTTCCCTTGCATATAATACCGTTCACCGTAGACTAGAGATGCAATAAGCATTTTATACTTCCATGTACATACATACTTACATTTACAAATGTTGTACTCTAAAAAAGTGATTTGCGCTAAGCACGCGATAGTGCTTGCGATCATATTTAGAAGTATATGTAGGTATATGTATATTGGTAGACTCTTTTAGCTGTTATTTGAGTGTTGAAAACTCTTTGACCGATGTTCATCAAAAATATATATGTCTCATGTACTTATATGAATATGATTCTTGTACATATGTATATATAAACCATTTGGAGGGACCGAATTTATACACTGCACAACAAAAAAAGAGTAAGCAATAAGATTAGACAATGAAAAAAGGCGTCGATCTGATAACCTGCCATTTTTCTGGAATTCGTTTAATCTATTTTGCTTATCCCTATATATATATCACTAGAACTGTACTAACGAAACTTATGTCGTATAAGTACGAGTATATTCTCTTTATCTCCATACCTCATTGAACAGACTCTGAATTATTTATTTGTTATTCTTTCTTATGCCATACTTACAGGCGGCCGGGCATAAAACCAAAGCCAAAACCTTTTACAATTCATTTCTTGTGTTTTCTTTGTATTGCTGGAGAAAAACACGTTATAATTTGTTATTTTGTGTTAGGAGAATAAAAATGATGTATACTGACCGCATATACGCATGTTATACATAGGAATGTAATGATGACCCTGTTCCTTTTATAAATTTTATTGTTCCATGACCGCTGGACAGAACTTCTCAGTTTTTCTATATGCTCAATATACAAAACTTGCTTCATGTATTCGGTTTTTTCCCTTCATATACATCTATATAGGTAGGTACACTCCACGAGCAAGTCTTATCTATTCATGTAAAGGTAGGTTTTAATACAACTTTTTTATGTTATTGTGTCGGAACAAGCCTGAGGCCCACCTGATATTAAGTGGAGTAACCTCATGCCTAAAACGCATGTCAACGACAAATTGCACTGTGACGGTCACACTGAGACGTACCGTTGTTAGGTCTCATGTGCCTGTAATTTAACTGGCTCTCAAGGAGTGCTGACGGAACACGCTGTTAGGTGCTTGGCGACAGTTTCTACTTGAGGGTGATCGCTAGCAAGGCGGGCAAAATGCCCTTCCACCATGCGGTGAAGCTAAAGCCCGCGGCGGGATTCGAACCATGGACCTGCTGCACGGCAGTGCATAGTCAATGCCACTGAGCCATCACTGCTTCACAACTAATTTTAAACATTTGGGTATTTAAACGGGATCTTCTGATATCTATATTATAAACCACGACGTCATATTAATAAGAGTTTATATGCGCCATCCTTATATGTCTTTGTTTTAGTAGATGTTAATTGGGATATAAAAATCGATCTCAGCTATTTTATTTCCTCGGAGACTCAGTGGGTTTAGATGATAAACTTCTAGACAAAGACTAATGCATAGACTGTAGACAATGTTGACAATCTTTTAGGGCTGAAAGGGTGCAACTATAAAACTTCTTACTCAAGTAAATGCGACGTGCTCTCCTCAGCCCAATAAAGGTGCTCTCATGAGATTTTTGATATGGCATAAAAGACAGACGAATGTCATTTAAAATTATTATACGTAAAGGTTGTTAAGAATCATTGATTTGCACATATTAGGCCAGTAAAACTAATATTCTAACTTAAAATCATATAAATGTAACTGATTATTTACACCTGTTAAAATTTCAATACTGTCTTAAAAACAGTTATAAATATTAAAGCATCAATAATAATTATGCAGTCTTATTAAAATAAAAAAGATTTTGCTAGAAAAATATACGATATCAATTTACGTGACATATAAAACCTTTATACATTTTTATATTGCGCTATTTCAACACTCAAAACAGGCAGAAAATGTGCTGACATAAAATCTCCCACACAAAAGATACAACATTACAGAGCAATCTTTTGTTTCCACATCCAAATATTACGGCTGATATTTCAACGAATTGACGTTGATGCGTGAACGTTGGATACATAATGGATTTGGCCAGAACGTGGAAGTGTTGACGATGGCTATTCCGCAGAAATGTGAGACAAAATGAACATTACAACTTGAAAATATAAAAGATCTATTTAAATGAAAGTAACATTTTTTTTATTCCTGTTCGGTATGCCACTATCTCACCTGATGGTAGGTGATGATGTATTCGAAGATGTTGTTTAGGCTAACCTAGAAGTACTGGCTCTCAAGGACAGCTGCCGGAACACACCGGTAGGTGTTTGGCGACAGATTTTCTGCTTGAAGGTGGTGGCTAGCCAGGCGGGCATTCCGAAAATGCCCTACCACCGTGCTATAACAACTGCCATCCTTAAACAACAACCGGGACCGCCGGCTTAACGTGCCCTTCGAAGCACGAAAGCGCCAGTAGTAATGTCACTAGCGGTCACTCATGCAACTCATGACCGCAGGCGACGTTGCTTAATTTTGCTAATCGGTTGACAACAGTTAAGTAAACTTCGCTACGAGCCCTTCACATATTATTATACGAGTATTATTCAATTGTGGTTTCCTTCTTTTAATTCACGAAGTTAAATTATGTATAAAAAGAAAAATTATTTAGTTGTCAAGGTTCCTTACAATAGACTCTGCAGGACTACTCTGACTAACTCGCTGGGATTTAGTCATACGAACTGAGTTTACTAAAGTAGTGCCTAATGCTTGGGTTAATAATTTTCACGCTGATATAAAGTCCGGCCGTTTGATCACTACAGTCTACATGTATGCCTTAATTATATATAATGGTCGTTACCTTACTAATAAATACCTTTTTATGAATACAATGACTAGTATTAAAATGACAGAAACGTGTGTTTTATCTAGAAGCCAACATCTTCCTACCCTTATTCGACCCACATGGGTTCGGTACAATGTGTCTACTGTCTAGACAACAAAAGACCAAGAATATAAATATTTATTGCACACAGCACAAGGGCATAAGAACAATAAATTTGGGATTGATTTTGTTTGCTTCGGACCTGACGTTTATTCTCCTTGAGAATGCTTTCGTTGGTGGTATACCTGCTACATAATGGGTAAACGTTGAGAAAGTAAGGGGCCCTGTTGTGCGCCCTATATGCAGCAACATCTCACTTACATAAATGATAGTGACCGATTGCTTATTCGGCCAATTCTTTCACTTAGTCACCATTAACGACACCCAAAATAAGGAACAGTCCTAGTATTAGTAAACTGTGAAATGTATGGCACGTATTTAATCTAGGAAAGCAATGGAGTAACTAAAAACGGAGCGTTTTGTGCCAAAAATCTCACAAGATAGGGCACGTCTGATTCAGCTTGTCTTGACTGACATTTACAAATATTTATTTCTATATATTGTAATTACCACCATATGATCACTTAAATTTTATACATAAGTACTTACTTCCAATGACATGTGATAACATATAGAAATCGATTATATTGTGTTCCTTCTTCGTAAATTAAGATATATACTATCGTTTGTTAGTAATCTATTCTATAGTCCTAATTAAGGGTGAGCTGTGATAAATTCGAATAAAAAAGTATCCTGTCCCTAAGTCCGGCATAGTGGCATTATGTACCAAAATTCGTCAAAACCCGTGTAGTCTTTGGAGACAACAAGCACATACGCTTACTTTCGCATTTAAGAAGTAGGATATGATTGTTAAGAATTATAATTAACCAAAATTATATTGAATTCCCAATATTTCGGTTCTGTTTTATTTGCTTCAATGGGATTGAGCACTTTTTATGACAGCCATCTTGAAAACGCCATTTAGGTCATTTGACAGCTGTCTTTTCAATGTCCTCCAGATTCCTTACATAATCAGTCTGTACACTCTTTAAATCTGATACAAATCAATTTATAAAGTTTGAAGCTAATTGAGTCATCTTACTAGCAACTGGTTAATTTTAAATCGAGGGATTTTGTATCACTGTGTTTGATGACTTACGGAATATCCAAGTCAATTCCATTAAAGCCTGTTTGCACTTTGGTTAGTGTTAAGTAGCGCTGTTTAGTGTCCAGTGATTAGTTGTTGTGTTAAGTACATTAGTATAGTTCTCGCCTCCGACGTTGAAAAAGCTATGAAATTATTATTTAAAATGGACAATCAATTGCGTTCGCCATTTTTTAAGAAATATAAAACGCAGTGGTGATATCGGAAATCGGAATTATAATATTACATTAATACGTTATTTCGGTTCTATACGTTGTAGACATTCGTGTTTTATATATTCTTGCACAAAATTGATAGGTTAGACCTTCGCTCCACTTTGCCATTATTTAAAAACGAAATAGGTACCTACTGCACACTGCCTATAAGCTGTGCAACATAAGCATCTGTCTGCGCAAACAAACTATCGCCCAAGACACGGAGAGTGAAGGTAAAGAAAGGGGCGTGCAGCATATGGCTACTCGCAAAAAACTAAACACAGATACTAAACACTAATCAGTTGCTGTCAAAACGTGTTTAGTACTAAGCACTTAACACCTACACTAAACACTTTCACTAATCTATGTGCAAACAGGCCTTAAGTCTAATTATCCTACGTGTAAATACCAACTCTGGCAATTTGTCAGAGTTCACTCCGGTACTCCGGTGGTACGCGGCGCGAGCGTCAGCGGTGGAAGCATGGTCAGTGACGGGCGGTGCCTTTGAGTTGGTTTGACGGCGGCGTGCCTTTGAATTGAATTCACGTGGCATGAAATTCCCATCACAAAATGGCTCTCGTGACGTCATATCTACTGGGTACGAAAAATATTGACACATTTGTTTTATACAATTCGAAGCGCTTGTGTCAATTCCTTGGATATTTGATTATTGTGCTTAGCTATCCCAATGGAATATCAACTCTGAGTACATTGAACCAGAAATGTAGGAAATGTAATCGTATTCTGGCAGACAGTGTCTTGGCGCCAGGATCAATTCCTGGTACACTTGACTACAAAATTACAGAATTTTACGATATATCCTATTCACCATTTTATTGAAAATAACAAAAAAGTGATATACTTGTGTCATCTAATATGAGTGTAGTTATGCCACAGCGTGATTTTTAAACGCTCGTAGTGGAGCTTGCCTATTATATTAAGAACATCTCTAACGGTGTGTTATAGCAGCTGTTCTTGAAAGCCAGTTCCTACTCCAGGTTATGCCGCTCTTCTACTTACCTTACCTTAGACTACATCGCCACATATCATTAAATCATTAAATGAGCATCATTGCTACTTCAGCTTATTTATTTCCTTTCTAGTATATGCATATCAGTACTTTCTCTATCTCTATACATTTCTTATTCTACTAGTTTTCTTGTTATCTTAGAACAGTTATTGAAACAATATTTTAGTAGGGTATAAGCCGGAAATCTTATTTCATAACGTGTGATGTATCAGGAATGGGTAGCTACGTTGGTAGCCAATTGAGGTTTCCTAATATGAGACTTCGCAAAAGTACTTACCTCCGAAGAACCAGGCGGATGACCTCCACTGTCCACTGCCCAGGGACCGGTGGAGCCAGCATCTCCGTCCACCGCCGCAACAGGGCGGCCCTCGCCTGCCGCCGCATGCTCTTGACCTCCTCCCACACTAGGGGGCTCTATTTGGTTCTTCTCCCCGTCACGAAGTGATAAACATCGGCGAGGATCTCCGCTTGGAGCTCCCAGTTGTAATTAAATCCTAAGCTACGCTAAGCTACGCTAGGCTAACAAACAAGAGACAATTATTTTTGGAAGCAAACATCATCACTTGCGGGTATTTTTATGAATTGTATTGACTTTTATGTTGCTAACTGTACTTATCGCAGACATGTTGTAAATCAGCGGATATAAATTTGAACATTTACATTGTAAATTCGATTTATTTATCTGCGTGGAAATGTTTCACGAGGAATTATCCGGTCACATAAATAAAGAAAAGAAAAAATAGGGAAAGGCTCAGTAAAAATAGCATGGATTTTTTTGTAAGGATTGCATACGGGAAACAAGGCAACAGTATATCGAACAAGGTAATGGGATGATCTCTTCTATATAGATTTTGGCAACGGCGACATTTTTTTTGGTTTTGGTTACTGATGTCTGCTTACTGCAGCACTTTTAAATTGCTCATAAGGACTAAATATCTTAATTTGAACAGATTTTAAGCAATTTATTTTTAGTTTGTTGCCCTAAGAAAATTATATGTTAATCTTGATCATATTCTCTAAGGCGAAGTTAAATGCAAAACACGTTTCCTTAAAAAAATATATAGAATAAAATTGCTAAATTGACTCTAAATGACTCTTGTAATTTAAATATCTTAATGATTCACGCATGTACATGTATAAAAATCTAACTATTAAATAGTAAAACCTTATCAAGAGAAACAAGTTAAGTTACATTTTCGATTTAAGGTACTAGTTTCTAGTTAAGAGGCCTTTTACATTATGCAGCCCTCTCACTCGCACTTTTAAAGATAATTTCAAATAGCAACAATATGGTTTATATTTTTTTAAATGTGGTCAATCATTATTTTGCTGCATGCAACTATGGATGTTCTCTACTAATTTTCATTTTGATATCTGTAATGGGGGATCCAAAATGCGTAATTTAGTTATTTTAAATTTTGGGCCTCTAATTCTAATTGGACTCAACATGTAACAAAGTAAAAATATGTTGAGAACATCTATAGTTGCATTCAGCGAAATAATGATTGACCACATTTTAAAAAATATAAACCATATTGCTGCTATTTGAAATTATCTTTAAAAGTGCGAGTGAGAGGGCTGCATAATGTAAAAGGCCTCTTAAAAATTCGTTTTTCACCGTAATCGGTTGCGATTTTTTCATCGCTGCATCTCTTTCTCTCCTACGCTGTCCGATAGAATCTATCTAATCTGTCTGGATTCCAGCATTTATTAGCATCTTAATAGTAAACGGTCTTGAGTACTTGCAACATGTGAGGACGCTATTTACATAATTATGATAGAGTAGAGTATGTAGAGCGAACACATGCGTATACATTTTCGTGTAATTTTTGTCTCCATTCTGAGCAACTGACAGCTTCCGATTCCCATATCGAGGGCTCAACCAAATATGATGACCCATTTCTTGAATATGAAGAATCATATTCAAGAAATGGGTCATCATATTCTTCAGCATATCTTATATCTCATAAACTATAGCCACCGTTTGTACGCTTGGCATTAGCCAGCTAGTAAACCAATATAAACTTGGTTCAACGGCTTACATATGAGCTAGCTGTAATCACATCATTTATCTTCCATTTATTTGAAACAAACAATAACACAATATCAGAAATCTGATTAAGTATTCACCGTTCTCTTTTTAGTAATAAAGAATATAATGTAACATGTAAATTGTGAAAGAATCAGGGTAGAACTGACACATATCCAGGTATAGTGACTTCATTATCATAAGATATATTGCCATCACTCCGTGCTACATTTTTTACTCGGAGATGATGCGAACATTCAGGACGTTTATTATATTACGTAACTTGCCAACGTCATGCAAATCTTTCAATTTGTTTGGTTTATCCGAATTTTTTATAATGTTTTAAAAATTGCGTTTGCATATAAGTTGATGCGATTTAAGCTCATCAGTTGTTTCAAAAAGGCGTTTATGAATTAAATCAACAACAATACTAAGTTTTAACGATCTATCTATCGCAAAAAGCTTTATAGTATAATTATATACAGTCGGTCATTTGCTTCTACTAACTCATAAAGCGCCGCGGCCCTTACTACGTATTAAGACAAATAATAATGTATAAAAAAATACTCATATGTGCCCCGGGCTAGAATGTCACCCCCCTTTCTACCCGTGCGTGTCGTATAAACAAATATTATGTAGTTAGATTTGGTACACATCTTTTTCTGAACACTTGAACCACCTTTTTGACCCCTTAAGGCATTCAATTTACGTTGATAGGGTATATTTTTTAAGAGCTTCAATATATTCTCGAAAGAAAGCATACCTAAAGATTTTTGTGTTCTTCGGCCTTTGATAAAGAACTTTTTCTTTATCGAATCGCCAAGAATTTAAAGTTTGAATTGACATTGAATTTCCTTAACAATATGTATAAGGGCAATACTGAACATCTGCTCCAAATCGATAACTTACGGAGATATCACGTTGCATACATTCAAAAATTCGCGGTGAATCGAAAGCCTCCTTCTTTTAGGAAGTCGAGAAAAACAAAATAAAAGGAAATAATATCATTGCGGCAGGATAACATTTTTGAGAACTTATGTCATTATTTTTCACTTATTATTCATTGAAGTTCCAATTTAACTTGGGTACTTATAACGCCATTTCAATTTATTTTGTAAGATCATTTTGTGTGACAAAAACAAACATTTACTAAGTATATATTTTTTAAACTATAGCTAACACATTAATAGTAGAATGTTATACAAAGGATGAAAGGTACCTAATTAGGCACGAGCGAGAGCGCTAATTGTTCGAGTGCTTAAAAAGGTATTTTACCCGAGGTACTCTGCTTTATATTTCGACTATAAGAAAAGTAAAAAAATACCATTTTAATAAAACACAAATAAACACGCGACATAATGCATATGTACGTACTTCAAATTCATATTAAAGTTAGAGCAATTATTAAATGCAAGGGAAGATGAATTATAAGTATAAAGTGATGGTACGAAATTGTTGATATATATTTAAGAATAACTTCAGGCTGCGGTCAAAACTTTATGACGTTTTCCAGGAACAATAAGAATTGTTTTAAACTATTTCCGATCGGGTAACACTAAGTGTATTTTCCAAGTTTGAGAAAAGAAAACAATTTTATAAATAACATAACATTTCTACAATTAAATAGTTATTCGGTAATGCTAATGACTTAGAGTCATTATTACATATTCATGCAAATATTTATTAAATATAAAGGCTCTCTTAGGTTTTTTACTCATAGTGATTAAACAACTTCAAATATAAATGTACGGGATTTAAACCGTTAAGTCGTTTAATTACTACTTGAATATACTATTCGTGTTGTGAACTATTAAAGATATGTTTCACCGTATAACTGGCAAAATACGGATAAAAGTTTTTCGAATAATAGATATATAGATAGATAACACTTAATTGCACTTTTAAAATTATTAATACCAGTCACAAGATTTAAAAAATATCTTAAAAATAGTACAATCGGTGGCCTTATTGCTAGGCAGCAATCTCTTCCAGGCAACCGTAGGCTTAATTGAAACATATTAATTTAGATGGAGGTATAGGCTAAAGTGCATTATGAATAAATCATAGTTATTACTACAACATATTTAAATTATATAAAACATACGTTAATAAATATGCGATATATAATTCTTTATAATACATTAAATTTAAACAAAACATAATAATTTTATTTGAGCCACACAATTTAAACATGGATTACTATGTAGACGACATCGAAGTCTTTGACCTTTCGACGAAAAAATGTTCATGACAGACGTAAAATACATTAAAAACCATTTACATATCAACAAATGAAAATACATAAAATATAATAGAATAAATGCTCGCCAGAAGTAGGTATATAAAATAAGGATAGCACGTTTCTGAATTTATTATCAAAATTTTCCAAATTAAAGAAATCTAAAGGTATTTATAGAACTTACTATGCCGTAGAAAACAAACATACCTAAATACCACTCAATAAAAACTAACAAATATTATGACTCAAGAAATGAATTAACCAAAAACAATAACTTTGTTAATTTATATGCTGTAGAAGTCGGAGCAAAGGGTATACCAGTGAAAACACTATATAACCTACTAAAAGACTGTCAAGAATAACCGTAACTTCCATCCTAGAACGTGTATCCAAGGCGGCGTTAGTAAGATCTTACCAGATTTGGCTGGTGAAGGGGAGCATTGATGACATCTTGAAGGAGCTTTTTAACATTTTTCCTTGGGTTGCAAGTCCCAGGCACCTATGACTTGGGCCTCTTTCTCTGCAACGCTATGGACCCGGCACACGCACGATTAATCCATGGAATGCTAAGTAATTCGTCCCCTGTCTACAGGTATACAATCAAAGGTTCTGAGTTTAGATGCATGTTTCTGCGGTGCAAGACCTTGGAAAAGGAATATTTGTCCCTGTAACTGCTTATAATCATCATAACCTACGGCATTGCGGTACACTATACATAATACACCTTAGAAGTAATTGATTAAATTGTTTGTGGAAAATTTTATGTCTTAAGTACATAAAGACGGGTGAGAAGTATACCAATTTCCGTAGCCTGACACAAAAAAAAACTGGAAGAAACTAACTATTATAATGTACTGTTCCCAAGATCTACGAAACCTCCAATATTCACATAATATATCTCTCTGGAAGTGAAGTTTTTGCAGCTGATCGTAGGATAGGAGCATGCTTTTTTGGCATTCATTGGAAGCCAAAAAAGCATGCTCCATTGCAAGTTTGCTCCGTGTTCTATCTGAATTCTTTTTTACTGACTTGAAAAAAAAGGAAGAGGTACTCTATCCATCTGTATTTTTATTTAATGTTTGTTACCTCAGTACTTTTGACTGACTGACATATATCTAGTTTCATTAAAATCGGTCAAGCCGTGTTTGAGTTACACTCTAATAGCTGATAAGGATTTTCCTATCTTGATGATATAATCACTTACAGTGAATGACAATCGATCCCTTAGCAAGGGTAACTAACAAGGATGACGAAATAAATTACCAAAAAATGGAACCGACTTCGACACTCAAATGTGTGAAATAACTTGTCGAAGTCGGTACCATGCGCACAATATTGTGATAATAGAGAGAGACTTCAAATAGTTATTTTACACATTTGAGTGTTGAAGTCGGTTCCACTTTTAGGTATTTTTTTTTATTTAACTGATCTTTAAATTTTAATTAAATGTGTAATAAATCATACATGCCATGCCAACTACTAGGTAAATAGTCTTGCAGAAATGACGCCTGTACAAAATTGTTGACAAAAACAATAGAGTCTAATAGAGCTAACAATTGGCGATTCCAATCTGCCTAGTTACTAGCCAACGCAATATAATAAGATGAAGTCGGTATCAGAGGGATTTATATGATAATATATGATGTTATAATAGCATTACAATAATATGGCTGTTGGCAATATACTTGTTACAGCAATGCTATTTAAGGTTAGTGTCTTCGTAGCACTTTCCATACAAACGTAGATCTGCCATATTTTAAATACCAACTCGTTGAACTTTTGCATGCATGGGTTCAAATCTATGGTAATGGATTGCCAGTTTTTAATTTTATTATTTATTATATCTAAATGTGAAAGTAAGAATTCCCATATAAAACGAATTTTCCATATAATTTTGATAATATGACAAACCAGAAACAGATGAAAAAAATGCAAAATTTTAACGATTTTGGTATTAAAAATAAGACGAAACTAATTTTGTATGAGACGAGCTATGAAAACATTAGCCTTAACTTCGAATAGAAAATACTATTAACATGGCAACGTATCTATTATGCCACCAGCTGTCGCCTAAATTGCTTTGCAGCCATCACGCCTGTACAAAATTGTCTATAAATCTAATTTCCTTAGCCTATTGGAAGCTAAGTATTGGCGATTTACATTCTATCTAGTTACTGGAGTTAATCACGTGAGTTTCAGAGTATTTAATAATATACTGTACTGTATAAGCCAAATCATCCACTATCACCGGATAATCGCCACACTTGGCAGGCGGCTTGGGGATTGCAGTGTTATATGACAGTTCTTTAGAAGGCGCTGCTGCCCACCTTCCTATAGTCCTCCCTTAGTCGCCTTTACGACACCCGCGGTAAGATACGGGGATTTGCAATTCTAACCCGACACCCCACGGGTATTATATTATAATATGGGTTAGTAATAATAGGATTACAACAACAAAATATGACTGTAGTCAAAGTAATTTTTGCACCTACGTCAGTTAATTACCTTTCCATTTGAAGGTATTCACTTTCCAACGTATATGGGTACCACCAGTCACCAGCTGTCGACAAGATTGCTTCGCAACGACCACGCTTGTACAAAATTGTCTGCAAAATTTCCGTAGCCTAATGACATCTCTTGGCTCTTTACAAACTATATTACTACAGACAAAGCAAGTAGATGATCGTTTTAGAGTAAGTTATTGATTGTACAATTATTATTACCCTGCTGTAGGCATTTTTCATGCAAATGTAGGAATTATTACTAAAATATGGATTTTGCCTTATTGTCGGAGTAGTGAGAAATTGTCAATCAGGTGGGAGCCCCGGGAGGGAAAATTATTGGGTTATTCTAGCAAATATGTTGAAGCAGTGATGGCTTACTGGCATTGGCTATGGACTGCCGCGTAGCAGCTCCATGGTTCGAATCTCGCCGCGGGCTTCACCACATGGTGGAAGAGCATTTTGCGAATACCCGCCTGGTTAGCGACCACCCTCAAGTAGAAAATCTGTCGCCAATCACCTAACGGTGTATTCCGGCAGTCACTTGAAAGCTAGTGAAACTACAGGCACATGAGACTTAACAACTATTCCTTAATGTAACGGGCGCAGTGCAATTCGTGACTTGTGACGAAATGCCTCTGTTATGGGCAGAGTTTATCCCGCTTAGGTGGCCTTTCGAGCTTGGTCTGTCACAATAACATAAAAAATAATAATTTAGTAGTAGTGAGTAGTTTGGTTCTATTGCACCTAAATATTAATTGGCCCACCGTCTTTTACATGGGACTGAAATATATTACAAAACGTTGGTGTTAAGACAACTCCACATTACAGAATTTTCAGGGCGTGATGGTATGTTTTAACCAAGATGTTTACTTATCTTAAACATAATTCTGTACAAGTACAGAGTTTATTTATTTGTTTATTTGTAAAACATTTCATTTGGGTGCGCATTACAGTTTCTCAATTCGCCTACCCAATGCTTAACAATGGCACATTGTGATACAAGTGCGGAAGGAAGGTTATTTGTAAGCGAGAGGACAATGTTTGCACGAGCCAAAGGCGAGGGCCTACCATGGTCCAGTCTACAATAACCTTCATAAACGTATGGTTTTCAAAACGTTTATGAGGAAGTTAGAATTGAAATATAAGAAATACCATACATGAATGAATTCATGAGGTTGAATTCACAAAATTCCCTACCACCATGCTATAACGACTGCATCCTAAGACAACAACCGGGACCGACGGCTTAACGTGCCCTCCGAAGCACGGATACGCTCAGTAGTCATGTCACTAGCGGTCACCCATCCAACTCATGACCGCGGGCGACGTTGCTTAACTTTGCTGATCGGTTAAGAACAGCTAAGCAAACTTCGCTACGAGCGCTTCTTTACATATTGTTATATTCTTAATATTATTTTGTAACTTGTTAACGTATCAGTAACTGACGGATAAAGTTGCATACACACAGGTGAAGGAAACGCGGCGTGATTAGCGGCGCAATAGACGTCTCAAGTCAACTTCCTCAGAGAACTTATAACATACTCGGAGATTATCTAATTACGAACACATTTTAATATAAACTTAACCGAACTTTGGAGCTAAAATATGACGTGGTGTCAGTTACATTTCTGGTAACAAAGTTTGGAACATTTGTGAAACATATTAAATATGTTAAACAATTTATGAGACCGGCTGTTTTGTAGTAGATACCCGTAGACCTACCTCTTAAAGGGGTAAAGCTATAGTACAAAACCAATGTTACTACTATACTTTGATTCAGTACTTTTACGGTTTCGTACTAGAAAGCGGGACCCCATTACTAAGCCTCGGCTGTCTGTCCGTCCGTCAGATTTTTAAAGGGATGTATCTTTGGAACCGTAATAGTTAGTTGATTGAAATTTTCAATTCATATGTATTATTAAAGCCGATTACCTTACAAGTAATATTAGCTTACATTTAAAAACAAAAGGGGTCCCGATACAAGAAACTTGTTTTCTTAACGTTTTTTGTGGTAGCTCTATCGTAAAAACGGTAATACATACATGTTTCTAACTTGGTATGATTGTAGTCCAATATCTAACATACCCATAGTAATAAAGAATAAAATCGGCCATGTGCCAGTCGGACTCCCGATAATGATGAATGAGTAGAGCATGCGTTATTGTTAAAATAAAAAATAAAATATAGGGTTGCGTCATCGTGAACAAGTTTAAAGCTAATTGAAAAAAATTGTCTTGTTTCTGGTACAGGGTAAGTTGAACTATAGGTGTCGCTAAATCCCCACACGATGGTTAAGAACGAAAGGACAAATTAGATGTTAGCTGAGCGGTCAGAGCATACCCCGGCTATAGAGACGGCGTGGGTTCAAATCGCACACATGACTATAACTTTTCCTCTCGAGTAGGTTTATAACGATATATTTGTGTTCCATTAAATATTGTATATATCAGCATGACAAGTAAATTTCTGTTATTTTGTTCTAAGAAAGAATTGTTTGACCTTTCCTTATTCTTCCTTAAAGTACTTAGAATAACAAAAGTGTTTACGGAACGAAATAGGCACTTCTCGTTCCCTTTGTTCCCAATGCTAAGTTCATGTTTGACTTAGAAACAAAAGGTCAAAACCTTTGTTTTGTAAAATAAATATACACTCTATGTCAGTTGTATATTTATATTACATTACGTTCTACCCCTGGAAAGAGCTACACCAAAAAATATACGGGTTTGAATTAGGTCTGAAATCTTTCAAAATGATAATGAATATTATGATTCTCGTAGACAAATTTGGACTGGACAGAATCATAATTGGGGCTAAAAAATCACAGATTACCCCATACATTATAGGGGGTTATCTGTCAAAAAAAATGTAGCGAGTTTTGTCCATAATTATTATTTAGTAACCGGCTAGGACTCGCGTAATATATACCGGATATTACTCCGACCAGTTTCTAACTTATTTGAAGTTCTTCGTCTAGGAATCACGATTGTCCACAGCGTCAAGCGCGGCCCTCAACACGTAACTGAAGATTTTAGAATCACTATTGTAAAAATGATGATGATGATGATTTCCAAGATGATGGATCAACGGAACCAACAATTAATGTTACATGTACCTGATAATGAAATGAACTTTTTGTCAAATGTACACTAATGCTTACCCAACTCAATACACTGAGAAAAACGATTTAAAGGCTTAAATCGAATTTGACCTTTTACCGTTGAATTGTAAATACGTAAGATGAATTCACAACCCTTAAGATGATTTTCACCAATCAATAAAAGTGTACCATGTTTTATAATAAACACAACCGTCAAAAACACCTTACGTAAAGTATTTTCAGAAATGAACTTTTTAATACGATAATAATTGCAGTATTGACCATAAAAAATACTTTACTTTTACGGCGGTTTATATACGGTGATTATCACTATAACGTACGACTTAATCAGCCTCATCGAAAGTCAATATTTAAGACAGACCACAAAATACGCCTTAAATGAAGACGAAAAGAAACATTCGCCTTCACTGACCTCGTTTAACGCCTTCTAGCTCGAAGGCGTTTTTGTACGTATTTACGTTTGGTCGGTTTTTCGCCTTATACCATATAAATTGGCCGTCATTAGGGCGCTTTTGACTTTAGATTTTTCTCAGTGTACTTCCAAAAGTATTACCTCTCTCTTTATTACTGGAGTAGGTACGCAAAGGCAATTTTTTTATACTGGATAGGTTAGGATAGCTGTTGACCACTAACTCACCTGATGGTAAGTGGTGATGTGGTCGAAGATGTTGTTTAGACTAACCTAGAATTACCGCTCAAGTGTAAGTAGCCAAGTGGACAATTGCAAAATTCCCTACCACCATAAAACACATGCACTATTCTTCCAATTTGTTCTAATACTTGTCATCTCAGTAGGAACTCAATGATACGAGTATAAAAAAACCTACACTTAGTTTGATATAGGGTAAAACCAGGATAGATGCCCCACTTTTTGAAACGGCCTCATAATTTTAAACCTATTTATGAATCTTGATAAATTCTTATGATTATAGCTTGTTAAACGTTTTATCTTGCATAACAAACTGTTTTTGTTGAGAAAAAAAATACTGATTATGCGGAAATTGCGTTTTTACAGAACCTTTTTTT
This sequence comes from Plagodis pulveraria, assembly GCA_963890685.1. NCBI lineage: Eukaryota > Metazoa > Arthropoda > Insecta > Lepidoptera > Geometridae > Plagodis > Plagodis pulveraria. Next base: position 19,480,233 of record OY982956.1, on the reverse strand, counting down.
AGAGGATAGGTGCCTACCTATATGGATAGATGCCCTACAGTGAAAATACTAAGGAGGATAGATGCCTGTCGGTGAGGATAGGTGTCAAATAGAATACAATATATAATATTTATTTTAAATATATCTATAATAGTAAAGTATTTGTCTTTTTCGTGGTCTGCGACCTTTATTCACTTTTTAATAATTTTATTTTTCTTTGAAACCAAAATCAGTTACACCGTTATCTTCTTCCTCAGTAAATTAATGTATTTTTATTGGTTTAACTTACTTAACTTTCTTATCTTGTGCTTTATCTTTAGTTCCTTTATTTTCTCTAGTTTTTCTTTTTGTTTAGTAGTTTCAGTCTTGTTTCTATGGTCTAATTTATATTTATCTTGTTTTTTTCTTTTTCCTCTTTTCTTTAATGTTTTCACTTAAATTCAGAATATCTGCTGATTGCTTGACCCTCTTAGCTATAGTCAAAGGAATTTGTAGTACCGGTGATGCTTGAATAAGAATTGTAGACGGTGTTTCTTTTTCTACTGTGATATCTAAAAATAATTGTATAATCACCAATAACAACCACATTAATATCAGCTAAAACCTCAGCGTCGATCAAAAGACCACTGACACTCTCTGTCCAATGAAGTTCGTATCGAATATGGGGGTGTTTGTTTATTTGGTTGGCGATGTATCGAAGAAGAAGTCTAAAGCGGGGGTGTTTGTCGTTCAACTTCTACAGGTTCACAAGGATATTCAATTTCTATTCCATTGACCAGCTCTGGTACGCAATCCAACGAAGAAGATGTCTGAGGCTGGGGTATTGATATAAGGCGGTAAGCTCCATTAATCTCATAAGCTCATAAGATTTGCACAGGATTTTATCTGCCTAGTGCAATATTTGATATCATGAATATGGTATCTGACTGAGTGGATAAATTCCGCTATCTCTAAAGCCACCAAGAGTATTTGCAGTGGTATTTCCTGTATTGTAACGGCTGATCAAAAATTACAGAACAGAAAACTATTTAAAAAACACGTTTAAATTTGTATGAAAGTATGGAGGATTCATGTCCCTAAGGGCACCTATACCGCCAAAAATTGGGGCGGCTATCCTTTTTAATATGGATAGATGCCCTTTAACTTTTGAAACAAACTAAATACAAATGAGCTATTATTGTCACTTAGGTGTGTAGTCGATGAACCAGTTTATAATTATAATGGAAATAGAACTGAAGTTGTTGCTACTTATAAAGTTATACAAAAGTAAAAACTCGCGTTTGAAAATTTTACACACTCTTCGCGTTTGCCGCGGAGATTATTGCATGTGTGATCTAAACAGGTATGTTCCTCACGATGGCCTGCAGAGGACTTATGTGTGTGGTGTCCAGGCTCCTTATTTAACCTATTAACTCTCTGTTGGGATTTTGGGAAGTTAGCTATTTTGAAAACCAGGCACCTATCCCACTGCGGCACCTATCCGGGTTTTACCCTAGTACATGAACATACTATGTTATTATCAGCTGAAGATTGCTTTATATCAATTGAATTCTAATAAGTTAATAAAACTCCCTATATTAAGTGGTTATTTACAAACAGTTACTAGAATTATACATTTATTTTATAATGATTTATTCATCGGATGAAGGGTATTGGGTACACCCGAAACCTAGGTCAACAAAATCGAGTTATACAAGTTGCGTATTATTCATTCCATTAGTCGGAACTAACTTCTGCCGGAAGTCGAGACCCTGTTGTCAAATGTCTCGAAGTGGGGCCGACTGCACTTAGTCCAATTAAACCCCAAGAAGACAAAAGTTAGCGCGTCTACCGCTAAAATATCCCCCTTTAATGTATCCCTCCGTTTTGAGGACACTCGCCTAGCTGCCTCAACCAGTATCGGAATACTTGGCGTTGATATATCGAGCGATGTTCAGTTTCGTTGTCATTAAGGTAAGTTATTAGCTACGCTCGCAATTACATAATCTTTCGTTTGCTTGGGATTCAAATTTAGCACTCGCAGCAATAAATTACTTTAATCGCTTGTTGCACACAGAACTATTTATGGTTTATTTAGAACAAACGTTGCAAAATGTTGATAATGTAATACACTGTACTGTAATAGCTAGATTGTCCACTGCTGAACAGAGCCTCCCTCCCCCATTAATGGGGGGTTTACTCAATCGCCACGCTTGGCAGGCATCGCAGTTAAAAATATCAGTTCCTCAGAGGGCGCTGCTGCCCACCTACCTCCTTTAGTCACCTCTTACGACACAAAACAGGTACCAATGGGATGTGACATTCTAGCCCGGCACCTCATGGGGCATGTACCTAATACAATCTAAAAAGAAAAATACATTATGTGAGTATGATTGAGTGTACTCTTTAAGGTTAAATCACGCTTAAATCCCAATCAATACTTGATTGTACATTTGTTAAAGAATATTATAAAAATTAATCAGATAATATTAGAATACTCTGTCAGTATAATGTTGTCTTAGATTTTCGCGATTATTATACAAAGTAATTAAACAAGTTTGAACGGTTTAAATCGCGTATATTTATCATTATTTTTGTCCCGACTTTTCAAACACTTTGCAATGATCGTGGTTACGGGTGGCTATAATCGATTTTATTTGTCACATGAGTTATTAAGAAATTATTTGTACTCCCGTCAAAATGATGATAAATATACGCGATTTAAACCTCTTAAAGTTGTTTAATTACTGCTCAGTAAGTATTTTAAGATTTTTTTCTGTACAGGTAATCTGATAAGCAAAGATCGATTTGAGTACTATTTTCTGAATATGAGCCTAGAACCTCTATTTGAAGGAGTAATTTCGTTGCTAAGGGAGTTAAAGAATATATATTTATATCGAAAACGGTAACAGTTGTGAACATATATAAAATTAAATATATTTAAAAAAAACATAATCTGCTTCTTAAACTGTAATGTATGAAATAACTTCGCGAAATCACATACATGCTATTGAAAAACACTGACCTCAAATTATCATGGTGCGACTTCACAAGTTATTTCATACTTTTCAGTGTTTGAAGACGGATCAATTGTTACTTATTAAAAATTGTTTTTGTTTTTAATTATTTTTAGTTATGCAAACTGCTCACTAGATAATTGTCACTGTTTAATATGTTTTTGGTGATTGGTATATTTGTTTTTGTTACCCTTTACGATTATACCGATGAGTCTGACTCAGTGGGTCATCAGGACGTGTGGTAACGAAGAGCTAAGCGATTAAAATGAAGATACCTAAGTACAAAATATTGCTAACAAACAAAACCAGTTCAAATTATTTTTGTGTTTGCTGTACCTACAGTCACCTAAAACTTCGTTTACTTACCTATGACTACTTGTTTTTTTACACGACTGCCCACATAAACGTGTGTTAAGTTTTGAGATTTCATGTATGTTTGTGAGTTTCTTTATTTCACCACAACTTCTAAACGGCTTAACCGATTTTAATGTACGATATATCGTTAGATTTATCTTGATAGCTCAAGTGACACTATGTACATAAAAAAATAAAAAACAAACTGGTGGATTTAAGACGCCATATAGTAAGAAAAACAATTTATTTTTTATACCAAAGCCATCGTGTTGGGTATCAAAATGATTGGCTTTAAAAAAAGATTTCACAAATATGTTAAATGGCAGTTTTAATTTCAATGGATCGATAAAACACTTAACGAAAATTAAAATTATTTGCAGTCGGGTTTTTTATTTTCTTTATTAATTTATACATGTTTCATTATTTCTTTTTTTGCACACTGTGCCAAGTTCTAGTTTTGACGTCACAACATGGCGCTAGGCCGATCCTATTCTTATTTTAATCGCATTGTATGGCGCGTTATAGTGATTGGTCATATCAGTATTTAATGTCTTAATTGATCAAGGTATTGACAGATATTCCAGAAACTCGGGTAAGCCTCAAAGAGACATTGACTGAAGGTGTTTGCGCCGTTTTGTTATTAGTGTAATGAATAATGAATTAGCCATCTAGGCACAGAATAAAAATGAGTTGCATGAGCAACGCAAGTATGTGTAATGATCGGCCAAATAATCGTGCGCTACATCAGCAAGGTAGCATGCAATGACAACTGCCCGAAACACCTAAGTTGGCTGAACATCCACGAAGGAAAGACATTTTGATTCCCCGCGTCACTCTTCTCTTGTTGCACCTTTTGCACGCATCCCATTATAATATATTGCATAATACGCTACCCTCATTACGAAAGAACTTTATTGTGTTTATTACTGTATTTATGCGTTTTTATCAAGAAATAGTATTTATTAACGACAGTGCTGGAGAAAGTTAGCGCACGCTTTGGTACCTGGAGGTGCAACAAGAGCGTTTAAGAGATTGGATCTTTGCTGGCTTTCGGTGAAGGCAATCGCCCCTGGCTTTTCATTTTTTTACTTTATGAGCACTAGCATATTCCCTAGGTTTCCATCTCAGCATCCGCATACACAGAAAGTAAAGACCATGCATTTTTAGACTAAAACTTACGCTCCTAGATTAAGAATATAAATATATATCCCGTGTATTAATGTTAAATAAACCCAGCTCACTTTGAAAACTATCGCGAGTTTTATCCATATTAACTTATTAGGAACCGGCTAGGATTCGCGTTATATTTACCGGAAAGATTCCGACTAGTTTCGGACTGTTTTGAGCTGCTGATGAGCACGGGCCTCAGCGCGTGACAGTTACGCGCTGAGGCTCGAGCTCGTCGCTTCGCGCAATCGTGACTCCCAGAGGAAGGACTTCAAAACAGTCCGAAACTGGTCGGAATCTTTCCGGTAAATATAACGCGGGTCCTAGCCGGTTCTTAATAAGTTAAACCCAGCTCATTTGATAAAAACCTTTCCTAGATTTTGATCACGTCCCTCAGAAAGCACATGAAACACTAATTCGTTAAAACAATCTTTGTTTTTCGAGGTTTATTTGTACCGTTCGTGTGTGGTTGGCATTCCATTATCAGAACACGGCTAAAAGCCCTTCTACATGTTCCTGCATGTAGGATAACGAGCCGGCAATTACTTTTGATTGTAACGACAAGTACGTGTGTTAGATTCGTGACAAACGTAATTGAATGGGGTTGGTTGACATGTTAATGCTGGGATTAGTTAATTTTGTACATTACGCTGCAATTTGCGTAAAGTCAGTTTAAGTGCACCGTTCTTTAATTTACGTATTTTTTTCACATATTAATACTTTATATATTTGAATGTTTAAAAAGTTTTTAATTTAATATATGCAAAACTGTATTGAGGTAAGTGACTTTACAGTATAGCTATCTTACAGGAACTATTAATTTTTTCGGGATACATAAAACGGCTTTAACAAATTGCTGCTGGAATATTGTGTAGGAATACAAAATCTGGATGACATTTTATATCTCAATGCAGCGCAAGAAGTCAAGGAATCCTGGACAGATATTACTTTGCATTGCAATCAGCGGTAAAGGCATGAATTTTGCCCTGCATCGCTTGTATTACTTGTCTTCTATCAGCAACTGTTGGATTCATTTTTTCTGAGAATGACAAAGCAAACAATATTGTATTTGAATGGGAATAAAGAATTCAGATTTTACTCAGAGGCAACAACAATACCCGAAACATTACGGACTATTGTGCCAGTGGGCCGTGTGCAAGATGCTCCTGGTTTTGCAATCTGAGAGAATTTTAATCCCGCAGGGCTTCGGTGTATTGATTTTTGAAGTCTTCGACATGAGTGAAACTAGATCAACATAGTTTCGATTTAGAAAAGAAACTTCCATAAAAAATACTGGAGAAGTGAGACTCCTTCCGTTAGTGTTTTTTATCGGGACGGACAAAAAAACATAAGGGCGATAGTTTTTATTACAGTTATAAAACTGAAAGCGCTGAATATGTGAATCGATCTTAGTGAAGTTTGTTTAGCCGTTCATAACCGATCAGCTAAGTCAAGCAAAGTCCGCCGCAGTCTTGACTTGGATGGGTGACCGCTAGTGACATTACTACGGGCCGAGGGGTGAAATTCTAGCGCGGCACCCCACGGGATAACGTATATATATATATATAATAAATTTATTTTGAATCAGCTTTAATATTCAGAATGCTCTCTATAAAAAAAAAAAAATATTACATCATCAAAATACTAACTCCTTCAAGCTGAGCTATTTTGGTTAGAAATCAATACATCACAAGCTGTCGAAACTTAAGTTATTAGTAACTTCTACGCCTGACAATATTGATAGCCGAACTTAAACCCTAGTCGCATAAATGGACCCTGGATGCAAACTCTAAGCTAGATAAATCTTTGTTCGACGTTTGCTGGGCAAAGGCTGTAAATTTATACCTGGCTGGGTTATTAAATCTGAAGACTGACATATTTCAAGTCAAATATTCAAACAAGTTATAAACCTTTTTTTGCACCAATGAATCTACTGGACAGTATCTTAATGGATCTAAGTACTAACATATGAGGGAAGGTCGAGTAATGAATAATAAACGCATTTTAGGCTTTATAGCACAGATTACCCGATAATATAAGGTATGTAGACAGGAAATAGAATGAAGCAATATATTGTCTTGTGAGTTGTAAGCGACAGCATCCAAATCATATATAATCCACAGCACGTAAAATTTATCATATTTACCGACTTCAAAAAAAGGAGGAGGTACTCAATTCGTCAGTATTTTTTATGTAAGTCATCGTCAGCATCATCATCATCATCATCACATTAACAGGAACGTCCTCCGTTGAACAAGGTCTCCCCCATTAGGGGGATATGCCATAATGCCCACGCAAGGCGTCTTGATGATCGCAGAAGTTGTCAAGTTGTTTGCCGAAGAGGTTTTTCTAGATGGGTTGACGTCAGAAATGCAGATGACCATAAAACTGAAGCCAAAATATCCTTTAATCAATTATCTTGGCGTCCTTTGTATAAGTGTAATTATATTATGAAGACCCAACATAAAGTGGGAACAACTCGGTAGTAAAATGATAAGTCCTGAAAATGTTTAAGAGAAAATAATCTATCTGTTATACACAAGATCCTCAGGATTACCTATATGACATAGCCACTGCCGTCGTAGGCCTGCCATCATGATAAGCTATCTTTACTGGCAACATTAAAAACCCCAAACATTATTGCTAAGCTTTTGAAAGCTTAGCCAAATATTACATCAGCAAGTTTTATATGAAATTTTGATACACTATTCATGTTTAGCAATAGATAAGGCTTCCTTTCCAGCTCAATATCATCTCCACGGCCAATACTTGGCAATAGCCCAATAAAATTGATAGTCTTCATGTTTGTTTCGATCCTTCAGAGTGTACGGTCATGCAATCAAGTGTGGGACGTCTTCACCGAGCAGGCACTGATAGATTTATCCTAATAACGTATGCATTAGCATGGATTCCAATCATAGACATATTACAGATTTTACCATAGCTTTGTTACCGTAGCACAGCCTGGACACTCGACTCATTCTCTATACAAAAGCCGCGTTCTAACTACCTATTACACAGACACTACACTAATGTTGTTTTTGTACACGCGTAAATGTGTGCGTGAACTCTAAGGTTGTCATCGTATGAATGATTGTTGTGCTTACCTACCTAACAATATTTTGATGCTGTTATTATGACTTATTAGGATTTCGTAGGTTATGCGTACCTTACCTACCTTCAGAACCATTTACAAGCACAAAAATCCAACTCCATGTACGACGTAGGAATATGCAACACACAACCGAGTAGATAACTTCACATTTCACTCCATTACTTATACAATAAAAGATACCTACACTATACAAAAAGTATCATTCCAAGTTCACGTTTTATACAAGTAATGATATTAATTACAATCACAATAATATTTTATGTTCTTCTCGTATTATAAACAAACATGAAATGTGCCGTATGTGTCGGTATGTGTATTGCTTTAATCTATGGTAAGTATAGGTCTAGGTATAGGTTACAAAGACACAAAATTTATTTCGCTGCAAACGAAGTCGATATCCACGGAAATATTTGCAAACGAAAATCTTCTAAAATAATAATTATTTGCTGTATATATATATAGCAGTTTGAATAAAATACAAAGAAAAAGTATTATGTTTGTATTTTTTTCAATACCTACTGTAAATTACCGGTTTTTTTTATTTTTTTTTATTTATTTAAACTAATACGTTTATATCACCAATTACATTAGTTATGCAACAAACATAATTCTACAATCAATTATTATTAATATTGTTATTTACAAGTTATAAGTTTCGTAATAAAATAATTATATCAGATCAAAATAAAGTAACAACATTATTATAAAAAAAAAACAATTGATTACATTAAAATAGAATTAATTAGTTTTCACGATCATAATGTCATAATTTCACAAAATTACAAAATAATCCACAAAATATGAATCAGTACATAAATGTCATAATTACTCCTTATTAATATATATCATAAAAAAAAACATTTGGTCAATGGATTATAAATATTAGTACAACAGTAAATATCATAAGTGCAAGTCACATTCACATTCGTCATTCAGATTGCACGCACATCAAATTCACATTCATTCATCAAATTCACATTCTTCATTCACATTGCGCGCTTTCTTCTCACAGAACTCCAAGCATATTGATACAATACTCTTCCATTCATCCGCAAACAAATCACAATCAGGCGCCATGGCCAGGAGGTTGTTGAGTGCTCTGAAAGTACGTGGAATGGGGGAAACTATGTGAGCAACTGTTCGGGCTGGTGGGAGCGAGAAAAGCTTGTGACACCCGCCACGACGTGGTTGCAGGCCATTGGGGTCGGGAGCGTTTAACCGTAACAAAGAATTATGTAGGTTGGGTGCATCAATTCTTCCGTGAAGGACCTTGCACATGAAAAGCATTTGACTATGTTCCTGTCGAACTTCCAGTGAGTTATAGTCCATGCAGCCCAGGAGAAAGTTGGTTGGGTACAAAAATGGGTAATATCCATACACCCGTTTGTACAAATAGCGAAGGAATGCTTTTTGCACTTTTTCTAACATAAGGGTGTACGATTGTTCATGTGGATGCCACACACATGAGCTAGCCTCAAGCTTACTACGAACAAGGGCTCCAAAGATTATCCTGATGACGTGGGCTCCTTTAAAATCTCCACAGTTCCTTAAAACGAATCCAAGTCATCTGTATGATTCTTTGGCCACGGCGGAAATGTGATCATTAAAAGTCAACTTTTGGTCGAAAGTGACTCCTAGGTCTTTAATAGTATCGGATCTGGTGATTTTATAAGAGTCCAATTGGTATTCAAATTTAACTGGGTGCAATTTCCGAGTAAACATCATAGTCTGGCATTTCAGTGGATTAAACTCCATCCCATGAGCCACACTCCACTCGTAGAACGCATGAACATCGCACTGGAAGCCATGGCAGTCTTTCACGGACTTTATTTCGATGGCCAATTTCAGATCGTCCGCATATAAAAGACACTTAGAACGCTTAACGACAGCAGGAAGATCGTTTATCATTAGGATGAACAGAAGAGGTCCGAGAATATACCTCTTGACTAACCCCAGATCGCGTATGATAAGCAAAAGAATCGTAGATGCCCAACCTAATAAATTGCCTACGGTCTCGAAAATAATCAGCTACTAACTTGAGAAGCCCTGGAGAATAACCTATGGCGCTTAATTTCGTTAGCAATTGGTCGTTATTCACACGATCAATCACACGATCAAGAAGCTTTACGATAATCGAAATAAAGGACGTCAACTTGGCCTCCCCGATCAAGATGAGATGTAATCGACTAGCTCTAATAAGTTTGTGTCGACAGACCTTTTCCTTCTGAAGCCGTGTTGCACATTGCATAAGCTCTGTTCAACCTGCCTAGAAATTTCCTGATGGAGAACTCGTTCAAATATTTTTGCTGGCGAAGACAAAATTGCGATTGGCCTGTACTCTTCCACTGATAATTTGTTAGAGCTTTTGTGAATAGGCGTTACTCTTGACAATTTCCACTGCGTAGGATATGTTCCCGTTGCTATGGCCAGGTTAAAAATATGACACAGTGGTTGGACCAGGAATTTCATGCCTTGTTTTAGGAGCCACGGTGGAACGCAATCGGGCCCAACTGAACTACCTGGTTTTAAATACTTAATAGCTGATGCCACATCCGTTGGTGCTACCTCAAAAATATTTATAATGTTACTAGTGAGAGTTTCATCCATTTGGTTTACACTTTCTGCATCCAGTGCAGGAGCATCAGGCAGAAATACGCTAGAAAAGTATCTGGCAAATGCATCCGAGGCTTCAACTCCCCTGTAAGACTTACCGTCATAAGTAACGGTAGGTTCGAAACCACCTTTTGAGCGAAGTCTGGATATATGTTGCCAAAAACTACGAGGGTTGAACGATAAGTTTTCCTCAATGGTTTGCAAGTAAGAGTCATGGGCTGCGACGATACGGATTTTTAAGGAAGCTGAGATTCTGATCTCAGCTCAAACAAAGACAATCCGAGGAATCGTATAGGACCTTCTCTGGAAGGTCCTATACGATTCCTCGGATTGTCTTTGTCGCCATTGATGATGCAATTTTAATTTAAGTTTGGTATCCTGAATTATTTCACGCGTAAACCATACAGGATAACGTCTATTAGTGGTTTTTTTACGTCGCTTTTTAGGAATACTAATGTCAAATATATTATAAATAATGTCATAAAAATAATCGATGCTAGATTGCACGTCATTAGACAGAAGTACATCGGTCCAAGAGGTTTTGGAAAGAAGGTCAAATAGAAAGTGGATATCACAAGATTTATATGTTACCTACGGTTTAACGGAAGAATGACAAATAGGTAGGTTACCGAGAATGACTGACCTCGTTTTATCCTTAGGAAATCTATAAGAACTCTTATCCTTTTCTCGTTTAGTTGATAAGCAATCGTAAACAGCACAAGACCCCATTCTCAACTTTAAAAATATTGGTACAATCGTCACGCTTCGTCGTCACGTCATCGTGCGCGAGTTGCGCGTCCCGTACTCAAGTCAGCTCAGCGACAGCTCAGAATCGTTGGCGGGGTGAGGAAGGCTCATTTTGGTGGGGGGAGAGGAGTGTCCATTCTATACGTAGTATTATTATATGTACTATGACCGTAGTGTCTATTAATACTCCCTGGTGACTAAACGTTATAAGGTAAGGGTTTTTGTTATTTTCTTGGAATATAAATCTTAACAATGATAGCTTTCATTGTAAGTGAATGGTCTACCTCAATATATATGTTCGTTGTATTTTATTTAACGGGTTACTTGAATAAGCCTAGTTACTGCTGAATTTTTTTTTACTTTATTAAGTACTCGCCCCGGATTTGCACGGGTATCCCAAAAAATCTATTTTTTTTTTTAACTTTTTTGAAAATATTCTATTGCTATGTTAATCAGGGATAATGTAGGATCCTAATAGTGCAAGAATTTTTCAAATCGGTTTAAAGATATAAAGGTTAGTCGCTACATACAAAAATACTAATTTTTCCTCTTTAAAATATTACTAGCGGCCCCGGCTTTGCACGGGTACTTTAAAAAACTTAGTTAGTGCTGAATTTTCATTATTTACTTTATAAGCTATTTTGTTGCGATTGCGTTGATACAGTGGCATGAAATATTTTGAAGGATTTTAGATAGAAAAATAGCTAAATGATTTAAATATATTTATTTATGTAATGTTTGATAGAAAACCACTGTATTGATGACTGATGCTTGATTGATAGAAGTTTTCATTATTATATCTGTGGCAACATTTGCAAGCCATAGCACACCCATACAATAGCGACGCGATTGCTATACAACTGCGATTAGGAGCTAGAATTAGCAGACTACCGAATTTGACATTAACAGCAGTTCGATCGCAGAAGCATCGTAGTAGTGTGGCATTTTGTCAATAGGTTTAATGCTGATGAACAAACAGTCTTCATTTCAAAAAACGTGTAATGCTTAAAACTCAGTACAAACTGAACAATATTGTTACTCTCGCAGGGAGCTATAATTGACTATTCGTAACAAACATATATAAAACTAGCTTTCCGGCCGCAGCTCGGCCCGCGCTTATGTCGGTTATCGCACAAAACCATTAACGTCTTTTTTCGCAGTTATGGATAAAAAGTACCCTATGACCTTTCCCGGGTCTCAAACTATTTCCATACCAAATTTCGTCCAAATCGGTCGGTAGTTTTTAAGTTTATTCTCGTTGCATACAAAAATACTAAAAATCAAAAATACAAATCTTTCCTCTTTATAATATTAGTGTAGATGTAGATGTAGACTATAGCTGTCGTATTCGAGATTTTAGGAGCCTTGTGAACGAGGTCTCAAGCATCGTTAAGTTACTATATATACATATTAAATAATAAATGCTAATAGTAATTAAACAACTTTAAACGGTTTGAAGTTGTTTAATTACTATGTGTAGTAATCGCGAAAACCTTTTTTTTTTTTTTTTTTTTTTTTATCGTGTGAAAAATGCATTTACGCATTCCCGTCCACCCCGGGGAAGGTGGCCGGGATATGTCGGGCTCGACACCAACTACTCCCACAGCAGCAAGTGCCCCTACCGACTAAATAACACACGGTGTTCCACCTCTACCGCTTCTCGGCGGGATCGCAGGGTCGCTTTAGCACTCAACCACGAACCCGCCACGGTTGTCCGTTGCCGGACCCCTCCTGGGGTGCTACCCCTCACGACGCACCAGAACACATGGCACGTCGCTACCACCCGGGGACCAAGCCCGCTAATGGGCGTCAGACGACCCCGCTTCCGACGCCCTAGGTCCCCCTGCGACGGGTCAGATGAGTAGCCCCGTCGCCTGCTACTTCGGCCGCAGAGGATAGGGAGGGCGGCGCCTCGCTATACCAACACTCCTCCTCCCCTGCGGCCCCTCCGCGTCCGCCATCAAACGGTGGCGGCCCCGCCGTGGCCACGGAAGGTAGGGAGAGCGGCGCACCGTGATACCGGCACTCCTCTCCCGCCGTGGCCCCTTACCGTCAGCTGTCGCCCATACAACACCACAGCTCGCCTCAGATGCGGTGCTGCCCATACAGCACCGCAGCCTACCCGTTGCCGCTCCAGTCTGGACTGAGAGGCAAAGCCCAGTGGAGCGGCCCCTCTGGGACCGGCCGACTGCCCAAGCCAGCACGGCCCCTGGTTCCTCTTCGCTTCACCGTGGGTGACGAAGCCACGGCTACTAAGCCCCACCGCCACGACAAGGCGGGAACCCTTCGGGGGGAATCGCGAAAACCTAAGACAACATTAATAAATGCTAAACCACAGATCCAGTTGAGACATGGGATGTGAAATTATAGACGCTTGTATCCCTGTCTACTAACCCGGACATAAACAGCCTTCCTTTGACAACCCTCGTGGCAGATTATTTAGTATGTAATGGATTTGGATTGAATCAGCCTATTGACTGAAATACAATTAGGTAACTACAATAACATAAATAATGATACTGCGATCATAATAAGATCTAACTGTTAGATCTTAGTTTCAGTATTATCTAGCACAAAGGGTAGTGTTCAACTACAGTTCCATTCAATCAGTAATTGACATGCATTGTGCTAGTTATTAGCCGTGAGGTGCTGGGCTAGAATGTTTCCCCCCATCTCTACCGGAGGGTGTCGTAAGAGGCGACTAAGGCTAACACACCCGAATGTGGGCAGCAGCGCTTTCTGAGGGACTGATATCTCATGATCTGCGATCCCCAAAACGCCTTCCAAGCTTGGGAATTATGCCAAACCCCCCCATAATGGAAAAGGCTTTGTTCAGCAGTACACAATCCGGCTGATACAGTACATGCTAATAATCAATATAGAATCAAGTTGTTCGTTTCAATCGAAATTCTACTACATAGTAAATAGTGCTTGGTAATTCTAATCACATTTGCATTATTATGGCGTTTTATTACAACACATTTACTCAAATAGTTAAATCAATACTTACAGTGAATTATTTTTCTTCAGAATTTATACAGAAAATTTGGTTATATGTCCTTAGTGATAATCTAAAAACTGACTTATTATAAGACAGGAACCCGAAAGCTTACAGCAAATGTTAGATGCTAGATTTCCTAGCCCATAGTATAAAATATAATACGGCCAGTGGAATCATAAGTATTAAGTATTGAAGCATAATAAAGCTTAATTATTCAACTATAAAGCTTCTTCTGGTAAAACGACGTATGGCGATAACCAGGACCTCAATGGACAAGATGAGGAAAATATGAAGAAACAGAAATATCACCAAAGCCACAGAGATCGGACTAGTGCGAACTCTTATTTTCCCCATATTTCTTTACGCCGCAGAGACGTGGACCCTGCGAGAGATCGAAAAAAAGAAAATAGATGTCTCGGGATGTGCTGGAGAAAAATGCTTGGAGTGTCGTGGACCGAGTTTCGCACAAACGTCTCGATACTTCAATAACTCGGCATGAAGCAGCGTCTTTCAGCTATAGTGCAATCGCGGATACTGGCATTCTTTAGGCATGTTTTGAGGTGAGGTAGCCAGTTCATAGAGCGTCTTGTCGTTCAGGGCAAGAGGAAGGATCGTCTATATACACACAATTTTGCGGAACAGAATTTCCGTGACGTTTCCATACAGTCATGTTAAATCATATATTCCGCGTCAACTGCTGCCTAGTCAATACATGGCATAATTGAATTGCTTAGCTAACAAACGTGAGCGTATAGCACATTTGATACTATTTAATATTTGATTTGTACTCCTCTTTTAATTAGAACCACGATGTATACATTCAAAGATTTTATCCTAGTTGAATTAAACGAATTGTAGAAATATACAACACTGCCGTATAAACTCTTACACGATAGGAACCTAGCCTTAAACGTGTGTGAAAGTGAAAACGACTATGTACTTACCGAAACGAAAGCTCCCGCTGAGCCCATTTTACGACGTTAAGAGTTTTTCTTGTCGAGAAAATTGGCATATAAATTATGTGGAAAAATTACGATAAAAAGCAGGAGAACCAATATTGGCTTCTAAATTTTACCAGAAATATTACGTGAAATGCTAAAATTTCCTCTGAGGTTGTTATCAGCACTTTAGGCTAGCAAATTATTATTTTTGATAAACTGTGACAAATAAAAAGGCTAAGTGGCTCCGTGTCCGTGGCACAGCTGTATTGGATAATGGTATACTGTTAATTGGATAATGGAAATTTGTAAAAGAGTTGTTAAAAGTTCTTCTAAAATAACATGTTTCCTTAAATTATAGCACTTAAACTATCCACACCACAGAAATAATATATTTCCTTTAAAATCGTGGGCCGGGGAATGAAACATTTATTTCATGCCCCGGCCATAAAATACACATAAAAATACATACAGTGGAGTTGAGAACCTAATTTTTTGGAAGTCGGCAAATATAGTGAAGGACCGGTCTAAGGAATAAAAAAATTAGATATCATGAAATAATAGAATCTATGTGTTAGATTGTAAGTCTATTGTATGTTGATTTTTTTTTATTAACACTCTGACGGCTTACTTCGAGTTAAGAAATATTTACACTTTCCAACAATTAGTACCCCTTGGGGTGCTGGGATAAAATGGTATCCCCCTATATCTTGCCAGTGGAAATCGAATGAATCGACCAAGGAAAAAATACTAAATGATGGTGGGCAGCAGCGCCTTCTCTTGAGAAGGAAAAAAAACTGCCTCCTAACAGTTCTAACAATGTGATCCTCAAAACGCCTAGCAAGCGTGGGGATTATGACCCCTAGTGGTTCTAGTACCTAGTAGTATTTACAGTGAATTTTAAAACGCAATTTTGTTATTTTGCTTATTTTAATCTTACCTGATGATAAGTAATGATGTGGCCTATGTGTGAACAGACGAATTAGAGAAATATAATTCTAATAATATTATGGCGTAATAATAACAGGGACATTCGGTACGTATTTTTTTTAAAACCTATGATTTTGTATGATTGACTACCTTTAATACAATATCACCGATACTAAAAATATTATTTTCGAGATTTATAAACATGTGGCTATTACAAAATCACAAATTTAAGAGAGAATAAATTATAGTCATGTGCGGGATTCGAACCCGCGTCCATCCACCCCCATAGCCGGCGTTTGGTATTGGCGATTATCAAGCTGTTGTTATTTCGTGTAGTATAGTACAGTATAGTTTACCGGATAGAATACGGTAATATAATAAATAATATGGTACATGACGCAACGATTTGGGAATTCCACTCCTATTAAAAACTGGGTAACTTAAAATCATTTTTAATTTGAGACAATAAGATTTTTTTATTTGCAATCCTTAACCTGCCAGGCCCCTTGGAGTGCCGGGTTAGAATGTCACCTCCCCATTTCTACCATTGGGTGCCGTAAGAGGCGACAAAGGTAAAATACCAGAAGGCAGTTAGCAGCGCCTTCGAGGAACTGATATCTTAAACTGCGATCCCCAAGACGCCTGCCAAGCCTAGGAAAGCACACTAGAAAAGTGTAATAAGGAATTCTCCTTATAATAAATGTCTATTTTTGAATATTATGTTTTTATTAGTTCAAATGATAAAATTTTTTTTTATGTTGTTGTGACTACATAAAAAAAGAACAACCCGATGCTACCTGATGTTAAGTTGACTAACCTCTGCTTGTAACAGATGCATTTCATCACAAGTTACGAATTGCACTGCGCCCGTCACTTTAAGACATAGTTGTTAAGTCTCATGTGCCTGTAATTTCATTGGCTCTCAAGGACAGCTGCCGGAACTCACCGTTCGGTGCTTGGTGACAGATTTTCTACTTGAGGGTGGTCGCCATACAGGCGGGCATTCGCAAAATGCCTTTCCACCATGCATTTTAAAAATTTGAACTCCTTATTGGGTATCAATATCAAAAGAAGAATTTCAATAGTATATCGAAATTATCTTCATCTCCTACATTCTATTTAATCAACAAACACTGCAATTCGGATGTAAAACTTTTCTATCTAAAATTCAAAATTTCATCGTCATCACATACCTACCGATAAATATTAACTCCACTTTAATACAACATAATAATACCATAATGAACTACTCCCTAAACAAACAACAGCATAACATACCTCATTTCAACTATCAAATCTGTGACGTCACAAATAATTTTCGCACTAATTAATCCTACGACAACATTCGCACACATCGTACCTAATGATCTCTTGATTACCGAGCAATCTGTACAACCAATCAATGTCGCTCAGAATCACTACAATCACAATTTAATAGAATATCGCGTAAACATATATCTTCTTTTTCGTCCTCCTATCCCACGCTTAATAGGGTAGGCACAAAATGTATCATTTTTCATTTTCTCCGCTATATCAGCGGCCACCTACTAGGAGAACGGCAGTTATGAATTGTGTCTATTATTCGAACACATCATTGTAGACGCAGCTTATCAATACTTTCTTCTGTGTTTGTCTACCTAGTTAGATAGTAGTTTGTTTAGTCGTTCTTAATTAATCAACTAAGTTGACCAAAGTCATGACTTGAATGGGTGACCGCTAGGAGTATTAGTACTGTATACGCTTTCGTGCTACGGAGGGCACGCGAAGCCGTCGGTCCTGGTTGTTGTCTTAGAAGTGCAGGCGATTATAGCATAATTGTAGGGCATTTCGAATGCCGGCTTAGCTACATACCACCCTCAAGTAGAAAATCTGTCGCCAATCACATAACGGTGTGTTCCGGCAGCTGTACTTCAGAACAAGTAATTCTAGAATAGCCTGAACAACATCTTCGAAAATATCATATTTTAGATCAGGTGAGACGATGGTCAACAGCTAGCCTATAAGCTACTTAAAATACATTAGAGGCAACGGAAGAGGTAGATAAAAGAAGATTGGCAGACATGCGAATGTTAGTATGGATATTTATTGTAGCTAGAAATAACATTATTGGAAAAGTTATGAGTATATTATTAGAAGTATCCTACAACAACTCAAATATATGAAGGCAGCACAAATCACAGCAAAATTAGAAATAGTAGTTTGACTTGGTGGATGTTAGTTGTTATCAGAGCGGCAGGAACCGCCGCCGCCGGCTGGCGCCGCGCCGCTATCCTAAATGTAACGTTTAATGCACCACGTACATGTACCATTTGTACCGATACCGGTAGCGTAGAGAACTAGTACCGCTTTTCCCACGTCATGAGCTTACCCTGTACATTTATATAAATTATGTATCGTAAAATGTTAGAACAACTGAATTATATTTGTTTGTAGATCTAATCTGTGTTGTTTATTTTAGGCCTAACCACGCTTTTTTTAGATAGATCCTGCTAGTTTGTTAATGGTAGAGTACTTTTTAAGGCCTTTGCACTTCCCTTCCGCTACGGGGGTGACGGAAGGTGGTGTGTGGACTTGAACCCACTTTAAACCCCCGTGAGCAGCCCACTGCCGTGGACAATATGGGGTCGCGTTAGTATTAATCACTCGCCCGGGCCTCCGCCTGTGGAGGGCGATCTTGCTCACCAAGGCCACCCTCAGACGTTTGTCTTAGCCTTGAAAGTTAGTAGACAGTCCCCCGAATCCATTGGTGACCCCAGTATGGAGGAAGGAGAATGCTGGCTGTTTGGCGGGTCAGTTCGGAAATTGGCCACCGCATGTGTGTGGCTTTCTCATATGCTTAGGTCCCCTCGGGACCTCGCCGCCATGAAGAAGATCTCCGCTTGGAGCTCCCAGGGGTATCATCGGCCGATATGCAAGCGCCGTCCATGACAGCGTCAGGATATGGCCATTATCCTGGGAAAGAAAGAAAAGCGTAAGATACATGATTATTTTTATTCACGGCGCACACATGTGCACATGCGAAAGTTGTGTGCGTGAGATGACGACCAACATAATAGAGAAGAGAAAAAAAACATACTGTAGCGATACATTACAATAAAGGTGAAGTACCATGCCCATACGTTGCGAGTCTAATACTCTTCAACTTTCGAGACCAGTTCCGTGTAACCTTAGTCATTCCTGATCTAAATATTCTAACACATCCATCAATTTACTCCTATCTTAATATTCTTCTCTCTGTACTGTCATTTTATCCGTTTCTTTTGCGGCCCAATATGTGTGTTTGTTCAATTGACATCCTTATCGAGCTGTGGATTTTGATTAGGTCTTTGAACTTTTAAAGAAGATACATTATGAAACAAGTAGGTACATTATAAAATGTCACCACAAAGCGATTTGTTAATAATATTTACAATGAAAATATATTGTATAGGTGTTTTTTATCGACATTTAGCAATATTAGCAGATAACCGTTTCGTTCTATGCACATGATTATGTGTGCCCCGTTTACCAAACACGACCTTAAGCTAAACATTTTTCATTGTGATTGTCAGTGACAACTGAGCTTCCGTGGATTGAAGCGGTCGTTATTCCTCACAATAGCATTCGCCAACGTGTGACGTCATCATCCGGAAATTCAACTTCAGAAGACGAACTTTTGCGAGAAAAATGTTATAGCGAAAATATAATACTCACTTAGAATTATTTTTGGGATATTTTTTTTCCATGTATACGCTTTGTTGTTCGTAGCTGAATTATAAGATGTATTAAAGGAACATTTGAGTTTGCATTGTAGGACGAGCTACTTCGAATCTCGCTCAATTGTGGGTAGAATGTATTTTTTCTTCACAATATGACGGCTAGAATCTAGATTGTTTCGAGTGGTGTTTTATGGAAAAGCAAATACCACGAGATAGAAAAGGTTTGCGGAAGAACGAAACAGTAACTTATCATTTAATTAAATATACTTGCATAAAAATTGATTCTGGCGTTACTTTGCGGAAATCCATATTTAATATACAAATATTTTAAAAGTATTCTAAGAAAAATCACAATCAATAAGTTTGATCGTGCGCTCGTATAGTCAATACCTTTTGAGGATGCTTGAAACCGAACGCGTCGAAATTTTTTTGGTTTGACTGCGTGGTGTTTGTGACGTCATGTTGGCTTAAGAGGAAAATAAGGCGCAATTGTCACTAGATTAAAAAAAATAATTAAATGTTTTATTAAAACATTGATTAAGTTTTTTCTTAGAATACTTTCAAAATATTTGTTATTATTTAAAAAACAAATTCGTAGGATGTTTTGCGAAAATCGATACTTATAAAAGGCTCATTTTGATCGTGCGTTCGAAGATACAAGACTGAAGATGTTTATTTTTGAAGTCAAGCGGTTCGACATCTGGTCTAGCTGAACCTCGGGCCATTTCTGTAGTCACGTAGACGCTACGCCTACGTGACGAGGTAATTTTGGCGGTTTTCTTTTTCAATGTTTTAGCACTACTACTGAGCGCTTCCGTGCTTTGGAGAGCACGTTAAGCCATCGGTCCCGGTTGTTGTGTTAGGAAGGCAGTCGTTATATGTTAGAGCATTTTGCAAATGCCCGCCTGGCTAGCTACTACCCTCAACTAGAAAACCTGTCACCAAACACCTAACAATCTGATCCAGCAGCTGTCCTTGAGAGCCAGTAACTCTATATAAGTTAGCGTGAACAACATCTTCGACCACATCATCACTTACCATCGGGTGAGATATTTATCAAAGACTAGCCTATCAGCAATAAATAAATAAAATTTATAGCATTTTTTTTTCTTCGGTGCCCGTCAATCTTTAAATTCTATGCACTCAGTAAAAGTGATGGCAAAAGAAACCCACATACATCCTATGGGCCAGTTCTGACATAGATACGGTATGAGAGTCCCTCAATGCGCTATTATTTTCGAGCTACATGTCTTGTCAACACCCTTTGAACCTGATTCATGAATGTAATATGTACACTCAGTGTCCTTGTGACCCGACACCGCAAATCTTGACATACTCGCAAATATCTCGGGGTTCACTATATATTCACGTTTCGCTTCGACATATCTATTCATACATATGTCTGGTACAGCAATAATTATGTTCCATGTATGTTGATATTAAGGGCACTTCGTGTTAGGAAGTTCTATACGAAGCAATACTTATGGTGGTCTCAAAACGGCAAATTTCGAACATGTATTTTGAAAGACTTGCACTACAAATAAGAATAAAATATAAGAACATTTTCAAAAAGCCTAAATTTAAAATTTTAAAATGTATGGTTTTCTTTTTTTTTTATATGTGCTGTAAGACGTTGATTCGTACCAAATTTCAAGATTCTGAGTTCACGGCAAGTACCCTGTAGGTTTTGATTCTCTTGCAAAGATCGAAAATTTGCGGCATAAACGGCTGAATCTTTTGATTGCGTTGGCTTAAAAGTTTTATCACAGCTCAAGGGAGAGTAGATCTGAGTATTTGATATGAATTTCAACTTGATACCTCCACACGTTCCTGAGAAAAAGGATCTTATCAGACAGACAGACGGAAAATAATGTGTTCCTACAAGAGTTCCGTATTTTTCCTTTTGAGGTACGGAACCCTACAAATAGAGTGAGTACTCTATTTACATTTTGTATAGTTCTATTTTGCTCACTCGTATGCGCAACGAAGTCTCATCAACACCTTCAGTCTGACATTTGTCATAGACCACTTAGTCTTAAGTACATGAATTCTGTCATTGCGAATCTGCTGCAAGCTTAGATTTTTTACAGAGGTCACTGATTAATCATGTTTGTTATAAATCTCGTGTCACGACTCCAACCACAGGTATTCGATCCGTGCCCCCTATTTAGAGAACCTTTGTTAAGTTCAAGCTTACAAGCGCCATGGCGGAGCAGAAGAAAATAAACAATTTCTCCACTCATAAATTAAGCGTAATTTAATTTAGGAGATTGGTAGATTTATACGCTCTAAATTATTAAATGTAGATACATATTTTACTGGCAGATGGCACAATGTGTTCGTCCTTAGTCCCTATAATTGTCATTTATTTGAGTTCGATCTTAGAAAAGCTATATCGCGTGTTTAGTTCTTGGAGCTTTATAATTTTATCTTTAGAAATTTTATTCAGTAAGTTTATCTCAAAATATCATTACGTACGAGCGAATTTATATGTTCATATTATGCTATATTCAGTGTAATCAGCGATTGATGAGCACTACAAAAAGAACTAAGGGGACGTGTAACTGTATGAACTATGAACTTTTATCTATCCACACTCTTCGCGATTTTGCAAAATCAAATTTCCTTCCTGAAATAAAAGTGTTATTCTTCTAACGAAGAATGTAACAGTTACCTTTCCAAGTTTTATGTCCGTATTCGTGTATTCTTTCGATTCACTTAGAATTTTATGTCCTTGGGGTTTTTCGGACGAGTGAAGTGTTTTTAGTGTCTGGTTTTATTATTTGAAAAGTAATTTTAATGGTCGACCTTACATTCTCATTTCCTTTTGAGACCTCAAGTGTCAGAATTGAATATCAAGGCTGAGTCGCAAAGGTCTGGGTTTGGTTCCTGCTTCGCACACACAGCATGTTGTGAGGTTTTCTGACAAACATTTTTATTAGCAGCCCTGAGAGTAGAAAACTAACCTGAAGATTACAATATCGCTCGCCTTCTAGTACATGGTGCCAAAACGTAATTAAACGTAGTGATTTTTATTGTAACATAAACTGTATGGTTATCACTGGCTTACTCCTTCGTTACTTACTGATTGTCCATTAAAAATCACTTGATATTATATTTCACTACTTTATTATAGATGTAAGTACAAAATAGTAATAGTTTTGGAATAAAAATCAAGCGTGCATTCGCCGTCGGAAACAAGTTCTGACTAACTCGCCTATCTGGGTGCACGCGCTTATATTGAACAAAGGATCGAAGCGTACAGTCATCGAATAAGCTTTTGCTCGAGAAATTTTATTATTAAAATGTTTTTATATAAATCAAAAATGTTAGTAGCTTATAAAAATAATACTTTTTGTAGTTACATGGTTGAATAATTTAAATTTGGAAAAATATTTTTTTTAGTATTTTAACTTATTTTACTATTACATTACTAAGATGGAGATACGGTTCCTACAACTGAATTGTGTATTTCTACACAAAATGATATTGAGTATCAATTAAGGCGAACGCTGACTTTATGGCGGGGTATTCCAAATTTTAATATATATTCCCTTATTTGCTAAATTGTCCAATAATTACGTAATACTGTAGGTAAAACCAGAGATTTAGAAAGACAATTTTACTGTAATATATTTTTGTATAGATTAAGCCCCCGTGGGGTGCCAGGCTAGTATGTCACCTCTCCAGTTCTTCCCGTGGCATGCTACTTCTCACGTGAATGTGAGTAGGGTGTTGTGTGCATCAGACGCAGAACAGGGATGTATACCATCTTAGTGCCCCTGCCAGAGTTTCATACAATATGTTCTTGTGTTCCTGTCTTAAGTGTTGTTAGCGTAAACATATTATTTGTAATATGTTCTTGTATTTTGTCCAGTCTGTTAGAGTAAACATTTTGTATGACCCTGAATCTGTGCCCGGTGAATGGCAATAGGCTCGCCCCCTATCACATGGGATAAAAACCTAATTGGCACAACGGTGATTGTTTACACACCTCTGCCTACTCTTTCGGGGAATACAGACATGATTGTATCTATTATTAAATGTTCTGCGGGTAAACGTAAAATAAAATAGTAATTTTTAATCAATATTATTTATCGGTTTATGGAGTAATTTATGGAATCATACATTGGTATCTACATAATACGAGCAATGTTATTTCAAACTCGCGAATAAGTATTTAGTAGACTAGTTACGAAACTAAGCTTCAAGCGTGAGAATTTCCGCCACAGACGTGAGTTTCCAGCTTAACTCAATGTTCATTAAGGATACCCAGTAGCTGCCCTGCATTGATACCCGGTCCGTATCGACAAGTACAATATTTGTGTGCAACTCGAAATTACAAAGCAAACTAATCAACGCCGTATCGACATCACTTCCACTCGGGACGTTCTACGGTTTAGTCGTGGAAATGAGGCAAGGTGACTTTGATACGGTGCCACGGTGTTCAGTACGTTGCTTCTATGTTTCTCTTGTTTACATTTACCTTATCATCTGCAAGCTTGATACTTAACACGATTAACGAGTTAATGCTGTTTGCAAACGATACTTATATCGAAGAACTATTTCCGCGTATCCGCAAACTTATTCTGTACCCCATAACTTGTTCGCTTTGTTCATTAGACTAGGAATTTCTGAATATTACAAAGCGCGATATACAAGAAGCGCCAATGTAGTTTGGAAGCGAAACCTAGATTGCAGAACTATATCTGTGTATCGGCAAATTAATTAAACATATTATAACTTATTCCCTTTGTGCTTTTAACTAGGAATTTCTGAATAGTTTTGCAATGTGGCAATATTAGTCATATTGAAATGTAAAGATTTTTTTATCTAAAATTAATAAATATAGGTTAATTGCACTTCCAATTTAAGAAAAAAAATTAACCGAGGGTGACGGACGGAGTGACCTTGTTTCGCATGCGAGTGATTTTTTTTCATTTTTTATTACTAAGCCTAGAATTACTTGCTCTCAAGGACAGCTGCCGGAACACACCATTAGGTGTTTGGCGACAGACTTTCTACTTGAGTGGTCGCTAGCCAGGCGGGAATTCGCAAAACGACCTCCTACCATGCGGTAAAGCTCAAGCCCGCGGCAGGATTGGAACCATGGACCTGCCGCGTGGCAGTCCATAGCCAATGCCACTGAGCCATCACTGCTTCAAAATATATATAATGTATATGTAAATTTAATGTAATTATGACATATTTTATATTTGCTTTTTCAGACACACTTCATCTAAAGACATATTATGTATTTATTTTGTGATGATATGAATATGTACAAATTTTTGAAAGGAAGTTTATATTCGAGCTTGTTCGCTGCCTTTGATTGCACCATCGCTAACCATCAGGCGAGATTATGGTAAAAGGCTAACTTATTTGCAATAAAACATTTCAAATGATATGGGTTCGGTTTTACAGGGCGAGCCGCCTATCAGAAAATCCTCCTTTCATATGATACCGTTGGTGATATACCCAAACTGCTACTTTGCAGATAAACAATGCAATACCCCCTCAGACATTGATATTGTTTATGGTCTCGCTGTTCATTAGGCGCACTTAATTTATAATTGTACATTACAATTTTCTGTATCATTACTTTGACAAAGGCAGAGGCAGGGATAGGTACATACAACATTCTGGTACATCAAAAGTACACAATCCATTGATTTTGTATTTATAAAGGTAAATTTCCTTTTTACATCTAATTGGTGCTTGTGTAAATTCTGTTTGATGTGTTTGATTTATCTTCTGTCAACCTCTTCTTATAATTAATATTATCAAACATTATAATCCCATTAAGGCTTCGTGATATTTTTTGTATTGTTATATTTTATAATGCAAGATCGTAAGATAATAAGGTAGTCACGTCGTTAAAAGGCTTGATAACTTCTGTAAATTACATACAAAATAGTTCATACATCAAGTTATTCCTTGACATAAATAAAAAAAAAACACTTTGATTATTTCACCATTTCTATCATCAGCAAAAGTATATATACCCTTTTTAAATTAATACTTTACTCAATGTTGTGTACTCAGAACAGACGAATGAAGTATCTACCGCATTGCGTAAAATGTTTCTATAAGAGTCGGCGGCAACTGTTTGTAATATTCTCTCATTATTGGCTCTTATTTGCCAAATGAGGAGCAAACAAGAAAATGGAAAAAAGAAAAGGTTTAAAATTTATTCCCATTTTAGTATCTCTAATACCTTCTCCAAACAACAGGGTCTTACGGACAAGTGGTCGAGACCAAAGTTTAGTGCAAATTTACCTTTCCATTACCACGCATTTAAGATTAGACATTTATTATGTATACAATTCCAGAGTGGTACTTCTTACTAGCCTTGCTTTTTAATTAAGTATTTGCAAACTTTAGAAAATGAAATACTAAATTCTAAGCCAGAGACTAAGTCTATTTTTTTTATTATTTTTTTTAAACCTGTCCGGGAGCAGTATGTCGTCCCGGCCCGCGAGCTAACTACCTCTATTTATTTGGAGGTACCATTAAAACAACATTATTTTATTTATTCAACATTACAATTTGTTTAAAACTATCTTACTTACTTAAACTAACTTATACTAACTTGCAAGGACAGAATCCGCAGTCACGGCAAGCGCGGCTGACACTTGCTGAATTTGCCGAAGCAAGCCGTGCAACTTGCCGTACAGCTTGCAGCTCTTGCACTGCTTGCCGGACTTGCATTTGCCCGCGGCAACTTGCCGAGCTTGCTGAGCTTGCGGATCCCCACCTTCCAAGATGCTTACTAATTCTAAAACTAACTTTACGTAACTAAACTATCATGCGTGGCTGACGTTCTTGACCAGTCGAGCCAGATGCAAGGTTGGCAAGACGTCAGCCAGAGACATGCAGTGGAAATTACGCGGGACATCTTGATGTCCTGTGCTTTCCATATTAACTATTTAGTTCTATCTTTGCTAACAATACTAAGTTTATTGCATGCATCTTATTCTAGTACTGATGAGATACTGTCCTCTCAATTTCGGATAAAATTACTAACAATTTCAATTTGTGTAGGCTAGGGTAGAAATGTCCGAATACCATTGAAATATTATTTCTACAATGTTATTTAATTTTATTTCATTAAACACATGAGATCAATTCTAATTTGTATTTATATTTACATCAAATAAACAATAAATTTTACAATAATCAACTTATCATCACAAATAATCACAATAATTGAATAATACATTGTCATTAAAATTATAATAATACATTTATAATTACTAAGATCAGTATAATTTTAATTAAAATCAAATGCTATTAATATTATTGACATTCATTATTAAGTTAACTAATAATTACGAATTTCCAAATACAGTATCTATATATTATCTACTTTACTATGGAGTCATTAGCTTTGGCTGCCTTAAGTACTGTCTCCTCGGCGTATGCCAAGAAGACGAGGTGGCAGTGGTCATCATTGAGCAGAGTGCTCATATTACTAGGACTGCATATTCGCCGGCCCATAGTGGACTCACAATTGTATCTGAAGATGCCGAACCTAGGGCACTCGCTCAGTATATGAGGTACTGTTTCTTCAGTGACACCGTCGCATATCCAGTATGGTGACGGCGCGAGCTTAAATCGAAAGAGATACTCTTTGAATCCTCCATGTCCCGTGAAAAGTTGGGCCCTAAGATTCTTCATCCTCAGCGCAGATAAACTTTTATACGCCTCCCTAATACAAGGCCAGAAGATTTTTGTTGTGTGCCCAGTGTTAGACCTGCGATGCCACTCCTGCCATCTTCCCAACGTTTCGTCCCTTATGTGGCGCTTGACGAAAGACAGGGGTAAATCCCGGTAGACAGGGGCCTGGTGGTTATGCAGAGCAGCATTCTTTGCTAAATCGTCGGCACGTTCATTTCCGGTAATTCCTGTGTGTGCACGCACCCAGAACAAATGAATTGCCCGTCCTTGGTTCGTAAGCTCGTCAATAACCTTCCGAGCTTCATAAGCCAGAGGGTGCAGGGAGCTGGGGTGCGTAAGACATTCAAGCGCAGAACGAGAGTCACTCAAAATGTTTGCACCGTTAAGTGTGCAAGTGCGTTTCACTACTTCCAGTGCTCTAACGATGGCCATTAATTCTGCCTGAAAGACAGTACAATAGTTTTCCAGGTGAAACTCTGTTTTTTGGGTTTCAACCCCGTTCATCCAGACGCTCACCGCGCCACCGCTACACCACTAAGTCTATATTAGTTCATCGATGATAGCCCCACGATTTTATCAAACGGTTGCTAATAACGCTATTGTAGGATTAAATTGATCTTCATAAGTGGCATGGTATTATAAGGAAACGTGGAATATGAAAAAAACATTTTTAATCTATTATTATTGATTACTAAGATACTGTTACCGACCGTTTTAGACAGAAAAGCAAAATTAAGGACCCAAAGAGATATTTGAAATCATGGATGACCCCAGGACTACTTAAGTGCATAGAGAAGCGAGATGAATTACATTCACTAGCAAGAGGGAGTCCTCAGTCATCAGAGGTAACGGAAAAATATAAAAAATACAGAAATACTTGTAATAATATAATACAAAATATTAAAGATGAGACCGAACGTAATCTTATTAGAAAAGCATATGGTAACACAAAAAAAACTTGGGAAGCTATTAAGTCTGTGTGTAATCTAAAAGCTAAAAAAATAACAAATACAGAACTATTAACTCTACATGCGAATCCTAAAATATCACTTAATCTTGTCAACGAATATTTCACTTCAGTAGGTGAAACTGATGCGAATAAAATACTTAACAGCTTAGGTAAAACAGAGCTACAGCTAGCAAGCTCAAACCACAACATTATATTGCCAAATAAATCACCCTCTTCATTCTTCATGAGCCCAGCTGGTGAAATCGAAGTTGTTAACGTTATAAGTGATCTCAAATCTTGTTCTGCAGCTGGTCCAGATAATATCACAAATAATGTACTAAAACTGGTAAAATCCGAACTCTCAACGCCACTTGCACATATATGCAATCTTAGTTTAAGTTTAGGAATATTTCCAGATGTGCTCAAAGTTGCCAATCTATGTCCAATTTATAAAGACGGCGACAATAAAGCAATACCAAATTACCGACCAATTTCGTTATTAAGTTCTTTGTCTAAAATTTTAGAAAAAGTGGTGAGCAGGATACTGCTTAAATACCTAGAGGCAAACAAATTACTGTCAAATAACCAGTATGAGTTCAGGCCAGCTAGATCAACGGAAGACGCGGTCACATATCTGACTGATCATGTGGCTGGTAAACTCGATGGGAAGCATAGGTGTGCTGGCGTCTTTCTTGATCTAGCAAAAGCATTTGACACCGTCTCTAGGCCAATCTTGCTCAATAAGTTAGATAGCTTGGGTATCAGAGGTGTAGTACTAACATGGTTCCAATCTTATTTAACAGGTAGAAAACAAAGAATAAAACTGGCTAACTTCTATAGTGACTATAGAGGTGCGCTTTGGAGTACCACAAGGTAGCGTCCTTGGCCTACCCTTTTTCTGGCCTACATAAACGACCTATGTTCAATTCCTTTGAAAAATGCCAAAATATTTGCATATGCCGACGATACTGCTATCGTTTTTCATGCACATACTTGGAGCAAAGTCAAAGAAGCAATTCAACAGGGCCTACAAACAGTGTCCCACTGGCTTCAAAATAATCTGCTTACATTAAACACTAATAAAACAAAAATCATTTATTTTAAGATCTCCAATAAAACAAATCCTTCTGAACTAATTGACATAACGCTACATTCATGTCATCAAACATGTAATAATTGGACAGTTTGTGCATGTCCAAAATTAGAGATAGTTGATGTTGTAAAATATCTGGGAATTCTTATTGACGATAAATTAAATTGGGAAGTTCAAATAAAATACCTAAGTGGAAGAATCAGAAAACTTATGCACATTTTTAAAAGACTGAGAAATATAGTCAATGATGATATTTTAAAACTTATATATCACGGATTATGTCAAAGCTTAATCAATTATGGTATAACAGCCTGGGGTGCTGCACTGATCGACTATATCAAGAAAAAAAAATATTGCGTGTTCGTCAGCTGTATATCCTCGCTAGTATTTTAAGATTTCACAAAACTGTGTATGAATCAGTGATTGGTATAAGATCACGACGTTTGACATGGGTGTCTCGAAAACCCAATTCAGGGTTTGCACATAGGTTTTTTCTTTTTTGGGACCTTACGTCTACAAAAACTTAAAAAAAATAATTAAAACACACAATCTCTCTCGTTTTGAATGTAAAAATAAAGTTACAGCTATCTGAACGTAACTATCTGGATACGGAAAACATTATAATATCAACTATTTGAGATGTAAGAGGTTTCTATGAATTATATATATTTATATATGAATTGCTATAAATAATTAGATACAGCACACCTACCTACATAACACTATTCAACAAAATATTGGTAATGATTGTTTCAACCTTATTAATTACTGTGTATGTACGGACCAACATTGAGTTTTGTTTTATGCACACATATGGGAAGAAAAAATAGCTACCCCGATACAGGGAATCCTAGTGGAGTAGCTATTTGTACATCATAAGCAATATTGTAAAGTATTTTTCTGGTACCATAAACTATTATTATTATTATTATGTTAGCTACTACAATACAACTCCACTGGAGTACTATCTACCCGTATTAGCCCTGTAGTGGTAAGTGCTAAAAAAAAGTTTATCTTATTTTAACCATCGAAATTTAAATGATAGTTAAAGCACCCTCCAAGTGTGAAAAGTGAAGTGGTAGAACAGCAAAATAGAAACTGCGCTTGTACTACCTCCTTATATTATAATATTTCCCCTTATATTTCTTGAAACTTTATGCAATCTGCAACGGTAAGAAACCCGGAAAATCTAACCTAAACTAGCATGCAAAAGGAAATAGCTCGTTTTAGTTTTGCAAGTTTTAACTGGTGAAGGTAACAACTTATTTAAAACTTTTTGTTGGACTATAATAAACTAGCTGATACGTTCTAACTTCACTCATGTATAAATGCGTTAACCGTTTTCTTGAGAACGAATTGTCTAATTATCATAGAATTATCTTGTTAGTGTAAGAGGTACATGAGGTAGGGTCAAGGTGCTGGGTTTAACCTTCGGGTTGAAAATGCTCAACTGCAAAGCGTGGCAATAAGTCTCTTTCCCTTTTAGACAAGCTAAACATATCGTTCGTAACTTGAAACTTTTACGCCGCTTCCGGATTTTAAAGAGGGAGCCATTGAAAAATCTTCTTTTCATCTCGCTCGCTGTTTAGTTATATTAGGTCCTTACATATGAAATTGGCGTTTTGTATGGGAGGAACAAAAAGTCGAATATTTTTTAATATAATATATTTAATTAATCAAAGTATGAACCATTATTTTCTATGCACTTTTGCCATCTCATAGGTAGTTCATTGATCCCTTTACTAAAAAAACCAGTCGGACGGGAATCAATAAAATCTTTGAAGGCGATTTGGACTGCCCCATCGGAGTTGAATTTTTTCCCTTGCAAGAAGTTATCCAAATTTCGAAAAAAATGGTAATCTGTTGGAGCAAGGTCCGGGGAGTACGGAGGATGTCTTAGACTTTCCAATTGAAGCTCTTCTAATTTAGTAGCCGTCTGTAGCGCAGTGTGTGGTCTAGCGTTGTCGTGAAGCAGCAGTGGCGTGGAGCGATTGACCAGCCTAGGTTGTTTAGCCGCTAGCTTTTCCATCATGGTTTGCAATTCCTGACAATAGACATCAGCCGTAATAGTCTGGCCAGATTTGAAAAAACTGTAATGAACAATACCGGCACTAGTCCACCAAACGCTTACAAGTAACTTTTTTGGGGTTAATTTTCGCTTGGGGCAGGATTTGGCTGGCTGGCCAGGATCGAACCATTGCGCTGAGCGCTTCCGATTATCGTAAAGAACCCATTTTTCATCACAGGTAATGATTCGGTTTAAAATACCTTCATTATTGTGCCGGTTTAGTAATGTAACGCAGCAGTCGACGCGCGTTTGCCGGTTTGTTTCAGTCAATTCGTGAGGTACCCACCTTTCAAGCTTTTTAATCTTCCCAATTTGCTTCAAGTGAATTAAAACAGTTTTATCACTAACATTGCAGCCTGCAGCTAACTCGGACGTGGTTTGCGATGGATCCGCTTCCACAATAGCCTTCAACTCTTCATTATCAACTTGAGTCTCAGGCCGTCCACGGGGCTTGTTCTGCAGGTCGAAATTTCCAGAACGAAAACGTTGGAACCAAAAACGAACTGTGTTTTCTTTTGCAACACGACCGCCATACACATCATTCACCCTTCGAGTTGTTTCCGCAGCACTAGTGCCACGGCGGAACTCGTACTCGTAAATAATGCGATATTTAAGGTTTTCCATTTTGTAAAATGAGTGACGCAAACAGAAAAAAACAGAAGAAAAAAAACAAATGAATGACGATCATCGAAGCACAAATACATGAGTCTATAGCTGTACAAATTTGAATTTGGAATTCCTTACCAAAGAGGAGAAATTCGTGATTAAAGTGGCCAGTACGAAAAACGCCAATTTCATATGTAAGGACCTAATATTTTGCGAACATGGATGTAGGAGTATGCAAAATTACGTCTATAGTTATATTTACATATTTTGTGATTTGCATACTGGTAGGGCCATTTTGCAAACGCCCGCCTAGCTACCACCTTCAAATAGTACGGTATGTGGCAGCTGTACATGAGAGCCAGTAATTTTAGTTTAGCTTTAACAACAAAATAAAATAAAAAATATTGATTGTTCCTAATAAAAATGTTTTTTTCCCTGGTGTATTATGGTGTATTTAACCAGTTTATCATATATTTTTACGGAATTCGGCTGAGATATACAACCTGACATACGTAACGAAAGCATTTTGCTCGAGCTGAAACAGAGACGTTTCGCGCGCGCTCGGTCAATTGTAAGAATGAATCAATTGTTACGACGCACTGTGTATCGATACCACGTCCCACAATTAATTAATTGACCACCAACAGCTTTTTTTTTCGTGACAAAATAATTAAAATAATTTTCATAAATATTCTGTATAAATCCCTATATAGCTTGTTTAATCATTATAAGCAAAAACAAGCTTTTAGTAATATTAATATCACTGTGATTTTGTACTCATTCTGTCATTAATTATGAACCATATTTAAAACAATACTCTTTGATCCTCAACGTAACCGTAGGTACTCGCAATTTAACGTGTGTTAAAACAATAAAATCGACTCGCTTTAACGTGGCTTTTTAGATCCTTATAGTTTCGTCATGTCCGTCTGTCTGTCCGTCTGTCCGAGGTTTTGCTATGAGACCGTTAGCACTAGAAAGCTGTAATTTGGTAAGTTATGTATATTAATAACGTCAACAAAGTGGTAAAATAAAATTTTGAAAAATATATTTTTTTTTACGGTAGCTGCCATACATAGAGGATGAATTTTTTTTTCGGCGTCCACCTCGTCGGGTGGGGTATCGTTGGATAGTAGATAGTAGTTGTCTTTTAAAATTATTTGGGGTTGCTAACACAATTTTTCGATTTAATGACCCATTTACGAAATATTAAACTTTAAAGTGCAAATTTTTGTTCCTTTAGGGCGCCCCCCCCCCCCTCTAAAAGCTAAACTGCTGGCTTGAAAAATCTGGGAAAATTGTAAATGATAGTGCAGTTTGGGATCTTTAAAGGAAAATTATAGCGGTTAAGATAACTTTATTAGTTTAGCAGTAATAGTCGTTGAACTTGAGTATTGGATAAATTTGTACCAAACACAAAATTCTTTTTTTTTTTTTTTTAATCTTTTTTATTTCGGGACTTTTTACAAAATTGCATGCCAGTCCCATCGTAACCTAAACACTAATAAACAAAATATTTACTTATATGCCCTCAAATAACTTGAACAATAGCTTTGCAGTTTCAGATACAGGTTCAGCTAAAATATGTGTGAACACTTCCACATCAAAACTTTTTCGATGGAAATTGTCCAGAGCGAATTCTATGCGCTAAGATAACATAATACCTACTTATTTTAGGTGTAACGAACCAAGAGGCGCATCGAGCTAAATGCTGCAGGGCACTTTTGCTGTCGGTTAATATGACAAAGTTCCGTTGACCTGAATTACAAGCAGCGTCAAGAGCTTCTGAAATTGCAATGAGTTTCATCGTCATTATAGATACGTTAGAACTTGTTTTGTACATAGCTGACCTCTCTTTACTGTAACAAGCAGCTCCAAGACCGTCCTCATTTTTGGAACCATCAGTAAAATATCGAACCCAACCTGTATATTTATCGTTAATTTCGTTTATAATATGAAATTTAGGCGATGTTGATTCATAGCTTCTTTTTGAACCAATTACACATTCTAAATCACACTGGATTACTTAATTAACTTTAATGTGTGAAACCCAAACATCTAACGAATACATTTCAAGATAATTAGAAGCATAAACATTTATATTTTTGCACTCATTATATGCAGTGACTAATAATGGCTTCTTTTTCTTTCGCCAGTAACTAAATTGAGTAAGTGTATGAAGATCGGCCAGGAGCTGGATGGTCAGGTTATTCGTAAGAAACAGACTCTTAAGACAACATTTAAAAGAAAGAAACAGCCGACAACAATGTAAAGGAGGTAAACATAGCTCACTCTCCATGACGTGTATGGGTGTGCTTTTGATGAAGCCACCAATTATTCTCATAGCCTGATTTTGTATTTTGTCTAATTTAGAAGTATGTATATTAGCACTGTTGTCATAAAGAAAGGAGCCAAAATCTAACCTACTTCTTATCAAAGAGGTGTACAAAGCTCGTAAATATTTGGGGTGTATTCCCCATGACGAACCTGCTAACACTTTTAGAAGGTTTAAGAATTTAGATGTTGTCTCAGATATTTCCTTTATATGTTTATTCCATAACAAGGACTGATCAAGCCACATTCC
The DNA here is from genome assembly GCA_963890685.1 of Plagodis pulveraria. NCBI lineage: Eukaryota > Metazoa > Arthropoda > Insecta > Lepidoptera > Geometridae > Plagodis > Plagodis pulveraria. Next base: position 19,445,715 of record OY982956.1, on the reverse strand, counting down.
TAAATATTTAAAGGTGTTTACTGATTCCACTATATTGTCGTTGATTCTAATAGATATAGTATTATTTTTACGACCCCTACTAAATAAACACAATTTTGATTTACTACTTGAGAGCTCAAGCCCCATATCTCTTAGTTTCAAAATCATAGAATTTAGAGTAATTTGTAAGTTAACTTGACAGTAATTAATATTTTTGTTGCAGAGATAGAAAACAAAGTCGTCAGCATATTGCAGTATTGAGATTAACCCTGATAACTCATGACATATTTTATGTGTGGTTATATTAAAAAGTAAAGGAGATAAAGGATCTCCTTGCGCAAGCCCTTTGTTTGTGTATCGACGAAGCATCGGTTTATTGCTTCCGGTCTTAATTTGTAAGCATCTTGATTGTAAAAAGGACCATATATAGTTGCATATATTATATCCTACTTTTAGCTCATCAAGACTCCTAACCACTTTTTCAATAAGAACATTATTGTATGCGTTCTCGATATCAAGAAAACACACAGCTGTTGGGGTTCCGCGCGAGAATCCATTTTGTATGCTACCTACTAATCGTGATAATGAATCTAAACAGGATTGGCCTCTTCGGAAACCGGTTGTAGACGGAGAAAATATATTGTTTTTTTCAGTATACCACTCAAGTCTCCTAGCTATCATTAAATGGAATATTTTACATAAACATGAGATAAGTGAAATTGGCCTTAGCTTATTTACGTCACTGCTTTTAGGTATAGGAACTATAGTTATTGTGCGCCATTAGCTTGGTACTATCCCAGACGTAAATATAGCGTTATAAATATGTAACAAAAATTCTTTACCTTCAAATGGTAAATGATATATCATAGGATATGTAATCTGATCGTCACCCGGAGCAGTATCTTTTTTCTTTAAACAATTTTCGAATTCTGGTATTGAAAATGGTAGTTGTAATAAGTCGTTGGTATATAAAATATTAGGTTTTTTATTCAAAACAAGGTTGTGTAGCAGCGCATTTTGCATAGACTCGGAAGGATACTGTTTACTTTGGCGGTAACCCTTGATCCAGCGCATTTTACGCCACATCTCAGAAACTGACGTCGTTTCGTTAATACTACTACAGAACTTCTGCCAGCCTGATGCTCTGGACTTGCTTATTAGCGATACTGAATTTAATGTTTTTTCTTCGACCTTATTTAGATTATCAGGAGTAGGGTTTCACCTAAATGTACTCAATGCTAACCTACGTTCTGCGACTGCTTTGGATAATGACTGATTCCAATAATCCTTTGGTTTAAATTTAGAGGTTGGATTTGAACATATTTTAGTTAAAGGTATGTTTTTATCCGCAGATATATTTATCTGCTGTTCTAAATAATTATACATGTCTATAAATGTTTTTTTACAGTTTATTGAGAATACCGCATCCCAATCCGCTTTACAAGTATTAACTGATTGGGGGCAATAGATACCTATGACGTTTTTTAAATATTTGCAATTTAAAATTCTTAAGTGTAAAATTTCTACTCCTGTATTTGACAAACTAACCGGACATACATGAGAACGTAGAGACCTATGTACAACTATAGCTAAACCTCCATAACCGTCATATCTGTCTTTTCTATAGATGTTGTAGTTGCTTATATTTATATGTTCACTCTCATAAAGCCAAGATTCACTCACAATAGCTAAATGTATTTTTTCCTGGTGTAATAATGCCTCAAATCCCTTTAATTTTAAACTTTGTGCGTTCCACTGAAATATATTGATTTCAAATTTTTTATCGGGTGTACTATCCATTATAGAAACAAAAAATGTTTTTTAACATATCTCCTTCTATAAATAATTTGGTAACAAAAGGTTTAATTTCACCTAGTACAAGCTTCACTATCGATATAATCTTTTCCTCTAACGACCCTTGAGACAACACCGTTTCTTTTATTTTCTGGAATATTTTTTTCCATTCGAATTTCCATTCCTTATAATCATTTTTGCTTTTTTCTGGAAAAATTATTGCTTCGGGATTCGTTGAATCAAGGGTCATACAGCACATTCCAATGGTTTTTCTTAAATTTTTGTTGAGGGTCTATTTATTTTCTTCTTTGTCTTCTTGTTTTGATTTTGTGGGATATTTGTAAGGTTATTTTCCTGTTCCAATTTATTAATATCATTTCTAGCAGAATCTGAAGGTATTCCATTTTTTTCGTTTAAGTTTTTGTCATAGTTTGTTGTGTTTAATGGGAAGTTAGCAGCTGAGTCGCGGTAGCAATCCATGTTTTGTAACTTATTTGCAGACAACATTTTGTCAAGAGCAATTTTATATGTCATATTTTGTTCGCTCATGATGACGCGGATTTTCTTCTCTTTTAAAAACAACGGGCAATTTTTGTCAAGTGACCCTTTGCAATTTAGGCATTTAAAAGTCAAAGTTTCGCAATTCTCATGCTCATTTCCGCATTTTGGACATAGTGACTTATTAAGTGGACAAAACTTTTTAGGTTGTCCGTATCTCCAGCATCCTGAACACTGGGTTACAGGAAAAACATTTCTTTCAACTTTGAACCTACATCCATAGGCATATACATAATCTGGACATATAGGATCCTTAAAGCATAATCTTATAGTTTCGCTGTTAATCCATTTTCCTTCGCTACTCATACGTTTCAATCTTCTTACAGATACAATATCTACAGAACTTCTGAAGGAAGCTAATATATCTTGCTCACTCATTTCTAAATCTTCTCCTTTTACTGAGCCGTAAGATAAACTGCTTTGATCCGTTAGTTGAGTTCGTATACCAAGCTCTAAGATTTTTGAACAATTTATCAATTTTTCTGCTTGTGTTTTGTCATCAAATTGTACAAATGCCTTGTATGGGCTCTTGATTTTAATCCTTGTAATGTTTTTAATATTTTCATCTCTTAAAAGTCTCGCCAAAGCCATTTGTTTTGGAAGCTCCTGCATTGATGTTAAGCATACCTCGATATAATTATCAGTTAACTTAATACTCTGAGTATTATTATTTTCCATTGAATCACTTCGAATTAACCTCTTTGGCTTCCTTCTAGTCACTGCGATAAATCCATCTTCACTGCTTTTCTCACTTTTTTGTCTTAGCCTTTTTTCAACGTTTCTGACCCCAGATTCCGTCGCGCATTCCATCTCACCATTCCAATTTGTCATCTCCTGCAACTCTTCTATTATTCCGTTACTATTTCCGTCACTTAATTCAATACCACAACTATTGTTCCCATCCATCGTGGAACGCGGGTATGCACCCGCTTGTCGACGTAAACAAAACTAAAGGCGGTTGTACGGTTCTAACGACTACGAGCGCTCGACGCAGTGCCCGGCACGCGACTGTGCAAGTGACTAAAATGAAGTAGTTGCTTGTTTATTATTGGTAAAGACTCGCATTGGAAACTAAAAACAACGAAAACTGAAAAAAAATGTATAGTAATAAGATTTATTGTTTAGATAAATAACAACAATAATTCAGTTTTAAATCAATAACAAATTCGACGATGGCGCTCACTAGCTAAGGATGCGTGCGAGCACATTGTCACTCCCCCGCCAGCAACTTCCCCCCCGCCACTCGATTATTATTATTTTAATCAACTTTCTGCAGTTAAATTATATAAGAAACAAGAATGGTAGGATATTCACCTTACATATTTATTTTTAATAACACCAAAAGAGATGCGGTACAAACTCCAGTGCTGGTAGTGCGAATAGATGGACATCATCCGCCTTTCAACGTTACAGTACCAACTGAACGTGACTGTAGGTATATGCAACATAAGCGGATAATACAAAAATGCTTTTCTTAAGCAGATTATCAAATAATACATGATCAAGTAAAACACGAAGTGTTGACTGGTACCTTTTTGAAAATAATACAGCTGAGTGTGCTGTTAATAATTTTTATGAAACTTTCTACGGCATCATATCCAAGAATGTACCATGAAAAATCATAACAAATTGCAGTTTTCCTATTTAGTTCAATTCATCCCTAAGGCAAATATTTAAGAATAAGATGAAAGCAAAAATGGAAAATATATGGTAACTTATTCGATTTTGAGACTGTTGCATTATACATGGTTATTGGTAAAATGCTAACAACCTCTTAGGGTTGACTTCTGCTAGTCCTAAGAAACATTTAAAGATGTTTCGTTTTGAAAAAAAATAATTTTTAAATTAATTTCTTTCAATTTATTTTGTGTTTTTTTATACGTTTTTGACTGAATAAGCACGAGGACCACATGATGTCAAAAGTCTCTTGTGCCTGTAATGTATTATTTCATAATTATTATTACTTTACTCGATGTAAATATTCTAAACTCTATTCAAAGGGAGCGCGGCGTGGTCTAGTGTTGCCGCGACGGGCGCTCTTGGCTCGGAGTAGGCGGTAGCATTAAAACAAAAATATATATAAAAACATTTTTTTTTTCAAATACAAAAAAAACCTCTTAAAATTTTTCTTTTGACTAGCAGAAGTCAACCCTAAAAGGTTTTTAGAATTTTACTAATAACCCTGTATAGGCACATACTTGAAATTAGTTACGAAATATGTTACAAAAGTTCAATTTAGAAAGTTAAAATACTGTTTAGTACAACATCAAATATTTTTGGTCTTACATTGCAAATAAAAAGAGAAAAAGTGATGTCCCGAGTTGCATCAGCTATGAAGAAAAAACAGCACGTGACTCAGTAGACTTTACTCGAATTACTTACAATCAGTATTTGAGCCATGAACTATTACCGACGGATGTAATGCAGATAATAAATTTTATATATGTGCAGATAACCACACGTCAGATTTAATTATCAGTGATGCTCGTTTTACTATAGAGAGTTTAAAACCGAAACTACGTAAGCTCGGTCCATCTAAGGGCGCTGGAGTAAAAAATGGTTCATCATTAGTCTTAAAATACACCGCTGACAACATTTGTTTCCTATCCACCATAATATATTCAACCTATGCCGTCAAGAATGTGTTCGTCCTCGTGTTTGTAAAATTGACCGCATAGTACTGTACATAAAGAAGGATTAAAGAAAGATGTAGCAATATATATGTTTCACAAAGCTGCCGCTAGATGGCAATGTACCAACGGAATCTAATCGATCTATCGTTACGTTTTCATTCGAGTATACCTATAGAATTAATTAAAATTCAAAAAATAACTTGACAGCTATCGTACTCTTATATTTAAGCGTTAGCAGGAAGAAAGTGGAAGAGATAAAAAGAACAACAGAATTGTTCTATATTGTCATGACGGGCTACTACGGAACCATACATTGCGTGTGGCCCGACACGCGCTTGGCCGTTTATTTCTTGTACATTATTACTGTTTCACTGTGTAAATATTAACTCTTGTCTTCAATGCACAAAGTTAGACCGTAACAGCGACAAAAGACTTTAAAGTTTTCAGTATAGCTTGTGTTTATATCCGCTCCTAGAAAAAGTCATCTATCCGAAGTCTAGAATTCACACCGTTGCTGCGTCGAACAATTAACACTCTTATTTTTAAGCGAACAAAGACTAAAATCCAAAAGCAGGATATATATGAAAGAGATTTTGTTTTTTTTTTAATCGCGTCTGAGCGCTAAAACTTTAGAATGATAGAGCAGTTTTTGCCGTTCTGAAACGATTCAGTATATGATTTAGTGAACTTCCTCGGTTTTTATGCCTATATTTTGAAGCATTGATGGCTCAGTGGCATTGGCTATGGACTGCCGTGCAGCAGGTCCATGGTTCGAATCTCGCCGCGGGCCTGAGCTTCACCGCATGGTGGAAGGGCTAGGCCGCCTGGCTAGCGACCAACCTCAACTAGAAATTCTGTGGCCAAGCACCTAACGGTGTGTTCCGGCAGCAGTCCTTGAGAGCCAGTGAAATTACAGGCACATGAGACTTAACAACTATGTCTCAAAGTGAAGGGAGCAGTGCAATTCGTGACTCGTGAAAATGTTTAACTAAAATAAATAATATTAAGCTTGTCCCGTTACAAAAAAAAACATTCTTGGTGGTTTAAGATGTCCAAAAATGTCTATGGATAATATGTTTTTTTTTTAGTTTGTCCGTTGTCCTTTCAAAACTGAGAAGAGTGAAATAACTTGTTGAAGTCGGCACAACGCTGATTCAAAACATTGCCTCACATCACAACGGTCCAAATTTCACAATGGTTATGCAGACTGCTTACAAGTTCATTCATTCGCCTAAAATACTTATCATCATCAACATTGACTATATTTTATAAAAATGTAACAAAATTTGAGGAATCCTCTACCCAAAAAAAAATAATAATCGTCAATATCAATTCATAATTGGCGGAGTAATGGCGTAACAAACATTAAAAAAATATACTCGAAATAAGAACGACCTTCTTTTTAGGAAATAGGTTAAAAATATCAGCCATCAAACTTTTATTTATTAGTCTTAGAAAAATTTATAAATTAGGTGAAAATTCTGCAAAAAAGGGTAGTTAAATCAACGGACAATATCCTTAAGAGACTAAAATGTCTTTAAGGAAATTTTGTTCTGAGAACCAATTCCAAAAATTCGATACTGATTTCAGAAATACCATATTCGCTAGGAAATTGAAATTCTTAGACGCTCTACGTTTCTTAGGTTTTTGTATTGGTACTCCTCCTCCTCTGCTCCTTACACAGACGTATATAGTACACACGTTGAAAAATCAAACCCTGGACTACGAGATTACAAAGCAACGCTTTATACCACTTGACCAACGAGACATGGCGATTCTACCACGAAGGATCAGTGTTTGTTAGCTGTGCTCTGGAAGATAAATAGATAACAGTTGATTGAGAACCCATTAAAAAAGCTTAGTGTAATTTAGGTTTCGTCTCGAAAGAGTATGTCTCGGTGGCCGAGTAGATTAGGCATCCGGCGCGAAATGGGAGGACGCGCTTCAATAATTTCTAAAAATATGATTTTCGCTTAGCAAGCTGTACTGAGAACCGTTAAAAAACTTATAAAAACTTTATTATATCGCTTAGAGCGATCTCTTTTAGACAACATATATATGGAGGGTTAAATTTTTACTATACAAAAATCATAGACAGTGGACAATTATATCCTTGAGATTACCGACGCAATCGCGTTGCAGTATAGTCAGAACATGATGTATATGCTTGTAAAGAACAGTGCAGTTTTTTCCATCAGAGTGTCAAGTCTCTTAATCAATATGAATCTGTATGGACTCGGCCTGGTCAACTTTAACAGTTTTGGTAGTCTACTAACTTCATATCGTTCATATTGAGTCAATATTGACTCAATCTCTGTTTCATATGAAAACGAAACGAAATAATAAAATAATAATAAATAATAACGAAATTTATTTCTGAATTACCATACTCTTCTCTTTTTATTTTTTGTGGGCAATATCGTCAAACCAGCCGAGATTTACATAGAATCATATATTTATACGGGATCAGCAGACTACCGATTCTGTCTATTTTGAATCTTGAATGAATCTATACTGAATATGAACATTTAATTAGCAGACTTGGCCCCCAGGAGTGCAAGATACCTCTCATTCTTCGCCACTCACTGGCTTGCAAGACCACAGTATAAGACACTAAGAGCAGCAGCTATGTAACGGTCCCCGTTAGAGGCATAAGAAGTAAAACTCGCCTGACTTGAAAGCCGGCAATCTTGTGCCGGCCACATTTCATGTTGATAAATGTACGAGGAGGCACGTAAATCTAGAACGGGTACGTTCGTGGCTAGTCGATAATAGCAAACAAATATGACCATATTTTCATCCGTTAAACATATGTAAAGTTCCACCATCTAAGCTCTTAGGTGGAAGGCTCTGAAAGCATTGAAAATATCGAACAATAACTCTCGCAACGAAGTATAAATCCTTATCCAAAATTCTTACCCAACCCATGTCGTTTCGGCAAACGTTGTATGTTAGTAGTGCATTTTTCGAATGCCCGCTGTGAGAGTACTATGTGTCTAGCTATATCCCTCAAGTATAAAATATGTCGTTAATTAACTAAATACGTGTTTCTGTTGCATCACTTACACTCTAGTAAGTGTGTGTATTGTATATTAATATGGTATATCTGAAAAATTAAACAAATTAACCTTTGCAAAATTATGTTTTTGTAAAGCGAGCTGAAAGACCAAATAAAGTTATTTTTTTCTTTCAATTGAGCTACCAGGTACACCTGGAAATATTAGGTCAATGTTCTTATAACCTAGTGTATAGAGAATTAAACTTGAAGGTAAACCGGTCAAGGTCCACGAAATAAGAATAAGAATATAAGAAATGGAGCATCTCACGTGTGCATTATATTCCCAAATTATACCAATAACGTGTTGTAAGAAACAAATTTTTCGACATCTTAATAAAGAAGGGTAAAACTTTTTCCGACATTTTTATTGTTTTCTTCTTCATAATAACACGGAACTTTGCAACGCTACACAATGACGTAATATATTCTGAAATGCGAACATTTTCTCATATCATCCGACTTTTTGCACGTGTATGCTTACCTCCCCAACCTACACGATCCCATTGTTTTTACAGGAAAACAGGGCGATTAGCACGTACCACCATTGTAGTAATGGGTTCTTCATAAATTCATTCACTGCAGTATCTACAAGGCGTATACATGTTAGGATTATCTGCGGTTTTTATTTATTCCTTAACGGTTTTACGTGTATATTATTTATACAATTTGTTAGTAACAGTAAGGAGTTGCTTGTAGAATAGGTGCATAATACCCCACATACAATCAGGAAGTAGTGAACGACAAAACAGAAAACGATAATTTTGACTCGATATAAATTAATGTGTTTAAACGATAAACAAATTTAAGCTCACATAACTATCACAAAGCAAAAAGATAATGACAAAATAAAAGATTATATGACTACAACTTATTCGTTTTTGTTGAAATTGTCAACTCATGTATGTTATGGCGCTAGGATCGTTGGTCGCCGCTATAAACGATTTTCATTCAGACAAATTTTCACCTGCACTCCAAAACCTAAATAAAGGTTTCCTTATGTGTTCCTACAATATTTAAGGGGGAGAATGGTGACACAGGAAAATTAACGGTATATTTTGTTTGTTCACAGGTTTTAAAGCAGAGGATTGGTCATAAAGGCGTATAGATTCGCTGTGGTAAGTAAAATCAAAATACAAAGGTCCACTTGTCCACCGCCGAAAGGTTCGATACATTTTATTTGGTTTAAATGACAATACATGCTCATTCAAAGTGATGGCTCAGTGGCATTGTCTATGGACTGCCGCGCAGCAGGTCCATGGTTCGAATCCCGCCGCGGGCTTGAGCTTCACCGCATGGTGGTAGGGCATTTTGTGAATGCCCGCCTTGCTAGCGACCGCCCTCAAGTAGAAAATCTATCGCCAAGCACCTTACGGTGCGCTCCGGCCGCTATCCTTGAGAGCCAAAAAATCTAGGTTAAGCCTGTTAACACCATAGACCACGTCATCACTTACCATCAGGTGAGATTATGGTCAAAGGCTTACCTATCATCAATAAAAAAAGAACTATTGTACTAAGAAAAAGGTAAAGAAAGTAAGAGTAAGAATATATTCTCAGATAATGTTGAAAATTCAATAAAATATTATCTTTTTGACAATATTCTTCAAGATGCATTGCAATCTCTGTACTGGTCAATTTAACGAAGAAGCAGCCGGCAAAATTAATATGAAAATCCATGTCCGGTGTTGTTGGCAGCACGAATATTTCACTATAAAAACTTAGATGTGTTTTGTAAATTAAATATGCAATGTACTTTTTACTCCAGAAGATTACTTTTTTATTTTTATTTACGTTGAACCTCTCGTCCGATCAGACTTAGGTACATAGAAAAATCACATTTATAATATGTGTTGTATATATATAATTAAAATAACATACATTGAATGGCAAGATATATAAAAATACTAAACTAACTGGCTTCTTAGCAATTGTTTTGATAGTGTTAAGGAATTTTTACACACTTGTAAATTAATATGAATATTTTGTTACTTTATGGTTCTTTTAACATAATTAACATAAATATTTTCACGTCTATATGTAGACTGAATACCTTGTTTCTACTACAAGACCATAACGACCCTTTTTCATGTGTTTTAGCAAATAAATCAATGATATGAAAGTAAAATTTCCGTCACCTACTTACCATACAAATCATCTAAGTGAATGAAGAATCATCAAAATCGGTTTACCCAGGTAAAAGTTCTCAGGTAACAAACATAAAAAATACATTCGAATGGGTACCTCCTCCTTTGTTGAAGTCGAACAAAAAACATTTTGATGTACCGATAACTTCAAAGTTTGAACTTAGAAATTAATTTAAAGCACTTTAAAATGTTCGCTATTTTTACTTTGTTAGCAATTTTGAGCGAAACATAACGTTTGATTTCAAGTAAACGTGAAATGACTGTTTATTGGATTTCGCAGCAAACAAGACGGAAAATTGTGTTGAATTTCGAGAACCAACGGACGTGGAGAAACGTGTCAAATGTGATCTTTGAAGATCTACGTCAAATAAACGGTGCTTAGCCAACCGTTTCAAAAGCCGCTAGAAATAATGTTTAATTTGAGAAATGTAATCATTTAAATCGGTTTTAACGGTAAGGTTATTGAAGTCTCGCATACCGAGCTCCATGTAATGTAAGGTACTACAAAACGCCTTGATGTACCTTCTCGCAAGAGTTTTTTTTTTTTTTATGGGATAGGAGGGCAAACGAGCAGGCAGCTCACCTGGTGGTAAGTGATCACCGTCGCCCACGATCATCCGCAATACCAGAGGTATCGAGGATGCGTTGCCGGCCTTTGAGGAGGGAATATGCTCTCTTCTTGAAGGCCCCTAAGTCGTATCCGTTCGGAAATACTGATAAAAATAAGTATTTGCATGTATCAGATAAACTACTCACAAGTTGCATTTTGTAACTTATGTACGTTTAATACATGATAAGAGATAGAAAGAGTACAGTCGTGTTTATAACGGTTAATGAAATTCAGCACAAGACTTTATTTTTAAAGAATTTTTAGAAGTAAAGTTCCAGGTGTACGAAAATAAGAATTGTTCAAATAAGTATCTTCCCGTTTGAAAATAGGTCAATGAGCACGATGCCGCCGCTTGTGGCGATCTGAGTGCGGTGTTGCTGTACATTGTGCGCACAACATCGCTCTGATTACGTATATACTGCCAATAAGATCATTTTTGAGGATGGTAATTGTCAGGCTGGGTGAAAAACTTTGCAAAAAAACGAAGCCAACACTTTCACAATCACCCCAAGGACTTGATTTGTAAAAGTGTTTGTTGGCTGTGAAATTGTCTTTTGTGTTGTAAGTGAAAACATTTTTATAATAAGCACATGTTCTGTTATTTTATTTTTACCGGGGAGTTAACTTTAACGATAAAATATTACGAAATAAAATCCAACACTTCAGCTTCTTCAACAAAAAAGTATTTAGACAACCTACAGGTCATTGTAGGCTCACATGAGCCTACTACACGTTGGCAGCGTGCCTAGCATTACAATAGTTATTCGTTGAGCAAATAGGTGCCAGCATTTAGTTCATAATTTTGTTCCTTTGTGTTGAAAGTGAAGACATGTACTGACCCATACAGCATATTTACTTCATAAGTATGAAAAGTACTGGCTAATGAATGAAAAAGAAATTGTTAATTTATTAGCATTCTGCACATTCAGTATATAAAAAATTACACATTCCGATGTACCTATACTCGTAAAATGTGAAAATACATTTGGTATGCCGAAAAATAATAAAAAATTACTGAACACCGTTCCCGATTGTGATTTTTTAATCAAAATTAATTGAATTTACGGCGTTGAATAAAGTTGTTAAAATGAAAAAGTGTCCAATAAAACTGCCAATACAGAGCGCTGAGTGGACTCCTTCAAAATTTAATTTGCCCGTTTCGTCAAATAAAATCAATTAGATTTCACTCCATCTAATATAATAATTGTATCTCAAAATTCTTCCTAATGGAAATACAAAATTCCGGGATGGTGTTGTGCTGCTCTAAGGGTATGTTGTTGGTCATTTTTCTTGAGCGTGCTAATGTTTCGTGGTAGAATTTGGAATTTTGTAGGTGGTAGCTAACCAAGCGAGCATTCACGAAATGCCCTAATAGATACTTGAAATCTCAAGCCCACGATAGGATTTAAATTGAAAACCTAGGTGATATATGTGCTTCAAATACTAATGTGTGGTATTACGACGACAATCTACACCGACTGTCGCTCAGTTTTACCATGCTGATACAAAACGCTCGAAGCTTCCATTTACTTCCACAAGTTATTTTATACTTCTCAGTGTCTAAGACGTCGGTTCCGTTTATTTATTTTTTCTACAATTTCATTGTTTTCGCTTAGCATGCGTCAATGCTCCTATAAAAATAATACTAGTCAAATTTCATTGCTACATACTGCTTACAAGAATCACTTTAACTCGCCCACAATACTGGTAACCATAGATAAGTATATTTTGTAGTTAATTGAGCATAATTTGATAACTACGTTAGCTATATTTATGTAATTTAAATTAATACAGGTTGAAAGTTGATTCTATATCAACAAAATACAGGCCAAACAGAGTTGAACCAGCTTACTGAGGATCCCGAACCAACACAGAATTTATAAAAAAAAAAATACTTTTTATGTTTTAGCGGGTGTCTGACGCGTACTTGGCGTTTTTAGGGTTTCCTACCCCAAGGGTAAAAACGAGACCTCCTTACTAAGACTGTCTACTATAGACACTGTCCGTCCGTCTGTCTGTCACCAAGCTGTATCGGCTGTATTAACAACTATCGACTTAGGATGACGGGCGCAGTGTAATTCGTGACTGGTGACAAAATGAATCTGTTATAGGTCCGCTTTACATCAGGTGGGCCTCTAGTTCCATAACAATAACATTAAAACCAAAAAAAAGTTAAACTTCGTTCTTTTTCTAGGAAGTCTATTAAAACGACATTTAGGCACCAAAGGGTGTTCGATGCCTTAGACAAGTAGAACCAAAAAATATGTTGAAATAAGAAATCCTGTAACTTTTGACTCAGACAAAGTCACAGGCGAATAATCTTATAAAGAATAATGAGAAAAAGAATGCCCATTTACAGAAGAAATACTTTTGAGAGGGGGAAAAATTGCCAAGTCGTCAATACCCTTATTCCATTTGATTTGGGTCAATTACAGAGACGTGGACTGAGATCACGTATTTCTTTTAACTATGGAGAAATCAGGATATCCAATTGTTTCTGATTACGTTGACGGATTTTTCCTTTTCATTAAATATTTCAGCCCTAAAATTGGGATAATGCTAACAAGCTTCAATCTTACAGTTACCCGTTTCATTGTACTTCTGGATTTCTAACTTGAGGGTAGGATCAATATGATCAGTTCTTGTTGGATGTTTGTTCGAACAATTGGCAATGAATGCCGGGATGTATCTTGGGTCGCTCCTCTATTTTCTTTTAACTGTTTATTTATCGCCTTCTGGGGAACTGATATCTTAATCTGCGATCACGAACAAGGCTGCCAAGCGTGGGGATTATGGCCCCCTATACAGTACAATATAGTTTATTTATTATCATCAACAGCCATGACGTCTATTGTTGAAAAAATACCTCCCCCTCTTTGTTCTTTTTATTAGATTGTGACGGAAGAAGTATGAGTCCTACCTAATATAAAGCGGTAACCTCTGCCTATTTCAGATGTATTTCGTCACGAATGACTAACTACACTGCGCCCGTTACCCTGAGACATACTGTTGTTGAGTCTCATGTGACTGTAATTTTACTGGCTCTCAAGGACTACTTCCGGAACACACTGTTAGGTGTTTGGCGATAGATTTTCTACTTGAGGGTCGTTGCTAGCCAGGCGAGCATTCGCAAAATACTCTTCTGGCGGTGGAGATTGAACCATAGACCTAAAGCATGGCAGTTCATAGCTACATATTACCGCTCGGCTATCATTTCTACAAAATGTTGGTTTGCCATAATCGCCACGCTTGGCTGGTGAATGTATGTATGGTGGTGAAAAGTGTGACGTTTTTCTATCTATTGTGATATTTTGTAGTATCTAGTTCAAAACCGGTCTTGTATTAATGTACAGTCGCCTGTGTGCTCGGTTTAATACCAGCTCAAAGCATAGGCGTTCCTCAATAATCGAGCAAAGCTGCTTATTGACAACGATGCTTCAGTGGAGGCCAGAAGCCAGAGCCTCGAACGTTGTCAGCTTACCGGCAATTTATCTGTACAATCTCAATGCACCATTCACCGCAAACAAAACGCCTAGGGAAGCGGCATATATACATGGTCGAAAATCCACATGCGTAATTCTGAAGAATGGAATACTCTACAATCGCCCCTGTTTCTTGATAGATATACTTAAATCTGTGAGTGAAAATGTAATTGAATAGAGGTATATCACAGGTATGGTCAAGCTTTGACAGCGTTGTTATAAGAAAAGGTATATAGCGCAAAAATTTGCTAAATACTTAAAATAATGAACAGATCATTTTTACAGCAGATAAAAATGTCTTTGTTCAAATTATTGGAACGAAGTCCCTTTTTGCGCGTTGCGAAAGGGGGCTAGACGGAAAAAATAAAGACCAAAAGTTGTAACGACACTTTTTGCTTTAGTTGTAAGCCGTGCTGCGTGCGCGTGTATCTCTGTCTGTCTCTTTCTCTCTCTCTCATAGAAAACAAGCCAGTTATTTTAGTTTAAGTTAATATTAAGTTTATATTACATTATATTCGTTTATAAAAAAAATAAAAAATATCAACTTTAAAAAATAAAAACCGAAAGTAACTTCGTTCCATCCGGGTGTCCTTTGACACTTCTCAAGTTTTTTTTAAAAACAGTGACCGCGTTTACAAATATAACTATGCGAGCGTCGGAATTCTGATATGAATCCTACAGGTTGTCTAAATAGTCCTTACTCAATTTGAACTATAATTTGAAGTTTCATCAGACTTACGGGATGATCTAATTTCATTGGATTTCTAAGCCGCTTTATTGAAACTAACTTAGAATAAATCCAGTATACAATTTATTTCTTTATTGGTTTGTTACGTATTGGTTACGTATTTTAAATATAATATGTAGTTAGTGTTTATCATGAAGTAGGTACCGGTCGTGTTAAATTTCAAATACATTGCAGTCCAGGCAATGCGTGTATTGACACGAGCGAATGTCTAAAAAAGGAGAGTTATGTTTTCAGCGTTCATGTATGTATGTTTCTGAGTTAATTTATTGTACCATAACTTCTAAACGGTCTAAACTATTTCAATGTGAGATATATCGTTAGATTTGTATTGACAGCGCAAGTGTCACTGCGTAAGAATAAAAAAATAAGTACAAAAACATAACAAAGAAATAACAGATAGGTTGTTAAGGCCCGTACTTCAATTACATGGAGCCCAAATAAGAGACCATGATTTTGTCAAAACACTTCACCTGCAATTTACGTAGATGCCGAGTACAAGATAGTTTTAGAAACGTAGAAACTAAATTAAAGAAAAGCTTTTCATCTACAGAAGCATCCTCGATTTACAATGATTTGAACGTTGACGTTTAGTTTACGAACTAAAACATCAAAAGAAATAAAATGAAAATAATTCTATGTAATCGGGTACTTAAAAAGGTCAACAAATATTTTGAAAAGCTTCAGAAGAACGCAACCGCTGTATACACAACCTTTTTGTGACTCTCTCTGCTGAGAGATTTGCTATGTTGAACGTCATTTTAACGGACGAAACAAGCGGTGTCAAATCTTTTTTAATGCGAGTGTTGAGATGCTAGTCATAGTGATTGAGTAAATTTTCTCATGTCTCTTTTTGGTCAAACTAATATTATAAATTTGTGTAATACCATATGTGCAAACACATCTCTGTTTTTACGAGTATAACATGCGTATGCGTCTGCAACGGTAAAAGTCGCATATTTAAATAAGGAGTTCATATGACAATACGCCGGGAGCAGCTTGAGTTCTACCAGTTTAAGTAACCTGTTAAGTAATTTCACATTGCAGTTTTTTTAATCAAAATATGGTTTTTGTTTTCGGTTTGTTTTTTCTTGAAAGTGGATCTTAAACATTATTTCTTAACGCAGCAGCACTAGCTTTTCTTTCAAATTGTGAGTATTTGCAAAACTGTGAGTCTAAAACTGAAACGGCATTTGTGTTTTTCTGTAAAAATAATATACAATATTGTATAATAATGTATGCTGTTTTTACAATACACGAAAATATTGTATAAAAATTTAATTGGGCACGGTTTTGAGGGATATATTTTTCGTTTTCTTTCTACCTTTTTTTAGTTTTTCCTGTATCCTACTACTATGAATAGCTTTTATGGACTTTTCTCGCTGTTGTTGAAATAAAAGACATGAGCAGTTTGCTAACAGTATAATATTTCTCAGAAATGCGCCATAAACATTAAAAATAGAAAAAACTACAAGCTACATTCCAAAACAAAATTAAGTAAAGGTAATAGCTTATATCTCGGATGATCACCATTATAAGAATCATATGACTCATAATCCGGCTGGTTGACTATATTAATAGATTTTACTTAGTCAATTACATAGTTTTGATGAACAGTAGGGCATTTTACGAATACTCAACTGATTAGTTAGAACTGTCAAGTTAAAATCTGTCACCAAGCACCTGACTGCAGCTTTCTTTCAGCGCCAGTAATTCTATAGGCTTGGGCAGTTCTTCCACCACATCCTAATTTACCAACAAATTAGAATGTAGTCATAGTGGTTAGCCATATTTAATAATATACCATAAATGACTTATTTAACAAATACAAAGTGAGTGTATGAATCTTTTTTAATGAATCACAGTAACAAATTACGTACATACTCAGATTTTATTGACATTCGTCTTGATCAAAATCTGAATGAATAACGATACCTAACTAAATACAGGATAGTATCAAACGATTTGGAAAGTACATAATGCACTAGCAATAAAATTCGTTTGATAAC
The DNA here is from genome assembly GCA_963890685.1 of Plagodis pulveraria. Taxonomy (NCBI): domain Eukaryota; kingdom Metazoa; phylum Arthropoda; class Insecta; order Lepidoptera; family Geometridae; genus Plagodis; species Plagodis pulveraria. The sequence goes on along the minus strand of OY982956.1, from coordinate 19,428,706 downwards.
CAAAACTTATGGCCTTAAAGAATGTAGTTAAATGCCTTATCACATTCTCACTGGCCAGATGTTTGTTAATAATTTTAAGTTGATTTTTGACGATTGTCAACAACATATATTTCAAACAGTCAACTACTTCAATAAATATGTACATAAAACGTTAATGCCTCAGTAGCTTAACACAGGCTTTTGTAAGGAAGTTTATTTTATTTTAAGGGACTTAAAGGTAAGGTTTAGAAACGCTGGCTTAGTCTTTTCATGAATCATTTATAGCAAAGGGTGCTTTCAAAGTGGGGACTTGTGAAACATTCAAAAAGAGCGTGTGAAACTACCCTTACAGGTAACTGGAATATTTTCAATTATTCAACGAGTGAAAATTTATTGTCTATTACGTCAATAAGAATTTGAGGCCTACGTCCCTTGTTGTATTTTTTATTGTTCTAACATTCGCTGAATAAAAATGTTTAATGTTTGAAATGTATCTTAGTTTTAATAGATTGTGAAAGAATTCATTTAAAACACAAGTATATATTAATTAAAGAAGTAAAAAGCCCGACTGCGAATTATTTATTTCGTTAAAAGTTTTATCGTTCCATTGAAATAAAAACTGCAAGGTATACATATATAGGGAATAGTTTTTGAAAGCCCTTCATTTTGATATCTAACTCGAATGATTTGGAAGAAAAAATAATTTAATCTCACACAATATGGCGTTTAAAATCCACCAGTTTGTTTTTTTTTTGTGTACCTAGTGTCGTTTGCGCTATCAAGAAAAATCTAAATATATCTAATTTTTTTTTTTTATGCCTATAGATTAGCCTTTGACCACTATCTCACCTGATGGTAAGTGATGATGTGGTCGAAGATGTTGTTCAGGCTAACCTAGAAGTACTGGCTCTCAAGGACAGCTGCCGGAACACACCGTTAGGTGCTTGGCGACAGACTTTCTACTTGAGGGTGGTAGCTAGCCAGGCGGGCATTCGCAAAATGCCCTACCACCATGCTATAACGACTGCCATCCTAAGACGACAACCGGGACCGACGGCTTAACGTGCCCTCCGAAGCACGGAAACGCTCAGTAGTAATGTCACTAGCGGTCACCCATACAAATCCTGACCGCGCGCGACGTTGCTTAACTTTGCTGATCGGTTGAGAACAGCTAAGTAAACTTCGCTACGAGCGCTTCTCGCTTCATACTAACTATAACTATAATAACATATTAACATCGGTTAAGCCGTTTGGAAGTTATGATAGAATAAGAGACTCACATACATACATGAACTCTGAAAACATAACACTCCTTATTTTGGGCAGTCGTGTAATAAATACGTTCACTTTACGCAAGAGTTTTTGTCAACGCTATACAATATATTTTTGCGTATATTGAATGCATTGTTGTTTTTACTAGGTATGATTAAAACTGACAAAACCAATTGGCTCACCATTCTAATTAAGAATTAAAGTACATTTCGCCACAAGTCATCCATACTGCTCTGGTACTTTTCGTGTATTACCTTTAAATTCGAGCGATTGTTGATTTGATGATTAAATTTTTTTTGCTTTATACGTATAAAAAAAACTTGAAACTTTTAAACTTTTGCTATGACGTTCATCTGCGTTGTCCTTACACTCAGAAATCGAGCTTACAAAGTGAAATATCCATGTTACTTGACTCAGTATATTTTTTTGTGAAATGGTCAACATTGCTTAGACACTGGAAAACAATAAAATTTGTTATTGGCATCTCTGATGCATCATAATCCATAACATCCACTTGTTGATAAAACACCTCCCACCATTAAAATGGTTGCTATAATCCTCAGGATTGGCAGGCATCTTGAGAATCACAGTGTATGGTGGCTATTGAATTATATCTATCATGAATCAGAATGCTTCTGCAGAAGGCGCCGCTGCCCACGTTTAGGAATTTTTCTTTTCGTCGCTTCTTACGACACCTGCAGAAAGGTATTGGGAGATGTAATTCTTACACGGCACCTCATGGGGTAAAAATGATTGCATATAAAATATACTAAGGACACATAGCCCTATCTCTGTAATCAAAGGTCTTTGAAAATCTACTACTAGATTTTCATATATAAAATACCATCTGTTGGTAAATGATTATCTAAGGTCAAGGACAACTGCCCTGAGGTGTCGGGCTAGAATGTCACTCTCCCATCTCTTCGCGTGGGTGTCGTAAGAGGCGACTAAGGGTAAAGCAGCAGCGCTTTCTTAGGAACTGCGATCCCCAAGACGCCTGCCAAGTGTGGAGAGATTGCCTTACTTCCCGTAAGGCAATCTCTCCTTAATGGGGGGAGGCTGTAATCAGCAGTTGACAATCTGTTACAATACAGTAACAAACTGATGTTAAGAAAAACTTTAATCACGTTATAATAACACTCCTCATGTTTCAAGATATAAAGTTTAATTCAATAAATTATTACATTTAACTAAGACGAAACTTTTAACTAATCAAGGTCTTTGATATGAACGAAAACAGATGTTGGTTTTAATAACGAAGCGACTTTAGGCGTCCCATGCCCCAATTTGTTCCGGAATAGATATTCAGATCAAATGATATTAGCCGTCCAAAGGTTGCCGTCTACCTATCATTTTGTCATTAATGTAACTCGACAAAACGACTTAGGTCAAAAGCAATAATTTAATGAAATTGTCTAGAGTCACATATATTTTAATTAACTGCAAAAAACTCATGGTATAAAAACGTTGTCTTGATATTCGAACATATCTGTTGATTATCATCAGGGTGAGTATTCAGTGGCGTCAGTGAATGTGAGTGCTACCGGAGCCCCAGTCTCAAGTATAAGTAAAGTGTAATACTAGCTAATAACAATTATTTTTAAAACATTCTAGGAAAATATTAAATTAATATTTTAGAAAATCATAATGTAAAAATACCGATATCTAGTGACAATTCTGCCAAATTGTCCTGTTAACTTTGCCACCTCACACTGGACGAATTAGTCCTTTCACTTCCGAAGCTTCCTGAGGATATTTTAAAATATTTGTTATTATTAAACATGGATTAACGCCTGAATCTATTCATTATAATATTCGCTTCTTTCTCAGCGACACAATAGACCGGGCCACTGCACCTGCACGGTAAATCCATGGTATTGCTATTTTAATTAAGTAATCGTATCGTATGAAACTGTACAAATTGTAAAGAAATAATTATACTTGTATGATTTATTAAATATATTTAACGGCACACTAACTTCAGAAAAGCACACGTATATGGATAAAAATATAAAAAAAAAACTTAAAAACAACCGAATTTAAATATACAATACGCATTAAGGGATAACACAGATCTCACTTAAATTTAAATGGGACCACATGACAAGCATCACCTTTCGAATATAACAAAATCGGTGACCTATTAAGAGTTATTACGAAACACACACAAAAAAATACAGTTGAAATGTGAACCTACTCCTATTTTTAAGTCGGTTATAAAAGTAACGGTATTTCGACACTGAAATAGAAGATAATAACTTGTGGAGGTCACTTTCATGCATGAGTCCAAACACTGAGTTTTAATTTTTATGATCCGACTTCTACAAGTTATTTCATACATTTCAGAATTGTAAATCGGTTCTCAACCGAAAAAAAACACATTTTCAGTGATAATTACTGCTTGCAAAATTGATTGTCACTCACCCACGCTTTCGGGCATCTAGATTATGCTCGAAACTGTCTGTCACAATCGACATAAGTTGCAATCACCGTGTCATCCAGATATATTACAAAATTATCATAAATATTAATTATTTATATATATAACTATTATAATAATAATAAACATCCAGATATAGTCTTATTGGCGAATATATTCAGATAAAAAGTACTAGGCCGATGTTGATAAAATTTAAATGGGATTTAGAAAAATTCTACCAAACATAAACATGAATTATTAAAATTGGATCATCTATGTATGAGTTATGCGAAAAAAATATATAAAATATGAAAAAACATACGCTTTCATTTGCGGACTTCTTCCTTTTCTTGGAAGTATAGGTAAAAAATACTTTTACTTATGTATCTGAGTACCGCCGTGTGTTTTATTTGTTGAAGTGGGTACTTCGTCATATCAATGCAAGCTAATCTATTGCAAATGAACACGCTGGGAGTGTAGGTACCCTTACTAGATAGGACGACTATGGTAATTTAATTTTTGTTCAGTATTGTTCTCAAGTTAGTGATATGTAATGTCTTTTTTGAGAATAAATATCTTTAAACCTAATACTATTGTCTATCATATACAACTATAAAATTATAACTATTCTCTGCCTACACATATGTATTTTAGGAGGGCTTGGTATGAATGAATAACTGGGTATCGTAATATTATTTTAAGGTTTCACTTCGATTTTATAGCTGCCGCCAGCTTGACGAGATATGATAAGGATTTTATAATAAGGCTGTATAAAATATTGTTAAATTAAATAACTAGATATGTTTACCATGTCCGCGGTGTTTCGTTATTAAATCCCATTGCATTGAATGGGAATAGTGTACAGTGTACACAAGCACGTTGGAAAATGTCCTCTTATTAAAGGTGCTTTTAATTAATTCAGATGGTAAATCTAGGTTAAGTTAGTCTTTTTGTGTTGACACACTAACCTTTGTTTCAGTCTTACTAAAAGCTAAAATTTTCCCTAACCAAGCAAGCACTACATAATTTAAGAGGAGACTACTTAAGTAGATAAGTTAGCAGCTACATTTTGTTGTGACTGTGGACGCTTTTTGTTAAGTTTGTGCCTAAACTCGGGTGTACTGATTATAAACTTCGCATAGTCTGTGGTGTTGCGGCAAAGTATGGAGTGAACTAAGTGAATAATTCAAAGTTCGTAATCTCACGAGACAATATTCTTATGGTCCATCTCCATAGTTCGTCCCGGCCTAAATACTGGGACTATTTTATAGCTGAACAAAATATTAGACTCCCATTTCATTACGTTAGTCAGAGTCTAATATATTATATAAATCATAATAAAATACATTTTATTAATTTTAAGCGCCTTCGTCAAAATATTTTTCCTGTTTTGTTTAAGCAGACTTTTATACTTACAGTTAAATGCCACTTTTTATAGAACACAAAAGTTATCAATATTCTTATAAAGAACAGTTACCTACTAAATAATCAAATACTTATTTAATCATTGAAAAGCCCATGGAGAAATGGTTCTAAATATTTTTTTATCAACGATATACCTATGTGTTTTTTGTAGAGTTTAAGGCAAAATTTTAGACCGTCAAGCTACGAATAAGTAACCGTCAAGTGTTCGTGAGTATGTAGGTATGAGTATGTAGACCAATTCGTTACTAAAATTTAATACAAATCTTCTCTCTTAGTAATTATAATACAAGTCTTGTTGCAACAAAATTCAAATATCGGCCAAGTGCTAGTTCGACTCGGATGATGATGATTCCGTATCAACACAGATTGTAAGTACCTACCAAATTAACTAATTTTGGAGATAATTAGCTGCAGTGCAGAGGCATTGCAGCTAATGATCTCCAAAATTCAATCACAAGTGATAGAGATAGAGATCTCTATCACTTGTGATTAGCTTGTTTTTATTATTCGATGTTATACTTTAAACTATAATCATACCAAGTAATTTATTGTAGTATCTGGATATGAGGGTAACATGTGTATTGGAAAACAACTGAGTACTTAACAAAACTGGCTACAAAAACAACCACCCCGGCGCATCGAAGCAATTTGAATTTGAAACCATTTGAAGCAGTGATGGCTCAGTGGCATTGGCTATGGACTGCCGCGCAGCAGATCCATGATTCGAATCCCGCCCAGAGCTTGAGCTTCACCGCATGGTGGAAGGGCATTTTGCGAATGCCCGCCTGGCTAGCGACCACCCTCAAGTAGAAAATCTGTCGCCAAGCACCTAACGGTGTGTTCCGGCAGCAGTCCTTGAGAGCCAGAAAAATTACAGGCTAATGAGACCTAACAACTGGACGTCTCGGTGTGACGGGCACAGTGCAATTCGTCGTTGACGAAATGCGTCTGTTTTAGGCAGAGGTTAGTCCACTTAACATCAGGTGGGCCTCGGGCTTGTTCCGTCAAAATAACATAAAAAAAAAAAAAAAAAAAAAAAAATCGAGGGCTGAAAACCTTGGAAATGCTTGTACAAATGCGACAGACCTTGCAATTTTTGTACAAAATAGGGGTTGTGTGCCACAGTCTCAACCATATATCAAAAATTCAAAATGTTTGATAAATGGAAACCTACTTATATTTTTAACTTGTTGTTATATATTATCAGTTAGGCCGTCCGTCATTCTAACATAATATACGAATTCAGTAAAAAATTTAATCTTGTACATTTATACGGTTTTAAAAATACAGCTTGGATGGATAGACAGCAGATGCTTATTCATTTATTTTATTTATTTATATAAGGGAAAATCAACATCTGAAGTAACTTATATACCGGATAATTGTACGATACGTTAGTTTATAAAAAATCTAGTGAGATTATAAACTGTCGATAGATTGTGAACGAACATTAACATTTACAATCTAACGCTTACATTTTCGTCAGATTATAAACTGACCATGTCTAGCTGGCAGTTTATAATCTAACGATCTATAATCGCCCGCAAAATTGTGAACTGTCCTCTGATTGGTCGCCGTTATAGGTGGCATGAGTTCATTTCATAGAGTTACGAACAAAAATAATAGTCAGACAAAAATAAAATATTCATTTCGAGTTTGTAAATTAAAAAAACTAAGGGATTTATAATAATGACCACCATAAAATGCTTTGATACCCTTAGTTCTTTTACCAAATATTTTAATCGGACACCAAATGTAGTAAATGATCACTATATTTTAGCGAGGGATTAAATATCATTTAGTCTAGGGCAAAGTCATATTTAGGTGCGACGACGAGCGAAGCGAGGAGAAGCGTTAGGTTACTTGTGACTACAACAACGCCACAAGAATTTAATTTCATATACTACTTCTGGTGATCATTTACTACTTTTGGGTTAACAATGGTTTATTTTGCTTAAATAGGGTAGCGAGATGTTAAAACTTTGGTTATAAGAATACATTAAAATGCGGGTTTAATTTTGGTAATAATTTACTATTTTTGTCGGTTATATGTTACTCTACGGTACGGTCTATATATTCTGGTGGTATGTTAAACATAAGCCAAAAAATAATACATTAGAAATCTGTACCTACGTATTTTGCTTATGGCCACAGTAATACTTTCGTAGATCTATGGTAAATTGTTGTTGATCCACATAATTACAATTTGACGGCTGGACATGGTCAGTTTATAATCTAACGAAAATTTAAACGTAAGATTGTAAATTTTAGTTTCCATTCACAATCTATCGACAGTTTATAATCTAACTAGATTTATTATAAACTAACGGTTAGTACAATAAAACGGTGACATATCTAACACTTATAGAAACAGAAAGCTAATTATAGGTTTTCACGTATACTGACAACATAATTACAAAGTGTGAGCAATAACAATATCGTTTATGATACACATTTATGTGAAAAAGTAAAATACCTATCCTAAAAAACCTTGAAATCAAAAAATGATATTAAAATTTACACAAAACTGCTTGGTAATAAAAATACAGAACCCTAATACAGCTATTGAAAAACACCTTTCGAATAGTAACTGTTTTAAAGCTTACAGCTACAGTAAACATGTGCCTAGGGGCGGAATTACTCGCCTGAGTCATTTTCCCATCTGTTTGTGAATAAGCCAGAGCAACCGGATATTTCAACCCTGTGCACAAAGACAACTCTTCCACAGAAATATTCGCCAGTGGCCAAGCTTCTCGCATTACACAAACCCTGCTTTTGATAAACCAACGCCTTCTTAGTAATGCCGGCATCTCAATATCACGTATATGTGCTTGGGTATTTCTATGAAATGGGGAACCGCTAACGAGAAATAAAGAAAGCAATACGTTGTACTATACATACTCTGTACAGTTCAGTAGTTTGAAACGCTCGTAGCGAAACTTGCTTAGCTGTTCTTAACCGATCAGCAAAGTTAAGCAACGTCCGCCGCGGTCATGAATTGGATGGGACCGCTAGTGACATTACTACTGAGCGCTTCCGTGCTTCGGAGGGCGCGCTAAGCCGTCGGTCCCGGTTGTCGTCTTAGGATGGCAGTCGTTATAGCATTGTGGTAGGGTATTTTGCGAATGCCCTCCTGGCTAGCTACCACCCTCAAGTAGAAAATCTGTCGCCAAGCACCTAACGGTGCGATCCGGCAGCTGTCCTTGAGAGCCAGTAATTCTAGGTTAGCCTGAACAACATCTTCGACAACATCATCACTTACCATCAGGTGAGAAAGTGGTCAAAGGCTAACCTATCCGGCGTAAAAAAAAGAAGTTGCGTAAAACCTTTAAGAAGATTATTAACATTACTTCTTTGTCTCCTATAACTACATTAGACCTAAATCTTGCTCTAAATCACGTGAAGGCATAGTTTGGGTAGTATAGACACCTTCGGCGACCTTTTTTGGGATTTAATGGCAGGATAATATTATGTGTATATATATAGCTTTGTCAAAGTCAAAGTCAAAATCATTTATTCAATTTAGGCGTCTACGACGCTCTTATGAAGGTCAATTTCAAATTTTAGTATTGAAATATTCTACATTGTACTGCCACGTTCAGCAAATAAATTGTATAGAGCCACTGAGAGAAGAACGGGCAAGAAACTCGGGGCCATTCTTTTAAACATCTTTTAACAATATGTTACATACATACTATATAATAGAGTTATTACAATATTTGTTTAAATTATGTAGGTGACAGGCAATAGCTTGGCGGAGGCGGAATTGTCCAGGCATTTTTGCCGTTTATGTAATCAGAAACTGTGTAGTAGGAATTTTTAATCAATATGTTTTTCACATGCAACTTGAATTTCCCTTCTGTGAGCGTTGTAATATGTTTAGGAACTTTATAATAAAACCGCACACAATTACCTAAGAAGGACCTTTTATTTGTCTTTGCTAATCTAAAACCTGGCACCGCCATTTTATCTTTATTCCTAGTATTGTAATCGTGATTGTCGCTGTTTAATTTAAATTTACTCAAATTTTTACGAACATACGCTATATTCAAATAGATACAGACTTCAAGATTGATGTTTATAGTACAACTTGTGAAACAATTTCTTACTAATACAAAAGTTATCTTTTCAAAGAAAAGAGGTACACGTGAATACCTCGGAGTCATAAAATGAATAGCTATTTTTGCTCTAAGAAATCCAAGAAAGTTCGCAAAAAGTTGTCATTTCAAAGAATGGTGGTACACGTGAAAACTTAAGTTTGCAGTTTGAATGACAAATAGCCGGGAGTTTGGTTAATATGGAGCTTACCCAGTTTGTTAGCTCCTTCGCGTCGGTGGGTAATGCAGCCGAATCGAGGGAATAAAAGTTTGTGGCATACGACAAACTTGCCGTTAAGCGTACTGAATTCCTCATGGAAAACAAATTTTTTGAAGCGCTCGTAGCGAAGTTTACTTAGCTGTTCTCAAACGATCAGCAAAGTTAAGCAACGTCGCGCGCGGTCATGAGTTGGATGGGTGACATCTTTACTGCTCGAACACCGGTCGGATATTACGACGTAACACCGTGAGCGCTCGCCGGCATATTTAGTTAACCCATGCGCATCGTGGATAATTATAACAATAGAAATGGACGACATCGCCTAGTGAAAAGAGATCAATAACTATGACATCTCGCGTTAAATTTATTATAGTATAAAATCCGTCCAGTGCAGGTCGGATGCCCGGTAAGGATCTCGATCTATTTGAATACAAGTAAGTATACATTAATTAAAAAAGTGAAAAACCTGACTGCAAATTATTTATTTTCGTTAATCGTTCCATTGAAACTAAAACTGGAAGTTACATATATAAGCATATCATTTTGATACTCGATGGGTTTGGAAGAAAACCGCCAGTTTGCGTTTTATTTATTTTATGTACCTGGTGTCACTTGCGCTTTCAATACGAATCTAACAATATGTCTTACATTAATCGGTTTAGCCGTTAAAAAGTTGTGGTGGAATAAAAAAACTCACAAACATACATACTAAAAAAGTAACTCTTCTATTTTTGGGCAGTCGTGAAAAAAATAAAGAAATATGTTGGTAAATTATGTTAGTACAGAACCCTCATTGTGCAAAGCCAACACGCACTTGGCTGTTTTTTCATCAATTACGAATTTACCACAATCTCACCTGATGGAAATTAACGATGTGCGTAAAGCTAAACACGCAGGCTTATTGAGTAAGTTAGTATGTCATTGTTATGTGCAATGCAGTGATATAAACATTGGTTAGGAGCTAATAGAGAAGGATCAATCGGTAATTGGCTGGCTCTGAGCGAAATACATCACACGTACGTAGGTATATAACTACATCCTGATATGAAACAACAGCCACTACAAGGAGAGCAAACGCATCAAAATGAATCCTAATGAGGGGTTTGAAATTAATTTTGATTGTATCCTAAGTAGAAATTAGTTAAATTGTATTATTTTGATATTAATATTGGAAATTGAACGCGTACATTTTTTAAGTTGTTTTTTACATATAACTTTTTATTGTATACTGGATCCAATCTTGATGTTTTTTTTTTCGTTGAATACGGTATATATTTCCATGTTGGTCCCATTTAAATTTCATCAACACCATTCGTGTGTTACCCTTAGTCGCCTCTTACGACACCCACGGGTAGAGACGTAGGGTGACATTATAGCCCGGCACTCCACGGGCAGTGTAGTAATCTAGTACAGAACCCTAAAACACATGGCATTTCATAATGTCCCCTTCATTCTCCACTTTTATGCTAACAAGCACTAATATTTACAAAATTCTATCGATAAATTAGTACACAACCTTTAATTTTCTGCTTAAATTACGCTACACAAAAGCAAACAAACAACGTGTAATGGGTAAACAGTAACCGTCGAGTACAGACGTGATGGATTGGATACGCGTGAAAAAACAATAAAAAAGATACGACGTACCGAAAAACTTCCTAAGCTCTTTCATCACTTCGACATTTACGTGATGTGGGATTATTATTAAAGCCTAAATTTATAAGAAAGTTGAGACGAAAGCGCTTAAAATTTGCTTGATTATGAATCGCTCGTGACTTCTCTACGTTTCTACTCGTACTTTTTCATTTCGAAGTTATGGACTCCATGTCGATACCATTTTCTACATAAAACATTTTCTATTGGCCAATAGATACACTATTTGTGTTCCTAGAACATTATTTCATGATAGTCCAGTGTTGGGCTTGCTTACAGCACCCTCAGTTTAGACTACCTGTTACGTACTATTATGTACTCTGTGCCTGGGTGTGAATAGTCTTAAAAGATTATCTACTTTATTATCGAGTTCAAAAAAGGACGAGGTACTCAATGCGACTGAATTTTTAATTTATTTTATATGTTACCTCAGAACTTTTTAGTGGGTGAACCGATTATGATGATTCTATTTTATATTTGAAAGCTGATCCCCGTGTAGTCCCATTAAAATTTCATCAAAATTGGTCTAGCCGTTTTTGAGTTACACTCCAATAACCGTGTATTCCTATCTTGATGAAATAGTCATTGACAGTGAATGATAATCGGTCCCGTAAGTAGCAAGGGTCACTAAAACAGGTGTTTTTTTTTTTACCTGACATTGGATCTGTTATCGGCAAAGGAACAAAAATTAATATAATACCTGTTAGGTTAACATTATGACCCACCTATCCTAGGTTTCTGATAGCATCGGTGATTTATTCGAAACTCATTAGCACGAGTTTCGGTACTTCGATAACTCAGTCGTTCAAATTTAGGTTGGCGCAAGTTAGTTTGTAACTCTGTTCTTTCGGAATACTCTGTTTGCGGAAAGTTCGTTCGTGTACACGACATTTACAGATAAAATTACCTTCGCTTCATGTTTTAGACGTTGTTCTGACTATTGTTTTGACAAGAGCGCTGAGTTGAGCAACGAGTTTTGTCTACTCATACTCAATCAATGTTATTTTATACCAACTTTAGTTAACTTCGTTGGCTATATCAGCTCAATGAATGGAAATTGGCAAGTTTTGATGAGTTTATTTATAAACTAGGTCTCGCTGTAAATCCCAAGCTGGCTAGAGTTAAATGGCTACGGGATGACTGGATAGGTTTAAAACAACGGGCTTGGTCTTTGATGAAATGAATGGCCAACAAAAACAAACTTTTATACTGTGTGAGGCCAATAATCGTATTATTGTCATCTATTATTATTCTTGAACGGTTTGACCCTTAGGCGCATTGTAAAGATTTTGGATCACTTTGTATCGTTTATCATATCTTTTACGGGGAGTATTCTGTGGAACTGTTTAAATTAAATGTGCTGAACTGTTTTAGTTAAACGTTTTAATACCTGGAGCTGAATCACACAATCGGAAGTCAAGACAGATTATGATGTTTAAAAAAATTCTTGTCGATCTGGAACTCGACAATCTTGTGATTCTCTCAGCATTTTAAAATTTAAACTCACACTGCCACTGGTTGGAACCAGCTGCCATCTGCAGTATTTCCTACTGTTACCACATGGTGGAAGGGCATTTACGATTGCACGGCTGGCTAGCTACTACCTCCAAGTAGAAAATCGGTCGCCCAGCTAACATCTGGGCTTCGAGTTTGTTCCGTCGCAATACCATAAAAAATTAAGTAACCTTCAAGAAAAGAGTATATTTCTTGCTCAAAAATCACATTATTTCCTGCTGGAACGATTTCTGGACGATACATGTTTGGTAGCAGAGCGTGGATGTCTACCTTAAAATCGTATATACCATAATATCGTATACGTATACCTATACCCGATTTCATTTATCTAACTAAAAGCTCAATATCATAAGAACTACAGTAAATTCCATAAAATTAAATGAAGCGGAATTTCTCTCTAAATCTTCCGAATTTCCTCTTCTATTATGTCGGTCGATAGAACATTTCAGAAACCTGTATCTATTCCAGTCCCTAAACGTTGCATATAGCGGTTAATGCACCGTCCAGTACTGGGTCAGATACGTGATTGTGGTCTAGCATACGTCTTTATTTATATTTATTGCGCGATTTCTGATATTTGTATCCATATTAGATATCTTGATTTTATCTCTCCTCAATTATAATGCAACTAAAAGATTTTAAATATGATAGCGTTATGGTGAACCTGTTTAGCTAAGCCCATCGCGAAATTGAACTTCACCGCATGGTGGAAGGGCATTTTGCGAATGCCCGCCTGCCTAACTACCACAATCAAGTAGAAAATCTGTCGCCAAGCACCTAACGGTGTGTTCCGACAGCTGTCCTTGAGAGTTCCTATAAATATTAAAGTACTTTTCTACACATCATTCTAAAATAAATAATATAATTACATAATTACAAATTTATGAGAGAAAAAAATTATGTAGGTAATCCGCATAGCAGGCGTTATTGCAAACATAATAATATTAATAAAGGTATACATAACTATACGTGTCGCTCCATCCCAATACGATGGTTAAATAAGGAACGAGAGGAAAAATTGGAGTTATGAGTCATTGTCATGTGTGCTCACTCGGTCAGAGCATACCCCGGCTATAGGGGTGGATGGACGCGGATTCGACATCCCACACATGACCATAATTTTTCGTTTCGTATCGCAGAGCAAGCGTTATTGCAAACATAACAATATTAAAAATAAATAATATAATACAATATACGATACAACTACGTTTTTATAGAAATCGATACGCATGTGACTAGATTTAATACTAGTGGTAAGTTGAATCTAAAATATTGTGAAGCAATAAAGGCACTTTAAAAATAATTGACATTAACTGAAACTCACTTTTTATGTATATTGGAGTGCAGACAGCGCAGTGTGTTCTGTGGCTTCGTCGGTTTTTATTTTACTCTATTCACTAATAAAACAGTTTACCTGTTTCATTCTCAAATAATTACCGGTAAAATTGAACGGCTGCGTAGCGAGCTTAAATAGCTATTGGGGAATAATCCAATTTTTGACACAAAGCGAAATGTGGATGCGAGAGAATATTACGTTTCGTCATGCAACTACGTATCGGGAAATGCTAATATACAATTGTAATTGCACTGTTGAACTTGTTTTTTGAGAAAATTTTGTATTATTAATAGATATGAACGGATTGTGACTCCTATTTGAATAATAGAATGCTTTAATAACTAAACACCTACAATTTCAATCAATACAAGATAATTTATACTAAATTCTGCTGTATTCATTGTCTTTAAATGGTTCGCCGCTAATAATCTTCTTTTAAATTCCAAGATGTAACATATTGTTAAAACACGTTTTAAGTATGGCCCCCAGTTTCTTGCCCGTTCTTCTCGCAGTGGCTCTGTTAATTTTCTTTGCTGAACGAGGCAGTATATTGTAGTTTATTTCAATATTCAAATTTGTGATTGACCTTCATAACGGCCTCGTAGATGCCAAAATTGAATAATAAATTTTGACCTAATTCTAGCTTCCATAGTGTTTCGCAATGAAATTAGTAACATTAGTAAGGGCTTAGACAAATTAATTGCACTGAACAAAGTAGTTCAATTAGAGCGTGAACTTGACATTGAATCCTGTTGGATATAATCAAATTCTCTTAATCTTTTTGAGAGCAGATGGCAGCGTTATGTAGGATTTTAACAGCTAAAAATCGACTCTGCACTCTTGAAACAGTTATGTGTTGAAATTCTCATTTTAAGTAGCAATTACTTACCAACAGGTGAGATAGGGGTCAAAGGCTTATTATAAATACATTAGCAAATGAAAAAAGGAAGTCATGTAGAATTTAAATAAGGGTAGGCGCAATGGTTTTAAAAAGTTACTGAAGAACAAATTGTAATGTGTAAGCTGAGGTTATAATTACGTTTCGTTTTGTAACTGCGCATCGGAAAATGTGATCTTAAACTTCGTTGTATGCAAAAAATACAATATCGAGTGCACTTCCGAAGATGTATTTGGTTATAATCTTCTATTACTGAATATGCAAGTCGTTTGCCTCCGTGTTTCCTTTGTAGATTGCATTGGATATTACCACAGTCGTAACGCCGTAAATCTTGAGGTTATGCCTCGTAAATCCTTGTTAGTTGAAGACTCGATAGGACAGTGAATCGGAACGTTCGGTTTATAAAGGTCAATAAAGGCGATAATGGCCGCAGTTTTAAATTGAAGTAATGGGTACTTTTACATTTTGAAGTTCAAATCTGACTTTAAAAGACTGCCTTAACATATATCCTAAATTCAACACAAACCCTCGAACAAACACACACACATACGAGATAAGAGACGTCAATTTATATATATTGTTCTGTAATTGAGACTTTAATAATTGTATTTTCTTTATAAATTAACATCGAATACTATATTTACGTGGCCCCAATCTCAATGTTCCCGTACAACATCCTAGAGAAGGGGGGTGGCTGAAAATCAGCGCCGCCTGGAATGTATATTTCGGGTTGCACAAGCTGAGTCACCTCCCAGTGTTTTGTTACCAGCATACAGTTCTTAGTTATCTTTGCAATAGTTTAGTTTTAAAATGGATAAGCATTTCTTTTTTTGTTATTACTCATATTATGCCAATACTCGCATTTGAGTGTCGACTTTGCTGCAAAGTAGGCACACAACAAAGCATTATAACATCTCACTGCTTTCATTAAGTACCAATAATACCACCGTATCAATAAGAGAATTCTCAAAGAGTGTAAGAGTCTCGAAAGAGGCTGAAATAAAGCAATCAGTTCTTGTATATTCTTTGCGTTGTAAGAGAAACTAAACTACACACTCAATATAAATGGGATTAGGGTAGTAAGATATTGGTACCTGAAGCTATTGATTATAAAGTTTTTTTTTTCTGGCAACGATGTAAACCAACATACGATCAGCGTCATTATAAGCTATAATTATAAAAAGATCTAAACATACAATTGTTTGTATGTATAACTTTGTTTGGGTTCCGTATCCAAACCACAAAACAGAACCCTAAAAATGTCATAATTTATTTTTATAAGTATATAGTTTTTAACCTGCGATAAAAACTATGTTTTTTTCTTTCCTTGTTTGTGCGTTATGAAACCTACAGAGAGAGGCCCAACTCAGACTCAAGATATTTTTGTCCACCTCATATTATGTCCGTTATTAGATAGAAGATTGAAAGTTGGCATTTTCTTTTCATGGGTAACAGTTAGTCTAGCTAACGTGCCCTAAAAAAAGCTTAATTACCACGCTATGAAGATTAAATGATGATAATATTTTTCTAACACAGATACGAATTTCAGAGTTCACGCAAAAAAGATATATAAACACGAATGCTAGACCATCACCACACATCTGAAACGTTGCATTAACCGCTTTATGCAACATTTAGGGGCTGAAATAGATACGGAGTTTCTGAAATATGATATCAACCGACATAATGTAAGAGGAAATTCGGAAAATTTAGAGGGGAATTCACCACTGCTTTAAATTTTATGGACTTTACTGTACTTCTTGGGATATTGAGGGTTCATATGAATGAAACCATTGATTACCTTCAGGATTTAATTGAAGGTAGGGTTTTTTATAGTTTAAAACAGATTTTTTATACTGACCGTTGAAAAGCCGTTAAAAATTAAATACGTTATTGTATTAACTTCTACTTTCTGTTACACTACGTAGCACCTTACACTCACGTACTTTTTTTGAAAATGGTTAAATTTATTTTAAATGTACATTTACAACATAATATTATATTTTTTCAATTATTTAAGCGCTGGTATATTCTATAAATGGATGGTTTCGTTTGCTCTGTATTGAAATGTCAAGTCAATAGATAAAATGTACATCAAGTGCTTGTAAAACTATTATAGTACTTAATACACAAAACCATTTATCTGTGTGTAGTGTGTGTATCATTGCATTCTGTCTCGTGAAATCAAAGGTACCAAATAGCTACATGAGTTTGGTGCTGTTTTTTCCAAAATACTTTGGAAAGAACAGCTGTAGTTTAAGTCATGGTTGACATTTCCATCGTATTCAAGCATATATTGTTTACAAGCATGGCACGCGCAAAGCTCCACGCACAATGAAACACCGGATGTCAGAATTTGCTTGTGGCAATAGGCAGCCACATCCGCGACGAACTGATAACCGATAGGGAAGAAAGTTTCTCCAGTGGTATAGAAGACAAATATCAGTTTAGTATTTTTTTAAGCAAAGGATATTAAGTTTTTACTTCGAGACCATAAATATTTCATCTGGGGTTGTTTGAATCAGCTCATTACCGGTTTGAACTTCAACTCCTTATAAAAAACTATTGTTTTCCGTGTTAGAAGTAAGTTTTGTTTTTCTTGTTACTGATACTATGCTGCGTTCAAAATCTAATGATTAATTTTGTTAGCTTCTTTATTCGTTAACTTAATATAATATAGCTATAAGCTAGACGTCTGTTCTCGCTGCACGCCAAGTCAAAAGTGAGCGGCACTGTTAGCATCAACGACTTATTCCCTGTGCGGATATTACGTGTTATGTTGTCATAGAGAAAGACTATCGGAAGCAAGTCGTTGAAGCTAGTGGTAGTTTCTAACCAAATCCATACTTTTAAGTATATATTTGTTCCTAAGTGCCAGATACATGGCGGTAGTGATGCAGTTTTTCTCTGGGATATTAATCCTTTGGCATCGGCTGACCCACCATGGCCAATTTATGAATGAAATTCTATTTTTATCATTATCGCAGATATCAATGGGTTAATGGTTGTTATAGGTGGCGACAACAATTCTTCCACAGTTGAGCTACAGACGTCCATTGTTGGATACACCGCCTAATGTCGCTATTGGCAATAGTACAATTATCAGGTCATCGAGATATACTCGTACTTTGGCATTTTGTTGTTATATACGTTTTTCACCTACTTGACTGAAGTGTATTAAACTTATCAGAACGCTTGGTCGATGCGACGCGTGATCAAAATGCTGGCACCTATTTGGCTCAAAAAATAAGCATTGCAATTCAACGGGGCAATGCTGGCAGCATGCTGGGCACGCTGCCAACTGGTAGTGGGCTAGAGCATTTGGACTGCCTATGAGTCTGCAATGGCTTATAGGGATCTAAATGCTTTTATTGTAGTAGCTGTAGTGTTGTATATAGTTCGTAGTATTTTGTTAATAAAGGCATACCGCCGGTAAAAAGCCTTCTGATGTAAGTACTTAGTTTCTATGCCAGGTTTTAGATTAGCAAAGACAAATAAAAGGTCCTTCTTAGGTTATTGTGTGCAGTTTTATAGTAAAGTTCCCAAACATATTACAACGCTCACAGAAGGGAAATTCAAGTTGCATGTGAAAAACATATTGATTAAAAAATCCTACTACACAGTTTCTGATTACATAAACGACAAAAATGCCTGGACAATACCGCCTCCGCCAAGCTATTGCCTGTCACCTACATAATTTAAACAAATATTGGAATAACTCTATTCTATTATATAGTAAGTATGTAACACATTGTTAAAAGATGTTTAAAATAATGGCCCCGAGTTTCTTGCCCGTTCTTCTCGCAGTGGCTCTATACAGTTAATTTGCTGAACGTGGCAGTACAATGTAGAATATTTCAATACTAAAATTTGTAATTGACCTTCATAAGAGCTTCGTAGACGCCTAAATTGAATAAATGATTTTGACTCTGACTTTGACTATCTGTTTTATATAAAAATGAGGCGGTTAAGTCATTTGTTTTGCGATAAAAATCACGCCTGCCCAGAAAGTTCGTATTGTTATTTAGAGGTTAAAACTATAATATTGCTTGAGATTGCAATTCGCTCGTCACTTCGAAATCTTTTCTCTTATTACGACCAGCATATTCAGTTGAACGTTGATAATTGTCTTGGGTAAGGATAGAAGCTCAATAACTCCTAGCCAGCATTCCCGTTTTTGGTCGTAATAGTTCATTAAAAACAATATAAAGACGTTGAAAGTCAGTAGCAAGATATTGTTTTTTCACAAGTACAGGTATTTTAAAGTCATATCCTCATTCTACTCATCGCTGCCTCATTAACCTTAAACCTTGAAAGAAAAACAAGTCTATTGAGTTTCAATTAAGAACAAATCCGTTATAAACTGGGCTTAATGAGAAAATATATCTGGGATCAGTTTACACGCTCTCTGCTTAATTTCGAGGAGGCGAAAATCGCTTAAAGATACCTGGATTAAGTTGGCTTTTGAAACAACTCTCTATACAAATCGATAGTTCGTATCTATCACAGGTAAGAATCTTAAGGAGACAAGTGCTAAATAAGTCTTAATTATTATATAAAACTCTATTTTGCCAATGTTTAAGTAGTGCTTTCCATACAAGTCTTTTTTTTACGTGATAGGAGGGCAAACGTGCTGATTTTTTCCACACGTTGGATTGACGAAGATTTCATATAGATCCCTAGGTTATTGAAAATATTCTATAGCCTACGTATATGTAGTTCATGAGTATGTATTAAATGTATTATGTAGTTGTTGTCTTAGGATGGCATTAGGATCGTTTTGTGAATATTCGCCTGGCCGGGTACCAACCTCGAGTAGAAAATATGTCACCAAGCACCTAACGGTTCTGGCAGCTGTCCTTGAGAGCCAGTAATTCTAGGTTATCTTGAACAACATCTTCCCTTACTATCAAGTGAGATAGTGGTCGAAACTACCCTATCAGTTATTTCAAAAAAAACTTTATTCACCTGCGGTTTGATGTTGGAACATGCCTAAAAGACGCCTATCACTGTTTTGTAGATAACTAGATTGAAGTTATGTAACGAAAACTAAAGACACTGCTAGGGCGTTTTATAAATCAGACAAACGGGTAATGAATTTTGAGTGAAAGTGTCAACTTTTTCAATGCACACCATAATCAATAACCCTTACACCCCAACGGCAATGCGGCTACTGCAGGCATAAAAAGGCGTGAAACACATCCAGTACATCCAGATTTAACACATAGT
This sequence comes from Plagodis pulveraria, assembly GCA_963890685.1. Classification (NCBI taxonomy): domain Eukaryota; kingdom Metazoa; phylum Arthropoda; class Insecta; order Lepidoptera; family Geometridae; genus Plagodis; species Plagodis pulveraria. The sequence goes on along the minus strand of OY982956.1, from coordinate 19,408,663 downwards.
TCCCTAGAGAACAAGATATATCCAGGCTTGTTATATTTGGTCGTATTCGTTGGCGTGCATGACCTCTGGTTGTGGAGTGAATTAAAAAGTTGAAATGATCCTCCATATTACTGACGGTAGTGATGTGTTTAGTGTTAATTTTTAATAATTCAGTCTCTACAGTACTTCAGTTTTAAAACTCGTTTAAAAAAATTAGCACTGTGATGAGTTTAATCACTGAATTTTATTTCCTGACGAATCAGGAAATAAAAGGAGTTGGAAGCGGGTTTGAATCCCGCACATGACTATATTTTTTCTGTAGTAATTTGTAATTTTGTATTGTTATCCGCCAAGCAGGCGTTATTGCAAACATAACAACATTAAAATTATAAGGTTGCGTCATCATTAACAAGTTTAGAACCAACTGCAAATTTGGTCTTGTTTGTAGTATAACGTAACTTAAACTATAGGTGTCGCTCCATCCCGATACGATGGTTAAAAATAGAACGAGAGGAAAAATTGGAGTTATGGGTCATTGTCATGTTAACTCAAGCGGTCAGAGCATATCGCGGCTATAGGAGTGGATGGACGCGGGTTCAAATCCCGCACATGACTATATTTCTCTCTCTCGTAAATTTGTAATTTTGTAACGATACCTTTTATCCTTAATCGTTTTTTGTAGGTAAGAATGCAGTCAAAGTTTAAAGAAAAAACTAATGATTATTATTTGGGACCCTTCGTATTATAGTCACGCACGCTTTTGCAAAACAGGGAGAACGGGCTTTAACGCATTACATAAAAATTGTAATAAAACTGTTATGAAAAGCGCTCGAATGGCCTAAACCAACGGGGGCTAAGCAAACTCCCGGTTTCCCTTACGACAAGAACCACTAGTAAAGTTTAAACTTTAGGACTTATATGCTTGAAAAAGGGTTTATTCAGAAAGAGAGTGGACTTGAAATTTGACTTTGGTACATTGATAATTATGATAAATAATAGCAAGGTTTGCTTAAATTGTAATTAATAACAAACGGCCCGCCCCGGCTAAGCACGGGTATTTAACAAAAATTATAAATTGAAACACATAAAAAGTAGTTATTGTGACATAACTGTTATTTTCGGAGTAATTATGTAAGAAGTCTTTGAGTCCAAGAGAATGTCATCAAAATATGTATTTTTACAATCTTTACATTATAAGAAAAATGCATCGAATATGTGTTGCCGATTGTCCTTTATCGAGGACAAAAATTTAAAATATGATTCAAGGAACTTGACTTACAATTAAACTAATGCACGTATTTTGTTGAACAAAAGAACACGTAGGGATCTCTCATAGTATCTTTCAGTTCAATATTTATTCCTGGAAAATCCAATGTGAGCGTACATATCATCATATATGAATAAAGCGAACTGCACTTCTATTGTACTGAAGAACTCCTTCGCATTGTTCAGAAAGCGTGAACAAGTCTGCAGAGAGAATAAGTAATGAAACATTTGAGAGATGTACCATATTCTTACTTTGAGTTTCCTCACTGTAAATGTACGTGATAAAAAATTACTCCATATATATGTTTTTCCATTAAATCAGAAGGCTCTGTTACTTGTAAGAAGTAACTTTGAGCTTGGATTAAATTGATGATACGGGCAAATTATTCTGGTTGGTTCGGCTGATAATAAGCGTCACGCTTGTCCATTTTAATCCAATAGTTACAGTGTCTCATTTCTCGCTACTATTATATATATATTTCTCGTTCATACAATATTATGTTTATTTATTTATTTACTATAGAAAGCACGGCATAACCAATTATATGTAATAATGTAATAATGCTTAACAATATATTTAGAAATAAACTATGAAGTATTCAAAAACTGAGTATAGTAAAAGAATATAATGAATAAAAATATTAATAAACAGAAATAATCAGAGGCAGTCCGGGGTTTGAAACTTTCTCTGGTAGATATCTGTAAGCGCGAGCCTTATAAAATATCCGGCAAAACGTAAAGACGGACAAACTAAAGGCTTTCTTTTAAAACTATAAAACAATGAAAAAGGTTCACAAAGTTACAATGAAAAATAAAAAAATCACCACTATCGTATTCTACTAAAGTTCAGGGATTAGGATTCAGGGAATCCAGGCTATGCCAATTTGATCAAGTAATATTAATATGTCTAAAAAGGAGCAGAAGAGGATTTCTGCCGGAAGACATTGTTAGGTGCATTGCGACAGATTTTTTTAATGGGGGTGGTAGCTAGCCAGTTGAGCATTCGCATTATGCCGTTCCACCATGCAGTGAAGCTCAAGCCGGCGGTGGAGAACGAATCATGGACCTGCGGCTCGGCAGTCCATATCCAATGCCACTGAGCGATCACTGCTTTTAAATTGTGATGAAATAGCTGAAGGAGGTAAACATGTTCATCCTAGAATTGGAACTGGCTTTCAAGGACAACTGCACAACGATTTTCTACAGAAAAAATATCCGTACAAAATTTGTCGCCAAGCACCTTACGGTGTGTTCCGGTAGCTGTCAAGAGATTGTAATTCTAGGTTAGCATGAACAACATCTTCGACCGCATCATCACTGTCTATCGGGTAAAATGGTTGGCATAGGCCACAGATTACCCCCTTTTATTGGGTTATATCTCGTGTGATAATAGCACATAAAACACGAATGTGGGTTTTCCCACAAGCGTATTTTCATACTCTTTATTAAACAATCGTTGCATAAATGACTATTTTACTATTACTATATTAATTATTATTTTTTAATTGCAATAAAAAGAAAAAAATCAATAAAAAAAAATTTACGGGTTCAATAGATAAATGAAATTACTCTAAAGATTCATCTCACCCGCACGCTACGAAATGTCACGTTAAATTATAGAGACAAAATGGGTTCGAGCAACTGTGAACTCAACTTGACTGACTGCCTTTTGTTACTAGGTGTACTGTACCGTATAACAGGTGGGTATTTTGTAATCCTTATTTGTAGGGGTATAAAGTTTAAAATGGCGCTGGAAATATTAAATTTTAAAATGGAGTCACAGAGCTTGACGGCATGGGTTGGAACTGGAGATTGATTAGAATAATAATCTTTACTTAGATAATATGTAGTTATATTTTTGCATAGCAAAGTAAAAATTTATTATATCAGTAGTCTATATAATTAGTATTAAATCAGTAGTTTTTATGTTTTTTATAATAGATAGGTTAGCTTTTGCCACATATTATCTCCAATATAACCCAATAATAGGAGGTGATATGTGACCTTTGCCAAACATCTTACCTTATGGACAGTGATGATGCTGTCGAAGATGTTGTTCAGGCTTACCTAGAATTACAGGCTCTCTACACAGGACAGCTCCCGGAACGTATCGTTAGGTGCTTTATGGATAAGTATTTATTTAATCATACCGACATTCTAATCAAATCTTAATTCTCTACTAAATAAACATAAAAATGTTTATAATTATTTCACCCGCGGCGCTGTATGCCTAATAAAATGTTACGAACTATATACAGCTACAACAATAAAAGCATTTAGACAACCTATAAGCAATTGCAGACTTACAGGCTGACTAAATACTCCAGCCCACTACCAGTTGGCAGCGTGCCCCGTTGAATTGCAATGCTTATTCGTTGAGCCAAATAGGTGCCAGTATTAGTTAGTTTATGATTATTAATATATATCATATTATAATAATTCAATATACATCTACAAAGTACTTTTCGTCTTCTACGAAACAAGACCTATATTTTTCGAAATTATAACTGAAATAATATTTAAATAGAAATTTCTGTACAACAACTGTTAGGTAGGTAGGTACTCAAATGCGTGTAACCAAATAATACATTCAGAATTCAAATAAGCTGAAATTAATTTGCCCAAAACGTTTCCAGTGTACCCGGAACGCTAAATACCTCTGTGAAATTAACATTATGTATCCTATTCAAACACATAAAGTAACTGGAACTAGCTATTAACATTTGTTAAAACTAGTGATGTGGCTGCTTCTGTTTAGTTAAATTAAGAACTTTGACCTGGAAAGATTTCCAGAGGGGATTGTTAAAATATTCATTATAGTCAAAAATATTCCATTTTTATACACTAGTTAAAAATATTATATTTTTAAAATACGGTATCAGCTGCATTGTCCTCTGCTGAAGACAGCCTCCCCATTAAGGGAGGTTTTGCTTTAATCCCCATTATTGGCAGGCGTCTTGGGGATCGCAGTTTAAGATTTCAGTTCCTCAGAAGGCGCTGTTGACCACCTTCCGGTATTTATCCTTTACTCGCCTCTTACATTACCCACAGATAGTAGTTTGATTTCCAATATTGAAATAATACATTTTTGAAGCGTTCGCATCGTAGTTAAGTGAGCGTTTACGTACTTCGGAAGACACATTAAGTCGTTGGCCCCGGTTGTTGTCTTAGAATGCCAGTCGTTGTAGCATAGTGTTACAACATTGGTGAATGCCCGCCTGGTCAAAGTAAAGGCCTATAAGCTATACAGGGTTATTGGTAAAATGCTAACAACCTCTTAGGGTTGACTTCTGCTAATCCTAAGAAACAATTTGAGATGTTTTTTTTATTATTTTGTAGTCTCGAGATAAACTTCTATTCGCCATAAACTGGTGCACTAACCGCTATTTCACTCAGGTCCGTACAAACAAATGATTTAACTTAATTTTCTCCGCATACGCTCTCACCAAGACGGGCACTTTACCATAGCTATATACAGTCCGACTGTCATTTAAATGATCTTTTTCATCAACATTGTTTAGGGCTATGATTTGAAAGATAATAGTTTTTTTGTAGCAGGAACACGACAGCAGGGAATTTCAGTAATGTGGGTTAATTTGGGAGGCAACCAAATTTGATTATTAAATTATTATTATAAAAAAATAATTACAACGAAACCGACCTCAAACATTGGCATCACTAGGGATAACTCAAATACTACTTGTCATATCTCACTCAAGTTTAAACAAGACCATATGAAAGCTTTCGAATATTAAAAAAAAACATTAAAATCGGTACACCCTGTCAAGACTTATGATCAACACACCGAAAAAAATCATTCATTTTATGAAGTAATTATTTTATTATACAAATCGACTTTGTGAGTTATCAATATAATCATTCGTTGAAGTCGGAACTGGTATCGTATCTCTCAGTTCTAAAGGCCTTACAGAAACGTCTTGCTGAAAAAACCTACAAGAACACGAAGAAAGAGGGTAGACCGGTTCGTCTGCTCTTAGAGCCGGCCATCTCGCATAGACTTCAGTTTACTCGTGATCATGGCGCTCGCTACAGTGCCGAAATATCGAGAGTTCATAAGTAATCAGAAACACGGTTAATATCCGTTTGTAATAATAATTATAGTGTTAATGACCGTGACAGTTTAAATACTCAAAGTTCTGAAGGCTTCAATATATTCAATGATAAAAACTTCAAGATCATGTGGTTACACTTCTGCAAACAAAGTACAAAAATATAATAATATTCTTGTTTGTGCTTGTTACGTTATGAGTACTGGATATTTGTGGCACCAGTAGTGCTACATCACTTATATTAAAAGAAAAACTTATCAATTTCTAATCCACAGATAGCCCTTTTCTTTCTCAGCCAGGATCCTTATCTTCTAGCGTATTTTTTTTAATATCTTCGTCCAACTTCCAGAACTTCTAAAGACTGAAGGCAACAATTGCTTTTATGAATGCCTCGTCTTTAATTTTTCTTTTTATCATCCCAACCTTTTAGGAGTAAAAAGGATGAATAGCGAGAAAGGCTTTAATTTTGCGTTCCTTTTCATTAATACGTTTGTTGCAGTCTTTTTGAACAGATAATTGAAACATCCCTCAGGATGAAAACGGTTTAATATGACGCTAATTTTATTTTCAATTAAGTTCATCTTTAGACTTCACGACATCACGATGAAGATAACGATTTAATTCTTGTATCATGTTAATATTTGCGAGTTATACAACAACGAAGAATAACTACAAAGAATAAATTATATTAATTAGCTTCTGTCCGCCACTTTTCTTGGGTGGAATCATGTTTCAACATGCTCGCTTGAGAATTTTTTAGTGAAGCGCGATAACAAATACTACTTCTGTTATGAATTTCACAATATCTTATAACATACACACCAAGTTTGGTCAAGATCCATCCATCCATGCCATCTAGCAGTTTTTAAAAGGAGAATGGTAGCAAACACAAGCGCCTTTTTTATTATACCCCCTAAGGCCTTAGTGCTGCCCTCTGCCCTGTCCACTCCATTTTCAACAGGACTTCATAATATGAATGTAAAATAAAATTTTGGGGGCTGAGTCATCCGCGTCCGTAGGAGAGTACCCTAGAGCGAATCCCTACACGTGGTCCCCGGGTGGTGCTAAACAGATGATATACTGGTGGTAGGCTTCGGCCGAGGCTAGTGACCACCCACTGGACAAAGTCACGCCGCCAAACGACCTAGTCGTGTTCCGGCGTGTTGTCCAGTGACGCCGTATGAAAGTCGGGTCAGAACAGTAGCATCCTAAGTAGCCTGAATAAGAAGCACAACGTTCGGCCGCATTGGGCGACTAGTCGCGGAGGGTAGCGGGATCCGAGGCACGGTGCACCGCTGGCCGACCGCAGTCAGTAGGGGACCCAATTGTGACTTAGCCACTCATGAAAGGCTGTCCCGCCAACTGTGAAAAATCCCAGAGATGCGCCATCACGCCGGTCGGCAACCGGGAGAGAGGACGCGATGGACATTTCTGGGGGGGCTCGGGCGTCCCCGCAGTCTCCAGACTAGTCCCCCGTCGATGTGTGCAGTTTCGTTTTGTTTTGCAGGATCTACTGGGCGTGATGCCTCGTTCTACTGCCGACTTTCAACCTTTTTACTCCCAAACTCACCATGCACAGAAACAAAAATATGAGAAAGTTTAGACAGCGGCTGCACTCCCTCTCACTGAAAGTGCACCTCTGCAATATAAGAGGCTTGCACTCTAATCTCGTTCCTGTCCATTACCACCTGGAGACAGATAAACCTCACCTTTTGTTTCTCACGGAGACGCAGATTGGTTGTCCATCCGACGTGTCGTACCTTACTTACCCAGGGTACACCCTGGAGCACAACTTTAAATCACACGCGGGCGTATGTGTATATGCCCGGGATGACATCTGCATTCGGCGTCTCCGAAAATTTGAAGACCCCATGTTCTCTGTGCTTTGGGCGCTGGTGGACACAGGTGTTGAGAAGATTCTCTACGCTTGTGTTTACCGCTCTCATAGTGGAGATCAGGGGACGACCAGGCTCACCGAATACCTCAGTGAGGTGGCGGACGCAGCTCAACAGAGGTACCCTACTGCCCAATTGGTGTTTCTGGGGGATTTTAATGGCCATCACCAGGATTGGCTATACCCATACCAGGACACCAACCATGCAGGTAGAGAGACGCGAAAGCTTGCTTTAGCGTTAAATCTCACCCAGCTGGTCCAAGGAGCCACGAGGGTACCTGATGTTGAGTCTCACACAGCCTATTGCCTGGACCTTCTGCTGACAACTGATCCAGACCGTTACTCGGTGTCGATTTGTCCACCGTTAGGTAAGTCCGACCATTGTCTGGTAAAATCTGTATCCGTCTACTCTCCGCCCGATTCCAGCCCTCGAGGCACCCGGCGGATGTGGCGATACAAATCAGCAGATTGGGATGAGATGCGGTCTTTCTTCGCATCTTATCCGTGGCAGCCTGTATGCTTCTCTTCTGGTGATACTACCGCCTGTGCAAACGCCGTGACAGATGTGTTGCGTTTAGCAATGGAATACTTCATTCCATTCTCTGACGTACCACTGTCCGGCAAAGCTCGCCCATGGTTCAGTCCTGAATGTGGACGCGCTGAGGCGCTAAAACATCAAGCATACTTAGCCTGGGTTGATGCTCGTAAGCACAAGGCAAAGGATATTCACTTAAAGAAGAGAGCTTTTAACAAGGCTGCCAAAGCCAGCAAAAAGGTCTTACAGAAGGCTCGTTTTGACCACATTGGCCGAATAGGGAACAAGCTTGCTTCATACCCTACGGGTAGTAAAGCGTTTTGGTCCCTAGCTAAATCGGTTGAATCGAACTTCTGCCGCCCCTCACTGCCTCCACTGCAGAAACCTGATGGAACGCTGGCTCACACCGCTGAAGAGAAAGCAAACCTGTTTGCTTCTCTGTTTGCGGAGTCTTCACGTCTTGATTCTGGTACTGCGACTCCTCCAATTCTACCTCGAAGCGAAATTGTCATGAATGACATACATATTCGCCAAAAGGATGTTCGTAAGACACTATGCAATCTGGACGTGAATAAAGCCAGTGGTCCTGATGGTATACCTGCAATAGTATTAAAAACTTGTGCGCCTGAGTTGTCTCCTGTACTAACACGCCTTTTTCGGCTGTCTCTTGAGACTGGTAAAGTGCCCAAATCATGGAAGCTTGCTAACGTGCAACCCGTGCCTAAAAAAGGTAGTCATGCCGACCCTGCTAACTACAGACCCATCTCTATCACGTCTATACTCTGTAAGAGTATGGAGCGTGTTCTCAACTGCCGGCTCCTGGCATACCTAGAAATGAATGATCTCCTCAGTGACCATCAATACGGGTTCCGCCGAAATCGGTCCACTGGGGATCTTCTAGCGTATGCCACGTATATCTGGAGTGAAGCCATTGAGAAACAAGGGGAAGCGCTTGCCGTCTCCCTTGACATCTCTAAGGCCTTTGACAGGGTCTGGCATGACGCCCTTATTAGCAAGCTTCCTGCATACGGCCTGCCTACTGGTTTTTGTGCGTGGATATCGGACTTCCTGAGGGATCGATCATTACGAGTAGTCGTTGACGGCTGCTCGTCAGATCAAATGGGTATCAATGCCGGTGTTCCCCAGGGGTCAGTGCTCTCTGCGACGCTCTTCCTGCTGCATATCAACGATCTGTTAAAGCCCGGTACCTTTGGGTATGCAGACGACAGCACGGTTGTAGAGAGCTATACATCTACCGCACGAACCAGTGAGCCAGAAATCCAGAGACTCAGAGAAGCTATGGTCGAACGCTTGAACTTATCCCTTAAGGCAGTCTCTGACTGGGGCGATGCCAACCTGGTTAAGTTCAATGCCAATAAGACCCAGGCGTGTTTGTTCTCCGCTAAAAGGAGACCATTTCAACTGTCTCCAACTTTCCGAGATGTATCTGTGCCCGTCACAGACCACCTAGACCTCCTCGGTGTCACTCTATCATCGACTCTAAACTTTGGCTCGTATATCGAGTCAAAGGCTCAGTTAGCCGCCAAGAAACTTGGTATCCTCTCAAAGGTGAGACGGTACTTCACACCGGAACAGATGCTAACTTTGTACAAAGCGCAAGTAAGGTCCTGTGTTGAGTACTGCTCTCACCTCTGGGACGGCTCTGCCAAATACCAACTTGAGGCACTGGAGTCGATTGAGAGACGCGCCAGGAGGTTAATAGGCAGCGACTTTCTGAAGAAGTCTCGGCTGCAAAGCCTTGAGCACCGCCGTAAAGTCGCTTGTCTATCGGTCTTTTACCGGATACATTTCGGTGAATGTGCACAAGAACTGCACGACTTGGTTCCGCCCTCACCCTTTTTCCATCGGACGTCCAGACAAACGGGGAGGCGCCATCCGTACATGGTTGATATTCCGAAGACTCGTACGAAGCGCTTCGCTTCCACTTTTCTCGTGCGTACTGCGAAAGAGTGGAACTCCTTACCGTGGTCAGTCTTTCCCGATGAATACAATATGGGTGTCTTCAAATCGAGAGTAAATAGGTTTCTTCTAGGTAAGCGTGCTCCATCCTAGACCACATCCATGCTTAACATCAGGCAGGGTGTGGTCAAACGCGAACCTATAACGAATAAAAAAAAAAAAAAAAAAAAAAAAAGAATGTAATAAGGATAGTCAGTCAGTCTACGTTTATTTCTTAATAGGGTTCAGTTTCGTAAGAATAAATTTTACTCCGGCCATATCTATCATATGCTTTAAAATAATGTATCGTTTTTTCCGCTAAGTAAAAAGATGCCGTACGCAATAAAATTAAAGTATTTTAATGTCAATGCTTAAAAGTAGTATCACATGTTACTTGATTTGATTTTTTCTAATAACAAACTTAAGCTAATTTCCATAAATCCGCTTGCGCATAAGATAGGCCTGGTAGCAATTCTGTTGTACACTCACTAACTATACTAACTAATTAAAAAGTTCTAATTTTAGTTTTAGGATTTCTAAAAGTCATTCTGCTGTTACTTTACTTTTATTATATTTATTACTATTAATACTAAATATAATTCACTTTGCCGCTACTCTACGCTAGATGGCGCACAAGTCAAGTTGTTTTATAACAATTTTTGTCTGGCCGTATTCCATTTGGGTTATTTTCGATAATTTTTGATTACATTTTGCGTTTATGGATCCACATTTAATATGAACCATAGACATAAAATGTGATCAAAATTATCGAAAATAACGAATTTAGCGTCAAATTGTATTTATCAATGGAACTTTGTTTATATTCGAAACTATCGAAACTTGTGATAAAGCCCAAAAATTATGATTTTGTCACCGTGCTTGGTAGAGCAGCTTCAACTGGTCGCTTCACAATCTCGAAAAGGCTTTCGAGCGGAACGTATGAGGTTCAGTAACAGAATCTACTGGTGATTAAATATAAAAATATAACAAAACACGACGTCTATCTAATAATAGTGGATATTTAAACACATCTGCCACCCCTCTGGGTATTACAGGTGTGCAAAGATTTTATTAATCCAAGTTTGCATACAAGCTTTTTTCACTAGTTATGCTTTTGAATTACCGAAAATTACAACCTTTTCCGGAAAACCCACAAGTTTAGCAACCATATACTACCATGCTCCATTGTTTATCCGACTACGAAAGCCGTAATTATGATAAAATTCACCAAAATAAATTAATTGGAGAACATGACAGCATTAGTCAACACCAATTTACTTGTTGATTAATTTTAGGTTTAATTATCTATGGTTCCACCTAATCTGACTAAATTATGGTACAACAGAATAGCAAATATGCTTATTTTACTAAGTTTAGTAACTTTAATAATTTTAGAGTGAATTAACTAAATTATGGCCCCAACAGAATAAGATATGTTCATTTGACATTTCTAAATCTAATTTTACTAAATTTTAGTTAGTTTTTTGGCAACAGAATTGCTACCATTGTCTGTAACTCTATCAAAAAAAAGTATTACGTAAACGTGATAGAAAATAGCTATAGTTCATTATAAATATTTATAAATGAAAGAACATGTTACTCTACTTCCCAAAATTGACTGCAAATGCTACATTTTAAATCGTGTGACAAAATTGCTTTCGATTTAAAATAACGTATCGCATCGTGAAAAAGTTCTTAATCTCCGTAAACCCAAGCTTAGAAATGACGTCCTTATTCAACTTGATGATTAAAACTTAAGTAATGCAGACAGTAGAAAATACAAATTACATTATTGCCCGTTATCTTTTGTAAGACAGATCAAATGGAAATTAAACGAGACGCTCGTTTCATGGAAAGAAATCGAAATCTTTGATCTAATATTTCAAAGATTCCAGATTTATATAAAAGAAAAATGAAAGCAACGCATTCCGTTATCAACATTTTGCTTCAAATAAATAATTTATAAACTGTATAGAGGTTGTGTTATCAAAAAATTCGAGATTTCCCGTGGGGAATCTGTTGACGAAAACGTTAAGAGGAAGTTATCCAAAAATGTTATACACAAGATACCAGAGTACAATCACATTTTATAAAACACATTGTTGTATGTTAGAGCTCATAAAACAAGCTGTATACATTTTATCTCCCGCCCAGAACAGTAGCAAGGAGTATGTGTTTAACGTGACCTGTTTTTTTATGCCTGGTAAACAAAAGATGTTGGCATGATTAACTTCTACCATAGAGTTACAGGTTAAAGCAATATATGGTTGAGCTTGTATAAACACTGTGGGTACATTGAAAACGTAAGAAAACTTATCATAACGCCTGTATTTCTCGGAGAGGTATGTTGTTATTTAGTATCATGATACCAACGTTTTATCAGACACGTTTTTGGCCCCATTTAATAAGACGTTAGCCTTTTTCTATTTGTGGGCACTGTGCCGGACGATCCTTTATGAATATTTTTGTGCAAGAACTTACTACAACTTTACTTCTGAAGAATTATGCTATTAAAGTAAATTTTGATACCCGTTTAATATCTCGTTATGTCGAATAACGCTAAAAGTTTTAATTGACCTTATTGCTCCTAATGCACAGCAACATCTTTTCGATACGTCGATGTGAGCAGGTTGTTGGACATTTTAACAAATTATTTTCCGGATTAACTGCTCTTATCTTACTTAGACGTTCATGAAAACAAGTGACTATTTATATATCTACTAACAAAAGCAAGGTTTTGAAAGAATTCAAGACATAAGAACTAACTTTTAGGAGTAACGAGCACAAAGCAGAATGAGAAAAGTGACACTGCAACTGCAACAGACAGGCGTGAGGCTTACCATTAGTCGGGCGCCTCGTTCTTCTTGCCAATTCTTAACTTAAAATAACTATATATATATGTCTAATATATTTTCAGAGACTTCAAAAAAAACCCAAATAATGGAAACGACTTCAAAACTCAAATGTGTGAAATGCCATGTTGAAGTCATTACCATGATGCTTAAAAAGTACCTATTATCACAATATTGTGCGCATGGTACCAATTTTGACAAGTTATTTCACACATTTCAGTGTAGGAGTCGGTTCCATTTTATGGTAAAAAAATGAGGTAACAAAGAAAAAAACCTCATTTTTTGAAGTCAGTAATAAATTTTGATTTCCACTCTTTACACTTTAGTATGAAAACAAACTACAAAACTTAACAAACGTTTTTCATTTGCAGGTCTACAATGAAGCCGCCATCATTCCATCTCCTTGCATATATCCTTGCGTTTCTATCGTGTCTTCTGCTCTGCGGGACGTCGACCAGTGGCAACGACAAAAGATGGCTGGGTTCCTTGGTAGATCTGGTAGAACTGGACTACGTGGACTACTGCGAACAACGAGCTGTAGCTGCTTGGAATGAGCTGGTGGGAGACAACAAAGGATTGTCTATTAAAGTGAGTGTTTTCACAATTACCTGCCTTTTTTCATTGGTGATAGGTTGAGCCTGTGGGGTGTCGGGCCAGAATGTCATCCCCCTTCATCTCTACTCGTCGGTGTTGTATGAAGAAACTAATGGCAACACACCAGAAGGTGGGCTGCAGCGCTTTCCGAGGAACGGATATCTCACACTGCGATCTCCAAGACGCCTGCCGAGCGTGGGAATTATGGCAAACCCCCCATAATGGAGGAGGTTGTGTTCAGCACTGGACAATTCGGCTGATACTGATAGGTCGATGCTTAAGTCGAAGTGACGAAAGACTTGGGTTACTGGCTCTCGTGGATAGATTCCGGATCACATTTTTAAGTTCTCTCTTGTTCTCTCTTCTTGCAAAACATTTTCATCGTTATCGTTCATCCTACAAAATGGTCGCCACAACCACGTGGTGACGCGCAAGTCCATAGCCAATGCCACTGGATGATCACCACTTCTGATTTTCTTTAAGCTAGCTTCTAGTAGGAGACAGCAAGCGATCACCCGTTTAAACTTATTTTACTGATAAAACCATTTACAGATTTTCCATGTTAGACCTTAGTTCTTCTTTCGTGCCTTATTTCTGTAGAAAGTCGACCAGGGGCAACAATATGAAATGACTGAAATGACTTCTTAGGATTTGTTTGTTCATTAATGATAAGCCAGCCCTTTTGCCGCTTTCTTGCCTGATGGTAAATGGTTATGCCGTCATAGAAATCTGTATTTGTTCACGTATTTACGTTGAACAATTTCTACTACTGCATCATCAATATCCATCTGGAACAACCTTTAGGTGTTCGGAGACAGATTTTCTAATTGAGGGTAGCAGCTAGCCAGGCGGGCATTGAAAATTATGCGTGAAGTAAAGAGTAGGAGTGACATTTCAGTGACGTCTCTTGACACTTCTACCACATGACAGTAATCGAAGTGCGTAGATCTGGTGTCCCCATGTCCTAAAGGATAAACAAAATGTAACGAGAATAGTATTGAATATCATGAAAGGCTATAGAGGCGTAGAATAAGTCAAAAAAGTATGGCTGAACTAGGCTGCATGAATAAGGAACGATGTCTGTGAAACAACGCTAGCGTAAGATGACTGCCGAGAGAGGAACGATATCAGAGATATCAAGTGGACGGTTGTCGTTTATGGTCGTTGCCTAGTTGTATGATACACCCAATGGTTCCATGTTCGGCCGAAATATATATGGAAAAGAATCATCATGAAATCGAAATATTAACACCAGTGGAAAGTTCTGTAATTGTTTACTTTCCGATGTATATTCCTATAGCTCTTAGTGAAATTAAAATTAAAGGCACACCTATTCGATTTAAATATTATGTGGAAATGTTCGAGACCTATATAACTTTAAATGCATCGTGTACACAATAAATAATAAAAAAACGGTGTCTATATTACGAGAGAGACTCAGAAGTACCTATATTTTCTTGTTTTAAAAAGTGGCAACCTGAGGCGGAGACTCGCGCTCTAGGCGTTTCGTGTAACCACACATTACACAAAATATATAATTCAAATTGAAAAACTAAAAGTCTGACCCACACTTGGTGGTTTTCAGTGTTTGTTGTTTAAATACAACAAAAGAGGTTACTTTTTATTTATAAATACGTGACATTAATGTTTTTTTTTCACAGTTGGAAAGAGACAAAGCATACGGCATGTTTGTCCGCCAGCAAACGACGGATGTGAAGAGTGCTCTTGCAGCTCACGCCCTCCCATCTGATGATAATGTCTTGAGAAGGAAGGTGAAACTTCTTATCCAGCCTGGAGACGCGATGTTAGACACAGATCAGTGGATAAGAGTGAGTATGCGTTTGTGGAAAAAATTACCCATAATGTTTCTAACTTTAGGATCTCAGGGCTGTACCATATCCTTTAATATGGGCTAATCGTAAAATAGGTGTTATTTGAGAAAAATAACAGTATGGCATTGTACAATCATAATACCCTATTATGATAAATTTAATAATTAACTTACCCTATTAACCGAAAATTATAATAAAATTATAAGACTATTTCTAATTATACTAACCTGTATTAGCTAAGATTACATTATACCATCTGTAGTAGGTTAAAAATTCCCTACAAGTATTACAAGTATGATGAACTCCGAAAAAAGTTTCACTCTCTTCCCCTGTCTAAAAGACGCGAAATTTCCGACCTAGTTTTCCTCCTGAAATAACTTTATAAATAACTACAAACAAAATTGATCGTTCTCAGCAGCTAAGCATAATTTCTATTAACGCCCTTTCAATATCACTCGATGTAACCCTTCTATTTGTACTCCCACTGTAGGAACAAAGTACAGACAAAATTCATTTCTATGGCGAGCTAGCAACCAAATCGATAAAATCTGCAGGCATAATGATCTCGATCTTATTTGTATGAGCGTGAACTCAGTTGAACAATGGTTTAGTACCAGGTCCTTCAGAGGTGATATTTAAACCAAATCGTGAGACCATTTTGATGTTCTTTGTTAATTGTAAATTTTTTTCAATGTATTTATGATATTTTACTTTATCACATAAACGTAACAATATCGCTTATGAAACATAAGCGATATTGTTATTACTTACACTTTGTTATTATGTTGTCAGTACACGTGAAAACCTTTGATTAGCATTCTGTTACTATTAGTATTATAATATGTTACTTCAGCTATTGGTTCTTCAATTACATAAATATCTAGCAACGTCGCGATAGTATATCACAAGAAATTTATTTCACGCTTTCCTTTTTTTTTTTTTTTATACCACAAAGGTGGCAAACAAGCATACGGCCCGCCTGATGGTAAGCAGTTACCGTAGCCTATGGACGCTTGCAACACCAGGGTTATCACTCGCGCGTTGCCGACCCTGAAGAAATCTCTTCACGCCCTTTTTGAAGAACCTCATGCTGTACTCCATCGGGAAAACCACGGCGGGGAGCTCATTCCACAATCTGAGCGTCCGCGGAAGGAAGCTCCTTTGAGCCCGCACAGTACGAAACACTTCTGGTTTCAATGTATGGGGTTGGACTCCCCGTCGATGGCTAGAGTTGCGATGGTGGAAGGTAGCCGTGGGCATCAAGTCAAACAATTCCTTAGAACACTCTCCGTTATACAAACGGCTGTATAAAGTACACAGTATAAATATACCAAAATAATCTTAGTGGTCTATTATTTATAGTATCTATTCAAAGAATAAAACATAGATATTACTGGTAAGGGATTAAATAAACCCATAATAATACCCCAGTGATGTTATAGCCGATAAATCTGATCTATTTCAGATA